>JAZHRO010000014.1:35179166-36597500 GCA_037157565.1 Thalassia testudinum
TCTTTACAAACAATACAGGGGCTCCCCACAGGGATGCACTAAGCCTCACAAAGCCCTTCTCCAAGTGGTTCTTTAACTGTGACTTGAGCTCCTAAATCTCAAGTGGTGCCATCCTGTACGGTGTAGTAAAAATGGGGCGGGTCCCCGGTACTAGTGAGATCTCAAACTCAAACTCACACTCAGGTGGTAGTCCTAGCAGCTCCTCTGGGAAGACGTCAGGGTACTCATAGACCACCGGGATACTCTGAAAGTCGGCCACGGGGCTAGGCTCTACCACAACACAAGCTAAGAAGCCCTCACACCCCTGGCTCAAAAGCTTCACTGCCCGAAGTGCGGAGACGCACCTGAAACCTTCGTCTACTTGCTGGCCGTGAAACTCAAAGGGAGGCAACTCCAGTACGGAGAAGATGATCTTCCTCCCAAAATAGTCCACCAGGACGTGATAGGCAGACAACCAGTCCATCCCAAGGATCACGCCAAAGTCCTCCATAAGGATCACTATCAGGTTGGCTGGAAGACTGTGTCCCTCTATAGCGACCTCGCAGTCTGTAAAGACCTCCTCTGCTACGAACAACTATCCACCTAGCCCTTTAATCAGGATTGGATCCTCTAACAGTACACTGCTCGGGCCCAAACTAACGGCAAAACTCGAGGAGACAAAAGAGTGTATGGCACCAGAATCGAAAAGAACGTAGACTAATCTGCCAGAAACGGCAACCATACCTGCCACCACAGAACCTGAAGCCTTGGTGTCTCTGTGAGTTAGGGCATTGACATGCCACTCAACCCTGGGTGCAGAAGAAGCGGCCATGCTCTGGGTCGGGCGAGCAGCAGCTGGCCGGTACCCTCCTCGTAACCACTGTCCTCCACGCGCTTGGTGACCGCGGCTGCCAAATCGGCCTCTAGCGCTCGGTGCGGGGAGCATCTGTTGTGCTCTGGCCCTAGATGGGCAGTCCCTTTTAATGTGGCCTGGCTGGCCACACTGGTAGCAGAGAGGGGCACGACCTCCACCCTCAGTCGGTCCCTGCTGGTGGCTGGGTAGCGGTTCAGTGCTGGCAGCTAGCCCCTATCTGGGGCCCCCAAAGGCCATTGGTGGCCCCGCAGAACAAGATGACTCCCTTGTGGACGCCGTATGCCTCCTCTCCCGATGGCCCTGTGAGTACTCTGGCTGGTAGGGCCTCTTCTATCCTCCGTCAGTGTCTCGCGTTGTTGGGTTAGTCTCCTCATAAGTCATGGCTGCCTCGACCAAGCGAGAGAAAGTGGGTAGCTTTAGGGGCTTCACATACCCCTGAATAGCAGGTCGGAGCCCCTCAATAAACCTCCACAGGTGCTCCTCCTCAGTAGACACAGCTGTCAAGGTGAAGCGTGACAGCTCCAGGAAACGTGTGCGGTACGTGCTAACTGTCATTGCCCCCTGGCGGAGAATGTGGAACTCCCGCCTCCTTTGGTCCTGCTAGGTCTGCGGAAAGTACTGCTCGCAGAAGAGAGCCACAAACTGATCCCACAACAACTCTCTTCCCTCCTGGCCTCTGACTGCCCTCCACTACCTGTGGGCTGCGCTCTCCAACTGGTATGTGGCAAAGGCCACACAACACTCTGCAGGAGGGCGGAGCGTGTCAAACACATTCTCTATCTGCTCCAGGCAGTCCTCTACCTTAGATGGGCTCTCATCCCCCTTGAAGGAGGGGGGCTTCAGCTTCCAGAACTGGCCAAAAAGCTCATGGTGGAGCTGCAACGGGAAACAGGCATGCCTCCAGGCAAGGAGGGCTCACGCTCAGAAGTGTCTGAGGGTGGCGGGGGTGGTGGAGGATCACCCCCCTCCAGCTTGTCTGGCACTGCGGCAGTTCCCCTGTCCCACAGATGACTCTCCCTTCACGTCCTCAGGGAAGGGTGTCTAAGGAGGCTGCTGGAGATCTCTCGTACTATATCCAGATCAGCTGGGCAAGATTCTGGGCTTGGATGCTCGGAAGGAGAGGTGGGTCGACTGCTGCCTCATGTCCTGCACGTCTACCCCTCCGACCCCGCCCACGGCCACATCCGCGGCCTGCCTCAAGAACTCCTCAACGAGGCATCTCCTACAAGAAGATACAAGAGAAAGAGCAAGAACTATTAATGATACCGAATTACATAAAGAAATAAGACTCAGAAGCGAAGATCAAAGCAATACATTGTGATGGCTATTCTAGTTACATGCACGTGATTGGTTACTTCCAGATCATTTGGTTCATTTCTTGGGACGATCTTGCTCTGATACCATCTTTGTTACGACACAAACCCAGATCCCTACCAAACCTGAGACTGGCTAACCTCGACTAATCCCAAGACCCAGTCGTCCAACGAGAAATAACCAAAAGCAAAAAATATTCCACAACCATACATGCAATGTAACTAAGCAAAAATAACTAAGAGACAGGAAAGGAAAACAGGACGAAATGTCTCACAATATTACATCCCATCACAACTACAACAGCTGAAAATAAAGCAAAAATGTAACAGAAACAGTATTACATACTAGAGTACTCACTACTACAACTAAAAGCTCAAAAACAAAAAGGTGACAACGGCTATGGGTGGGCTCGACTGGGCCCATCTCTCTTTGCAGCCGGTGGTGTTGGCTGCTCAACTCCTTAACCTGAACAAGGTTATAAAATTCGTGGTCAGTTAACGCTGAGTAGAGTGGTGGTTAAGCCATTTATAAGCAATTAACATAAGACAAGCAACTAATTTATTATTCAATTCCATTTAGCTTAACTAAGTAGTTTTGCTTTGTTTATTCTCTTAAGAATCCTATCATTTCTTGATCTTATCCGTCCCTCAAGGGAATGATCTTGATTATAGTCTTTCCCACGATGTGGGATGTACACGTGGTGCTCTCCTAGTCAGGAGAATCCCCCGTGGTAGTCCTACACCTGGTCAACCACCCCGAGGTCACGATCGCGACGAAGCGATGACTATGGCACGCGCGATAAGCGCACAAGTAGCTATCCCACACTGGAAAGCAGTCAGTCATTTCCGCTAGCGGGTACGCCTAAAAGTACAGCATGGAACAGCACAAGGCCTTGCCCTCTCGGAACAGGGGTCTCGCTCCTCAGAACAGAACAAGGGTCTCGCCCCTCCACAGTCCACATACCCTCGTCCGACTATCCTGATTTGCCTAGCAGGCCTAATAAGAGTCGGTGTAGGGTGGCTAGTCCTAACCCCGAGCCCCGTGGGATGGCTAGCTCCCTCCCTACACTAAGTAGCTCACCTCGGTACCACATACACGAGGGCCAAATAGGAGTCTGTGTAGAGTGACTAGTCCTAACCCCAGGTCTCAACCTAAAGGGGTGGTTAGCTCCCCTCTACACTAAACGGACAGTTGCTCTCCTTGGCACTGTGTACACAAGGGCCAGCTCACTTCCCGTTTACCTACAAGTATACAGGAGTTCTTCTCCTAGTTTCCCTCAGGGTTCATGCTTCTATTCCTTTCATTACATTTCTCAACATTCAGATCTCACTGTTCACATCCTAATTTTCATTTTTATAACAGGCAGCTCGTTTTCTAATAACTGAGAAAGCATCACATCAAGTATCTATACACTTGTTAGCAATTAGGGTTTAACATGCATCTCAAAGTAAAAAGTGTAGCTCAAGCAATATTCATTCGCTTCTACCTTAGGGTTCATTTCACATCCTAAGGCTCAATCAAGTTATTCTAAACATGCACTTTACTTATTTAAATCTTAATATTAAAGTAAACCACTCTACCGGGATACACGATTGGAACGGGGGCTCGGATCATAGATCCTGTCGTCTTCGTGAGCCCCGTGTACTCAACTAGTTGGAGATCTACACAATTGACCAACCACATCAAATGAGTTCAAAAAGGTATACGAGTGACAATAATACATAAAGAAACTCGAACGGAAACTAATGGTACTTCGTTTGCGTAAAACTGACACCATTTGGGCCCTAAACAGCCCAAAAACATTCATACTATCTAAAATCAGATGTCTGGGACTAGACCCAGACATCTTAAAAGATCTCAGAACCTCACCTTGCTTCCCTGTGGCTTCCTTAGATGTCTAAACCCCTCTGCAACCGTCTGAGGGTGATCCTAGACGTCTGACACTCCCTCCGGTCATCTGAAAGTGTAGTCAGACGTCTGGTACCGTCCTTAGACGTCCTAAAGTACCTCGAAGGGTGCGCCACGTGCCTTCTCCACGTCCCGTACCTGCGCATGCGCGTGCATTTAAAAATACGACACGTAAAAGGTTAAGTACGTGCATGCGACGCATGCACAGGACATACCTCGACACTCTACGTGCTGTTAGAAATCTGGTGCCAACCCTGGACGTCCTGAGGATCCTCCAGACATCTGGATGGAGTTCCAGACATCTGATACTGCGGAAAATGGTTCCGCAGTATCCTCCTGCGAGCTTCTCCTCATGCTCTCCTCCTCCCGCAGACGCTGCACAGCACCTCCCACGGCTGCAGGAGGTCGCACCTCCTCTCTCAATCTCCTCGCACCTCCGGCTCCTCCCCTCACCCTCTCGCCCGAGCTACTTCGAGCTCCTCACTCCTTCCCTCACACCTCCAGCTCCTTCGCCCACGCTCTCATTCTCCCTCTCTCCCATGCTCCGCCCCTCTCCTGCTTCCCCACTCACGGCTGCAATGGAAACAGGGGAGGAGAGCTCGTCGGTGATGAGGTGGTGGAGAAGTGCAGAGGTAAGGAAGATGGTGAAGGTGGAGAGGAAATGGAGAGGGTGGAGGGGGTTTTAAAGAGAGGAGGGTGAGGGTTGTGAGAGGTGTGTGCCTGGGTGGGTGTGTTGTGTAGGAAGAAAGAGAGAAAATTTGTGATATTTCCCCCTGCAAATTCTTTCTCTTCCCGCAAGGCCCACACACCTAAGCTCAGGGGGTTTAAAATTTCACTTACACCCTTACCTTTTTAGAAAACTACAAACGACCCCTGGGAAGGGTCATTTCACCTCTCCCCTTGGATCACCTAACTACCCTCATCATCCAATCCTAGCCATCCATCTAAAGGTCACGCCAACCATCGTTTCCCATCTTATAAGTACCCTACCCTACCACCACATAATTCCCATCCTCCCTGTAGTATTATTCTACCTATACCCACCATAACCTAAGGCCAAGGAAGAAGAAGAGAAGAAGATTAAGGGGGCATCCTACCCACCCCCTTTGTGCCTTCTTCCCCTTCTCTCTTCTCCCTTGTGCCACGCCAAGGAGGAGGACATTCTCCCCTCAAGGAGGATGCCTAGGAAAGGAGAAGCAAGGGTGGTGCTTGCCCACCCTTGGAGGAGATCAATTAAGGTGGTAGCTTCCACCTTGGAGGAGCCAAGGCACGCCCACCCTGGGGCTTGCCAAAAAGGAGGAAACCTCACCTTAAAGGAGTTTACAAGGAGGAGTTGGAGGAGTTCTTTTCAACTATGGGAGCAATCGTAGATGGAGCAAGGACTTCATCATCTTCGCCATCTTCATCATCAAGATTTTTGTTTTGCTTGTTTTGAAGTTTTCTTGTTGTTATAGAAGCTTTCCTCTATTAGTGTAGAACAAAAATCCACTTTTATAAAGTTGATTTTTCAAATTTGTGTACTTTGTTCTCTACATTAGTTTATGTTAGGATTCTCACACCCTCTTCCTAATTATCCTAGGCCTTCACTTGCCTAGGGTGAGCTTGGGAAAAAGTTACTCTTGTCACATAGTTACTAAGGTAGTGATAGTCTCTCTTTCTGGTCAACAAAATCCGCTTTGTCCCTTTTTTTCAAAACTCATAAAAATTATATATTTAAAAGATCAAAAAGAAAGGTGAATTTCATTTCCAAGCAAGAGACGTATTTTGCAAACAAATTGGCTCCTTGGACGACCCTAGATACCCCACTATCTAGGTTATAAATTTTAAAAGCGAAAGTGGATTTACGTGTTACAACGACTAAAACACAATTTTAACAAATCGTGTATTTTTGCTATCACCATCCACCATAGTCATAGTTTTATTCGGACTCAATCTCTGTGTATCTACCTTACTTGGTGACTCTCAGGAATTCACACAATGTTTACACATAGGAACAGAGAGCGAAAACTATGCTAAACTCTAAAGTATAATCATCTAATTATCTAGAACTTAAGAGTCCTTGCACTAGACTTAGCGCACTAGTAGTCTTTCTACTTCTCCTCATAATTATTAGGTAGATCTAATAGAAGACAGTATGCCTGACTCCCTATTAACTATCCAAGGGTTTAGCAAACTAAAAATGCTTATTGATTTTCTACAAAAATCCATCACCCAGTCTATGTGCAAGTGAAGTAACTGTACTGGATTCTAAACTTAAGAAACAATCTTAAGAATAAAATCTTTAATGAAACCTCCTTGATCCAACTTCTGTTAGGGATTAACCAATTCAGCTCAAAAGAGATTTTTTTTTCACTAATGCACCTAACCTAAATGCGTGAATACTTCCAAAAATGCAAAATGCATACGATTCACGTATTCCATAGTGGTGATTTTGCATGTAACCTCCCTATATTCTTGAGTAACTACATAAATGCTAACTTATGTTGAAAATGAATTGCAATAACTAGTATACATGCCCATTGAGATTCCCGAATAAACAAAGCACTACTTACTAGTCCAATAGGTTATTTCCTCCCTGTGGAGATGACCTAACTCTTCGTGGTTAGATTTTGAGAATTAAAAGGTTTTGAAAAGTGATTTTTTACCACGCGATTAAATACGACACGTCATTTTATGTTAAATTTTTTATCAAAAATAAAAATCGCTCGTCAAATGGCACCGTTGGAGGTGGCCGGAGCTCGTCGGTCAGAGTGACGGAGATCGCCGACGATGGGTCTCCCACACGCGTGCGTGGGCTATCATCAATAGCTCTGGTGGCGTGGAGGAGATTGTGGCATCGAGGCAAGCATGCGGGAGTCATTGGTGTGAAGGATGGAGGCCAGAGTGGGGGTTGCATGGAGAAGGACCGGCGGTGGCTTTGGGTTCCTTCATAGTTTCAGGGAGGCGGTTGGGCGAAGAGGAAAAAGAAGAAAACGAGGAGGAAGGAGGAGACAATAGGGGCAGCGTGTGGTGTGTTGGCGGTGGTGTTGGCTGTGGGTTTAAGGGGCTACTGTGGCTAACGACTGGTGGTGGTGATGAGGTCGTGGTGGGTGGCTACAGTGGGACGTGGAGATGACATTGTGTTGGAGAAGAAGATGAACAGTGTGGGGGAATTGGTAGTTTCTGGCCATGAGGGAGAGGAGAGGTGGTATGGGTGATTGGTGAGTGCACGCTGTCACCATGCACTCATCGGTGGTGAAGGTGCTTGGTGAGTGCACAGAGGATGGACAGGAACGGTGTACGCTCCAGCCACAGGGTGCACCCAAGCCATGGTGCGTGCCTCCTTCACGATGGAGAGGGTGGAGAAGAAGATGTCCCCGCCAGGGGGAGAAGATATCCCCTCCTTAAGATGGTCCACTCTCCTTTTGAAATCTCTCTGTTTGTTTTCTGCGGCCAAATTCTCCAACCACTCACAAAGATTGCGAGTGGTTGGAACAGAAGGATAAGCTCTGTCCATTAATCATCAGACGTTTGATAAAAATATCAGATGTCTTGAAAATTGTAGACTTCAGGGGATCTACGATGGTAGTTTCCAGATGTCTTATATAAGAAAAATAGACGTCTAACCCTTGCACCTAGCTTGCATTCAACAAATAGACCATATCATATGTTATTAAATGTAAAATTAACGCATAAAATTATATGCAGACTAAGGTGAATTGCCATTTAACTCCTACTTACTTAACAATTAAGATCAACTAATTAAAGAGTACTTAGGCCAAATAATGGTCCACGAAAGTGGACTTATCATTGATCCCTTCTTCTACTCTCTAGCTCTCCTTCCTCCTTTATCAGCTACACCTATGACAGGGGTGTGGCTCTCCCTCCTCAAATTCATCATTGTAGTGACCAGCTACAGCCTAGGGACCTCATTCTTAGCTGGAGACCCTTGCATCCCCATTCGTCGCCACAGCAACCCACTGTGGATCCAGGGACCTAATTCTTCTAAGTAGATAGATTTATCGCTTTCATAGATTAGATTTACTGCTTTCTAGGAGTTGAATTAGTTAGTGAATTGAATGATGGATTGGTTTAGAGTAGATTAGATTAGTTTAGAGCGCTTTCGCCTTCTCTAATCAATGTAGATCATCAGAGATGTGATTTCCCACTTTCATGTCAATTTTCTTGATCTCCCTCCACATCTCACTGTCCACCTTCACTGATTTTCACATGTTTTTTTCCAATCACCCACTCATCAGAGTATAAAATCAAATCTGATGCTCTTGAGCATTCAGATATGATTTGATCGCTAAAATTCATTTAAGGGTTACTCCATTACTCCACTTGTTCACAATGACCCTCTAATGGTTTTGAATGAAGATTTGAGGATTTGAGATTTGATTTTAGTGGATTTTACTATGAGATTTAAACTCTCTCTTCGTGATGTCTATGGCGCAAGAGAGAGAGTAGATCAGATTTCTCCTTGGTTTTTGAGCTTTACTCAAGAGGTTATAAATCCCAAATCTTTCAGGAAATATTTAAGGTACTTTTGATGTGGAATTATTGCTTTTGAAATACTGATTTGCATCCTTATCTTACATTGTCTATAATGTAAGATGAGGAGCACATTAAGATTTCAAGAAATTTTTGGGGAGACTTATCTAAATTTCACTTGGTTTTTTTGCTAATTAGAAGAGTTTTCAGATTTGTCTCATAAGCTTTAAAAGTGTTTGATGATTATTGCATCACTTGAACTTGCTTTTGAATGAGTTTTCATTGCTAGAACGTGTGATTTTTAATTTCAAATTCCCCATTCCAGTACATGAAATAGCTGCTCAACAGCAACATTTTTTGGGATTAGTCATGATTTCGAGCATTTGAGGATTGGAGCATGTTTTCAGTGGATTTTAAAATATGATTTTATCCTTTTCTTTATGCTATTAATAGCATGTGAGGAGGAATAGATTGGAGTTTTTCTTCCATCTGATAAATCCGATTTGGTTTTTTGATCTTTATGTTGTCTACAGTGTAAGGGTAAAACCCAATTAAGAAGTCTTATGCTCCTTGATTTCTGAATGGATTTGTTTTTAAGTCAGAAATATTCAGAAAAAATTGGTGAACCTTTAGAATCTGAATAACTATTTGATCTTTATGTTGTCTACAGTGTAAGGGTAAAACCCAATTAAGAAGTCTTATGCTCCTTGATTTCTGAATGGATTTGTTTTTAAGTCAGAAATATTCAGAAAAAATTGGTGAACCTTTAGAATCTGAATAACTAATTTTAATTTACTCTCCTTGTGTTGTCTATAACACGAGAGAGTGATTAATTAATTGTTTAGGTCCTTAAGGAGTGAGGATTACTTGATCTTATCAGAGTTGCTATTGGGTGCTTCCAGCTGCTAACTTCATAGCTGAGTAGCTACTAAGAGAGTAGCAGCCTTTGTTTTAAGCCATCTGGTAGTGAAGCAACTGTTGATTATGAAGGCTGTAGTTAATTCAGACCTATTGAACTGATCAGCAGCATTGCAACTGAAATTCAGCTATTACTGATCAGTTGTAGCAAATCTGAACCAACGTCTGAGCTGGGATTTGGATGGATTTTGAGGATGTAAATGAGTTGACTTGATTTGTATTGTTTGAGTCTCTTGTACAAGCATTCCTGTATCTGAAATGGATATTAATTTAGTTAAAATTGCTTGTTATTTCATTTTAAATTGCATTGTCAGTAAGTATACAATGAATATCTGTCCATATATGAAAGTTGATGAAATTTGAAGTGAAAATCATGCTTTACTACTCATATATTTTTTTTGTGATATATTGAATGTTTCCAAAAGCATGAACCCAATTTCCAATCCTTGAAAACCAAATTTAAGCTTTTGGTTTTCACTTCCAACACCCTTCAAGGCATAAAATTGGTTAACTTTATATATAAATAAAAATCATTAAAAAATTACAATAAAATAAAATAAAGGTGTCTTGAGTAGGATTAGCAATTTTTATAAGTGTGTGCAAAGTTTCAAGGCATTCTGAACCTCCGACTTGGTAGAACATACCAGTCGACGATTTAATCTACCTTAGAACTTAATAAAGAACCAAACATGAAAAACCACCAAAAGATCTCAATCTCCCTCATCTCATTTTTTCTCTCTCATCCCCTACCTCTCTTAAATTTATAAAGACTATAAAAAGTAGAAAAATTCTAAAAACACTCAAAAATACCTTGTATATTATGTATATACTTGTATATATTAATTAAGCCTAAGCTATATATGTAAATTGTATAATATGTACAAAATATTGTCTCAAAAAAATAATAATATATACAAAATATCTACATATAACTTATATCTATATTCTATGTGTTAAACTAGGTATTTAGAATAATTTATTGTATATATAATATTACTGTACTATTATCTATTAATTTATATAACTTAAATGTATAATAACCTAAGTAATTATATAAATCAATTTAAATGTACATATGTATTTAACTATATAATATAAATTATATAATACCTGTAATTTAATTTAATTATATATTTATAGTAAATAATTAAGTTATTAAGTTAATTGGGTAATTTATTAATTTAAAATAAAATAAATTAATAATTTGAGTAAATACTGAAGTAACTTATACTGTATATTTGTATCATATTATATTAAGTATTTTCAACTTATTTATATCATATTTGTACTGTATTATAGTTATGTGAAACTATCTAAAATATATATTTAATTGTATATAAATTAAAATAAAGCTTCTAAAATATAATAAAAATGTGTAATAAATAATTTATTATGTATATTAACTCTGTATAAAGTCAATTTTGTAATTAAGTCACTAACTTATACGTTAATTAACAAATTAAACTCTAAATTAGTATGCATAAACTATAAATTTTAGCTAATTTTATTATATAGGTAAATAACTTATTTATGTAAACTAATTACATAATTATGTAGCCCTATATAAGGGCTTTACAGTGGCATAATTTAATGTTAATTTACATTAAATTATGGCACTCAAATCGAGGGCTAAAGATGTGACATCAGGACGCAATCGAGTGCTGGCAACAGCACCAATCAGCTCTAACGATAGCACCATAGCATTAACTGACGACCATGCATAGTGGTATAAGTTGTTTTTGCGCTGCCAACTCCTCAGTCGACAATGCAGGGCGCACATATACCATGCCATCTCCTCTATCTGATCCTTGAGTATACTTTACGAGCATGAATTGTGTACCGTGCATGGGCTGGGGCCATGCATTGTAGGAGGGCTTCAATGGGCCCAATGTGGAGCCTGAACCGGATAAAATACACCTAATTAATAACTAGCGATGGCTCAGTAGTATCCCACCTTTCGAGGTGCTGTGTATCCCACGAAAATGAGCCGGCCTGCCCATTAAAAACCCAATTTTTGGGTTGAGGTGTAGTTGAATCAACTATGTGTGAGAGAGCACCTGAAAATGGCTAAGTGTTGAGTAGAAAGAAGTGAAGAGAGCGAGCTGTGAGGCTAAGTGCTAAGAGTTTGTGTGTGTCCGCACTGTGTACATATGTATATATGTATAGTATAGTATAAATACATATGTATATAAATAATGTAATTAGATAAATATATGCATATAAATAAATAACATATACTGTAATATATATGTATATAATATGTATATATGTGTAATATAAGTAGAGTATAGTATGTTTGAGCTCTTATATGTTTATAAATACCTAGAGCTTTAGTGATAAATATGTCCGTCACTGTATATATGCATATATGTTAGTATAGATAACTATTTTACCTTATGTTTTGTATATAATTTTACTAAGGTTTTAGCGATGCTCATATATGTTACTGTATATATTACATATGTTACTATAGATATTAGTATGTTATAATGATTTAGTATAGTAGATATTATTAGCTATTTTTATACATATACTTAAGTATTACTTATAGTAGTTGTTTATAACTAACATAGAGTAATTATATATAGCTTTTGATGCTTGTTTGTATACATATGTTTTCAAGTATTGTAACACTGATTAATTGATTCTTTTGTAAATAATTAACTCAATTCTTTCATTCATTAATTAATTCATTCATTTTGAAAATAAAATCAACATTTTTTGAATTAAAGAATATTTTTGAACTTAGAGAGTGATGTATATCAATAACTACCTCCCAGTAAATGACCTGGAAACAAACCAGTAAAACTAATAAATAAATAAAGTTGACGTAACATCGGTTTGCATTTTGTGACATACTACAACGACATTTTTAAACATCATTTTTATTGCAACCCGAAAGTCGACGATCATATTTTTGGTGCTGTTGCCGAGGACAAAAACCCGTTAACAGCTCTTTATTATGATTATTTGACGAATGTCACAGAAAGTCTTGATTTTCAACCAACCACATAGAAGCATTTCCTATTCTGCACTCGTTTAATCGATTTTGTTTCCTTAGGTTTTCACATTATTTCCATATGTAACATACCTCCACAAATCTTTATTATATTTCGATCATTATTCTCAGTGCATTATACAAGAAGCTCATTTACTTCAATTCATTAGTTGAACATGCATAGCTAATTAATTCACCAAACATATCTAATCATTTAACTAACATGCATGAATAAGCATTTAATTTCATTTAATAATTAAGTTGTTCAAGTACCTAAGAATTTGTAAAAAAATATTATAATGGAACTTAGTACTTAGCAAAGAGATGACATATTGTGATATAGGCAAGAGAATGACTTGAATGTATCATAGCATTTTGATAACAAATGTGAAATCGAGGGTTACTCTACCTAGGGTCATCGAGGGTCACGACGATGCCGAGAAACATGTCAGAGATCCCTTGGACTTTGCACACATTTCGGATGTTCGTCCCTAAATCAGGACAAGAAAGAATACATCAAAACGTAAATATTTGGGAACTTAGGGGTGAAATAATAATTTACCACTTCTTATGGGAAAATAACTCTTACCATGTCAAATTACGTCTCAACGTGATTCCAATGGTGGGTGGCTCGTTGTAATCGGACTTCAGATACTCCTTGAATCAAATAATCAAAAGGGCTATCATCCGGGACCTATACGTTATTATTGAAACTAAAAATTTTGACTTCATAATCTTTTCAGCATCTCAACTCTTCCTCTCTCTTTTTCCCATCTTCTTCTTCCTCTTTCTTTCCCTACAATCACTATTCACGTAGTGCACCACCCCATGTACATAGGGTCCTACCATTGCCATCTCCGACCATCACCAGCCACGCCTACCATCGTCGACGCCACACCCACCCTCCGGCGATTACACGCCGACGTCCCTTACCTCCCTCTTCTCTTCCTTTACCTTCATGCACTAGCGCATGAAAATGCATGCAAAGCAAGGGGTCAACCCCCCCCTTACGCCGACATTCATTCCCCAACCCCTCGTGCCTCACTAGCATCCCAGTGACCTTCCCCTCCTCACAGATAGAGGGTTCACCGATCTCCACCTCCTCCCTCCATTGATGATGTTGCAAGAACCCAACATGAATTGACCAAGGAGGAGAAAGAAGTTGTACCTTCCACCACAAATCCTTTCATCGATGTCCTCCTCCACGATCTCCCCTGATGTAGCGTGAAAGGGAAGGGAAGAAGACGAAGATGCAAGGAAGGGGTGGAAGGAAGAGGGACATCTTCTCTTCTTCTTCTTCTCTCTCTCTCAATCTCCCCCTTGATTGCGCAACAATTCACGTCTCTAATTTGGCCATCTTATGCTAGTTTCTAACATTAGGCAATTAGATTAGATAGGTTTACATGCATCTTGTAAATATTTGCATTTGTGTATTTTACGGAGAGGAAGATAGAGAGAGAGATTGAGCCTCCATTTTTACCTCATTCCCATTTCATTTCCACCACATTTCTACTTAACATAGCACCACATACTTCACCTACAATAATTTGATGACACTTCAAGTGCATACATGCAAAAACCCCACACACAATTCACACACCTCAATGGCCTCCCCTTGTCATCTTCTGTCCCCCCTCATCTATATAAACTCCTTCACCTCACTCCACATAAGTCGTTGGCCGATCCCCTCACCTTACCCTCAGCCATTCCCTCCCCTCCCACCATCAGTGCTCACACACCCTCACAACACATAGCCAGGCACACTACCTGTAACGAGCGCGTGCCCCAGACGTCTTTTAAGACGTCTGGGAGGTGGCCCAGACGTCTGTAAAGACATCTGGGATCACATCCAGACGTCTGACCAGACGTCCGGGATAGTTTACAGACGTCTGGCGAACAGTTATGCTCGCACGGGATATTCGTCTGCGCGCCTGTGCGCGCAGACCTGCGATCCGCATCTTCTCTGCGGCTGCAGGCGACTGCGGCCGTCTCTCCCTCCTCTCCGCGCGGCGTTAAAAAGGGGGAGGGGGCGCGCCTCCCCTCCCGTCTCCACCATCTTCCTCCTTCTCTCATGCCTGTGCGCGAGAGCGAGCGGACGCGAGGGCGCAGCGGCAGCGGCGGCCGCAGTAGGCGCGGAGGAGCTGCGGCGTGCGAGGGCGGGGCTCTGCCGTGAGGGCGAGCTCGCCGGGAGCGGCTTGGCCGGCCGGCGGAGGGCGCAGGGGGCGCAGGGGGCGCAGAGCGTCGCGGAGAGGGACCTGCTGCGGGCGGAGCAGCGGACGTGCGAGGTGCGACGCGGGCGGCGTCGCGAGCGGAGGCCGAGCAAGGTTCTGATTCTGGAAAAATCTCCAGAATCAGACGTCTGGACTGATATCCAGACGGCAAGGTCGACGTCTGTGTGATCATACAGACGTCTGAAAGGTGAGTTCCGCTTTCTCTTTCTTTTTTTGTCGACTGACCGTACTGAGGGAGGAGGGTTGGCTGTGCGCAGGTGTTCGGATTCGTCATCCTTTGCGAATCCGACGTCTGGAAGTTGTACCAGACGGCGGGAGTGACCTCCAGACGTCCGGAGAGACCATCGGACGTCTGGGATCTAGGAGAGACGTCCCCACAGACTTCTGGACGTCCGGGGAACCAAGCCGAACAGGTAATTCTCTGATCCACCGTTTAAGACGTCTGGAAGGAGTTCCAGACGTCTGATTTTGCACAGTATTGTCTTTCTCGACCCGTTTAGGGCCCGTTTGGGCTCCGTTTTCCGCGATTCGAGTTGCGTTCGTTTCAGAATTTATTCCTCTACCCGCCTACAGTAGCTATACACTGTTTTGAGACACTCCTTGTGTTTGATCCTTGTGATAGGACCTCGTTCGGTTGCCGTCTTGAGAGTCGCGGAGGCGCGCGGGATTCCCGACCACGCCCCCATTACTCCCGTTGTACCTGGTAGAGTGGTTTTAAGTATTAATAAAATCTGTTAAAGTATGGAACCATAACTAGAACCTAGGGCATTGCATGAATCCTAGGAATGAGAAATGTATGGAATGATAGCTCCTAGGTGTTGCATGAATCCTAGGGCCGGAAAACTAGATTGTATGATAGATCCTAGGATATGGCATGAATCCTAGGATGGAAAAACTAGTGGAATGTATATTACAGCAGTCTTGGAAAAATGGAAAGGAATATATATAAAGCTGCCTGTAAATTTAATTAACAGCTGCCTGTTATGCATAGAGAATCATGTTGAGATCATGGAATGTGAGAACGTGAATCTGGAAAGTGAAACATATGATGTTCTGAGATAAAGCGCTGGAACCCTACGGGGAATTAGGAGTGGAACTCCTGGAAAGAAAAGGGATGGAACTGAAATGTAGTTTGTACTGTCTCTTGGGTACGCAGTACCAAGGGAAGTACCTGTACCTGTTTTAGTGCAGAGTGGGGCCAGCCGCCCCAGGGACCCGGGGTTAGGCTTGGCCGCTCTGTACCGACTTGTTGGCCCTCGTGTACGTAGTACCGAGGAGAGCTAGTAGTGTTAGGAGAGTACTAGCTACCCCACGGGCCCCGGGGTTCTGCTAGCCTCCTTCACCGACTTGTTAGGCCCACTAGGGCAAACCAGGGTAGTCAGGCGAGGGTGCGCGGACTGTGGAGGGGCAAGGCCCCGGTTTGGTTACTGTGGAGGGGTTGGACCCCTGTTACTGAGAGGGCTCTGCCCTGGTTCCGTGCTGTGCTTTGGGCGCACCCGTTAACGGAAACGACTGACCGCGTGCCAGTACGGGCTAGCTACCTGTGCGTTTATCGCGCGTGCCGTAGTCACCGTTACGTCTGTCAGTGACCTTGGGGTGGTTGACTGAGGGTAGGATCACCACGGGGGACTCTCCCGGCCAGGAGAGCACCACGTGCTACTTCTACTGTTGGAAAAGACTGCAATCAAGATCGTCCCACGAGGACATTCGAGATCAAGTAAAGGATCTGAGAAGTAAATGAAATAGTGAGAAAAATTGAAAGATGTAAATAAAGGAAGTAATAGAACATAACAGCTACTGTACACTCTACTGTTGCCTTTAGTTAGTTTGCCACTCTACTCAGCGTTTTGCTGACGTGTTACACTCGTTACCTTTTTCAGGACCAGGTGTTGAGCAGCCAGGGTCGGCGGCTGCAGAGGACGCTGGGCCGAGTAGGGTCCAGTAGAGTTGCCACAGCTTTGTACCTTCTTTTGTTTCTGTTCTAGTGAGTAGTTTTGTTTCCGCTGTACCTTCTTTACCTGCAGTTTTTGTTATATGGTAAATGTTGTTTTACTGTTGTGGTGGTGCCTACTGTAGTAGTTTCTTTCCTTACTGCTGTACTTTTTACTGTTAGTTATATTCATGCTGAATGTGGTTTATTTTACTGTCTTTTGGTTACTTCCTCGTTGGACGACTGGGTCTTGGGATTTGTCGAGTCGGTCCGGTTCTCGTGTCTCGTAGGGACTCGGGAACCGGGTCGTTACACTACCTCCTTCCCCTGAGCTCTCCTCTCTCCCTCTCTTCCCCTCCTCATCCTCAATATCCTCTCACAAGTTGAGAGGAACACTGAGAGCAAAGGAGTATCCCTCCAATGGTTGCAACCTCTACGGTAGGGAGCACCACCGTCTAGCTCATTGCGAGCAAGTAGACGTAATGTTTCTTCTTAGTTTTGTTTTATTTTTGCGATTTTTTTTTCTTTCTGTTTTTGCTCCATCACCATTAGAGTAGAACAGCAAGCTCTAAAGCTTGCTTCTCTCACCTCCGCTCACACCAACCACCGTCGCGTGCATTCCCGCAAGCCTCTGCCGGCCCTTCCGTGCCCTCCACGTGTGTATCCAACTTATTAGCATCATCCCACACGCACCTTCACCGCTCCCCTGCACCTGTATCAATAGGTGGAGTCGCAAGGGCAGCCAGTTACCTTTTTTCCCTTGCACTGTAGTCGCAACCTCACGCAGCTACAGTGTGGTGACCGGTGCCTTCTCATTTATCCAGTGACCATGCACTCTCTCACCTTCGCACTACCAGCCACAGCCGGTCACCGCGACCTCACAGCTTGCGCGCACTACATCTCTCTGCGCTGTGCCATCTTCCCGCCTGCATTGCACTCTACACCTTCAGCGCACTACCCTTGCACGCCTATGTGTGGTGCGACATCTCCTCCTAGCTCCTGCACGCAGTGCACTCCAGCCACACACACACACCCTCTCTCCCACAAACATAGACATACACACACATCCAGACACTCACTCACACACATACATATTCACATACACACGCATATACACACACACACATACTTATACAGCTTTATAGAGATATATACACTTATGTATATATACTTATATAGCTACCATATATATACATATATACATACACACATATTTCACTTCCTCCTTCACACACACATATCTCTCACTCACAATACCGTGCACGTATCCATTCACCGCGCATCATATAACGGGAATATTTGCACTAGTTGCGTATATTTCCTAATATTCGTGCATATCAAGCCTTCCACCCACACTTCCACATGTCTGCTCCACACTCGCACGCAACACGTAGCTAGGTTAATCCTGTCTTTCTAGACGACGGTTAACCTAGCATTATGTTACATTTCTATTGAATCCTAGATTCAATATTCACTATCATATTATCTAGTTATATATACTTATACCTATATATATATATATAAGCTAAGTATTTCCATTCTTTTCCGTTTCGTATTTTCTTTTCGCATTTCTTTTCCTTGTCTTTTATTTTGTTGATAGAGAAAAGACCAAAAAACCTAAAATAGAAAAGATAACTCTTGCCTTTGCAAGTACACGATCTTGCGTGTAGCAAGATCCATTTTGAACTTGATTTTCAGCGAATCACCAAGGACCAACTTTTGGCGGTAGCCAAGAACAAATTTTTGAGGGTATGCCTCTAGGACATAACTATCCAAACAAATTATAAAACCAAGAAAAATCCTAAAATATAATAAGCGAATGGAATTGATGCGAGTCATAGGAATCGCATAGAAACATATTAACCTCAAACCCACCTTCTTGAGTTCGACCCTGGCCTAAAAGTGACAATCTTAAAATCTGATCTAGCCAGGATAATAAGTTTTTTATAAACAAGTGTAGATTCTCTTCTAGGTTAACCACTTTCACTATACATAATTTGACGCTAATTTCACCTAATTAAATAACCCTATTCACGATCTAACACCCTTCTCACTCCCCCTCCCCCTCCCTCCCTCTCTCTCTTCTCCATGCACATGCACCCACAAAATAAGATGACGTCACTCCCACATCCCCCAAGCAACCTTAAATAGGCACAAGTGCAACCCAGGTTTTGGAATCCATGAGAAAAGTACAAGAATAACCCCAACTTGGGTCCAAGTATATCTATATTTTCATTTAACGTGTCTCGTACATGACTTTTGCTACGCAACTTGGATTTTTGTGAAATTGATCTTGTTGAAAAGCTCTCATGGAGTGGAATCCAATCGTATCAATTATGATACCATCCACACAAAATTTTCCCAATGTTTGACTAGCATTGGCTAAAACTCGTGCTCCTTCATTTGAGAGCCATGCAAACCCGATTCGCACCTAATCAACATCGACAGTTTCATCTCGACGTGCTTAGTCTAGATTTAGGTTCCAGTTTGAATTTTAGGCCATAACAGGCGTGGTTAGATTATCTTTTGTTGTGTCTAGACTTTTATTTTACAATTGTCTTGCTTTCATTATTGCATTTAGTTCAAACTATTGGTAAAAAGAAGAATTTTTTTTTGCATATTTGATTTGAGTTATAATTGGATGATGAAAATTAGGTATTTAGGAGTCTCTAACCTTAAGAGTATGTGCTGAAAATTTGTCACTTAGACTCTTCAAGTTATGATCAACTTAATCAACTAGGGTATTTCTTAAAATATGAGTATATTTCTGAATCCTTAAGAAGTCCTATTAACTAAGGTTGTCAGCTAATCGGGAAGATAGTACATGGATTATTTGTCCACCCACTATTTGAAAGTCTTGTTAGAACCATGTTTCACATCTTGTTTTGATGTTAACAAAATTATTTTAGATCAACACTTACAATTGAATGGTATTTCAGATTTTAGACTTTGATGGAGATTGCAAAAGTCAAGACAAAAGAAGGTTGATAAGAAAGACAACGATGGGGAGATCATCTTCAGATTTATTTAAGTTATCGAGTTAATTGAGTAAAATAGAATACTTTTCTTTTTATCTTAGAATGTATGCCTCTCAACAAAGAAATAAGTAGATTGTAAAAATCATATAGAGATAAATTAAGGATAAAATATTATGATCATTTGATTTCTTTTAAAGAACGTATTATTCAAAAGATCATTTTTTACTGATTAAAATATTTGTGAAAGAAGATTAATAAACAAATTGAATTCATATTTAAAAAAATACTTGTTAACTCATAAGTATTGGTATTAAAGATTAGTACCAGTATATGTAAGTTACAGGTTTGGGTTCTTTTCAAAGAAACAAACCTGTACCCAACGAGTACCAGTACAAATGATTAGTACTAGTACTACAGGCAATGAGTACCAGTATGCATGATTAGTATCGGTACCAATGGATTACAAATTTCCATTAAGTGTTTATCACCCAAATATGGAAGTAACGAGTATCGGTACCCATACTTTAGTACCGATAACAGCTAGTCGTTAGGTCAAATCTGAACAGCTAAAAAATTGATTTTGACAATATGAACGTGGGGATTTAGACCTAAACATTTAGTAGACGAATTCCTATGATCTTAACTCTATAAATAGACCCTTGACCCTTAGTTTGCATTTAGAAAATATAAGAGAAAATCCTAGAGCTAGATTTCCATATTTCTACCTTATTTCTCAAGAAAGGAAAAATAAGCTTGTCATCCACATTTTCTTTACATCCTTGAAAGCTCAACAAAGTGTGCTTAAAGCTGATTTCTTGCAATTGGGAATTGATTCATGCATTTCGTAAGCTCTCAAATTGGTAAACTCTTTTTTATTGCCATTGGGAGGCATTGGTGATTTGTTGTAAGATTTCTATTTGTCTTACACTTGTACTTATTTTGTATTGAGCTTGTTGCTCGTTATTTGAGTTGTAATAACCAATTTGTTGTAATTGGGTTAAGTTAACCCGTTAATTACCTCGGTTAGTAAATTAGTTCCCTCGGAGTTAAGGAAATTGGGTTAAAAATCTTAGGCTAGGAGGCTTAGGTAGTAAAGTATCCAAGTGAGTGGGGAACCACTATATATCTTATGTTCATTTCTTATGGTTTAATTTTTGTACAAATATTATTTTATTTCACATTACTTATATCTTGCATCTAATGTGTTTGTGCGCTTAGTAGCGTAGTATTAAGATCCTACAAGCCTTTGATGTTGGTGCTAGAGCACCGCGATCGTTTATTTTGATGATAACAAAACACATGTCATTTAACATTTGCATTTGAAGTCTTAGATTTCAGGTGAATTGCAAATAGAGACGTGTCTAGACAGAATTTGAGCTCGCATCCATGGTGGATTGGAGAAGCTTGATGAAGGGCAAAGGAGCTTCGCTAGGACGATAGCTTGAAGAAGGAAGGAGATGAAGAATATGATAGATTTCCTTTTCTTTGTACTATGTAGTTTTGTTTCTTTTGTTGCTCTTTATTTTTTATTTCTTAGATTCATGTTAAAGAGCCTCAAAGTACCCTCACAGTAGTCCTAAGAATACTTGTACAACCCTAGGATACTTAGGTTTTCTATAGAGAACTTAGAAAACCAAAATAGGGTTCAGATAGCCTTTCTAGACGTCTAATCTAGGTTTCAGACGTCTAATAAAAACTTTTAAGACGTCTAACTGTTGATTCAGACGTCTGATTATTTAGGCTGGATTTAGTTAGTTCCGTTTGATGAAATCAGACGTCTAGACCTCAGTCCAGACGTCTTAGCAAACGTCTAATGAATTTGTCAAACATCCAATTAGTGGAATGTTGGCTGCCTTAGTAAATATTGAGAAAATGATCGTTAGCCTCATATCGGACGTTCATAGAGGACCTCAGACATTTGATACAAGACCATTGTGCCTCAGCTGACCCAAAATCTCTTCTCAGAGATTTTCTAGCCGTTGCATTCCCTTGGGAATCCATTTCCGCAGAAAAGTAGGTTTCCAGACGTCCAAACTTAGTGCTAGATGTCTTGTGTGTCGTCTAATGGACTTTCACTAGAACCCTGTTTCGATCTGATTCCAGACATGAAGGAAACTTGCCTAGAATCAAACGTCAGACTTAGTTCCCAGACATCTTAAACGAGTTTTTCAGACGTCTGATGCCAGGACCAGACGTCTGATAACCCTGTCAGAGTCATGATTGATTCTGATTTCGACTTGATTCTCTTGGAAGTTGCACCCAACGGCTATGGAAGCCTTCCAAGGCCTTCTAAAGCCTTCCTAGGGCCTCTATAAATAGAGGAGAACCCTTGCCACTCAAATATATACCAAGATACACTAAGCAACATACTTTCCACTCTTTTGTATCAAAAGAAGAAGAAGATCAAATAAAAGAAAGCTCTTGCTCTCCAAGCCTTGTTCTACACCTAGAGAGCTTCAACCCATTTGCGCACCCGCTCTCCTACCGTAGTTCATGAGAGCACCGTTGTGCCATTGCGTAGTTCACGCATCCGCGTCGTCGACGCACTTCCAAGCAAAGAGAAGCATCCTAACACCTATAGAGGCTAAGTTTAAGAATTATTTTGTTGGCTCTATAGAACTCTTCTTGTATTTGTTATTAGGTTGGGTATTCGCATTGCGAATTCCCGTCTCCTTCATGAGACAAAATCCTTCTCGTAAAGAGAAGAGGTTTGAGGTACGCTACCCTCGTATAAAGTAGCATAGCTGTAATTAAGGTTGTACTACTCTCGTTTAAGTAGTACGTTAATGGATTTGATCAACTTGGTTTATCAGTAAATCCTAACTCGAGAGGGTTAGGTGGTGGTTTTCACCCGGGTTAGGTTTCCACCTAAAATACTTGTGCCCTATTGTGTAATTGTTATTTTTGTGAAATTGTTATATTTTTAATTCTGCATTTTTTTTTACGTCACGCTGATCTCACCCCCTCCGAGTAAGGGAAATTACATTTGAAACCTGAGCATCTCACAATTACATATATATACACTCTGAGTTCACTTTATGGGCAACTACCTTTTAAAAACTAGGCTTTCAACAAGGCATAGATTTAAGGGTCTGATTTAATAATTAGACTTAATCTCATACCTAATCTTGAGACCCTCGTAGGTATGGCCAACATGTTACATTGGGTTTACTCCCTAGATGTCGAGTGTTCAAATCTTAGCTTTACATCCTGATCTTTTCCAAGCTTTTGTTTAAGAGACATTCATAAACTAGATTTGGAAGAGCCACCTGCTTAGAAAATTGAGTGAAAAGAAAAAAAAAAGAGAGATAGTTGAAGGAAGATTGTGAAAAAAAAAACAAACAAACAATACAAAAAAAGAAGAGAGAATGTCAGGTATTAAAAATAAAAATAAAAGAAATCAAAAGGTACAACCAGGGAGATATACACAAAGTATACTCTTGTGTTGACCTCAAGATAAAAAAGAACAGGAAAAAACCTACTAATATGTAGTAAGGTAATTCTAAAGATAGGATTTGGAGAAGTAAAAGGTAGTCCATTGCTTCAAAGAAAGCAGAGTTTTCAACCTTGTTGCCCACTTGTCAAGTTAGCACCACAAGTATAGATGCTTAGAATTTCATCCTCTTGCAAACCTTGGGTAGATTTGTGACTTGTAAAAGCTACTTTAAAGGTCGATGAATGAGGTTTATAGGACGTCAAAAAGATTTGGCAACTTATATTTAAGGTGATAGTCTAGTGTTGTTGAGTTTTTGTGCATGAATTCTTTTGTGCATATTTTCTATAGTTTGAGATAACTATTACCTGTTAACTTATAAAGTCCTAACTTAAGCCTTATGCATTTGTTTTTATCATCTATATTTTGCTAGGGACGGTTAAAACTTAGGCATAGAAGTGTGATCGCATTAGTATTTTATACATATACCTTATGTTTAATTTATGCTAATTCCATGTTATTTTTATCTAAATAATCCCATTTAGTTATTTTTAGTGTATGTTTATAATTGTGGAGTGTAACATGCATTTATTGGATAAAATTCAATGTTTGTAATATTTTTGCGTTTTTATAACAATGCAGGTAGCTGGAATTAGCCTCGTAGATGAAAGCAATTGAGAGCACGTTCACAAAGAAGGAAAAAGGCAAAAAGGGCATGTGTATATACATAAATGTTGAAAATGCAAAGGCTCTTGGATCATCATCAAGGCTACACAATTTAACCCACACACACACACATATATATGAGCCTATACCTCAGCGTAGGAAGATTTACGTATAGCCACACTTATATATTTATTAAAATATTATCTTTAAATAAATTAGTTCAGGCCCGAAATTAGAGGTGCTGTTTCGGATTAATTGGTATTTGAAGGTATTAATTGAAAGGATAAAGGAAGTCTATTCCAGGATGGTAGAGTGAATCCTGAGAAACAATCCCGAAATTTGTGGTGTTGTTTCGGATTAATTGATATTTGAAGGGATCAATTGAAAGGATAAAAGAAGTCTACTTCAACATAGTAGAGTGAATTCTGAGAAATAAACAGTACGTAAGTTACTTAGTCCTGGTGGTGATTGGTATTTGACTTGGTTACCTCATCTCAATTAAATTATTTGGGAACCCCTCAAAAGTTAAAATTTCCCATCGGATCTTCTCCATCGACAAATCAGCCTAAAACATAAAAACAGAAAACAGAATCCACCCCAAAAAAAAAGAAACATTGCCTAAATGCGAAAAAAAAACAAACTCTAGAAAAGGTGAAATTCATAGATCGCTGAATGTACGGTACCAAAGTAGTTGGATATGGCCCCCACAAATAAATCTCGATCTGTTAAGTGAAAATCGACCTATCCAATTCTAATTAGGTTACCCAAACCTGATTCAAATCTATTTAAGTTGAACGGGTGAAACTTGATTAATCCACTTACCTCAATGTGATGGGCGCAGGTTTAGTCTCATTAGTATAAAAAAACAAAAATAAAAATTAGTTTATATTTTTAGATTGCTCAAATTCACCCAACCCATTTATCAGCTGAACACTTTTACTTAAATGAGTTAAGCCAAATTTAGATTATTTAAGTAGGAAGGGTTGGATTGAAATTTTCAGATCTATTTATTATTAGGTTGAATCCGGCCCCACCTATTTATGATCAAGTACAGGAAACAGATGGCGTCCGACCCAACCTGATCCGACTAGTGTTAAATGGGCTGAATGAATCCCTGCAAAAGTGCAGTGCTAGAGCCCAAAGATCCAAAGCTCATCCCCGATTGAAATAAGGGGAAACCTTCCTGAGAATTACATCCGTTGGATGGTAATTGAAGGGCGTGGATAGGATACAGCTGAGGAGATAATCCGACACCGCTCCCACGGATGGAGCCGCCTTCCCGTTCCACCGTTCAAACCCAACTACCGTTCACGCCCACATCCAACGATCAAAACCCCCCCCCCCCAATTGTCACAGCCTCCCAACTACCTACCCCCACATGCAGCCCCCTATTTTCCAATTTAATTACTATCCCACACGCCTCCTCCTGCTTCATATATAGATTCTCTCGGCCCCGTCCTCGGCAGCAGTAGTGCCGCACGTTGTTCCTCCAAAGATGCCAGAGGTGACCGTGACTGAGTTGAGCGTGGAAGGGGTCAGATTCCCCCCAGCGATAAAGCCACCGGGGTCTCCCAACGCTCACTTCCTCGGAGGAGCAGGTAGTTCACCAATACTAATAATCTCTAGCTACTTGTTGCGGACGTACGTTGTTGCGTAGAGGATGATATCTGGTGCATGGAAATTAATTTAAAAAAAGACGATGACGTTAGTTGGAGATAAACAATTTACAAATTTATCTCCTTAAGTTAGTTGGGCTCACAAGTTGAACTATCTGATGAATTTCATGGAAATTAATTTATATATATATATATATATATATATATATATATATATATATATATAAAGGATAAGGAGTGTGTAACTTACATGTACCCAAGTAATGTTCAGTTTAGATATATTCTTGTATATAATCAATGTCTTAAAATAAAATTTAAAAAATGAAATTATTTAATAATATAAAATTTCATTTGAAATTGAACAATCCTAACACCTCTGTATTGGATCAAATTTTAAAATATATAAACTATCTAAATTAAGCTTGCATTGATGTAAGAGGGTAAAAGTATTGGATTAATGTAAAATTTTATATATAATATATTCATACGAAATTATCTTAATTCTCATATTTTTACTTTAAAATATTTATCATAATGAAAAATATTATCTCAACTTCACTGAAATTATTATTTTTGTACAGGGGTGAGAGGATTGGAGATAGGAGAGAAGTTCTTAAAGTTCACGGCTATTGGAGTGTATCTTGAGGGCACCGCAGTGGCAGCACTCGTCGGGAAGTGGAAAGGGAAGTCGGCGGAGGAGCTGGTGGCCTCCGTTGACTTCTTCCGTGATATTGTTACAGGTATGTACGTAATCAAAGCCCGTTTAACAGACATCCAAAGCTCGAAATCTACTAATAAGTAACTTTACTAATTCATTCTTCATCAGCTAATTCACGTGGTTGGTAACTTAGGAAACTAATTAGTGAATTATACTTGTTTTAAGCATCTCCGTTGGTTTTTATGACAACTCATGAGTGATAATCTCAGATGGAAAGCATAAAATTGAATGTCTATATATATATATAAAAAGGATGATAGGTAGCAAATTGTTGGCTTTGTAACATTTGAAATCAAGAAAGAAAAATATCAAATTAAACTACGTTACTCCCTTTTATCTCATAAAACTATGCTACTTGATCTTTAAGATGTCATTCGACGAATAAATTAAATTTGTAGAATAAATATAGAAATTAAAGAAGAGTGAAATAAAATAGAAGAATGAGTAGATTTTAATGCTTAGGATAATAGCTATGTTAAACCTTATTTTACATTGAGGATGAAATAAATTTACCACATATTAGATTACCTTAACCTAGATTAGATGTACATCAATGTAAGCTCACTAAAATGGGATTAAGTAAACTTAACTAATCTGCCTATTAAACAACACATAATGGTTAGTTTACTTTAAGACTTAACCTCCTCTTTTAAGGAGCCAACTCAATATTATTTTGAGAGGTTAACTCGTATAATCCTAACTTTTTTTGAGAAGTTAACATATATTTTACTAACGTCAATTTTAAAAGATATTAGTAAAATAAGTATGAATTTCGTAACTCACCCCCATCTAAATTTCACTATCCAAATATTAATATCAATATCAATTTAAGTAAACATTACAAAAATTAATATTATAAATTAACACTAATTTAATTAAATATAAAATAATATTAATACCACTCTTTAAAATATCAGACCTTTTAGAATATTTAGATATTTATTTATACATACCCATGTCTCCTCGTTTAAGTGGGTCTTCTCTAAGCACGAAGGGAATATGAGTTCTGCATTCGGCAGTCCCGTCTTTCAAAATTCATTAGTTTGATTTCGAAATTAGACAACTCTGCCTAAATGATGGAATTATTTTTATTTGTTATTTCAAGAAATATGCTCCCACGATTTATTTCTTGCGAGAAATTACCAAAGAACATTGGCTCTAGCTAGTATGTAATAATAATTAATCTATAACAATGACATAAATTGATCTTGATATCCCCCCTCGCCCCCACCCTTCCACTCTCGCTTTGTTTTCCTTCCTAGGGCCCTTTGGGAAGTTCACCCGCGTCACCATGATCCTCCCCCTCACCGGCCTCCAGTACTCGGAGAAGGTCGCGGAGAACTGCACCGAATTCTGGAAATCCGTCGGTGTCTACACCGACGCCGAGGCAGAGGCCATCGAAAAGTTCAAGCTCACCTTCAAGGATCACAACTTCCCCCCGGGATCCTCCATCCTCTTCACTCACTCCCCCTCCGGAGCCCTCACGGTAACTGCACCCTCCTCATCTCGTCACCACCTTACCAACACTTCGTCTTACCGTCGTAAGAATCCAAGGTTGTTTAGTAGGTGGGTTAAGCAGGACCTACCACTTGCACCAGGTTAAAAAAAATTTAATTCAGTATAAAGTCATTCTACTCTTTTCTCACATGAAATAACTTTAATCTATCAAATTATTCAAATATATTAACCTACTTGTTCAACAATTCTATTCCACTCCTTTTATATTCATAAATATCTACTTATTCCATGAATCTATTTTCCTTATCAAACACCACTGAACTAACTAACTAACTATTTGACATTATTGCTGCCATGGTGCATCCCAGGTTGCCTTCTTCAGTGATGATGGGTTAGGGACGGAGACAAGATCGGAGGTGATAGAGAATAGGCCGTTGGCAGAGGCCGTGCTGGACTCGATCATCGGCAAGCACGGTGTCTCACTGGAGGCGAAGAAGAGTTTAGCTTCTCGACTGGCTGAGTTGCTGGCGACCAAAGATGAGGAGAACCGAGTTGCGGTTTAGGAGGTGTTTGCTGTGTTGAAGCAGGCGTTATTATATGTGGCTTACGGTTGTGTTTAATTTGTAGCTTTAAATTTGAAGGGGAGTAAGGTTTTGCGTGCCTGAGGGGGCTATTATAGAATTGAGTGCAATGTCTGTGGGTCAAATTGGTATCTCGCTTGTTACGAGCGAAATGTGATTCTATATATTGTTATTTTTAATAAAAATATGACTTATGAATCAACTTTGTACTTTTGATGGTTCATTAATCATGAGTATATCAAATCTCATAGTAATTTGTTATGCGTAAAGTGCATTACCATGTATTGTTTACATAGGATCAGGTGGTTCAACGAGGGACCTTCACCAGGGACCATGGATGGATCCAGGCGGGACACATGCCCCCCAACCTCACCCGAGAGGCTCATCATGTGATTAATCCAGAAAATAATTTCAAAAAAAGTAAAGATTTAAAGATATAAATATAAATTAAACGAATTAATTCCATCCAATGTGATCCTTCCTCCAACCAATTATAGACATCCCCTCCACCCAATCTCATTTTACCGCTTATATTTTATAACATAATAAAAGCCCTTGAATATTACATTTAATTTTTATTAAAAATGCATACAATTATTTAATAAGATCTTATTCTTGTTAATATTGATTATGTAAAATATATTATGAAAACTCTCTTGATAATAAATGTGATTTATCAATATAGTCATGACCAACCAAACAACTAATTTTTTTGTATCCAAAAGCATAGAAATTAGGATAATTGCTCTAAAGTATTTACTCTAAACTAATCTTTGAAAGCTAGTAACTTCCAAAAACTACAATTATCTAGATACTTCCACTTTATTTGTGCTCCCTTTGAATTTTTTTTTTTTCTAGCTCCCTCCCTACCAGTGATTGGTCACGAAGGGGCATGAAACAATACGTACCTTACATACGATGGTACCATAGGTTGCGGCAATGAAGGAATAAATCCATGATCATCCATATGCTATGAATGAATGCCTGGTCATATAACACATTAAACAACAATCAGCAATTACAAACAAGCTGTGAAGGAGACATCTCAATCCAATGTAATAATTAATGTTGACATGGATTTAGGGGAAGCCTAAGCCCATTTGCCTAAACTTATATTTGAGGGACTTCACATAGATGGGAACCAATCGCTCCTGGGGCTCACAGGTGAGCATCTTCTACTAGGAGGATTGGTTCGACACTGTCAAAGACTTAGTAAACCAAAGCCTTCAACATTGTCTCCCTTGTCAATAGCGTCTCCTGCTTCTGAGAATGACCGTGGAGGGTGATGTTAGAGGAAAGATAGATCTCTAGTCCACTAGATGTTAACCGGCAAACTTGAAGCTAAAAAGAACCTAGTTAACAACCCAACCTCGACAAGCACAGGTATAAAGCTATTTATCCGTACGCAAAGGGTGCAACCATTAAAATCTATATCCACGGATAGCTACTTTGCATACTTGGATTGCACATTAATCTATAAAGTTCATGTTATATGTTGGCATAAGATATGAACCAAACCATCCAGCCTGATATAACGGCATGACAACGTAGTTTTCCATCCTCTAAATGATTCTCAACTATATCCAAATGCACAAATGAACAACGCTACGGTAACTAACACCTTATCCTCTCCACGACCGGCTGTTTGCGCTTGTACAAAATCTTTTCTAACATCTGTACAGACTGAAGCTCTGGTTGACAAAAAAAAACATGTCTGCACAATAATTCTCAAGCCACTAAAATATGAACGCTTAGCTGCCAATGTCAAATCCATGATAATCCATTGGACATCCTAAAGTTGACCCTTCTTTCACTAAACACCAAACTTGGTTAATAGGTGTAAGTCCACACGTGAAAGGTTCAAGGGCTTGATGACGGTCAAGTCAGATACCCAACCTGAGTACCCAACACCAATTGGGTGCCTAAGTCTCCATCTCCAACTTGTATGATTCTCCATCATAGACTCAGTTACGACATCAGAAAACAAGGTAAAAGAGAGACCCTATAAACAGTGACCAAGATTACTGTAAATTTCACTAGAAAAGAATGATTAGTGTCAATAATAATAATAATAATAATAATAATAATAATAAATAAATACTATGAGAAACTCACATTGACTTCTAAATGAGGTTAACCAGTTGAATGGTCAAAGGAAAAAACATATTAAAGAACCAAAAATTGAAAAAAAAGATAACCCACATCTTTGTTTCTCCATGTCTTAAAGAGGGGTTAAACTTGGTCTCTACCAAAATGAGAATTGGTGCTTCCTTCCAGGTGATAGTGGGACTGCATCCCGATCTAAAACAAGTCCTGTTTTCATGAAATTTTATCCGCCAGTCCATAAGTTCTCATGTCCCATAACAAAATTGGCTGCAAAACTTTTCATCAGGCAAAAACACCACTGACTCAAGATATGAACCCAGCTGATACGTCAGCCTCAAAAACTACTCCAGGTAGTAAGAGAGCATGAGCAAAAACATGAGGATAATGCATACAGATGGATCCAGGAATCAATTATCCATTCTAACAGGGATTCCAGCAGCTCTTAGAGAGACAGTTGAACCACAAGAAATTTTATTTATGAGGCTGGGATCAAGAAACAAGACGACGACAGTAATATCATCATGAAAATGTCTCCTCACTCCACGATCAATCTTTTTTAGATCAGAGTACCTCATTTCTCTTTTCTTTGCAGCTTCTTGCAAAGCAGTTTTGACAAGTTTTCTTGCTATTCCCTGCAAACAGATTGGTAGTCCTCAGAGAAAAGAACAACATACAAATATTTCAACTATCGAACTGGAAATCAGATACTGCGACAATCCTAATATCGTGACAAGTTTAACCATCTCAAAATGAAACAACCACAGTATTGGAACACAACAGCATTTCAGTAAACATCAGGTCATCCACAACTGCATACAATAGAGGTTAACTTCACAGACCCTGAATTTTTCATTTCAGTTCATAGTCTTTAATATTAAACAAAACTGTAATTTTTAACTAATTTGTTTGTGTTGCTATATTAAAACCAAAAATTGCTTATTTTCATGATGTTGTCAACGTACTCACTCATTAATATTTCCTCCCTATACCATCTCCATATTTACCTTCATGCATATAGTAATAGTAGGTGTAGTGCAAGATACCAATGGATTTTCATACAAGAGATATATGATTAAATAAGCTAATTCTACTATATCAACACCTGAAAATGATCCAAAACTGAGCAAGGCTGTCACATGACGGATGCATGCAAATAAATAAGCTAATCAAAAAGACTTTATGAACAGGAAGCAGTGCCCAAAGACAAGAGGGTCCGAAGGTCTTTCTTAATCAACACCATCTTTGACTTCAATCAGATCAGCCTCTGCTAGTTCAGTGAGGGGTCCTTTTTTGAGTCAGCAAGATGAGACTTAGAATATTGGCCAAATTAATACTAGTTCTCATTATTATTATTAGGAGCCCTAATCTCCTTTATATAGAGAGTAAGATTAGAGCATTTACGTAAGCAACCTAAAAAAATATAAAATAGCAAACAAGAATAGAAATCAAACTAAGGACTCTCATCTAATTAAATAAACTTAACCTAAACATAATAAGACTCATTAAATAATTCTAATAAGTCACCCCTAAGTTGAGGGTGCAACATTCAATTTGTTGTGAAAAAAATTTGACTCCCCCTACTGTGGAAACTCTTTTTTCTAGGAGAAAGGAAAAAAAAACTGGAAAAAGCACGCAGGTAGGAAATAGCAGGCAGTTGTCGTAGAATTAATCGCCTCACACCAGTTGCTGGAAAGAGACATGCAGGAACTAGTCAGCAAGTAGGAGATGAGCATCATGCTTGATTCCTCCACCAGTCATCAATGTCATATGGATCTCCAAAGGAATTAGCAGATGCGGAATCAGGAGGAGAAAGGGCAGCAAGGTCAGAGGCAACGTCAGTAACAATCCAACAATAGCAACAGAGGCAGCAGCAGCAGCATTGGCAACACAGCCACACACTATGCACGTGGGAAGGGCAGGCAGTGCATGTGAGATATGCATGAGGCAGAGTCAGTGAACACATTGGCACATACTAGGGAACGCAGTGCACTCAAGGATGCATGTGGGAGCAGCAAAGGTGCACGCAATGAGTGCAAACGACAGTAGCACACGGGGTTTGCGTGTGGAAGGGCAGGAGCACGTGGTGATGAGACGGGTTGTTGCTACACGCGAGAGATGATAGTGCAGCACACATAGGGCTATGAGTGCAAGTATTGTGCGTGCAGTAGTGCTGGGCAGTGCAGACAGGTGCTTGAGGATTGAGGTTTGCTGCATGTAGCATGGTGGCGTGCAAGTTTGGTTGCACCGATAATGCACCTGGACATCTAGTAGAGAGGCAGAGAAGCGGTGACGACGTTGGCTTTCTATCTATAGGCAACAGTAGTGGCTTCATCTCTCTAGGGTTATGTTTTCAAAACCTACTCAGATATCATGTGGAAGAAATAATAATGTCTCTCATTACTATTAGGAATCCTAATCCCTTTATATAGAGAGTAGGGTTGGAACTTTTATATAAGCGACCCAGACGAAATAAAAAATAGCTAGTAATAGAAACCAAACTAGGACTCTAAACCTAATTAATAAATTTAACCTAATCATAATAGGACTCATAATTGTTGGTACTATCACACCATGATCTTTGATTTTGATAATAATAAAACAATGGTATTTAACCATTGCATTTGAGTGCTTGAATTCAACTTGAATATAATTGAAAGAAAGCTTGAAGAAAGCTCAAGCTCCCTAGAGGCATGAAAGAGCTTGAATAACAAAAGCATCAAAGAGCATGGCTCAAGGAGTGAGTATAAAGGGCTAAAGCTTGAAGAATGAAGAATAGGAATTAGATTTATGTGTTGTAATTGATATAATTTGTTCTCTTTTATTTCCTTAGATAATTGTTAAAGAACCCAAATTATGATAATCGAAGTCCTAAACACATTCACTTAACCTTAGGACACTCAACCAAGACATAAAATCAACTTAAAAAGCAAAAACAGTAAATAGTTCACCATTTCAGATGTCTAGAATTTTACTCAGGCGTCCAATATCCTATTTTAAGACGTTTAGACACTTGACCAAACGTCCAATGGCCAGATCTCCTAAACCGAAGTCTATCGCATTTGCTTTCAGATGTTCATACCTTATGTTAGACGTCTAGAGTTACTTCCAGACGTCCATAGACCTTCACAGACATCCAACACTAGACCATTGTGATTTGATGTAAGCCTAAATTGTGTTGTCAAACCAAATCCTGTTTTCTCAACTTTCGAGAAATCTGATTCTTGAACACATGAACATTAGATGTCCAACACTATGTTCAAACATCCTATAGACATCCAATGCTTAGGACCATGTACCCTACAAAAGATCCAATCCAAATCCAAGAACTCGACCTTCCAGAATCAGACATCCAATCTTTCTGGTAGATGTCCAATATGCCCTTTATCAGACATCTGATAATTTACAAGACATCTGATATTGTGTTGTCAAACATTGATTATTCTTCATACGCATTTGATTTTGACCAAATCACCTTAAATTTGTGCCCAACAACTAGAAGACCTCTCTCAAGCATTCTAAAGTCTTCCTACCACATTTATAAATACACTTGAGGAGCTCCTCTGTCAAGACACCTTAGAATCAATTCCTTCCACCTTATGCACATCGAAAAGAAGATCAAATAGAGAACTTCAGCCTTTGCTCTCCACAATTTTGTACACATTTGAGAGCACTGATACAATGCACATTCACGCTGATCCACTTTCACGATCAAGGAAGCTTCTTATACCTATAAGAGCTTAGATTTAACTTATATTTTGGGACTCTATAGGATTGTTGTTTCGATTTTTGTTTGAGTACTCATGTTACGAATTTCAGTCTCCTTCAGGGATGAAATACTCTTCGCAAAGAAAAATGATTGTTGAGGTACACTGCAATCAATCCAAAGTAGTGTGGTTGTCCTTGAGGTTGCACTACCCTTGTTTAAGTAATATATTAATGATTTGATCGACTCGGTTGATCGGAAAATCCTAAGTCGAGCTGACTTAAGTGGTGATTTTTACCCGGATGGATTTTTTTTTGAAAAAGCAAAGGGTGATCATCCGAAAGATAATCACTCACAATCATACATTCCATCAAAAAATAATTACATCATGAGTTACAAGATGGACCTCCAAGCCTCACTCTAGGAGAAAATAGTGGATACAAAGTTCACATAAGATCTCTCCCCTCTAAATACCACCCCATTTCTCCCCAACCACACCCCCCACAAAATAACCAAGATCTTGGCCTAATCATGCTTGGAGTGAAAGGTGAAAGCACTGCTCCCCACATTTCCCCTGCGAAAGGAAGACTAGAAACTGTCTACGTCCTAGTGGGAGATCCATCCTATCTCCATCTTTTGCCAAACCTGCTTCACAAATAGGCACTAGAGCAAAAGATGTTGCACATCCTCAACCGCCCCCCCGCACAAAGGGCATGCCAAGTCGCCGGTGCCGGCCCATCTCGCTCTCCACTGCTTTGTCATGAGTCGTCCTCTTCTCACCAATCAGGCAAAAATCTTTACCTTCAGTGGGCACTTCGTCGCCCATATCAGTCTACAATCCCGCATGAGATCAACATCTACATCCGCCCCTCCCGTCCCCAGCCTGCGATAAACCTTCGCCACCAAGAAGTCACCTTCCTCCCAACGAAAACCATCAAAGCCATCACCCGACGCCCAACCCACCAACTCCTGCAGCAGTCGCTGGAACGCATCACACCTCTAGTCGAAGAGACCCCCCGGAAGACAGGACACCAGGATCCGTCCCAGCACTCTCCAACCTTCGCCGAAGAATCCAACACACTTCTCACGAGGCGAGGAAACCTCTCCCCTAGAGTAGATCCATCCCCCTGCCAGTCGTCCAACCAGAAGTGAAAGGAGTCTCCCGCACCAAGCATTGGGTCAAAAACACCTCGCCCCCCTACCCGTGGCCCTTGTGGTGGACCAAAAGAAGTCTCTCATCAGTCCCGAAACCTTCTTCTCAACCTGGTGCGGCAGACGAAAGACTGACAAAAAGTAAGACAGCATGGAGGCTAGCACCGCCTTCGCCAGGGTCAACCGCCTACCTCTAAACAAGAGCTTGGAGGACCACCCAACCAACCTTCCTTCCATCCTTTCCAACAACAGGAGCCAGTCCTGCAATCTCAACCGACGGTTCCACAAGGGATGGCCCAGGTACACCAACGGCAATGAGCCCCTCTCTGTCTTCAGAGCAGCACCCACCCCCTCTGTGTCCATAGCTGGTACATTAACCGGAACAAACTTCGACTTCTGGTAGCTAAGCTGCAGCCCTGACGCCTCCCTAAAGAGCTTAAGTAGGATCCTCAGTCTCCTTGCCTCCAGTCTCGTTCCTTCGATTAGGAATAGCATATCATCAGCATACTATAAGACCACACCTCCCTTCCTCCGCCAAGGTCAAAGCCTCTAAACAACCCCCTGCTGCAAGCCCTGTGTGCTGCCTGCACCAGCGCATCTGCTGCAAGAACAAAAAGCATGGGCGCAAGAGGGCACCCCTGCTTGACCCCTCTTCCAGGCTAGATCCAACCTCCCACCTGGTTCACGTTGATAAGGATTGAAAAGGATGTTGTCATTACACACTGCTTCATCCAATCAATCCAAATCGAGGGGAAACCCCTCCTCCGTAAGGACATCCACAGAAAGTCCCACTGAACCGAGTCGTATGCCTTGGAGAAGTCCACTTTCCATAAAAAGGCATGCTTCTTCTCCCTTCTCCATGCCACCAATGCCTCCATTGCAATCACAAATTCATCCAGTATGCCCCTCCCTGGAACAAAGGCCGTCTGGACCGGTGAGACCAGATCCCCCAGGACGTCCCTCAGTCTGTTGCCAAGACTTTGGCCACAATAAGGTAAACTGCATTGGACAGGGCAATCGGCCTAAATTCCTAGATGTCATCCACCCCTTCCTTCTTAGGCAGCAAAAACAAGTAGTATTTATTCAATCTATCAAAGCCTCTATTGCCCGATGGAAACTCCTCCAACACCCGCATCACATCCGCACCCACTAAGGGCTAGAACTCTGAAAAAGAAGATAGGGAAGCCATCTGGGCCAGGGCACCATTCTGCATTGAGGCCCCTCACCTCCTCTAAGAAACCCACCGTGAGACCCTCCGCCTGAGACTCCAAAATATGCTTGCACATCCACCCCCCTCCACCTCCATCCTCCCCTTACCCGCTTCCCAATGAACTCTCTAAAGAACTTTGTCGTCGCCTACCCCACCTCCCTACCGGAGAAAGAGTCCACGTCAATCACCATCTGGTCTATCCAATTCTTCCGCCTCCTGGTCGAGGCCACTTGGTGGAAGAACTTGGAGTTGGAATCACCTTCTCTCAGCCACTTCTGTCTGGATTTCACCTTACATTCCAGCTCCGTCCGTCTGTCCTCCTAGATCACCTTCAACATCCTCGCCCTGAGCTCCTTATCCTCCGAGGATATAGGAGCCTGGTCCTGCCTATCCACTCTGCTAATCTCTGCCAATGCTGCCTCCTTTGCCTCTTTAATACCCTGATCTCCTTCCTGACAAGCTTCAGGTAATCGCGTAACATGAAGAGTTTCTTCGCCAGACACACGGCCGCTGAGCCCTCCACCTCCATCGCCTTCCACCTCTCCTCCACCAAGGCCCTGAAGCCCTCCTCCAGAAGCCACGACCTGTCGAACTTAAAGTATGTGCCGAAACGTACCCCCTCATTCGGTCGCCACATCAGGGGAGTGTGGTCCGAAAAAGGTCTCTCCAACGCACAAACATCTACCATCGAGAAAGCCTCAGCCAGTTCCACATTAGAAAGAAACCTATCAATCTTGGACATCTGGCCACTGTACTCCTCCAAGTGTAAGTGCAGGCCGTGGGGGACCAATCCGCAAGCCCAAGAGCCTCAACAAAATCGACAAAAAGATTTGACCCGGGGTCTTATCTCCCCCATCCACCTGACTTGTCTTCCAACTTCAATGTTGCACTGAAGTCCCCCCCAACAACCAAGGACTTCCAACGTAATCTGCAACCGCCGTCATAAGCTCCTCCCACATTACCCTCCTCACCTAGGCGTCAATGGGACCATATACCCCACTAACCCTCAATCTGATTCCTCCAATCCTCCTGACCAAGCACATCGAGATGATATGCTCTCCGCATCGGACGTCCTCGAGGGCGAAGGCATCCTCTCTCCAACCAATGATCTGTCCTGATCTACCGCTCGCGGCCAGGGCCCGAAACCCCTCCATCCACGACCCTTCAATCTCTCCAAACCCCTGCTCCGCAATCAGCCATCTTAGTCTCCTACAGCAGCACGACATCCGCCCTCCACTATCTAATGTATCTCCCCAAAGCCGCCCTCGTCACGGGGTCGTTGAGGCCCCGCACGTTCCAGGTGATCACACTGTTCATCTAGTAGATGTTGTACTCTCCTATGTGGCCTGCTTGAAGCCACCAGCTTCAACCGTCTTCCGCACCTCTTCGTCGTCACTGTTTAACGCCTCTTTTGTCTGTGGGTGCTGAGGATCTTGTTCACGTCCGTCTACTACCAACCTTGGTCTCTGCCTACCCCGAAACGACCACCTCCTCAGATAACGAAGGCCACCACCACGCCCCCTACTCACCAACCGAGGCGTGCACCCTGTCAAGGCAATCTCCACCTGGTTATCCCCCAGGTTCCCATCCGGTTACTGCCTCGAGTACACCTCCAGGACCTCCACATTGTCTCCTTGATGCTACCTCATCTCACCCATCGCAGGCCCTGGCAGGGGCCATTCCTCATCACCCGCTTGCATCGCCAAGGACCGATTCCCGACACCATCTATCCAGCGCCATCCACCTCCTACACCGATCCCAGGGTCCGCGGCGAGGAACCAGAGGGGCCTTCGCCCTAAAGCTGCTCGCGGATCGCTGCTGCAGACCCAGGCTCGAGCGATGATCCGCGAGCTGCCCTCCCAGATCTGGGTTCGAAGGAGAGCTCTCAAACTGAAGTTTCGAATCCGAGCTCCTACCGCTCTTCAGTTCGGGCAACCTCTTAAGGTCTGGATCCCTACTGCGTGGGCCGAAACGTAGCTTCGAATCTTAGCGAAGGATCCAAATCCGGATCCGGATCGACTTCCTCTCCGCAGCTCCGCACCCCAGCATGTGCTAAGGGTTTAAAAGTCCATCCCCTTCGCCTCCAAATCGACCCTCTCCATACCATTGTTTTAAAAATCGCACCTCGAGGCGAGGCAGCCCCAACTAGCCTCGAGGCGATAGCCTCGGGGTGCACTCAAGAGGCGTGCGCCTCACCGGAGCCGAGGCGGTCTGAGGCGCTCGAGGCGGTGAGGCGCACTTAAGGCACCGCCTTAGCTACCTGCGAAAGGAGGCTTAGGTTAGGTCTTCAAGCGTTGGTGCTACTGCTGCAGCATCGTCGGAGCTCGAGGGAAAGCCTTGCCGCAGCAACGTCGAAGCTCGCATCGCGCAATAGCATCGGAGCTCGAGGAGAAGCATCGCCACAGCAACATCAGAGCACGAGGAGCAGCATCGCGCAGCAATGTCGGAGCTCGCATCGTGCAATAGCAGCGTCATCGCAAGCCCATAGCAGCGTCGTTGCAGGCGTAGCAGTAGCAACTCCGCAGCATCATCGAAGCTGGAGAAGCAGCATCGCTGCAGGCCCATAGTAGCATCGGAGCTCGAGGAGGTTGGTTCTTCGAAGGTTGTCGTCGCAGAATAATGAATGATGCAGGCCCGTAGCAGTGTCGCAAAAGGTTGTCGTAGCAGCGTCGAAGGTTGGGGAGAGAATGCGCTAGTGAATGACTTGATTCAGCATGTATACTAGTTGTCAAAGTGGAACCTTTGTTATTTATTTGATAGTTTTACTTATTTATCAAGTTTAGGTCATTTATTTAATAGTTTTATTCATTTATCAGGTTTTATTTCCTTATTAGCACTTAATAAGTATATATCATTTTATTTTTTATGTTTTTTATGCAATTCCTGAGGCTTACGCCTCGACCGCCTCGAGGCTTACGCCTCACCTCGATGAAGGCAAACCCCCTCAGTACCGCCTCATGTTTTTTAAAACCTTGCTCCAGACGCAGCTGCCAACCTTTCCTCTTCTGACGCGTCCCAAATCCCGAGGATCCCGGTCGTCCTCGAGATCTCCGCGAATCTCTCGGGCGAAGAGAGCTCGTCTGCGACGCAACCCCCAGGCTTCCCCTGCATAGGCTTTGCAGACCCCTCGGGGGTCGCGTCCACAACAGCGACTCTTCGACTCTACCTCGCAACCTCCGGCCACCGCTGCCCCTTCCCCACCGTCGCCCTCGTAGCTCCAACTGCTGCGGCTACGCGCCACCGTCCTCACTCCAAGCATTCCACCACCCAGGAGGATCCTCCCAGTCACAGCAGGATCTTCCTCAGCGGCTTCACCCCGGCCTTCAGCTCAACCAGTGCCATCACCGATCCCTCCACCAGCCCGAGCGCTTTGCAGCTCCAGACCCTCACAAACGGCACTATAATCACCTCCACCACCTCGACCGAGCGCAACCACCAGGGAATCCTGGCGATGGCAAGCTCCATCACCGATCGCTCGGGTGGGCGCTTCGGCAGAGCCCCATCATGCGGCGATGGGCGCCTCCAGCGCCATCTCCCTCCCCCTGCAGCACACACAGTGAATAACAATTCCTCCCGCTTTTGCACCGGGAGCCCGCAAGCTACGGAAAACCCCTCCGCCACCTACACCACCCTCTCCCCTCCCCTTCTCGCCGCTTCTCCTAGCGAGCCCTTCACCGCCATTCTCGCAACCCTCCCTTCCACAACCTCCCCTACTAGACTCCCACCAGACTCCTCAAGGCCCTAACCCCCTCTGACCAAGGGGCCTCCACCTCCGTCTCTGACAAACACCTTTGGCGGGGGCGACGGCAGCCCCCTCTTCCTCACGCCCACAGCGCCCCCCAGCACCCTCCGCATCTCCAGCACCGCCACGGCTCTCGGCAGTCTCTGATCTAGTGATCATCGTCGAGGCACTTAAAGCAACAGCCCCGCCCAGTCTCACCCACCCGGTTCCCCATAGACCTTCGGCGATCCGTCGAGCCCCGCTCCACCTAGCTCCAACTCACCACCTCCGACCAGCGCAGACGTCCGACCATGCCACCAGCACCCTCCTCCCTCCGAAAGGTCTCCCCTCCACCCTCTAAGCCCTTCTTGCCCCTGCCTTCGCTCTCTCTCCCCCTCTCTCTCGCTCACTTTCTCCATCCCCCCTCCTTCCCATCAATTTGACTATTATCAATCAACCCAGTTGGAATTATCACCTAAAAAATCTTGTATCCCTTATGTGATTGTGCTTGCAATTATTTTATTTGCTTTATTTTACTGCAACATACTATCCCCCCCTCCTAGTGTATCCGATTAGGAACTCAAGGAGTGCCACGGGTGGATAAGACTAAAGGCCCTTAAATTTGTTGTCAACCTTGGATAAGGATGAGGATGTCTGAGATTTGTCAAAGGCCAGTAGAAAGGCAAAGGCTCCAAGGGGTAGTCCACCAAGAAGACTTGAAGAATGTTGGAGAAAGTCCATGTTAAGTGAATGAGAAAAATCACTTACTATTTGTGTCTTCCTACTTTTTCTATTTTAAAAAATTGTTAAGGATATATTTTAGTCAATTAAGATTATTAAAGATTTGATGAGATTTAAAGAGATATGAGTTTGTTTCCTTTTTATGAATAGGATTAGGATTGGATCCCTATCTATATAAAGAGCCAATGCCATGTTTACTTTCTTTGAGTTTTCAATAAATAAGATATTATAGTTCCTCCAAAACTCCACATGATATCAAAGCAAGATCGATCTTGAAATCCACACCTCTCCCTACTGTGGAGACCAAATTCAATCTCTTAATCTGAATAGACAACGCCAGCACCGCCAGTGGTTGTGTACGGAGCCAAGGGTTGTGTAGGGAGCAAAGGTGAGGCCTTGGCCCATCTCTTCTTCATCGCCAACCATGTGGGAGGCTCTCTAAGCCTCCTCCATTGAGTGCGGGCCCTCCAACCAACAGAGATCGTTGTGTTGAGAGTCCCCACACATGTCATCAAGATCGACTTTTTGCACAAGGCAAATCGATTTTTCCCCAAACCAGTCCTCATCTTAATGCTCCATGCATGTAAAGCAACTCTATGCATGGCGATCTGACTGAAAGGGATCAAACCACGGTGACTTCTAAGGCCAAAATTTTGACCTCCATATTAGTTCAAGGAATTACCATTAAATTGACTAGTTCCTTGAACTACATATTTTGGTCTAGTGCCTTCTGAATATTCCTAGCAGCACAAGACAAACTACACTTTCTAACAAATAAAGCCTCTGACTCCCATGAAGCATCATATACAAGTGAGGGAAGAAAAATTTCCTCGTGATGAGCTAGTTGATGAATAGGATCAACCAATCCATCGTTGCCAACATGTTGTACAAAGGTACAGCAAAGGAGATCAAATATAGCCTTAAGAAAAGGGACTCCCATATAACAAGTAGCATGAGGCTTGTAGATTTCTACTAAAGAATTTGGAATACTGATTAGGGAGACATGTCCCCAATTGGGTATTTCACAATTCTCAAAGGACTATTCAAGGAGTTGGGCGTGTAGCAACTCGCCTGCTGCAATAAACAAATCGTAGAACATGCACAATGACCAACTTACAAGTTCCTGGGATGACTCAACCTTGGGTACTACTCCACACGTAACCAAATACTACCTCTAACATGATGCCTGATCTAGAGACCATCTTCAATCGTCTCCAGAAGATGTAAGTCAAAGACTTCCCATCACTTGCACCAACTCCCTCTCAAGAGACCTTCGTGCTAGCAGCATCTAGAGGAGGAAGCAACATACAATATTCTACAAAACGTAGTCGTGGTAGAGGAAGATGACGTGGAAGAATCTTCAATCCTTGTGCCTATTATAATCGAACTAACTATATGTCCAATAAGTGCTAGGATAAATATGTACAAGCCTGGAAAAATAAATCCGTCGCTACACTAAAGACAGCCATTCACACGTTAAAATTGAGTGCCTACGCAACCTATTAAACCATCACCTATTGTCGTAGTGACTACTGCAAAAGTCACCAAAGTCATGTCTACACAACCAGTGCCTAGCCAAAAGGACAACTCTGAAGCCTCAGGTCATGTCATCGACACAAAACAAGTCGATGAGTAGTGGGGAAATTGAGCAATAGGCTCAACCCCATCTGTGAATGCCTGAACCCAATTCTACTCCTCTTAACGTGAAGAGTTCATTTTTTGGAGATGGGTCACTATTAGTGCTTGGGAACATGTCCCAGTTGAAGTTACCATTTAATTGAAAAGCAATTTAAGTATTCAAGTTCGTGTTCAATTTAGTTCAAGTTCAAATATCTTTCATGTTCATGTTCTAGTTCAAGTTCATGCTTAGGATCGATTCCCATTAAGGATGTCTATATGTGAAGAGGCCTACATGCATGCTATAGCCTCAATTACATCATAAGAGGGGACTGTATGGAAAGTTTAATTCCTTCAAGTTAGATCATCACATCTAACTTGCAGGGGAGTATTGGAGAAAATCCACATTAAGTGGATGTTGGAGAGAAATTCACATTAAGTGGAGAAAATCCACTTACTATTTATTTGTTTTCCTATTTTGTATTTCCTACCATTTTGGTTTTAGAAAATTATTAGGGATATGTTTTAGTCAATTAGGATTATTAGAGATTTGATGAGATTTAGAGAGATTGGATTTGTTTCCATTTTATGAGTAGGATTAGGATTGGATCCCCTTCTATATAAAGGGGCCAAGGGGCCAATTCCATATTTTGTTTCTTTGAGTTTTCAATAAATAAAGTTTCCAATTCCTCCAAGTTTAAGAAAGGGGATGTTAACACTAGATTCTTTTCACATGGTTGCTAGCTATTAAAGGTGGATTAACTTTACTAATACTTTAAAAGTCAAGGATGAGACTATCCCGAGAAGAGAACTGATGGTTGAGGTTTTTAGGAAGTGTTTCCATGAATCCACAAGAAGACGAGCCTCAAGGTGGTGAGAATGGTTTTCTGTTGATTTACTAGTGCTTGATGAGTAGATGCAGTCTACTTTTGTGGGAGTTATTGCAGCAATTCAAGGCCTAAAGGCCAAAGGGTCACCTCGACCCAAGGATTTTTAGGTGCTCTTTTATAGGAAGTTTTGGGAGATGGTTAAATGAGATGTTGTAGCAATGGTGCAAGAATTTATGGCGGATAACAAAGGCTTGGAGAAGCTCTACAAGTTCTATGTCTTCCTATTACCTAAGAAGCCTCATGTAGAGTCTATCAACGACTTTCATCCCATTGACCTCTCTAATATAGTTAAATTGATTTTGGCAAAAATTTTTGATAATAGGCCACACGAATTCCTTCCTCATTTGATTGACCCGATGCAATCAGCCTTTGTTTAAGGGTGATCCCTGGAGTCATTCATTATGGCTAAAGAGATGATTGTGACTTTGACCACCCAGGCTAAAGAGATTGTTGTGGATAAGTTGGAGAGAGGTCTTGCTGGGTGTTTAGGGAGGTCACCCTTAAGAGGTGGCCAGTTGGTGCTATTGAAATCGATTTTCTCCGCATTCTCATTTTTCCATTATCGATTTTTAAACCTTTAAAGAAGATTTCAAAGTTGATTGATATGATCAGAAAAAGATTCTTTTTGAAGGGAATGCAGTAGATCAAGCGCTTTCCTCATCCGAATGCTCAAGATGATATCTACAAGCCAATGAATAGGGTAAACTTAGGGTGCTAAGAATTGATACTTTCAACAATGCTTTGCTTATGAAGTGGGTGATGAAACTCCTTTCTTAATTAGGATGATTTGTGGCACTACCTCCTTATACATGCTTAAAGTATTACTTGCGTAGGTTGAACGGGTCAATGCCTTCTATTATGCCCTCAAGCTTTTAAAGAGGCCTAAGGTCTATTTTTCAGCAAGTTCCGCATATTTTTCACCCTATACTAGGGGATGGCACTACATTTAGGTTCTAAAAGGATGATTAAGTTGAGGAAGATGCACTTGAAGATGTCATGCCTAGATTGTATGCCTTAGGTGCTGATAAAGGCTAAGCAGTCAAGAATGTGTGGGATGGACTTGTTGATGTAGGGCATTGGATCCCAAGAGTTAGCAAGTGGGCATCTGAGGTAAGAATAATTAATTTGGAACTACTCTTTAATACATTGCCAGATCTTTGTCCAAATCCTGGGACTCCTAACTCTCTAAGGTGGGACAAGGGGTCTTTGTTAGTCAAGAAAGCCTCTAAATTCTTTGGGGCGATGTTGGCAAGGGCATCTCTGAGATGGCTTTTGATTGTTTGCCTGTATGGAAAATGGAAGGTTCCTCTTAAGGTCAAAATCATTATATGGCTTCTACACTGAACAAGGTTAGTTATTTTTTTGAAAAGTAGGTTAGTTGTGAAGGATATTAGGAAACATTGGGTCTAGGATGCTCATGTTGTGTGATCTTTGTGACCATGGTTTTAAAAATCACACCTCGAGGCGCGTAAGGTGTGCACCTCGAGGCAAGGCGGGCCAATTTTGCCTCGAGGAGATAACCTCAGCCGCGATCTGCAAGGCGTGCACCTCAACTTGCCGAGGCGTGGCCGAGGCGCTGGAGAGGCACCGCCTCGGTTGGACTCATTGCAGCTGCTCCATCGCCAGCACAGCAGGACTCATCGCAGCTCCATTGCCAGCGCGATCGCCAGCTCCTCGCAACTCCATTGCCAATGCCATCATAGCTCCATCACCAGCTCCTCACAACTCCATCACCAGTGCCAGCTTCGCCTGAAACCCTAAGTTGAGCTTCGGTGAAGCAGCTCGAGGAGAAGGTGCGATAGATTCTAAAAGATCAACTGCGATCTGTGAGGCATGCGCCTCAACTTGCCGAGGCATGGTCGAGGCGCTGGAGAGGCACCACCTCGATTGGACTCATTGCAGCTGCTCCATCGCCAGCACAGCAGGACTCATCGCAGCTCCATCGCTAGTGCGATCGCTAGCACCTCGCAGCTCCATCGCCAACGCCATCGCAGCTCCTCGCAGCTCCGTCAGCGCCATCGCCAGTTCCTCGCAGCTCCATCGCCAGTGCCAGCTTCGCCTGAAACCCTAGGTTGAGCTTCAGTGGAGCAGCTCGAGGAGAAGGTGAGATAGATTCTGAAGGATCAATCCTGAAACCCTAGTGTTATATATATATATATATATATATATATATATAGAAGTATGTATATCATATATATAGTGTTATATATGTATGTATATATAGAAATATGTATATAATAGATTCTGTTATATATAATAGTATATGTAGAAGTATGTATATAATATATAGTGTTATATATGTATGTATATATAAAAGTATGTATATAATATATACTGTTATATATGTATGTATTCATAGAAGTATGTATATAATATATATTGTTATATATGTATGTATTCATAGAAGTATGTATAATAATATATCCTGTTATATATGTATGTATACATAGAAGTATGTATAGTATACTATGTAGATAAAACTATTATAGTGTTATATATGTATAATATACATAGAAGTATGTATATGTATGTATATATACTTAACAAGTATATATCATATCAATTTTCTATGTTTTTATCCAAAACTTGAGGCTTACAGCTCGACTGCCTCGAGGCTTACGCCTCGCCTCAATGAAGGCAAACCACCTCAGGCCACCTCACGTTTTTTAAAACCTTGTTTGTGACAGAGAGTAGGAAGATGATGCACACTAGTTTTTTATGTGGTTTTGCTCCATCAGGAAGCACCTCTCCATTCCTAGCTTGCAAGTACTCTTTCAATGAAATAGAGGCAGCTTTTTAAGTGGCACCTAGGCTAACTCTCTGGTGTGGACTAAGGCTTGTGTTGCTTTGTGGTCTATTTGGCTATAAAGGAATGGAGTTATTTTTCACATAGAGTTTGGCATGAGATTGTTGCAACAAAGGCTTTATTGATTTCTTTTTCTTGGTCACAGCATAAAGTGAATGGCTATCGACCTCCATTAACCGTCCACTCTTTTCAAACAAAATATTTTGTACTCAATAGTAAGGAGGATAACTGGGAAATTTAATTTAAAAATCGAGGGACACATTTTTCTACAACTATTTCTCACAAAATAAGGGATATTGGATATTTAATAAGCATTGCCACTGGAGAAAACTTTAAATGTTTCAATTTCATCAAATCTCTAATAATCCTAACATCTCTCTAACTACTTTCTAAAATCAAAAATAGGAAAACACAGTAGAAAACACAAAATAGGAAGTGGATAATTGGTTTGGAAGAGAGGGATTTGTCATGTGTTCATGTCTTTGGACTGATTTTTTGCGGGACGAAAATTGTCGTCCAAGGTAATTCTTATATTAGGGGGTTCCTCTTGGGTGATGAAGTTCGAGTTTGTTGGAGCTTTGCATGATAATCTACAAAGATCATACGTGGAGGTGGTGAACAGCAATGGTCGAACAAAGCCATCAGAGACTTTGGAAGACAATTGATAGGAGTGGTTCTCGTTCAATTTCAAAATTGGAAATTTTCAAACGACGGTGGCATATGCAGATAATTTTGGGGGTGCAAGACCTTCAAAATTACCATTACAGGCTGACCAAACTGGGAAAGTTGGGCGTCACTGCATGGAAGATTCAACCATGCTGTTCTTAACTCCACAATTTGTGGACGATGGCTATGTTGATCCTATTAACAACAGGCAGGGCAACACTATTTCTATTTCTGGAAATAGTAGTGCTACCCGAGGTCATAAAAAAGGAAAATCTGTGGCTGGCTTCTGTAAAAATGGAAACAAAAATTTTGGAAATCAATCAATTGGCAATGAGGTAGGGCACCCTTATGATTCAATCCATTTCTCCAAGTAAGTTCAGTGGGTTTTGGAAATTGGGCAAGGGCTAAATTTGGTAATGGATCATTTGAAAATAGATCTGACATGCTGGTGATGGGTACCAAGCATATCTCTCACCAAAATCAATTGAAGTGTGAATATGTAGGTGTGCGCTTGGATTTTGATCAATATTCGGTGGTTGTTGATAATGGGACCGATTTCTCTCAAAAACGATTGCCTGCTACTTTTTTGTTTTGCAATGATTGTATTTATCCTTTAACTTTATTTCAATGGAACTGGATAGCTATTGAATGCCAATGGTCTTCCTATTTTCTATCAAAAAAATTCCACTCCTAATGTGGGATTTTTTTTCTAACACTCTCCTAAAAGTTGGACGTGCATGCTCCAACTTTAAGTAATACTTGCAAGTGTTCCCCCTTCTAATGTAGTTGAGGCTGGAGCATGCATGCAGTTCATGCACATACTCTGTCTTCAACGAGAGTCGATCCCAAGCACGAACTTGAACGTACAAAATACTTTAACTAAAACTTGAATTGAACTGGATACTTCAATTGGAGCACATTCCCAAGCAACCGTCCATCTCCAGAAAAAAAAAACTCTTCACACTAGGAGAAGAGGAAAACAAGATCAAGGCATATACGGATGGAGCTAATCCTATGGCTCAATTATGATAGGCATTTACCCCACCACTCATTGGCATCTTCCGCATCGATGACATGGCCTGATGCTTTAGAGCCTTCTGTTGGACCAGGCATAAGCTACGTAGACATTACTTTGGTGGCTTCTACAACAATAGCCATGACAGCCAAGGTTCAGGAAGTCAACATATGGTATGCAGTTAGTTTTTTTTTTAGGGAAAAAAGGGTGGCAATCCTTCATATACCACCCAAATTTTCATTAATCAAACAGAAAACATAAAGTTTACACGTCAGAGCTCCACCTCGAAATAAAAGATACCACAGACCCAAAAAAATTCTCCACATATGGGCGTTGCCCCCTAAACACCACAACATTTCTGCCTAGCCAAATAACCCATAAAACTGCCATCGATTGAGCCCATTCCCTCTTTGACCAAAACACATTGTGCTCACCGTCGGCCCCACCACATCTGAAAGATCGCCAAAATCCAGTATAAGAGTCATGAGCCCACCACCGATCCCCCATCCACTCCAAATTTGCATTACCACTGGCACGCAAAGAAAAGATGGTCGATGTCTTCCTTCGCTTGACCACATAATGGACAAGACCTCTGCACATCCAGTACCCACCGAGCTCTCCACTTCTTGGTCATCAACCTCCCTCTCCTGAGGAGCCAAATGAATACTTTAACCTTCAACGGGCAGGAAACCTCCCAGAGCTGCCTACAGTCTCTAGCCAAATTAATATCCCTAGTGTGCCCGAGCCACCAAGCCTTCTATATGTATCATGTACGAAAAAATCACCTTCCTCCCACCCATAGCAGTCCTCACCATCTTCTGATTGAAACCCCTAGAGTTCCTGGAACAACACTGGCTCTCCAAGCCTCTGGTCTGACAAGTTGCCCACGAATGTGGGACACCACATGCTGTTCCAAACCTCCACCACCGAGGCTCTCCTGTCAACTGCTAGTGCTGCAAGTCTAGGGAAGCGCTCCGCCAAGACTCCAATCCTTGTCCAGTAATCCGTCCAGAACCTAAAAGCCTCGCCCTACCCCAACAACGAGTTGAAAAACAATTGGACCTTTGGTGCCACCATCGACAAGCTTCTCATGAAATGGGAAACTACTCTAGGAGGTGAAGCGAGGAGGTCCCAATTCGCCGGTCCCCCATAGCAAGAGCGCAAGACCCTCCCCACCAAACAGACCCTTTCCCCAAGCAACCTAGCAATCCACTTCGTCAGGAGGCTGTCATTCATTCTCCCTAACTCCTTGATTCCCAGACCCCCATCTCTAACAGGCATGCACACCTCACTCCAAGCCACCAACTTCGCCCCTTCCCTCCTGCTCCATAATTGGTCTAAAAGAAGCTTCTCATCAGGCTCACAATTTTATCTTCAATTTTCCACGACATCTTCACAACCAAAGAGAAGCTGGTATTGCCGACAGAACTGCCTTGAGGAGGACCAGCCGCCCACCTCTCAACAGCAGCTTGGACACCCACCCCGACAGTCGATCTCCGATCCTCCCAAGCAACGAAGCCTAGTCCTGCACCGAGACCCTCCTATTTGTCAGGGGCAGACCCAGGTATCGGAGGGGTAGAGCCCCCGCCTTCATACCCAAGGCCTCTGAGCACGCCCCGACCTCTTCATCCTCCATGCTGAACTGGACAAAAGAAGATTTGCAGTAATTGATCTGCATACCCGACGCTTCGCAAAATAGCTTTAAGAGGATACGGCATTGCCTTGCCTCTGCCACCATCCCTTCGACAAAGAAGAGAGTATCATCCACGTACCGTAGTACCGAAATGTCCTCACCTACCTCCAGAGGGAAGCCTTGTAGCAACCCTGCCGCGCATGCTCTGTCAAAAGCCCTCACCAGAGTATCTGTTGCCAACACAAACAACATTGACGCTAGGGGGCACCCCTACCGCACGCCTCTCTTCAACTGAATCCAACCCCCTGCCGGGTTCCCGTTGATGAGGATCGAGAACGATGCTGTAGTGACGCATTGCTTCATTCATCTAATCCAGACTAGTAGGAAACCCCTCTTGGCCATAGTCGCCCACAAGAACGACCACTGCACCGAGTCGTAGGTTTTCGCAAAATCCACCTTCCAAAGGAAAGCCTTCTTTCTTTCCCTCCACTGTGCAAGGATCTCCATCGTCGCAGCATATCCATCCAAAATGCATCTCCCTGGCACAAAAGTTGTCTGCACCTTTGACACAACTCTGCCAATCACCCTCCAAAGCATGTTCGCTACTATCTTTACCACGATCAAATATGTCACATTCGAGAGCGCAATCGGTCTGTAATCCTCAATTGTCTACCCCTTCTTTCTTAGGCAACAGGAACATGTAGAACTTGTTCAACCTATTAAAACCCCTGTTGCCTTCCCTAAACTCCGCCAGGACCTGCAAAATCTCATCCTTCAGCAACGGCCAAAACTCTTTGAAAAAGAGTACCAGGAAACCGTCCAGCCCTGGACACCCTTCAACATTCAGACCCCAAACCGCCCTATGAGCTTTTTTCCTCTGAGAAAGGCGCCACCAGCCCCTCCAAACCCACCGTCGAAGGCCCCAGACCCCTCCATCTCCATCTCCCGTCCCTCCTCCCCATAAACTCTCTAAAATATTCCATTACTGCCCTTCCCATTGACTCCCTGCGCAAACACTCCACCTCACCCACCAGGAGCTTATCAATCCAGTTTCTCCTACGTTTGGCTGAAGCCATCATATAAAAGAATTTGGTGTTCGAGTCTCCCTCCTTGACCCATTTCTTCCTAGATCTAGTCCTCCATTCCACCTCCGCTTTCCGATCCTCCTCCTTAACGGTCTTCATGTGGTCCACCCTACTCTCTCTCCGCCACTGTCATCAGGCCCTGATCTTCCACTCTGTCTTAGCCTCTAAACCTCCCCGAGAGCTACATCCCATTTCTTGGTCCGCTCTTCTTTCAACTGCTTCCTGTAGTCCTTCAAGAAGCACCTCAGCTCCTGAAGCTTCGCCTCAAGTCTCGCAGCAGCCGATCCATCCAGATGTAGATCCCTCCACTTGTTCTCCACCATACTCCTGAATCCTTCTTCCAATAGCTACGTCCTTTCAAACTTAAAGTACGTACCGCATCGAGACCCCTCGCCAAACTTCCACAGCAAAGGGGAGTGATCTGAGAATGGCCTCTCCAGAGTGCAAGCCCCCACCATCGGAAAAACTTTAGCCAGCTCCACCGAGCACAGAAAACGATCCAGTCTGGACATCAGACCACTGGAACTCCACGTGTATGCATAAGAGGTGAGGTATATCCTGCAGTCTATGCTCAGCAATGAGCCTCGCAAAATCCTCTAAGCCTTGGTCCGCCTCCTCTCCCCCTAGTCTGTCCTCCGCTAAGAGGGTGACATCGAAGTCCCCTCCAATAAGCCACGGGCTCCCTTGAAATCTCCTAGCAACTTGGTGCAAGCTCTCCCAAAGAGAACTATCTGAGTCATCAACTAGTCCATACACCAATGAGAACGTCATCACAAACGCATCACTCCTCATCTGCACCGAGACCACTCCCACCCCCACCTCCGAGTGTACAAGCGAGAACAAGTCCTTCCAACCAATGACCACCCCCCCAAACCTCCCAACAGCATCCAGAGCCAAAAAACCACCCAGCAGGCTTCCCCCAATCTCTCTCCACACCCTCTGATCACACTCCTGCAACTTCATCTCCTGGAAAAACACTACATCCGGGTTCCACTTGAGCAGGTACCTCACTGTCCCCCTACGAGAAGGGTCGCAAAGACCCTTGATATTCCACGTAAGAACCTTCAGCATGGGACACCAACCACACCTCCCCCTCCCACACGACCGAAGCCAACCCCCTCAACCACCCATTCCACCTCCCCCACCCCGTAACCATCAGCCCAGGCTTCCCCCTGCTCCCTGTTCCCCCTGCTCCCTGCCACCTTCACACATTCTACAGGCCCCTTCCCCTCACCGCCGCCCGACCGGCCCCCTGGATCTTCGACACCCACCTCCAACTGCACCAGCTCCACCACAGCCCTGCCATCTGCACCTCCTCGCGAGGCCCCTCCGCCCCAGAGGGTCCCTCCTTCCCCTCCGGGAAGCGCCAGTCACCGCCGTCGTTGAGGATGGCGCCACCTAACTTGCCCTCGTTCCGGTGAGGCCCCCCATCACCCCCCGAACCTCCTCCACAAGTCAGGGGGTTCGCCAGCATCAAAGAAGCCCCAGCTAACACCCCTTACATGGTGGGGGGTCCATGCGTCGTCGACAAGATCCTCTCCATCCTCTTACGGAGGAGCTTGGTTGTTCTGATCTCGCCTTTACTCCTGCCAAGGACGGTTGTCGCTACCCAACCTCCATGCTTCACTCCCCTCTGCTTACCATGGAACGATGCACTGCGTGCCTGCTCCAAAAGTACCCTTTGCGGTCCATTAAAGGAGAAAGAACAAAGGGGTACCGGGTCTGGGTGCGGATCCGGACCCGGATCTAAGCGCACTCCCGCATTAAAAGCCCTAGAGCGCCGCGCCTCCTCCCTCGAGAGTGGTTTGCCCTTAAATGCGTCGCCTCCCCCTGAAGCTCCCTCCTGCTCCTCTCGCCACTTCACCTCAACGACCCCGCACGGCCCTTCGACTTCCCCAACAGGCTCCTCGACCCCCGGACCGCCTCCAGCCATCATGCCCCTCGACGCTACGCCTCGAGGGGTGTGCGCACACCCAGCTCCAACTCTGACGCTGCTGACTCAGCCCACGACCCGCCCCCCCTCCGATGTCCTTTGGTCTCCAAACCGCCCCGTTCGCCGAAATGCCTCTCCGTGACGCAAGACTTCCGACCGGTTGCTCCACCTCCACAAAGGATTTCAGACCTCTCCAACGGCTTCACCAGTACAACCCAAGATGCATTCCCCAAACACAGCGCCACCTTCCTCCGAAGTGTCATGCCTGGTCGTAGCTCCACTGCAGCCCGCATCGACCAGAGATGCCCTCCGCAAAGGCCAAGCCCCTCGCACCACCGCACCCGTGCGAAGGGTGCAACCACCGCCTCCACAACCTATCTGGTGTGGAGAAACAAGGGTGCACCCTTAAGGTTAAACCACCATCTCCACCTGTGACTACTGCTCCCTAATCGCACCGACCTCACCACCCGCCGCCATCTGACCACGCCTCCCAAGCACGGGAGCTCCTTAAAGAGGAGCTGCTTCTCCACCTCTGATGACGCCTCCACTAACAAGAACTTCCCCTCCCCCACCATCTTCAACCCCAGCCCAGATGATCCGCCCCCCAGCGATCTACCCACTTCAGCCTCCAGGTCTTAACCCCACACGACCCTCCGCCACCACACCTACTAGAGCCGACATGAGGGCCTTCTTTATCCTCCCAGACTCTTCTGACCATGAGGCCTCCACTTCGACCGACGGTGCTCCCTCCGGCAGAGGCGGGGACACTGCCACCCACGCGCCCACATCTGCGTTCCTCCACATCTCCTTCACACAGGACACCGTCCGGCGGCCCAACTTCCCACACCGGAGGCAACGCATCGGGTCCCTACAGTCCCGCACTAAACGCCCCAACCCTCTACACTTGAAGTAGACCACCTCCGAAGCCACCTTCCTCCTCGCCCTCCCTACGACCAGAGTCCAGCCCTGACTCCCCTCTCCCCCCCCCCCCTCCCCACGCACTCTCTCTGAGTTCGGTGGACATTTTCCGCAATAGGAACTCAAGTATCCAATGATCACAACCATGGACATCTGGTATGCGGTTAGTTGGGTCACCGCATAGAGTCTACGGTATTCAGATTAGTATCTAGATGAGTATGTAATTTTGTAATTTTTATTTAAAAAAGTAAAATAATTAATCAACTTATTAAAATTTGTATTCCGGCAAATAATACATAAGTAATAAACATCTGGCACAACTAAAATGAGACCCAAACTCACACCAAAAATTATAACAATAAGAATTGGTTGAAATGACTTAATTTCATTAGAAACCCTAGGACTCTATTATACAAAGAGAGACCGTAGAGTCAAAAGTACAGAAATGCCTTTGAGGAATAAAACACCCATAGCCCTTATAATAAGGAAAATAAAAAGACCGCACAACATATGCTAACACTCCCCCTTAAGCTGGAATATAGATATCTATCATGCTCAGCTTGGATATACAAGAATCAAATGAAGATCTAGTCAAGGGCTTGGTGAAAATATCTGCAGTCTGCTCCTCAGATGCAACAGAAGTGATATATAGTAACCCCTTCTGAATAATGTCCCTAGTATAATGACCGTCAACCTCAATATGCTTTGTTCTCTTGTGAAATGCTGGGTTGTTGGCAACGAAGGTGGCTGCTCTATTATCACATCACATCTCCATAGGGCTAGAAAACTGCACCTGTAGGTCAATAAGCAAGGATCTGATCCACATCATCTTAGCAGTCATCTGAGCCATAGTTCTGTACTCAGACTCGGCACTGAATCTTGCAACTGTGTCCTGTTTCTTGCTCCTCCATGTGATCAAATTTCCTGCTAAGAAGGTACAGAACCTAGTAATGGATTTACGATCCACATGGCATCCGGCATAGTCTACATCTGAGTAGCCAACCAACATCATAGAGGACTCCTTTGAGAAGAACTTCCTATGAGCCTTCTTTACATATCTACGCATCATCAATGCTGATGTGTTGGCTTAGCTATGAACTAACTCAGTCGCCCAACTGCAAAGGAGATATCTGGCCTCGTGATAGTAAGATACAACAGCTTGCCCACAAGCTGTCTATACCGTCTGCTGTCCACCACCTGTGCATCCTCATCATAGAGTAGCATCTTGGGGTCTATAGGAATATTGGCCTCCTTGGCCCAAAGCATACCAACGTCTTGCAAGATATCTAAAGCATACTTTCGCTGAGACAAAAATGCTGAGTTTTTATTTCTTTGACAAAGTTCTCAATAATTTGTCCCACATCAAACTTATTTTTTAAGAGAAACATTCAAGAAACACGAGAAAAGTCATTAACTAAAACAAGATAATATTTACTCCCAAGTCGATCAAGAGTACGATTGAAACCCCACGCATCCATATGAATCAAATCAAATGCAACAGACGAAACAGAAGTAGAACTAGAAAAGTTAGTCCTGTGGTGCTTGCCAAGCTGACAAGCATAACAAGTGAGCAGTAATAGAGGGAATGTGCGGTAAAACACGTCTGAGACGATGAACGGGTAGATGGCCAAAGCGGTGGTGCCACTAGAGAGGAGATCCAGCAAAAGTAAGGCCCTAGGTAGCAGAAGCAGCAAAAGCATTACGGCTCAAACGGTACACCCCATATTCCTCACGCCCTCCATCAATCATCTTCCCAGTGAATTTGTCCTACAAGACACAAGAGAATGCATTAAAAATAGCTCAGCAATTCAAATCTCTAGCGATGCTGCTAACAAACAATAAATTCAAAGGAAAATCAAGCACGTAATAGACATCTGCAAGTCTTAAAGTAGGAGATAAAGATATATCTCCCTTGCCCACAAGTGGCAAGTGTTCCATCAGCCACATGTACTGTCCTGTCAGGTGTAACAGGTGCTAATTGAGAGAAAGAGCGTTGGTCGCCACATAGGTACTTGGATGCACCAGAATCAATCAACCACTTACCATGTGACAAAAGTAACAACCATTGTTTTAAAAATCGTGCCTCGAGGCCATAGAGGCATACTCCTCGAGTCAAGGCAGCCCCAAATAGCCTCGAGGCAGTAGCCTCGGGGTGCACTCAAGAGGCATGCGCCTCGTCGGAGCCTAGGCGGTCTGAGGCGCTCAAGGCGGTGAGGCACATTTGAGGCACCGCCTCAGCTGCCTACGAGGTCTTAGGTTAGGTCTCCGCTGCTGCTGCGAAAGGAGAGCATCAACTACCTGCAAAAGGAGGCTTAGGTTAGGTCTTTAAGAGTTGGTGTTGCTACTGCAGCATCGTCGAAGCTCGAGGAGGAGCATCGCCGCAGTAGCGTCGAAGCTTGAGTAGCATCGCGCAGTAGCATCGGAGCTCGAGGAGTGTCACCGAAGCAGCATTAGAGCTCGAGGAGCAGCATCGCATAGCAATGTCAGAGCTCGAGGAGGAGCATTGCCATAGCAGCATCGAAGCTCGAGGAGCAGCATCGCGCAGCAGCGTCGGAGCTCAAGGAGGAGCATCGCCCCGCAACAGCGTTGGAGCTTGGTATGAATTCATCTTGTATGAGGTGTATGCTTGCAACCTTGGCAAAAATTGGTCTTTTTTTGGAGAATTCATCTGGTATGAGCTTGGTATGAATTCATTTGTAGCTTGGTGTCTTTTTTGGAGACATCAATCTTGCAAAAATTGGTACGTGGTATTTATTAGGGTGGTCATATATCATTAGTGATTTTATAGGAGTATATATCATTTTACAGTTGAAATATTAGGGTGGTCATAAAACTTGTTGAGGCATTATTTACGGTTGAGGATTTTATAGGAGTATATATCATTTTGCAGTTGAGGCATTATTTCAACCGGTACATATTTCATTATAAAACCTATTATGAAAACCTTGTTAAGTATAATCATTTCATTTTTCTGTATTTTTTATGCAAATCTTGAGGCTTACGCCTCACCTTGATGAAGGCAAACCGCCTCAGTACCGCCTCGCGATTTTTAAAACCTTGGTAACAACATACCAGTCGCAGGTGTCTCTGAAGAGGAAGCCACAGCTACAGTGTCTGAAATATGAGAGGACACCTGAGTCAATTGAGCAATCTGTTGCCGCAAGTTCTCAATCTCAGTGCTCAAGGAACTAATATCAAAAGTAGGAAGAGTTGCATCAGAGATCTCAACTGCCTGATTGGCCACCAATGACCTACCATGCTTCTGCCAGCATGTAGCCTCAGCATGACCAAGTCTACCACAGTAAGTACACGGAGTCTAGTACATATACCAGAAGAGCGTCCACGTTCACGACCATGTGTAGGGTGAGTAGTACCCCTGCCACATCCAGGGCTTACAGCCAATGCAGATGACTGAGCAACAGTATCAGGAGTAGGAGTGTGTATTATAACTCTGCTGAATCTACTATATGCTTCCTCCAGAGTAGGAAGCTCAGGAGCAGTGAGGATCTGATCTCTGGTTGCTGCATACTCAGGTCCAAGGCCAAAAAGAGAAACAGCCAATTTCTCCTAAAATTCCTCCAGGACTCACAAGCACACCTTGGCAGGTAGGAGTAGTGCCTCTCCAACATTCCCTTCATGAGGGAGTAATACTGTGATAGCGTACGTCCCTCTCGATGCAAATAGAAAAGGTCATAGAAGACCTGAAAAACTCCTGCGGAGTTCTTGGCATGTGAATAGGTATCACGCAAGGACTCTCATATCTCCTTTGCAGTAGTGTAGTACTTTGGACTGATCATTTGAAGCCATTTTTCGCAATCCAGAAGCCTTGATCAAGCTTCTATCACCACAAGATCATCCACAATATGAAATCAAACAGATTCAGACCTGCATTACGAACTCAAGTTCCTAGATCAGGGCAAAAATCCCCTCACAATCGCTGCACAGCAATCAGATCACTGCGCACCGCCTCCCTGTCGACCTAAGTTGTTAATCGCCATAGCAGATCACTATAGCGATGCCACCAGAGGTCGCTGTGTGGCTTCTTTAGACCAACATCACCTGCAATACAATGTTGCAGGCCCAACAAACAGCCCTAGCTACTGTTGCGCTGCCATCAACTGCCTGTAGCACCACCGCAGGTCCACCAAGTTGTGTCGTCGCTAGAGGCTAGATCGGCCTCTAAGAGCACTGTAGCGCCACCACGAGGGACCCTCAGTGCTGCACCAACGCTGCTGGTGGCTAAGAGGCACCAAAGCCGTTGCAGTGCCGCCGCTATCAACCTAGACGCTATAGCACCGCCGTCGGAGGCTAGGAGAGCCTCCAAGCTCACAGCAGCGCTGCCGCAAGCACCGCCTGAGCATCGCTAACAGTGCAGCAGGCTCACCCGCGTCGCCACAGCACTGACGCACGTGCTGCAACGCACCGTCGAAGCTTCACCAAGAGCCACTGCCCGTTCACAAGGGAGATAGAAGTGATTAGGGTTTGGTGGTTAGAGTTTTGGAGGTTGTGAGGGTTGAGATACCTAGAACCACAATCTAGGACCAATGCTCTAATACCAAATTGGTTGAAATGACTTAATTTCATTAGAAACCCTAGGGCTCTCTTATATAGAGAGACCGTAAAGTCAAAAGTACAGGAATGCCCCTGAGAGACAAAACACCCATAGCCCTTATAATAAGAAAAACAAAAAGACCACACAACATATGCTAACAATAAGTCCGACAACAAAATCAATCCTAGAATACCTTTTAAAAAAAAAATTCAAACCTAAAATATATTCTATCATAAAATCAACCGTCTACTCGACCAACAACTTGGGTATTCAGCCTAAGTAGTTGGCCTTGTTCGCTTTGTGGACCGCCTAAGGATACTCGGTGCGTAGAGGGTAGCACTGATGAGTATGTAGCCGTATAGTCGACCTACTTGGCCAACTTCTTTAAGGCTAATGGCAACAGTAGATGACGAAGGTTCTTCACTCTTCAACAAGTTATGCAGGCACTCAGAACTTGCATAAACGACTGGGACTCTGGTGATGCAGGCATAGATTTATTCGCCCAAGTCGACCTTCCATATTTGTCCCAACACTTATCAGTCAAATGATTGGTTCAATTACAATAAATACAAGGACCAAATATTTGGCTACGTCCTCTTCCCCTACCACAACCACGTCCTACAGAGTACAGCGCATTGCTTCCTCCAAATGCTGCCAACGAAGGGACTCGTAAGTAGGAGTTGACATAAATGATGGTGGGTCTTCAACTTTTATCTCCTAAAGACAACTGTAGATCGTCTCCAGATCAAGTACCACATAAGAAACCAAAATCCAATCACGTACAGCATGGTACCTAGGGCTGAGTCCTCCCAAGAACTTGTAGGCCTACCACTTCACACGTTCTACGATCTATTTATCGCAACAGGTAGGTTGATACATGGCCAACTCCTCAAACAGGCGTTCAAGAATCGAGAAATACTTAACCAGGGACATGTCTCCTTGATTAGTAATCCAGACTCTCCAATAAACATCTACTAGCCTCGCGCCATTTGTTTTCTAAGAATGCCTCTCCTCAAGGGCTTCCCAAATCTCCTTCATATTAGCAACAATGGATTAGTCAATGTTGTTCATCAACTAGTTCATCACAAGTTCTCCCACTTTTAGTACTTCGAGCCATAATGGTAGTCAAGAACTGTCTGTCAGGATGTAAAGCTTGTCTTGCCCTCCTACAAAAATCCAAAAGGCACAAGACCGCATGATGTAGTTTGAGGAACTAGCCAACTTATTGGTAGTTCCTTGAACTAATACGGAGGGTAAAATCTTGGCCTAAGAAGTCACCGTAGTTGAGTCCCCTTCAGCCATGGCATTGTGCACAAAGTCGCTTCATACGCACGAAGAAAGAAGATGAGGTTCAAACCAAAGAGAAATCGGTATACTCGATTCTACGAACCAATTTGGATGTCTCTCATGGGATTGCCCAACCAAGTACGAAGATTATTGTTGGTTGGAAGGTCCCCACACGATGAAGGAGACCAATAAGACCTCTTGCAATCAACGATGAGAGATGATAGACCAAGGACACACCTTGGCCTTCTACGGTGGCTATCGTCAATGCACAATGATGTGCCACCACCAACTTCAAGTTGAGGGACCCTATTTAGTCTTCACGGCAGGGAAAGGCTGGTGTCGCCTTTTGGATACAATAGGCGGAGTGGATCTTCTCAAGAGCGATCCTGCTCTAATACCATATGGAGTTTTAAGGAATACAAACTTTTATTTATGAAACTCAAGAATAAAATAGAGTTTGACACCTTTATATATAGAGGAAACCAATCCTAATTTTATCACAAAAGAAAACAAACTAAATCTCTCCAAATCTCATCAAATATCCAACTACTTTCTAAAACAAAAAATAAGAAAACTCAAAATAGGAAGTGGATAATTTCCACTCCTAAGGTGAAATTTTTTCTCCATTCGTAGTAAACTCAATAAACTTAGAAAAGTAGGCAAAAGATTAGTCTCTTAGGATACCAAGAAAGGAACCAATTTTGATGAGACCAACTTATCAACAACTACAATTAGGCAATTAGTGTTCTTCCTTTTATCTATTATATGGATTTTACAATATTTAAAATAGATGTTAAGAGTGCATTTCTTCATATTTTTATTAAAATATCAGTCTCAATCACCTCCTAACTTTAAATTATTATCTTGACCATAATTTTATGCTTGACAAGGCATCGCATATTCTAGAACAAGCTTATAAATTTTGTCAAAGTTACATTTTTTTATTTCTTGATTGAATCTAGTTTTATGATTAGTCATGTAGAGATTTTTCTAAATTTATTAAAAGAAAAGAGAGTGATTAATTGCTAATCAAAATATAGGCAAATGATTTTATGCCTCAATGGTTCTCTCTCCCAAGAGTTTTCTAAGATAATGCAAGAACAATTCTCAAATTACAAATATCACAACTTGAAGATGATATTTCCATAAGCCTGAAAAGATACACACTCAAGAATTGCTAAAGAAATAAGGAATGAAAACCTTAAAAAGCAGTCCAACAAGTACAGGTCAACTTGACATGGATGACTGTGGCAAGCAATTAAATTGAGAAGCGGATGGGTTCTTTCCTATATGTTACCACTGATCATGCTGATGTTTTGTTACATACATGTCCATATGCTGATGTTTTGACTAACGCTAGGGAATCTCATTTGAAAGCTATTGACAGGATTTTTTTGTATTTACATGATATTCACGACAACAAAATGGTTTAATTCTTACTTTCCAAAGAAAAGGAAAAAATGTTTAATCCTCCCTAATTTTTATAATTGTTTGCAGATGATGATGCCATTGTATCAATAGTCGAATGGATGACAAGGGTACCAATGCCACTGGCCAATTCATCGGTGGCTCAATCTCTTGGTTTTTTGGGAAGAAGATACGAAACTTCATATTTGTTACCCACGAGAAAGACAAAAGTGTCGCCATTTCTAGTTAATATGGAGAAAACATATAGTTTAATTTATAATAAACGATCATGCTTACCATAATAAAACTGGTGCAATCAATTTGTCCAAACATCTCATTCATCAGTCTTAAGATGGATTCTAGACACTATTTAAGTTCTTTTTTTTTTTAAACAGGACACTACTTGAGTTTTGAAGGGACAAATCTCCTTGGCATTTTCAGCTAGAGTTGCAATTGACTGATACTTTTTCTATGCCAGTTAATACTAGGAGATCTGGTTTTATTAGAATAGTTTAGATGTTTGTAAATTAGAAGATATAAAAAATTACAATATTTGGTTAACTTGTGTTTATTGAGAGAGAGAGAGAGAGAGAGAGAGAGAGAATTTTGGTATTAAGTGGTTCATAAGGATTTTCACGATTCTCATCTTATCCCTTTACCCACTCAACCATGGAGCCTTCACCTATCACTCGTCTATGGACCCATTTCTTACTCCTACACTTCCTACACCATCTAAATGTAATGATTGGCCTTGGCTTTTTCACCGATCACCTTGTGATGGTGTCTTTGGTCGTCAAAATGTCATTGGACTTTTTCTTACATTCAATCATGAAAACGAGACTGACAATCATGTCTTCTGATTCCAAGTCAACCAAGCATACCGTGGAAGCTTTGTCAACTCCCAAGCCTATTCCTAAAACCAAGGTTTTGGATGTTGATTATTGTTAGAGAAAACCACCATTGAGAGTGAAATTATCCACTTACTATTTCGTGTTTTCCTATTTGGTGCTTTCCTATTTTTGTTTTTATAAAGTTGTTAGAGATATGTTGGGATTATAAATTTTTCAGAGATTTGATGAGATTTGGAGAGATTTGGTTTGTTTCTTATTTTGATAGAATTAGGATTCATTCCCTTTGTATATAAAGAGACCAAACTCTATATTTTATTCTTGAGTTTCATAGAATAAAAATTCCTATCCCTCAAAATTCCACATGGTATCAGAGCATATCTTTCTTGGGAAGACCACAACCACTACCAAACCGTAGAAGCCTTCTATCGTTCATCTTCGGCAGGTCCAGTGAGGTTCCCACCTTCAGTGACCCTCCTGCAATGCCGCTGCCCTCCGACAGCCATTGCTGATGTTGCTACGGCAACTTCCGCTACTGCTCCCATTATTTCAGCAGCCACTGTTGTTGTCTCATGGAGGGTAGCCTGGGATCGGCAAACTACCTCTTCCCTTCCGGTGACTGGATCTGACCATCATAAGGCCAGATCTAGCAGAAAACCTACCTGGATGATGTTGTTGGTCACAATTCTTGTGCCAGCGAAGCCCCAATGACCCAGCAGCCAGTCCTGCACACTCCTATTGAAGAGTTGCAAACTTCATTTGCTTCGTTTGAAGATTCATCCTCCAGCAACCCATAATGTTGTCATTATTGCCCTTGCTACTGTTGCATCTGCTGTTGTTGTCTCTACGACTGTTCTTGCTGTTGAACTGCTATTGTTGCCACAAATCATGTGGCTAATGCTACTACTTGGGAATGTTTCCCATGTATGGCCACTACTGCTGCTACGACCATTGTCTATGCGGTAGCTACTTTTGCCATGGTCTCCGTATCCTACTGCTACCCTTTGTCTACTATTGCAGTTGCAACCAATCCAGAAGTCGCAAAAGTATTACCTACGTAGCGTGTGCCTGATCCAAAAGAAAGCTTTAAAGCTCCAGGTCGTGTCATCAACGGAGAAGATGTCGATGAGTAATAGAGAAATTGAGCCACAAGCTCAATGCCATCCATAAATACCCAAACCCAGTTCTCCTCTTCTCTTAGCATGAAGAGTTTTTGCTTTGGTAATGGGTAACTGCTAGTGCTTGGAAACATACCCCGATTTGAAGTATCGGGTTCAATTTAAGTTCAGTCAAAGCATTTTCATGTTCAAGTTTCGATTCAGTTCAAGTTCGTGCTTGGGATAGACTCCCGTTGAAGAAAAAGTATATGCGTAATTTATATGCATGCTCCACTAAAGGTGAGGTGGACATGGACATAGACCTTTGGAGGGACTGCAGATTTATTTGGGAATCGGGTTGTCCACTAAAGGTGAAGATCTTTGCGTGGCTGGTGAGGCGTGGTAGGATTGTGACGAAGAAGTGGAGAGCGAGGTGGACTCATATGGAGGACGTGAGTTGCCCTCTTTGTGGTGGAGAGGACATTTAACACCTTTTCTTCATGTGTCCGTTGGCGGTGCAGGTGTGGCAGAAGATGGGGATCGACTGAGTTGTTCATTGGGATGAGATTGCATTCTAGTCGTCCTTCCGGAGGGGGTGTGCTCATGTGGGTCACAATGTTTTCAGATCCAAATGTGATCGAGTGAGTCCTGGCGGTGTTATGCAGTGTGTGGCTGGGCAGGAATGGAGTGCTCTTTAGGAGAGAGAGACCCTATGTGGAGAATATTTTTTATTCCATTATGTCCCAGGTGGAGTTTTAGAGGTCCAGAGTATGACCTTGTTGTAATCTGTTCTTTTGGTTTTTAGAATGAAATAAAATTGTTTATGGTGGTTATCGTCCCTTCCTCTTTTCAATATATATATGCATGCTCCAATCTCGACTACATCAAATAGGGGGGAGTGTCTGCAAGTACTACTCCTTCAAGTTGGAGCATGCACATCCAACTTGGGGGTTGTAAAAGAAAATCAACGCTAGGAGTGGAATTATCCACTTCCTATTTTGTGTTTTCCTATTTTGTTTTTAGAAAGTTATTAGAGATATGTTAAAATTATTAGAGATTTCATGGGACTTAGAGAGATTTAGTTTGTTTCTTGTTTTGATAAAATTAGGATTGGTTTCTTCTTTGTAAACTTCATTTTATTCATGAGTTTCATAAAAGAAAAGTTTATATCCCTCAAAACTCCACAATTGTTATGTCAATTCATTGTGGTAAAGTGGATGCAATTGTGCCAATGATACACCTTGGAAATCTCAAAAATGAACAAAATGATTTTAAAATAGCTATTTTGAGATTAAATCTTGTAATAGTTACAAAATTGCATAAGAATCTATCTACACTCTATTGGCCAATTCAAGTGGGTTTGATTGTTTTATGTATTTTCAGACAGAAATGGAAGAGGGTGAAGAGAAGTACATTGGTAAGTTGTTAATATAGAAAAGTAAGCCTAACTTAGTAGTCCAATGGACCTAGAGGGTGTTTCCGAAGGCTTACCAAAGACAGTTTGCTCTAAAGACAAATGCCACATGCTTCATATGCATTTCTTTGGGTACCTTGTCGCAAGAAAATTTGGGTGCAGGTAAAGATTGATTGGATAATGGATAACTCCTCACCCATTGATTTTTGGATATTAATTGGGTGCTTGTTTAGATCAAATAGGGAGCGAGCATTCCTATTGGCTATGGCTGAATGGAGTCTTTTTTAGAGAAAACCTATTTTATGTAGAAAACATTTTGCATGAAGCTATGTCCTCTAGGCTGCATTTAGTTGAGGGATAACTCCATGGATTAAGTGACATGGCAATGGCAAATGAGCAATGCATGAATAGCAATACCGTACAGGCATAGTTTCTAAGAAATATCAACTCAATCCACTACTTATAATATATTAATTCACCTATCACATCTATCCCTACTCCACTTCCCAACAAAACAATAAAAAAAATCAATATTAAATATAAAACAATTAAACTACAATCCTCTCTCTATATTTAATTCCCATCAACATACAACTTTATAACATATCAATCTATCACCCAGTAATCCACCACTTACACCACCACCTATACAACTTACTCCTCTCCGAACTTTTACCGAGGGGGCAAACAGCAACCCTCATCCAAACGGATCCTTAGGGAGCAATGGATGATGTTGTAATGAAGGGTATGACATTCTTTGAAATGTAACCTTCTTTTACCCCTAACAAGAAAGGAGGATCACTAGTCTCAAGTGATCTTCCTTTTACATTTTCACCCAAACAAAATAGAAAAAAAAAATCCTAATGGATCTTCATTGAAGTTACATCAATCTAATATGAGCTTAATACAAGCCTATGTAAATTTAGTAGAGCTTAAGTCTACATAATTTAAGCCTACTATAAGCCTAAATCTATTATAGGTCATTGAAAATGAATGGAAATAGAGATCTAGGAGAAATGGAGTTGCCTACTCGCTAGCAAATAACAATCATAGAAGGCCTTCAAACTACCAGAGCTTAGACCTTCGAAGTTGATGTAGCCATGCAAAACTCCAAATGAAAACAAAATGGAGGGAAACCAATTTATAAAAGAGAAACAAGAGAAACAAATCAATTAACAAAATCATAGAAGTCCAAACATGTGCAAAACCCCTATTTGTATCACTCCATTTGCGCAATTTTGATGAAATTTCATTTCCTTTTGCCCCATGCCACCAAACTTCACCCCTTTTGAGGAATTTTCTCCAAGATGCCCCCAACACCTTTGGAAAAAGGGGTGCCATATTGATAAATCTGACCTTGAGGGCATGAAAAATGGTCATGTCGTTGCAGATCAAAATTTCAGAATTATGCATAAAGCAATGGATCATACTTCTCCATAATCTTTAAAATGATTTTGACAGCCTTATCAGTAGTGTTGAGATTTTCACCTCAATAGGATCAACACGTGCACATGGGTATTGGGGTTACTCTACATGTAGTGACTAGCCCCTTCTAAACCCATATCATTCATGAACATTATAAAGAAGAGCCCCTTCAAGAGGATGACGACACCAAATGAACAAATTTATTCTTTGGTTTTTTAGCTTAGCTTATTATGTGGTTTATTCTAGTTTATGAAATCTTAAGAACTTGATGTAATTTTAAGATCTTTTGGGAGCCTTCCATGCAGTAGATAACTCCACATTTTGCAAGTACAAAAACTCATAGGCATTTACAGTCTATTTCTTGGTGCTTTTGTGCTTCCACAGCCTCCTTTCTCTTTCTTTGTTGATGACAATGCAAGAGAAATAAGCAAATGATGGATAAAATAGCTTTCTATGGAGTTCTCAAGTTTTTAGTGGAACTTTATTTTCCTTTTTTTCTGAGAAGAAAAAGGATGATTACCGATAATCATCCAATATATTACCTCAAAGGGGGAGTACATAAACAAAAACCTCACACATCATGACACCAAAATTGGAAAAAATAAGAAGCACCCCTCACAACATTTTTCAAGCAAATCCTTTCACCCCTGAAGACAGCCACACATCTTTGTAGCCAGACCAACCACAGCACAACAGCCACCTTCAAACACACATGTGGGTTTGCCAATTTACCAGTCCAAATAGATCTCCAAAAGTTGTACACCAAATCAACATATATTATCAGCAAGCCAAGTTGAAGAAAAATGTTTGTGACGAATCTACACCACAACAAAAGATGCCCCACATCCTCCATCTCCAACCCACACAAAGTACAAGAATTGTCATCCAGCCATTATCCAAAAACCTAAATGTTCTACCGCCCCTAGAACCAACTCCAACAGCAGGACAACCCGTCTCATAACCATAATCAAACCACACCAGACGGCAGGAGCACCACAAGGAACACATCTCTCCTCCTAGCTAAGTAAATGCCCATATGAGTCTTGTAGGAACGCAAGCCACGTAGAGTCCTCATTCAACAAAAGCCTTACCACCCACTTAGACAACCAAGAGTCACCAAAATCCAAGAGGTGTAGCACTCACAAGCCACCCTGATTTATCAACCTGCAAATATCATCCCAAGCGACGAGACTCAAGAGCTATCTCTCATAGTCAAAACCCTTCCAAAAGAATCTCTGTCTAATATCGTCAATCCTCTTAACCACCATCTTTGGTGACTTAAAGATGGATAAGTTGAAGACTGAAATAGATGGCAACACCAACTTCAACAGCAGCAACCTTCCACCTCTAGACAAGAAGACCATACCCTTCCTGAAAGTTCCCTTCTAGGAGGGGTGACGTAAAAAATGCGGAATTGAAAATATATAGCAATCTAAAAATAAGCAATCGCACAATGTACACAAAGATTTTTAGGTGGAAACCCAAACCGGGTAAAAACCACCACCTAACCCTCTCGAGTTAGGATTTTCCGATCAACCAAGTTGATCAATTCCACTAACCGAATCACTTTGAACGAGGGTGATTCAACCTCAATACAACCACGCTACAAGTACGAGGGTAGCGTTCCTCAACCCCTTCTCTCCACGAGAAGGATTTTGTCCCACGAAGGAGACGGGAATTCGCAAAGCGAATACCCAACCAAAATACAAAGATAAAATAAAACAACAGTCCTATAGAGCCAACAAAATTAAACCTAGCTTCTATAGGAAATAGGAAACTCCCCTTTGCAAGGAGTGCGTCGACGATGACGCGGTGCGTGTGCCACGCGATGGCGCTACGTCGCTCTCGTTATCTACGGCGGGAGAGCGGGTGCGCAACGGTTGAATGCTCTCAAGATGATGGAGCTTGAGCTTGGAGAGCAAGAGAGTCTTTTCTTTGGACACAAAAGGTTTGAAAGTGTATTGCAAGGTGTGTGTCTTAGTGTGTATATGTCTCTCTTATGTTTCTCTTCTTGTGTTTTTGTGTTACAAAGGTTCCCCTCTATTTATAGAGGCCTTAGGAAGGTTTTGGAAGGCTTGGAAAAGCTTCCATAGCCGTTGGGTGCAAAGCCCAAGAGAATCAGGCCGAAATCAGGACAATGATTACACTTCACAGGGTTATCAGACGTCTAATTCTGGCATCAGACGTCTGGAAGGCCACTTTAAGACGTCTGATTCCAAGGTCAGACGTCTGATTCTATGCGGGTTTCTCCCTGACTTGAATCAGATCTAAACAGGGTTTTTGTACAAGTCCATCAGACGACATAGAGGACGTCTGGCACTAAGTCTGGACGTCTGGAAACCTACTTTTACCGTGGGAATTGATTTCCAAACGTTGCAACGGCTAGAAAATCTCTGAGAAGAGATTTTGGGTCAGCCGAGGCAAAACGGTCATTTATCAGACGTCTGTGAAGTCCTATGGACGTCTGATAAGGCTCTAACGGTCATATTCTTGAGTGTCTTCTAAGCCAGCCAACGGTCCACTAACTGGACGTCTGGCAAAGTCATCAGACGTCTCCTAAGACGTCTGGTATAAGGTCTGGACGTCTGAATTCATCAGACAGAACTAACTATGTCCAGCCTAACAGTTATCAGACGTCTGAAACAACAGTCAGACGTCTTAAAATCCTTTATCAGACGTCTGATTCGTGAATTAGACGTCTGGAAAGTCAGTTTTAACCCTATATTGGTTTTCTAAGTGTTCTACAGAAAACCTACGTATCCTAGGGTTGTGCAGTTGTTCCTAGGACTACTGTTAGGGTTCTTTGAGGCTCTTTAACATAATGTCTAAGGAAAATAAAGAGCAAGAAAATAAATACAAGAGATACATGAAAGGATAAAAAAGAATCTATCATATTCTTCTTGTCTTCCATCTCCAATCTTTCGCTCCACGCGAACCTCCTCTATTTTCCGTCAAGCTCCTCCAATCCGTCCTGGATGCGAGCTCGAGTTCCGTCTAAACACGTCTTCATTTGCAATTGACCTGAAATCTAGGACTCAAATTGCAAATGTTAAATAACACGTGTTTTGTTATCATCAAAACAAATGATCGTGGTGCTCTAGCACCAACAATCTCCCCCTTTTTGATGATGACAAAACCGTAAATAATAATGCATAAAAATCCTCCCCCTTTTTGACATTATCAAAAAGGTTTGATTGATTTTAAATTTTCTATTACTCCCCCTTAAAACATGCTTCTTCTATTTATTTTTAACAAAGGTGATATTCTCCCCCTTTTTGTAACAATGAGATAGCTATTATTTTTCTCCCCCTTTCTAAAGGAAATTTAGCTACCTTATATCTCCCCCTTAAAAATTGACAATTAGCTCATTAATTTTTGACTCCCCCTATCTAAATGCTACTGATAAAAAGATAGGGTAAAGGGTTTTACCTCACCTACCATGGCCAATAAAATGGCCCGAATGGTGGTGGTGGATGCCACATCGGATGGGGCTCCTATCCGTAGCTTGGAGGCCCGGGCATTGGCGCCGGTCTCCAATCCGGTGGTCGACGTGCGGCGGGTCCGTCGTTTGTTCGCCGTCTCGTCGGTCTTCTTGTTTTCCTCCTTGGTCTACTCATTGGTTCTCCCAACTTAAGTTGACCAGACTTGAGCTTGTAGGTCCAGTCCTTTATGTTGTAATTATCCCTGAACCCTACAAAACAAGATTCTAATTTTTTCTTCGGTATCCAAGTGAGCTTGGATCCGGATTTGTTAGAAGGTCTCCTTGATGGAGATCCTTTCTCAACCTTAGGGCTATAAAACTTATCTACTTTGTTGATTAATCTGTTAGAATTTTCCCTAAGACATGCAATTTCTTTTTCTATAATGTTCATTTTAGTCTTTAAATCTGAAATTTCTAATTTTAGACTATCATTTTCCTCAATCAATTTAGTATTTTCATTGATTAAATTTTTATTTTCTAAAAGCAGGTTATTAGGACTAGAGCTACTTTCTAGGTCCCTAAGCTTTATTTCTAACCTATCATTTTCATTTCTAAGAAAACTAAGGTTCTTTTTAATGCTTTTATTTTCTACCCTAAGTGATTTACTAATCTCAAAAAGTTCATTAAAAGCTTCTTGAAGATCATAACTTACCTCATTGTCGCTGTCGCTTCCGCTTTCGCTGTCGCTATTGCTTCCTCTGGCCATGAAACCAAAGCAAGCGGTTTCTTCTTCTTCTTCTTCTTCCTCCGAGCTGGAATCGTCCCAAGTGGCTTGGAACGCCTTCTTCTTAGATTTTTCCTTTTCCTTTTTCTTCTCCTTTTTGAGAAGAGGGCACTCTGGTCGTAGGTACCCTTTCTCGTTGCAATGGTAGCAACGTCTCGAGCTTTCCTTCTCCTTTTTCTCTTTATTTAATTCCCTACAAAACTTGGAAAAATTTTTAAGTAAAATTCTAAAGTCTTCGTCGTCGGAACTTACCTCGCTATCCGACGCGGCTCTGAAGGCGAGAGTCTTCTTTAGTTTAGGCTCCGGTGTATCCTTCTTCTTCTGCTTCAACTTAGTCTCGTAGGCCATCAGATTGCCTAGGAGATCTTCCATGTTGAGCTCCTCCATTTCGTTCACTTCCTCGATGGCGGTGACTTTCTGTTCCCACTCCGGTCCAAGGGAACGAAGAAGCTTCCCTTGAAGCTCCCCCTTGATGAAAGTCTTTCCTAAAGCTTTCAAGTTATTTACAATGAGAGTGAACCTAGTGTTCATCTCACTTAAAGACTCGTTAGATTTCATTGAAAAAGATTCAAATTCTTGAGAAAGTAAATTAATTTTTGAGGTTTTTACCTTAGAGGTACCTTCATGAGTTACCTCGAGTGTGTGCCAAATCTCGTATGCGGTGGCGCACTGCGAGATTCTGTTGAATTCTTCCGAGCTGAGCGCGCAGTAAAGGGCGTTCATGGTCTTTGCGTTTAAAGAGAGCTCACGGATTTGTTGCTGCGAGTAGCCTCCCACGGGTTTTTCTGGGATCTCAAATGGCGTCTCGCATCTGGCCCAGACTGTGAAGTCGGTGGCTTGAAGCCATGTCTTCATCCGCAACTTCCAGTAGCTGTAGTTGTTCCCGTCAAAGTAGGGTGGTCGGACGGTGGACTGCCCCTCGGAGATTCTGATTGCTGCTATGCTTCCCTCCATGATCTAGATCCTCGCCGGTTTGTAACGCCGATTTCGCGAGACCTGCTCTGATACCAATTGAAAGTTCCCTTCTAGGAGGGGTGACGTAAAAAATGCGGAATTGAAAATATATAGCAATCTAAAAATAAGCAATCGCACAATGTACACAAAGATTTTTAGGTGGAAACCCAAACCGGGTAAAAACCACCACCTAACCCTCTCGAGTTAGGATTTTCCGATCAACCAAGTTGATCAATTCCACTAACCGAATCACTTTGAACGAGGGTGATTCAACCTCAATACAACCACGCTACAAGTACGAGGGTAGCGTTCCTCAACCCCTTCTCTCCACGAGAAGGATTTTGTCCCACGAAGGAGACGGGAATTCGCAAAGCGAATACCCAACCAAAATACAAAGATAAAATAAAACAACAGTCCTATAGAGCCAACAAAATTAAACCTAGCTTCTATAGGAAATAGGAAACTCCCCTTTGCAAGGAGTGCGTCGACGATGACGCGGTGCGTGTGCCACGCGATGGCGCTACGTCGCTCTCGTTATCTACGGCGGGAGAGCGGGTGCGCAACGGTTGAATGCTCTCAAGATGATGGAGCTTGAGCTTGGAGAGCAAGAGAGTCTTTTCTTTGGACACAAAAGGTTTGAAAGTGTATTGCAAGGTGTGTGTCTTAGTGTGTATATGTCTCTCTTATGTTTCTCTTCTTGTGTTTTTGTGTTACAAAGGTTCCCCTCTATTTATAGAGGCCTTAGGAAGGTTTTGGAAGGCTTGGAAAAGCTTCCATAGCCGTTGGGTGCAAAGCCCAAGAGAATCAGGCCGAAATCAGGACAATGATTACACTTCACAGGGTTATCAGACGTCTAATTCTGGCATCAGACGTCTGGAAGGCCACTTTAAGACGTCTGATTCCAAGGTCAGACGTCTGATTCTATGCGGGTTTCTCCCTGACTTGAATCAGATCTAAACAGGGTTTTTGTACAAGTCCATTAGACGACATAGAGGACGTCTGGCACTAAGTCTGGACGTCTGGAAACCTACTTTTACCGTGGGAATTGATTTCCAAACGTTGCAACGGCTAGAAAATCTCTGAGAAGAGATTTTGGGTCAGCCGAGGCAAAACGGTCATTTATCAGACGTCTGTGAAGTCCTATGGACGTCTGATAAGGCTCTAACGGTCATATTCTTGAGTGTCTTCTAAGCCAGCCAACGGTCCACTAACTGGACGTCTGGCAAAGTCATCAGACGTCTCCTAAGACGTCTGGTATAAGGTCTGGACGTCTGAATTCATCAGACAGAACTAACTATGTCCAGCCTAACAGTTATCAGACGTCTGAAACAACAGTCAGACGTCTTAAAATCCTTTATCAGACGTCTGATTCGTGAATTAGACGTCTGGAAAGTCAGTTTTAACCCTATATTGGTTTTCTAAGTGTTCTACAGAAAACCTACGTATCCTAGGGTTGTGCAGTTGTTCCTAGGACTACTGTTAGGGTTCTTTGAGGCTCTTTAACATAATGTCTAAGGAAAATAAAGAGCAAGAAAATAAATACAAGAGATACATGAAAGGATAAAAAAGAATCTATCCTATTCTTCTTGTCTTCCATCTCCAATCTTTCGCTCCACGCGAACCTCCTCTATTTTCCGTCAAGCTCCTCCAATCCGTCCTGGATGCGAGCTCGAGTTCCGTCTAAACACGTCTTCATTTGCAATTGACCTGAAATCTAGGACTCAAATTGCAAATGTTAAATAACACGTGTTTTGTTATCATCAAAACAAATGATCGTGGTGCTCTAGCACCAACACTTCCATCCAAGCAACCGACTCTCCAACATACCAACCAACAGACTCCAGTCTCCTATTGACAATTGTTTCCTCTTCAAAGGAAGGCCCAGATACAAAATCAGCAAAGTCAAAGCCTGGGTATGCAAGAGGTCAAAACACACCTTGACATCAGATGACTAGTTCACTAGAACAAAAGCAGACTTCCTATGATTCACAGATAGCCCAGAAACCTCCCCAAAGATGCAAACCATTGACTCCAAATGTTCCACCTCCAAGCACCCTCCCTCAATGAAGAAAGTTGTGTCATCAACGTACTACAAAATAGGCGTTACCAAAGAACCACATGAAAAGCATGAAAAGCCCCCAAAGACCCCTTGCACAAGCATTAAAGGCCATCAATGCCAATGTATCAATTGCAAGCCAATACAGAAGTGGAGCCAAAGAACACCCCTATCAAACCCCTCGTTGCTACTACACCCAAGTCCCCGTGGGCCTACCATTAACCAAAAGAGAAAACGAGGTAGTCATAACGCATCTTTTCATCCACTCCACCCACTTCTCCGAGAAATGCCTCTGCCACAAAATTTGCCACAAATAGGACCAAGAGACCAAATCATAACCCTTCTAGTAATCAACCTTACACAAAAAGCCCTTATTATTCCTCCTTCAGGATGAAACCATCTCTTCCACAAGGATGAAAGATTCTTGCAAGGACCTCCCTCTCAAAAAAGCCAACTAAACCATTAACAAGAAAGCTAATGGACCCTAGAAGAGCCTCCCAAAGCCTCTTTGCTGGTATCTTTACCACAATCAAATAAACAAAGTTTGAGAGGGCGATGAGCCAGTAATCATCAATTGCCTTAGCTCCCATTTTCTTCAGCAAAAGGAAGCTAAAAGATCTATTAAGCCTCTAAAACCCAAAGATTCCACCAAAAAATTCCTGTAGCATCGCCATGAAGTATCTTTAAGAACCTACCAAAATTCTCTAAAGAGAAAAGTACTGGGAAGCCATCCAAACTGGGTAAAGCCTCGGCCTTCAACATCTTCATTGCCAACAAAACCTCTTCCTCAAACACCTGGCAAAGTAGGGGCACAGAAGCTTCATTACTAAGCACAAGAATCTCCATGTCTAACTACTACCACTTTCCTGAGCTACACTGCCTCATAAAATCATTAAAATGGGTGTTAACCACATCTCCAATATGATCCCACTTAAATACAACTTCATCCCCAACCCACAAAGAGCAAATAAGGTTGGATCTCCTCCTCACACTAAGTCACCAAATGAAAGAACCTAGTATTGGCATCCCCCTCCAAGCAGAGCTGCCTCAACCTCTGACACCACTCCACCTCTTGTTTATGATTCTCCTTATACACCACCCCCTGAAGCATCATCCTAGACTATTACTCCTGTTGGCTTAAATCCCTAGAGACCTACACCCTATCCAACCTTTCAATCCCAATCAACCCCAGTTCTATTGTGCCTCTCCTTTACTTCTTTCTTGTAAGCCATCAACTTAGACCTTAGCTTTTTCAGCTTCATAGCCATCATTGTCATGGTACTAGACTCTTGCAGCACATCTAACCAAGACTCACAGACCAAATCCCGAAAATTTGATTTCAGGAGCGAAGATTTCTCAAATTTAAGTAAGGAGAATTTGGTCCCCTTATTAGACACGCAAAGTAAGGGGGTGTGGTTAGAGAGCAGACGTGGTTTAGCAACCACCTCCACCATCTAAAACATCTTTGCAAGTTCCACAAACAAGGGGAAACGGTCAATCTGAGATCCAACCCCCAAGGAGTTCCTCCAAGTGAATCTGGAACCAGACACAAGCAAGTCAAAGAGCTCTGAATCAACCACGAGGTCCACAAAAGCCTCAGTGGATCTATCACGATGCCCATCAAGTCAAACCACCACCAAAGAGAGTAACATTAAAATTTCACCCCCACCAGCTACAATCTCCTATCCAAAAAGTCGACGCTTGCCTCAACTCCTCCCAAAGCTTTGCCTTCAAATTGTCTTCACAAGGACCATGCAGACATGAAGACCATAGATGTCCCATCTGTAATTCCCCTGAGGCACCCTTATAGCATCCATCTCCTTGCCAACTAAGCAATTTGTTCAAAAACATATCCCTTCCAAGCAATCAGCAATCCACCAAACCACCCTATAGAATCTACCACCAAAAAGGAGTCAAAGATACCCCCTCAATCTCCCATTTTGCAGCAACCTCCAAAGACCCAAGTTTGTCTCCCAAAGCAAAACAGCATCCGCTCCCCACTCAACCATGTACATAAAGAAAGCCCTCCTCCAATCAAAGCATCAAAGTCCCCTCACGTTCCATGACAAAACCTTAATCATTTTTGTTCCTTTCACCCCCTCCACCCGAAGCAAGCTCAAAAGTGAGCCTAGCACTTACCACCCTGGCCACCGCGAGATCAATCGATGTTGGCTCAAAGGCAGCCGCCTGTAGCACCTTTATGCTTTGCAAGCCGCTTCTAATAAAGAATTGACGTTTATAAATGAGGTGGGGATTCGAAGGCAACTTGGACTTCCCAGGCACATGCTTCTGGCACCTATCTAATTCCCCTCATATTAGGCTTCCGTAGTGCAGCGTTTTAAATGTCGACGGCATGCCGCCGACAAAGCCATTTTTGGAAGGGGGCTTGCCGACACGAATAAGGTACCGAAATGCAAGAATGTCGACGGCATACTACCGATGTCGTCGGCATGCCGACAGATTTCGACGGTCTGAGCAGGAAAGCAACTGCTGGTTGTGGAATTTGGCACTGCTACAGAGTTGCGGGTGGGAATGCGCTACATTTTGAAAATGGGCACACACACACGAATTTACATGAATTATGAATTCGATATATCCTTTTTTGAGTCGTTAAAACCTTGAGTACGATCACGATGAAATACTTTTATGTTACACAATTAGTATTTTTTGAAATTAATCTCATTTTCACTATTTATGTGATTTTTTGTCAACATGTCGTCAGCATGCCCTCGGCATTTTCACTGCGTAACCTCGACATGCCCATTGGCATGCCCATCGAAAAGCAGGTATTTTCTCGACGTGCCTTCAACATGCCCACGAAATGTACACTGAGAAATTCATCAGCACGACATCGAAATCGGCATTTCGAACCTTGCCGTAGAGCACCCAAGTAAGAGAGATGCTCCAAATCAGTGCTACGATTCGCACCCTCTGACAAAGGATCCCGATCATTATTAGAGTTATGATGCCTCACCACAGCAAGGGCCTTACCCAACCACGTCAAAAGCCCTCCACTACGCATGGAGGCAAGATCACTCCCACAAATCTGAGAGTAGGTTGAAGTGAGAGCTTCACCCCGAAGGTTCTCGAGTGCCAAAGTTGCAGAAGACCGATTGTAAAGTAAGGGCTCCTCAAAGGAATCGTGTACATCGAATGGAAGGAAATCCAAATTTGGAGAAGCTAGGGGTAGACCCAAAAAGGAATTAAAAAAATACGCCCAAACCAATAAGGAAAGAACTCTTCACCAAACGGTAACAGCTGCAAAGCCATTGAAGTGTTGTTGTGCCCACCCTCGTCAACATCAGCGGCAATATGGACGACACCATAAGGTGCCATTTGGTAAGGGGGATTATTGGGAGGAATAAAAATTAGGAGGAATGGAGGAATTAAGGATTTTAGTGTTTGGTTGGATTTGTTGTCTTGTCAAAGGAATTAAAGAGTTTTATTCCACTTGGGGTGTTTATTTGGTGGAATAAGTTAGTGGAATAAAGAGAAAATTAGTTGAAAAAAAGTAGCTAGAATTAGATAATTGTGAAAATCCGAAATTGCACCTCCAATTCCAGAATGTCACAGTTCCCCCAACCAAACAGCACTTAAGTGAAGTCACGCAGATTTGAAACCACATTTAGTCCATTCTCCATTGAAACCTCAAAAGGGAGTGGGGAAACCTCCAAACTCTCTTGACATTCAACCACCCCTTCATCTTCCAAATCTAGTGGACCCTCCGACTTGCCACCGCAACTGGAGACACTGAAACCACCATTAGAAGCAGCTAAGTTACTAGCTCAGCGAAGGTCTTCCACACCTTCCTCCTAACCTCAAAGAGCCAAAAGCCCCCTCCTGCCTTCAACACCAGCTTCGAAGGGATATCCACACCGATAGATAACTCAATGGCGACCTCAACCGACCTCAAGTCATCCCCCTCAATCACTAGGTTCATGACCTTCCCTAAGCGAGCAAAAGCGCCAACAACCGAATGGATCGTCTCAATCGAGTGCAAATGGAGGAGAACACCTACCAGAGAGACGAGTATTACTACCTTGAGCGGAGGCCTCTCGAACAAAGCCCCATCCACGAGAGTCTCCTCCACTGCACCTACCCCCCTCGAGTGGAAGCGACCTCAGAGCAAAGATCCCTAGTGGAGTCAAAGGAAGAGGCGTAATTATAAACCTGTCCTCTCCCTACAGACAAGAAACCCAATCCCTCATGTCAAGAGCGAAGGTCTTTCGCGCACCACATCACCCACCAGAGTAGAGCCTAGCCAATCGTGCAACCACACAAGACAGCCAGACCAAGGCGCAATCATCTCGACATCCAGAGCAAAAGGAGGTGGCAACATCACGACAACAGCAAACAAGGAAGAAGGCTAAGGAGGTGACACCAACCTTTTGCATAAGGAGCAATGGTGACCCACCTTTCCACAAAGATACACTACCGATTCTCCACACTACAACGAAGTGACGCCCCCCCCCCCCCCCCCCCCCCCCCCGGCCACACTGGAAACAGACAACCTCCCAAGAACCCAATCTCGAACCTCCATCATTGTGACAATCTGTAAACTTCCATCTCCTATCCCTAACACCCCTCACTCCCCCTCCTCCTCTGCCCTTAGCTCCTCTCATTCTCTTCCACATTTTGGTGGAACTTTATTTTCTCAATTCCATTTATATTTTATCATTATCACAAAAGGAAAGAATCAAAGTGCTCTAAGAAATTAAAGCTAATTTACTTGATTTTGATGATGACCATTTTTTTGAGATTGATGGTAACGAAATTATATTGCATTGTTTGTAGAATCAAAATAACAGGTATTGCACATCACACTCATTCAAAGGATGGCTTCTAAAGAAGTTTGAATTCAACAGGAAGTGACAAAGTATGGTCAAAATTTGAAGATTATTGTGTTTACTTTTCCAATTGGAATGTTAAAACCAGGGACTTGTAAAATTAACTCCTAAAAATATCTTACAATTCATTTTCCACATGTAAGAATGTGTAGAGACTAGAAAACTCTTTTAAAAGCAATTCCAGTAGACAGATCTTGACTCTGATGGACCAGATTTGACTTAGTTCAACATTGCAAAACTTGCCCAACCAACCCATCAATTTTGACAAGGAAAATAGTTCATTTTTATTGTCTCTCTCTCTCTCTCTCTCAACGCTGTCAGCATCTTCTAGCTCTTGAAATATTCTAAAAGAAAGAGAAGGATGACTTCTCAAGGCCCCCAGTCATCACCACATCCACCAAAGCATCAAGATATTCACTAACTTGGGAAAATGTAGAAACTGAAAGACTGAAAAGAGCAAAACTATGAAGGGAAAGTAAAATGAGATAGGAAAGATGAACGTACATTATGTGGATTGTTGGAAACAATGTCAACTGCCTCTTGGTTGCTCAGGTGCTCCCATAAGCCATCAGAAGCAAATATTATAAATTGATCTTGTGGATGGAGCTTGTGTGTTACTATTGATGGCTCAGCACTAAGTATTGGTTTCTGGAAGGGCTTCGGCAAACGAAACTTCGGTACCAGAGGCTCTTTGTTGAACTCCGCATTCTTTAAATAAGCATCACCTATTGATCTGGAAACCTAAATAAAATAATCAAACAACAAGCATATCCATATTTTACGGATATATTCTTTTCATGAAATGAACCATCCAAATGTTCAATAATACAGAAACCATGTGAAAAATGGTGACACTCCCAATCTGAAATCTATCAAACCATTCATAATTGCAGTAAAATGTTACTTGACCTATAACATTCTCATCTTGGTAAAGAAGAGCACATGGGAACTATGGGATGAAAATCATTCCTAAAAACAAGTAGACAAAGAGGAGGGACAGTAACCTGATGCAACATTGCAACCTGAACACTTGTTAGACATTAGCCACATAACATGTTCTGGTAAATGATAAATGGTAAAAGGAAAAAAAAAGAAACGGCACAACAACCACTCCATACCGTTTCAATATCAACTTTACTTTTATAATGATATCATCAAGTATAGACCAGGGCCATGGCAAAAATTTATTATTTGCTTCTACTGCATCAAAACGTTAGAAGCAAAAGGGTTAAAGATTTGTTGAAATCCATGCCATACTTAACTCGAGCAAACCAAGATTTGGGATAAAGGCAGATTAAAAATGAATAAATTTCTAGAAAGACAACACAGCACCACCTTCCAAACAAAGGAATGCATCTATCCAGTCAAGGATATAGATCCCTTTTTCAATGGCAAAGTAGATTTCTAAGCATGAAGGGGTGCAGACCTGATAACATGAGGAAGGTGGTTCCCTCAAAAATCTGTAAAAATTTTCATTGTTACAAAGATAAAGGAGAAAAAACTGAATCAAACATGAACAAAGAATCAGACATGAAAAATGTCACATAAAAATCAGAACATTGTAACAACCCCAGTAGCATATACATATGCAAGTGCAACACACCTGTATAAGGCCTTTTACTCGCCATACGCTATGTTTTAAAACTACTATCTGGGGATCTTCTGGATGCAGAGATTGCAGCTCCTCCCTCATAGATTTGATGCTTGCATTGTGCTCTATCGACAGCTGCAATGCGCTGATGTCCCGCATACTATTGTTTGATGTTCCCAGAACTGCACGTGAATCACCAGCATTTGCAACATAAAGCAAACCACCACATATAATACCAACCAAACAGCATGCACCAACTGCAGCAAGCTGGGGCTTAGTTTGCCAAAGTTTCCTGACAAGCGAGATAAATCCTTCTTCAGTAGCAGAGAATGCTTTGCTTATAACATCTGCAGACATGCCATGCTGCTCTGACGTAAACTCTAAGCAACAAAAAAGATTGCTTTAACACCGTGATCTTTACTTATTAAGGTGTTGAGAAATTATAACCGTGCACATAACAGCAAACAAGTTTAGAGCAAATAGAAATTTAGAGTGTCGGTTGTGACCATCTAAACTTTTGCACATGAAGGCATCAAACATCTTTAAACAGGGCAGATGTTGGCAAAAATTCTTGAATTTAAAAGGGAAAAAAAAAAAGGATATCTGGTATCCAATTGGTATGGAATAAGAAGTTGCAGTTGAAGATTGGTATTTCTCACATAACAAAGAGATTGGAAAACAATGAGATTGTTTCAACTCTGAGATCATCTAACCTTCAATAAATTTACGAGGCCTCTTTTCAAAATAAATAAATAAATCTCCAAGGGCAACAAAGCCAAGATCCGTGGTCCTTTCTGCTAATTTACACATAAGGTTCCTCTCAAAAAAAGAAATAAATTTAGGCTGTGACCGGCACCAGAAGAAGCCATGTTGATCATTTGCATCATCGCATTTCTCATTAACAATGAACCACGGAATTTTGCTAATTTACCTGAATTAGTAAAATTTCAAGGAAGAAACGTCATTTCTGAAAAAGGCCATTCTTGAAGGCAAATCGCTCAACAAAAAGGCCGTGGAAACAAAGTCAGAAAGTGAGAACATAAAACTAACTTCAGTACATAATAATTCCGAAGGCAGATCGATCCTATCCGTAACAGCCGTACAATCCTATATGACACAAACATTGCAATTCGACTACGGCAAGAAAAGGGGGGAAAAATGGAAGGGGCAAAGAAAAACAACGAAATATCCTCCAAAGATGAAGATAAGACTCCCAAATCCAAACAGACAACAATTGAAAAGGTTGGGCGTAATAGCAAATAGCAGCGGCGGCGGCGGCAGCGGAGATTACTGATAAGAAGAAAGAGAAGATTAATTGGTTGGAGAGCGGACGAGTACTGACTCTTGAGGTGGGCGAAGAGGTGATCGGCTACGTATCGGGCGGCCTCCGGGCCGCCGTGGCCGTCGTAGACGCCGACGAAGGTGCCGCGGCAGGGAGCAGTAGCGGAGGAGACGAGGGATGAAGAAGACGAGAAGGAGCCACTCTCGATCTGGCTCTGGTCCTCCAGGAGGTTGTTGGCCTGGACCACCGCCATGGAGAAGTCCCCGTGGGCGTGGTGCCCCAAGTCCTTGTACCACATCAGCCCTTCCACCCTCCCCCCTCTCCTCCTCGACGACGATCCCTCGTCCTCGCTCGACGACCACGCCGCCGCCGCCGCCGCCGCCTTCCAACATGGCCTCACCATCTTCATGATCTACCCAACAAATGTATTCTGTATCCTATTCTCCTCACCATCAAATCAATCAATCAATCAATTGGAGGAGATTGCCGTCGCCCTCTCGCCCGCCCTCCCTTTCTTTCCACCTGTGTGCGGGCTCTCTCTCTCTCTCTCTCTCTCTCTCTCTCTTCTCTCCTCCTTTTCTTTTAATTGTTACGAAACGAAACGAACAGAAAAGGAAGGAAACTTGGAGCGGTGGGGGGTGTCGACCGGCTGTCGCCGCGTTGGGAAGGCTGAAACAATAATGGCAAGAGAGGAGAGGGGAGTGGGAGATTATTTCAAACTCTTTATTTGGGGGAATGCGTTCTTCATTCTGGTTATTATTAATAGTAGTTTAGTGGATGACAAAGTTGTCAAAAATAGCTATTATAGTGATTTTTTTTTAATAGTAAATTATTAAAAAAAATTTCATGAAGTAAATTAGAGAGGATTTTGAGGTTGATTGATAAAATTTGTCAAAAAATAGTAAGTTTCTCTTTCAATTGGTTGAGATGTTATCTGACTTGGTTGATATAATTTGGTTGCAACTAACTATCGGTGTCAGAGACATTTAGGATGAAAATGGTATCTTTACACTTTTCTTGGGTAAAATGTAAAAAATAAAATTTCAATTAAGTGTGAAGTTATACATAATTTGATCCTAAGCTTTGAAGAATCAGATTCATAATTCTTATAAAGTACGTATTGATTGATATTTAAAATATAAAATAAAGTATTTTTAAATTTGATAAGTATTGGACACAAATCTAATGATATGTGGGAATATAATTTGTAAATGTAATAATATGTAGAGATAAATTCATAATTTTTACTAAATAGATTAACAAAGGAAAATTGTTTCTGCACATTGCGACGTACACTTCTTTGCACATCTCGATGTACAAGAAGTATCACCCATTTGCAAATTATACATTTCCATTAAATAACTTAAGGGTTAGTTTACTTCATGAGTTAAGAAAGTAGTGTTAATAAATATGAAACTGATGTTAGCCTCCATTTCTGTTTAATTGCAGAGTGGTGTTAATATCAGTTTCTATTTACTTAAATTAATGTTAAGCTGTAGTGTTAACTCTTGTGATGTTTACTTAAACTGGTGTTAACACCAATTTCAGTAGAGTAGAGTTTAGGTGTGGGGGAATTACGAAGTTAACAATAATTTTGCTAAAACCTTTTAAAATTGGTGTTAGCAAAACAGGTGTTAATCCTTCAAAACAAGTGTTAAAATTATGGGAGTTAATCCCTTAAGTAAACTGGGGTTAACGTCCCAAAATATGGGTTAACCTCCGAAGTAACCAGCCTTAAAACTTTTAAAAAATTCTACATTATACACTATGGAGACCTCATTCCACATTGACTTCAAGTAGAATCATCTTGATACCACTACACTTTATGAAATAAATAATAGTAATATATATAAAGTTTAATTGTTATGAATTGAATAACAGTTGATCGTGGATTAAGTATCGTTATAGTAATTTCATTAATTTATCTTATATATATATATATATATATATATGATGACAATTAATGTATTATATATTATATCAAAATCTTGTAATACAACTATATCAACATATTAAAAGAGGTAATGTATTTCAAAAGTTATAGTATGATATCAAGATGTAATACATATATATTTTGCTGGGTATGGGCCCAATGGATCCAAGCAATCACCCAAAATGCTTAAGCTCAAATTATCAAAGTAGTCAATCTTAATGTTTATATCTCATTACTCACTTTCATGAGTTTACAATGTGAAACTATCTTTGAGGGTGTTATAATCACCTCTACTTGAAATCTTAATGTCATCGCTAGGGTTCAATACTTCTAGTAATAGTGCCGATTTCGCCTCATGACACACTCTTAGTCGTCCTAAGGGCTGCCCTTTCCACCTACTGGAAGGAATTTAGTTCTAATACCATTTGTAACAACCCGAGTCTAATCGAGAAAAGCTGACCTTAACAACTTGTTGGGGACAGGCTTAATAGACCCAAGCAACCACCGAAAATGCTTAAGCTCAAGTTGTCAAGTGGTAAATCTCAATCCTTATATCCCACTACTATACACATTACATCTTTATGTCCTACTATAACTTCTGAAATACATTACCTTTTTTAATACGCCAATATAGTTGTATTACAAAATTTTAGTATAATACATAATACAATAGTTATCATCAATACTATCTGATTATCCTTTGGTGTGTTATATTATATGTCACTTTTTGTATTACAAACTCATATTTATTGTTTATTTGTCTTAACCATTAATGTTTACAATTTAATATACTTGTTACAACATGGCTACTATTTCATTACAATTCATGCTCTAGTCGTTACAATTGCACTGATTATTAGTTACAAATGTTCTTATTTAATATTACAATGCATATACTTTGTTGTTACAATGTAAATTTATTTTTAACATGTATGATATGTTATTTTTTACAAATGAAACAAATGACGAGATTAGTGGGATGTCTTTTTGTTAATTGCATAATATACAATCTAATTATTGCAATCATCAGTTTTTATATTTGAATATTGTACATATTTAATTTGGTAATTAAATTAGTACCCATTTATAGTATATATGATTTGATTAGATTTGATTTTTTTTTTAACAACATACAAGCATTTTTTTTGGCAACATCCATCATTCGTGGTGCAATGCAAAACCACCATTGTTACATTTATTGCTTTTACTTTGATTCATTAGATTTTAATCTAATGGTCACTATCTTGTGCTTATACGTGTGTGTATATATATAGCATTGATTTCATAAAGGTCTTAATGAGTACAAATTCTCATCCAACGAATCGTGTGTTGTTAATAACACCACTTTCCAAATCGTCAAATGGTTTTCAAATGAATTAGATGACCTCATGCAAATCTCGGAGTTTTTCGTTTTCGTTCGTATCTCTTCATCGGGTTTTTTCGTCATCTGCATTCTTCGTATTGCTTTGGCTCCTTGCAACATCTTATTCTCCTTGATGTTGTTATGGCTCCTTGCAACGCATTATTTTCCTTGTTGTTGTATGATTGTTGCTCTTGTGTATGTGTTGCAATTCCTTGTGTTTTTGCACGTCGTTTTCTTCGCTTGTTGTGCATGCTTACCTGCTTCAATTCCTTGTGCCTTTACGCGTCGTCTTCTTCATAATCGTCTTTACCGTGTATTCTGCATGCCATATTATCCATACTCACTTTTAAATTTGTGTTTATCGTTGGTGTTGTATTCATATATTTTTTCTTTTAAAGGGATCGCAATCGTGATGATGATACTAATCTCATTTTGATAGATGATAATATTCAACAATTATCAGGTATGAGCTATCGATATACAATAGAGATCATTTATAAGCTTTTATATTACATCAATCACATTATAATGCAAAATCAAAAGTTAAACAATTCGTAATACAATATGAGTTATATTCAACAACATAAGATTCTCTTTATAGCTTGCGTATTACACAACGTGCCATTGAAGACTATCGATATACAATAGATATCATTTATAAGCTTTTGTATTACATCAATCATGTTACAATGGTTCAACGATTCGTAATACAATACGTGTTGTATTCAACAACAAACCATTTTCTTTTTAATGTGTATTACGTAGCGCGTCATTGAATATCGTGATGCACTATTTATGCAGCATTCCCTCTCAAACCAAAAGCTCAACAATTTGTAATACAATATAAGTTGTAGTCAACAACATAATATTCTCTTTGTATATCACACAACGTGCAATTGATTATTATGATACACTATTTATATAATATTGCCTTCCAAACCAGAAGCTCAACAATAATAACTATTTATTTGTGAAAAGCTAATTCATGTTAGGCAAATAGTTATATTATATTAAATCATTGATTTTATAGATGCATTTTTTTCACAGATGATGTTGAACCCATGGTTGATTCTCATGATATAAATAAGGAGCTAGGAACTCAAGATGATTTTTGAGGTTTTGCTCCAAGTATTCGTATGAAATTTAATTCTGTATCAGAGACATTTTTTATGAGCAATATTTTAGCATTCGAAAGAGCAGTATGAAGTTCTCATTGGACAAATTTACTAAAACCAAGGTCTTGTCATACAAGAAGTTCGTTTTTGTGCTGAGGGATTTTTTGAGAAATCTTAGATGTTATACAGAGTAAGTCAATTTCATTTTTTGATCCATTTCCAAAGTCTATTTCGCCTTCTAAAAGGAACTTAAAGAAGATATTTGGAACCTATAAGACTAGATGCAATGATAAGATGACTATCAAATTGAATTTTACCACCAACAAATCGGAAGTTCAAAATTTTATTATTGATCATAATCATCCAACGTCATCCCCAAGTAAGAAGAAATACTTAAAGCCTATCAAGAAGATCACTAACTATACGAAGGTTATTCTGAACACGATGTCTGACGTGGACAACCTCGTTAGTAAGCAGGTTGCATTTATTTTAAGGCATGGTAGTCTTGGTGATCATGTTGCAAACATTGTTAGGGATATATACAACATGAAGAGGGATCAAAAGAAGAGAGTATCAGGTTTAGAAGCTCAAATGCTAATAGATCATTTTGAATATTGCAAGAGTACCACCCAAGATTTCTTCTATTCGTATATTGTTGATGAAGACCAATGCCTGACGCAATGTATGTGGGTGGATTATAAGTTATTTGGAGATGTGTTATCATTTGACACTATATATAACATCAACAAGTACAAGTTGATATTTTTCATATTTTATGGGGTGAATCATCACAAAAAAGCAGTTATATTTGCCAATGCCTTACTAATGAATGAGTTAAAGGGGTCTTTTAAATTGTTGTTTAATATATTTTTGGAAGCAGTTGGTGTTGGTGCTAGAGTACCACGATCATTTGTTTTGATGATAACAAAACACGTGTTATTTAACATTTGCAATTTGAGTCCTAGATTTCAGGTCAATTGCAAATGTGGACGTATTTAGACGGAACTCGAGCTCGCATCCAGAATGGATTGGAGGAGCTTAATAAAGAACAGAGGAGGTTCGCGTGGAGCGACAGATTGAAGATAGAAGACAAGAAGAATAGGATAGATTCTTTTTAATCCTTTCTTGTATCTCTTGTCTTTATTTTCTTGCTCTTATTTTCCTTAGAATATTATGTTAAAGAGCCTCAAAGTACCCTAACAGTAGTCCTAGGAACACCGGCACAACCCTACGATACTTAGGTTTTCTGTAGAATACTTAGAAAATCAATATAGGGTTCAAACAGCACTACCAGACGTCTGATAAAGTACTTTAAGACGTCTGACTGTTGTTTTAGACGTCTGATATCTGTTAGGCTGGACATAGCTAATTCTGTCTGATGAAACCAGACGTCCATACATTATACCAGACGTCTTAGGAGACGTCTGATGGACTTGCCAGACGTCCAGATAGTGGACCGTTGGCCAGCTTAGCAGGCACTCAAGAATATGACCGTTAGAGCCTTATCAGACGTCCTTAGGCCTTTCCAGACGTCTGATAATTGACCGTTTTGCCTCGGCTGACCCAAAATCTCTTCTCAGAGATTTTCTAGCCGTTGCAACATTTGAAAAATCCATTCCTACAGTAAAAGTAGGTTTCCAGACGTCCAGACTAAAATTTCCTACTTGGAGGGGGTGAGATTAGCGTAACAAAAAAAATGCGGAATTGAAATATAAACAATCTCACACAAAAAGACAATCGCACAATGTACACAATTGTTTTTAGGTGGAAACCCAAACTGGGTGAAAACCACCACCTAACCCTCTCGAGTTAGGATTTTCCGATCAACCTAGTTGATCAAATCCACTAACCGAATCACTTTAAAACGAGGGTGATTCAACCTCAGTACAACCACGCTACAAGTACGAGGGTAGCGTTCCTCAACCCCTTCTCTCCACGAGAAGGATTTTGTCCCACAAAGGAGACGGGAATTCGCAAAGCGAATACCCAACCAAAAGACAAAGGTAAAATAAACAACAAACCTATAGAGCCAACAAAGTAATAAACCTGAGCTTCTATAGGATTTAGGAAACTCCCCTTTGCAAGGAGTGCGTCGACGATGATGCGGGTGCGTGAGCCACGCAACAGCGCAATGTCGCTCTCGTAGACAATGGCGGGAGAGCGGGTGCGCGAAGGGAATGATGCTCTCAAGATGTAGAACTTGAGCTTAGAGAGCAAGAGCTTCTTGGACACAAGAGAGTGGAAGTATGTTGCTTAAGTGTGTCTTGTATTTTTCTTGGTGTGAAAAGGCTCCCCTCTATTTATAGAGGCCTTAGGAAGGCTTTGGAAGGCTTAGAAAAGCTTCCATAGCCGTTGGGAACAAAGTCCAAGAGAATCAGGCCGAAATCAGGACAATGATTGCATTTGACAGGGTTATCAGACGTCTAACTCTGGCATCAGACGTCTGGAAGGCCACTTTAAGACGTATGATTCCAAGGTCAGACGTCTGATTCTATGCGGGTTTCCTCCTGACTTGAATCAGATCTAAACAGGGTTTTTGTGCAAGTCCATCAGACGACATACAGGACGTCTGGCACTAAGTCTGGACGTCTGGAAACCTACTTTTACTGTGGGAATTGATTTCCAAACGTTGCAACGGCTAGAAAATCTCTGAGAAGAGATTTTGGGTCAGCCGAGGCAAAACGGTCATTTATCAGACGTCTGGAAAGTCCTAAGGACGTCTGATAAGGTTCTAACGGTCATATTCTTGACTGCTTGCTAAGCCAGCCAACGGTCCACTAATTGGACGTCTGGCAAAGTCATCAGACGTCTTATAAGACGTCTGGACTAAGGTCTGGACGTCTGATTTCATCAGAAAGAACTAGCTAAGTCCAGCCTAACAGATATCAGACGTCTGAAACAACAGTCAGACGTCTTAAAACATTTTATCAGACGTCTGATTTTGGAATTAGACGTCTGGAAGTGCTGTTTGAACCCTATATTGGTTTTCTAAGTATTCTACAGAAAACCTAAGTATCCTAGGGTTGTGCCGGTGTTCCTAGGACTACTGTTAGGGTTCTTTGAGGCTCTTTAACATGAAATATCTAAGGAAATAAAGAGCAACAAAAGAAACGAAAAAATACAACAAGTACAAAAGAAGGAAATCTATCCTATTCTTCATTTCCTTCCATCTTCAATCTTTCGCTCCACGCGAACCTCCTCTGTTTTCCGTCAAGCTCCTCCAATCCGTCCTGGATGCGAGCTCGAACTCCGTCTAAACACGTCCACATTTGCAATTGACCTGAAATCTACGACTCAAATTGCAATTGTTAAATAACACGTATTTTGTTATCATCAAAACAAATGATCGTGGTGCTCTAGCACCAACACAGACATAGCGCCAGACGTCCTATATGTCGTCTGGTTGACTTGCACAAGAACCCTGTTTAGATCTGATTCAAGTCAGGGAGAGACCCGCCCAAAATCAGACGTCTGACCTTGAAATCAGACGTCTTAAAGTGAAGTTCCAGACGTCTGATGCCAGAATTAGACGTCTGATAAGCCTGTCAGAACAATGATTGTTCCTGATTTCGGGCTGATTCTCTTGGGCTTTGTTCCCAACGGCTATAGAACCTTTCCTAAGCCTTCTAAAGCCTTCCTAAGGCCTCTATAAATAGAGGGGAGCCTTTGACACACCAACACACACTTGGATACACCTAAGCAACATACTTTCTACCCTTTTATGTCCAAGAAAAGATCTTGCTCTCCAAGCTTAAGTTCCATCACCTAGAGAGCTAAATTACCTTTGCGCACTCGCTCTCCCGCCGTTGTCTACGAGAGCGACATTGCGCCATCGCGTGTCACACGCACCGCGTCATCAACTCGACGCATTCCTTGCAAAGGGGAGTTTCCTATTTCCTATAGAAGCTAGGTTTAAATTCCTTTGTTGGCTCTATAGGATTACTTGTTTTATTTTATCTTTGTCTTTTGGTTGGGTATTCGCTTTGCGAATTCCCGTCTCCTTCGTGGGACAAAATCCTTCTCGTGGAGAGAAGGGGTTGAGGAACGCTACCCTCGTACTTATAGCGTGGTTGTACTGAGGTTGAATCACCCTTGTTTTAAAGTGATTCGGTTAGTGGATTTGATCAACTAGGTTGATCGGAAAATCCTAACTCGAGAGGGTTAGGTGGTGGTTTTCACTCGGTTTGGGTTTCCACCTAAAAATAATTGTGTACATTGTGTGATTGGTTTTCTTTGGTGAGATTGCTTTATATTTTATTTCCGCATTTATTACGTCACCCCTCTTCGAAAGGGAAACCTACAGTTGGCGCACTCAATGTCTATTGTAACTGATCAGGATCCTTCTATCACTGCTACGATTGCATCGTGCTTTCTTGATATAGTTCGTAGATTTTGTGTTTGGCACATTGTAAACAAGTTTAGTTTAAAAATTGGCTTCTCAAATTCTAGTGGTGCTACAATTTCAAAGCTCGGTGATTTGATTTGTCATTGTAGAAATCTAAATGATTTTGACAATGGTTAGATTTGCATAATAGAGAAGTATGGTCTCATCGAGAATAAATGGCTAAAGTGCATTTTCGAAGTAAATGAAAATTGGGTCCCTGCATATATGTGCAGACGATTCTTTGCAGGATTGAAGATCACTCAAAGGAGTGAGAGTATTCATTCATTTCTTAGTAGTTCTACAACAAAGTAGAACACGCTATATGAATTCCTTTGTCATTTCTAATCAGCCTTAAATAAAATCAGAGAAATTGAAAACGAGATCGACAATGATTCATTGATAAGGAGACCCTTATTTGAAACTTTGTGGAATATTGAGAGGCAAGTGGCTAGTATATACACTAAGACCGTCTTCTATGAAGTGTAAAAGGAAATTACCAACTCTTTATTATTGAATGTTGTTGATATATCTATTGGTGAACCTTGTTCAAGGTACAAGACGATCACTATTGGCAATTTAGTTGAAGTGCACGAAGTTTGTTATTATAATGGAGATGGTGTTTATCGATGCCAATGCAGGTTAATGGATTTTGCTAGTATACCTTACAGTCATATTTTTGCAATATTGAAAAGTTTGAATGTATGTATCCTTAATGACTCATACATTTTACAAAGGTGGAAAAGCAATATCAAGAAATCTGGTTATTATTCTATATACAAGATTTCATCACACAACAATGGTACAAAGCAATTGCTTCTCATGTGTTCAGATCTCATCAATGAAGCCATAGAATACAATGATACATTTGAGATGGCAAAGGAGTTGATTGGGTTTGCAATTTCAACTACTCATGACATGATAAAGATAAAGATTTTGATTGATAAGGAGCCAAAACCTCACATTATAAATACATCACATCAAGGCTCTTTAAAGATTGGTGAACCCAAGATGACCAAGACAAAAGATAGTGGCAAAAGTGGTAGGCCAAATTTTGGTGGTTATCGATTGAAGTCCACGAGCAAGAAGAAGCAAATTAGGGGGTCGTTAATGCAAGTATTATTTAAAATTCAATGTTGGTTATGATTTCAAAAATGATCTTATGAAACTTTCAAATGCTAACCTACCAACATATAGGTAAATGTTTTTTGTTTATACACCATTTTTTTATATTGAATGTTTACTTATTATTCTAAGTGTTGTTTCAATGTTTTACAATTGCAGGTTTGAAGAAAATCTCCATGACTTTAGTTCTAACAGTGCCTAGATGCTTGGACATTATGTTTAAGTTAAAAATTATTTTGAATAATGTCACACATTTATCAATCCTTCATCTCATTGTAGATGCATTTTTGGTCTTTATAGTTTATGAATTAGAGTTGTTATTGGTGTTTATTACTATACGTTCCAACACTTACGATGTTCTAGTCATTATTTTGGTCATTTGAATCATTCTCATATCTTGTTTTATTTATTGGTCAACATTGTTTAATGGGATATGTTATTGAATTTTTTTAAGCGATGACAATGTATTACATTCTTATTACACATGCATATTGATCAAACACGTTCTTATATGTATTTGTGAATCACACTTTCAATTTTTCCTATCGTACTTATATATCATGTTATAACTTACGTCTCCTCTCGAAAAAACAACGTGAGAAACATAGTAATATACTACCATAGCCTTTGCATGGAATAAAGGTTCATTGTAACGATGTAATACATAGCCATAGACATTGTAAGGAATTCAAATTCCATTACAATATTGTATTACATAACAATTTAATATATTACAAATCTATCAATTCCACAGAGTCACTCGAAACTAACACATATATGTAATATAACCCCATAGAAATGTTCATTCCACGAGGGTAAATAACACCAGGGAAATAATGTAATATAATGATTCGATAAAAGCACTTTTATTGCCGAGCATCTTGCAACTAATGTAGCACTTAGAATGCTTTTAATATTGCAATATTGTAATACATTACCAACTAATGTAGGAATGTCCATCACCCAGGAATATACAATTTAAGAGAAACGATGTATTACAATGCATCAAAAAACATTGTCAGCATTATTCTGCTACATCCATTTAACATAAACCAATTTTACATGTTGCTTCATATACGTTTGTAGATATGCATCCAACTATACATATTTAAGTATATTGGGGTGCTTGCGGTCTCTTGGGGACTACCTCGCAAGAGGGAACCTTGTCATCAAAAAAAAGAAAATACATATTTAAGTTATGTATATGTACAACTATTTCAAAAAGGCATTAGATGTAATTATGCATTCATCCACATACACTAAACATCTCAAATTGTTTAAACCAAATACTAGAATCAGTTTTACATAAGAGAGTATTAAATTTTTCAGTATCAAAATGACTATAAAATGTCAGCATTGTCCCCTTCAAAAACTAATACTATGAACTTGCATTGAACTATGTGGAAAGTTCTTTAAGACGACTTTCTTCTCCTTACCTCTGTGAGGTAATTATAGATGAGTCTTCCATTTTCCTCACTGTTACATTGAAGCAATAACATTGCTATTTGAGCTCTAAATTTCCCTATATCGCCATGCGAAAACACGATATCCTCACCTTCTAGACGTCTGAGTCAGAATCACTGTTTTTGACCCGTTTAGGGTCCATTTGAGGTCCGATTTCCGCAATTGAGATATCGATGTTTCCCGTATGATTTCCTCTAGTTGTTGGAATACTTTTTATACTGTTTTGAGTATTCTCTTATGATTGATCATTGTGATAGGACCTTATTCCGTTACGGGTTCAGAGCTTGCTGAGGCACGTAAGCCTACCGTTCAAGCCCTCATTACTCCTGGGTTTACTGGTAGAGTGGCTTCCCCTAAATTTAATTACAACTTAATTGCATATGTGGAATGAATGATTATAACCTAGGATATGGCATGAATCCTAGGACTAGAAATGCTGGATTGTTTGTATTGAATGAATGAATTGCAGTCTTGAATGAGTAGATAGAATGATAACAATTGCATGTAAATGAATAACAGTTGCCTGCGAAATATATAGTATTTGTGTTAGTTAACTATTGAATGTAACCTTTCTGTCATACCCGTGAAATGACGTAATATGAGCTGCATGTATATAATTTGGAAATGGAAAAGTGAATGTTGGAAACACGAGCAATCTGTGAATAAACTGAATATGAAATAGAGTTACAAATTTCATGTGTATAACCTGAGAATGGAAATAGAAATGATGAAACCTGGTATGGCTTGGCCTGAGAAATATGAGCATGAACCCTACAGGGAATTAGGAGTAGAGCTCCTGGAAATAAATGGAATGGAACTGGGAATGTGAGTGGGGAAGTGAGCTGGCCCTTGAGTACGGAGTACCAAGGAGAGCAACTGTCCCCCTGTTTAGTGAAAAGCGAAGCTAGCCGCCCTTGGGTTGGGACCTAGGGTTAGGATTGGCCACTCTGTACCATCTTCTTGGCCCTCGCGTACACAATACCGGGGAGAGCTACTAGTGTAGGGAGAGAGCTAGACACCACATGGGGCTCAGGGTTCAACTAGCCGCCTTACACCGACTTGTTAGGCCCACTGGGCAAACCGGGGTAGTCAGGCGAGGGTGCGCGGACTGAGGGGCGAGACCCCTGTTTGGTTCTTAGGGGCTAGACCCCTATTACTGAGAGGGCTATGCCCTATACTGGTTCCGTGCTGTGCTTTGGGTGCACTTGCTAACGGAAACGACTGACCGCGTGCCAGTGCGGGGTAGCTACCTGTGCGTTTATTGCGCATGCCATAGTCACCGTTATGTTTGTTCGTGACCTTGGGGTGGTTGACTAGGTGTAGGACCACCACGGGGGACTCTCCCAGCCAGGAGAGCACTACATGCTACTTCTACTCTTCGGAAAAGACTCCAATCAAGATCGTTCCCACGAGGAACATTCGAGATCAAGAAAGAGACCTGATAATCAAACCATATGGTGAAAGAAAGAATAATTAGTTAAAGAAAGAAAGAAATTGGAAAACAACAGCTACCTGTCTACCTTTACTGCTTTAGTAGTTGGTTGCCACTCTTCTCAGCGTTCGCTGATGTTTTGTACTCATAACCCTTTTCAGGTCCAGGTGTTGAACAGCCAGAGCCTACAGTTGTAGAGAGTGTTGGGCCCAGTAGAGCCCAGTAGTTGTAGCTCTTTTTGTACTCATTTGTAGTAGTGAGTAGCTTCTTATACCTTTATATTCTGTACTCTTTCGTTCTGCACTTTATATTCCTCTACCCATTTACTTTTCTACTGTTGTGGTGGTGTGTACTGTAGTAGTTTTACTTCCTTGCTGCTGTACTTTTGTTACTGTTAGTTGCTTAGCATGATGAATGTGATTTACTTTACTGCTTTTTTGTTACTTTCTCATTGGACGACTGGGTCTTGGGATCAATCGAGTCAGTTCGGTCTCATGTCCTGTAGGGATTCGGGAATCGGGTCGTAACATCAGACGTCTGGAATCCCTCCCTAGATGTTGTTTTTGGAATTAAGGCTGGACCTGGATTCTTAAATCCTAGAAATCCCATCCTACACCCTAGGAAACCTAATTTAAGATACCCTAAGCCTGGTACACTATCCTAAGACCCTCCTAAGAACCTAATTAGGTTCTTACTAAGCCTAATTAACTTGGATCAAGTCAATCATTCTTCCTAGTCAAATGGACTTATAGAGTCCAATTTAGCTCAATTCTCAACCCATACAAGTCTAATTAGACTCAGTAGAGTCCAATTGACTTACACCTAATTTTATTGGGAACTCTCTCTCCCACTTACACACACATCACCTAATTAAACTTGTGACGAGTTCAATTGTACTTATCACCTTAGTAATAGGTTATATTAACCTATTTTTAGAAACCTACCTAAACCCAACCACCTAGACTTATAAGATTCAACCTAGGCCACCTAGCCACCACCCAAGGTCACGCACACACACACACCACCACCGCTTGGCCGTCCACTCTAGAGTCTTTTAGAGTGGTCTTCCAAGTGGCGCCACCTTAAAGACTAAAAATAGCCTTTAAGGAGTCCACAACTCCTTTCCTTAGAACATGGATCTAAGATGACCTACTATCTACTAGGTTGGATGGCCACCTAAGGGTCTACTAGACCCTTCTTCCAATGCCTACGTAAGCCCTCCTAAAGTCTATATAAGGCACTCTATGTTGGTCACCCAACCCATCTTGATCTTAGACCTCCACTCTAGACGCCATCATCATCTTCATCCACGAGCTCCACTCCTTCAAGCACACCTCCATGTCCAAGGTTCAAGAGAGGCTCCTCCACTACCTTCATCAAGAGGTTGGCCACCCACCATGGCCATCCCTCCTTCCTTCCTACCACCTCAAGCCACACACGACCACTAGAGACCACCTTTAGTGCCCAATTTTCACCTTAGTAGTAATCGTTCTTCGCATTTTATTTTGCATTAATTTCTTGCCAGTAGCGTAGTAATATCTACCTCTAAGATGCATGCGTATTCTCTCCGAGATCACGTGTGTATCTGTCTTTCTATTAGCGTAGATCTAGTATTTTCAATTTGATGTACAAGCAATCCTCTATAGATGATGTCTTTTAGGGTTTTGATAAAGATTTGATGTCTTTTAGGATTCTCTCTTGTTAAAATTTCAAACAAGTTTTGAAGTTCCAAAAATAATATCAATTAAGTTGTTGTTGGTGGAGTTCAATTCTTTTAGAGTTGATGTAACTAAAAGAGAAATTAAAACCCTAATGTGGAAATCTTATGTACGCATGTCCTAAAAAATTAATCTCTTTTTGAAATCTTTAAAAGTGGTGATCCAAACAAGAAAAAAACACCACCACTTGATGTAAAATCAAATAAGGAATCCAAATATTTTTTTTGTGATTTTAGGAAATTGGTTGATATTTTTTTGGAAATTTTTCTTTTTATTGGTGTCAAGAGTCAGAATTGATAGATTCAGGAAATTGATTTTGTAGAAACCTCAAATGGCCTCAAAATTTTTTGAGAATTTTATATGATATAGATAATTTCTCAAGGTTTCAAGAAATATAAAGTTTATCCAAATTTGATGAGTAGAAAAATTTATAAAATTCATGGATAGTAAGAAAACAGTAAAGAAACAAGGTCTGACCCTTATTCAATCCGTGAGTTTTTTAATTTTTTTCTATTTAGTAAAATTACTTAAAAATTGGAGTTAAGGTTTATGACTCAAAAGGGCTTCCTTGGGTGAAATATGGCGATTTTAAGAAGCTCCTATGTGTCCAAACCTGATTTTTGAAAATCAAGTTATAAGTCTGGATTTTCAAAAATTAGACACAAATAAGGTAAAGGTGGTGGAAAAATGAAACAAACAAATAACAAATTTATTTTTAGGGTTCCACCACCCTCAAATTTTCCTCTTTTTGATTTGTTTTGATAATTTAAAGATTTTTTTAGAGATTTTTGTTTTTGATTTTGAAAGAAAATGGCCTAGGGTGTTCAACTGAAGTATGCGGGAAGAAAAGAAACTCCAAGCTTCTGCTCTAAGTGCTCCAAATCCTACTCTCGCTCCTGATTCACACCTGAAATCAAAACAAACAAAATTTCATGAAGATCTAATAAAGCAAAAGAGAGACTAAAGATGTGACTAAGTCGTGCCTCTCCAGCAACGGCATCAAAAAGTGATATGGATTTTATATGATTTTCTAAATATGGGTTTTTGTCTTTGAGATGCGTAAAATTGATCGACTCTTAAATTTATAATTTCTAGATAATGGAGTATCTAGGGTTGTCCAAGGAGGCTAAATTGTTAGTCACGAAAATGGTTCTCTCTCTCGCTTCTCAAATCAACACATGTATTTTTGTATTTTTCATTTTGTTGTTTTTATAGTTTTCAAAACAATCGGGTATTTGAAAAGCAAAGATGAATTACGCTAAACTTACGTCGAAGTGACAAGAATGAAGCCCTCTCTTCTAATTAGAAGAGAAGGGGTGCGTGCACTAAGACTACTTATGTAACGACCCGGTTCCCGAGTCCTTACGAGACACGAGAACCGGACCGATTCGACTAATCCCAAGACCTAGTCGTCCAACGAGGAAGTAACCAAAAGAGCAGTAAAATAAACCACATTCAGCATGAATATAACTAACAGTAAGGAAGTACAGCAGTAAGGAAAGAAACTACTACAGTAGATACCACCACAACAGTAGAACAACATTTATCATATAACAAGAACTGCAGGTAAAGAAAGTACAGCGGAAACAAAAACTACTCACTAGAACAGAAACAAAAGAGGTACAAAAGACTGTGGTAAACTCTACTGGACCCTACTCGGCCCAGCGTCCTCTGCAGCCGCCGACCCTGGCTGCTCAACACCTGGTCCTGAAAAAGGTAACGAGTGTAACACGTCAGCAAAACGCTGAGTAGAGTGGCAAACTAACTAAAGGCAACAGTAGAGTGTACAGTAGCTGTTATGTTCTATTACTTCCTTTAATCACATCTTTCAATTTTCTCACTATTTCATTTATTTCTCAGATCCTTTACTTGATCTCGAATGTCCTCGTGGGAACGATCTTGATTGTAGTCTTTTCCAAAAGTAGAAGTAGCACGTGGTGCTCTCCTGGCCGGGAGAGTCCCCCGTGATGATCCTACCCTCAGTCAACCACCCCAAGGTCACTGACAGACGTAACGGTGACTACGGCACGCGCGATAAACGCACAGGTAGCTAGCCCGCACTGGCACGCGGTCAGTCGTTTCCGTTAACGGGTGCGCCCAAAGCACAGCACGGAACCAGGGCAGAGCCCTCTCAGTAACAGGGGTCCAACCCCTCCACAATAACCAAACCGGGGCCTTGCCCCTCCACAGTCCGCGCACCCTCGCCTGACTACCCTGGTTTGCCCTAGTGGGCCTAACAAGTCGGTGAAGGAGGCTAACAGAACCCCGGGGCCCGTGGGGTAGCTAGTACTCTCCTAACACTAGTAGCTCTCCTCGGTACTACGTACACGAGGGCCAACAAGTCGGTACAGAGCGGCCAATCCTAACCCCGGGTCCCTGGGGTGGCTGGCCCCACTCTGCACTAAATAGGTACAGGTACTTCCCTTGGTACTGCGTACCCAAGAGACAGTACAAACTACATCTCAGTTCCATTCCTTTTTCTTTCCTGGAGTTCCACTCCTAATTCCCTGTAGGGTTCCAGCTCTTTATCTCAGAACATCATATGTTTCACTTTCCAGATTCACGTTCTCAAAATCCATGATCTCAATCACGTTTCTTTATTCATAACAGGCAGCTGTTAATTCAATTTACAGGAAGCTTTATATTCCTTTCCATTTTTCCAAGACTGCAGTATTATACATTCCACTAGTTTTTCCATCCTAGGGTTCATGCCACATCCTAGGATCTAGCATACAATTAGTTTTCCAGCCCTACGATTCATGCATCACCTAGGAGCTATCATTCCATACATTTCTCATTCCTAGGATTCATGCAATGTCCTAGATTCTAGTTATGGTTCCATACTTTAACAGATTTATTAATACTTAAGCCACTCTACCAAGTACAACGAGAGTAATGGGGGCGTGATCGGGAATCCCGCGTGCCTCCGCGACTCTCAAGACTGCAACTGAACGAGGTCCTATCACAAGGATCAAACACAAGGAGTGTCTCAAAACAGTGTATAGCTATTGTAGACGGGTAGAGGAATTAATTAATTCTGAGAAGAGTGCAACTCGAATCGCGGAAAACGGAGCCCGAATGGGCCCTAAACGGGTCGAAAAAGACGATACTGTGCAAAATCAGACGTCTGGAACTTATTCCAGACATCTTAAACAGTGGATCAGAGAATTACCTGTCCAACGTGGTTTCCCAGACGTCCAGAAGTATGCGGGGACGTCTGTCCTATCTCCCAGACGTCCGATGGTCACCCCGGACGTCTGGAGGTCACTCCCGCTGTCTGGTACAACTTCCAGACGTCTGATTCGCAAAGGATGGCGGATCAGCGAACCTGCGCACAGCCAACTGCCTCCCTCAGTATGGTCGGTCGACAGGAAGGAAGAAGAAAGCGGAATACACACCTTTCAGACGTCTGTATGAGCTACCAGACGTCGTCCTCGCCGTCTGCCTATCAACCCAGACGTCTGATTCTGGAAATTTTTCCAGAATCAGGGTGCTACTCGGCCTCCGCTCGCGACGCCGCCCGCGTCGCACCTCGCGCGCCTGCTGCTCAGACTGCAGCAGGTCCCTCTCCGCGTCGTTCCGCGCCCCTTGCGCCCTCCGCCGGCCGGCCAAGCCGCTCCGGCGAGCTCGCCCTCACGGCAGAGTTCCGCTCTCGCACGCCGCACCTCCTCCGCGCTCACTGCGGCCGCCGCTGCCGCCCTCGCGCTCGCGCTCACGCTCTGGCTGAAGGAGAAGGGAAAGGAGACGGTGGTGACGGAGTGAGGGGAGGCGTGCCCTTTTAAGGCCACGCGAGGAGGGAGAGACGCGGCAGAGCGCTTGCAGCCGCAGAGAATATCGGATATTCGCGGGCCTGCGCGCTGAGGCGCGCAGACGAAGACTCGTGCCAGAATAACTGATTTTCAGACGTCTGGGATCGTTTCCAGACGTCTGGTCAGATGTCTGGCACACCTCCCAGACGTCTTAAAAGGCGTCTGGGGCACGCGCTCGTTACAACTTAGAACATGAAAAACACACTAACTAGAAAATGAGAATTGGAAGGCAATTGAAAACTTTGTATTACTAGCAAGTAGAGTACAGGTAGAGGAATGCTTCTTAACAAGAAACCAGTAAACCACTAGGTAATTGACGTGCTACGGACCCGTTTGTTTAAAAGGGTCGTTGTAGTTTATGTTCGCAACATCGATTTTAAATGAAGAATCGGACGTGAGTCCGAATATCGAACACAGGGAGGTGTGAAAATCAGATTTTTCTCGTCACTTAGTGTCACTGAAATTGCGGATTTTCGCTTGCGAAAAAACGTGGGAGAAAAGCGAGAGAGAGAGAGTAGGGTTAGAGTCTTTTAAGTCATGGCATTCACTTAGATCAAGATGGAAAACAACATCAATATTATATTTAACATGCAACTCGAGTTTTACAAATACAACAATAGCTAAATGCTTAAACAAAAGTAAAGTAAAGCTAGAGTAAAGGGAGAGAAAGAGAGAGAGAGGAGAGACAGCGAGGCGGCCACGGCGGTGGAAGAAGGCTTCGTCAGCGGCTCGTCGACTCCGTTGATTTCAAGAGATGCTAAGGGAAGCTAGGAGGAGGTATAACACTTGTAAAGGTATTCAATGCCTCTCATGGGTGGTTGGAAGGGGTTTCAATAAGAAGAAGGGGTTTTAGCGACATTTGGGGCGTCGCTAAAACCCTTCCCAAAATGTCGGTGAAGGCTCCTGCCCACCGGTCATCCGCACGCGCCCGTGCCTCTTCTTCGCGATTCACATGTGCTTGCTGTGCACCATCCGATCGAAGATCGGACTGTTGAGCTTCGTCGTTGAGCGTGCTTGTGGATCTCTCGCTGAGAACGCACACCTCGCCCGTCATCGCGGGCGTCTGCATCGAATGCGCAAAAGTGTGCCGTGTCGCCTGCTTCCGAGCCTCTCGATCGCAAATCAACAGCCATAATCGCGCGCCTCGCGAATGCTTTGGAATTGAAGTGCACAGGGCGTCTCGAACAAGCCCCTCCTGCGCGTGTAGTGGGGGTGCGACCGTTGCGCTGTCCTCCGCAGTTGGTTGTATTCTTCGATCGTCCTCAGTCGCTGCCGACTGTTGGATGGAGATCCAACGGTCAGATCTTCGTGTGCGTGCGCTCGTAGGTTGCTGTTGAGGAGCTTAGGCGCGTGGGCAAGGATGGTTTCTAGTCGTCCGATCGGAGGATCGGACGGCTGGAAGTGATGCGCAGTGAGGAGCGGTGAGGGCTGCGCCCGGATGTCGCCACGTGGCAGCTTTATGGCCGTTGATAATCAGATCAATGGTCAAAACTTCTTAGGCCAATTGTGGGAGCTCCGGATGTCAGATTTGGATGATTTTGAGTTCGTTGGACTCCGTTTGTTGTTTTGAATCCATCCATGCGGTCTAATTGCTCATCTAAGGACTGTTTTGACATGTACCTGTACAAGTGGTCATTAATAATGCATTATAAGCAAACTCGATGTGCGATGCATGCAATGCTCCCATGCCAATTTATGATGTGCTATATGTGCATTTTACCCTTAAGAATGACCCCATTTGGGAGAATTATCATCGTAAAATGTAGTGTTATCAGTAATACGAAGATTAAGATAAAGAAGAAGGGGAGATCCTCTAGTTGAAGTCTGGATGGCCCTTGGTCCAAGTTCAATTGCCCTGCACATGAGAAGGGTTCTCCTTGGCTTCTTCTTGAAGTAGCCCTCCTCTAAGCTGTCCTCCAAGGTGGGTGTCAACCTCCTTGCTCCTCCTCTTGCTTGGCTGTCCCCTCTAGGTGAAGAACGCTTCCTCTTTAGTGTGGCACAAGGGAGAGGAAGCGAGAGGAAGAAGGCACCAAGGGGGCAGGTAGGTTGCCTCCTTGATCTTCTTCTTCTTCCTTGGCCTTAGGTGTAGGTGGTGTAGGTAGAAATTAAACTAATGGAGAAGATGGGTGTATGATGGTGGTTATTGGGGGTAGATATAGGAGTGGATGGAGGGTGGTTGGCGTGGCTTAATTGGAGGGCTAGGATGGCTAGATGGGGGTGGTTAGTTGATCCTAAGGCCTAGGTTAGTTGACGCCACTTTAATGGATGCAAGGGGGGTGGTTATGGGTTGATTCCACCCCTTATTGGACGCCCATGAGTGGAGAGATGCCTCCATTTTGACACCAACTTGAGGGTTTCTAGAAGGTGGATTAGCTGTAGGGTTGGGATTGATTGTGGAGGTTAGTGTATGGTTGGGATTGGGGTTTATTTTGGCACCAACTCTAAAGGTAGTTATTAGGTGGTTTTGGTGCCACCTTTAGGTGGTTTTTGGTGGTGGTTGAGGGGTGAAGCACTACAAAAAAAATGGCCTTTAGGGGTGAATTAGATAGTGGCATATAATGCATTTGCCACTAATTCTTTTGATTTAGTGGTAATTTTTTTGTATTTGCCACTATAGCATTTTGTTAAGGGACAATTAGTATTAGCGACAAATATATTTACAGCTATTAACTTTGATTTAGTGACAATTGTTATTTATGCCACTATAATATTTTTGTCAAATGATAATTAGCATTAGTGATAAATATATTGCCACTATAGTTTTTGATTTAATGGTAATTATTATTTATGCTAATATAATCTTTTTGTAAAATGACAATTACCATTAGTGGCAAACATATTTGCAACTATAGTCTTTGATTTAATGGTAATTTTTACTTATGCCATTATAATATTTTTTTCGAATGATAAATTGGTGTAGATAAAATAAGGTCACTATTTCTCTTCAACATTTTTTTTAACAACATAAAGTAAAATCTCTTGATAATTGATAATTAATATTAATGTCAAATATATGTACGACTACATGTATATATATTATATGTTTTCATTGTAATTTTTAAACTTAATTTAGAGATAAAAAATTATGAGTCATTAAAAATTTTTAATCAACTAATAATTAAAATTTTACTATAATTATAATGAAGAGATTCAGCATAAACATAATTTTATAACAAATTTAAGAGATTCTTCAGTTATGTCAGTAAATTTTATGTTGATTTTCTTCGAATAAAATAGTACGACATCATCTTTATTCTTTCTAATATTTTATATGAATTATAAATTACTATTATAAAAATATTAAAGACCCTGATTTGAAATAAATAAATTAAATCATCTTAAATTAACTAAGACCCATCCTATCCTACACACTTGCCCAATCCTTGGCCGTCGCAAACTCCACGCACAAAAATTTCACCCCCACTCCCTGATCAACCGTCACCGCTCCCCTCTCAATCTTCGGTTCCCTTCGACAGTTCCCTCTCAAGCTCCCCCTCGACGGCTCCCCTTCGCAGCGGTGCCTCAATCTTCGGTTGCAGCCGCTTCCCTCTCGATCGTCGCCGCTATCTCAGAAGCGCCGCCACGCTCTCAGTCTCAATCACAATCGCAGCACCTCCATCGGTCACCGCTCATCTCTTGATCGATCACCTCTCACTCAGTTGTAGTCGCAGCCCCTCTCAATCGCCTCCTCTCCCCCGTCGATCGATCGTCGCTCTCTCATTCACAATGCCACCACTCTCTCGATCTTCCACTGTCCGCTTCTCCACCCTCCACCCTCTGCCACTCTCTCTCGGTCATAGGCCGGTGGCCCCAAAGCCTCCTTCGTTGTCCGCTCCTCCACCCTCAGCCCTACTCTTCGCTCGTTCACCCAATCGCCGTCGACATTGGCCACGTTAACACCTGTTGCGATAGAAGGTAAGATTTCACCCCTGATGTGCATGCACCATGGAAGTGTGGTAGTGCTGGAATTTTAGTTCAAAAATAATGACAGATGTAGGGCACATTGATTTGGATGCCTTTAGCGTTGGATATCTACATCTTTTACTGAGGTGCATGTTGACGCGTTAGTTCTTATGGATAAAAGTGCAGAGAATCCATGGGGCTGATCCCACATATAAGAGATTGTCATATTAAATTTAAATTGGAAGACTTTATGCACTTTTAGTAGCTTTTCTTGTTGATTCAACTTGTTAATGGTGTCATCTCTTTTTCTCCTTTGGTTTTTCCAATGCATTGTTAGCTCTTAGTACTAAAACTGTCTCTAATTGTAAGGTTATAGAAAACTGATCGGGTAAATCAGATTGCAACAAAGGGCAGCTGAAATAACAATGGAGTTGAACCTGATAAGAATATTGAGGTTCTGATGATTAACTCACAAAGTGGTCCTGGCCTTCTTTTCCCTAAGGTGTGGTTACTCTGGTATTTATCAGAATTTCTTATGTATATAGTACCAAGATTGAATGTAATTCTTGTTCTTCCTATAAGCTGTTTGTTACACTCTATCTTTCCATAATGTGGTCATCCTTGTGATGTCTTTTGTTGGCATCTTGATTTTCTACTGACTTGTTTGAGACATAAAGTGTGACAGCCCAACAACTTTAGAAATAATCAAATCTCGTGTACAATGATTGGTAGACTTTCCCATAACAGTTTCTGTATTATACGGAAATGCTTTTGAAAATGGAACTTGACATTAAGCAAGAATAGTGGTTTGCTCAATGCAATGTGCTCTAACCACTGAGTTGGTCATAGTACTTGATGCAACAATCTGATTACAATGGATCAAGTCAACCAGCTACCACTATTTCAGATGAGCATGGTCTCATTGGAAAATACATTATATGTTCTTTCTAATAGATTCATGTTACATGTAGTGTACATCATAAAATGTTCTTAGACTATTTCCCCCCTCTAAAGATGTTAATATTGCTACTGTCATTGAAATCAGAAATGACGAACTGATGTCTCTACAGGAATGGAATGCTATTCTATTAATTCTGAGGAGCCTTGTTATTGATATTATTCTTTAATGTGCTTTTGTTTTGGCAAGAAATCCAACCAATGTATTCTCTCGTGGTTCAATGGTAACAAGAAACTAGTGCCTCACTTATGCATAGAAATTAAAGAAATATGACTACCACATAATTACCGGTGCCCTCATAGCCGAAGTTCAAAGTTGATGGAGCAGCTAAAAATGAGAAAGCAATAATGAATATCTGTCTTACACGATAATAATTTTTCTTGACTTTTGACCTCATTCACTAAAAGTACCTTTTAGATATTTTAGAAACTAGCTTTGTCTTTAACTGGACTAGACCTGGCTAATTAGCCATTTTGCCTGAGGAACCAAGTTTTTTTCTTGCCTTTTGACTGAGGAATCATGTTGATGTTTCGATTTGTCCAACTATATAGTATGGTTTTGAAAGATTAATTATCATGTGGTTTTCTTTTTAATTCTAAATTTGCATTAAATGTGCTTTCTCGTAATTATGAATGTATATTAAGATTCATGACTGAATTTCATGATATAGTCTTTCAGTAGATATTGGCTGACAAGCTCTCGAAATAACCCTCAACAATGCATTGAAAGTATTCTTCCTTCTTCCTTTTTGTGTTCAAAAGTTCCTTTTTTGCAAAAGTTTCATTTTTTTTATGAATTGAAAAAAGTTTCATTTCCTTTGTTTTTGTGCATGGGTATTTATTTTTCTTTGAGGAATCTAAGTTAAGCTTGAATTCTTTCATGGATGAAGAGTAGCACCCATGGGAAGAATTGGGCAGTCATGGAGTAAAGGAAGAATAGCGGAAAAACACAAACTTGATGATAATGGGGATGCTATGCTCGCAGATTTGAGGGAAATAAAGATGAGCTACTCAGAATTTTACATTGAATCTCCCAAGTAGTACTTGATGTTCTCGATAGAGTACTTTGGAGTGGTAGTTCCATGCATGGGTTGATTTCAATTGGTTGTAAATGTGATCAACTAGTTTCATACTTGCACATGGATATTTGCTGCATTATATCCTATGATACTTTCAATGGGGAATGCAATCTTTGATGATTTAACTGTCATTCAATGGATCTTGAACTATGTGGAATGTAGCTCCAACAGATTCCTTGTTTTCGAGGTAGTGGAAATGAGGGAACTTGTGATAAAATAACCATTAGGAGAACCCAGGAGGTAGATGTACTATGAAGGAGGAGAAGGTAGAAGAGAGTGATTATGTCAAATAAAGCTACATACTCTAGCTCTCACTTGATCTTGGGTTCAAGAAACTCTCTCTATCAAACTGCCTAAAATCTGCAAATTAAGTGGTTACATAAAAAAATCTGGATGACTATGGAGTATTATATTCTCAATGTGCACATCAAAATGTGAACCACTTGGTTGGTTCCTTAAATTAATTATTTGACTCCTTTGAAAAAAATGATAACTTTGATAAGCAAGCATGTTATATTTAAAACTTTTGTTATCTTGGAGTTGTATAGCTAAGGACTTCTGCCCCAAGAGGTTACAATAGTTTATTGCTAGAATGAGACAACAAAAAAAGGTGCCAACTTATATTTCTTTTCACTGAATGGAAGGGTTGCTTTATATCGTGGCTGAAATTTTCGAGTATATCTTGTCCAAAAATGACCTTGGTTGTTTGGATAATCCAATGTGCATGGTGATATTGGTGTTGAATGTATGAGCTACAATTAGGTATGGGAGTAGCTTTCCCTTATGCATATTGTATCTAAAGTCCAAGATCATTTAATGTCGCTGAATTGTGATCATAGAGGGTTCCCATGTTGGATTTGTAGATATTATGTAAAGTTTAATCGTATTTCATTTCTTTGGGTGCCTATTTTATGGTAAGCTCTCTTAATTGCACCAACTTTTGGTATGACATCACTTTCAAGGCCACATGATGGTTGTTAAAATCTGAAGACACTACATTTTGTGACATGAATAGTGTTTTCAGTGAGTAGATATTGGTTGACAAGCTCTCGAAGCTCAACAGCACTCAGCAATGCATTGAAAGTATCCTTCTTCCTTTCTATGTTCAAAAGTTCCATTTTTTTTATGAACATGCTGTCTATTTGATGGAATTTCTCTGTCTATTCTTTGTTCTTGGGTTGGTGTTTCAGAAGCTGAGCATCCCTTAGGGAATGAAACTGAAGGGTACTGGAACAAGACATCTTCGATTTCTATGGAAGAATAATAAGTAATGGGCCACTCTACCATTAGAAAAAGCACCCAGTCCCAAAGAAGGCTTTCTTTGTCTGAGGAATGTAGGTAGGTTTCTCAAATTGTTTAGAAAATTTTCTTTGTTCAATGGATTCTTTGTTAGATCCCTGGATCAATTACTTTCTGCAGTCCTCTTCCCTGCTTGAAGTTCAGTTCTGGAAGATCAGGTAAGTCACCAATAACGAATCAACCTACTTAAAATAGAATTCTGTGGAAAGAAAAAACAATTCCCACATTGAGTTATCTTGAAAGAATGACTATGTAGCCACCGCTCGTATCACAAAAAACAAAAGACAGTTGGAAGCAGTGGCATACAAAGCCAACCAACAAAGAAAGGTCTTGCCCATGGTCTCCAATATTAGTTGAAACTACCCAAGCGCTAAACTAAGTTAAACTAGTTATTAACAGCTTGTGTGTTATGTAACAAACCCATGTAGCATCATTCCTACAGTGACATTAAAGCATAATATATGGAAGTCTTCACGTGTATATCTCTGCTAGTAGCGTGACTAAACTAGAGTATGGGAATCTCTCCTTTCGAAAATGTTACAAGGACCCAAACAATTTAAAGCATCCTTCAGTTGGGCTATGACTATAGTGTTTACTTATATATTTGTAGAGATTATCCTCAACATGATTATAAGGTTGTTAAGACCTTATAGTTATAAATGATGTTAGTAATTTGCGATGAATCAATCCCTCATGTCCAACCATAAATTTGCAACCCTTATAGTTATAAATTTTGTTAGCATGATTCTCTCAATACACTTTTTTTTAGAGGTAAATTTATTTTTTTGAGAGGTCTATATACACATTTTTCACTTTGATTGACTAATGCACTTTCTAAATCACTTTCTTCCCTTGAGATGAGATGGATGGCAATAGGAGCTGCTACTGAACTGCAGTTGCTGCAGCTGAACTATTGCTACGGCTGAAGTGCTGCTGCTGTTGCTGAAGTGCTGCTGCTGCTGAATTGCTAAAATTGGTAAATCAAACCTTAATCCCCATGCTAGACGTGCCAAGTGTGGTAATTTTAGAGGGAAAGAGGATCAAGTCAGTTGGTTATCCAGCAATTTTGCTATTTCCGTATATGACTAGCTGACTTGAAGTTACATTTTCATTGAGATGCTGTCAAATCCAATTCATCCACTAAGGGGTTGTATCCTTCAAGTTTTTTCCAAGGAATGGGTGTGGCAACCATTATTGCAAATGTGAATGAAAATGTTAAATGTGAAAGAGGAGACGGCCAGGAGGGCCTGGGATGATGAGGGGATTTGGATATAGATTCAATTAACAATAAATGTGTCACAATTATAATCTAATGAGTTGTGTCCTTATCAAGCCCAAAGATGAGTTAGATCTACCTTTTGACCAGAAAATATCCTTTTTTATACTTACCTTCTCACTAGAAAATATCTTTGGAATTGCCGTGACTCCGTATGTTCAAGGTGAATTTCACTGGGAGATTCAACATTGGTGAAACCTTAAGATTCACCCTACACTAATTTTAGTTTTATTTTTTATTTTTTATTTAATTTCCTTCCTCTTCATAGTATAATCCAGATTGATTTATTAAATATATATAGAAAGAACAGAATTAGTGGTTGAGACATTGGATTCGTTGGAAATAGTCTAAGGTGACATGATTGCGTACTCAGTACACTCTTCTTTTTACTCAACCAGACATCTTCCTCTTCACATTTCTTCTTTTTTAATTACTTTGTTTATCTCCATTGGAAACAATGTGGTGGGAGTGGCAGTAGCAATCCATCTTCAGCAATAATCATGAGATGTTGTCCTACCAGCTTTGCATTTAATGATCAAAGGGAGAAAGCTATATTCTGTTGCATGTATTTGAGGCATTAATTAACCTTTAATTAAGTGGGAAATGCCTTTGCTTTAATATAATTAACCCATGTACCTGCCATTTTTGGGATTGCCTTAGCAAACTTAGACCATCACCTACCATTAATTGATAATGCAGGTGTGCAATGGATCACCACGATTAACGTGGAAGATGCCGGGATGCTGTCACTGTCGAATCAAAACTCTGGGCAAAGGAGATCCGGCTTTTGATGGAAGCATGTAGTACCTAAGGGGAAAATATCAATTTATATCATGCGGGTATCTGTGTAAGTCGAGGTTGTGGCTCCATATGCTCCATCCTCCTTCCCTGATAATTGGCAAATTTTACCAGCTGAGGATCTCAGTAGGCATGCATTGTACAAGTACCCCTTTGTCCTTCTTTATATATATATATATATATATATATATATATATATATATATATATATGCACTAACTAAAGTATGGATGTACATATGCATAACCTGCTTGTGATTTCTGAAAGGGAGCCAAGTTCCAAAACTAGAACTTTACCTAACTTGTCTATGGCAAAAAACAAACAAAAAAAGGATTCTTTTTCGTAATTTGTGATAGTTCTTGCAGGATGGATAGCCAACCAAATTGGACACAACAGAGAAAGTGAATAAACCCGGCGTCAGGGATTCAAATGCGAGCATTTCCCACTAAATAATTATTTCTCACAGCCTGAAATGCCACCTGCAGGCCTAGCAGGTGTTCTCGATGGTCATCAAGCCAACCTTCTTGGTGGCCGTCTCCCTCATCCTCTCGGCCTTCTTGAGCTCTCCACAACTTTTTCTGTCATCCAAGTATACTTTGGTGAAGACTTATACACTATTATAACATTTGGCATTGTCCAGTAGATATGTATGTCGAATTTTATCAATGCCAATATATTCGCTTTGATGTCTTATAACCTGAATTCATCAAATGATTCTCAATATGCTCTGTGCTTTTCTAGCATTGATTTTGGAACTTTTTGGTGTATATGGAGAATTCAAGTGGTATTATGGGTATGTCTTCATAAAATAAGTGATCAAGCTTTAATTATTTATTTTTTTGTTGTTGTATGACTATGAGGTACATTCATAACTATACTCCTCTTAGTTGATTTAATTTGGTTCATATACCAAATAGAGGTTTCTCCCTTTATATATTAAATAGAGGTTTCTTCCTTTATATGGTAAAATCCTCTTCCACAATTTATAACTGAAGATTAATTATTTTCTCTGAAACAGTTAAATTGCTTGTTGTAAAGAGTGTCGATGCAAATGCAACAAAGGCACTTATGGCCCACTTAGTGAAGCTGCAGTCATCACTTTCTGATGTCAACTGGTATGTTTCTTCTTAATCTTCACCTTCACGTTACTCAGAACTACTTGAACTCTTGTATTTTGTAATATGGTATTGATTTGTACTGATCTAAGTTCTGGGTGGAGCACAATTACGTTACATGACTTTGAACACCTTTTTTTTGGTTGATAACAGCAATTGCAAATATCAGGGCTTTAAGAAATTCTACCTAACAAATAAAATAGAAAATAAAACTGCAGCCAAAGCTGCCAATTGCAATTTAAAAGCATAATAATATCTTCAAAAAAAAAAAAAACTCTAGGAAAACATCCAGTAGGTGGAACTCCAGGAGCTACCATTGGTGGTGGCACGGTAGCATTGCAGCCACTAGCAACTACCTGGGCAATAGGTACATTGGCAATAGGAGGTGCAATGGTGTCTGCACCCCATTGATTTAGGATGCAAGTCCATTGATCGCTAACCAAACAAAGCTGACCAGCAGCAAATTCTGGAATACCACCATACTCAGGAGGTGCCACAGCAACGTCTTCTTCCGCTTGCTCCTTGGCCTCTTCAGGACCCCTATAAAAGAACAAGTCAACCATAACATCCCATTTGCATGCATTTAGAGAACCATCCTAGTCAGCAACCAAAACAAGAATCCAATGTTGTGTTTACCCTTGTTATTTGCACAAAGTCAAACATCCACATATCTCATCGGTAAGTGGTGTCACAAAAGGCAATGGTGGGGATGTTACCCAGTGCAGCTTCATTAATAGGCTGATGGTCAGTTATTGGATCAGTTAGAATGAGAAGACAAGGCTCACTAATGATGTCTGAAGTTGGTTAGTAAATGTTCCAGGTGTATGCCTTCTTGCAATTGGATGGGCACCGGTGTATTGAGCAAACTTCAACACATCCCATTGACACAGGGTCTTGCAGACTGGATAATAATGTCCTGTGGGTTCTCAATAGCAACAATGATCCTTGCTGCACTTTGAAGCCTTTCCCATGTTGAGTGCGTTTTCTCTTGGTAATTATTGCTGTGATGTTTTCTTTTCTAGAGTGGTTGTGTTGTGCTGCTTATCATAATTAGATAAAACTATATTTTTGGAAGTTATTCTCAAATTTTAAAATGTTCTTGTGGGCATTACGATCTAAATCAGTTGTGACTATGGGGTTCCTTGACTCAAAGGTGATATGCTGGGTTCTTGCATCTTACTATCTCAGCAAAGAAATATGGTTTGGTAGTGCTGAAGGTGGCATGAAAATCCTTTTGTATCAGGGCAAGCTTCATGGTCCCATTTGCTCTTTTTCCTTATGCACAAACATGACTGTAATCATGCAAACGTTCTGCAATTTGCAGTTTACAGGACTCCAAGATGATTAGATAACCATAGATTGTTGATACTCCTGCTAGAACATGGAGTTGCAGTTGATAGACTGTACACAGGATCTTTTACGACTTCTCTTGATGTGGGAGGTTCTGAATAAACATTTCAATTATTGATCAGTCTTTGGGAGAAGAAATCTTAGTTGAAATCTTTTCAATCAGGATACAATCCAAAGAAATATGCAACATTTTGGTAGAATCCAATCAACTTCGGAGTGTGGTACTAATTAGATAGCTACTGAGTTGCTGGAGTTCCTCTCACTGCTGTTGAACTTAGTTTGTTCTGGTTTAGAGTTACTGGTGGGTATGCAATCAGAGTTGTTGCGTAGAGCACAGATTTTAGATGAGAATCATGACTGATAATGGATGGTGTCAGCTACTGGTTCTCGAAGCAATCCTTATGGAGGTTTATGTTCACTACATATAATTTGTCTGATTGGAGATTTGATTTGTGGACTGGAATAACCGATTTGGGGGCAAAAGAATAGCAAGGAATTTGGATATGAATGCTATCTTCTTGATATCCGCTAAGAAGGATGATGAGGGTTATATGCAAATGATGATTGGGCTCAGCATTAAGAATGGTAAGATGAATTTATCTTTTCCTTCGATTGAAGGAATCACTCTTCTTCTAAAAAAGGAAAATGATGAAAGGAATCACATGCTGTACTACATTTTAGAGAACCTCTACAGGTTATAGATCAAGGACTGATTTAAGTAATTTAGATCCTAGCCTGGGGTTCTCCAAAGTTGCAAAGGGAAACATTTGCATGAGCAAGAGGTTTTAGGCATATCCTAATTTTATTACCTTACATTAATAATTTTGTCAATAACTATACATTAGGGATTTGATACACAATAAAGGAAGGTCATCTTTTTGCACCAATCTCATTTTTTTTACCTAATCTTAGGTTCTTTGGATATACTACTAAATTGAGATTCCTATTTGAATATACTACTAAATTGAGATTCCTATTTGAATATATAATTCAATCTTTGAGTGGCAAGTCAATTGTTAATCACTAGGGTGCATTGACATAGTAGTAGTCGACAGTGAATTTTGAACATAACATCAAGTCTTAAATATCTTCAAACATCAATTGAATAACCTCAACTTGGAATCCTCAATCCAGCAACCAAGCCTTAATCAATAGCAACTAACCAAATCAGACATCTTGATCCCTAGACCATGAAAATCTACACCATACTGACCTTCAAACTTACTAATCTTCAAACTATCCAGCAAATTTGAAAGGACTTTAACAAGCCAAATCATAATTATCTACCCATCAAAACAACTTCGAAGCCTACAAAATTCTAGTCTATAGCAACATCTTCTAATATTCTTCAAATAGATCATGATTGAATTGATTTTTCAGCTCATTGATCTAAGTATAATATTCATTTTAGTGGTTGAAAAAATATTACATGGCACTTTATCTATTTTGTTGAAGTCATCTTTATGTTGAAGTTTTTATTGAATAGCTTATATTTATTGAATCAAATTCTACCATCATTGCATTTTCTTAGAAGAATTCCTTTTGTTGCATTTTTAGGATTTCAAATTATCAGATTTAATTCCTAATCCTTTGATCGAGGCAACAAGCTAAGATGATGGACAAAAAAGCACGGAAGTGATGAGGAGAAAGGAGCTTGTTCATGGTTAGATTAAAGTTGTGGCAGAAAATCATGGCAATTATGGTTACTAATGATGTTTTTTCATGGACATAATGAACATGTGTTTTTAGTTGTATTATCAATTTATTTTTGTATTTTTCTTTTCTTTCTTTGTGTCAACTTGAGAATGGATTATTTTAGTGGTGAAGGTTATTATATTTTTTCTTGGTTCTTGATGTACTTATTATACTTTATTATATGTGGATCAATAAAATTGAGGCTAATCTCCTAAATATTTTGTGCTTGTTAAAAAAAATATTTGTCACTAAAGAATATTAATAGTCGCAATTAAATGGTATAACATGATATCATTAAAGTGAATCAACAGTGGTAATTAATGACGAAAGATAGCGTCATTATTGTAAATCATTAGAGATAATTTAGCGGCATAAGAAAGCACCATTAAGGCAAATGATTTCGAGGTACAAATAATTGTTGCTAAATAATATCAATAGAGGTAATTAAATGGAAAAATAAAGTGTTACTAAAGTAAATTAATAGTGGTAATTTAGTGACAAAAAAAAGTCATTAAATGAAGCATATAGTGACACTAATAGCATCAATTAAATTGTCACTAATATAAATAAATAATGGTGAAATAATGGCAAATAAATTGCCATTAAATAAGATCATTAGTGACATTATTTGCGGCAATTAAAGTGTCACTAATAACATTGATATAGCGGCAATTGTACAATTGCTACTAACCTTTTAGGGACTCTAACGATGGTGGCAATTAAGCGGCAATTATTCTAAGTGTCGCTAATTACATATATCAGCAAATAAATGACCTATAGTGGCAAATATTAAATATTGCTAAAGGCTATTTTTTTTGTAGTGAGGGTTGTGTAGTGTTAGTGCCAAAAATGAGGTGGAGTGGTGGTAGCTTAGGTGGACTTAGGTAAGGTTAGTTGGTGGAACTAGTTAGGTGGAGTTTTAGGGTTAGGATTGGATGCCATAGAGGTGGACTAGCTAAGCTAAGCTAGCTTAGCTAGCTTAACTAGTAGGGAGTAGGGTAGGAGGGAGGATAGCTAGGGTTTTAAAGGAGAACAACTGGAGGGAGCTGGAAAGGACTGCACTGGAGTAGATATCTGCTGAAGGTAGCTGAAGTGGAGCTTAGGAGCTAGCTTAGCTTTCTAGTTCTTTGCTAATAGCTAAGCCAAGCTAATCTGAGCTAACTTTCTTCTAATCTGAGCTTAGGTGAGCTGGGTCTAGTCTTCCCAGAGATTACCTAGCTATCTGGAGTAGCTAGCTTAGGTTAGGTAGCTTAGCTCAACTAAGTTGAGCTGAGTTGATCCTTCGGGAGCTGGACTTGAGTTGACCTAAGCTGATTGATGACTTCTTTAGCTAACTAGGTCTACCTAGTTGATGGTCGTAGCTAGTCCTAGTCAGGTTGAGCTTCTAGTGAACTATTTTACGTTGGAGGAGCTGGGATCAGGTGTCTTGAGCTAGTTTGAGATGCCATCCAGCTGAGGTAAGTTGTAACGACCCGGTTCCCGAGTCCCTACGAGACACGAGAACCGGACCGACTCGACTAATCCCAAGACCCAGTCGTCCAACGAGGAAGTAACAAAAAGACAGTAAAATAAACCACATTCAGCATGAATATAACTAACAGTAAGAAAGTACAGCAGTAAGGAAAGAAACTACTACAGTAGGCACCACCATAACAGTAAAACAACATTTATCATATAACAAAAACTGCAGGTAAAGAAGGTACAGCGGAAACAAAACTACTCACTAGAACAGAAACAAAAGAAGGTACAAAGCTGTGGTAACTCTACTGGACCCTACTCGGCCCAGCGTCCTCTGCAGCCGCCGACCCTGGCTGCTCAACACCTGGTCCTGAAAAAGGTAACGAGTGTAACACGTCAGCAAAACGCTGAGTAGAGTGGCAAACTAACTAAAGGCAACAGTAGAGTGTACAGTAGCTGTTATGTTCTATTACTTCCTTTATTTACATCTTTCAATTTTTCTCACTATTTCATTTACTTCTCAGATCCTTTACTTGATCTCGAATGTCCTCGTGGGACGATCTTGATTGCAGTCTTTTCCAACAGTAGAAGTAGCACGTGGTGCTCTCCTGGCCGGGAGAGTCCCCCGTGGTGATCCTACCCTCAGTCAACCACCCCAAGGTCACTGACAGACGTAACGGTGACTACGGCACGCGCGATAAACGCACAGGTAGCTAGCCCGTACTGGCACGCGGTCAGTCGTTTCCGTTAACGGGTGCGCCCAAAGCACAGCACGGAACCAGGGCAGAGCCCTCTCAGTAACAGGGGTCCAACCCCTCCACAGTAACCAAACCGGGGCCTTGCCCCTCCACAGTCCGCGCACCCTCGCCTGACTACCCTGGTTTGCCCTAGTGGGCCTAACAAGTCGGTGAAGGAGGCTAGCAGAACCCCGGGGCCCGTGGGGTAGCTAGTACTCTCCTAACACTACTAGCTCTCCTCGGTACTACGTACACGAGGGCCAACAAGTCGGTACAGAGCGGCCAAGCCTAACCCCGGGTCCCTGGGGCGGCTGGCCCCACTCTGCACTAAAACAGGTACAGGTACTTCCCTTGGTACTGCGTACCCAAGAGACAGTACAAACTACATCTCAGTTCCATTCCTTTTCTTTCCAGGAGTTCCACTCCTAATTCCCCGTAGGGTTCCAGCCCTTTATCTCAGAACATCATATGTTTCACTTTCCAGATTCACGTTCTCAATTTCCATGATCTCAAACATGTTTCTTTGTTCATAACAGGCAGCTGTTAATTAATCTCACAGGCAGCTTATATATTCCTTTCCATTTTTCCAAGACTGCAGTAATATACATTCCACTAGTTTTTCCATCCTAGGATTCATGCCATATCCTAGGATCTATCATACAATCTAGTTTTCCGGCCCTAGGATTCATGCAACACCTAGGAGCTATCATTCCATACATTTCTCATTCCTAGGATTCATGCAATGCCCTAGGTTCTAGTTATGATTCCATACTTTAACAGATTTTTTTTTTTAATACTTAAAACCACTCTACCAGGTACAACGGAAGTAATGGGGGCGTGGTCGGGAATCCCGCGCGCCTCCGCGACTCTCAAGACGGCAACCGAACGAGGTCCTATCACAAGGATCAAACACAAGGAGTGTCTCAAAACAGTGTATAGCTACTGTAGGCGGGTAGAGGAATAAATTCTGAAACGAACGCAACTCGAATCGCGGAAAACGGAGCCCAAACGGGCCCTAACGGGTCGAGAAAGACAATACTGTGCAAAATCAGACGTCTGGAACTCCTTCCAGACGTCTTAAACGGTGGATCAGAGAATTACCTGTTCGGCTTGGTTCCCCGGACGTCCAGAAGTCTGTGGGGACGTCTCTCCTAGATCCCAGACGTCCGATGGTCTCTCCGGACGTCTGGAGGTCACTCCCGCCGTCTGGTACAACTTCCAGACGTCTGATTCGCAAAGGATGACGAATCCGAACACCTGCGCACAGCCAACCCTCCTCCCTCAGTACGGTCAGTCGACAAAAAGAAGGAGAAAGCGGAACTCACCTTTCAGACGTCTGTATGATCTCACAGACGTCGACCTTGTCGTCTGGATATCAGTCCAGACGTCTGATTCTGGAGATTTTTCCAGAATCAGAACCTCGCTCGGCCTCCGCTCGCGACGCCGCCCGCGTCGCACCTCGCGCGTCCGCTGCTCCGCCCGCAGCAGGTCCCTCTCCGCGACGCTCTGCGCCCCCCGCGCCCTCCGCCGGCCGGCCAAGCCGCTCCCGGCGAGCTCGCCCTCACGGCAGAGCCCCGCCCTCGCACGCCGCAGCTCCTCCGCGCCTACTGCGGCCGCCGCTGCCGCTGCGCCCTCGCGTCCGCTCGCTCTCGCGCACAGGCAGGAGAGAAGGAGGAAGATGGTGGAGACGGGAGGGGAGGCGCGCCCCCTCCCCCTTTTAACGCCGCGCGGAGAGGAGGGAGAGACGGTCGCAGGCGCCTGCAGTCGCAGAGAAGATGCGGGATCGCAGGTCTGCGCGCACAGGCGCGCAGACGAATATCCCGTGCGAGCATAACTGTTCGCCAGACGTCTGTAAACTATCCCGGACGTCTGGTCAGACGTCCGGATGTGATCCCAGACGTCTTTACAGACGTCTGGGCCACCTCCCAGACGTCTTAAAAGACGTCTGGGGCACGCGCTCGTTACATAAGTTGAATGGAGCTGAGGTGAACTAGCTAGAGCTACCATTCAGTTGAGATGAGCTGAATGGAGCTAAGGATGAGTTGATCCAGTTAGAATGAGCTGCGATCCAGTTGGGATGAGCTAGATCCAGCCGATAGGTGCTTCTCATGCATCTCCTGCCTTCCTAGGTGACAAGGTATGTGGGATCTGACTTTATGCCTATCTCTGACACTCAAATAAACACATCAAAAATACAAATAAAATGCAATACATGCCTAACCTAGGTGAATGCCTAAATGCAGCCCAAAAACCCATTTATGGAGTTAAAATCGTAAGAGTTAGATTTGTTTTAGGCCATAAGAATGATGATAAACTAGTATTTATCAACCATATCTTCGACTATTCCACCATATAGAAGGTTGTGAATATGTTGTTCGACGCAATAGTTGTCCAATGATGTATGGTAATTCTTCCTCAAACTATTAACATTGTCATGAATAATTTTCTCAATAATTTAGTGAATATAATTGCAATTAACTAAACATAGAATACTTTACTTATCTGTTGGATCGCGTAGGAAGGATTGTATTATGTTATTCTTTTCTTCTGTCACATGAGCACGCAACTTGTAGTCATCACAAATGTTACATAGGTACTGTAAAATATTGTTACATTGCATCTTACATATCATGTATGACAGCTATAACATTAAAATGCATGTAATTAATGATATGAATATTTCCAACATCACTGTCCATGTTGGTGTTTATGGGCATTGTATGCTTTTTGTCCTGATTCTCCTTCTCACCATCAGACTTTTCGTCTTGAGCAACCTTTTGATCATTCTCCAGATCATGTAGCTCTATTTTCTCTCCCTTTTCTTCTTGTTTTCTTGCTTCCATGTTTTCCCCACTATCTCCACAAATTTTTAATTTTCTTCATCCAAATTTTTGACAACATCATCCAAGTTGCTTGTTTTCCGTGCTTTTCTCATCACGGTTCTTTCTTTGATCCTCTCCACCATAGAACTTGGTGTTCTTTTCCTTTTCTTCCTCTTCCCTTTCATGTCATGACCTTTAGAACCATCTCCTGTCTCAATGGTCGATTCGGTCTTGCATGGGTTGCCTGTACCCATGATGCATTCCATTGGTTGAGCACGATTCTCCTCTACATTTGTTTCCCCAACACATTCACTTACATTTTTAGAATCCTCTTGAATCCTTTGAATTTTCTAGGTGAGACCTAAATCAAATGTTGGTCTATCAAAACTAAATGCATCATTCAACGGATTGTTCTTGGTGGCTGTGCTTGTAGCGACATCTTTATTTGGCTCAATTTTTATTTTGACACCAACAAGATGGACATTTTACTTCTTTGCCTACTCTTTTTTCTTCAACTCATCATTTTCCCTCTTTAACTTAGCAACTTCACTCTTCAACTCCTCAATGGTGTTCTTGTATTTGATGCTAAGTTCTTTCAACTTCTTCCTTTCTTCAATGTAGGCAGTAGCCATGCATTTTTCACCATTGCCATCCTACTCAATGGTGGTGGAATTACCCAAATCAATTTTCAGTGGAACCAAGTCCACTATCTCGTCAAGAAGTTGTGTTAGTCTCCTAGTTACAAAGCCCTTGGTCTCAAATGTTTCAAGGGAGAATATAAGGTCATTTGCTCCAACACGAAACATCTCATTCTTTTCAGGTATTAACTTAATATATATCTGCATTGGAGATGTTTTATATTACACATGTACTATAAATTCATCATAAAAATATGAAGTTGTTTCAACTAATTACCATTGACTGTTCAATACGTTCCATGCCCTTTCTCTTGAGAATTCCTGACCCAATCCACTTCTTTAATCTTGGGTGCAGACCCCGATTAATGTAGGAATCCTTGTAGCAATGCTCTAGTACCCAAACTTGCAGTTTATATATTTTATATTTTTCTCTACATTATACAAATTATATTTTATATGGAATGTAGCAATGAACAATTGAAGTTAAACTTACATGTAAACAAGCAACACAATTGTTTAAGTAACTAAGGCTCTCACCAATGCCTATTTCTTTCATTGAGGTTATCTTCCTTGCCAATTCCTTCATATTCAGTAGAATAAGCTCTGCAACTGTAGATGACCAATTGAAATACTTTGTGTCCTCTAAGGAACCTATGTAATTCAACAATATCTTTAGGAAAGAGTATCCTGAATCCGAGAATAGGAAGGTGTTAAACATCATACATATCAAGCATGTTACATAGATGTAAATCGAGTGGTCATCATCAAAATGATAGTAGGTATTCATCATCGTCTCCAACATCTTCCTATCTATGTGTCTTGTATGTTTGAAGATTGCTCGATTACTGTTCGTTTAAATTCTCAACACAGTTAATTAAGTTAATTAAGCTTAATTAAGTGCAAGAGAAAGTAACTTAGGTTAACTTGAATTAATGTCGATTAAATAGTATAGGGTCAAGCTAATCTAACATTTTAGATTTTTAATTCTTTTTTAACTGGTTGAGTCTAGGTCATTTACTGGAAGACATAACTTAATTTGATTCACCATTTAATCCTAAGCATTAATTACTACTTAATCAATTAGAATTATAATTACAATACCTTAAGATCATGAATCTTACACAAATGATATTTAATTAAAAACATGCAACATTCCATAAGACAAACATATTTACACATGTGATCTATTATTAAAAACAAGTAAACATGTTTATTTTTTACTAATTTCTTTTCATTTACAAAAAATTTAAGGCAAGAAAAAGAAATGTAATTAAGTACAAATGCCTTATTTATCAATTAAACTCTAAAGAAATTGTATTAAAGTAAAATACAAAAATTGGACATCTTAAAAAAGTGAGCTTGAATTATCAGATGTCGAAAACTTTGATTTTCTTTTTATTTGCTTTCTTCATTCTTCAGCCTTCATTCTTTCTCTTTTCTTCTTCTGCCAACTCTTTCTTTCTCCTTTACCTTTTCTGTCTGTTTACCTCTCCCTTTAACTTCACAAGCTCTTCTCCTCTTCTTCTCCTAAATTCCTTAAGTCTCTTATCCTCTTTTCTTCTCTTTTCTCTTCCTTTGAACACTTAACTATGCAATTTGCGTTTGAACCATGTTTTGAACAAAAAATTGGTTTTATGGTTGGCGGCTCAGACCGGTCGGGGATACACATCACCCCTCTCAGGGTGGGACCAGACCCTACTGGGTCCAAGCCTGGTTTATTACATTTGGTTTATTTCCAGTTTAATTATCACATATGTGCAGTCTCCGGCCTCCCAGACCCACATGCACACGCTCGCTCACGGGCCCACATTCGCACGCCCACAGGCACACACACACCCGGGCACGTGCACCACACGCACCCACATACACACATGCTCTTATGCGCTCTGTGCTGACGACCAAACGACCTATGTCACTTTTTACTTTTATTCCATAGCGTGCGCTCTTTCCTTACCAATGTGGGACTAATCTTGCCCCTTCCAGATCGGACTTTGGCTGGAGGCATAGGCCGACTCAGAGCTCCAAATCGAGCAAGCTATAGCTCATTAGAAAGCTCTAGAGTAGTACTACATGATTGCAGCATCAATTTGATGCTGAGGATAGATTCTACCCTTCGATTTGAAGGGTGAAGATCGATAGTTTCCACGGCCATTCTGGCCTGCAGATGAGCAACATAGGTCTAAGGACCTGCAGGAATGCTATTTGACCTCAGACGAGGTTCTGAATAAGTTCAGGAGCTAATTCCGCTCCTAAAGGTGAAGGGAAAGAGGTTCGGGAAGCTTCAGGAAGGTGGTGAAACTCAAAAGCTTCAAGCAGAAGCTTCAGAGCTTTAAACTAATCTTTGAAAAGCTTCACAGACAGCTAAAGGGTAGCTGTATCAAATTCAACAACCTCAGAAGGTTGTTAGAAATCTATTTGGGCAGCAAATGCAATGAAATTTCATCGAAAAGGCACTGAAGTCAGTGTTGGGTTCAAATGAACCCAAACTGAATAGAAGTTGGATTCTTCTGAAACCTTGATTAAAACTCATTCCAATCAAATCAAATATATCTAAACCATCCCAGAAGTAATTTGAACTCATCAATTTTTTGAATTGAAACCTAAATCATCAGATCAGACCTAATTGGGACCACTGAACCTCGAAATTTGACTTTCATCATAAAGCATTCTCAGATGAAATTAACACTTCGAATAATATCTATTTGATCTCAGGAATGTGTTTAGGGTCTCAAAAGGAAGTTTTGACCTAGAAACCTAGGGTTTCAGGTCTGTCGCATGGGCTTTAAAATTAGTTTGTTCGACAGAACAAACTAAGGCCTATCTGAGTAAAAGGTTTTCAAATCTAACCTTAGGGCATCCATCTGATGCTTCTAAACCTTTAAAACCAAGATTAACCATAATGAACAGACTTCTCCAACTCTGCCGGAGGTAGAGAAGACAGAGGTCTAAATCTTGCTCCAGTCTTTAAAAATTCAAACTAAATATTGCAGAATAATCATTGAGCGTTAAATAAGTGATCTAGAGCTTCTGAGGGAGTTATGTAGGCTGAAGAGTACATCTTGACTCACTGGAGCTCGTCGGAGCTCCGGTGAGTTCAGACATTAGCTAAAAGTATGTACACATCATCAAAACATGCCATAGACGATCTGAAAAGTTTCCTGAGGTCACAAGGAGCCTCAAGAACATATTAATTCATTTAATTATTGATCATACAAAAAGATAAGCATTGAATTCACAGTGAGTGTAATATGAGTTCGATAGAACTCAGGACATGTTCTCTCACTCAATTGAGTGGAGAGATCATGTCAATGGAGTGTGGCGAAGGTGAATAAGTGATTAATTAGGTGGATTCACTCCTCCTTAGCTACCATTGACAGCGAGCTCAGGAGGTTGAATGTATTTTAGGCGTTTTAGTTATAGGTGATTATTAATCCAATTAGAGTGAGGAAGGGGCCCTTAAATGATGATTAAGTGATAGAGGGCCCCAGTAGAGGTAAATTTCCCTTGGATACTTCCGCCATGGACAACGGAAGCAACTAGTGAAGGTGGAGATGGATTAGGCGATTAGGTGTTCAAATCAGGGAATTAAAGTGTTAGAAATGATCATGGGGGATTAAGGAAGATGATCGATGAATTTAAAAGACAAAAGAGTGCTCCAGTTAAGCTCAAAGAGCTCGCCAGAGCTGAGAAAGATGACGGAAAATCTAACATTAAATCTAACTAAACTACTATAATTAACTACTCGAATTAAACTACTTACCTAACCTACTGTTACCTGGACGAAGGGGGCAGAGGATCTCCGTCGAAGGATCTTAATGGAGGAAGAAATCAGAGGGCGGAGGAAGAAGTCCGGCGGGTGTAGGCGAAGCGTAAAAGTGAAGCTCGACGTCAGCACTGCATCAGAGGACTTAGTGGACGACGGCGGAGATCAGGAGCAAGCGAAGACGAACGAAGGAAGACAGAGGAAGCGAAGGAAGGTCGCTGGATTTTGGAGCGAATAGCCTATCTGCTAGCTTAGTGGGGGAAGAGGGAAGGGAGCTAACCTCTTGAAATCAGAGAGGTGGAGGGGTATTTATAGGTTGTGGCGGCTGAGGAGGGTGAATCTGGACGAAAAGAAGTCTAGGAGTGAAGTAACCATCGACGTCTTCTTCGACGCCGGTGAAGTTAACTTCAAACCCTAAATAGGATTTAAGCATCATCCAGACCAATGGATGAGAAGAGGATGGTGAGCGCAAGCTCCAGGAGCTTGGCAGGGAAGGGCGGACGTCGGATGGACGGTGATCGGCAGGTGTGGATACCTCCTGTCGTTAGCCGTCGAAGAGGCTGAAGAAGAAATGAAGAGGAAGAAGAAGATGTTTATAGGGACCTATATGCAATGAAAGCTAAGGACCTAAGTGAAGAGGAAGGACTCGATTAAAATAAAACCTACAGACTAAAACGTAAACTAAGATTTTCAAGGTTGATTTTAATTTAATTCTTTTTCAACTTTTTATATATGATCATAAATTAGACAGATAATATATTTAAACCTTGGATTTACGTTTTTTACCTTTTTAGCTTAATTTATTTAATTAAGTAAAGTTACTTAAGTTATTACATACTTAGGTATAAGTTATACTTAAGTTAATTAACACATTAATTAGGTAAATTGTTGATTGTATTTCAAGTCCATTTATTAATTAAATTATTAATAATATTAATTGGCTTAATAATATATCATTTTAAACTTATTTTAAGGTCTTTTAATATTTTATCCCTTATTCTATAATTAACCCATATATTTACAAATTCCTAGCTAATTAACTAGGGAAACTAGTTAATTAGGGGTAATTAGAAGCCATGATGAGCCTCTCATCAATTACAATAGCTTGTCCATGGTAGTGACTTCTCATTTACTTTGATATCATAGCCACTACTAGGAATTCTGAGTATGAGACCTATGTCATCATTTGTGAACTCAAGTACTGTCTCTCATGAGAAATTTTTGATTTCCCATGTAGTACTCAACTATCCACTTCAAGACTTTGATACCCATAGTGACCTTTGATACACCTAAAATCTTGTGAAAGGTCAAGTAACTCCTTATGCTTGTCGGTTAATGGATGTTTATCCGTAAAGTCTTGTTTACGCAGTGAAATCGAGGTTAAAAACTGCGTTATAGTATAGCCGAAATCACTTTGAAAATAAATAAATTTATTACTTGAATTTTAAGTCCGATGTTGAACACATGGAGCAATATGGAATTTAAAGCTCAATATCACAATTTAAATCAGGAATAGAGATTTCAATAAGAATAATGTAAGGATCAATATGAAAAAAGAATAGAGTAAAATGGTGATTTAAATCACCAATTACTCCTCACAAATAACAATTAAATCAAAGCCTCAAGTATATGCAATCTAAGGTATCAAATGGCTTAAACAGCTTTTGCTACAGTGCTAGAGACTCAAGGGTCTCTCTCTTCTTCTTCTTCCTTTCTCTATGCTTCTCCTCTTCTTCTTTTCTCTGTGCTCTTCTCGTGCGGCTTCCTTCTTCTCCTTTTCTTTCTCTTCTTTCCTTCTCTGCCTTCTTATCTTCAAGCCTTCTTCTTTCTTTCTTCACGCATAGAGGGCAGCCATCACAAGTTTTGGCTAAGTGTTGCATGGGGCAAAACCCTCCCCTGCCATGTGTTCTCTCTCTCTTTCTCTCCTCTTATGTTTCGCCCTCCCAGGGCCACTCAGGGTGTAGTCGGGTAGTCGAGTAGGCGCACACCCAAATCCAGGCTCACCGGCTGTGGGTGGTGAGCGAGGAGTGAAGGCTTAGGTGGGTCGGGCGCACCAAGTCCGCAGGGTATCTGTCGCGAACGAGGAATGTGAGGGCGCGGGGGACCACACCCCTTGTGACTTGAGGCACTAAGGTCAAGAGAGAAATTCAATTTATGCGCAGTCAGCCGCTTGTGAGTCTCCGATGTGGGACTATCTGCGTCCCTCTTCTTTGCGCATCTGCAGTAGAGGTCCTTCCTTCAATTGCCATGGCTTTTGAGGTCCAAGCATCCAATTGACCACCTGGGGCAGCATCTGAAGCAAATCCGCACAACCTGGGACTTCTACCTGGGACAGTCGAGACCTGGAGTGAGCTCAAAGCTTCTTTGAAGCTCTTCGTTAATGGCGGCTAGAGGGTACACCTGAAATCAAGAAAAATGGCCTCTTAGCCATGTCAGAAGGCTTAGGAAGGATCGTCATGGAGTGGCGAGTGTGGTGGTGGGTGCAGCATGTGATGAGAGTGAGGGTGGTGGCCTGACGGTGACGAAAACGGCCGTGAGTAGGTGGGTTGTTCGGTGGGCGATTTGGGTGAGCGAAGTAGTGAATGGGAAGAGGGGTTTTGAAGAGGGTGGAGAGGTGAAGGTTGTGGGCTTGTCGGCGAGTTGATTGGTGGTCTGTGGTGGTGAGATGGGCTCGCCAGAGGAGTGGCCGGAGGTGAGGACAATGGAGGTGAACGGTGTGTCGAGGGATCGAAATCGAAGGATAAATAGGGGAACAAAAGTAGGGGAGACAAGGGAACGTTGAAACCTAATCTCAGGACGAAAGGAGTAGGGCGTCGTCGGTTGTGGTTGGCCGACACCGTGGACGAAAGGTTCTCCGATGAGGGAGACGTCGAGGATGAAGGGGCTAGGGCACTTCTGAGTTGGTTGTTGAGAGGCGGAGGAAGTTAGGGAGAAAGAAGACACTCCCAATTTGGTCGTTGGGAGGCCATAGGATGACAGTGGAGGAGCTCGCCGGAGCTAGGTCGAAGGAGGTCGGAGCTTGGGTTAGGATGAGGGTTTTTGGCCTCAAAACTAGTTGAAGAGCACGACCGTGCCATGGGGTCTCTTTTACAGGCCATAGGATGCCCTTCCAAGCTTGGAAAGAAGTTTTCAAGCTTGAAAGGTGGTTGCAAAAATGGATATTTGAACCTTTGAATGGTTCTCATGACCTTTTGGGAAGAACTTAGAGCCCAAGGAATGGCTCAAATGAAAGGAAACTTCCCAAGGAATCCCGTATCAATTTTGAGAGGGATTGATTGAGAATCGAGCGAGAAATCCTCGCTTGAAACTCGACGGTGAAGGTTTCACATTCCAAAAATGGTGTAGGGACCTGCTTGTGAAGAAGGTAAAGAAGTTGGGGGCTATTTGTAAGAGAATTCAAAAGTTAAGGGTCTGAATGAGATAAAAGAGTTTGACTGGACCAAAATGCAAACTTAGATGATCTTAGATTAGGCCCAAATTTTGGTACAAACCTAATTTGGACCCAAGGAATCCAATGGTGAAGTTAGATTTAGGTAATTTATGCAAAAATCCAAATTAGGGCAAATGTCAGTCTAGGACTCTGTTTTGGGTCAAGATGGGTTTTGATGGTCAAATTGAAGGTTCCAAACCCTAGAGAATATTTTTATATAAATTTTAGAAGGTTTAGGCGAATTTTATCCTAACCAGAACCTCAGTTAATTAAGTGGGTCTGTTTTTAGGGTTTCAAAAGTCATTTAATTCTCAAAACACGTGTAAACCCTTTTTTGTTTGTTCTAACCCACTTGTTAGACTTTAAGGACCATTTGACCCTTAATTACCCCATAGGAAAGCCCGTGATTTTACTCATTCATGATATGATAGTAAAATTACAGTTTTAACCCTGTTTTCTTGTATTTCCCTCAGAATGGTTATCTAGTGACTTATGGTTCTCTGGCAGTTATGTAGGAGCATTTACTGACTTAATTGAATCAAGATGAGTTAGTTATGGCTCATGATGGTGTTCCCATCATACCCCCATGCTTAGCTTTTGCTAGTCTCTTAGAAAAATCTTACGGAATTAACTTTAATTCTAGACCATATGCCTTTCTATGCTCAAAACTCTAATGTGTGCTTTCTTTTGTAGATTAGGTCAGAACGCCGATAGTAAGCCTAAAGGTACTCAAGTATCAACCAAGATCCGGACCTAACCAGCTCTAGCCTCAGTTCGCCTTGATGATTTCTAAGGCCCACAGGAACTAACCTAAGGTTCATTGAACTCCGCGGTTAAAGCACCCGTGCTTGTAACATGTTTTAGCACAGGTTCAGTTTGCAATGCATTTTTGTAAGAGAGAGACAGTAGAATATTTGTTTGTTTTTGGAGAGTTTTATCTTTCTTTTCTTTTTATTTCTAGCCTTGGATAAGCTTTACAACACGGTTTATATAGGATTCCTAGTTCCCGCCATCGATCCTCGCAGGGTCCCTGGTAATCGATGCTTCGAGATAGCATCGCCCATGGCAACTCAGAAAACCCTGGCTTTCGAGATTTCGAGATAATCCCACCCATGGCGTTCTGTAGCTAAATCTAGACCCTGGCAGTCAACATTTCGAGATAATGCCACCCATGGCATCTGAACCAGCACAAGGTGCTTACATGCCTCTGGTAGGATATTTAGATATCCTAAGAGATAAGCACCGATGAGATGATATGTTTTTGCACATCTTTGAGTGGAATTTTTCGCCTCTCCGTGCTGAGAACTCATCCAAATCAACTTGTGTTGATCAGTCGCTCCTAATCTAGGTAACGTTTTCGGAACATATTTAACACATATTTCGTGATTTTGATATTTAAGCTCACTGAACCAGATTGTGTGTGGATTGGAGTGCTTAGGTTACTGAGTCCCGCAAACTAGAGGTCAGTTAACGAGGCCAAATAATCCTTAAACCTTAGACCTAATACTTAAGCTTCGCATTTTCCCCAACCTCTTGAGAACTATCCAGATCTTAGCGGATACTTGAATTTTTAAGCCTAGGATCATAGCTCAAGAGGCCTAAGATCAGTGTTCCTACTAATCTCTTTTTGTTTCTTAGCACTTTTTGTCTTTCATTTTCTTTCTTTTGATTTGGTTTAGAATTAAGTCAATTCCTTAATATTTTACTAATGACTATCTCTTTTTCTCTTTTCCTTTCAAATTATGCTCCATTTTGACATTTTTATCTCCTTCCTTTTTTCCTAAAAAATGATATGCAATCAATTCAAAATTTCCTCCCTTCTTCTAGTTTTGTTCTTTTTTTTTCAAATTTTTTATTTTTTTTATTTTTTGGAATATGTGATTTTTTTTTATGAAACCCTTTCTTGTGAAGTGATTTTCACGGCGTTTTGCACTTTAATACCCTCCCATGCCTACGATTTGCAATGCCCTCATTGTAAATTAGGTGGGTTCGAGTTCAGCTTAGATCATTCACTAGAATTGGTGTTGGGTGGGTGGATGGGTCGGGATGACTGTTGCAGATGATTTCAAGCTTGGGTACGGGTACCAAAGGTGGAGTCGGCATTCTAATGGATGATCCCTAAAGTGAAATATGAGTTTAGCATAAGATGTGTCGAGATGGGTTTCAGGTTTTTTGAAAAGATGATGGGTTGCCTCCCGTTAAGGGATAAGTTTAACGCCATCAACCGGGCACAATAAGCTCAGGGAGAATGGAGATCAAAAGATACCTCAGTCTTGTTCGCATCAGTGTCGCTGACCGTTCACAACAAAGGGTTCTGAATCAAGGCTAGGTTGGCTGATTTCTACGGCTCCATTTCCAAAAATTTGTCTGATATGGTTTAATCCATTTTGATCTGAGTTTTCCTGGGAATAATTTGAGTTTGGCATCAAAGAGTAGCACTTTCTGACCAGAGTGAAAGATCTTTCTGGATATGTGCTTGTTGTGAAAGACCTTAACCTGCTCTTTGTAAATTCGCAAGTTCTCATACGCATCATTGCGTAATTCATCGATCTCGCTCATTTGAATCTTTCTGTAGGTTTTTGCCTTAGAAAGATCTAGATTACACTTCCGTATTGCCCAATAGGATTTATGCTCCAACTCGACGGGGAGGTGACATGCCTTCCCGTACACTAATCTGAAAGGAGGCATGCCTAATTGGGTTTTGTGGGCAGTCCTATAGGCCCACAAGGCTTCCGGAAGTTGGGACGACCAATCCTTTTTTGTCAGGTCGGACAGTGACTTGAAGGATTTTATTGATCTCTTGATTCGATAGCTCAGCTAGACCGTTGGTTTGGGGGTAATAAGGAGTAGAGATTCAATACGACACCCCGTATTTGGTCATCAGTGATCTGAACTAAGCATTTGTGAAATGGGTCCCTCGATCAGTGATAATAGCACGTGGAATTCCGAATCGAAAAAAGATGTTCTGATGACTGAATTTGATTACCACCTTATGATCATTGTTTTGGGTCGGAATGGTTTCGATCCATTTGGACACGTAGTCAGCAGCGAGAAGAATATATTCGAAACCATCTAAAACAGGGAAAGGTCCCATGAAATCAGTCCCCCAAATATCAAAGATTTCGCATACAAGAATCAGTTGTAAAGGCATCATATCGCAGTGGCTCATGTTGCCCAAGGTTTGGCAACAGGTGCATGCCTTATAGTGATTGTACGCGTCTTTGAAAATCGTGGGCCAATAAAAGCCGCACTGGAGGATTTTTGCTGTGATTTTATGTCCAGAAAAGTGTCCGCCGTAGGCCTGGCCATGGTAGAAGGACAAAATGTCCTGGATTTCCGCTTTCGGGATGCACTGTCTAATGATCTGATCAGCACCAATGCAGAAGAGGTACTGATCTTCCTACACGTAGTACTTGGCATCGGAAAGTAATTTGTTTTTCTTTTCCTTCAGCCAATCAGACGGGACCTGATGTGATGCCAAGTAGTTTACTAAATCAGCAAACCAAGGAAGATCTCTACTAATAGTTAGGAGGTGCTCATCGGGAAAATGTTCTTTGATGAGTCTGGAAGGGTCGATACTGTTATAATGAAGGTGGGAGAAGTGGTCAGCTACCATGTTTTGCTTTCCCGCTTTATCGCAAATCTCGAGATTAAACTCTTACAATAGCATGATCTAGCGGATTAGTCGAGGTTTTGCGTTCTTATTTGCAAGGAGGTGCCTCACTGTAGTGTGATATGAGTGTATGATAACGCGAGAACCCAAAAGATATGATCTGAATTTTTCCACGGCAAATACTGCGGCTAGCAGCTCTTTCTTAGTAACTATATAGTTACGCTAAGCCTCGTCAAGTGTCTTGCTAGCGTAGTAGATGACGACAGGTTTCCGGTCTATTTTCTACCCAGGCACCGCTCCTGCAGCATAATCAGATGCATCACATATGATCTCAAAGGGTTGAGATCATTCAGGGGACTACAGGATAGGTGCTTGGGTAACTCGATCACGCAGGATCTCAAATGCTTGAGTGCACTCCTTGGAGATTTCAAAGGGGACATCCTTAAATAGCAGATTAGTCAGAGGGCGCACGATTTTCAAGAAATCGGGAATGAATCGACGGTAAAAATTGAGTGCCCCAGGAAGGATCGGATGTCTTTGATCGAGCTAAGCATAGGGAGTTTGGAAATCAAATTCACCTTGGCTCGATCAACCTGGATGCCTTTTTCAGAGACGAGATGTCCCAGGACAATTCCCTTAGGTACCATGAATTGGCTCTTATCCCAAGAAAGAACTAAGTTCACATCGATGCATCACATGAGGATCTGGACCAAGTGCAGAGGCAATCGTCAAATGATTCACCAAATATCGAGAAGTCATCCATGAAGACTTCAAGGTATTCACCTACCATATCTGAGAATATGGCAAGCATGCACCGCTGAAAAGTAGTGGGTGCATTGCAGAGACCAAACGGCATCCTTCGGAATGCATATGTTCCGAAGGGGCAGGTGAAGGTGGTCTTCTCTTGGTCCTCGGGATGGATTGCGACCTGATTGTAACCAGAGTACCCATCCAAAAAGCAGAAGAATCGATTTCTTGCTAGTTTCTCGAGATTCTAATCAATGAATGGTAGTGGGAAATGATCCTTCTTCGTGGAGGAATTGAGTCTTCTGTAGTCAATGCATACTCTCCACGAGTTTGCTGTACGGGTTGATATGGTTTCTTCGATTTCAGTCGTGATGACAGTGAGCCTTGCCTTCTTAGGCACAACTTGGATTGGGCTCACCCACCGACTGTCGGAGATTGGGTAGATCATCCCTGCATCTAACCACTTGATGATCTCCTTTTTCATGACATCCTGCAAATTTGGATTCAGGCATCTCTGCATTTCACGGGATGGTCGTGAGTCCTCTTCAGTGTAGATGTGATGTGTGTAGTATGAAGGGCTGATACCAGTCAGATCATTGAGAGTCCATCCAATGACTCTTCGATGCTGCTGGAGAATAGAAATCAGGTGTGTTTCCTGATCAGGTGTGAGTTGGGAATTGATAATCACAGGAAACGTCTGATTGGAACAAAAAAAGACGTACTTGAGATGATCGGGAAGAGGCTTTAATTCCAAAATCGGGTTATCAGCAGCAGCGGGTGGTTTAGGATGGGTGTCGGGAGCAAAGGAAGGAGCTATGGGTGTGTCTAGGTTGAGTTCAGGCTCCTCTAATTGCGGGTTTTGATCCTCTTGTGGTTGATCGGAAATAGTTGATTTTTCCTCGATAAGGTCGTCAACCACAGCTTCAATATTGCAAATCTGTTTTTTGATTCCACAATTAATTTCTTGTTGGGCCTTAAAGATGTCGATCTTTAGTGTCTTGCTCCCAAATTTTAATTTAATTTAGCCCTCCTCACAATTGATATTGTCCCTGGTAGTGGCCAGAAAGGGTCTCCCTAGTATGATTGGTGTATTCTTCACATTCTCAGGAGCATCCATGTCTAAGAAAATAAAATCTACTGGAAAATAGAAATCATGTACCCTAACTATGACATCCTCGAGAATTCCTTTTGGTGACTTAATTGATCGGTCAGCTAGTTGTAAAGTCATTTCAGTTGGTTTAAACTCAGATTCCTTGAAGTAGTCTAGTAGCGATGTAGGTATCAAATTTATGGAGGCTCCTAAGTCTAATAAAGCTCGATTGAATTGTATATCACCATTTCATAGGAGATCAAAGGGGTGCCTGGGTCTTTTGCCTTAGGCGGGAGTTTGCTCAAAATGATAAAGCTGGCTTGCTCCGACAGTACGATCGGATTCTCGTCTTTGGTTCGCGACTTACTCTTAGGTGTACATATGTCTTTTAGAAATCGTGCATAAGTCGGTACGTGGCGTATCGCATCCATTAAGGGGATGTTTATATGGACCTGCTCAAAGAGCTTGACCAGGTCTTCCTCAGGTGCGATTGTTTTGGTTATCCTTTTTCCCTTGGTCAAGGCCTCAGGAAATGGAGCCTTAGATGGTTCCTCTAGAATGGGTCCAGGTTATTGATCTGGAATAGAAGTGTCCTGGATGACTATCCTAGGTTTAGGGTTTGTATTACCAGGTTGGGAGTGGCTTGGATAAGGTGAATCCTGTGCTGTTTTGCCAGTGCGGGTAGTAACAGAATTCAATCCTACCTGGTTTTGGTTTGGTGTGTGTAAAAGACGTGCTTGCTGCTGGTAACTCGTATATGATGTCGAAGCCTCCATCTCATCGGGTGATGGAGCATAAGGGGCCTGATAAACAAATTGAGCTTGGCTCGAATTTAGGTTTATAACATGCCTCTGGTTCGGTACGTTATTCGAATTAGGCAGAAGTTGTGAAGGAAGTGCACCAGGGTGGTGAGGATTTGCCATCTGGTTAAGTTGATTGCGAACCTTTGTGATCTCGTCTTTGTGCCGTTTTTGCGTAGCTGCATTTGTCTTCTAACTGTCAGCCAGAGTCTGAAGGATAAGAGTCATTTGATTTGTATGAGTTGGCCCAGATTGATAAGTTTGGTTAGGTTGAGGATGAGGCGGCTGATATGGACGAGGAGCTTGTGGTCGGGGTTGATATTGAGGTCTCTGATTTTGATTATTACCTGACCACGTGAAATTAGGATGATTACGCCATCCAGGGTTGTATGTGTTGGAGAATGGATCATTCTAAATGGCGTTGATGTCCTTACAGGTCTGAGGAACCTCAGAAAAATCAGAATACGAGGGTTCAGAGTTCCCCCAACTAAAGTAAGTGGGTCCAGAGTTTCCTCCGAAACCAGAATCAGACGAGGGTGGATACAGGTCCATCCCCTGAGAAGGTCGGTGATAGATGTTGTTCACAGCCTCCCTGCCAGAGGGTGGTTGCATGAATAGGTTTTGCGCAGAGGTGGCTCGCTACAAATGTCGAGTTAACTCATCCACCTTCTTCTCAATAATAGATTCCTTGTCCAGATGACTGGCCATCAGTTCCAAGTCGACGAAAGAGGACAAGCCCTGCGTCTCATGTGCTCCTTTTGGATTCATCAATGCACGGGCATTCATTTAGTCGAACATGCCCATGGATTCATTATTGATGGAGTTCTCGCACATATTCTCGAGAATCTCCCACATGGTATCTTCGTGTTGACCCATGATGTTTCCTCACAGGTCACATTGATGAATAATCAAATATCTTCACGGAGTCCTTGGTAAAAAGACTAGACTTGTTCCCATTTAGGAACTCCGTGGTGGGGGCACTTTCGCATGAGATCCAGAAAATGATCCCATGCCTCGTGAAGTGGTTCTCTTGCTTGTGTGAAATGTGTGATCTGGTGCCGTAAAGCATTTGTCCGACCAACAGGGAAGAACTTTCTCAAAAACTCAGATTAAAGTTCCGCCCAGGTGTTGATTTGACGTGTTTGGGTTTGGTACCAGTGAGCAACTTTATCCATGAGAGAGAAGGAGAACATTTTCATGAGTAGAACATCCCGATTTTGAGCTTCTGACTCGAAGGTCTGGGCTAGATGCTTGAGTTGCTTGATATGGTGGAAAGGATCTTCGGAATTACGCCCATGGAATTTGGGAATGGCATGAATCATATTGGGCTTGAGTTCAGTGTCAGGTCCTCTAGCGGGGATTTGTACTCGAGGTTCGATTGCCACTGCAGCGGAATTGTAGTGATCTCGCATCATTGGATGCTGCAGTAGGTTTACAAAGGCTTGGAATAGATCATTGAGGTGCTGAAGCTAACTTTCAAGATTATTTTCTTCTGCTGGTTGTGCCATGATGATGGATGAAGCAGAATCAGGTTCAGATGAATAAGAAGAGATATCGATTGGATTGGGTTGTTGCACAAACAAGGAGGTCGAGGCTTGGCCTCGACAAGAATGAGCAGCTAAAGGAGGCCTCAAGGATGGTCTTAGTGACCTCCTCTCGAACATGCACCGATGGAGTAGATGAGAGGTAGAATGTGATGAACCCAATTAAGACACCCAAAAATTTTGGATGACTATAGAGGTTCGGGGCGGATGATACCCCTTAATCAGAAAGCTGTCCACCTAAGAATTACCTGGGCAGCTAGCAAGGGAGAGTCTTGCAATGACCCCTACACGGTAGAGTGCCCCCATGGGTTATAGGGTTTTCCTCACCTGACCTCTCTTGTCACTGATGTTCCAAGTAGACCAGAATGGGGACTCGACCTCTTAAGTCTACCAGTTTTAATTAAGAGCAAGGGTGCTTAGGTTTTCACTTGAACTTTTAAGATGTTTTTGTGAAAAGTGACCTAATTTGAAGATTGGTTAACCCAACAAGGTGGGTCAACTTCACCTGTATTGTCTTCTTGAGAAATTTAGGTTATTCTTTTAGTATTCAAATGAATTAAAGAGCCTGATTTTTAGGATTTTGCTTGAATAGATCAGTTCAGTCAATGTCTAGGAACACATTGTTTTGGCGAGATAATTTCTTGATTAAGAAAGTGTGTCTCTAAAACCCTAATCTGGAATCCTTAATTGGCTTTAATTTGGTCCAATTTTGTTTGTTAGAATGTGGTACCTAGGGCTCAAACAAGAATGTGATTGCCCTAGATACCTTAGCTTCAAATGGGTGCACAGATCGGGGTTTGAATGTTTGTAGAATGTATCAAATCAGGCAACTTGATGATTAATCTAAGAATATAATGCTAGTTCTAATTGATTTCTTCCTTTTTTAGCTTTTTCAGAATCAGGGGTTTAGAAGGATTTGAATGGAGCTTTACCTGTCCCTGGAGTTGTTTATGTGCGGCAGATCTTCCTCAATGGGTCCCCTGAAATAGATCAAAGTCAAAAGAGATAGAGCAAGTTAGTATTGACTCGGATATTTGCAATCAAAAGATCTGAATTGCGCGTTGCTCCCTGGTAACGGCGCCAAAATGTTTGCGCAGTGAAATCGAGGTTAAAAACTGCGTTATAGTATAGCTGAAATCACTTTGAAAATAAATAAATTTATTACTTGAATTTTAAGTCCGCGGTCGAACACAGTGAGCAATATGGAATTCAAAACTCAAGATCACAATTTAAATCAGGAATAGAGATTGCAATAAAAATAATGTCAGAATCAATATGCAAAAAGAATGGAGTAAAATAGTGATTTAAATCACCAATTACTCATCACAAATAACAATTAAATCAAAGCCTCAAGTATATGCAATCAAAGGTATCAAACAGCTTAAACAACTTGTACTACAGTGCTAGAGACTCAATGGTCTCTCTCTTTTGCTTCCTTTCTCTGTGCTTCTCCTCTTCTTCTTTTCTCTGTGCTCTTCCTGTGTGGCTTCCTTCTTCTCCTTTTCTTTCTCTTCTTTCCTTCTCTGCCTTCTTATCTTCAAGCCTTCTTTTCTTCTTTCTTTCTTCACGCACAGAGGGCAGCCATCACAAGTTTTGGCTAAGTGTTGCACGGGGAAAAACCCTCCCCTGCCCTGCGCTCTCTCTCTCTCTCTCTCTCCTCTTAGGTTTCGCCCTCCCAGGGCCACTCAGGGTATAGTCGAGTAATTGGGTAGGCGCGCACCCGGGTTCAGGCTCACCGGCTGTGGGTGGTAAGCGAGGAGTGAAGGCTTAGGTGGGTCGGGCGCACCAAGTCCGCAGGGTATATGTCACGGACGAGGTACGTGAGGGCGCAGGGGACCACACGCCCTGTGACTTGAGGCACTAAGGCCTAGAGAGAAGTTAAATTTATGCATAGTTGGTCGCTTGTGAGTCTCCGATGTGGGACTATCTGCATCCCTCTTCTTCGCGCATCTGCAGTAGAGGTCCTTCCTTCGATTTCCGTGGCTTGTGAGGTCCAAGCATCCAATCAACCGCCTGAGGTAGTATCTGAAGCAAATCCGTACAACCTGGGACTTCTACCTAGGGCAGTCAAGAGATGGAGCAAGCTCGAAGCTTCTTTGAAGCTCTTCATTAATGGCGGCTAGGGGGTAGACCTGAAATCAAGAAAAACAACCTCTCATCCTTGTCAGAAGGCTTAGGAAGGATTGTCGTGGAGTGGCGAGTGCGGTGGTGGGTGCAGCGTGTGATGAGAGTAAGGGTGGCGGCCTGATGGTGACGAAAACGGCCGTGAGTAGGTGGGTTGTTCGGTGGGCGATTTGGGTGAGCGAAGTAGTGAATGGGAAGAGGGGTTTTGAAGAGGGTGGAGCGGTAAAGGTTGTGGGCTTGTCGACGAGTTAATTAGTGGTCTGTGGTGGTGAGATGGGCTCGCCGGAGGAGTGGCTGGAGGTGAGGACAATGGAGGTGAAGGGCGTGTCGAGGGATCAAAATCGAAGGATAAATAGGGGAAAAAGAGTAGGGGAGACGAGGGAACATTGAAACCTAATCTCAAGATGAAAGGGGTAGGGCAACGTCGGTTGTGGTTGGTGGGCACTGTGGACGAAAGGTTCTTCGATGAGGGAGACATCGAGGATGAAGGGGCTAGGGCGCTTCTGAGTTGGCTGTCGAAAGGCGGAGGAAGTCAGGGGGAAAGAAGATGCTCCCAGTTTGGTCGTTGGGAGGCCGTAGGACAACAGTGGAGGAGCTCGCCGGAGCTAGGTCGTAGGAGGCTGGAGGTTGGGTTAGGAAGAGGGTTTTTGGCCTCAAAATTAGCTGAAGAGCATGGCCGTGCGCTGGGGTCTCTTTTATAAGCCATAGGACGCCCTTCCAAGCTTGGAAAGAAGTTTTCAAGCTTGGAAGGTGGTTGCAACAATGGATATCCTAACCTTTGAAAGGTTCGCTTGACATTTTGGGAAGGACTTAGAGCCCAAGGAATGGCTCAAATGGAAGAAAACTTTCTATGGAATCCCCGTATCAATTTTGAGAGGGATTGATTGAGAATCGAGCGAGAAATCCTCGCTCGAAACTTGAAGGTGAAGGTTTCACCTTCCAAAAATGGCGCAGGGACCTGCTTGTGAAGGTAAGGAAGTTGGGGGGCTATTTGTAAGAGAATTCAAAAGTTAAGGGTTCTAAATGAGATAGAAAGAGTCTGACTAGACAAAAATGCAAACTTGGTCAAGATGATCTAGTACAGACCTAATTTGAACCCAAGGAATCCAATGGTGAAGTTAGATTTGGGTTTTGACCAAGTTTGCTTGGGTAATTTATGCAAAAACCTAAATTAGGGCAAATGTCAATCTAGGACTCTATTTTGGGTTAAGACGGGTTCTGATGGTCAAATTAAAGGTTTCAAATCCTAGAGAATGTTTTTATATGTATTTCAGAGGGTTTAGGTGAATTTTATCCTGACTAGAACCTCAGTTAATTAAGCAGGTCTGTTTTGAGGGTTTCAAAAGTCATTTAATTCTCAAAACACGTGCAAACCCTTTTCTGTTTGTTCTAATCCACCTGTTAGACTTTAAGGACCATTTGACCCTTAATTATCCCCTTGGAAAACCTGTAATTGTACTGCATTCATGATATGATGGTAAAATTACAGTTTTAACCCTATTTTCTTGTATTTCCCTCAAAATGGTTATGGAGTGACTTATGGCTCTCTGGCAGTTATGTAGGAGCATTTACTGACTAATTGAATCAAAATGAGCTAGTTATGGCTCATGATGGGGTTCCCATCAAGTCTTTGAAATGTTGTATATAGCACCTATGTGTAAGCTTTCCATCATTTATAAATTTTTCATAGCATAAAGTCTATTATTAACATAATTGCTTTACAGAATGGAAGTTAAATTAGCTAAGATTTTTCAGTAGATGATAAAATTGATTTTTATATGTAGTTTTGTAGCCTTTGCCCTTTATGTAGCACTAGCTTTGCTTGATTTAGCAGTAGACATTTCTTCATCCACTCTATCAGTAATGCTTTATTTTCCCAGCCTTTTGGAGCAACTCCTCGCCTTGCTCGCCTTTGGATATCCTGGAGTTGTTTCATTTATTGTAAAAAATGCTTGAGTCAGAGATTATTTACTAGCCAATGTATTACATTTATTAATTAACAGGTTTGCGTATATAGTTTGAATGGTATTATTGATACATATCAGTATTTTGTATAATCTACACCTCATATAAAAGCACTATTCGGATAGGAGTGGTGATGGAACACCATCATGAGCCATAACTAGCTCAATTTGATATGATAAAGTCAATAAAAGCTCCTATATATCAGTCAGAAGGTCTCTTGGGCAAGTTAAGTTATTTTGAGAAGACAAGAAGTATAAAAGGTTATTTATGCAATTTTACCAGTAATCCACAAATACAAAATAACCATGGAATTTTTTAGCGGTTACTAAAGGTCAAATATGCATTTAAGTCTAATAAGGGAGGCCCATGCAAACAGAAACGAGTTTTCACATATTTCAAGAATTAAATGATATCTGAAATCCTAAAAATAGACCCACTTAATCTACTGAGGTTCTGGTTAGGATAAAATTCACATAAACCCTCTAAAATTCATAGAAAAATATTCTCTAGGGTTTAGCATCTTTGAATTGACCATCAGAACCCGTTCTGACCCAAAATAGAGTCACTAACAGACTATTGCCCTAATTTAGGTTTTTGGATAAATTACCCAATCAAGCTAGGTCAAAACCTAAAATCCAACTTCACTGTTGGATTCCTTGAGTCCAAATTAGGTTTGTATCAAAATTTGGGTCCAATATGAGATTATTTTGACCTAGTTTGCATTTTAGTCCAAGTCTAACTCTTTTTCTCTCAAATAACCCCTCAGCTTTTGAAATTATTACAAAAACCCCCCTAACTTCTTCATGTTCTTCATAGAAATGCCCCTTCCGCCATTACTGTGTGAACTCATGAACCGCCGACCTTCATTCAAGAGATTCTCCCTGATTTCACTATGGAATCCTTCCAAATTTGGAAGGAAGATTCTTAAGGAGTTGCTCTTCAATCTGAGGCAGGTCTTGCCTTCTAATCTCGTCCAAGAGTTCATACGAACTCTTGGGAATCCTAAACCTATTCTGTGATTTTCGAGCTTTCAAAGCTTGGTTTCCAAGCTTTGAAGCTTGCCCTCTGGCCTATAAAAGCCCCGCTTAGCATTCCCCTTTTCTTCAGCAAGTCTTTAAGCCAAAAACCCTCTTCCTTCCTCTACCTTCAGCTCACTCTGAGCTTGCTTCGACGAACTCCTATCCCCATCTCCTTCGCTGGCCACCACATACCATAGGCGCCCGGTTCCTCTTCCCTATCATCTTTCGAGTCTCAACATACCCGTGTGATGCTTCCTAACCCCGTCTTCGTCGTCGTCTACCTCATCGGAGTTTTCATCTCCTCCGACGCCGACCATACCACAACTAGTGCCAACCATACCACAACCGGTGCCAACCCTGTCCTCCTTCATCCGATAGCTAGTTTGTTCGACTCCTCTTTGTCAACTCATCACCATCGTATTGCCGAAACTCCATTCCAACCGTTCATGCACCCGCTCCAATTTCGACTTCCGTCTTGCTGACATACCTCCGACAAAGCATTCCTGCTGCCACAGATCATCTTTCCACCCGCCATCGCATCCACAAGCATCGCCTCACTTCACTGAGTAAAAGCCCCAAAGAAATTTGGAACTTGGCTTTCTCTATCTCCTCACTCGACTTACGCACCTTCGTCCACCTTCCTCGAGGTCGTCAGGCCTCTCTGACTACATACGTAGCATGCCACCGCCACCATCGACTTCGCTGCACTGTTGTGCACCTACTGAGCTATTCTGACGTGGCTTTGAAGCTGTCTTTTGATTCTCATGTACTCGTCATCGGTCACCATTGACGTAGCTGCTTCAATAGAGCTCCAGCACATGTTCTTGCAATACAGTTCCCAGGCACTTGCTCTAGGTGACATGGATTCAGCCCAAGAAGCTTCCCCGCTGATCAATTCGGACCTTTGACCAAGTCCTCTGTGCCAATTTGATGAAGGAAGCAGCTGCAGCTTTCACTGCCTTGTGCGAAGAACAAAGGTGGGACTTTAGTCCCACATCAGTGAGCAATGAAGCCTCAACCACAGATTAAAGGAAAAAGTGCCAGGGCTTTTCTGCCTCAACACTGGGGGGTGAGGTCCCCCACACACCCTATGCACCCTCGTTCGTGACCATTGCTCGCGGACCTGGACCCTAACTCGATTATCCGGTTATCAACTTGCTTATACACCTGGGTCTAAGAAAGAGAGAAAGAGAAGAGGAGGAAAGGAGAGAAAGAGAGAGTGGGGTTACGGGGGTTTTTCTTCAGAGTATACTATCTGACACTTAGCTAATTTCATCAATCCCTCCCTTGTGCATTAAGAGAAGACAAGAAGAAGAAGCAGCCAAGAGAGGAACAATGCTTATGCACTGTAGCATCAAAGAGAGTGCACTGTGCACTCATCATACGTGGCATTTGGTTGATTAATACTGTAGCATTATTTGAGTATAATTGTAATAAGATAATTTGGTGATTCAAATCACCATTTTTACCCTAATCTTTTTGCCACATTGACTCTTGAATCTATATATCTATCATGTATGCTTGAAATTGCTATTACCTTGCTATATTCTTGCTTACAATTATGATCTTGAGATAAATTGCCATATTGCTCCTTATGTTCGACTTCGAATTTCTTTCGAGTTATAAATTTTAAGTGTTTTATGTAATTTATCAGCTATACTACAGCACATTACTTTTAAAACACCGATTCAACGCATTAACAAGTGGTATGAGAACGTAGATCCCTAGTAATAGACTCATTTTCATTTGTAAGTTGTTAAAAGACAAACTGATAAATAAACCCTAGATGTACCTGATGTAAACACGGTATAACACATAAGCCATCTATTTTTGCTTGTTCTTAGACATATATTTGCATCATACATTATAAATATTGCATAACATGCATCATCTTGCATTTAGGTTAGGTTGTATAAAGTTTAGGTTAATTTTCCCTTTTTGTGGTCAGGTAACAGAGTAACATTTAATCAGAGCCTCGGATTGAAGATCCAATCGTAAGGATCTGATCAGGGCAATGATCGGAGTTCAAGGACTCCAAGATCACCCCGATCGGACTTCTGTAGCATCAGATGCAGTCCAAGAAAGATTAGAGGTCAAGGGGCCAGGATGGTGTAAATCCGTACATCAGATGACAAATTTGACCACACGAATGGGTTCAGATCGATGATTGCAGCCCAACAACGTGAAAATTGGTCCAATCCGACATTCGTAGCACCATCTACAACTCATAGAAGATGGACGACCATGATGGCGCCATGTGGCGCTATCACAGCTGCCCAAATCGACCGCAACACCTCTTCTCAACCTTTGAAGGCGCAGGCGAGGCAAGTTCTCAACCGTTGGATCTTGATCCAATGGCCATGGACGCCTGGCCCTTAAAATGTAAACACAACCATCTGCGAGGATGGCGCAGCAGTGAAGCAGTTGTGGGTGACGTAGAGGACGTGCGTTCGATTCCCGCTGGGCCTCAAATCAAGGTGCAGGCGTGGAGCGGCCGATGTCAGCCGTGTGATGCACATCAGGTGGTGGAGAAGTGGCTACGTGGCCGCACCAGATGTGCAAGCTGGTGCACGCGAGATTGGATTCCTAAGCCCATGCGCAATCGCACGTGCGGGTGTTGGACGCGTTGAAGCAGAAGCGGCAGGATGGCTTTTAAGTCGTCCGATCAGTTGAGAATCAGAGATTGTGTGAAGCATTGACTGCGCGAGGAGAAGTGGCGCGGGCACGAGCACACGTCGCCCACGATCTGGGCTTTAGTGACGGTTTTATCCGTCACTAAAGACCCTTGATTTAATGTTTTAAAGTGTTATGACCTTTTTGCCCCCTCCAATCTACACCTATATATAGCCCTACGACCCTCACACTTTCTTCATCCCTTCCTCTCTTCTCTCACCCCCTCCAAAGCTTTAAGAGCTTGTCCCAAACCCGGGATGCTCCATTATAGTTAAAATTATTATTTTTCCACCTCATCCCCTTCGTGGAGCATTCCACGGTGGTCCTCTCACCGCCATTCGGGAAGCGGAACTCGTTGCGACGTCGTCCTACCCTGTTCTCCGTCATCCCTCATCGTTCTCCTTCGTCCCGCATCACACCACCTTCGTCTGGGTGCTCTGTCATTGCAGCTCGTCCTCCAAGCAGCCGTCGAGGAGGATAACTGCTCTCTACCTTCTCTCTTACTGCTTTCTAGTGTAGATTTTCCACTTTCTAGTGTAGATTTTTTGCTTTCTAGTGTAGTGAGTAGTTGTAATTGTAATGAACATCAGCTTGTGGTTATGAGATCCATGTTTATTCTATCTCTGTTTTCTCTTTATTTGTAATATTCTTTCTCTTTTTTCTATTATTTATTCTTTAAGTAGATAGCTAGTTTAGATTCAATTTGACTAGTTTATCTACTTCGTGATAAATAAAATAAACACGATTTTTAATCAAACGTCCGTCTCCCTGTGTTCTACTCGAAATTCTTTTTGAGTTTCGGTTAAATTTATCTGTTGACGATTTTTCTCTCAAATCAAACTAAAATGACGGATTTTCAAAACTCAAATCCCGTTTGCATACGTTTTCCATTCAACAGTACCACAATGAATCCTTTTCATTTTTTCCAATAGAACGGAGTGTTTAGAATGTAAAAACGAAATAACACACTACAATCGAATGTAAGTCCATCGATATACATTTTTTCCAAAAATTCTAACCTGATCTTGGGTTGTCTTTCCTCCAGCAATGCAATTGCCTTTGTCACGTCGTCGCTTCTCTCGTTCCTCTTGGGCTTGCTCTTCTTCTACCTTAACGGTAGGTGTAGTTAAGAGAATGCCTACTTTCCTTTTATTTGAAAATGTCTTTTCGTTTCCCTCAACTACTCACACGAAGTCTCCAGTGCACTGATAAGTCACATGTAATACAACAGAGGTGACTTTTGATGTACACATACCTCGTGTGATACAACTTTAGCCACTTTGTATTATACTTTTTACCTTACTCCATGTGATAATATTAATTGCGTAGAACAATTGTATTATAATTATATCTATTAATATGTGCTACAATCCATTTGTCTTACAATTCTACATATTATTACAGTATCGTTACACGCAATATATCATTAATTACAACATGTAATTAATATTAACGCTTTTACAAATTGTATATCTATTCGTTACAACTTACATTATTTACTTTACATTGCTAAATGTATTTTGTTACAATTAAATACACATCGTATTACAACAGGTACTCATAGATGTTACAAAGTTTTGTTAATTTTAACAAGTTACAACATGCATTTGTAGTTGTTATAATATTCATTGTATACATTACAACGTTAAAGCTTCATGCTTACAAACAACTTCATGTCTTATTATAAAATGTCTTCTAATTTGTTACAATTAATGTTTTCAGTTGAATTGTAATATTGATTCTCGATACTAACAATCTTCTTAATGTGGGTTGATTTGTTACCTTGTTTGTTATTTAAACTACGTGGATAGTTGTAATTATATTCTACTTATAGCATATAATAATAACAAATTTGATTGATTGCGTGTTTATAGGGTAAGCTTTGTTGAGATCGACATTTGTCAATCCCATAATTTCCGCAGTGGTTACAAAACCACCAATGTTCCTTTTGATGGTTTTAATCTCATGCGTGGAATCTAAATCCAATGGATAGCAATTGGTGCTTATTGTGGCTTTTATGAGCATAGTGTTCTCTAGATAAACCTTATATATATATATATAGGAGGGCTCGGAGCGTGCAGGTGACGTGCAGCAGCAGCAACATCTCATCACGAGTAATATTTTGGATTGAAAATTTGGAGATTGAGATCACTTCGTTTAAACATGTTATGCACCAAATTTGAAGTCAATCCGACACTCCTAGCACATTCATCAAAGGAGGCTCATTTTTTACGGCCTAAGTATCACAAAATTCGACCATGTTGGATGTATGTGTTAGGAATGTCGGATTGGCTTTCAAATTTGATGCATAACATGCTCATATGAAATGATCTCATTCCCGAAATTTTAAATTCAAAACATTACTCGTGATGAGAGATATTGCCGTACCTGCACGTAACTTAGTGCAGGTCACCTGCATGCTCCTTTTTCCCTATATATATATATTATATGGGCATTATCGTTTGAGCATATAATGCCTAAAAAAATAAAGATAAACACCACATGAACACCATGAGGTGAAGATCGCATGATCAATATCAATACTACCTACAATTTTGAAAGTGATATTGCAACAAATTGATATTAATGCAATATGTCATAAAAAATATGTATACATTATTCCACTTATAACAGGTTTCTAAAAAGTTGGAAGTGGCTACCACCAATCTTTTAGGAACATTCTAAAACTAGGTGTCCATTTAGTTAGTAGTGTTGGTAATACTAAAGCGAAATATGGAAAGTAGTAATTAACATACTTGAAAAAGGTGCGAATGACCTCTACTTTCAAGCATTCAAAATAAGGGAGGGGAACATATTAAAATAATGAACAAACCTTGTAACAATAAAGAAGAGTCATTATAATGTCATTTGTATGCATTTGTAATGTGCAAACATGCCAATTGTAACAAACCTTGCATTTTTTGTAATAAGATAGTACTCACGTTATGCCAACTAACTCCAAAAAGAAAGTTCGTATTACGAAAAATAACATATAAAAAATAATAATTAACGAACAAAAATGTGCTATACAAGCAGTTGTAATATAAGTCATACTTTAGAATTACTTATAACACTACTAGAAAAACAAGTATTGACGACGATGAACTTGTGACGGTTACCATAAAAATCGTCATCTATTGTACCCTTAGTCCACCCTCCCTCGACTTTGGTTCTCTCACTTATACGACTGTTCCCAAACCATCTTATTATTAGTATAGGAGTTGGTTTTGATAAAAACCATCATACAAGCATTTTGGGAAATTTGGTCATGCATTAATTTTTCCCACCTTGATCTACCATACACAGTGGTTGTTGAAAAAATCGTTGTAACTGGGGAGATAAACACAAAACCCTCTCCCACAACCCTGACCCCTTGCTTCCATTCTCCTCCTTTAAAACCCTCTTCCCTCTCTTCGGCAATCGTAATTCCTCTCTCTAACCACCATTGTCCCTCTCTTTGGTCGTCGTTGACCACCCTCCTCATCGGTAATGCCAGGTCTTATCCTCCTCCTCCTCCATCTACCCCTCCTCCTGGTCGACCCCCTTCTCGTTGTCACCAACCCCCGACCCTCCTCCTCCCCTATCTACCCCTCCACCTTCCCTTGTCGCTCCTCTTCTCGCATCCACCCCCTCCTCCTACGAGCAAGTCCCCTCCTCCTACACGTGAGCCCCCTCCTCCTCAGCCTTCTCCTACCACAATCGCCCCCTCCTCCTGTGCGTGAACCCCCCTCCTCCCGCAGTCGCCCCCTCCTCCTGCACGTGAGCCCCTTCCTCCTCAGCCCCCCATCTCACAGCCGCCCCCTCAGCCCCACCCCTTCCTCTCCTCCGCAAGTCGACCCTATCCTCCTCCACCTCCACCTTCCCCTCCCATCCAAACATCCCAACTAACCCCCCCTTCCGGCGATTTTTTTTTAATTAAGATAATTTTTAGTTTATGTTAATTGTGTTTTTTTCTGTTAAAAATTAATTTTAGTTAAAAATGAATAAATCTGAAATTTTTGTTAATTGTGTCAATGTGTGTTAGTTTTAGGTTTAGGCGTACCTAATTGTGTGTCATTAAAACTTAAATCAATTGTGTTAGTTTTAGTTTTAATTGTGTTAATTAACTTTTGTTTGGGTTTAGGTTTTAAGTTTTAGTTTATAGTTAAGGTTTATACATTGCGTTAGACTTAGGGTTAATACATATGTAGGCCTTAATTATGTCTATACTATCTAGTTTAATTTTAGTATTAAATCAATTGTTGAGGCTTTTAATAGCATAGTAGTTAGTAATTTATTTTATGATGTATGTTTGAAATTCTGGGTTGTTCGCGATAGACACTCAGAGGCTTTGGAGATAAGTTTTCAAAGCATCTATTTCTTTTTTGTGGTATATATATTTTAGGACTATGTTAGATGTGGGTTTTAGGTTTAGGTTTAGTTCATTGTGTGCCATTAAAACCTAAATCAATTGTGTTAGTTTCAGTTTTAATTGTGTTTTCTTTTGTTAGGTTTAGGTTTTAAGTTTTGGTTTAGAGTTAGGGTTTATACATTGTTTTAGAGTTAGGGTTAATGCATATGTAGGGCTTAATTGTGTTTGTAGTAGCTATTTTAACTTTAGTATTAAATTAATTGCTAGGGTTTTTAATAACATAGCAGTTAGTAATTTAATTTATTATGTATTTTTGAAATTCCAAGTTGTTCTCAATAGACACTTAGGCTTCGGAGGTAAGTTTTAAAAAGATTTATTTCTTTTTTGTAGTATATTTTAGGATCATGTTAGATGTGAGGTGTGCCCACATATATATTATATTTTATTTAATTTATGGTGGGGTGTGTCCACTTTTATGTATTTTAAATGTATTTTTAGGATTTTATTAGATGTGTGATGTGCCGACATACTATCTTTTAATTGAATGTATTGTGTGTTGTGCTATTTTGTGGATTGTTTTGTTACATGTGGAAATGCTATTTTATTAGAAAAATTAAATATATAAAGGGAAACTCTGTCAAAATTTTTAAAAATTCATTAATCTTAATTGGTTGAGAGGTGGTTTATTAGTTTATTGGGTTGTGTTAAGGTTTTGGAGTATGGTTAGGCTGGTTATGATTTTAGTTATTTAATTGTTTTTGTAATTAAAACATGGTTATTATAATTGTTAGTGACATACACTTGTTGAAAACAAAAGCACATGAGGCAAGCACTGTAAGAGGAAAACTAGCAAACATTGCAAAAGCTCGAAAATGTCACTGCAAGGTTGGATCAACAAACTCAAGCCTGACAGAATACAAGAAAATTTATGGAGCAAAGAGTTCAAATGCAGGCGATGATGCGGCATATACGAGGAGGGCCAGAGCACACTTCATTACATTTCCAGGCTTGAGGAGATGACAATTTTAGGGGTGGTGGAGTAGGTGATGGGGTAGGAGTAGAAGTTTAATTGTATTTTTGTTACTTTTACATTTTTTTTCTTTGTTGTATATATGTGTTATCATGTTGTATAAAGTTTTATTATTAATGAAAAATTACTTCAACCTTTGAATTGTGATGTTGCGTGTAATTTTTATTAATATTATATATATATTATTTATTACTTTTCTATATATATATGAGTAATATTAAAAAAATAATAATCTTAATAATATACGATGGTTTTTTTTAAAACCTTCTATACAAAATGAAGTCAGTTTAGAACCTGTCTCCTTTTCGTTTGGGAAGACGCCTATGCTCTTGCTGAGAACAGACATGACAATTTGTGAAATCATCTTGTTTACAAAAATGACAGTTTTAATAAAAACCGTCTTCTGCAACTGTACACGTTGGTTTTTTAAAAATCATCGTATATGCTCAATAGCGACGCCCATTTTCACGATAAGTGGTGATGGTTTTAAGTGTTTAGGCGATGGTTTTTGACCGTCGCGAAATGTGCTTTATCTTGTAGTGTAATACAAACTTGTATTATAAGTATTCTTTGTAATAAAAGTGCAAAAATTTGTATTATAAATAAAAATTGACTTGTAATATATGTGAAACGTTATATTACAAAAGGGTAGTATTATATATACTCTATTACATACCCCATAACATACCCCAATCCTAGGTGGAATCCTACTAGCTTTCCATGTGTAACCCCTCCCCTAAATTTTGGCTATAAAAGAGCATCCCAGCTACAAATCTCATGCCCCTACCACACTACCCACCCACCTAACCACAACCTCCTCCGGTCATCGCCGCTGCCGCTGTCATCGTCATTCTCCTCTCCACGACCTCCACCCCCACCGCCACCAATGCCAGCACCTCCACCACCGTAGGTTCGCACCAGTCCAACCATGCAAATGCAACCTCGCAGGCCCCATCGGCCCAACCCCAAGAGATGCTGTGCAAGGTGGAGGGGGGAGACAAGGAGGTGGTGGGGAAGGGGAAGGAAGCAGAGGTGGTGGGGGCGTTGGTGGGTGTGATGGAAGGAGGGGCAATGGACAGAGCGATGGAGCACATTGCACAGGCTCTAGCGGTGGCATGCAGGGGAAGGGAGAGGGAGAGTGAGAGGGCGAGGAGGGAGGTGGTGGAGAGCGGGGCTACACCGTTGCTGCTACTGATGCTTCAAGGTGGGTGCAGCACCGAGAGGGCAAGGAGGAAGGTGCAAGCGCTGCTCAAGCTGTTGTTTTCTTTCTTTTTTTTTGTTCTCTTTGCTTTATTTTTTCCTTACTCCCCTATCCTCTCTCTCTCTCTCAATTGTTGCCGGTGGGACAGTTTTGAGTTCCTCTGTGGGACTGTTGTGTCTTTTATTTGTTTTTTTTAAGCTTTTGTTTTGGTTTCTGAATGGATGTGAAGGGATGGGGATGAGAAAGTACATATGGGCGTTGTGATGTGGGGAGGAGTGTTTTTTCTGGAAGAGGGATCAGAGATTTTCTCTGGGTGGTAAAATGAGGTGGTTTACTTGTAAATGGAAAGTAATAGCTGTGGAAAGGCCCTTTTTACTTATGTTTTTGTTTTGATGTTAGATGGTGTGCTTACTGTGCATATGCTGGTAGTAGTGGATGTAAGGGAGAAGTTTCTAAAAACTCCTTTTGCTGCTCTTATTATGAAGGAATCAAAGTATCCACAATACAAAGGCAAGGAATTACTTGCAGATTTAGTGTAAGCACCAATGGTGATGTCATCAGCACCAATGGAGATGCTATCAGCACCAATGGTGATACCGTCAACACCTAGTTGTCTTCACTCAAATTTAAGCTGGTAGTGCCATTAGCATCTATTGTAGTGCTGATAGAATCTATTGGAGATAGAGTTTCCCTCTCCCTCCACCGAAATTTGAATTCGAATGTGAGGGGCACATGTGACTCTCCTTTCTCTTAGTTAAAAATGGTAATAGTACTTTTAGGGTCTAAAAAGGTGGTTTAACCTTTTATATCCATGAGCACATGTGACTCTCCTATGTGGCTCCACCTCGTCCACATGGCATCCATTTCAACAAGATAAGTGATAAGTAATTGATGCCAACAACAACATGAAAATATATGTGGTGATATTGGTATTTAAACTTACGCGATTGGTGGTAATGCCATTAGAAGCAATGGTGATGCCATTAGCACCTATGGTGGTGCCATAAGCACCACAATAGGTGTTTACATAATTGATGTCAATAACAACAAGATAAGTGATAAGTAATTGGTGCCAACAATACAAAAAAAAGTGATAAGTGTTTGTAATAGATACTTTAGCACTATATCAATTATTGAATAGGTGGCAGGGGCACTACCATGAAAATGTATGTGGTGACATTGATATCTAAACTTACGTGACTGGTGATGATGCCATAGCACTAATAGTGATGCCGTTAGCATCTACGGAATATACCCCAATTCTAGGTGGAATCCTACTAGGATTCCATGTGTAACCCCTCCCCCCTACCCCCCCTTCCCCTAAATTTTTCCTATTAAAGAGCATCACAGCTACAAACCCCCTGGCACACCACCCACCCACCCACAACCTCCTTCAGTCACCACAGCCGTCATCATTGCCACAGTCTTCGCCACCCATCAGCGCGACGAGGAGCTTCGCCATCACCAGCATGCCTCTACTGCCCGTCAACGGAACAAGGAGCTCTGCACCAGGCAGTGCCTCGTCGAGGAGCAGAGCTGCCGCTCATCCCCATCTGATTCCCCAATCTGAAGCCTCCACCTCGAGGACCACCTCTCTCACATGCACATCACCAACCACCTCCTCTTCCTCATTGGTGACCTCAAAGACAAGGCCCTCCTCGTCGTGCAGCCTGGTTCTATCCTTGCCTTCTCCTTTTCTCTCATCTTTGTCACTGTCTCCAAGGACCTTCTCACTATTAGCCTCCTCGGCCTCTCTGGCCAGGTCCGCGGTGCCCCCCTTCGGCCTTGCCTCTCCCTCGACAACCTCATCCCTTGCGTCAAGTTCCGCTCCAATCATCGTCGCTTCTCAGGCGCCTTCGCCCTCCTCATCAAGCCCTCGTCTATTACCCTCTGCACCCAAGGTGGCCCCTCTGAGCCGTCAAGGCCATTTTTGGATAATAACACCAACCCCCATTTTGCCTCAATAGCTGTGTTTCATAAAATAGGAAAGATTGTCTTGGGTCATGTGGGATGTAGCTTCCAATGAGAAGCATGATTTGTCTTTTTGAATGTTCGCACTCTATATATGTAACCCTAGACTATGAAGGAAAGGCAAGCAAGAACTCTTGGCCATTTGGCTCTCTTCATTGTGGTAGATTGGTTTTCCCTCCAACAATATTATCTCCACTAGTGTGCACTACTAGAAAAATGGCATTCACCATCAGTTAGTTGCCATCGATTTATAAAGTGACGGTGATATTATTTTTGTCATCGTTTATTTTAGTAACCAACAGTGAATACCACTTCAAAATTTGGCTGCAGCCCTTGACGAGGAGAAGAACAGTTGTCGATTGAGGCAAAAGTTAATATGGATAATCGCTATCATTTTCTACAATAAGCAATGGGGAATAGACATCACCGCCAACCCAAATTAACTTGGGTGTGCATTCAAAAAGTTGGTTCGATGTTTGACGTCGCTTTCTAATTCAAGCGATGGCAAAAGTTAATCATCTACATCCGCATGCAGGCACCCTTCTCCTCCCCCATCACTTCATTTCTCCAAAACCCTCCTCACGCCGCTGGAGCCTTCATCGGCACCCCTCCTCCTCCTTGTCTTTGTCCTCCTACCCCTCGCGCATCATTGCTCCTCCTCGCCAATCGTCCTCGCCTCCTATCCTTCCTCCTCCTCCCTAGCGGCCTCGTCGTCCTCCTCGCTGTCCCTGTGCTCCTTCTCCTCATCTCCGACATTCGCCTCCTCCTCCCTAACCCCTCCCGCCACCCCCTCCTCCTCCCGCCACCCCTCCTGCCTCTCCCTACTCCTCCCCTCCACCCCCTCCTCCCCCCTCTATCCCCTCCTTTTTTCCTCCCTACCTCCTACTCTGCGTCCTCCTCCCTACCTCCTACTCTGCCTCCTCCTCCCGGTCTCCTCCTCCTCATCTTCCTCTGTACCTCCTCCTCTGACAAATTACCCCCTCTTCCCTTCCTCCTCCTCTTCCCAATTGCCACCCTCCCCATCATCCCCTCCCTAATCCCTCTCCTCTTCTCGACTGCCACCCTCCTAATCATCCCCTCCCTCCTGCCATCTTCATCTCCTCTTCCTTAATTTCCTTCTCATAAATTTTAAATTAAGTACTTAAGTTATTAAAACCATAATAGGTAGGTATTTAATTAATTTTTTATTATTGAAATTGCAAGTAGTTAACGATGATCACTCTTGGATGCTTCAGAGAAATATTTTAGGATTATGTTAGATGTGGGGTGTGCCCACATATTGTATTTTATGTGTTTTTGTTAAATTGATGGTGGGGTGTGCCCACTTTTATTTGTGTTTTAAATGGCAATTTAGGATTTTAATGAATGAGGTGTGCCCACATATTGTCTTTTATGTGTTTTTGTATCCATTTATGCATTTTATTTGTTGCACTTTTACGGTGGGGTGTACCCACTTTTATTAGGTGGTGTGAGGTTTCCAAATGCACTTTTATGTGAGAAATGAAATATTTAAGGAGAAACTCTGTCTTAAAAATTCATTAATGTTCAATATATTGGTTGGTTGGGGTTTTATTAGGTTATGGTCAGGTTTTGTTAGGATTTGGGTAGGATGATGCCTAGGATTGGGATGGAGTTGGATGATAGCTATGAGGTTGCATGAGGTTTAGCTTAAGGTTAGGGTTTGGGTTGGATGATGTTTGTTTTGTGTTGGGTTGGGTTTAATATATGTTGTTTAGGTTTGGTGTTAGGTTGTGTATAGGGTGCTTGGGCTAGGGTTTTAGGGTTTGAGTTGGGTAAGGGTTAGGGTGGTCGGGCTGGGCTATGGTTTAGGATTTGACTTGGGCTAGGGTTTGGATGGTTGGTTTGGGTTAGGGTTTAGAGTTTAGGATTTGACTTGGGCTAGGTTTTGGACGGTTGGTTTGGGTTAGGGTTTAAGGTTTAGGATTTGACTTGGGCTATGGTTTGGACATTTGGTTTGGGTTAGGGTTTAGGGTTCGAGTTGTGCTAGGTTTAATTTAGGGTGGTTGCATTGTGTTATGGTTTAGGAATATGGTTGGGTTGGTTATGGTTTTAGTTATTTAATTTTTTTTGTAATTAAAGTGATATTTATTATAATTGTTAGATACCCACACTTGCATAAGTTTAGATGTACGTGAGGCTAAACACCAGGTATTCTAACCCCTAGCCATTTGAATGATAATTTTGGAATGAAGGTTTGCTCTAGAAATTTGGTTTGAAACTAAAATAGGAGGGAAACACATACACTAGTGGATCGGTGTCCCAACAATTTTGACATAGATCATGGGTTTGTTTGTTTTCTTTTTTAATCTTTGTTGATTAACAGTATGATTTGGAACCTTTTCAAAAATAACAGTCTGATTTGGATCCAAGGTATTTGAAGTAGAAGGTTAACCACTCAACTAATAGATTGTTCAAGCATGGGGTACTCTTCAACTTGGTTATCCATGATAAATCTTTCTTAAATTATTCTTTTGTCTTCCATTTAAGTGTAGCCTTTATGGTCTGACTCCCAAGTTATAGGTCTAGAAATGAGGGGAACAACTTACAACCTAATTACAAGTATGATTCTTAGGAAGAAAATTGACCAGAACCCTTCTTTATTGAGCTCTATCAAGTTTGTGGATAGGGGAAAGGTTCGCTCAAAAGAAAAATAATCATACACAAGATAAGGATTTGGTGATTCGATTTCACCTAGAATGGATGTGTATTTGTGGAGGATATATATGATCACCTGTAAATTTTTACTTAGTCCTTAGAATGAGAATATATTTGTTATTAACATTTAAGATTATAATATGTTATTTAATTAATTTTGCTTTTGAAATTGCAAGTTTTTAGTGTTGGGTATACTTGGAGGCTTGAGTAGTTGGAGGTACATATACATTCAATCTTTTTAATTTAATTGAATGATATTTTAGTTTTTTGTTGAATTTCTTTAATGTTTAAATTAGTTATTGTTTAGATACACATATTTGCTAAATAAGATATGTGCACACGAGGCCAAACATTAAGTATTTTAACCCTTAAGGTAAAAGTCTTTCGAGTAAAATTGTGTCCAAATTACTCGCCCGTCGAGACTTATGATCATGTTATACCGATAATGCAGGAAGTGTATACATACCTCACTTATATGCATGATGTGTTGTCTTTGTAGCATGCCATAAGACTCGATTGGCTTTAGTTCAGTGAAGTACAGAGCTAAAGGTTCTTAAAGATTTGATCACAACTTATTTTTGCTCGTTATATGTAATCTTATGCGGTGAAATTTCAATTTTTTCTTCCTACTCTTCTTCGGTATACCAACTGATCTTATCTAGTTTCCTACGGTACCCTTAATTGGGTGTTTAAGGAAATCTAGCTAAGGTTAGTGATGGGAACACCATCATGAGCCGTAAGTAGCTCATTTTTTCCCATAAAAGAAAACAAGAGCTCCTACAAAATCAATTGGAGGTCCTAATTCACTGAATAACCATTCTGAGAGAAAAGAAAGAAACAAGGGGTAAAACTGTAATTTTACTATTGTAGTACAACAACGGGTTTCTTAAGGGCTAAACAAAGGTAAAAAAGTCTTAACAAGATAAAAAGTAGGTTGGTTCAGACAGAAAAGGGTTCGTGTAAGTTCCAAGAATTAAATGACTTCTTGTAACCCTAAAACAGACCCGCTTGATTAACCAAGGTTCTGGTCAGGATAAAATTCACATAAATCCTCTAAAAATCATAGAAAAATATTCTTTATGGTTTATAACCTTTAATTTGGCCATTGGAAACTATTTTGACCTAGAATGGGGTCTCAGCTAGATATTTGCCCTAAATTGGGTTTTTACGTAAATTGCTCGGTCAAACGAAGTCAAACCCAAAATCTAACTTCACCATTTTATTCCTTAGGTCTAAATTAGGTTTATACCAAAATTTGGACCTAAGGGGAACTCACCTTGACCTACTTTGCAAATAAGTCCAACCTGATTACATTTCTACTCATATCTTTCGAAAATCCTTGCATTTGGCCCCCTAGCTTCTTCATCATCCTTGCAAATAGGTCCCTCCACCACTATAGCAGAGGGAATCCTACTCCAACGAACTTGAGAAGGCGATTCCTCCTTGATTGCTCAGATAATCCCTCCCAAAATTAGAAAGGAGGTTCTCTAAGTAATCTCCTCCAGTATGAACCCATCACTGAGCCCTAATTTGTACCCAATCTCTCATGCGAACGCATGAGAGATTTGGGTCGTTTTGAAGTTTCCAACTTCAGCGGACATACCTTGCTTGGAAACTTGGCTTCTAAGCACAAATCCATCAACAGAAGCCTATTTAAGCAGCCCCTGATTCAACTGCTTCTCCCCAGCTTGGAATTGGGTTGGTCCACCCCACATTCTTCTCTCCTCGCCAGCCACAACACCTCCGCAAGTTCCGGCGGTTCCTCCCCCTCTCTCTCGTCTCCCAACCACAATACCAGTGGTTGGGTTATCTTCCTCTCAATTGTCCGTGTCAGCCATACCAGCCCTAACGCTGCCACTGCCCTCATCTTCGCCGCCGCCTCATCTACGGAGATCTTCGTCTCCAGCGTCGACCGTACCAGCCCAGATCCCTCTCCTGTCTCCTTCATCCTTAGTTTAGGTTTGCTAGCTTCCCTCTCCCTTCTACTCCCGTTCCCCCTCTTTATTTCTCAAAAACACCCCTCGATGCCACCGATCACCATCACCTTCACCTCCTGTCATACATCCTACGAGGCACCCACGTCGCTCCACACCTCCATCCGCCTTGCCAACCATCCTACAACCTCCGCAACACCCCACTGATCATCTCCCACTACTCCAATCTCTCCGTCGACCACCCAAAAGTGACCCTGTACACACCCACTCACACGGCCACAGAGAACCCTAGGAATGCTCACACAGGCGTTACCACGCCATGCCGACCACCGCCACGTATTCACCGTACCTTGGTGAATCTCCTTGGATGTTTTAACGTGGCCACAAGGCCATGCTCATGATTTCAGGTTTAGGCACACCGACCACCATGGATGAAGAAGCCTGGAGCTTGCTTCCTGTGTTCCAGCTGCTGCTGCTCCAGGTGTGAGTCCCAGGCTATGTAGACTTGTGGCACGAGTGCGCTCAGGTTCCCAATTAGAGTCAATAACCCACGCAGCCTCGCCAATTAAGCCAAACACTTGCTGGTGCAACGCGCACAAGGGAGGTGGGACGTTTAGTCCCACCTCAGAACTAGACGAGCAGGCGTATGCACATAAATTGATTTTATGCATTAGCCTTATCGCCTCCTACTCACGGGGTGAGGTCCCTCTCTCCCTCTCTCACGGCCTCATCCGCGGCACTGCCCACGCAGACCTGGCCACGACCCATTTACTCGAACCGACTCACTCCTCACTCACCACCCATGCCAGTTAGCCTGCACCCAGGTCTCTGTTAGGTTCGATTACCTGACCCGGATGTGGCTCTGGGAGAGCGAACCAAAATAGAGAAGAGAGAAGAGAGGAGCTGAAATGGTGTGGTACAACGGGGTTTTATTGTTATAACGTTGTAGTATAGCCAGTTATTACCAACATTTCAAATATATAAATTTTTTTTACTCGGAAAATAAAAGAGTTCCCGAGGTCGAACTCAGGGAGCAAGTTGTATTCTAGAGATATACATGTTTCTTTTACAAAATAAAGAAAGAGAGGGAAAGAATTTGTTGTTCTCTTTGTTTTCTCCTCGTGATGTTCTTCTTTCTTCAGATCTCCTACTTCTTCTTTGTTCTGCAGAGGTGATGCTCCTCTTTCTTTCTTTAGATCTCCTTCTTCTTCTTCCTTGGTTTCTGTCTTGGCCTCTCTTCTTCTTTTTCTGCAGTCTCTTCTGTGAAGGTTTCTTCTTCCTTGGCTTCTGTCTTGGCCTCTCTTCTTCTTTTTCTGCAATCTCTTCTGTGAAGGTTTCTTCTTCCTTGGCTCTGCTGTACTTCTTCTCTGCAGCCTTTCCTCTTCTTCTGCCTTGCTCAGCCTCTTCTTTAGAGTTTCTTCTTGTTTCTCCTCCCTGCGGCTAAGTGTCAGCTTCTTCTTTTCTTTTTCAGCCAGGGACGTCACCCCTCCTTCCTTCTTTTCCCTTCAGGCCGTCGTCTGATTTCCAAATCAGACGACTTAACTACCTGTTGCTACAGTCAGCTTCCTTCTTCTTCCGCGGGTCTTCTTCTTCGCCTGTGCCTGCACACTTCAGAGTTTTTCGTCAGAGGCAAAACCTACTCTACCCTCCCCCCCCCGCGTCTCTCTCTCTCTCTCTGAAACCACTCTTGGGAAAGCTCTCCCAGAGCTGCCGGGTAACCGGGTTCGGGTCAGGCCCGGGTCCAGGCCCACTGGCGTGAGTGGTGGGCGAGGAGTGCAGGTCAGTCTTAAGTCGGGTCGGGTCGGGTCAGGTCCGCGGGGCGTGAGCGCGGACGAGACCGGGTAACCGGGCGGGTGAAGGGGACCTCACCCCGTGTGCTGAGGCAGTAAGCCTCCAGCACTTTTGCATCTTATGTCGCTGCGACTCTTCAGGCTTTTCCGAGGTGGGACTAAATGTCCCACCTCAATTGCGCGCCCGCAGCGGGGAAATCAGCGGGAGATTGCGGCGTCACGCGAAGCTTCCTGCCTTAGCTGCGAGCCTGGTGTTTTGCCAAAACACCTCGCAAGGCCTGGGAGTTGAATCTGGGCGTGGCGCTGAGCGTGGCGCGCCTGTAGCTGCAGGTGGAAGCAGTTCCTCCCGTGCGGCAATGGCGGCGGAGGTCGGGTGGTCTGTTCACAAGAAAACGGCCTCTCGGCCTAATCAGAAGGTGCCAGGAGCTTCGCCAGGGTGCGGCGAAGCTCGTGTGGGTGGTGGCGAGGCGCGGGGCGGCGTGCGAGGGCTGCCCTAGGTCGGACTGTGGGTCGGAGGATGGGTCTGTTCGGTGGGGTTTCAGAGGGTGATGTGGGGGAAGTGGCAGGGCGGAGGTTGATCAGGGTGAGGAGGCGGAGGTCCTGCGGTGGTCGGCGAGCCGTGTGGGTCGCTGAGGTGATGGGAGCGGCTCGCCGGAGGGTGGTCGGAGACGAAGGGGGTGACGATGGTCAGGGTCGGTCGAGGGCTTAATTGAATAAATTGAAAGCGGGGAAAGAAAGAGGAGAAGAAGGGGAGTAGCTCTAGCTTACTTGCAGGGACGAAGGGGGAGGAACAGGGCGACAGTCGTATCGACTGTCGCCGGAGAAGACGATGCTCAGGGAAAGGGGCGGCGGCGAGCAGAGAGCCGGAGAGGCGCCAGCTGGGTGCGGCGTGGCGCGGGAAGAGCAGGGGAGGAAGTCTCTGCTGCTGGTATTGCGGCAGAGCGAAGAGGAGGAGGGGGAGGAAACCGCCGGAGCTGGTGAGCGTCTGCCGGAGGAAGAAGAGAGGAAAGTTGGGGATTTTCTCCGTCAGATCCAGGCTGCCCCGGTCGGTGGAGCAACAGGGGGTATTTATAGGGATCAAACAGGGAGGAAGGCGGAGGGAGACGACGTGTCTCCCTCGCCGGAGGATGGCCGGAAACAAGAACCCATACCGTCCGTGCGTTCGCACGGCCGGTATGGTGGGTTACAACGACCAGGGGGGTGTCCCTGCGACGGCTGACGACGCAGGGCACCCCCAGTTTACTTGCCAGGTCCCCCACCTCACCCTGCGCGGCGCCATGCTCCGCGCAAGGTCGCCGGAGCATGGTGCTGGCAGGTTTTGCAGGGGGACCTGATTGCAAAGAACGAAGGAGAGTTAGGGGCCAAAATGCGAGGGTTCAAAAGTTGAGGGCCAAAGAGTAAATATATGAGGACCAAAGTGTAAAGTCGGTCAAGGAGGTTTCTTCTTAGGCTCAAGTTTTTATACGTGACTAATTAGGACCTAAGGAATCTGATGGTGAATTTCATTTCCATATTGAACCTTGTTTGACCGGTCAATTTACGCAAAAACCCAAATTAAGTTATTAATTGGGCATGGTTCTCAATGTAGGTCAAAAAGGGTTCTGAAGGCCAAATTGAAGGTTCTAAACCCTGGAGATTATTTTCCTATGAATTTTAGAGGGTTTATTCTATTTTTACTTTGCCTCGAACCTTGTGAATTGAAGTGGGTTGTTTTAGGGTTACAGATTATCATTTAGTTTCTTGGAATTGCTGTAGCCCTTGCTAGATCATTTCATCCCACTCTTATTCTTATTAAGCTGCTTTGACCTATGTTTGGGCCCTGAATTACCCTGTATGCAGATTATACTGGTAAAATTGCATTTTTACCCCTTATGACTTGTTTTCTTCTCAAACTCAGGATTCTCTGAGTTAAGCCTTTCCTTGAGATATGTAGGAGCTTTTATCCTTTGTATTAGGTCAAAATGAGCTAGTTATGGCTCATGATGAGGTTCTCATCAGGAGCGCTACGCAGGGAAGGGGGTTTTGCTATGGAAAGCTTCGCTCCACACTTAGCCAAATACAAAGAAGAAGAAAAGGTCAGGCAGTAAAGAAGAAAGAAGGAAGGAGGAAGAAAGCTAAGGAAGAGAAAGGCCAAAGAAGGAAGGAAGAAGAAGCCAAGGAAGAGGAAGAAGAAGTAGAAAGGCAGCCGGTAGAGAATCAGAGAGAGAAAGAAGGGAAAGAAGAAACTAAAGGCAGAGGAAGCTAAAGGAAAGGCAAAGCTGAAGAAGAGAGAAGCCAAAATTAGAAGAAGGAAGGAGACGCCAGAGAACAGAGAAGAAGGAAGATAAAGAGAAAGAGAAAGAAGAATAGGAGAAGAAGTAGATGAAAGAAATCAGAGAAAGAGAGCCATGTAGCACATCATTTTTAAGATGTTTGATTTTGTAATCAGACGTCCAATTCTTAACAAACTCTCCATTTATTTTTAGCTACAATTATTTTCATACTCATGCTTTATATTTTTAATTAGCTTTTGAGTAGTATTATGTGTTCAAATTACATTTATTATTGATATTAGTGCATGAATTCCATTTGCTCCCTGTGTTCGACCTCGGACTTTAAAATTCAAGTAATAAATTATATTTGTTTTGAATGCTTTTTCGGCTGTACTACAACGCGACATTCTTAAAACCTGATCAAGCGCGATGAACAGTTAGTGTTGGGGGGTATACTGGAGAAGTGAGGGGAGATGCTGCCGAAATTTCATCGTACTAAGGTTACATGTAACGAACAAACCTAAGTTATGATCAAATATTTGAAAATGGGCTATAAAGTGAAAATCTTAATTAAGATACACATCATTCATTCCTTTCCCTTCCTAATAAGTGGTTTGTTTACTTTAAATTTTAGGTTATAATGGATAAATCTTGGATTAGATTGTAGGGTTTAGATTACACCAAAAATAAGGATGGAGTAATTTCATTCATAGATTGGGTCTTTGATGATAATAGGAAGATATTTAGGTGAGGAGATCAACTTGATAATATCTTCTGCCCATGTAGAAGATGTTTGAATGGTTCCTTGCATGATCATAATACTATGCTCGAGCACTTGATTTGTAATAGGTGGTGGCAGCATTACACTACTTGGGTAACTCATGGAGAGGAGTTTACTGAGAAAGTCATGAATAATGAGAACACTGTTGAAGAAGAGATTGATGAGGAAATTCTTGTTGTGGAGGTGAAGAAATATAAGAAATCTTAAATGAGATGAGAGCAGGAGAGGATATAAATACAAATGAGGAAGATCAGTTCAATTGTGATTTGTTCTATGTGTTGTTAAGGAGGTTGAGGATCCTATTGTTGCCGGTGTTACGAAATGTTAAAGTTGTCATTTTTATTGAAGATGTTTCAACTGAAGGTTATGAACAGAGTTAGTACTAAATTCATGTAAGAAATACTTCAGTTTATTGTTGAGTTGTTGAATAACCCTAATGGTTTTTCGATTTCATGGTATGAGACATGGAAACAGATTCACAAGCTTGGTTTGGACTATTAGAAGATCGATGCATGACCAAATTATTGCATTTTTTTCAAAAATGAATTCGCAAACTTGAGTAACTGTCCCAAATGTGGACATGAGGGATATAAGAAAGGTAAAAATGAAAGTAACAGGAAACAACCTCAGAAGGTTCTTCGTTACTTCCCATCAACACCTAGTCTTCAACACCTTTTTATATCAACTAAAATTGCATGGTGGATGGCATGGTACTAGAATTGTAAATCTCAAGATGGAAGAACATATCATCCTACTGATTCAAAGAAGTGGAAGAGATTTGACGAAAGAAATGATTCATTCGCTTTAGAAGCAAAGAACGTGTGGTTAGGTCTTATAAGTGATGGATTCAATCCATTTAAGATTATGTACCCGTTGTACTCTATGGCCAGTGCTAATGGTCACGTATAACTTACCTCTCTGGTTGTGCATGAGATCATCATTCATGATGCTGACTCTATTAACCTCTGATCCAAAACAATTAGAAAATGCAATAAATGTTTATCTCCAGCCATTAATCGATGAACTAAAACAGTTGTGGTACACCGATGTGAAGGCGTGTGATGCACAAAAGAAAGAATTTTACAATATGCATGCAGCACTGTTGTGGACCATAAATGACTTCCCGATGTATGCAAATTTGTCAGGTTGGAGCACTAACGGAAAGCTTTCTTGCCCAGTTTGTATGGAAGATACTCATCACCTACGACTGTCGGAAAGTAAGGAATTCTGTTATTTAGGACCTTGCAGATTTCTACCTATTGAACATAGTTGGCGAATGTCATAGTTTAGGGGTAAATTTGATGGCAGGACGTGTCAGTATTCAAAGAAAAATCCAAAGAATAAACTTAGTACAGATTTTATCTGGTTGCTGGGTCAGGTTATAATGGCGAGATTACAAGAAATGTGTGAGATACGGTTGAGTTGACCATTCAAACAAGACTAGACAACCTTGAGAAATTCTGGATTTTGAAAGAAAAATATTTTCTTTATGGAGCTACCATACTGGAAAGATCTTACAATACATCATAATTTAGTTGTTATGCACATGGAAAAGAATGTGATGGATAGCATCTTATACGTATTAAGTATGATGGATGATTCAAAGGACACGGTGAAAATAAGAAAAGACATGAAGAGTTTGAGGATACGTCTAAAGCTGCATATTCATGAGGAGGATGACTACTTCCCATCTGCTATTTACAGCTTGAATCATGATTAAAAGAGTAGACTGTTCTCCTTCTTAAAGGAAGTTCGGGTGCTAGCTGGTTTTTCATTGCAGCTTTCTCATTGTGTGAATGAAGTGCGGAAAAAAAAATCTGGCTTGAAAAGTTATGACTCCTATGTTTATATGCAAGTATTGTTTCTACTAGTGATACGAGGGATACTACCTGAGCTAGTTGTTGATTCATTCACAAAGATAAGTAGATTTTTTAAAGCTGTTTGTTCGAAGATGCTACAAAATGATACGCTGGATCACTGGGATAAACAAATAGTTATTACTCTTTGTAAGATGGAACAAATTTTTGCTTCAGCCTTCTTCAATGTAATGGTTCATCTCATGTTGCATCTTGCAAATGAAGCGAGAATCGGTGGACCTATACAATTCAGATGGATGTATCCTACGGAGCGATTTTTGGAAAAGCTTGAAGATTATGTTTTGAACAAAGCAAAGCGGGAATGTTCAATTGTAGAAGGTTATCATATGAGGAGTGTATAAATTTTACTTCCATGTACATGAATGAAATAGACAACCACTTTAATAAACTTCAAAGGAACTATGAGGGAGAATACAATGACAATGATAAAGAATGTTTATCAATTTTTGATATTAGCGGAACGTCGATTCTTCATACAGAGTGTAAAACAATTTTAGAAAATGACAGACGTTTGACACATTTATATATTTTAAAATAAATTTCTGAAATTGATCCATTCTATAAGGAATTCGAACGATTACCTCATTCAAGGACATCTGAATTTGGCTTCTTAGATTGGTTTAAATTAAGATCGAGTTAATCAACTGAAAGAAGACAATGATTCACGATGGATACTAGATTTTGATATAATTGCTGATACACCATTATATTATCCACATTACTACTCTGGGTATATAATAAATGGATTCAGATTCAGAATAAAAGAAATTGATGATAAAAAGGTTACACAACAGGCCGGAGTTGTTGATTCAAATCTTTACACCTGTCTAGATGGATACTATGGTGAAAGCAAAGAAATTATGGAGATCAGCTTCAAATATGATTTTAGAGTTGTATTATTTAAATGTCATTGGTTTGATGTTTTTAAAGAGGGTACTGGTTTCAAAATTGATAAGAAACCCAATTTCTTAAGTTTAAATCATAACTGTCAAATTTTTCAGTCTGATGAACCATTCACATTGGCATGTCAAGTGATACAAGTTTTCTATGTCCCTGATAATTGCTAAAGGGGATGGGTTATACCAATAAGAACAGTACCGCGCAATCATTTTGACGCACAGTTTGATGCATACCAAGAATTAATATTAAAAGGTCATATAGATTTAAATGCAGTAGATGTGGACATCTAAGGTTAGTTACAATTTCTTTGCTTTGTTTTATTTCTGTTTAAATCAAATTCATGTTAAAATTGAAGAAACCTAAACTTCTACTGGCATTTTCTATACACTAGAAATACCAAAACTTAAACCTAATCACAAACATGTGTTCAAAATATTTTACTCTTACTCATTACACTTTTATTTATTTATTTTCTATACACTGGCATTTATAATATTTTATTTAATTATTTTTATTTTTTAAATTACAGATTATCGGTGACGGGCATACTTAGAGGCTGTTGTACTTAGAGGTATAATTTCAATGATTTCAATTTAATTAAATGGAATTATATGTTTTTTCTAGATGTGAGGTGTGCCCACATATTTTTTTTATTTCATTGAATAGATGTGGGGTGTATCCACTTGTGTTGCATGTTTAGCTGTTTTATTTGAATGGATGTGGGGTGTACCCACTTGTTTGCTTTATATTTCATTTATTTGAATGAATGCGTGGTGTACGCACTTATGTGCTATGCATGTTTATAGAAAAACATCAAATTTTAAGGGAAAACTCTACCAAAATTTTTAATTATTTTTTTAATGCTTACCAAAATTTTTTGAGCAGTGATTTGTATATTAATGATTTTCAACTATATTAATTATTACATTTTTTCCTTGTTACAAATGAAGTTGTTTAAGAAAAAACCCAAAAGAAAGGTCCCCCTTAGACACTGTCATCCACCCAGCACAATCCATCTCCTCAAGCTCAGCCACCCCCCAATAGTAGGCTCTGCTACTCCTCCGATAGTAGGCTCAGCCACCCCCCCGGCACCAAGCTCCCTCCAGTCATGTTTCGTACAACCTAGGGACCTGGCATGTTTACTACATGCATGGGGCAAGGGAAAGGGGAAGGAGATTGCTCATAGCTTTCCAGAGCAAGTAGAGGATAATCCAGATTATGGAGCATCAAATGAGGAGGACGAAGATGAGAACGATGACGTAGAGGGAGAGGAGGGGGAGGAGGCGGAGGATGTGATGGTGACACTACAACAAAATATGTCTTTGGTGACCACATTTGAAAGACGAACTTATTTTTAGTGACAAAAAAGAGGTGGGTGTTAACGCGAAATTGTCGATGTTTAAGAATGCGTTATAGTATAGGACAAGATTGCATTAAACACTTAAAATTTATAGCTCAAAAGAATTCTGAGGTTGAACGCAGGGAGCAATATGGCAATTTATCTCAAGATCACAATTTTAAGCAAGAATATAAGAATGTATTAACAATTTCAAGCACAAATGATGTAAATATAAAATCAAGAGTCAATGTGGCAAAAAAAGATTAAGGTAAAATGGTGATTTGAATAACCAAATTACCCTATTAATAATATACTCAAATAATGCTACAGTATCAACCACACAATTTCCATGTCAACTTAAGTGTCTCAATAATGCAATAGTGACTCAGAACCAGCAATAAAGGCAAAAGCTTCTCTTTTTCCTTCAGGCCTCAGGGAGAGGCACAAGCACAACACAACACCAACAGAGGCGAAGGCCTCTTCTAATTTCTCCAAGTGTAGAGAGCAGTAGAGGGCAAAAACCCCCCTCTCTCTTTTTCCTTCTCTTCTCGTCTGTCTCAGATACCCGAGACTAATCGGGTCGGTAACTGGGTATATGGTCAGGGGTCTAGGTTCGCAGGATGTGAGCACGGATGAGGGTGCGCAAGTGTACGGGGGACCTCACCCCCCGTGTGTCGAGGTGATAAAGCCTCAGCACAAAAACAATTTATCCTCTATTAAAGGCACTCCACTCTACGATGTGGGAGTAAAATCCCACACCATTCTTTAGGCAATCGCGAAGCTGCTCCCTTGTTCAATTCAGGTAGAAGGGCGGTCAAGACCCTCGATCTTTGATCCACACGAGCTGCTGGAGTGATTCTGTGTCTCCTAATGCCCAGACTTGGAGCAGCAGACGAAGAACGAGTTTTAAAGTTCACTTCGAAGGAGGTCCTTTAATGGTGATGGGGGCCGACACCTGAAAATCACAGAAAGGGCCTCTCGGCCATGTCAAAGGATTCCAAAAGTGTCGTCGGGAGACAACGGAAGCTCCGGTGGGAAAGAACGGCGACGACGAAGGCGAAGGAAGTGCCTTGGGGGTTTGTCGAGGTGCGGAAGAAGCTGGGGAGTCGAGATTGGTCGGCTATAGTCCCTGACGGCCGGTGAAGAAGCTCGGAGGAAGGGGTCGTTGGAGTGAGGAGGAGCAAGCCGAGGAGAGGAAATAGGGCTAGATTTGGCTCAATTTCTCGCTAAGGAGGTAAAGAATGTCATGGGGGGTCTTTTATAGGCCAAGAGGCGAGCTTTCAAGCTTGGAAACCAAGCTTGGAAGCTCCCAAGCTTCGCGAAATAGGAGACCTGAATCTTTGAAGGATTCACACGAGCTTTTTAGAGAGATTTGAAGACTTGGACATGGCTCAATAGGAAGGAGATTACCTGACAAATCTCCCTTTCAATTTTGAGAGGGATTCATTAAGTAATCATAGAGTTCTTGCCAAATCAAGCACACTGGAGTAGGACTTCTCCACGAAAATGGTGGAAGGACCTTTTTGTAAAGAGTGATGACAAAGATAGGGGGTATTTGCAAGGAATTTCAAAAGCTGAGAGGTTGAGTAAGAGAGAAAGAGTCAAACTGGACCAAATTGCAAACTAAGTCAAGATGATCTCTAACTGGGCTCAAATTTTGATACAAACCTCATTTGGACCTAAGGAATCCAATGGTGAAGTTGGATTTTGGTTTTGACCTAGTTTGACTAGGTAATTTATGCAAAAACCTAAATTAGAGTAGTAGTCTGTCTGTGACTTTGTTTTAGGCTAAAACGGGTTCTAATGGTCAATTCAAAGATGCTAAACCCTAAAGAATATTTTTCTATGAATTTTAGAAGGTTTATGTAAGTTTTATCTTGACCAAAACCTCAGTAGATTACGTGGATCTATTTTTAGGGTTTCATATGTCATTTAATTTTTGAAATGTGTGAAAAACCCGTTTTGTTCTGCATGGACCCTCTTGTTAGACTCTAAAGCACATTTGACCTTTAGTATCCCCTGAAATAACCCCGTGGTTATTTTGTATTTGTGGATTATTGATAAAATTGCAGAAATAACCTTTTATTCTTCTTTTCTTCTCAAAACAACTCAACCTACCCAAGAGACCTTCTGACCGATATGGAGGAGCTTTTATTGACTTTATCAGATCAAATTGAACTAGTTATGGCTCATGATGGTGTTTCCATCATACCCCCATGCCTAGCTTTTGGTTGTCCCTTAACAAAATTCTATGAATCAAACCAATTATCTTGGTCGTATGTAATCGTTAGGATGCCCTACTAAGCTGCATCTCTAGGAATCAGATCTTAATACCAACAATAGGCCTAGAGGTACTCAAGTACCAACCTAGATCCAGACTTGACTAGCTTTCACCTCAGTCTACCGCAAAGGTTTCTAAGGCCCACAGGAATTAACCTAAGGTTTGCTGTACCCAGCGTTTAAAGCACCCGTGCTTGAAACGTGGTTAGTCCAGGTTCAGTTTGCTAGTGCATTTTATAAGAGAGAGATAGAGAAGGAGTTTTTATTTGTGGAGAGCTTTCTCTCTCTTTTTCTTTTCATTATCTTCTCTTTTTCTTTTCATTATATTTTTCCTTAGATCTATCTTCGGATTGGCCCTAAACACGGTCTGTATCAGATTCCTTGTCCCCACCATGAATCCTCACAGGGTCCCTGGCAATTGATGCTTTGGGATAGCACCGCCTATGACAACCCCCAGAACCCTGGCTTCGACACTTGGGGATAGTGCCACCCATGGCGTTCTGTAGCTAAATTCAGACCCTGGCAATCGAGATTTCGGGATAATCTCGCCCATGGAATCTAAACCAGCATAGGATGCTTACGTGCCCTCGGTAGGATATTTAGATATCCTAACAGAGAAGTACCGAGGAGATGATATGTTATTGTGCATCTTCGAGGGGAATTTCCTACCTCTCTGTGCTGGGAACTCGTCCAAATCAAATTATGTTTTTGAGCTGCTCCTAATCTAGATCTTAGGAGCATTTTCAGAATAGATTAAATGTCCTTTAGCATGATTTTATTATTTAAAGCACACTTAACCAAACTGTGTGTGATTTATGATGCTTAAGTTACCGTGTCCCGCAAACCAGAGGTCAGTGAACGAGGCCGAATACTCCCTAAGCTTTAGACCTAATACACAAGCTTTGCATTTTCCCCAACCTCTTGAGGACTAATCCGGATTGTGACATGTACGTGAGTGTTTAAATCTCAGAATAGATCCAAGAGGCCTAAGGTTGGTATTCGCCATTAATCCCTTAAGTTTTAGCCTTTCAGGTTATAATTCATCATTCCATCCAACCTAGAAGGTAGGTAGGTTCCATATTACTTTGAAGGGACTCAGTTTTTTTTTTTCTTTATCTTTCAAGTCCTTTCTTTTCTTTTTAATTTCCCTCCTTCCTTTTCTCATTTTCTCTCGAATGGCTCTTCTTTTTCCTCAACCTCCTTTTCTCTTTTTTTTTTGTTTTTAATTTTTATTTTATTTTCTTTTTGATGAAACCCTTTTTGTGAATTGATTTTCAAAGTGTTTTGCACTTTAATACCCCCATGCCTACGATTTGCAATGTCCACATTGTAAATTAGGTGGGTTCGAGTTCAGCTTAGATCGTACATTAGAGCAGGGTCAAAAGGGTGGGTGAATGGGTTGGGATGAATGTTGCGGACAATTTCAAGCTCTGGTACGAGTACCAGAGGTGGAGTTGGCTATTCTAACGGACTAACCCTAAAGTGCAATATGAGTTCAGCAAAGAGATGTGTCAAAAGGGTTCGGGTTTTTCAAAAGATGATGAGTTGCCTCCCGTTAAGCGCTGAGTTTGACGCCATCAGCAGGGTGTAATAAGCTTAGGGAGAATGAAGATCAAAAGATACCTCAGCCAAGTTCGTATTAGTGAGTTCAATAAACGGCTTGAGTCGCTGGCCATTCATAATGAAAGGTTCAAAATCAAGGCTAGGTTGACCAATTTCGACGGCTCCATTTCCAAAAACACGTCAGACAAGAAATGGTCCAATCCATTTTGATCGAAGCTTGCCTGGGAATAATTTGAGTTTGGCATCAAAGAGTAGGACCTTTTGACCTGGATCAAAGTTTTTTTGGATATGTGTTTGTCATGAAAAGCCTTCACTTGCTCTTTGTAAATTTGCAAGTTCTCGTACGTGTCATTGCGTAGTTTTTCAATCTCGCTCATTTGAAGTTGAAGGTGGGTTCCGGCCTTAAGCAGATTTAGATTACACTTTCGTATTGCTCAATAGGCTTTGTGCTCCATCTCAACGGGAAGGTGACATGCCTTTTCGTACACCAATCTGAATAGAGACATACCTAATTGGATCTTGTGGGCGGTCCTATAAGCCCACAAAGCTTCCGGAAGTCAGGTCGCCCCGTTCTTCCTGTCAAGCCGAACAGTGACCTAGAGGATTTTCTTGATCTACCGATTAGACAGTTCAGCCAATCCATTGGTTTGGGGGTGGTAAGGAGTCGAGACTCGATGTGACACCCCGTACTTGGTCATTAGGGATCTGAACTGTGCATTTGCAAAATGGGTCCCTGCATCAGAGATAGTGGCACATGGGACACCGAACCAAGAAAAGATGTGCTGATGAATAAACTTGATTACCACCTTATGATCATTGGTTTGGCTCGAGATAGCTTTGATCCATTTAGACACGTAGTCTACAGAGAGGAGAATGTACTCGAAGCCATCCAATTTAGGGAAGGGTTCAGTGAAATCAATCCCCCATATATCGAAGATTTCGCATACAAGAATCGACTGTAAAGGCATCATATCACGGTGGCTTATGTTGCCCAAGTTCTGGCAACGAGTGCATGCCTTACAAGATTCGTGTGCGTCCTTGAAGATCGTGGACCAATAAAAGCCACACTGGAGGACTTTAGTTGTGGTTTTATGTTTAGAGAAGTGTCCGCCGCAGGTCTGGTCATGGTAGAAGGACAGAATGTCCTGAATTTTCGCTTTCGAGACTCATCGTCTGATGATCTAATCAGCACCAATGCGGAAGAGGTACGGGTTTTCCCGTATGTAGAACTTGGCATCAGAAAGTAACTTGTCCTTCTTAGCCTTCGACCAATTAGACGAGATCTGATGTGACGCCAAGTAGTTAACCAAATCAGCGTACCAGGAAAGTCCTGCACCAATAGTCAGGAGGTGCTCATCAGGAAGTGTTCTGTGATTGGTCCGGAAGGGTCGATGATATTAGAAGGAAGGCAGGACAAGTGATTAACTGCCACGTTCTGTTTTCCTACCTTGTCGCGAATCTCAAGGTTGAATTCTTGCAACAGCAAGATCCAGCGGATTAGTCGAGGTTTCGTATCCTTCTTCGCCAGGAGGTGCCTCACTGCGGTGTGATCCGAGTATATGATAACACGGGAACCCAAAAGATAGGATCAAAATTTTCGAGGCCAAATACTACAGCTAGCAGCTCTTTCTCAGTAACTGTGTAGTTACGCTGACCTCGTCAAGTGTCTTGCTAGCGTAGTAGATGACCATGGATTTCTCGTCTATTTTCTGCCCAAGTATTGCACCCACTGCGTAGTCAGACGCATCGCACATGATCTCAAAGGGTAGAGATCAGTGAGGGGATTACAGGATTGGTGCTTGAGTAACTCGATCATGCAGGCTGTCAAATGCATGAGTGCACTCCTCGGTAATTTCGAAAGGGACATCCTTTGAGAGAAGATTAGTTAGGGGGCATGCGATTTTTGAGAAATCAGGAATGAAACGACGGTAAATATCGGCGTTCCCCAGAAAAGAGAAGATGTCCTTTACTCAGCTAGGCATGGGTAGTTTGGAAATCGAATTAACCTTAGCTCGATCAACCTGGATGCCTTTTTTAGAGACGAGGTGACCCAAGACAATTCCCTCAGGTACCATGAAGTGGCTCTTTTCCCAAGAAAGGACCTGGTTCAAGTCGATACAACGCGTGAGGATTTGGACCAAGTGCAAGTCATCCATGAAGACTTTAAGGTATTCAGCTACCATATCTAGGAATATGGCAAGCATGCACTGCTGAAAAGTGGCGGGTCCATTGCAGAGACCGAACAGCATCCTACGGAATGCGTACGTCCCAAAGGGGCAGGTGAAGGTAGTCTTCTCTTGGTCCTCAGGATGGATTGCCACGTGGTTATAACCGGAGTACCCATCCAAGAAGCAAAAGAATCGATTCCCTACCAATTTCTCGAGTATCTGATCAATAAATGGCAATGGGAAATGATCCTTTTTGTGGAGGTATTTAGTCTTCGGTAATCAATACAAACTCTCCATGAGTTTGCTATACGGGTTGGTATAGTCTCTCCAGTTTCAGTCGTAATGATGGTGTGTCCTGCTTTTTTGGGCACAACCTGGATTGGACTCACCCAACGACTGTCGGAGATCGGATAGATGATACCTGCATCTGACCACTTGATGATCTCCTTTTTTACGACATCCTACAGGTTCAAATTCAGGTGTCTCTGCATTTCACGGGATGGTAGTGAGCCCTCTTCAGTGTCGATGTGATGCGTGCAATATGAGGGGCTGATGCCAATTAGGTCATCGAGAGTCCACCCAATGCCTCTCCGATGCTATTGGAGGATAGAAATCAAGCGGGTTTCTTGATCAGAGGTAAGGCAGGAATTGACAATCATAGGAAATGTCTGATTAGAACCCAAAAAGACGTATTTTAGATGATCGGAAAGAGGCTTCAATTCCATAATAGGATTATCAGCAGTGGCATGCGGGTCGGGATGGGCCACAGAAGAAAAGGTGGAGCTGTATGTGGGTCTAGATTGGTGCTAGGCTCCTTTATTTGCTGGGTATGATTTGCTTGGGGCTGAGGATCAGGAATAATCGGGTCATCCTTGAGAAATGTGTCAACCATAGAACTGATGTCGCATACTTGTTCCACTGCCCCGCAGTTAATTCCTTTCTGGGCTTTAAATATATCAATTTTTAGTGTCTTGTTCTTGAATCAATTCAATTTGGCTCTCTTCGCAATTAATGTTCGCCCTAGCTATTGCTAAGAATAGTCTACCTAATATAATCAATGTATTCTTCAGATTCTCAAGAGTCTCCATATCCAACACAATGAAATCCACAGGAAAGTAGAAATCACGGATCCAAACCAAAACATCTTCGAGAACTCCTTTGGGTGACTTGATTGATCGATCAGCTAACTGTAAAGTCACCTCAGTCGATTTTAGCTCAATCTCCTCGAAATGATCAAGTAGGGACGTAGGGATCAAATTGATGGAAGCTCCTAAGTCTAAAAGGGCTCTGTTGAATTCTAAATCACCGATTTTGCATGAAATAAGAGGGGTACCGGGGTCTTTTGCCTTAGGCGGGAGTCTACTCAAAATGATGGAGTTGGCTTGCTCCAACAGTATGATTGGATTCCTGCCTTTGGTTCGCAGCTTATGCTTAGGTGCACATACATCCTTCAGAGATCTCGCATAAACCGGTACGTGGCGAATTGCATCAATTTACGGGATGTTTATTTGAACCTGCTCAAAGAGCTTGACTAGGTCCTCCTCAAGAGCCACGGGTTTGGGTTTCCTCTTTTCTTTGGACAAGGCCTCCGGAAATGGAACCTTTGCAGGTTCCTCTAGAATTGTTCCAGGTTCTTGATCTGGGACAGGGGTATCCTGGATGACCAACCTAGGGTTTGGGTTTGAACTACCAGGCTGAGAGTGGCTCGGGAAAGTGATTCCTGAGTTGTTTTGCCACTACGGGAGGTACTGCCTGGTTTTGGGTTGGGGTAGTCAACAGAGGTGTTGTTGAAGCCTCCATCCCGTCGAGTGATGGAGCAGAAGAGGCCTGATAGAGATAGTGAGCTTGGCCTTGAGTCAGGTTCATAACGCACCTCTGGTTCGGTCCATTATTTTGATTGGGCAGAGGTTGCGAAGGGAGTGCACCAGGTTGGCGGGGATTTTCCATCTGGGCAAGTTGATTATGAACCTCTGTGATCTTTTCTTTGTGCTACTTTTGCATAGCCACATTCGTCTTCTAAATGTTAGCCAGAGTCTGAAGGATAAGAGTCATTTGATCTTCTCGAGTTGGCCCGGTTTGGTAAGTTGGGTTGGGTCGAGGCTGAGGCGGCTGATATGGATGAGAAACTTATGGTCGGGGCTGATATTGAGGTCTCTGATTTTGATTGTTCCCTGACCATGTGAAATTAGGATGATTACACCATCCAGGGTTGTAGGTGTTTGAGAAAGGATCGTTCTGGATGGCGCTGAGGTCCTCACAGGTCTGAGGAACCTCGGAGAAATCAGAAGATGAGGGTTTAGAGTTCCCCCAACTAGAGCAGGCGAATCCGGAGTTTCCTCCGAACCCTAGATCAGATGGGGGTAGGTCTGGATCCACCCCCTGAGAAGATTGGTGGTAGATGTTATGCACAGCCTCCCTCCCAGAGGGTGGTTGTGCGAACGGGTTTTACGTAGAGGTGGCTCGCTGTAGATGTCGAGTCAGCTCAGGAGACTGGCCATTAATTCCAAGTCGATGGAAGAGGACTGGCCCTGCGTCTCATGTGCTCCCCGCGAATTCATCAATGCACGGGCATTCGTCTGGTCGAACATGCCCATGGATTCATTATTAATGGAGTTCTCGCACAAGTTCTCAAGAATCTCCCACACGGTGTCTTCGTGTTGACCCATGATGTTTCCTTCACAGGTCGCATTGACGAACAATCGAATATCCTCACAAAGTCCCTAGTAAAAAGACTGGACTTGTTCCCATTTAGGAACTCCGTGGTGGGGGTACTTTAGCATTAGATCCAGAAAGCGATCCCATGCCTCATGAAGCGGTTCTCTTGCTTGTTGCGTGAAATGTGTGATCTGGTGCCGCAGAGCATTTGTTCGACCAATAGGGAAAAACTTTTTCAGAAACTCGGATTGCAGTTCAGCCCATGTGTTGATTGGATGAGTTAAGGTTTGGTTCCAGTGAGCGGCCTTATCCATGAGGAGAAGGAGAATATTTTCACGAGCAAGATATCCCGATTTTGAACTTCTGACCCGAAGGTCTGGGCCAGAAGCTTGGGTTGCTTGATATGCTGGAAAGAATCTTCGAAATTAAGCCCATGAAATTTAGGAATAACATGAATCTTGTTGGGCTTGAGTTCATTATCAGGACCTCCAGACGGGATTTGGATTCGAGGTTTGGTCGCCACCTCAACGGGATTGTAATGATCTCGCATCATAGGACACTGTGGTGGATTCATAAAGGTCAAGAATAGATAGTTGAGGCACTAAAGCTGATTCTAAAGATTATTTTCTTCTTCTGTTGGTTGTTCCATGAGTATGGATGAAGGATATCTAGGCTCGGATGAATAAGAAGATATGTCGATCTGGTCGGGTGGTTGCATAAACAGAGAAGTCGAGGCTTGGCCTCGACGGGAGTGAATAGCTAACAGAGGCCTGAAGGGTGGTCTTAGGGACCTCCTCTCAAACATGCACCGATGGAGAAGACAAGGGATAGAATGTGTGATGGACCCAATCAAGACACCCAAATATCTTTGGATGACTATAGAGATTTGGGGCGGATGATACCCCTAGACCAAAAAGTCGTCCACCTGAGAATTACCTAGGCAGCCAGGAAGGGAGAGTCCAACAAAGACCCCTACATGGTAGAGCGCCCCCACGACTTACAGGGTTTCCCCCACCCGACCTTGCTTGTCACTGAGGGTTCAGGTAGACCAGAATGAATAACTTGACCTCTTAAGTCTACCAATTTTAAGTTTAGAGTGTGGGTGATTTAGATTTCACTTGAGCTTTAAGATGTTTTTGTGAGTGGTGACCTAATTTGAAGATTGGTTGACCCCGCAAGGTGGGTCAACTTCACCTGAATTGTCCTTGATTATTAGGTCCCACTTTTAATATTCAAGTGAGATTTAAAGCTTGATTCTTAGGATTTGGTTATTTAGGTAAGTTCAATTAAGGCTTAGGACACACATAGTTTGGGAAGATTGATTCTTGTTTTAAGCAAGTGTGTCTCTAAAACTCTAGAATGGAAACCCTAATTATCTCTTAATTGGTCAATCAATTAATTCCAAATCTGGTACCTAGGGCTCAATCAAGAAGGTGGTAGCCCTAGGTGTCTTAAAACCCTAAGTAGGTGCAATAATCAAGTTTGGGAAGTTTCTAAAAAGAATGTATCAAATCAGGCAACTTGTGATGATTAATCTAAGAATAAAATGCAAGTTAGCCCTAGTTGATTTTTTTCTTCTTTTAGCTTTTTCAGAATTAGGAGATTAGGAGAAAGTGGATGGAGTTTACCTTCCCTTGGAGTGTTTGGTGTGTGTCTGACTCTCCTTGATTGGATTCCCCCTGCACAGATCACAACAAAATAGATAGAGCAAGTTAGTATCAAATCATATATTGCAATCACAAGATCAAATTACGCATTACTCCCCAGCAACGGCACCAAAATGTTAACGCAAAATCGTCCATGTTTAAGAATGCATTATAGTATAGGACAAGATTGCATTAAACACTTAAAATTTATAGCTCGAAAGAATTCCGAGGTTGAACGTAGGGAGCAATATGGCAATTTATCTCAAGATCATAATTTTAAGCAAGAATATAACAATGTAGTAACAATTTCAAGCACAAATGATGTAAATATAAAATCAAGAGTCAATGCGGAAAAAAAAGATTAGGGTAAAATGGTGATTTGAATAACCAAATTACCCTATTAACAATTACTCAAATAATGCTACAGTATCAACCACACAATTTCCATGTCAACTTAAGTGTCTCAATAATGCAATAGTGACTCAGAACCAGCAACAGAGGCAAAAGCTTCTCTTTTTCCTTCAGGCCTCAGGGAGAGGCACAAGCACAGCACAACACCAATAGAGGCGAAGGCCTCTTCAAAATTTTCTAACTGTAGAGAGCAGTAGAGGGCAAAACCCCCCCTCTGTCTTTTTCCTTCTCTTCTCTTCTCTCTCAGATACCCGAGACTAATCGAGTCGGTAACCGGGTATATGGTCAAGGGTCCAGGTCCACGGGCTGTGAGCACGGATGAGGGTGCGCAGGTGTACGGGGAACCTCACTCCCTGTGTGTCGAGGTGATAAAGCCTCGGCACAAAAATAATTTATCCTCTATTAAAGGCGCGCCGCTCTACGATGTGGGAGTAAAATCCCACACCATTCTTTAGGCAATTGCGAAGCTGCTCCCTCGTTCAATTTAGGTAGAAGGGCGGTCAACACCCTCAATCTTTGATCCACACGAGCTACTAGAGTGATTATGCGTCTCCTGATGCCAAGACTTGGAGCTTCAGACGAAGAACAAGTTTTAAAGCTCCCTTCGAAGGAGGTCATTTAATGGCGATGGGGGCCGGCACTAGAAAATCACAAAAAGGGCCTCTCGACCACGTCAGAGGATTCCAAAAGCGTCGCCGGGTGATGACGAGTAGAGTGCAGGTGTTTAGGTGAGGTGGCATGGTCGGGAACCTTCAAGCAAAGGCCATGAGTGTGGGTGAAGGCGTGTGTGTTTGGTGGCACTATAGGGGGTTCAATAGCCCTCGGTGAGTGAGGGCTTTTGATTGTCCTGATGAGGCGGAGGTTTGGAATGTACAAGTGGCGTGTTTGAGAGCATGTGGAAGCCGCTAGGGCTCGCCAGAGTTATGTCAGTGAGGTGGAAGATGAAGTCGCGAGGGGCGATGCGATGGTCGAGTCGGAGTGGCAAAGACGAATTTGTGAAGTAGCGGAGCCAGGGAGTTGATCTGAGTAGGTAGTGGACGAGGAGGAGGAGTGACATCGGGTCTGGTATGGCCAACACTGGAGACGACGGAAGCTCCGGTGGGAAAGAACGGCGACGATGAAGGCGAAGGAAGCTTCTCGGGGGTATGTCGAGGTGCGAAAGAAGCTGGTGAGTCGAGATCGGTTGGCTATAGTTGATGGCAGTGCCATCATGCTCTATAACTCACCTAATTTAGCTAAGTCCTAAGGTAAATTGACCTAAATAATACAAAAAAGGGTACAATATCATATTGAGGAAGATTCATCAGAATAATCCCAAGAGACCGCAAAACAGGTCAGAATAACCAATTTAGGGTTTCCTTTGAAATTATGCTATTAAAGAGAACAATTGAACCCTATGTTTGATTTGACCTAGTTTGATAGGATTCTGATGAAAATATTGCAAATTAATCATTTTAAAAAAGATAAATAAATATCCCACAAGGGTTAATTTGATCAGATACGTCAAAGAAGCCAATTAAACCTAAAATAATAACCTAGGTGAATAATTAATGACAAATGAGTTTAAATGGAGGATTTACCAACCAAACAACTTCAAAACTCAAAATTAACATGACCACCAAATTCCCTAGATCCTAATTAAGCTTCCATAAAAGTTAGACCTGATTAGACAATGTTCGTACCTACTTTGCATTTAGGCCCCTAAGTTCCTTAAATGCGCATAGAAAGGTTTTGGACTGATCTAGGATCGAAAGTTTCATTTTGCTGTGCACAGGTACCCACCAGAGCTACCCTTCGTCTTCACCTCCGGTGAGGACTTCTCCGCGCTACACACCTCCATCCTCCTCTCCAACATGCCCATAACCTCCGCAGTACTCCACCCATCAAAACCCTCTCTCTATTCACCTTCCCATCCGCCCAAAACGCCTACCGAACAAACCCACTTCCTCCGACCACCTTCGCCTTCGTCCAGCCACCACACTCACTCTCACACCAGGAAACCACCACCGCCACGTTCACCGTGATCCGACAAACCTTTTGAACTAATTTAACATGGCCGAGAGGCCATTTTATTGATTTCAGGCATAGGACCTGTTGCACCATTGTTGGAGCTTCTTCATGAAGCTCCAGACCCTGTTCTTGAGGTCCCCACTCCAGGCGTTGGCTCCAGGAGACGCGAACACCTTCCAGGAAGCAACCCAGATCTCTAATTGGAAGCATCGTGCGCTCCTTCAGGTTCAATTAGAAGACCACTGCTGTTGCTAGCCGCGCGAAGAGAGGGTGGGATTTAGTCCCTCCTCGTGAAGAGAAGAGGCGGTGTGCGAGCATAAAAGGAATTTCTACTTCAGCCTTATCACCTCAAGCAACACACAGGGGGGTGAGGTCCCCCAATGCACCCATCACACCTCGCCAGTGACACTGCTACATGCGGGCCTGGTCCGATAACCTGCCTAAGCCCACACCTCGGCTACTACCCATGCCAGAAGCCCTGGTCCCGGGTACGCGGATCCCTGATACCCGATTACCCGAGCATCTGATCAGACATTGAGGAAGAGGAGGGAAAGAGAAAGAAAGAGAGCGCAGGGCAGGGGAGGGTTTTGCAGCGTGGAACAGTGTCACTAAACCCTCGCCCTCAAGACTTAAGGTGTCTATGCCTGTTCTCTGTTGTATGAGGGTAAAGTGCTGAGTTGAGTTAAACATTGATAATTGATAGTTATGCTGAATTTGGTGGTTTAAACCACCACTTTTGCTCTATTTTTTTTTATATCTATAAAGAAGCACTTTGTTTACTCAGCATATATTACCACTTTGATAGTGATATATTGTGAGAATAACTGCTCCCAAAGACGACCTTGGATTTCTTTTTATTCGAGTTATAAATTTAAATGCTTAATTCGATTTGGTCACTATACTACAATGCGACAATTTTGTAATACGATTAAAGCGAGTTAAGCATTTTGGCGCCGTTGCTGGGGAGCAACATGCATTCATCATTATTATTCTCGATTTCTGACATATCTGCCTTGATTGGTTGTTTTGCATGAACTGAACTGATGCGCCTGACTTCTGGAACCTGAGGACAACCACTCTGTGGAAGGTAACTCTCTCCTATCTTCTTGATCCCCTCTTTCTTAATTTCAATAAAACAAAAAGGGGTAAAAGAAATATAGAATTCAATCTTGTCGTATTTTCTTAGAAGTTTCATTTGTGGCAAGAAATTATAAATTCTGAGCTAAGGTCGACCTAAAAAACACAACCCAGAAATTTCTGAACCTAAAGGGACTAGTTAATTGAACCCGTGGACTAGAACATTCTTGATTGGGTCCAACGGGATCATTAAATTTCAAATTGGACTCCGCTTTAGAGCCAAATTAGGGTTAACATTTAGGGGCTATTTAGTACACATTTACAATTATAAAAGAAAATATCATCTGCATTGTGTGTTACCTAAGCCTTGGTTGAACCAATTTACAACTTAACCCTAAAAGAAGTGACTTAATAACCTGTTTGCTGAACCAGAACATGGTGATTTGGGTGAGTTAACCCAGATTGCATTCTCAACATTAGGATAGGTCAGGTGGAATTGGTTCGCTTGGTGACCCAACAAACCTAAAAATTAGGTCACAACTAGAATAAATTCTTAATCAAGTGATAATTTAATGCACAAATAGGCTTAAAATTTGATAGACCTAGGACCTTAATCCACACGTATCCGGTCTACTTGGAACCGCAATGACAAGAGAGGTCAGGTGGGGGAAACCCTGTAACTCGTGGGGACGTTCTACCGTGTAGGGGTCATTGCAGGACTCTCCCTCTCTGGCTACCCAAGTAATTCTTGGGCGGGTGGATTTGTGATCTAGAGGTCGTTGTCTCTAATAAGCCTAAGCCATCCAAATATATTTTTGGGTGTCTCGATTGGGTCTGCTTGAAATATAGTCCCTCATCTTTTCTATAGTGCATGCACGGTAGGAGGTCCTTAAGACCAGTCTTAAGACCTCCTCTAGTAGTTCATTCACGTCGGGGCCAGCACCCGACTAACTTGTTTAGGTCTTCTTCTAATCTGATCTCTATCTCCTCCAACCCACCTACATCCAACCCAGTTCTCTGTTTTCTAATTCTAACTCAATGGAGAACCCTGGTCCAGAAGGAGGAGACGACATCCAACAACTACAAAACCAGCTCCAAACTCTCACAGATCTTATCAATGGGTTGGAAAACCCTAGAGTAGGTCCATAAATGCGGGATCATTATAATCTCGCAAAAGTAGCTATCGAGCCCAGAGTGTGTATTCCGGTTGGGGGATTGATTGAACAGCAATCATGCAACCTAAAACACCTGAATTGAGCAAGATTCTAGCATAACTTTGAGTCAATGCATGCATAAGAATTGTAATTCGCATACTAGTTAGTATATTAGTCATATAGATAGTATCGTTATTTTATGACCTAAAAGAGAGATGATTTTAATCACAGATGATTCGAAGTCGCGGATGTCAGATCAGAAAAGAAAGATCTGATCAGAACAACGACAGAAGCGTAACGTTTCCGAAATCGTCCCGATCAGACAACCAGAGCATCGTGTGCAGTACACAGAAGAACGGAGATCATGGAGCCAAAGAATAAAGATTTGAGCCTCGGATGAAGAATCCAACTGCATGGATGAATCCAGATTGACGATCGCAGTCCAACAACGCAAAAATCAACTCGATTAGAGGTCAACATCACCAGATACAAAGACAAGAAGATGGACGGCCATGATGGCGCCACGTGATGCGATCACAGTCGCTCCCTCACCACCGCCCCATCTGGGAAGGCCGCATCGCACGTTGTGGGCCGTTGGATTTTCATATAATGGATACGAGCGCGCCATGTCGCCCACCCAGACTAGATCAGCATAAATAGAAACAAACAAGCATACATAACAAAATGTTCACGTAGCACATTGGTTCACGCACGTGCACGTAAGCGCGGGATGCGGGTTCGAGCCTTGTGCTGCACAAAATTAAAGTAACACTTGCGCTGTGTGGGCGTGGGCAGGCACAATTGCGCGATCGGAGAGCAGAGGCATGACCACGTGGCGCAATTAGAGCCCTCCGTGAGCGGAGGCACGATCGCACGCATTTTGTGAGATTAGGAAGGCGAGCCAAATATGCGTAAGCGGAAAGTGCTGAAAAGGGCCTTGCGGGTGCACACGCGGAAAGTGGTTGTTGCAGCGGGCGCACGAGGAGGAAGCGGGGCCGTGCGATCTTTTGATCCAACGCTTCAGCAGCTGCCACATGTCACCACTAGAGCAAATTCGAGCGTAAAAGGCTTTTCGAGACCAAATCAGAGCCGTTGATCTCCCAATCAACGGATCAGATCGCGCATGAGTTGTTACACGAGATTAAGGCCTCAAATAACCTTTTTGCCCTCCATCAAAACTATAAAAGAAGGCCCAGGGCCCCCTAGTTGAAGGCATCAACTTAGAATCTCTCTCTCCCATCAACTCCAGATACCTTCTACCGTCTTCTCTGCAATTCTCCGTCCTTCTGCAACTTCATCCTGACGTTCTGGATCTGAGGTGCTGGTGCATCTCACATAAGCATCCTACAAGCGGCATCATCTCTCTGCACTTTCTATCTCTCTCCCTCTCTATCTCTATCTCCCTCTCCTTCTATCTTTCTACTCTCTCTCTCTCTTTAGCATAGTACTTTCTACTTTGAAAATTGTTTATGAATGCAATAAAATTCTGATATTTTGAATACTTGATATCTGCTCTTTATATATATATGCATACCTGTTAGAACTAGTTTTCTAAAAAGCTTCCGTTAAAAATCGAGATTGCCTCCCTGCGAACGACCTAGTACTCACTGGAGTTTTATAAATTTATTTGTCAACATGTTTTCGCGTTATACTACAACTAGTTAACTTTTAAAGCGCGAATTACGTACCGAATAAGTTGGCGCCATTGCCAGGGAGGCAACAGAAATTTCTGAAGCTTTTCGATGCGTATTTGAGATTTCTAACTCGCTACATTTTTCGTTGATTTCGTGTGTGCAGGAAATGAAGAAATTTGAAACAAACACGATAAAGAAGAAAGTGTCGGTTCGAACCTTAGGTAAGTACCCGTAGTTTAGATTAGTTAGATTTAGGATTTGCTTAAACCCTAGGATTAGTTAGAATTTGTTTGCTTATTAAAAACAAAAAAAAAGAAAAAAAAATTCTCTTGATTTCAGGCTGAAATAAAACTTTATTTTAAAAATTCAATTCCTAAAGATCCGCACGTTTAAAAATTCTCAAATTTTTACTGGACATAGATTTCAAAGTTAGGAACAATATTTCCAAATTTTACGGTAGTCAGAGTTATAAAAAATTTTAAAAATTTGTGCACTAATCTATTATCAATTCGGTTGTTGTTCCTGATTTTTCAGAGTTCAAGATATCGTAAGAATTTTTATACAACTTCGATTGAAGTGAAATTTATGGCACTGAATTTCTAAGAAAGTCAGAAATTTTATAAAAATATAAGAAAAATATTTATTGCTTGTTTAATTGCATGAATTATCTAATCACGAACTGGGGGTCAAAACAGACTACAAAACCCCCAGTATAGTTTAAATATGAAAAAAATAGAAAACGTGCATTAAAATTCTTGAAAAAATATTTTGTGAGTGTCTAGTTAGTGGTGCAATAAGGGCCAATTGATTTCATTTCTTGGGTCGCACCACTCATCATTTTGAACCTAAATTAATCATTTAGAACAACTTATGCTTAGGGTTTCACGTTAAGGATAGAGCACACTTGCATTTCCATACTTATAGGGAATCAGACAAATTAGGATTTGCAAAACTTTTGTATGCCTCATCAGAACTTTGGTTGAAAATATTTAATCAGGTGAACCCTAAAACACGTTAATACAAGCATTTGAATCTTAAAAGATACTTCATCATAAAAATTTGCTTGTGAACCCTTTGTCTACGCACTTCACATCTCTAAAATCAATTTTAAGGGCAAACAACCCCCTAACGCCCATCATATTCCAAAAGCACATCAAACCCAAAACTAAAATTGATTAGAAGTGTCCTAGGTAGGACTGATAGACTTGGGGGCTTGAAACTAGATTGGGCTATGGTCAAGGCCTTGTCTACGTGGATCCACTGGTGACAAGAAAGGTCGGTGCAGTAACCGCGTTAACCTTTAGTGGTGTCCCGCCGTGCGGGGTGTCCTAAGGGGTCCCACCCTTCTGGCCAGCCAAGTAATTCAAGGGTTGATCTAACCCAGTCGTGTTTTAGGGAACCAGGATTAGGTCTATTTAGGGTTGGCACTCTAAGGACTAGTTTGATTGCTTATATTGAAAGGGTGGGGTATTCTCTCATCTGTCCTCTCTCTCATCTATTAACTTTCTTCTAGTACATGGATGCTAAAAGGTCTCTGAACCATAATTTGGTACAACCTTTAGAGAGTAAACTAAAGACAAGGCTCAATTTTTTTGAATACACTCCAATATCTAATTACCATAAGGAAGAACTGATTGAGGAGGAAACCATTGACCCATACTCCTTTGCCTCACTCTATTCCTCCTTTTCTCCCTATCCCAACCCTTCCCTTACATCAACTTCTTCAGGTTGGGACAACTCTCCTCAATACTTGGGACTTGATTCCATTGCCTATACCTCATATTCCCCGGGTATAGCTAGGCCTATCTCGAATCCCACACGAATCTCTGGATATCAAGGATCTATACAGTCTAAAGAGACACTCTCCATACAGGACCAGCACCTGGCTGGCATGACCAGTTATCTTGACTGGTTCAGCCAAACTCATCACTCCCTTGATCATGGATATGCCTTAGAATCCCAATACCTAGAATACTAATCCTATCCTCGAAATCACTGTTCAAATTATCCTAATCCCACCCAAACAACTTCACCTTCTCATTGGGATAACCCTACACCAACCAACCAAGGATATGATTCTTACCCTAGGACTTCAAATGATGGATATTCTGATTTGACTGAGGTCAGAAACTCTGAAAATTATTATCCTCATCCTGATCAAATCCCTGACGATGGCGGTGATCCTGAGATCACCCAATTACTCCAAGTAGTCCAGGGGATGAGGGAAGCTAATAAAAGAAATACAGATTATCTGACGAAACAACTCAATAGAATCCGGAAAGCACAAGGTGATAAAACTGGTCTGAGTGTGGAATAAGTTGGTGGTAAGCCACTCAAGGTTGAGGATCCAACCTTAAGTATGACATCTTATCAAATCCCAACCTCCACATACACTAAGCCCACCCACTAGCCTCGTGATTATGCAAAATAGATCCTTTTTGATATCCCAAAAGCTGACTTTGAGGAGGAAGGCTCACTTGAGGAAGTATATCTTGATTTAGGCCCTGAATTACAACCATTCTATTTTGAGGAGCCAATTCATAGTGAGCTGGAGTATGAGTCTTTTATATTTAAAGACACATAATTGGATTACATGGATGATTTGGGAGAATAAGAGCAAGATCAAGAAGAAAGAAAGATTGGGAATAGTGGCACTCCTAGCCAAGCACGACTGGATGGCTCTGATGAAATCTTGTATGAGGATTACCATGATCAAATATGATTAAATGATTCGATATCTGGATTTGGCGATACTGATCATTCCCATATAGAAGCCGAATCTGCTTTCACTTCTGTTTCAGCTAATCCACACCTTTCTCTCCCCATCCACCAGAGTTCTAAGGAAAAAAACTTGACCCCTATCCCCAACATCTCGAGATTGAAGAAAGTAGACAATCCCCTTATGAAAAGGATGTTCCAGATATTGCAGAATTATTGGGGATGACTTTTGAGGATCTATCTGAGGAAGCAAAAACTTTAGCTGAATCATGGGATTTGGAAGAATTTGACTTGATTGATGAGAAACAAGATATTCCCTCAGAAGTTATAGTCCAAAAAGGATTTGAGGTGTTGACTAATCCAAACCCCGATCTTATGGTTCTACGGAAAAATGAATTAAAACATGATTTGGGCGACTCAAATGAGACTGTTGATCACCCTCGGGATAAGATTGAGGACTCTGATAAGTTCGGAACTATTGATATGGATCACTGGATCTTATTTGACTCACTTACTTGACATCCATCCACACCTGATTTGACTCGCGAAGTGGTTTCTTATACCATTTTGAACTACACAACCCGGGTTCCTCCTTTCATTTTCCATCACTTTCAGGACACATACGATTTATTCCCCATGGACCACCCTGTATTCACCCCATCTGCCTTCCTCATGCATCAATTCTTAAGGTTACCACTATCTACTTTTCACTCTGGCACCTGCACTAATATTCCTCTCTTTTGTAGCATCTGCCTGCAAATAGTTTCAAGCCCATTCACTTTATTTTTCTGACCCTTTGGGCTTGGTATTCACCATCAGCTGGTTTGCATTTGTGGATCACTGATCCTTGCACTACATGACCATATCTTTACTTTAATCCTGACCGAACCCATCAATCTAATCATTCATTTTTGGGTTTAAGCCCAGCAAATGACATTAAACTTAGCATTGGTTGGGAGGCAACCCAGTATTCATTACAGGTAGCTTTGCATCCTCTGCATCCATACTAACCTGGATTAACAAACATAGTCAGGTGATATCTCCTCCTCTTGCTTATTATATTTTGATTTTCATGCAAACATTTCAATGAGGACATTGTAATGAATAGGAATGGGGGGTGGACATTACATGTCTTATCTTTATGTCTGGAAAAAAAAATGCATTTAGGCATAAAGAATTTTTATTAAGTTTTTATTAGGGATTAATTCTTAAGTTGATTCCTGAGTTTAGAATCTAGTATAATTTCACACTTGCACGTAGAATTTGTAATGGATCCTCTGTGAAGACTGATAAACATCTTTAGTTTGTCGAGAAGAAGCATTGCTTCTTCTCCTAAACCCTTGGACAGTAATTAGGGAGTCAGGAAAAGTATATTCTATCAGATCCACCAAACAAGTGTGAGGTGAGAGTAGAAAGTCTACTGGTACTTTAAGGCTAGTATGAGGAATCTTAACCTCTGGATAATGAGATAATGATACTCGGAGTTAAGCATAGTTTCCTCTCTCGGTTTCTGCGTACAAGTTCTTAGTGCGAATATCTTGAGAGCCACCAAATAAGGCAAATACGCAGAGAGTGGGTTCTGATAAAACTAGGACTGAGGTGGATGGTCACGACTGTCTTTTACGGAATCCTCAACTGAAGGAGGGTTTTGATATCAAGGTCAAAAATACGTTGTCTTATCTATTCCTTTCCCGGAGCCGAGAATAAGCACTTCCACCAAATAAGCCACTCAATATCCTCTTGAACACCCATAATCCCAAATAATGCCTTGTGAATAAAAGTCGAATGTGTTACTGTGTTGCGTTAGTAGATGTCTGGATGCAAAAGAAAAAGGAAAAAAAGAGAAGCGTTATATATGTGTTCGTCGCGCTGTATCGGGTTATAAAAGTATTGCGTTGTAGTATAATTGAAAAAGCGTTCAAAATAGATATAATTTTATTACTCGAAAAGATTTTCGAGGTCGAACACAGGGAGCAAATTGGTATTTCGAAATCAATATCACAATTTAAACTGAAAGAAATTGCAATAATAGCAGTATCAAAGTGCAAAAATATGGGAGTAAAATGGTGACGTAGATCACCAAATACTCGTACAATATCACCAAATGATTCAATATATAAATATGCAATGAGGCTAAAATCTGTCGTCTGATTCCTTAATCAGATAACTTAAATGTCTGAGTTCTTTTTCTCTTTCTCTTCTATGTCTTCTCCTTCTTCTTCTTTGGCTTCTGTCTCAATTCAAATCCTTCTCTTTCTTGTCTCTGTCTCTCTCTGCCTTTGCGAGCCCTCTTCTTCCTTCTCTATCGTCTACCTTCGCTTCTTCTTCTTTCTTCTACCTTGAGCTGTGCTGGCCTTCTTCTTTCCTTCTTCCTTCAACATTGATCTTTCTCTGAATTCGACTAAGTGTCGAAGGTAAACTCCTCAGAGCAAAACCCCCCTTCCCCTGTGTAGCTCTCTTCTCTCTTTCTCTCTTTTCTATTTCAGAGCCTCTCTCCCAGAACCTTTAATCGGTCAGGTAATCGGACCTAACGTAGACCCGGGTTTAGGCTCACCAGCGTGTGTGGTAAGCAAGGAGTGAATAGGTTGGGTAGTTGGGTCGTGGCTAGGTCCATGACGTGCCTTCGTGCGTGTGTGTTAAGAGGTGTCATTATAGTTGCACTTGATACGTCGGTTTTAAAAGAAGTAAACGGAGGTGAGTCCGAGTGTCGATCTCAGGGAGGCGTGGAAATCGGATTTTGTTTACCACTTGTTGTCACGAAAAAGGTGGAGTTTTGCTTGCGAAAGAAACGGTTTTGAAAAGCGAGAGATAGAGAGAGTTTAGGGTTAGAAAGCTCTTGGTTTTGATCATGCACTTTAAACAGAAATTAAAAAGGCAACTAAATGAAAAACAATTTCATTAAACATGCATTCATAGTTCATGGTTTACAATATTAAATACATGCTTCAACAAAAGTAAATGAAAGCTTAAAAGAGAGAGAGAGAGGTAGAGAGAGAGTGGAGAGCGACGAGGCAGCCACGGCGGTGGAGGAGGCTCCGTCGGCGGCTCGTCGTCTCCGGCGATTACAAGAGTGCCTAAGACTAGCTAGGAGAGGAGTGGAGTAGTTGCAAGTGGGAGAGGATGCCTTGAATGGTGGTAGAAGGGGGTTTAAATAGAGTTAAGGGCTTCCTAAAAGAAGAATGTGCTTTAGCGACATCCAGAACGTCGCTAAAACTGCTTCCAGATACGTCGGTGAAGGCCTTCTGCCGCCGGTCAGCCGCCCGCCCCTCTCTCTCTTCAGGCGCGATCCGTGGCTGTCGAACGAGAGCCGTCCGATTGATGATCGGACGGCTGAGATCCTCCCGCGCCTGCGCTAGGATCGCGCTTCGGACGCGCGTGCGCGCGCGCGTTTCCGCCCGGCGTGCGCGCGCGCGTTTCCGCCCGGCGTGCGCGCGCGCGTGGGAGGTGGGGCGCTGTCGTCGCGCCGCGTGGCGCAATCCTGGCCGCTCGCTTCTGATCGCGCGGCTCAATTTTGCCGCGCCCTTCGCCCGCAAATGATTTTCGCTCCGCGCGAATCGAACGCGCGTCGCCGCAACGCGGGCGTGCGCGCTAACCGTTGCGCCACGCCCGCGCTTTGTCGCGGCGACCGCGGGCGAGCGCGCGGATCTCGGCCGTTCGATCGAAGATCAACGGCCGAGATGCGTCTTTGGCTGGCTTGGGGGCGTGCGGGCGGCGGGGGCGGGGCGACGTGGCGCGTTCTAGGCCGTTGATCTCCAGATCAACGGTCAGGATTTCTTGGGCCCATTGTGGGAGCTCCGGATGTCGGATTTGGCCGATTTTGAGTCCGTTAGACTCCGTTCGTCGTCCTGAATCCATCAGTGCGGTCCAATTGCTCATCTGAGGCCTGCTTTGACAAATGCTTTACACAAATGGCCATTAATACAGTTTATAAGCAATCTTGGTACTTGATGCATGCAATGCTCCTATTCTACTTTATGTTGTGCCTTTTATTCTAAAGATGGGCCATATTCAACCTAATTACTACCCCCTTGCGTGTTGTTATCAGTCCACGGGTTATATCGTGGACGAGTCCATTAGAGGGGGGGAGGAGGACCCCACCCTCAGTGTTGGAGGCGATAAGCCTCTAACACTTTTTCCCCTTATGCGTATGCAGGTGCCCTTCCACTTCCGAGGTGGGACTAAATGTCCTACCTTCCTTCCACGCGTGGCAGCAACAGATGGCCCCAATTGGCAAGGTTGAAGAGGCTCTTGACTCCAATCAGAGGCCTGGAACCACACACGAGAGACTTTCGCATGTCCTGGGAATGTCTTCTTGGGATTGGCAGCACTTGGAGCTGCAGCAAGCTTACTCCAAGGCCGGTCGTCAATGGCGGAGGGATGGTGAACCTGAAATCACAAAATTGGCCTTGCGACCATGTCAAAATGTTCAGAAGGGGTCGTCCGAGCACGGTGAAGATGCTGGGGTGGTTGGCGTGGCGTGGGGGTGCCTGTGCGAGCATGCCTAGGGCACACTGTGTGGGATGGTGTGGGTGTGTTCGGTGAGGGGCGTGAGCGAGTGGCGCGGTGAGTGGAGTAAGGGGAAGTGTTCAGTGGAATGCGGGGAAGCTTATGGGCTTGTCGGCAAGGGTTGAGATGGCTGTGGAGGTGGAGCGGCCTCGCCGAAGTTGGTGGTTGGAGATGGCAGGGATAGAGGTGATGGAGGTCGGTAGTGGTCAGTTATGAAGAATAAAGGGTGGAGAAGAATGTAGAGGGAAGAGAGTGCTTATCTGGGAGGTGAAGAGACGATGGGGGCGAGCAAAGGTGTCGGGTCAGGTGTGGCTTACATCGGAGACAAAGAGTGGCTCCGGTGAGTGGAGATCGGCAAGGACGAAGAGAGGGAGACGCCTGCGGGTACGGCGAGGAACAGACGAAGTCAAGGAGGAGGAATCCGCCGCAGGTATGGCAGTCGGACGAGGAGGAGGAGCGAGGGGGGTCGCCAGACGTCGAGGAACCTATGGCCGTGAAGGGAAGAGAGGAATTAGGGGTGTTCGCGGCTGAATTCGAGCGTGAGGAGCTCGAAGAGGTCTAGGCTCCTTTAAATAGAGCTCTGAAGGTCAATTAGGGCTTGGGAAGCAAGCAAGCTTCCTAAGCAAGGAAAGCTCACTGGAGTTGGAAGCCGTTAGGATACCCATGTCTCTCATGCGTTCGCATGAGAGATTGGGAAAGAATCTGGGATTAAAGATGGGTTCAGACTGGAGGGATTTTCTCAGAGAATCTCCCTTCCAATTTTGGAGGAGATCCTCTGAGCAATCAGGGAGAATTCTCCTTCCAAAGCTCGCCGTAGTAGGATTCCTCCACTATAATGGAGAAGGGAGGTAATTGCAAAAATGATGATGAAGCTAGGGGTCTATTTGTAAGGGTTTTTGAAAGTTAGGGGTAGAAATGTAATCAGGTAGAACCTTTTTGAAAACTAGGTCAAGGAAAACTCATCTTGGATTCAAATTTTGGTACAAACCTAATTTTGACCTAAGGAATCTAATGGTGAAGTTAGATTTTTGGTTTGACTACGTTTGATTGGAAAATTTATGCAAAAATCCAATTTAGGGTAAATATCTGTCTGAGACCCCATTCTAGGTCAAGATGGGTTCTAATGGCCAAATTGAAGGGTATAAACCCTAGAGAATATTTTTCTATGAATTTTAGAGGGTTTAGATGAATTTTATCATGACCAGAACCTTGGTTAATCAAGTGGATCTATTTTAGGGTTTCAAGAAGTCATTTAATTCACAAGATACACACAAACCCTTTCTGTTTGATTCAACCCACTTATAATCTTGTTGGGACCATTTTACCTTTGTTTAGCCCTTCAGAAAACCTGTTTGTTACACTGCATTGGTAAAATTACAGTTTCACCCCTAGTTTCTTATTTTTCTCTCAAAAAGGTTATGCAGTGAATTAAGACTTTCAGTTGGTTATGTAGGAGCTTTTGTTCTCTTCATTAGGTCGAAATGAGCTAGTCAGGGCTCATGATAGTGTTCCCATCAATATGTCTATGCATATAGAACAAAAAAATAATATACATATACAAAAAAGGAAGAGCAGAAAAGGGAGAAAGAAAAAGCAAAAAAAAACAAGAGTTCATTAGTGTTTTTAGATTTTATTTCAAGTGTATTGAGGCAACAACACCCATCACCTTCACGATCCATCAAATATAGCCTTGACCTACTTTTCTATATTTTTGACTGCCTGAATACGGGCTGAAGAATTCTTACTTAGTCGTAGAGTTATCAGAACTTAATCAAAGTGTTAGTGTCAGTAGAGACCACCAAATATACTGATAAATTTGGTGAGATTGTGAACTCAAAAAGAAAGAAAAGAAAAGATAAGATAAGAAAAAGAGAAAGAAATAGAGAGAATGAGTACAAAGGAACTAAAGAGAGCATAATTTCTCGCCTCTCTCTGAGTTTAATTATTTAACAATCTGGGAATCTAAGTTCTAAAATACTAGTCTATATGTAGCACCAGATGAGTGTAAGCCACCAAAAATAAATCCACATGACTTAAAAAAATCTTCTACCTAACCCAAAAGCCAGGGCTGAATATAGAAGTTACCTTATAACCCCGAGGGGAGAAGTTTGCCTATCCCAATAGATTTTTATTAAGGGTCAAGTACGAGCTCTAGATGTGGATTGGATTTTCACTTGAATCTGTTGCATAGACTACAACAAAATACATTCACGATTATCTAGATTACTAAAGTATTGGATGAAAACAAAAGACATAAATCTCTAGTCAAACTCTTGATAGAAATCTGTCATGTAGAACCACTTTGCATTTAGTCTTGCATTTGCTAGGGACTAGCAAGATTTAGGCATGGGGGTGTGATTTCACAGCAATCATGAAACCTAAAACACCTGAATTGAGTTAGATTTTAGCATAACTTCGAGTCAATGCATTCATAAGCATCGTAATTCGCATATTAGTTAGTTTATTAGTCATATAGATAATATCGTCATTTTATGACTTAAAAGAGAGATGATTTTCATCACGGATGATTCAAAGCTACGGATGTCAGATCAGACCAGACAGATCTGATCAGAACGACGACGGAAGTCTAACGCTTCCGAAATTATCCAGATCAGACAACCAAAGCATTGTGCGCAGTGCATAGAAGAACAAAGATCATGGAGGCAAAGGACAAAGATTAGAGCCTCAGATGAAGAATCCAATTACACGGATGAATCTGAATCGATGATCATAGTCTAACAGCGCAAAAATCAACCCGATCAGAGGTCAACATCACCAGATACAAAAAAAAGAAGATGGATGACCATGATGTCACCATGTGGCGCCATCACAGCCGCTCCCTCACCACTGCCCCATCTAGGAAGTCCGCACTGCACGTTGTGGGCCGTTGGATCTTCATGCAACGGCCACGAGTGCACCACATTGCTCGCCCAGACCGGATCATCATAAATAGAAACAAACAAGCATGTATAACAAAAGGTTCATGCAGCACGTTGGCTTACGCTCACGCGCATAAGTGGGGGATGCGAGTTCGAGCCTTGCGCTGCAAAAAATTAAAGCAACATTGGCGCGGGCATGTGCAATTACGCAATCGAAGAGTTAGAGGCGTGACCACGTGGCGCGATTAGAGTCCTCCGCGGGCGGACTCGCGATTGCACTTGTTTTGTGAGATTAGGATGGCGAGGCAGGTGAGCGTAAGCCATCGGATAATGATGGCTTACGGGTGTGCATGTGGAAAGAGGTTGTTGCAGCGGGTGCGCGAGGAGGAAGCGAGGTCGTGTGATCTTTGATCCAACGCTCTAGTGGCTGCTACGTGTCACCACCAGAGCAAATCCGAGAGTGGAAGGCTTTCTGAAGGCTGTTTTGAGGCCAAATCAGAGCTGTTGATCTCCCAATCAACGGATCAGATCACGCAAGAGTTGTTACACGAGATTAAGGGCTCAAATACCCTTTTTGCCCTCCATCAAAACTATAAAAGAAGGCCCAAGGCCCCCTAGTTGAAGGCATTAACTTAGAATCTCTCTCTTCCATCAACTTCAGATCCCTTCTACTGTCTTCTCTACAATTCTTCGTCCCTTTGCAACTTTGTCCCGACACTCTGGTTCTGAGGTGCTGGCGCACCTCGCACAAGCATCCTACAAGTGGCGTCGTCTCTCTGCACTTTCTATCTATCTCTCTATCTCCCTCGCCCTCTATCTATCTATCTATCTACTCTCTCTCTCTCTTTAGCATAGTACTTTCTATTTTGAAAACTTTTTATGAATGCAATAAAATTTTGATATCCTGAATACTTGATATCTGCTCTTTATATGTATATACATACCTGTTAAAACTAGTCTTCTGAAAAGCTTCCGTTAAAAATTGAGATTACCTCCCTGCGAACGACTCAATACTCACCAGAGTTTTATAAATTATTTATCGACGTGTTTTCGTGCAATACTACAACTAGTTAACTTTTAAAATGCGAATTACGTTCTGAACAGGGACCTGAGACTGAACTCAAGCCGAATATTATCAGCTTGATTCCCCATTTCCACGGGATGGGTTCTGAAGACCCATTCCAACACATTCAAGAGTTGAAACATTTGGCCCAGACTCTCAGACCAACTATTCAAAATCGGAACACTCTGCTCATGAAGATGTTCCCTTTCTCGCTTAAAGAGAAAGCTACCCATTGGTATCGATCTCTGAGTCGACCGATCAATACCTGGGATGAATTGCAAACTGAATTTCTAAGGAAATACTTCCCAATAGGGCATACTAATGCCCTAGGGCATCAAATTATGCAGTTTCAACAAAATGCAGGGGAACCACTTCATGAGGCATGAGATCGCTTTCTCGATCTCATGCGGAAATGCCCGCATCATAGAGTTCTTAAATGAGAACAAGTCCAATCTTTTTACCGGGGACTCCGTGAGGATATTTGGCTTTTCGTCGATTCAACTTGTGGAGGCAATTTCATGGGCAAGCATGAGAATGCTATTTCAGAAATTCTCGAAAATATGGCTGAGAATTCAATAAACAATGCATCCATGGGTATGTTCGACAGGACGACTACCCATGCATCGACGAACACATGCGAGACACATGAAGCATAAGACTTATCCTCTTTCGTTGACATGGAGTTTGTGGCCAGTCGATTGGATAAAGTCTCAATAATTGAGAAAAAGCTTGACGATTTGACTCGCTAGCTATAGGTCACTTCTTCTCAATAGAACACACATGCACAACCGCCCACAAGGATGGAGGCTATGCATAATATTCACCACACCGGGATGGATATGAATCTGTCCCCTTCTAACTCTAGGTTTGGGGGAAACTCTGAACCTACTTATCCTATTTGGGGGTCCTTTGAACCCCATTATCCTGATTTTTCTAGAGCTCCTTGAAACGTTACAAGCGACAACTATGACTAGGTTTTGCTATAGCGTTGTAGTATAGCTAGTTATTGCCATCATTTCAAATATATATATTTTTTTACTCGAAAAATAAAAGAGTTCCCGAGGTCGAACTCAGGGAACAAGTCGTATTCTACAGATATACAAGTTCTATTACAAAAATAAAGAGAGAGAGCGAGAGAGAGATGAAAGTTTGGCTTCTTCTTCTCTTCTTTCTTCCTCTTTGTCTTCTCTCCTCTTTGGCTTTTGTTCTTCCTGTTCTTCTTCTCTTCTTCTTCTTCTGCTTTCTTCAGATCTTCCCCTCGTGCTCTTCTTCTTCTGTCTTCTATTCTTCCTTGTTTTCTTTCTTTCTTTTTCTTCAGATCTTCTTCTTCTTCTCTTCTTGCTTCTTGCTTCTCTTCTTTTCTTCTTCTTCTTTGTCTTCACCTGTCTTCAGGACGTCGTCTGATTTTCCAATCAGACGACTTAACCCGCGGATGCTACAGTGCCGCTTCAGTTCTTCTTCTTCCGCAATCCTTCTTCACCTGTGCATGCACGCTCAAGAGTTCAGCATCAGAGGGCAAAAACCTACTCTACCCTCTCCCTCCCCGTGTCTCTCTCTCTCTGAATTCGCTCTTAGGACAGCTCTCACAGAGCAACCGGGTAATCGGGTACGCGGGCGCTCGGGTCCAGGCCCACCGGCGTGCGGTGGTGGGCGAGGAGTGCCAGTCAAGTCGGGTTGGGTCGGCCGGATCCGCGTGATGAGCTCGCAGACGGGCCGGGTGAAGCGGTGTGAGAGGGACCTCACCCCGTGTGCTGAGGCGAACAGCTTAAGGCACGTTTTGCCTTTAAGCTCCCGTTTGCCTCAGCGGGTTTCCCCCAATTTGGGCGCCTGCGCAGAGGAAGCAGCGGCAGCCGAACTTCGCGCGAGGGCTTCGGGCGAGGGCTTCGCCTCAACTGCAGCCTGACGCTTCGCGAAGCTACCCCGCGTAGCCTGGGAGTCTGATCTGGGCGTGGTGTGCCTGGAGCAGCAGGTCGAAGGAGCTTCGTCACCCGTTAATGGCGGCGGCGAGCGCAGACCCTGTTTACAACAACACGACCTCTCGGCCTAATCAGATATGCGGGGGACCTTCGTCGTGGCACGGCGAAGGTGGTCAGAGGGTCTGCAGGGGGCGTGGTGGAGCAAAAGGGTCGCCCTAGGTCAAACTGTGGGCGGAGAGGTGGGTGTGTTCGGTGGATCTGCAGAGGGCGTTTGGTGGGAAGTGGAGGGGCGGAAGAGGATCAGGGTGAGGAGGCGGAGGCGGAGGTTATGCACAGGTTGGCGAGCCGTGTGGGGTGCTGAAGCGATGGGAGCGGTTCGCCGGAGTTTGGCCGGAGGTGGAGAAGGTGAGGGTGATCGGTGGGAAATCGGTGGCAACAGTAAGGGCTTTTAGTATGGAAAAGAAAGAGGGGAGGAAGAGGAGAAGTTTTACCTACTAAGCTGGACGAAGAGGGGTTGGCGCAGACGACTGTCGCCGGAGAAGAAATTGCCCAGAGGAAGGGGCGGCGGCGAGGAGAGGGCCGGAGAGGCGCCAGCTGGGTGCGGCGTGACGCGGAAGGAGCGAGGGAAGGTAACCCTACTGCTGGTAGTGCTGCAGGGCGACGAGGAGGAGGAGGAGAGGCTGCCGGAGCAAGGGGGCGTCTGTCGGAGTGAGAAGGGAGGAATTGAGGGGGGTGTCTCTGTCAGATCCGAGCTGGGAAGAACGGCGGAGCGACGGGGGTATTTATAGGGGCAGAACCAGAGAGGAGGGCGGAGGGAGACGACGTGTCTCCCTCGCCGGAGGACGCCGGAAGTGGAGACCCATACCGTCCGTGCGTTCGCACGGCCGGTATGGGTGGGTGCAGCGCTCAGGGGGGTGTCCCTGCGGTGGCTGACGACGTAGGGTACCCCCCATTGACTTGCCAGGGCCCCTCCCTCACCCTGCGCGGCGCCATGCTCCGCGCAAGGTCACCGGAGCATGGCGCTACTCAGGTTTTGCAGGAGGGACCCGAACGCAAAGAAAGAAGGAGAGTTAGGGGCCAGAATGTGAGGGTTCAAAAGTTGAGGGTGAAAAAGTAAATATATGAGGACCAAAGTGTAAAGTTGGTCAAGAAGGTTTCTTCTTAGGCCCAAGTTTTTATACATGACTAATTAGGACCTAAGGATTCTGATGGTGAATTTTATTTCTAGATTAACCCTTGTTTGATCGGTCAATTTACGCAAAAACTCAAATTAAGTTGTTAATTGGGCATGATTCTCAATATAGGTCAAAATGGGTTCCTAAGGCCAAATTGAAAGTCCTAAACCCTAGAGATTATTTTTCTATGAATTTTAGAGGGTTTATTTGATTTTTACCTTACCTCGAACCACGTGAATTGAAGTGGGTTTATTTTTAAGGTTACAGGATGTCATTTAATTCCTTGGAGTTGCTGTAGCCCTTATTGAGTCATCTCATCCCACTTTTCTTCTTATTAGGTTGTTTTGACCAATGTTTGGACCCTGAGTTACCCTATTTTCAGATCGAATTGGTGAAATTGCATTTTTACCCCTTAGTTTCTATTTTCTTTGCAAACTCAGAATCTCTCCGAGCCAAGCCTTTCTAGAGTTATGTAGGAGCTTTTTCTTGCATATCAGGGTTAAATGGTGCTAGTTTAGGGTTTGTGACGAGGTTCTCATCACTCCTCAACCTTGTGAGGAACTCCACGCCATCCAGAACAACCCCTATTCCAACTCTTACAATCCTGGGTGGCGTAATCATCTTGACTTCTCTTGGTTAGGGAATTCCTATCCTCAAAATTCTAGACCTCAAGATCCACCCCGACCACAAAATCCGCACTCATATCAGCTTGCTCAACCTAAGCCCAATCCAAATTTTCAACATGGGCTTCGTAAAGATGATCAAATGAGCATGATTCTTCAAACCCTGGCTGATATGCAGAAGACTAATGCTGCTATGCAGAGGCAACATACTGCAGATATGGCAGATATGCGCAACCAGATTACACAAATGGCTGGGACTCGCCAGCTAGGCGCATTACCCTCACAACCTCTGCCAAACCTTAACAACATGCCAAATCAGAGTTACATTGTGAACCCAAAGCAGGGCCAAATTCATTATGTGCAACCAGGCCCTTCTGCAGTTATATATCAAGATGGGTCAGAAGCATCAACTTTTGTACCTGATTCTTCTTAGCAGCAGTAGCTACCTATCCTACCCACTCCATATCCTGTGGGATTACATTCTGTCACAACTCGTAGTAGTAAGTGTACTAAGGATCTTGAGCCTAAGAGATACATTAAACCTATACCTAGTACATCTCAATTTGGAGTGATTATTAAGGATAACTCAGGCACTACAGAACCCGCTCCAGAGGAGCCTAAGACCACACCTTTTCCTAAGGCCTTGACCAAAGGAAATAAGGGTAGGAAACCACCTCAAGTTGACGAGGACTTGATCAAGCTCTTAAATAAGTCAAGATTAGCAATCCCTCGATGGATGCTATACGTCATGTACCAGCTTACGTGAGATTTTTAAAGAACGTATGCACTCCTAAGCGAAAGCTGAAGAATTCTGACGAAAGTCCTATTTTGCTATCGGAGTAAGTTAGCTCCATTATTTTGAGCATGCTTCTGCAGAAATTGAAAGGCCCTGGCACCCCTCTGATCTCTCGCAAGATCGGGGATTTAGAATTTAACCGAGCTCTTTTAGATTTAGGTGCATCCATTGACCTCATTCCCACATCCCTCCTAAAATATTTTGAGGATTCTGAACTTAAACCCACGGAAGTGACATTACAGTTAACTGATTGATCTATTAAGTCACCCCGTGGAATTTTGGAGGATGTAGTTGTAAGAGTCCAGGATTTCTATTTTCCGATAGATTTTATTGTATTAGACATGGATACACTAGAAAACCTAAAAGATACACCTATAATCTTGGGGAGACCATTCCAAGCAACAACCAGGGCAAACATTAACTGCGAGGAGGGCCAAATGAAAATAAAATTTGGGGATAAGACGATGTTAATCGCTCTGAATAGGGTTTTAAAATCAATGCGTGTAGGATAGGTTGAATCAGCGTGAAAAACAAATAGAATTTATTACTCGAATGAAAGTCCGAGGTCGAACACAGGGAGCAAATAGGAATTCACACACTAACCTCAAATATGTAACTGAGCACAAGAACTTAAACAAGATGATGATATTCAATAAATACTAATCTGTCACATTAGATGTTCAATGAATTCTCATGTACCTTGAGACAATAAAAAAAAGTAGAGAAGCTAAAACAATGGTGATTTAAATCACCTAATTACTCTCTAAGCACATATATATCAAGCATTCAACCAATTTAAATATCTCAACTGTAATTCTAAATCAATCGTTCATAGTATCAAGCCTCAAATCATACGTTGGGTCTGATGACCAGACGACTTAACCAACAAGTGCTACAGTGCTAGGGAAGCACTATTCTTCTTCTTCCTCTTCTTTCTCTCCTTCTACTTCTGCTCTTCTGCTTTTCTCCTTCTTCTATCTTCTCAAGTCCTTCTCCTTTTCCTACCAATCTTCAACCTCTTCTCCTCTTCTTCCTTCTTTTGTGCCTTCTTCCTTCTTATGCATAAGGGAGGCACTCTCAGATTTGTCTTAAGTGTCACAGAGAGCAAAACCCCCTAACCCGCACTCTCTTTCCTTTCTCTTTAGGTTTCTTCCTTCTTTCCCGCCTTCCCAAGGCCAAGGTCCGGGTTATCGGGTAAACGGGCACACGTGCACCCAGGACCAGGCTCACTGGCAGTGGGCGATAAGCGAAGTGTGAACAGGGCTTAGGCAGGTAATTGGGTGAACCAAACCCGCAGGTTAGGTGTAGCAGGTAAGGCATGCATGGGTAAGGAGGACCTCACCCTTGTGGTTGGAGGCAATAAGCCCCAATCACAAAATCAATTTATGCCACTTCATCTCGTTGCCTGCTTCCAAGGTGGGACTAAAGTCCTACCCTTTCCTAGCACAATGCAGCAGCAGGCTCCTTCATCCAATTGGAGGTGGTGCTGCTACTGGAATCCTGAATTGAGGACCTAGACACGTACGTGGGACGAATCCACGTAGCCTGGAGCAAACGCCTGGAGTGAATGCATCCTGGAGCAAGCTTGAAGCCTTGCTCGAAGCTACGGCAATGGCGGCGGAGGACTTGCTACTTGAAACATGAAATTGGGCCTCGTGGCTGCGATAGAATACCTCAGGAGCTTCGTCGGACCACGACGAGTCTAGCAGAGGTGGTTTCATGGAGGATGGTGGTCTGTGGTGGCCGGTCAGGATTAGGGAAGGTAACTGGTGATGGGCGTATTCGGTGGCGTGATGGGGTGGATGATGGAGTGCGATAGGTTAGGGTTTTTGTGCGGGAGGATGAGGTGAAGGTTATGAGGTGGTCGGCGAGGAGGATGGAGTTGCGTAGCAGTGGAACCGCCTTGTCTGAGGAGTGGTTGGAGACAGAGAAAACGGGGATGAGCGATGTAGTCGAGGGCTTGTTTTTGGGGTTTTTGGGTATAAAACTAACCTAAGGATCTAAACTAACTAATCTAACCTAATCTAATCAGATGAAAGGGGAAGAACGACACCGACATTGTTAGGCCAACGTCGAGGAAGATGAAACTCCGGTAGAGGGGGACGGCGATGACAACGGAGAATTGAGGACTCTCGTTGGTATGGCGTGGCCCAGAGGAAGGTGAGGAAGATGGATTTTCCACTGGTATTGTGGTCAGACGACGAGTGGAGTCGAAGGGAGTCGCCGGAGCTCGAGGAGCTATTCGGCCGGATGAGGAAAGCGGAAATTGGGGAGTTTCCGGCCAAAATCGAGTCTAGGGAACTTGACGTGGTCTGAGGGTCTTTTTATAGGGGTCTAGAGGTTGATTTAAGATTGGAAGCTTGGAATGTTTGCCAAAATAGGATACCCATCTCTTTGAAGGATTTGCATGAGAGATTGGGCGAGATTTGGAGCTTTGGATCTGGCTAAAAAGGAAGACAATTCCTTGACAAACTTCCCTTTCAATTTTGAGAGGGATTTGTCAAGGAATCATGAAGATCTTGCCATATTAAGGTCGTCGGAGTTGTAGGAATATGATTTCATGGTAGCAGGGACCTATTTGTGAAGAAGATAACAAATTTGGGGGGCTATTTGTAAGAAATTCAAAAAGCTAAGGATCAGAATGAGATAAAAAGAATCTGACTGAACCAAAATGCAAACTTGGTCAAGATGATCTCAGATTGGGCCCAAATTTTGGTACAAACTTAATTTGAATCCAAGAAATTCAATGGTGAAGTTAGATTTAGGTTTTAATTTTGTTTGACTAGATAATATATGCAAAATCCAAATTATGGCAAATGTCAGTCTAAGACTCTGTTTTGGGTTAAGAGGGTTTTGATGGTAAAATTGAAGGTACCAAATCCTAGAGAATATTTTTCTATGAATTTTAGATAATTTAGTTGAATTTTATCCTGACCAAAACCTCAGTTAATTAAGTAGGTTTATGTTTAGGATTTCAAATGTCATTTAATTCTCAAAACACACGAAAACCCTTTTCTGTCTGTATTAACCCACTTGTTGGACATTTAAGGCCCTTTGGCCCTTAACTAACCCCTGAGAAAACCCATGAGTGTACTGCAGTTGAGATATACTGTTAAATTGCAATTTTACCCTTATTTTACTGTATTTCTCTCAGAATGATTATGCAATGAAGGGCTCTCTGGTGGTTATGTAGGAGCATTTAATGACTTAATCAGATAAAACTGAGCTAGTTATGGCTCATGATGGTGTTCCCATCAAACGATGAAAATTAATATTTTTGAGGCCCATAGAGGAATCAAATGTGGTGTAATACTGGAAATAAATAGAGTCGATTCACTTCTCGGGGATCCTATTGCTGATGTGGATATAGATGTTCCTGAGAAAGAACCCTTAGATGCCCAATCTGATTACACCTTGAGGAAACTAGTCCACCTCTAGTTCCCCCTCAGGCTAACCCTAACCTTCCTACTGCTGCTGAGAACCAGGTACTTGAACTGAGGCCGCTTCCTGACAATCTCAAGTATGTCTTTTTGGGTTCAAACAACATGTTTCCTGTGATTATCAACTCCTCTCTATCCACAGATCAGGAAACGCATTTGATTTCCATCCTCTGAGAGCATCGCAAAGCCATTGGTTGGACCTTAGATGATCTCACTGGTATAAGTCCTTACTGTACCCACTGCATTTTTACAGAAGAAGGCTCACGACCTACTCGCAAAGGACAGTGCTAACTCAATCAAAATCTTCAAGAAGTCGTGAGAAGGAGATAATTAAATGGCTCGATGTGGATATTATCTATCCCATCTCTGATAGTCATTGGGTTAGCCTAATTCCTGTGGTACCTAAGAAGGTTGGGCTAACCATTATCAAATCTGAGTCTGGAGAATCCATCCCTACCAGAATTGCAAATTAGTGGAGAATCTGCATAGACTATAGGAAATTAAATACTTCCATGAAGAAGGACCATTTCCCGCTACCTTTTATTGATCAAATTCTCGAAAAATTAGCGGGAAATCAGTATTTCTGTTTCTTGGATGGATACTCAGGCTATAATCAAGTGGCCATTCATCCTGAAGACTAGGAAAAAACCACATTCACCTATCCCTACGGGACATTTGCGTTCCGTAGAATGCCTTTCGGACTCTGCAATGCATCTGCTACCTTCCAACGGTGCATGCTGGCAATATTCTCGGACATGGTGGGTGAATCCTTAGAGGTCTTCAAGGTTGATTTTTCTATCTTTGGAAAAACCTTTGATGAGTGCTTGGGCCACTTGACTAAAATCCTCCAATGATGCATCAACGTAAATCTAGTCCTGAGCTGGGAAAAGAGCCATTTCATGTTTCCTCAGGGCATCGTTCTTGGACACCTTATATTTGAGCATGGTATCTAATAATGATGATTGCTAGAAAAATAGTTTGTAAAAAAAAAAGTGTCGGTGTTGTAGTATGTGTCACAAATACAAACCGTTATTGCATCAATTTTTATTTAATTTACATAATTTTTACTGGTTTATTCCAGGTCGTTCACTGGGAGGCAGTTATTGATATACATCACTCTCTAAGTCCAAGATTGTTCTTTAATTCCAAAAAGATAAGTTTTATGTACAATAAAGAATGAATGAATGAATGAGTGGTTTAATTATGTACAAAAAGAATCAATTAAAATATTTGCAAAAACCTACTTACAAACAAGAATCAAACAATACATAGATATATTCTATACTATCTATTTATAAGATATATTACTAATACTTATATAAATATACACTACTAACTAATATTACATAGCATACTAACTTAACTTAATATACTAACATATATAGAAGCTACAGCGACAGATACAAACGTCGCTGGACCCCAGAAAAACTATATACAAACTCTAAAACAAAAAATTATGGTCTATAGCGACAGTTATCTTACCTTTAGTGATGTTTTATTCTGTCAGTAATGATATGTAGTTATTTATATACATATATATATAGCTATATTACTTACCTATACGTGCTATACAACTTTTTTTTTTACTTATAAATATTATTTACATATACTATCCATATAGATACACGTTATACCTATATACTTCTCTTCTTCTTTACCTCTTCGTAGTTTCTTTGTATCCTTCTTCTTCTTTACCTCTTAAGCCTCTACTGTGTTCTTCTTTTTCCTTATCTACACACTTAGCCGATTATTCTTCTGTGCTTAATGGTTCATTAGGGCCTTTTATTACTTAATAAAAATTTGTTAATTGGTTGGCACGCCTTTCGAGGGATATATAGCACCCAAGGAGGGTGGGACCAAACCTCTACTAAGCGCACATTAATTTCTTAATTAGGCAGCTTAAGTACTTATTTGGCACAGATTTGGGCTTAACCAAGCCCTTGCACAGTACCGACCCTCGGCCCATACACAATCAGAATGCTCAAGTATGCTCAGATGTAATGGGAACGTTCGGTTGTTTTGGGTGCCCGGCGCCTGTGACGACTGAATTACCCATTACACAAAAACATTATAAAGTGTTGAGAGCACTTCTCATCTGACGATGTTGCGCTATTCTGGCGCCTGCGTAGTGCTGGAAATCAGGCGGCTGTGCACAAATTCACGATTTTGGCCCTCAATTCAAGGGCCATAATTTATTATAAAATAAAAATAAATTATGGGATGATACATTTTTTACATATTACTACTTAATTGTACTATTAATTTGAAATTTTAACTATATAAATTAATTAGGTAAAGTATACAGTTCATACATAAATGATTTTAGAGTTTATTCTTTAATTAAGTATAAATTAGTTGTTATATGGTCTAATTGACCTTATACATAGTTAGTATACATATTTAAATATTTTATAAATATTTTATTGTATTTTACAAGTTTAATTTTTATTTTATTTACATTTAATTAGTATAATTTCAGACTGTTTTAGTTGTAAATTAAGTTGAAATAGTATAAAAAATATAAATATACTTAAATTAGCTCAAATTACTTAAAATACAGTAATATACATATACAGTATAAATTAAATTAGCTTTAACTTAATCTACTAATTTATTTTAATTTAATCTAATAACTTAACTACTAACTTAATAAATTAATTATTTATTCTGTATATATAATTAAATTAAGGTACAGGGTTTAATATGTTCATAATTTATATATAAATACGTAGGTACAGTACTATAACTGAATATGATTATTTATAGAGGTTATTAATTTATATAGCTATTTAGTACATATAAGTTAGTTTACTTAATAATTAGTTATATAATTAAGATATATATAGTATAATCTAACTTAGATACTTTATTTAGATACTACAATATATACATAAGTTATTTATATTAGAACTATGTATAATTTACATTATAGATAAATAGGCTTACTATATAGCTTAGTTATACACTTATATACATATTATACAAAGGATTTTTAGGGTTTTTAGGGTTTTTTTTTACTTTTTATGGTTTTTATATTAGTTATGGAGGTAGGAGAAGAGAGGGAAAGAAATAAATGAGGAGAAAGAGATAGTTTTGATATTTTTAAGTTTGGTTTCTTTTATTAAGTTCCATGCTATATAGAACCGTCGACTGGTAAATTCTATCAAGTCGGGGGTTCAGATTATCATGAAACTTGGTATGCATTTAAAGAAATACCTAATCTTCAATCAGATAGGTTTATTTTATTTTTTTAGATTTTTTATATGACTTTTATTTAATTTCAAAGTTCACACATTCTAGGCTTTTCAAAGGTTTTCTAAGGTGTCCTAAGGCCTAAAATGGATCCTAAGGAGTCTAAAAGGTAGTCAACTGCCCTGAACAGTTTCAGCACAATGTATAGGAAAGGATACAAGCATTAAGCACACAAATTATTGTGGATTTTATTTAATTCTACTTGTTGGACAGTTAGGCCTTAACTAGCTGACAAAGGATTAAAAAAAACAAGATTACAAGCATTCAATTGAATTTAAAGGCAATTACAATGTATGAAAGCTTGTATACAACTCAATGCACCTTTAATTACAAGTCAGCTATCTAACACTTAAGATCTACACCAACTGTCCCCAGACTTCTCTGCTGCTGTTGCAACTACAACAGACAAGCAGCAGGCCATGCAGCAGCAAAGCAGCCTCTACAGGAAATTCAGCAACACAAGTAGCAGCAAAAGACACTGAACACAAGCCCTGCAGTAGGCCAAACTTGATTCTAGACGGCTTAACTGCTACTACAGTTAATCTGTCTGGAATTAAGTTAAGTCTACAGTAGGAACAAAGCTAAATCCAACTTGTATCTCCTGATTTAGCCATTTATATCCCAGATCAGATTCAAGAGAACCTGATTAGGGCTACAAAAAGGCTAATCCAAGGAACACTTAACTGGAATTGAGAAGGGGAATGTAGCTGCTTTTGCAGTAGTTTACTCTAATTCTGGGATTAAAAAATACAAAGACAAAAATCACTAAATCAAAGTTTGACAAGGATTTAATTTCACATAAAAACCATGCTCAGATGTTCAACATCTTAAATCCAAGTTCCTTGTCACAAAAATCACAACCATTCAGTCCATAAAAATTGTTGATCTAACTCTTTCTAATGCTATGGACAACATGTAGAAAGGGTTAGAATCAACACAATAAATCCAAAAACTGATGATCTAAGTCCTTCTAATGCTATAGACAGCATTAGAAAGGGTTAGAATCAACACAAGAAATCCATCTGAATCCCAGGATGTTGCACATCTTAAGGGATATTGAGAATCCCTTAAGTGAAAATTCAGGTTCTCAGAAAAATGATTCAAATCAAAATCCCTAATAAAGCCTCAATCAACATGGTTGATTTTCGTTGGCTCTACAAGGAATTCAACACATTGAAATCCTCAAAATTGATAGATCAGATTATGGCTCTTCTGAGGTGAATTTTGACTTCAGAATCACCTCAGATTCTCAGTCCATCAGTGAATCCAAATCAAAATTCCTTAGTTTGCAAGATAAAAGCATTCAAAACCCAAATGAATGAAAATCTTTGAAATCAGAATTCATAGAAAATCTAGCAAATTGATTCACTTTTTAGCTCAGATCAGGGGCTTTTGTGAAAAACATGGGATGAATGGGAAGCCCCTGAAATGGATTTTGACGTTTGTTTCAGATCTGAGGTTAGAAACCTATCAGATCTGAAATTAGGTCTTATGAGTGGGTGGATTGCGAAATACACATCAAGGGAATCAGAAATGAAATGAAAACATGTAGAGAAAGAACAAAATGAACAGTGATTGGGTGAATTTCTTCCCCTCTGATCTGGGATGATTGGAGGAGGAGAGGGGGAAAATTGCTATGCTAAAACTACTCCTAATGCTAAACTAATCAGAGCAGAAAATTGACTACTAATTCTACATCTAATTCTACTCTAATCTACCTATCTAATGCTACAGTTAATCTAGAAAATATTAAAACTACTCTAACAGGAAGAATGTGACCTGTGGGTCCTTAACCGATAGCTAAGGAGGAAGAAGGGAGGGGGAGGAGCTCCAACGGAGTGAAAAGTCTGCTAGTGAGACTTCTGGGTCGTCCTCAGGTGCTACGTGGTCCTTAGCGATGAGGAGAGTCAGAGAGAAGTCGGGGATTACACAGTCGGTGGCTGTGAAATCAGGGAATTGGTGAGGAGGAGAGATTGGAGTGGAGGAATGATCGCTAAGAAGGTAGGAGAGAGCGATCACTTGCACGCGCGACCACTGAGTTGCTTAGGTAGCGATCTTAGTGGCTCAGATCACTGCGCGAGTGTAGATTGGTGATGAGGGCACCGGCGGTAAGGATGAGAGGAGAGAAGCGTGCGGGCTGCCAAGTTGAAATCTAACCGTAGGATGGGATCTGGGGGATGGGGTGAGCACACGCACCACTTCGCGCAAAGCTTCGATTTAGATCGGGTCGTAGATCAAAATCTAGGGAGAATGGACCGTCGAGATGCCACGAGTTCTGCGCACGCACAGTGCGCGCTCAGAGGCTCCAGGTTGCCGATTTCTATTGGGAAAATTACAGGGAGGCCCTTCTGTGAAGGGGTAGGACAATTATAGCTGAGCCCATAAGTGGTAAGAAATCCTAACTAAATGGTCCTTATTGGGTTTCAAAGAGGTCCCTGTGAGTTACAAAAAGGTCTGGGAGGGTTTTTTAATGAAGGAAATGTGATTCACAAAGGACCTAAATGTAAAATCTAAGTTTCAGGGCCTTAATGATGTCCAAATGTCTTCAAGTTTTTATATGTACTCAATTGAACATTTAAGAAGTTAATTATACTTTTGATTTGGACTTTTAAACTTGTTTGTGTGTTCAATTAACACTTGTATCACCATTTGACCTTTTTCTCAAGAATATCTCATTTTATGACCTAATTATGCAATTTTAACACAGAATTAAGGTTTTAGGTCTTTTTCTTTGATTCCCACACTTAACCCTTTTTATGTGTTAATTCGGTAACTAAAGCTTTTTAGGTATGATGAGTAACCACTCATCATACCCCCATGCTTAGGTTTTGCTAGCCCCTTAACAAACAACTCATTAAAGTGCAAAGCAATTTAAGTATCAGCAAGGTAAGTGTGATGAGATATCTTTTCTTCTTTTCATTTTTCTCAAAGTTTTAAGTGTTTCAAGATGATCTTTAAGCTGAAAGAGTTTTCCGATAAACCACTGTGTTTTATGTCTGGACATTGTGAGAACCTTATTACTGAAGAAGACTAACCAGAACTTAAGACTTAAATGACATAGATCATCTCTCAACTAACAAGGACTCTTGATATTTAAACCTTAAGTTGAATTCCAGGACTTAGGGGGTTTTACAGAGGCTCAGAATGCTACGAGGTATGGTTGTGCGTTGTGATAAGTCAGGACTAACCAAGTGAATTTTAAAACTCAATCTCGACGTTTCACTTCTTTTTAAGTCCATGTTGGTCCTAGCTTCAGCTCATGTTTTTGGATGACTCTCAAGAAACGAGGAATACTCAAACCCAACTCTTATTGAGTTTGTGGCTTAAAGAATTTTTGGTGGAAGAACAGGGTATTTGTATTGAACCCTGAAAACATTTTTGGTGGAACTTTTGTATCTACAGACTTGGAGAACATACTTGACTTATTCTAAAGAACTTTCTTTTTAGACTTTTCTCTTTTCTTTTTTTTTCTATCAGTATGTCTCCGACAACTTTATTTGGTAGAGTGCACCTTATTTGGTGGTTGAATTCTTTGGTGGAAAGAGCTTCTCCTAGACACAAGACTAAAGGCTAGGATAAAGAGTCTACCTGCACGCACAGGTAAGGACTCCACCTTCCCTAATGAACACTATGGTTGTATTTTAGATTCACAGGGTCTTTCTTGACACTGTGTAGTGTAAGCCAAGGTTACTTAGACTCCTAAGTCAAAGAAAACCAGCAAATCCTGTACCGGTGACTCAGGTACAAGAATCCGTCCTGAGGGCACCGGCGGCAAGGATGAGAGGAGAGAAGAGCGCGGGCTGCCAAGTTGAAATCTGACCGTAGGATGGGATCTGGGGGAAGGGGTGAGTACACGCGCCGCTTCGCGCGAAGCTTCAATTCAGATCGGGCAGCAGATCAAAATCAAGGGAGAATGAACAGTCGAGATGCCGCGAGTTCTATGCACACACAGTGCGCGCTCAGAGGCTCCAGGTTGCCAGTTTCTATTTACAGGGAGGCCCTTCTGTGAAGCGGTAGGACAATTATAACTGAGCCCATAAGTGGTAAGAAATCCTAACCAAATGGTCCTTAAGGGGTTTCAAAGAGGTCCCTGTGGGTTACAAAAAGGTCTGGGAGGGTTTTTTAATGAAGGAAATGTGATTCACAAAGGACCTAAATGTAAAATCTAAGTTTCAGGGCCTTAATGATGTCCAAATGCCTTCAAGTTTTTATATGTACTCAATTGAACATTTGAGAAGTTAATTATACCTTTGATTTGGACTTTTAAACTTGTTTGTGTGTTCAATTAACACTTGGATCACCATTTGACCTTTTTCTCAAGAATATCTCATTTTATGACCTAATTATGCAATTTTAACACAGAATTAAGGTTTTAGGTCTTTTTCTTTGATTCCCACACTTAACCCTCTTTATGTGTTAATTCGGTATTGTTTAACCCAATTTCTAGCTTAACTAAAGCTTTTTAGCTATGATGGGTAGACACTCATCGGTATCTAGGTTGATCGAGCAAAGATCAATTTAATATCCAAACGCCCTCCCCGTTCCTCGGTCAAAGAAATAGATCCTTCTTGGGATGCGTTGGATTCTATCGACGTTTTATTTCTGACTTCTCAAAAATCGCTAGGCCCTTTACTAACTTATTATCGAAGGATATTCCCTTCGATTTCGATTTCCCTAATGATTGTGCCGAGGCCTTCAAAATCCTTAAGGATTGAGTTACCGAGGCACCGGTATTGCAACCCCCTGACTGGTCTCGTCCATTTGAGATCATGTGTGACGTGTCAGATTTTGCTGTGGGGGCAGTCCTTGGTCAAAAAGTTGACGAGAAACCCGTAGTTATCTAATACGCAAGTAAAACGTTGGACGACGCTCAACAGAATTATACGATCACTGAGAAGGAACTTTTGGCTGTTGTCTTTGCCCTGGAAAAATTCCGGTCGTACCTTCTTGGGTCCCGCATAATCATATACTCGGAGCACACGGCGATGCGGCACTTGCTCACCAAGAGGGACGCGAAGCCTCATCAGATTAGTTGGTTCTTGCTTTTGCAAGAATTTGATTTAGAAATTTGCGACAAAGTGGGAAAACATAATGTAGTTGCAGATCATCTGTCCCGCCTTCCCTCATCTATCATTGATCCATTAGTACCTATTACTAAGTATTTTCCGGATGAGCATCTTCTGAGCATAGATGCTAGGCTTCCATAGTATGCAGGCATTGTCAACTACTTAGCATCAAACCAGATTCCATCTGATTGGCCCAAAGCTAAAAAAGACAAATTGATATCAGATGCCAAGTACTATTTCTAGGAAGATCCATATCTATTTCGCATCGGAGCAGACCAAATCATCCGGAGATGTATTCCTGACATAGAGGTCAATGATATTATCTCATTTTGTCATGACCAAGCCTGCAGTGGCCATTTTTTTGGACATAAAACCGCAGCCAAAATCCTCCAAAGCGGCTTCTATTGGTCGACTTTGTTTAAAGACGCACACAAATACTATAGGGCATGTGCTCATTGCCAAACCTTAGGCAACATGGGTCATTGCGATATTATGCCTTTAAATCCAATCATCGTGTGCGAAATTTTTGATATTTGGGAGATTGATTTTATGGGCTCATTTCCAAATTTGAATGGCTTCGAATATATTCTTGCTGTGGACTATGTGTCCAAATGGATTGAAGCTGTTGCAACCCGAACCAATAATCATAAGGTCGTTATCCTATTTATTCACGATAACATCTTCTCCCGGTTCGGTGTTCCTAAAGTAATTATCTTTGATGGTGGGACCCACTTCGTGAATGTGCATTTCCAGTTCGTACTTAGAAAATAAGGGTGTCTCACCGCATTTCTACCTCGTATCATCCGCAAACAAACAGACTTGATGAGCTATCAAACTGGGAAATCAAAAAGATTCTGCAAGTCATTGTTCAACCTGATAGAAGGGATTGGTCAACCCGCCTTCCGAAAGTATTATGGGCTTATAGGACCACCCATAAGACCCAATTAGGAATGTCTCTCTTTAGGACTGTTTATGGGAAGGCATGTGTAAAGAACCGTTCTGTCCTGAGCCTTTTAAGACGTCTGGACTGTCGGTCAGACGTCTGGTTAGACGTCTGGACCCCTTCCCAGACATCTGGAAATTGAAAATTTGGTACGTGATTTCGCGCCTGTGCGTAGACAGTACTGCCCTTCTCTCTCTTTCCCTATTCTCTTCTCCATCCGAACCCTAACGCACCCTTATAAAACCCCTCTCCCTCTCTTCCTTTCTTCCCCACTTCACCACAGCCACCCTCCTTCCTCCCTCTCCACTGTAGCGAGAGGGGCAAGCGAGAGAGAGAGCGTGAGAGCGCGCGACGAGGAGAGGCGACGTGAGGAGAGGAGAGCGGCTGCAGAGGGTATTGGGCCCAGTTGAGCCCAGTAGTAGTCTTCCTGTTGTAGTACTTTCTTTTGTTAGTGAGTTCAGAATCTGGTTACCTTTTACGTTTCTATACTTTGTTTCTGCTTTACTGTTGTGGTGGTGATATGTACTGTTAGCAGTTTTTACTTCCTTTACTGCTTGTACTCTTTTTACTGTTAGTTACTTAGCATAGGGAATGTGGTTTACTTTCTTGCTTTTTGGTTATTTTTTGTTGGACGACTGGGTCTTGGGATTAGTCGAGTCGAGCTGGTCTTGGGTCCTCCTGTAGGGATTCGGGAACCAGGTCGTAACAGCATGTCACCTTCCTATAAAAATGGAGCATAAAGCCTATTGGGTCGTACGAAAGTGCAATTTAGACCTCAGAAAGGCTGGTATTCACTGTTACCTACAAGTAAGAGAGCTCGATGAGCTACACAATGACACGTACAAGAACTCTCAAATTTACAAGGATTGAATTAAAGCCTTGCATGATAAGCACATTTCATGTAAATCATTCAGTCCTGGTAAAAAAGAACTTCTATTTGATGCCCCTCTTAAGCTGTTCCCGGGTAAGCTCAGATCTAAATGGACTAGACCTTTTCTGGCTAGGAGGATTTTTGGTAATGGAGCTGTGGAAATCTCACCTCCCGATTGTGACTCTATACCATTTGTTCTTAATGACCAACGTCTTAAACCTTTTCTTGAACTTCATGATTTGAGTCAGATCGAGGAATCTCTTGACCTCCATTCCACTTGAGCTGCATTGCGCCCAGCTAGTGGTGGTAAACTTAGTGCTTAACGGGAGGCAACCCATCATTCGAAAAGCTCGAAACCTTTCTTATCTTCTTTGAGCAAATCATTCTTATTGCACTTTAGAGTTCCTAATTTAATAACAGTTGACTCCACCTCCAATGTTCACATTGGAGCTAGAAATCGTCCGCAACAACCATTTCCGACTCGCCCAACATCCCTTAAACTTGTTTTAAAATTACAAACTAGGTTGAATATGAACCCATCCTATTTGCAGTGAGGGTATTGCAAAGCTTAGGCATGGGGGGGATTAAAGTGCAATTATCTGAAATTCATGATTGAAAGATTCTCACAAAAATTCACATAAATTCTCATAAATATATATATATATAAACGGGGAAGGAGACAAAGGAGAAAAAGAGAAAAATATAAAGAGGAATAATAAATAAATAAATAAAATCAATAGATATTTTTAGTTTGTCGCAGTCGTTAAACATTCAGTTATGGAGTCAGGCAAAATTCTCTTCCATGGGATCCACCAAACAATTGTGAGGTGAGAAAAGAGTGTTTATTGATGCTCTAAGTCTAGTATGAAGACTCATAAGTTCTGGACAATTAGATAATAAAATTCGAAGTTAGGCACAGTTTTCGCTCTCAACTCCTTTGTGTGAATATTTTGTGTGAATCCCTGAGAGCCACTAAATAAGGCAAATATGCAGAGAGTGGGTTCTAATAAAACTATGACTAAGGTGGATGGTTACGACTATTCTTTACGGAATCCTCGACTGAAGGAGGGTACTAATGTTAAAGGTCAGAAATACACTGTCCTATCCATTCTTTCCCGGTGCCGAAAGTAGGTACTTTCACCAAATAAGTCATATAATATCCTCTTGAACACACCCATTTCCCAATAATGCCTCATTAATAAATATTATGTTGTGTTGAGTTATATATTTATTTTAAAAAAAAACAAAAAAAGAAAAAAATATATATACATAGATCCTTTTGATAAAAAAAAAGACAAAAAAAAGAAGAGGAAAAAATATATATATACATAGATCCTTTTGATCCAGCAAAAAAAGAAAAGAGAGAGAGAGAGAGAAAGAATGTGTTTAAATTGCATTGAGGCAACATTACCCGCCATACTTTATGACCCATCAAATACAGTCTTTACCTACCTTCCTGTATTTCTGCCCGCCTGAATACGGGTTGAGGAGTTTTGACTTCATTATTGGGTTATCAGAACTTAATCAAATCATCAAAGCCTTGAGAGACTACCAAACTTATTAATAATCCGGAAAAATTGTGAGCTCTTAACTCATATATATATACATATAAAAGGGGAGAGAAAAGAAAAAAAAAAGAAAAAAAAGAAAAGGAAGAGAGTAAGCACAAAGGGACTAAAACAGAAGAGCATAGTTTTAAGCATTTCTCCGAATGGATTCATTTAATAATCTAGACATTCAGAGTTTGAAGTACTAGATTATATGTAGCACCAATTGAGTGTGAGCCACTAAAAATAAAATCCTTTCAACTTAGACATCTTCTACTTATACCTAAAAGCCGAGGTTGAACCATAGATCACCTGCTATCCCTGAGGGAAGAAAGTTTTTGCCTATCCTGATACATTTATAATAAGGGTTCAAAACGAACTTTAAATGAATATTGAGAAATGACAAGGGAAAGGAGGAGAATAAATTCTTTAGAACTGCATAACAGAAATACCCTTATACCAAACATGTGGGCTAAAAACTCTAAAATTTGCTAAGGGACTAGCAAATGATAGGCATAGGGGTATGATGGCAGTGCCATCATTCTCTATAACTCACTTAATTTAGCTAAGTCCTGAGGTAAATTGACCTAAATAATACATAAAAGGGTACAATATCATATGGTGGAAGATTCATCAGAACAATTCCAAGAGACCGCAAAACAGGTCAGAATAACCAATTTAGGGTTTCCTTTGAAATTATGCTATTAAAGAGAACAATTGAACCTTATGTTTGATTTGACCTAGTTTGATAGGATTTTGATGAAAATATTGCAAATTAAACTTTTTAAAAATTATAAATAAAAATCCCACAAAGTTTAATTTGATTAGATACGTCAAAGAAGCCAATTAAATATAAAACAATAATCGAGGTAAATAATTAATGACAAATGAGTTTAAATGAAGGATTTATCAACCAAACAACTTCAAAACTCAAAATTGACATGACCACCAGATTCCCTAGATCCTAATTGAGCTTCCATAAAAAGTTGGACTTGATTTGACAATGTTCGTACCTACTTTGCATTTAGGCTCCTAGGTTCCTTAAATCCTTGCAAGTAGGTCCAATTTTATTACTCTTAGGTCCTTCTCTTCTTGCGAACCGATCCCCGACATCATCTTCCTCCTTCAGCAGTAGCGGAACCATTGACCGAACTAACCGATGACTTTCCAACGCCATTTGCGGCCACTTCGAGCATCAGCTGAGCTCGACCTCTGAGGCGAAGTTATTCGTTGTTCCAATCCTCGTCGAGCGAGATATATCTCGTCGGCTGTCATTGTTGCAATAACCCGCGATGTCCGGTCAAAAAGAAACGCGAAGATACGAGTTGTTGGAAGGTCTTCTCGCTACCTCTTGCAACAAATTCACACACGGCCGAGGCTCTATAAAGCCTCGCAATGCTCCTTCGAGTTGAGTCGTCTGGAATCAAAGCGCAACCGCTGCCTTCTCTTCTTCCTCCGTACACTGTTGTAAAGACCTGTTCTATTTTGAGTCTTTTAAGATGTCTAGACTGTCAGTTAGACGCTTAGTCAGACGTTTGGATCCCTTCCCAGACGTCTAGAACTTGAAAAATATGTACGCAAAGTCGGTTCTACTCGCTGGTTGCACGCAGACAACTTTCCTTCTCTCTCTCTCTTTTTCTCCTTCCCCCTCATCGAACCCTAACCCTTGCCTATATAAGTACCCTCCCTTCCTCTCCTCTCCACCCCATCACCACCACTTTCCTTCCCCCTTTACTGCTGTGAGAGAGGCGTGCGTGAGAGAGGGAGAAAGAGAGAGGAGGAGGAGCGGCGTGAAGAGAGGAGGAGGAGGTTGATCTCACGAGCTTCGTGGGAGCTCGTTGGAGTGTGCATGGCCGCCGCGGCGCGTGCGGGAGGAGAGCGTCGGGGAGCCGTCCCCGACTTCCTGCTGCGGTCGGAGCTGCAGCCGAGAGGGAGAAGCCGCGGTGAAGCGTAGCGAGAGGAGCGAGATCTTGTTCTGATACTGGAATTTTTCCTGTATCAGATGTCTGGAGTGCCTTCCAGATGACGGGCTGGACGTCTGGTGATGACACCGGACGTCTGAAGGCAGGTATTTGCGCAGGTACGTCATTTCCGTGGCTACGGCCATGTAGGCCGCACCGCAGTATGATTTGCTTGGCTAAATAGGGTCGTGCTACTCTGCCGTGTGCAGGAGCAGCTTTGGGAAAGCACGTGGCACGCCCTCCCACGCATTTTGGATGTTTGGATAGCTTACCAGACGACCGGAGGCATTCCCAGACGACTGGAGGATAGGTCGGACGTCTGGAGCTGAGTCCAGACGGTCAAGTAGGAGTCCTGGACGTCTGACGTCGATGCAAGGACTTGAGGTAAGACTCTGGTGACCTTTAAGACATTTGGACCTTGTTCCAGACGTCTGATTTTGTTCTGTAGTTTTGTTTTTGACCCGTTTAGGGTCCGATCGGGGTCCGTTTTACGCAAATGAAATATCTGTGGTTTCCTTGTGAGTTCCTCTGCATGTTAGAAATCTTTATATATTGTTCTGAATGTTCTGTTGTGGTATGTTCCTTAGTATAGGACTTCAACCTGTTGCATGTCTGGGGCTTGCAGAGGCACGTGAGTCTGCCGTTCGAGCCCCCAGTACTCCCGGATTGTTTGGTAGAGTGATTTTCCCCTATTTTATTTATAAAATATGAATGCAATTATGAAAATTAGAAAACTAGAAACCTAGGATGTGGCATAAATCCTAGAATGAGAAATAGTTGCCTCTTTTGTATGCATGTTGAGATTGTAGTTATAAATGAATGAGTTGAATTGTAAACAACTGCCTGTTAATAAATTTGAGCTGCCTGTTGGAATTTGAGATGCCTGAGATAACTAAAACAGTTGCCTATAATATCACTTGTTGCATATGTTAAATTGTGAAAATGCGAGCTGCATGTGTATAATACGAGAATGGAATTGTGAATGATGAAACCTGGTATGGAATAATATGGTGAATATGAAGATGAACCTTATAGGGAATTAGGAGTAGAGCTCCTGTGGATGAATGGAAAGGATCTGGAAATGTGAGTGGGAAGTGTGCTGACCCTTGAGTACGTGGTACCAAGGAGAGCGACCGTTCCCTGTTTAGTGTAGAGCAGAGCTAGTCGCCCTTGGGTTGGGACCCGGGGTTAGGATTGGCCACTCTACACCGACTTCTGTTGGCCCTCGCGTACACTGTACCGGGAGAGCTACTAGTGTAGGGAGGGAGCTAGCCACCCCACGGGACCCGGGGTTCAACTAGCCACCCTACACCGACTTGTTAGGCTCGCTGGGCAAACCGCGGTAGTCAGATGAGGGTGCGCGGACTGTAGAGGAGCGAGACCCTTGTTTGGTTCTGAGGGGCTAGACCCCTGTTGCTGAGAGGCTAGTCTCTATATTGTTCTGTGTTGTACTTTGGGCGTACCTGCTAGCGGAAACGACTGACCGCGTGCCAGTGCGGGTAGCTACCCGTGCGCTTATCGTGCATGCCGTAGTCACCGCTACGTCTGTCCGTGACCTTGGGGTGGTTGACTGGGTGTAGGATCACCACGGGGGACTCTCCCGGCTAGGAGAGCATCGCGTGTGCCTTCTACTCTTCGGAAAAAGCTGCAATCAAGATCGTTCCCACGAGGAACATTCGAGATCAAGAAAGAAATATGGAAGTAAACCAATGAGTGAAAAGGAATTACTTGTTAAATAAAATAATTGGAAAAGATAAATTTACCTGTTAGCTTTTAATGCTTTAGATAGTTTGGTTATCACTCTACTCAGCGTTCGCTGACTCTGTTTTCTTATAACCCCTTTACAGGTCTAGGAGTTGAGTAGCCCGAGTGACCGGCTGTAGAGGGTGCTGGGCCTAGTCGAGCCCAGTAGTAGTCTCTTACTGTTGTAGTACTTCTTTCTGTTAGTGAGTTTCAAACTTTGTTTATTGTTTCTGTTACTGTACTTTTATTCTACTTTCTTGTTGTGGTGGTGGTATGTACTGTTTAGCAGCTTTTACTTCCTTTACTGCTTGTACTCTTTTACTGCTAGTTACCTTGCATAGTGAATGTGGTTTATTTTCTTGCTTTTCGGTTATTTCTTGTTGGACCACTCGGTCTTGGGATTAGTCGAGTCAAGCCGGTCTCAGGTCCTGTAGGGATTCGGGAATCGAGTCATAATAGCCGCTAATGCCAGACCTTAAGGTCTTCTTCGCCCCTTCGCTCTGCTACATCTCGCCATCAAACGAGGGTGCAGCCGCCTTCATCTCTTTCTCGTCGAGCTTCTCAGCCCAGCAGTCGATTCTCTACCTGCTTCGTTGGCCTCAATTCCTTCTCCGATTCTTCGCCAGCGGTCTGCCACTGCCATCAGTCACCACCTCTCCTTCCTCCAAATTAGGTTAGGGTTTTTCTTCCCCTTTCTTCCCTCTACCTTCTCATCTCTCCAATTTTAAATTCCAACCCCGTTTGAGCCATCACCAACCACCATCTTTAAGGGCTCCGGCGAGCGTCTTCGCCACATCATCGAGCCCCTTCGCACGGCATGTAGAAATAGGGAAAAGCTTCTTGGATCTTCCCTGAAGCTCCTAGACTGATCTAGGACCAAAAGGTTTGTTTTGCTGTGCACAGGTACCCGTGGGAGCTACCCTTCGTCTTCACCTTCGGTGACCCCGCCGGCGAGGACTTCCGCGCACTACACACCTCCATCCTCCTCGTGACACGCCCATAACCTCCGTCATACTCCACCCATCAAACCCTCTCTCTATTCGCTTTCCCATCCACCCAAAACGCCCACTGAATAGGCCTACTTCATTCGGCCATCTTCGCCTTTTTCCGGCCACCACACTCACTCTCACACCAGGAAACTACCACCGCCATGTTCGCCGTGCTTCGACGAACCTTTTGAATTGATTTAATGTGGTCGAGAGGCCGTCTTCTTGATTTCAGGTATAGGACCTGTTGCGTCATTGCAGGAGCTTCTTCCCGAAGCTCCAGACCCTATTCTTGAGGTCCCTGCTCTAGGCGTTGGCTCCAGGAGATGCGGACACCTTCCAGGAAGCAACCCAGATCTCCAATTGGAAGCATTGTGCTCTCCTTCAGGTTCAATTGGAAGACCACCGTTGCTGCCAGTCGCGCGAAGAAGAGGGTGGTATTTAGTCCCACCTTGTGAAGAGAAGAGGCGGTGTGCATGCATAAAAGGAATTTCTACTTCAGCCTTAGTGCCTCAAGCAACACATAGGGGGGTGAGGTCCCTCAATGCACCCATCATGCCTCCCCCGTGACACTGCTATTGGTGCTAGAGCACAACGATCGTTTATTTTGATGATAACAAAACACGTATCATTTAACATTTGCACTTGGAGTCTTAGATTTCAAGTCAATTGCAAATGGAGACGTGATTAGACGGAGTTCGAGCTCGCATCCAGGACAGATTGGAGGGGCTTGATAGAGAATAGAGGAGATTCGCGAGGAGCGATGGCTTGAAGAAGGAAGAAGATGAGGAATATGATAGATTTCCTTCTCTTGTATTCTTTGTATTTTTCATTTCTTTTCTTGCTTTTTTTGTTCCTTAGAACATCATGTTAAAGAGCCTCAAAGTACCCTAACAGTAGTCCTAGGAACACCTGCACAACCCTAGGATACTTAGGTTTTTTGTAGAGAACTTAGAAAACCAATATAGGGATCAAACTGCTTTTTCAGATGTCTAATTCCAAAATCAGACGTTTGATAATGTGTTTTAAGACGTCTGACTGTTGATTCAGATGTCCGATAACAACTAGGCTAGACTTAGCTAGTTCTGTTTGATGAAATCAGACGTCCAGACCTAAGTCTAGATGTGTTATAAGACGTTTGATGGACTTGCCAGACGTCCAATTAGTGGACCGTTGGCTGGCTTAACAAACACTGGAGGTTATGACCGTTAGAGCCTTATCAGACGTCCTTAAGCCTTTCTAGACGTCTAATAAATGACCGTTTTGCCTCGGCTGACCCAAAATCTCTTCTCAGAGATTTTCTAGCCGTTGCAACTCTTGGAAATCCATTCTCGCAGAAAAAGTAGGTTTTCAGACGTCCAGACATAGTGCCAGATGTCCTATATGTCGTCTGATGGACTTGCACTAGAACCCTGTTTAGATCTGATTCAAGTTAGGAAGAAACCTGCCTAAAATCAGACGTCTGACCTTATTTTCAGACGTCTTAAAGTGATATTCCAGACGTCTGATGCCAAGATCAGACGTCTGATAACCCTGTCAGTGCAATCATTGTTCCTGATTTCGGCATGATTCTCTTGGGCTTTGCACCCAACGGCTATGGAAGCTTTCTTAAGCCTTCCAAAGCCTTCCTAAGGCCTCTATAAATAGAGAGGAACCTCTTGCACACACAATACGCACAAAAAACACACACCTAGATACACAAGACACACCAAGAACAAGCATTTCCACTCTTTTGTGCCCAAAAAGAAGCTCTTGCTCTCCAAGCTCAAGTTCAACATCTTGAGAGCATCAAGCCTTTGCGCACCTGCTCTCCCGCCGTTGTTCACGAAAGCGACGTTGCGCCTTCGCGTGGCTCACGCACCCGCGTCATCGATTCGACGCACTCCTTGCAAAGGGGAGTTTCCTAATTCCTATAGAAGCTAGGTTTAAATCTTTGTTGGTTCTATAGGACTATATTTGTTATTTGGTTGGGTATTCGCTTTGTGAATTCCTGTCTCCTTCGTGGGACAAAATCCTTCTCGTGAAGAGAAGGGGTTGAGGAACGTTACCCTCGCACTTGTAGCGTGGTTGTAATTGAGGTTGAATCACCCTCGTTTAAGTGATTCGATTAGTGGATTTGATCAACTTGGTTGATCGGAAAATCCTAACTCGAGAGGGTTAGGTGGTGGTTTTCACCCGGTTTGGGTTTTCACCTAAAAATAATTGTGCACATTGTGTGTTTGAATTTTTGTGAGATTGTTTATATTATATTTCCACAATTTTATTACGTCACCCCCTCCTGGTAAGGAATCTACAACTACTACACGCATGCCTGGTTCGATAACCTGCCTAAGCCCACACCTTGGCTACTACCCACGCCGGTAGCCCTAGTCCCAGGTAGATGGATCCCTGATACCCGAGTACCGAAGCATCTGACCGGACATTGAGGAAGAGGAGGGAAAGAGAAAGAAAGAGAGCGTGGGGCAGGGGAGGGTTTTGCAGCGTGGAACAGTACCACTACACCCTCGCCCTCAAGACTTAAGGCGTCGATGATTGTTCTCTGTCGTCTGAGGGTAAAGTGCTGAATTGAGTTAAACGTTGATAATTGATAGTTGTGCTGAACTTGGTGGTTTAAACCACCACTTTTGCTCTATTTTTTTATATCTATAAAGAATCACTTTATTTACTCAGCATATATTACCTTTTTGATAGTGATAAATTGTGCGAATAACTGCTTCCAGAGATGACCTCAAATTTCTTTTTATTCGAGTTATAAATTTAAATGCTTAATTTGATTTGATCATTATACTACGACGCAACAATTTTATAATACGATCGAAGCGAGTTAAACAATAGTCCGTGACGGCCGGTGAAGAAGTTCAGAGTAATGGGTCACCGAAGCGAGGCAGAGCGAGCTGAGAAGCAGAGGAAATAGGGCTAGATTTGGCTTAATTTCTCGCTAAGGAGGTAAGGAATGCCATGGGGGGTCTTTTATAGGCCAGGAGGCGAGCTTTCAAGCTTAGAAACCAAGCTTGGAAGCTCCCAAGCTTTGCGAAATAGGAGACCTGAATATTTGAAGGATTTGCATAAGCTTTTTAGAGAGATTTGGAGACTTGGACATGGCTTAATAGGAAGGAGATTATCTGACGAATCTCCCTTTCAATTTTGAGAGGGATTTGTCAAGTAATCACAGAGTTCTTGCCAAATGAAGCTCACCGGAGTAGGACTTCTCCACGAAATGGTGGAAGGACGTTTTTGTAAAGAGTGACAACAAAGACAGGGGGTATTTTTAAGGAATTTCAAAAGCTGAGGGATTGAGTGAGAGAGAAAGAGTTAGACTGGATCAAATTGCAAATTAGGTCAAGATGATTTCTGATTGGGGTTAAATTTTGATACAAACCTCATTTGAACTTAAGGAATCCAATGGTGAAGTTGGATTTTGGTTTTGACCTAGTTTGACTGGGTAATTTATGCAAAAACTTAAATTAGGGCAATAATCTATCAGTGATTTTATTTTAGATCAAAACAGGTTTTGATGGTAAATTCAAAGATGCTAAACCTTAAAAAATATTTTAAATTGTAGAGGGCTTATGTGAATTTTATCTTGACCGGAACCTCAGTAGATTAAGTGGATCTGTTTTTAGGGTTTCAGATGTCATTTAATTCTTGAAATGCTTGAAAAATCCATTTTGTTTTGCATAGATCCTCTTGTTAGACTCTAAAGCATATTTGACCTTTAGTAAACCCCTGAAATAATTCTGTGGTTATTTTGTATTTGTGGATTACTGGTAAAATTGCAGCAATATCTTTTTATTTTTCTTTTCTTTTCAAAACAACTCAACCTACTTAAGAGATCTTCTAACTAATATGTAAGAGCTTTTATTGACCTTATCAGATCAAATTGAATTAATTATAACTCATGATGATATTACCATCAATGGATGATAGAAAATAATCACAAAAAATTAATTACTTCTTTTAAGACACATTCAACATCTCTTAAGTTTAGTCACCATAATTTCGAAAGAACTTTCCCTCGTAGCTAATTTTGTCTCGTACCGAAATACTTACTTTCCCTCCTTTAACTCTCTTCCCTCCCCCAATCCCAAGCACAACCCTCGACCCCCCATCTCCCCCTCCGATCCCTAGGTTACAACTTACAAGATCCCCCCATCCCTCGGGCTAAAGATCGCACCTTTGGGCACCCCTCCCGCTCGATAGAGTTAGATCCCTCCTTAGATGATATGTAATGCTTTCACCAGGGGCTAGGCGAGGCGAGGCGAGGCGAGGTGTAGGTACAGTGGGATCGAATTACGCGCTAGTGGCGAGGAAGTGGAGGGGCAGGTTCTGGGTCCGATCGTGCCTGGTCAACGGGAGGGTCGGGGCGGTGACCGCGAGGATGATGGTGGAGTCGGGGGAGGCGACAACGACCGCGGTAGAGCCGAGAGACGCAGTAGAGCTGAGGGTCGCGGCGGTGGCGACGAGCCCGCTGCTGGAATGATGACCACAAACCGATTAGGAGTGATGAGCCTGCTACTGAAACCACACCTCCCCCCATCTACCACCATTGGAACCTCACGAGGAGGGATGGAGGGCTCCTGCCAATCTCACTGTAACCCTTACCGTGAATCTTGGCGTGTACGACTCTCGCTTGGGATTTGGGGGGAAGGATCATGGGCAGGTTCCGATCTTTTTCCCTCTCTTGGCCTTGTTTATGTGTTGCTATGTTTTGGTTGTATGTTTCCTTAGTATTCTTGTGGAAAGGTGGTATCGTTGTTCTTGATGTTCAGTGCACAGTTACAGGTGAAGATGCATGATTCGAGCATTATGATGCAATGGGATCTTCACCTGTCACCATTGCGGCAATGAGTCCACCATAATGCCCCCCAAATGTGTCATCTTGTTCATCCAAAAATTTTGTTATGTATTTTGTGTATTTGGTTGATGGGTTTTATGCTCTAAGAGAATTTTCTTTTTTCTTTACTTGTTTTGTTTGATTGGCTTTTGGTGTCTGGGAGATGGAGGAAGGCATGAGCTTCCCTGCAGCGAGGTTATAAAAAAGGTGAGATTTGATCTTTTTTTAACATGTAATTTTCTTCTTTTTTTGTTGGAACAGGGCCTGGCCTAGTAGGATCTTATGGCTATATGGCAACAGGTATACCACCAATCCAGTAAATTGAGAAGGAAATAAGGGCCACTTGTCAGCGTGGCACCAAGCAAATTAAGAATGATGGAGGTATTCTCTGCATAATCTTCAGATTAAAAGATGATATCATCTGCTTTCCATTTTGTGGCATCATCAGGCGACTTGTCTGCTATAAAATTGCATCAGATGATCCCTGACTATCCTCTTTTGACCACTTTTAAGTGTGAAACCCTTTTTTTAACCCTTTAAACTTAGTATTTTTCTTAACATTTCAGTTAAGCCAAGTCTAGTCTACTCCTTCCGAATTGAAAATCAACTTTAATATGTTGCAGACATACATATTATGAAAAGCAGTAGTGATTTCAAAAGTCCTACATTTTAACGAATTAAAGAGTTCCTGTATCACCACATTTGATTCCACTCCTGTATCTTCCACAATTGTTCACCATTGCAACCAGCCTAAATCATATGAGTATATGGATCCAATAATAAGTGTCCTATGTCAAGACACCACCTTGTCATATCCTTCCATCAGTTGATCCCACCCTGAGAGTGCAAACTCACATTGAGAAGTACAAGCTGTCAAGTATCAGATTTAATCTTTTGGAAATATTTGTTCAAAAGGGTGAGCATTGACAATAATCGTTCTCTTCTTTCTTAAAATGGTGAGCAGTTCTTTATTGTAGCTAGTTCATTGTGATATGTTGAGTCCATATCGTGCCCACAGGGTGTTTGATACTGTTATTCTGCTATTTTTTGAATGGCCATAGATTATAGTAGAGTTTCATGGTTTAATAAAGGATGAGTCAGAACTTTTTTTTTTTTTTTTGAGAATAGAAACTCTACAAACAAACTTCAGCAGGGAACATAACAAATTACAGGATGGAAGGTAGCTGGTGACTACAATGTGGATGAACTATATCTGTTAGAAAGATAACTAATTTTCACAAGAAGCACAAAAACCTCAAAAGGAAACAACAGCAACATATCATGGAAGAGCCAAGAATTCAATTAGCTAGAGTGGATTTCTGACGTAGGAAACCCTTATATTATGTGGTTGATTTTCATGAGCTTGTCAATTTGATGTTTCCTTTAGAACCTGCATGCCAAACCCATGCTTCATCTTCTCAACTGTAGGAGCAAGCTTGCCATGACCATCCAACTCTTCACCAGAGATTGCATCGAGACTTTGTCCGAGATGTCAATAGTGTATGACCTATCCTTGGTGGTAAGAAGTCCTCTGCTGGCCTGCAAATCCAAACCTTTCTGGTGTAGTTCTCTTCCATTTACTAGAACACCAGTATTTCCACCAACACAATTCCTCGGCATGGGATAATTTAACTCTTTGATGTTTGAAGGGATTATACCAAGGCAATGATGCCCCATGACACCACAGAATCTAGCTTGGTAGTCATACCAAAATTCTTCGGGTTGGATGGGACCAACTAGCTTTTCTGCCTTTTTAATGACCTGGTCAAGAATTGGATGCCCATGGATAGAAACTTTAAACTTTCAATTTTTGAGAGTTGATTAGACTGAAAAATCTTTGAAACTCTTCTTTATGAGGCCTGTGAAAAATGAGTCCCCACCTTTGCCTGTTCTAGGAAGATCATCTTCTTTGGTTGCTTCATCAGAATCCTCAGAGAGGCGTGTGTTTGGATAATTGTCAACCACCAAGTCCATTTTGGTTGGCACCACTACATCCTTTATAGAGTTTTGCTTGAAACTGCCATTGACAAACTATTTTCTCCTGACTAGACCACTTACTCTTGCTTCCTACTCCAGATTTGTTAGCGGTTATGCTAGATGGTGAGTAACAAAAATGCTCATGAAGTGGTAGCCTGGACCACGTGAATTAACTTCAGGCTTTTGAAGTTCTCTGGAACTCAAGGCATCTCTCTGCCTAAGCATAGCATTTGGGCTTCTCTCATCCCATGATGCACTGGAAGATGAAGACCTGTTGTCCACATTTTTTGGCTATGCTAATCTCATACCTTCTTCCTTTTCCATCATTTCATTTATGGCAACAGAGAATGGAGGATATTTGTTTAAACTCTTTCAAACGAACGAGTAAGAAATATTTGTTCCAAAGAAAACTTATTTAACCACTTTCAAAAAAAAAAAAAAAAAGAAGAAACCTTCTTTAAAGAAGTTTAGAATTTCTTCTCTTCTGATGTCATTATACATTAAAATTCCTATACATGCACCTCTTAGCAGGGAGGGGTTGCCAAAAGGAAGCTCAGTCAGAATCTCGATGTTTCTAGCTCTTTGCTTATTCATAAGCATGCTTCAAAGTCTTTTTAAGGTGATGCTCTTCTTACCATGCAATCTTTCACTCAACAAGTTCACTTTTGAGTAGGTTAGAAAGTTTGCCAAATTTTCTTAACTTTGATTCTGGTGCTTGTTGAGATTCGTGTGTCTTTTCATTGTCGGTTCCAAGTCTAGGTCAAGGAGGAGGGTTGCATTAGGTAGCCGACAGCCAGCGTAAAATTTGTCGGATCTTTAAACATAGATTCTAGCAAACACTTAGATTTCGTTGGGACGTTTCCTACTTGCGACGCGTTGCATCGACGCTCGGGTGTAGTGATAAATGAGATGGTTCTCGCATGAGGAACGTATGCGAGTAAAAAAGTTAGTTCCACCACTTCGCCATCAAAGTGTGTTACAAAGAATGTTGAGATTCGGTAGTTGGAATATTGGTACTTTGACCAGCAAGTTCATGGAGATTGTGGATACAATGGTAAGGAAAATGATTCAAATTCTTTACCTTCAAGTGACTAAGTGGGTTGGAGAAAAAGTAAAGAAAATTGAGAGAACAGATTTCAAATTATGGCATTCAGGAAGGGATAAAGGTAGAAACGACGTGGGTATTATAATTCATAAGGATTTGAAGGAGAGTGTGGTCGAGGTTAAGAGATTGGGTGATCGAATTATTTTAATAAAATTAATCTTAGAAGAAGAGATTTTGAATGTCATTTCAGTTTATGCACCTAAAGTTGATCTAGAAGAAAGAATAAAGAACAAATTTTGGGGAGAGCTTGATATGATAATTCAAGGAATCCCACAGAGAGATGATTTTCTTTGGTGGAGATTTAAATGGACATGTGAGAAAAGATGCTTTAGAGTATGCATGAGTGCATGGAAATCATGATTTTGGTGTTAGGAATGAAAAAGGGAAGACGTTCCTTGATTTTGCTATGGCTTATGATTTTTTCATAGCAAATATCTTCTTTAAAAAATGGGAAGAACATTTGATTACATATAAAAGTGATTTAATAAGAACGCAGATCGATTACTTTGCTTTGAGAAGAAGAGATCGTTTATCTTGTAAAGATTGCAAGATTATTCTAAATGAGAGTTTAACTGCTCAACATCGTCTTTTGGTGTTGGATGTTCATTTAAAGAAGGCAAAGAAGAGAAAATTAGTGTCGAAGAATTTGAGAATTAAATGGTGGAATCTTAAGAACAAGTGAGATTTAAAGAGAAGATGATGTAACAAAAGACTTGGGATCTTGATGGTAGTGCTGATGAAATGTGGTTAAATATGATAAACTTTATTAAGAAGGTGGCAAAGGAGGGAATAGGGCTTGTCTAAAGAAGGTGTTCCAGAACAAAAGGAGGCTTGGTGGTGGAGTTTGGAAGTGCAGGAGAAGTTTAAAATTAAAAGAGCCTGCTTTAAAGCCTTATTTCGAGATAAGATCGATGAAAATATGAAAAACTATAAAAGAGCAAAGAAAGAAGCAAAGAAAATAGTTAGTGAAGCAAAAATAAAAGTTTGGGATATTTTTATAAGAAACTTGACTCTAAAGTAGGTGAAAAAGATATTTTTAAGTTAGTTAAAGCAAAAGAGCGGAAAACAAAGGACCTTACACATGTAAGATGCATCAAGGATGAAGAAGGAATGATGCTTATAGCTAGTGAGGATATAAAGACAAGATGAAAAAGATATTTTCATAAGCTATTTATTGAAAAATGAAAGAATGATATCATTTTAGGGGAGTTAGTCAATTCAGAAGAGTATGTGACTCGGGTATGTTATTGAAGGATACAAAAGAAAGATGTAGAGGATGCTTTGAAGATGATAAAAAGTGGGAAGGTTGTTGGACTTGATGATATTCCTATAGAAGTTTGGAGAATGATGGGAGAACGATGTATAACTTGGCTCACAAATTTATTTAATACTGTGTGGAGAGGTAAGAAGATGTCAGAGGAATAGAGGAAAAGTTTTGTGTTACCTTTATACAAGAACAAGGGTGATATACAGGATTGTTCCAACTATAGAGGTATTAAGTTAATGAGTCATACGATGAAGCTTTGTGAAAGAATAATTGAAAGAAGGGTGAGGCAAGTCTTTATGGTAACTGAAAATCAGTTTGGCTTTATGCTAGGCAGGTCTATTATTGAGGTAATACATCTCTTGAGACGTATGATGGAGACATACAAAGTGAAGAAAAATGATTTACATATGATTTTAATTTTTATTTTTTGAAAAAGGAAAGGGTAGTTAGCCAGAGAGATAACTACCCAAAAGCTTATATAATAGAATCAATAAAAACAACCATTACAACAGACGGACACCAAGGCCTCCACTCACACCAATACAACCCAGTGGGAAAGCAAGGAGTCGATAGACTCAACAAAATTCTCTACGTAAGGTCTCTGGCCTCGGAAAACCACCGCATTCCTGCCCAGCCAAATCCCCCATAGGACTGCCAACGGCTTGGCCATCTCCTTCTTCGAACGGAAAACAAACCGTCCGCCACCACCACCTCCACTTCTGAAGCTGTGCCAGAATTCCTCAAACAACCCACACTCCCACCATCTCTCGCCCATTCTATCCCAAATCTGCACCACAAAAGGGCAAGCGAAAAAAAGGTGGTCAACGTCCTCCTCACCACCCCCACATAAGGAGCATACCATACACTCTCCAGGAACCCACCTTGCCCTCCACATCTTAGTCACCAGCCTTCTCCTCCTAAGTAGCCAGGCGAAAATCTTGACTTTTAGCGGACACGCGGCTTTCCAAATCTGTCTGCAGTCCCTTACCAAATTCAGCTCCACCCCAGGACCACCAGCATACAACCTCCTGTACGCGGCCGTAACTGAAAATTCACCTTCATCCCAACCAAACATGTCCGTACCAGCCACCGGCTGCAGTCCCTCTAACTTAGCCAGTAAGGTCTGGAAATCATGCATTCTTGCATCGGATAGACTGCCAACGAAACGCGGGTACCACTCACCACCCCACACCTCAGCCACAGACGCCATCTTGTTCTGGGATAAGGCAAATAGTCTCTAAAATCTGTTGCAAAGCGCTCCATCACCTGTCCAGTCATCCTGCCAGAATCTGAAAGTCTCCCCTGTTCCTAACACCGGGACGAAACAGTTCCTCACCCTTGGGGCCACCTTCGACAAGCCTTTCAGGAAGTGAGAAGCATCCCTAGGCGGAGATACCAGAAGATCCCATCGCACCGGACAACCATATGCCGTCTCAAACAACTTGCCCAACATATCCCCCCTTCCTTCCAACAGGCACCCCACCCATTTCGCCAACAGACTGTCATTAGATCTCTCCACATCCTTCACGCTTAGCCCCCCGTCTTTCAACGGTCTGCAGACCTCCTTCCAAGCAACCAACCTGGCACCCTGTCCATTCGTCCCCTGATTAGACCAGAAGAAACCCCTCATAGCTCGTTCAATCCTTGCAATCATTTGTCGAGGCATCTTCAGTACAGAAATGAAATAAGACGGCATCGCCGACAGAACCGCCTTGAGCAGAATCAGCCTCCCACCTCTAGATAGAAGCTTGGACGCCCACCCCTCCAGCCTCCCAGTCAACCTCTCCACCAGGGAGGTCCAGTCTCTCACTAGAATCCTCCCATCTGACAACGGCATGCCCAAATACCTAACCGGAAGTTTACCCCGTTCCGTGCCAAGACCCAAACTGCATCCCCTTGCCTTCGCCTCATTCATGTTAAAAGGGATAAAATCTGACTTAGCCAGGTTAATCTGCAAATCGGATGCCTCACCCAGCAAGAAAACCAGGAACCTCAACCTTCTGGCCTCCACTTCACCACCTTCAATAAAGAAGATCGTATCATTCGCATACTGGAGCAAAGGGATACCCGTCCCATCCCTCAGGGAGAAACCACTCAACAGGCTTCTCTCACAGGACCTCCTCGTCGCCCTAGCAAGAGCATCCACAGCAATCACAAAGAGCATCGGGGCCAGCGGACAACCCTGCCTCACCCCCCTCCTAGGTTGGATCCAACCTCCAGCCGGGTTTCCATTGATAAGAACCGAGAAAGACGTCGTAGTGACGCATCTCTTCATCCACTCAATCCACACCGGTGGGAACCCCCTCTTTACCAAGGACGCCCAAAGAAACGACCACTGGATCGAATCATAAGCTTTGCTGAAATCGACCTTCCACAAGAAAGCCTTCTTCTTTTCTCTCTTCCAGGATGAAATGATTTCCGAGGCTACCACAAAGCCTTCTAAAATATTCCTGCCAGGGACAAAGGCCGTCTGCACCGGGTCTATAATCTCATGCAATGTTCTCCTCAATCTATTTGCCAGAAACTTAGCCACCACCAAGTAGATAGCATTCGAAAGAGCTATCGGTTTGTACTCCTGAATCTCCTCAGCACCCTCCCTCTTCGGCAATAAGAACATATAGAACTTGTTCAGCCTGTTAAATCTTGAGCTGCTTATTCTGAACTCTTGCACCACTTGCATAACGTCTTCCTTCACCACCGGCCAAAACTCTTTGTAGAAGGCAACCGGGAAGCCATCCGGCCCTGGACACCCATCCGCGTTCAGCCCCCAAACTGCCTCACGGACCTCATCCTCCTCAAAAGAACCCGTCAAGAAATCCATGCCTGTCCCCCTAATCTGTGGTATCCCGGATCCCAACCACCTCTACCTTCCCCCCCGCCTCCACCCCGTGAATTCTCTAAAATAATTCGCAGCCGCCTCTCCCACCGCTTCCCTTCCCACAAACTCCTCCCCATCCACCATCAACCTGTCAATCCAGTTTCTCCTTCTCCTGCCCAACGCAGCCATATGAAAAAAGCGGGTATTGGAATCACCCTCCTTCAGCTACTTCTGCCTAGATCTCACCTTCCACTCCACCTCCGCTTTCCTATCTTCCTCCTGAATCACCTGAGTCTGTCTCGCTCTATAAGCCCTGTCATCTTCTGAAAGGAGCCCAACATCCTCTGCCCTGTCCAGGCGTGTAATTGCAGCAAGAGCCTCCTCTTTCTTCCTCCCGTGTTCCTCCCTAACCCGCTTGATGTGGGACTTCAAGAAGGATCTCAAATCCTTCAGCTTCGCTTCCAACCTGGCGGTCGCCGACCCATCCACCTGAGTAGACCTCCACCGTTCCTCAACCAAACCCCTAAAGCCCTCCTCCAAGAGCCACGCTTTGTCGAACTTAAAATAGGTGCCATGCCTCCATACCTCGTTCGACGTCCACAGCAAGGGGGTGTGATTCGAGAACGGGCGCTCCAAAGGCCTAACCTCCGCCATCGGGAACAACTCTGCCATCGCCGTCGAAACCAGAAATCTGTCAATACGGGATCGCTGCCCTCCTGTGTTCCTCCACGTGTATAGACAGGACAACGGAAGCATATCAACCAACCCCTGGTTCGCCACAAAGTCTGCAAATGCCTCAGAGCTTTGGTCCAATCCCCTTCGATCACCTGGTCTGTCCTCAGCCCGTATAGTAACATTAAAATCCCCACCAATCAGCCACGGGACCCCCTGGAAAGCTGCGGCAACCTAGCTCAGATCTTCCCATAAGACCTGTCTCCTCCGACCCTCAGTCGGGCCATAAACCGAGGAGAGGAGCAAACATGTGTCATCCCGGCGTCTCTGGAGTCTGACAGTGACAACACTGGATCCAATCAGTGAGTCCAGCAAGGACAACTCCTCCTCCCTCCACCCTACAGCAATTCCCCCCGCACTCCCATCCGCATCCAGGGCTAGGAAACCCCCACAACTTTCTCCTCCCACCTCCCTCCACAGCCTTCTATCACAGCTCCCCCACTTCGTCTCTTGAAGAAAGATCATATCAGGGCCCCACCTCTGAATATACCCCCGCAAAATCGATCTTCTCGACGGGTCATTCAGACCCCTCACATTCCAAGATAAGATCTTAGTCATGTGGTCCTCCAGGAAACGCCTCCAGATGTCAACCATCTAAACCCCATCATTTCTGCCATGACATTCTCCTCCTCATCCAGCAACAGACGTCGGTCCTCCGAGCTTCCCTCACCACCACATACCTCAATTCCATGTCCCGCAGCCACCAGATCACCTACAGCTTTGACCACCTTGCCGCCAGCACCAGTCCCCAGCAACTCAGCCTCACCCCCAAGTTGCCCAGCCGGCTCCATCGTTCTCTTCCCCGCCCTCGCATCCCCCAGCCCCCCATCTCCATCATCAGTATCTGCCGCCCGCTGCCCATCTGCCAACCCATTGGACCCTGGAGCAAGCAGGTCCCCGCCGCCACCTCCAGAAGATGTCGCCGCTGACGACGTAGCGCCACCAGATGTCCCCCGCTCCTCCGGTGATCGGCGCCGGTTGGCCGCAGCCCCCCCCAGACGGGTTCCTCCGAGGCAACCCCTTACGGTACGACCACCGCGGCCGGTAGAAGTCTCTGCGACCCAGTCATCTTCCTCTCCCGTCGTCGTCCGCCGGCCTCCCCGCCAGCCACCTCCAGTCTCGTCGCCCGACTCGGACCGGCGAAGGAGCGCTTCGAAACCCCTCCAGCAACCTTCCGGCCCTCCCCCGCAGAGACCAGGAAACACGGGGGCGAACGTGTAAGGGGACCTGACCCGGCTACAGCACCGGAGCCCCCAAACTCTGTAGTCGGGTCACGCTCACCTGACCCGAAACCGCCATCCGCCACCTCCTCAAGACCAGGAGCCAGCGCGTCACCACCAACACTCCCGCAATCAGCAGCGCCACATTCAATTCCCTCGCCTGCTCCGCCAAAATCGCAACGGCCCTCTGCATTCCCGCCGCTTCGTCTGCCGCCGATCATGCCACGGGAGACGCACTCACCCTGAGATCCCTGCCGTAATCCTCGCCGCGACCTTTGACCTTCCCAAGAACAGTCCGGCCCTCCTCCGCCTGCCTGCTGCCACTGCCTCCACACGTCACCGTCGCTCCGCCACCCACCACCGCAGCAAAGGACCTAGGGTTCTCAGAACCCCAGGAGATGCGGAGAAGCCAGGCGGAACTACCCCATCGGAGTACCGACCTCTCCACCAACAGTCGCCCTGGCTTCATCTCCACCCAAGCCTCAATCCGCGACAGATCAGCTGCCTTCAGGCCGATGCCACCGCACCCGCGTAGCCTCGCAAAAGGGGCAACCACCGCCGCGACCACCTCCACCGTGCGGAGGAAGAGCGGAACCCCCTCAATCAAGATCCTCCTCCTCGTGCCAGACGGTGGCCTCTCCGCTAGCGCCCCATCAGACCTGATCGGCCACCGACATCTCACCACACCATTGCCACATCGGATCACCCTGAAGACCAGCCGCCCCAACTCCACACGGCTCAGCCCCAGCAACACCATCCACCCTCCTCCCAAGGAAGCCACCCTCACCCGACCCCCGTCAGCCCCCAAGTAGGCGGCGACCGCCTCCCTCAGGGATTCCACCTCCACCAACCCCTCCAAGACCACCGCAACCAGCGCCGAAGCCAGCTTCCCTTCCAGTTCTCCCAACTCCTCTGACCACGGTGCTTCGACCTCCACAAGGGGCGCCCCCTCCGGAGGGGGCGGAGGCGTCTCTCCTTTCCTCGAAAAAACCACCTCACCCGACCTTCGCCGCCCACAGCCCGACCTCCGATGACCCAGAGCTCCACAGTGTAGGCAGAGCACCGGATCCCTGCACATCGCCGCCATGTGCTCCTCACCAAGGCACTTGAAGCACCTCACCGGCACCGCCCCTCTCCTTCGCCTCCCACCCACCACCGTCCAGCCAGGGCCAGCCCCCTCCGCCCCGGTCGTCTGACCCCTCTCTCTCTCACTCATTCTGATACCCCTACATATGATTTTTATTGATTTGGAGAAACCCTATGATTCTGTCCCAAGAGATATCTTGTGGAGAATTTTGGAGAAGAGATAAGTGCCAGTTATATATATCAACCTCATAAAGGATATGTACTATGGAGGAGCAGCTTGTGTAAAGACTGAGGATGATTTGACGGACTACTTTGATATCACCATTGGTCTGCATCAAGGTTCGACTTTAAGTTCTTATCTTTTTGCCTTGGTCATGGATGAGTTGACGAAGCATATCCAAGTTGAGGTACCTTGGTGTATGCTTTTCGCTGATGATATTGTGTTGGTTGATGCGACAAGAGATGGAGTGAACAGAAAACTTGAGTTTTGGAGAGAAGCCCTGAAAGATAAATAGCTAAGCATAAGTAGGACGAAGACTGAGTATATGGAATGCAAGTTTAGTAGTAGAGGGAATAATAAAGGGATTGATGTAAAAATTAGAGAAGAGTGCATTCCAATGAAAGATATTTTTAAGTACTTGGGATTCATTTTTCAACATGATGGTAGAATTGATGGAGATGTTACACATAGAATTAATGCAGGGTGGTTGAAATGCAGAGGTGCTTCTGGTGTTCTCTGTGATAAGAGGGTTCCTTTAAAAGTTAAAGGAAAATACTGTCGTGCTGTGGTAAGACCAGCCATGTTGTATGGTTTTGAATGCTGGGCTATAAACTATAGGTATGTACAGAAGATACTTGTGGCAGAAATGAAGATATTAAGATGGATGTGTGGTCATATAAAAAAGGAACATATTTCAAATGAGTTTATTAGAAAAAGGATTAGGGTGGCACCGATAGAGGATAAAATGAGAGAGTCACGTCTAAGATGGTTTGGACATTTACAAAGAAGGCCACTAGATGCTCCAGTTAGGAGATGCGAGAAGTTGGAGGCTGAACCCGCTAAGAGGGGGCGAGGAAGACCAAACAAGTGTTGGAAGAAAATTATTAAGTATGATCTCAATTACTTTAATGGAATCCTCATAGTAGCTCCCATTCGATTCTCTTCAAAATAAATGATTTCTATCAATATTTTTTTCCTAGAAGAAAATCTTTCCTAAGCTTTGGTACCCATTTAAACACCCAAGATGATATTCTAAGTATGTGCCTTCAATTAATCCTGCAAATATACGTAAATAAATTAGTATACAAATGTGTATTACAAACATATCCACATGGAGTACCTAAGTAAAAATGCATGAATGACAATTTACGAGCTTAATGATTTTTCCAATGAAATGTATGCTTGAAATTTCCTTAAATCCTTCAATTTGAATGTTCTTAGGAATAATTATAGTTCACTAAAGTGGATCTATCAAATACCCAAATGCTTAAATTTTGCTAGTCGTGAGCAAAATCATATGGAACAAATCAGGTCTCTAGACCAGATTTTATCTTCAGGATGCCTTATTGTGCTACACCTTTAGAGACTAGATCGAAATACCAATTCTAGGCTTAAAAGTAGTCAAGTACTAGCCAAGATACGAACCTGACCAGCCTCAGCGTTAGGTCTGCAACAAAGGTTTCTAAGGCTCCAGAATCTACGTAGAGGTTTGTTGACCCTAGCGGTTAAAGTACTGGTGGGTTCATGTACCAAGGTCGAGGCTTAACTTGCCAGTGTATTTTTCAGAAGAAAGAGAAAGATATTTTTGAGGTTTTTCTCTTTTTTGTAATTTTTTTATTGCCCTAAATCAAACCTCCAATTGGCCCTTAACATGGTTTGTACCAGATCCCTCGTCCCTATCATCAATCCTCGAAGGATCCTTGGCAATTGATACTTTGAGATAGCATCGCCAATGGCAATCCCCAGAACTCTAGCAATCGACACTTCGTGAAAGTGCTGCCCATGGCATTTTGTAGCTAATCTAGGTCCTAACAATTAACATTTCTGGATAATGCCACCTATGGCACTTGAACCAGCATAAGGCGTTTATATGCCCCTGGTAGGATATTTAATTATCATATGAGACAAGCGTCGAGGAGACGATATGTTATAACGTGTTCTCAAGGCTACTTGAATGTTTAAGCCTACACAGGTCCAAGAGGCCTAAGGTCGGTATCCATCACTTATCTTCTCTTTAGCATTTCAAGACTTAATTCATCGTCTGATCCAACCCAGAACTTAGATATGTTCCATACTCAACTGCTGGAACTAACACAATTTTTACTTTTGCTCCTTTCTTTCTGTCTTTTCCTCCTCTTTTTCCTCCTCAATATAAACTTTCAATTCAACTCAAAAAGATTTATATATATAACTATCAATGCCCTACTACATGCATGCAAAATATGTATAAATGCTATGTACAACCTCAGGCTATATCCCCGCATGCTCAGATCTGACAATGTCCTCATTTGAAAGCAAAATTAAGGAAAGATATTACCTGAGGTAAAGAGTGATTGGGGCTAAGGCTCCTCCAACCTATAGGTGTCCAAAGCCTGGACATCAGAAAGAGTAACATACGGTTTCAAACGTTGGCCATTTATCTTGAAAGTCTCACCAGATGAGGGATTTTGGATTTCAACAACACTATGGGGGAACACCTATTTGACGGTATACGGTCCATCCCAATAGAACTTAAGTTTCCCAAGGAATAGCTTAAGTCTGGAATTGAACAACCAGACTCGTGACTGGACTAAAAGGTTTTCTTGAGGATGTGCTTATCATGAAATATATTCATGCGCTCTTTATAAGCTTGAGAAGCCTCATAGGCCTCAGTCCTCAACTCTTCAAACTCAGTTAGTTCTAATAAGTGTGTTTTGCTTGCTTTCTCAAGATCCATGTTGAAATTCTTGATAGCCTAATAAGCCCTATGCTCAATTTGAACAGGTAGATAGTAGGCTTTGCCATACACTATACGAAAGGGAGACATACCCGAGAGGGTCTTATATGCAATTATGTAAGTCCATAGTGCATCATCCAATTTATTCAACCAATGTCTTATAGTTTTTTCAAGAATTCTTTTGATCTCCCTATTGGACACCTCGACTTGTCCACTCATCTGCGGATGATACGGGGTGGCTACCTTTTAGGTGACACGAAGACTTCTGAGTAGATGGATAAAGTGAGCATTCCTGAAATGAGGTCCCCCATCACTAATGATCGTCCCCGGGCAGCCTAATCGAGAAATGATATTCGCTTTAACAAAATTCAGGACCACTGAGTGATCAGTGGTCCTAGTTGGAATAGTCTTTATCCATTTCGACACATAATCAACTGCCATGAGGATATATTCATAGTCGTGGGACGATGGGAAGAGGCCCATGCAATATATGCCCCAGACATTGAATATCTCAACCAGAAGTATAGGCTACTAGGGCATTTCATCATGCTTCTCAATAGTTCTAGTCTGTTGACAACAAAGACATGCCTCCACATAAGTATGAGTATCTTTGAATAGTGAGGGCCACCAGAAACAAGACTGGGGAACCATATAAGCAGTCTTCTTAGCACTAAAGTGTCCTCTAGAGTGTAATGTGTGACAAAAATTCAAAACACTCAACTGTGCCTCCTCTGGAACACACCTACAAAAGACTTGGTTACGGCCTATTCTAAGCAGCTTGGGGTCCTCCCAGTGGTAATGCTTCGTGTCAGCGAGAAGTCCATCTCGCTTCTACTTATTTCACGTTATTGTTAAAATGTTTATAATTATATTTTTGATAATGACAAGTGAGCTATTTTCTTGGAAAAGACTAACATATTGCAGGAAGGATTTAAAGAAAAGGTTTGAGTAAAAGGAAGGGCAAAAGAATTTCTTTTATAGTTTATTATATTTATTTATAATGTAAAAAAGCCTTGAATTATCTTTAGGATGTCATTAGAATTTTCCTATTCATATTTGTATCCTTGAATTTCTAAAAGATTTACTTCCGATGATTTTTAGACGTCTCATTTTTCCTTCAGACATCTGAGTATGATTTATAAGATGTCTGATTTACTTCTCCAGACATCCAAGATCTTGTCCAAAGCTTGGATTCATAGTTAGTCTTTGCAACCACTATCATCTAGGTTTTTCAGACATCTATTATCTTCTTCAGACGTCTAGTATTGTCTTTCAGACGCCTCATTGAGCTCTTGATATCTCTTTAACTCAATAGAACAACAGTCATAATCTTAGGTGTATTTTAGACGTTTGTCGTCTTCTTGAGCCATTTCACTTTCTATCTAATGATCAAATTGACCGCAATTGATTATGTTAGTTTCTTTTTGATTTTGGATCGTTGTAGGCCATCGGAGTCCTTGCATTTTTTTAGATGTCTAATAATTCTTTTTAGGACGTCTAAACTTTTGACCAGACGTCCAATAAGATGTCTGACCATTTGTCTTTAGATCCCTATTTGGATCTAATTTCATTCCAGTAACGATCATATTGACCCTGAAACCTTTTTAGACGTCCAATTTATTTTTGAAACGTCTAAAACTATATATTCAGATGTCTTAAGTTTTTATTCAGACATCCCTGTATTTGATCTTATGAAATCCAGTAACGACTACTTTTTCTATGAAGCTTTTTCAGACATCCTGATTTTTTCTCAGACGTTTGTCATGGTTTTTCAGGCGTCTGATATAGTCAGACTTTGAGTAAATGCATTGTAGTCGTTCTAGCTTAATTTATTCTATTTCAATTCAAATTCCAATGACTATCTAGGCTTAAATCTGACCTCCTACACCTATATATACCCCCATAGGTAGCCTTAAGAAATACAACAAAGAAAAATGCATTCTACTCATTTGAAAAGCTCTTGATTTCTTTTGTGCTCTCTTGTGTGCTCTCTTGTACTCCATTTGTGTTGTTTTTTTGAGAGCAAACATTCTTCCTGCTGCTTATAGGTTTGATAAGGGAGTATTCTAATTCTTGTATTCAAGACTTATAGGAATATACTTTATTGTTTTTGATAGTTTATTTGGGTACTTGGTTTGTGGGTTTCCCATTTCCTCTTAATAGAGGGGCAAAACTCTTTTTGGGGTTTGTCCTGGAAGAGGGGAATTGTAAGATTACTTGTTAGTAATTCCTTCTTGGGTAGGGGTAAAATTCTAGACTGAGAGATCTAGGTAGAGATTTTTCTCACAAGGATTTCATCTCTAAATTCCTATGTATTATTGCGATTGTTTCAAAATTTTATTGTACAATTCAACCCCTAATTGCATAGTAATTCACGTATGTAAATTGGCCATTTTATGCTATTTCCTAACATTGCGCATTTAAATTAGGTAGTTATACATGTATTATGTATATATTTGCATTTGTGCATTTTATGGAGAGGAAGATAGAGAGAGATTGAGCATCCATTTCATTCATTTTATCCCTCCCATTTCCACCTCATTCCCATTTAAATTCCATCACTTATTCCACCTAATAATAACCTAACACAACCTACATTAATCTCCTAATACCTCATGTGCCTACACTCAAAAATCCCACAAAAATTCCACACCCCAACAGCTTTCCCTTGTCGCTACCTGCCACCCCCTCACCTATATAACTACCCTCACCACCCCCTCCATGACAATCGGCTCTGCTCTTCCCAAAAACCACCCACCAGCACTCCATCCCTCCCATAAACACACTAGCTGATACCTCACAGGAGCTGGTCACACCACATATGCACACATCTCCCTGCTCATCTCTCTCCCTCTCTTCCCCTCCTCACCCTCAGTATATCCTCACAAGTTGAGAGGAACACTGAGAATAGAGGAACTCTCCTCCCGTGGTTGCAACCACCACGGTAGGGAGCACCACCACCTAGCTCGTTAAGAGCAGGGAGATGTGGTGTCTCTTCTCTGTTTTTGTGTTGTTGTTTTTGTTATTTTGTTTGGTTTTCGTTTTTGTTTGACACCATTGTTGCAGCAGCAAGATCAGAAGCTTGCTCTACTCGAGCCTTCACAGCCACCGGGCACACTCCATCATGTGCACCACAGTCGGCTCCTCACGCAGTACCGCGTGCTCGTCCACCAGCTAACTGAGAAGGTTAGCCGGTCATTTCTCGAGTCAGCCAGTGAAAATTACCCCTCGTTCACTGTTCATTCGTACACCTCGCGTGCACTGTAGGTGATCGGTCATTCCTCATTTTGCTAGTCACCGCACGCTCTCTCTCCTCGTGCTGCACCCACCACAACTGGTCACCGTGCGCACTTGTGCTCCCTCACACGCGTAGCACTCCCCATCCAGTGCCTGTGCGCTGGTCCTCGCATCTTCCTCGTGCGCGTGCTTAGCCTCATCCCAACGCCTGTGCGTTGCTGCTCACCTCTCCACACACAGACACTCATGCACACATACATATACATACACACACCCGTATATACATACACACACCTACACATAGATATATATTTACATGCATATTCACACTCACCCATTTATATACATATATATAGTTATAAATAAATAAATAAATATATACCACATACTTATTCATACACACACCTTCCCATTCACAATACCGTGCACCTATTCATCTACCGCGCATTATATTGCGGGTATATTCGCACCAGTTGTACATATATCACTGATATTCGCACACATCAAACCTTCTACCCACACTCCTACATGTCTACTCCACACCGCACGCGGCACATACCTAGGTTAATCGCGTCTCTTTAAACGACGATAAACCTAGCATTGTACTACATTCCTATTGAATCCTTAATTTAATATTCCATCTTCTTATTATCTATTATATAGTTATATATATATATATATATATATATATATACATATCTATATATATATATTTATATCCTATATATATATTCTACATATATCGATACATATCTATAAATAAGTTAATTATTTCAATTCATTTCCTTTTTCACATTTAAATTTTGCACTTTGTTTTCTTCTATATTTGCTTCTATTTTGTTGGTTAAGAAAAGACAAAAAAAAAGTATAAAACAAAAAAGAGAATTCTTGACTTGCAGGTACACAATCTCGCCTGTGGCGAGATCATTTCTGATTATTTTGGCATGTAGTCAAGGACCTTTTTTTTGAGGGTGTGCTTCAAGGACAAGGATATCCTCAAAAAAATCTCTAATCAAGAAAAATCCAAAAACATAATAAGCAAAAGGAGTTGATGTAATTTTAGGAAAAGCGTAGAAAATGATTAAATCCAAAATCTGCCTCCCTAAGTTCGACCCTGGCCTAAAATTGATTATCTTAAAATCTGATTTAACTAGGATAATAAAATTTTGACAAACTAGTGTAGATTCAGTTGTAGGTAATCACTTCCACTATATCCATTTCGACACTAATATCACCTAATTAAATAACCCTACCTATGATCTAACACCCCCCCTTCTTGTGCTGCCACTAACACATGTATTGGGGGTCTCGCCAGTGACCAAGTAGTTGACAACATCAGCATACCAAGGGGTTGTCAGGTGTACTGCTATCACCGTTTCGTTAGGAAAGGTGTCATGAATGTTTCCTAACGGGGTTGAAGCCTCAACTGGGATTCTAGATAAATGATCTGCTACTACATTTTCAACCCCTTTCTTACCATGGATATCAAGGTTGAACTCCTGTAGTAATAGAATTCATCTAATAAGCCTAGGTTTGGTGTCTTTCTTAGCAAGCAAATGTTTCAAGGCAGAATGATCAATATACACCAACCTTAGACCCTAGAAAATAAGTCCTAAACTTTTTTAGAGTAAAAACTACCGTAAGTTCTTTTTCTATCACAGTGTAGTTTTACTGTCGATCAGTAAGGGTCTTGCTAGCGTAATAAAGCACGTGAGATTTTTTATCAACCCTCTGATCAAGGACCGCTCCCATGGCAAAATCCAAGGCATTGCACATTGACTCAAATGAGAGGTTCTAATTAGGTGCTCGAAGGATATGTGCAATTATGAGGGCCTCCTTCAAGACTTGGAAGGCCTCAGCACACTTTACATAAAAAATGAAGGTAGTGTCCTCCAATAAGTCACAAAGTGGCCTAGAAATCTTACTAAAGTCTTTAATGATGCGCCTATAAATGCTTGCATGGCCCAGAAATGATCGGAACTACTTGACATTTGCGGGCGGTGGAAGCTTGGAAATGAACTCAACTTTGGCTTTATCTACTTCTAAACCTTGCTTAGACACTACATGCCCCAGAACAATGCCCTGCGGAACCATGAAATAGCTTTTCTCCCAGCTGAGCACCAATCCTGTCTCTTCGCGGCAAGTAACTTTTTCTAATTGCGAGAGATAGTGGTCAAATGCCATGCTATATATGGAAAAGTCATCCATGAAAATCTACAAACTCATCAATCGTGTTCGAAAAAATGGACATCATACACTTTGCTAGAATGTTCTTGGAGCATTACATAGTCCAAATGGCATCTGACAAAAGGCAACTGTGTCATAAGGACTAGTTCGGTCCTAGTCATCTGGAAAGATGGCAATCTGATTGTACCTAGAAGAGTCATCAAGAAAATAGAAGTATTTATTCCCTGCCAATTTCTCCAATATCTAATCAATAAATGGCAAAGGGAAGTGGTCTTCTCTTGGTTGCGGTGTTTAGGCGGTGGTAATCTATACAAACCCTCTAGCCTGTTGTGGGTCTGGTGGTGACTTTCTCCTTTTTTTCATTTGTCTCAACAGTGAATCCCGCCTTTTTAGGCACCACGTGAATATGATTGACCCATTTACTATTAGAAATGGGATAAATTATCCTAGCATCCAACCACTTCAAGATCTTCTTCACCACTTCCCACGTGTTGGGGTTTAGCCTTCTCTACATATTTTGGAAGGGTTTCATGGAGTCATCTGTGTAAATGTGGTGCATGCATAGAGTTGAATCAACCCCTTTGATGTCAGCTATAGTCCAAGCAATGGCTTCCTTGTGTCATTTTAGGCTTTTAATCAATGCTCCCTCCAATGTCTCGGATAAAGCAGTCGAGATGATGACAGGGAGTGTATCATTAGGTTCAAGGAAAGCATACTTGAGGGACTCTGGGAGTGTTTTAAGCTCTAAGTCGGGAGCTTTCTAAATCGAGGGAATTAGGTTCGATGTCCTCGTCTTTGGTAGTTGATCTACCTTGATTGTCCATGGTAGGGAGAGGGACTCGACCTTGACACCCAGCAGCTCTTCTAATTCTGGCACATTTCCTCCTTTTTCAAGAGTCGAGGTATGGTCTTTAGAGATGACCATTTGGAGGGGATCATCAGACAAAAGAGCTGGTGTCGTCTCCTCTACAATTTCATCGATCACCTCAACATGGGAACAATCTTTTGATTTGAGTTGTTTATAAGCATCAAATACATTCGATCGAATTTTTTGATTCTCGAAGCCCATCTTTAGCGCCCCTGATTTGCAATTGATGGAGGCATTGACAGTAGCCAAAAAGGGATGCCCTAAGATAATCGAAGGTCTGGTGGGTATGTTGGATGGGTCAATGTCTAGTATCAGAAAATCAATGGGAAAGAAGTCCACTCTCACTAGGATATCTTCTAAAAGCTTGCGTGGTGTCTTGAGTGATCTATCAGCTACTTGGAGGATAACAGGACTAGGCTTCAGCTCGCCTCCTCCTAATAGCTCATAGATCGAGCTTGGCAATATATTAACCCTCGCACCCAGATCGAGGAGAGCCTCATCAATGCATTGATCTCTAATGACGACAGAAATATACATGGCTCCTGGGTCTTTCATTTTGGGGGGTGTACCCTATTGTAGGACCGACCTGATTAGGTTGGGCATGACGACCTTAGCCTGGACCTATTTTCGTAATTTTCTCTTTTGTGTGCAGAGGTTCTTCAGAAATCTAGTATAGGATGGAATCTACTTAATAGCATCCAATAGAGGCAAGTTGAAATGAACTTGCTTGAATGTCTCCATAATTTCTTCCATCCTATCTTCGGCTTTAAATGAGCCACAGAAGATGCCTTAGGGGCAGATAAGCGCTCAGGGAAGGGCACTCTCAGCCTCTGGGTGGAGGGGTTGTCATGGCGGGATAGAGGTGGAACGGTGACAACATCCTCTGGATGGGTGAATTCAAACGAGAAGGGGTTGAGTGGCTCTTCCTCAGTGGATGTGTAAATCGATGTCGGGTTGGGGTAACCGTTGGAGTAATTTCAGGTTGGGAAACCTCTTTCCCACTCAGAATGGTCATAGCTATAGCATGCTCCCTTGTGAAGGGCCCTTTACCCCTATGATTCTCCTCAGATGAGCTGGGCAATTTCCCAGGATCACATTGCTTAATAGCCTCAACAAGGTGGCCAATTTGTGATTGCAATTCTTGGATTGTCTTATTCTGAGATTGAATGATCATACTCCCGCTTTCTTGCATGGCCTTCATCATAGCTTTAAGGTCATCCAACTCAGAATTGTTGGGTTGAGGAGGATGGGATTGTTATGCTTGAAAGTGTTGGGTAGGTTGGGCTCTTGAGTTCCTCGAGTTGTAAGCATTACCTTGCTTCCGCAAGAAATTGGGATGGTTTCTCCATCTAGGATTATAGGTTTTTCTAGAAAGGTTGTTCCTGGGATGTGGATGAAACCCTTAGGCAGCATTCATGTCTGCCTGAACTAACTTGGGGAATTGATTAACCAAATGACACTCAACAGTGGCGTGAAGAGTGCTCTGGCAAATGGAACATTCAGAAATACTTGGACTTGGGAAGCTGATTGCAGGAATGTGCTGGGGTTTGACATGAGCCTTTCAAAGTTCTGGTTCAACAACTGAATTTGGACGGCTAAATTCTGAGTAGCCCCGGCTTCACTAGCTTCTACTTTCTTTTGGAGGATGGATGGTTTTCTATCCTGATAGGCTGAGGTCAAGTGGATAGAATTATCACTCAGTGACTCAAATGATGTCCAGGCCTTATCCTCCATTTTGGTAAGAAAGGTTCCAACACAAGTAGCATCCACTGTTTGCCTATGCCTATCAAATAGTCTAGTATAGAACCTTTCTACCAATTGCCATTTAAGCACTTGATGATGGGGGCATAACCAAATCAGGTCATTAAAGTGCTCCCAAGTCTCATGCAATTGCTCCCCATCTAACTGAGTAAACTCATGATTTCCCTCCTGAAGTGGTTGGTTTTGCTCATCGAGAAGTATTTCTTCAAGAATTCTCCCTTAAGTGCGTTCCAATATTAACCCTAGCATCTAAGGTGTGATACCAGTTTTTCCCTTATCCTTAAGGGAGAAAGGAAAGAGGGTTCTCATCAGAGCTTTATCAGTAAAGTTTTGAAGTTTCACTGTGGAGCAAACCTCAGTGAATTCCTTTAAATGTCGGTAGGGGGTCCTTCCTAGTATTACCATAAAAGGAGGGCAACAAGGACATGGTACTACTCTTGATCTCACATGGATTATCTCTTGCTAGTTGATTGTACAACAATCATAGGACTTAATCTACCTGAATTAAGTTAGGTTTTAGCATAACTTAGGAACAATGCATGCATAAGGATCATAATTTGCATCATAGTTAGTTTGGTAGCTTTATAGATAAGAATTCTCCCTTAAGTGCGTTCCAATATTAACCCTAGCATCTAAGGTGTGATACCAGTTTTTCCCTTATCCTTAAGGGAGAAAGGAAAGAGGGTTCTCATCAGAGCTTTATCAGTAAAGTTTTGAAGTTTCACTGTGGAGCAAACCTCAGTGAATTCCTTTAAATGTCGGTAGGGGGTCCTTCCTAGTATTACCATAAAAGGAGGGCAACAAGGACATGGTACTACTCTTGATCTCACATGGATTATCTCTTGCTAGTTGATTGTACAGCAATCATAGGACTTAATCTACCTGAATTAAGTTAGGTTTTAGCATAACTTAGGAACAATGCATGCATAAGGATCATAATTTGCATCATAGTTAGTTTGGTAGCTTTATAGATAATACTGTCATTTTATGCTCTAAAATAGAGACGACATTAATTGTAGATGATTCGGGATCGCAAATAATAGAACAGACCGTACGGATCTGATTAGGACGACGACGGAAGTCCCACACTTCCGGAATCGTCTTGATCAGACATTCGTAACATTACATACAACTCGTAGAAGAATAGAGGCTAAGACGCAAGATAGAAAAGATTTAAACCTCAAATGTCAAATCCGATCATGTGGATGGATCCGGATCAACGATCACAATCCAACGACGCAAAAATCAACCTGATCGGAGCCCTACAACACCATCTACAAAGCAAAGAAGATGGACGGCTACAATAGCACCACGTGGCACCATCCTAGTCGCTCAAGATCATCGCCCCAGCCATTGAAGGAGTCCCCTGCACCTTGTGGGCCATTAGATCGTCATCCAACGGCCACAAGAGCACCACTTCGCCCTTCCTACCACGCTTAATCAAAGAAGAGATCATCTCAGCCGTCAGATTTCCATCCAACGGCTGAGGATAGCTGAGCAGCAAAGGCAAACTGCGACCATCCGCACGCATAGCGCAGTGGAGAGCGTGCTTGTGCAAGAGAGGGGCAAGCATTCGAATCGCACCCAACACGAAATCAAGGAGGTGGTGCGCTCGTGTGAAATCAGACCGTGTGATGGAGATCGAAGGACGCGGGCGCGATTGCGTGTCACGCGGAGGCACGTTTGATGCGGCGGTGCGGATGACTCCCGACCCGATGCTCGAACTGACGCCCAGCTACACGTGCATTCTTAAGGCGGTGCGGCGCGCGACGTACCGATTGAACGACTGAGATTGAATGCGCACGTAAAAATGCGAGTGCGACCGTGAGCAGTGCTGTGGATCGGATCCAACTGCGGTGCGCATGACACGTGGCACCATTTGGTGCATTCTGCACATATAAGGTGCGTTTAAGGTTATTTTTAGGTGCAATCAGAGCCATGGATCTCCCGATCGATGGATCTGATGGCTCTAAGGTTGTTGCACGATTTTGGGGGCTTAAATACTAGTTTTGCCTCTCAATGAAGCTATAAAAAGAGTCCTAGGGCCCACAGTTGAGAGGCAACTCCCACCAGACACACCTTCAATCTCTCTCTTTGTAACTTTTCTTTGGTCTTCCTCCTGGTGCTCTGGATCTGAAGTGCTGTCGCACTTCGTACAAGCATCCCACAAGCGACGTCGTCCTTTGTCTACTTTTCTCTCTCTCTATTCTTTAACATATTTGTTTAGATTCCTAGTTTATAACTATTTGCAAATAATAATAGAAACATGATTCTTTAAATATTTGGTCTTTGTTTATATGTTGCATTATAATAGATTAGTTAGTACGAAACATTTTGAAAATCATGTTTTGCCTCCCTGCGAAGGATTAAGGACTTATTGAAATATTTATAAATTTATTTATTTTGACATGATTTGCAACAACAGCGATACAAAACTCTTTTAATGCGTTTCGCGATGAACACTAGTCTTTTCAGTGCTTGAATAGGTTGGTTGGTCGGAATGAAGTAGTCTCTCAGAGTTCTTTGTTGATTTTCTCCTTGATCAGCCATCTCTTTTCTCCTCTCTCTTTGGTGGGCTCTCCTAGGGATTCTCTCAGGCTCAGGATCAAATACTAAACCACCCTCAAGAGAGTGTCTGCCAAGCATACAACAGACAATTCAAATTCTTACCAATTGAGTATGTGCAACCTCCAACCCAACTTCACAGATCAGTCGAATAGGGTCAAGGCGACGTCCCTTTGTTCCCACTTAAGTGGTATAGGAGGAAAAGGTCACGTGAGATCCTGACCAACTCTGTTTTCAAGAAGGTTGAGGTCTGGTTAGTTGATATAGATGGCCAAACAAGTTATTCAATCAGTTACTGATGATAACGTTATCATCAGCTATATCTAGCTTTAATTAGTTATATTCCATTAATAAATGCTCCTACATAACCGCCAAAGAACCGTAATTCACTGCACATCCTTTCTGAGAGTTTAACATGAAAGTATGGTTAAAACTGTAATTTTACCATCATATCATGAATGTGAAACAACCATAGGTTTTCTTAGGGGTTTATTAAAGGTCAAATATGCATTAAAGTCTAAAAAGTGGGTTCATGCAGAACAAAATGGGTTTCGAGAATTAAATGACATCTGAAACTCTAAAAACAGATCCGCTTATTTCACTGAGGTTCTGGTTATGATAAAATTCACCTAAACCTTCTATAAATCATATAAAAATATTCTATAAGGTTTGATATCTTTAATTTAATCATTGGAATTTATTTTAACATAAAATAGAGTCTCAGACAGGCAGTTGCCATAATTTATATTTCTACATAATTTAGTTAAACTTGGTCAAAACCTAAATCCGACTTCACCATCAGATTTCTTGGGTCTAAATTAGGATTGTACCAAAATTTGGACCCAATTAGATATCATCTTGACCTAGTTTATATTTCAGTTCTATTTGACTCTTTTCCTTCACACATATGCCTCTGACTTTTGAAATAATTATAATCAGGTCCCTAACTTTATCATTGTTCTTTGCAAAAAGGTCCTCATGCCATTTTTGGAAGGTCAAACCTCCACCGTCGAGTTTCGAGTAAGGATTTCTCGCTCGATTCTCAATCAAACTCTCCCGAAATTGAAAGGGAGATTCCTTGAGGAAATCTCTTCCAAATGAGACCTTCCATGAATTCTAACTCGGCGCCAAATCCTCATGCGAACCTTTTGAAGGTTCACATGTCCTATTTGCATGAAAAACGTGGGGTTACAAGCTTGGTTTCCAACCTTGAAGACCTCCCCATGGCCTATAAATGGACCTACGACGAAAACCTCACCTCATTAGCAAGGTTTTGAGGCCAAATACCTTTCTTCCTCCTTCGCTGGCTAAGCTGCACCTTAGCTCCAGCGGCCTTCTTCCCCATCTTCCTACGGATGGCCAGCGGCCAAATTGGCTCGTCCAACCTCTTCCTCACATTCGTTCGCGCCTTGCCAGCCACAATGAGGGCGTCCTCTCCCTTTCCTCGCCATCGTTCACCTCACTGGAGTAAGCTTCATCCTCGGTGCTGGCCAACCACAGCCGATGCCACCCTTCCTCCCTTCGTCCATTAATTAGCTCAACTTCCTCCCCTTTCTCTCTGAACTTCATTCAACCCCTTCTTAACCTAATTCGAACACTGCTCCGCCTTCCACGTCGTCATCTTCCCCACGACCAGTCGAGCTTCGGCGAAGCCTCCCTCACTCCACAATCCACCAAACTCAATGCCGCAACTCCCAAAAGCATCATTGCGCTCCCACCTACAAAAGCCCTAAACCTATTTAGGGTTTTACCTACTCCATCACACCCCCGAACACCACCACCTACACAGCACCTTCCCGAGGTCGTCAGACCACCACAGGCACTTTCACTCTACAAAAACACCACCACTGCACTCGTTGACGACCGGCGAACCTTCTGAGAGTTTTAATTGGGACATTTAGCCCATATTCTTATTTTCAAGTGTCCTCGCTGAAGCTCCGCCTCCTCCGCCGTTGCCGCCTTCGTTCTTCGAGCTCCAAGCATCGAAAGCCCCAGGTCTCACCTCCAGGTAGAGTGGACTAGTGCCAGGAAATCATCTCGGTCCTCAATTGGAGGTTCTAGCTGCGAGAGCATGCCCAATTGGAGCTTCAGCCATCTGCAGCCGCACACGACGAGGAGGATTGGTTTAGTCCCACATCGGTGCTAGAATGGCCAATACCTACACATAAATTGAATTTTTGAATAGAGCTGTTCGCCTCGAGATATCGGGGGTGAGGTCCGCACTAACCTGCTCATGCTCACTCGACCCAACCTATCCTATTCACTCCTCGCTCATCACCACTGCCGGTGAGCCTGGACCTAGGTGTGCGTGATTCGATTACCCGACCATCTGAGAGAGAGAGAAGAGAGAAAAAGAGAGAGAACGTAGGGGAGGGGGGTTTTGCTCTTTGAAGAAGTGTCCCTTGTGTGACACTTAGTTGCTGGAGGGAATTGCTTCCCCTGTGCTACGAAGGGAAGTTCAAAAGGAAGAGAGCCTGTGCATGCTGAAGGAGAAGGAAGAAGAAGGAAAGAAGAGCTTGAGAAGAAGGAAGAAGAACTGAAGAGGAAAGGCCTTGAGAGATTGTGCACTGCTGACGTAGAAATATGATTTAGGTGTTCAGGCCACTGTGTGTTTATTTGATATTATTGAGTGATTGATATGTATATGCTTAAGATTAATAATTGGTGATTCAAATCACCATTATTTTACCTTAGATATCTTTTTACCTCATTAAACTTTCATATACTCATATTATATATTGATGATCAATTTTGAGTAATTAATGTTCATTGCAAATCATTATTGGCTTAACTATTTTGCTCATTTATATTTTTATTAAGATTAGTGTGTGAATGCAACACTTGCTCCTTGTGTTCGACCTCGGACTCATGTCTTGATTCTGAGTTATAAATTTTATTTGTTTGAGCGCATTTGTCCTATGCTACAACGTATTACTTTTAAATCACCGATTCAGAGCATTCAACATTTACGTGACCTAAGCCAACCCTCGAGTGGCCGGGTGGTTCAGCGGGTCGAAAAATCTGTTGGTCCCTCCAAGTGCGAATTTTGGGACTGTCACCTGTGCATACACTTAATGGAAGATCAGAAGGAAAAAGAAGAGATAGATGAGAAGTGTGCAAATCAAGCAAACAAACCTAGTTCTGTCTTAGGGTCGACTCCTTGGAAACCTAAGACTCGGGAACTCGACAAGGGATCGACAAGTGAACCCACTTCCCAAAGATTACCCGGCTAGACTAAATAGGTGGATTGTGCCCAAGCATGTCTTGGGAAAATCACCAGGGGCTTGTGTAAATCAACACTTGTCATTTGACTTCCCTCCAAGTCTGTCGCTGTGTTTTCTAAGGGAATTAGGAGTGCGTAATGATTCTTAAATGTCGAATATCAAGCCTAAATTTGATGAAGTCCTTATGTGGTCAAATGACTACCTGTTTTAAATTAGGCTTGGGTACCTGAATGTGCACGGGAATGTGGAGGGTGTTAATTGGGGTGATGCCAGTTATTTCAATTTTTTGGTGTGTGCAGATTAGACGGAGTGAGTTCAAAGCTAAATAAGGTTGTCACACAATTTTTGTTATTTTTTTACTTTTAGGATTTGATGTTAGGATGTAGTTTTAGGTTTTCTTGTTAAGAGTTCAAAACAAGGTATGAATTCCACAATCACAAGGAAAACAAGTTGTTTTGGCGAGGATGGATTTCCTTTAGAATGTGAGACTATCAAATGAGAAGAAAACTTAATCAAATTGAATCCTAAGTAAAAATTTAACTACCAATGAATAATTTTCAAGCTTTTCTTTTAAAGTAGTGGTCTAAACACAACAATCAACATCACTACTGGAAGGCAAATCAAACAAAGATTCCAAAAAATATTCTTTTGTGATTTTAGGAATTCATTTGATATATTTTTGAGATTTTTCTTTGTGCTGGTGTCAGTTTAGAAATAATACCCATGGGTATTTTGAACCTTTCAATAACACCACCAGCCACAAAAATTTTTTGTGATTTTATCTGTTGTGTAGAATTTTACAAGGATTCTAGAAAGGTAAATTTTACAGAAATTAGACAAGTAGAAAAATTCCTAAAATTTGTAAATTATAACAAAATAATGAAATCATAGAAGATGACCCTCCTGTGGTCTGCGAACTTTTAAAACTCTACAACTCGAAGTTCTTTGAAACTTGGAACAAATGTTCCTGACCTTATTTGGAATCTTTGGTTGAAATTTCAAGATTTTAAGAGACTTGTGGTGTCAGGAATTGATTTTTGAAATCTGGACAGAAGTCTGGAATCGAAAATTAGAACACCAACACTTTGAGTAGAGTGGTGTTAATTAATCAAACAAGTAAAGAACGGCTTTTAAAAATCACCACTCTACATAATTTTAATGATTTTGATTCTGAAGGCCTATTTTAATATTTTTTTGATAGGCTTTTCTTAAGAATTATGTGACAAGAAGTGATGGCACTAACCTTGAATCCGTGGAAAGAAAAGGGAATTATGTGACAAGAAGGAATGATTCTATAAATAAAAATTATTTTACAATGGAGTTGGAGAACTCACAAGCGAGAGGGGTTCCCACTTGTAATTTCCAACAAAATTCGAACACTACACTACCATGCAAAAAATACAAAAAAAAAAAAGATGTAGAAGAAAGCTTATGAAGGTGATGCTACTGCAAAACTCGTGCTCCAATTCAGGTTGCCCCTGAATTAAAGTAAGCTTGCTCCTATCTCTCCTTTTCTTGGCAAGCCTTAGGTGGGGCGTGCTTAGCTCCTCCTGGAGTGGAAGGTTTCCACTCCTAAAGTCCTCCTTAGGGTGGACGTGGACCACCCTTTTTGCTTCTCCTCTGGACGTCCTCCTTGCCTGGTTTGATTCCTTTGCTTGGCGAAGACACAAGGTAGAAGAAGGGAAGAAGTTGAAGGCACCAAGGAGATAAGAGTGTCTCCTTAATCTTCTTCTCTTCTTCTCCTTAGTCATTGGGATGGTGGAATGAAGGTGGAAAAATGCTATGAATATGTGTAGCCAAAGAAGATTGGAAATGGGTGGTTCGTGGTCTTTTTATAGAGTGGAAGATGGTGGTTGGTGTTGGGATAGATGGATGGCTAGGATTAGGTTTAAGGGTGGTTATGGGGATCCTAGGGTTAGGATGGAGTGGTGCCACCTTAAGGGATGTGGTGGTAGTTATGGTGGTGGAGAGTCACCATAATTTAGTGCCAACCATGGAAGGGTGCCATGGTTTTGGCGCCAACTATGGAGGCTTCTAGAAGGGAGTTAGGTGGATGGTGGATATAGCTTGAAGGGGTAGGTGTAAGGTTGGATTTCAAGGGTATTGGAGGGAAAAAGTTGGTGCCAAAAGAGGGGTGGTTGGAGGTGGTTTTGGCACCAATTAGTAGGTGCCTTTTGGTGGTGGTTGAGGTGTGAAGGGTTGTTGCTTGTTGGTGTCGAAATCGACTAAGAGTAGGGAACTTAGGTGGACTTAAGTGTGGTTAGTTGGTGGAGCTTAGGTTATGTGAGTTAGGGTTAGGTTTAGGTGCCATTGAGGTAGACCTAGGTAAGCTAGCTTAGCTAATAGGTGAGTAGTGGAAAGAAGTAGAGGAAGCTATGGTTTTGGAGGTGAGGAGCTGGAAGTAGCTGGAAAGAGCTGTACTGGAGCTGGTGACTACTAAAGAGAACTGCAAGGAGCTACCTTAGCTGGCTTAGCTTGCTAGTTCTTTGCTAGCTGCTAGGCCAAGCTAAGATGAGCTGGCTTCTGCTAATATGAGCTGAGGTGAACTGGGTTTGGTCTTCCCAGAGAATACCTAACTAGTTGGAGTAGTTAGTTTAGGTCAAGTAGCTCAGCTCAACCAAGTTGAGCTAAGTTGGATCTCCGAGAGTTGGACTTGAGTTGACCTGAGCTGGTTGAGGTCATTTTTAGCTGATTAGGTCTAGCTAGTTGATGGCAGTAGCTAGTTCTAGTCAGGTTAAGCTTCCAGTGAACTGTTATGAGTTGGAGGAGCTAGAATGGAGCTAGGATCAACTATTTTGAGCTAGTTTGAGCTACCATTTAGCTAAGGTGAGCTGAATAAAGCTAAGGTGAACTAGGTAGAGCTACCATTCAGCTGAGATGAGCTGCATGGAGTTAGGGATGAGTTGATTCAACTAGAAGGAGCTGGATCTAATTGGAATCCAATTGATAGGAGCTTCTTCTTCATTTTTTGCCTTTTTGAGTGCTAAGGTATGTGGGATCTGACTTTCTATCTATCCTTGACACTCAAATAGATGCATTAAAAATACAATAAAATGCAATGCATGCCTAACCTAGGTGAAAACCTAAATGCAGCCTGAAAATCTATTTACGGAGTTAAAACCCTAAGAGCTAGATTTGTTTTAGGGCATAAGAATGATGATAAACTAGCTTTTATCACATTCCTATGTTTATCTTTTGCTAGTCTCTTAGCAAAATTATTTTCACAAAATAGATTTTTGGGAAAGGCTAATTTTTTTTTTTTTTACTTTTTGAGAAGATCACGGGACTTTGGTTGATTGAAAACATGAAAGGCACGAGATTTGTTAAAACATTGGGATTCGTCTTTGGATCCAAAAAGTATATGAATCGGGATCAGTGTATCCTTTACAAATTCACAAGTTAACTCCTTGGTAATTCAAATGACTCGAAATTGTTTTGCAGTTAGGATTTCTTTGGCTCTGGAATCTGACTCGCAACTTGCATAATCTTTTAAAACTCTGTGTCAGTGCTTGTGAATGCTAACATTTATAAGGCTGTGTCTTTGATTTTTTTTTTGTCTCCTCATGCTTATTCCTAGCTAAATCCTACAACAGATATGTTGAGATCATCATTCTCGTTATCAATCCTCGAGGGGGCTCTAGTACCAGTACTTCGAGATAGTATCGTCCAAGACACCACTTAGGAGCTCACAACCCAAAATACAATGCGGTGTAAAGGGGCGCTCCAAGTGAACTGAAACTCCTGCTTCTACGCTATGGGTAGAGCACTGTCCAAGATACTTGAGCTACAAAATGTGCCTAATGCTCCATCTAAAGATTTGAAATATAGATATAGAGCAGTGTCGAGGTGGTAATATGCTGACATTGCATCCTCAAAGGAGACATTTTTCTCATTCTCGACGATGGGAATTCAAACCAATGATCTGCTTCGGATTTCACTAAGGCTAAGCAAGGGGCGTTTCTAATTTTTTTTAATTTATTTTTAAGTGTTGGCTGTGTATGAAATTTGACACAAGAATTTCACAAGGGATGCAAGTTTTTGAGTTGAAAACTAAGCCAAATAGTTTCCAGGTCGCAAAAAGAGATCAAGTCACCCGAATCATCACGAGTTCAAGTGGAATTTAGAGAATGATACTTGATCTAATCTAAAAGTAGACCCAGAGATTCTAATAGTTGGATCCGCATCTTAATCCATAGTTTGTTAAAGATTAAATTCCATTGTGCCTTGAAATGATTTCTCAACCTTAATCTCGATTTTAAAAATTTCTCAAAATGTTTTGAAGATTTATAATTTTTTTTAGATATGCAAGCAGAAAATGAAACAAAAAATTGAATATTTTTAGGCTTTGAAAATCTTGAATTGATCGTCAAAAATTAGAAACACCCCCCAATGCTAACGATATGTCATGTCCTCATGTAATAGGAAGGGAAAAAAGATCACCTTGGTGAAGGCGGTCAGAATAAGGATAGTCAAAACCTCTGAAGAAAATAAAAATGAAAAGCAAGAAAAATGATGTGTTACCTCCCATCCAGTGTTATCTTTTACGTCATTCAGTCAGGTGTGAAGTCATTAATAATCGGGTACGTCATGGAGGTCTTGAGAGTCAGATTTTGCATTAAGGGTGTTATCAAAATAGGGCTTAAGTTGTTGGCTGTTGACTCTGAAAGTGTTATTGGTTTTTAGATCCAAAATTTCAACGGCTCCGCGGGGATAGTTTGAATTACAATGTAAAGACCAGTCTATTTAGATTTTAGTTTACCAGGAAATAGTCTTAACCTCGTATCAAAAAGCCACACGTGTTGATCAGGTTCAAAAGATTTTCGAATGATGAATTTGTCATGAAATTTCTTTGTTCGATCTTTGTAAATGAGTGCATTTTCATAAGCCATGTTGTGAAGTTCTTCAAGTTCGGTTAATTGCAATTTCCTGTGTTTTCCGGTCGCGTCCAAATTGTAATTAAATTCTTTTATTGCCCAATATGCCCTATGTTCCAGTTCAACCGGGAGGTGACATGTCTTGCCAAAAATTAGGCGGAAAGGTGGCATGTCGATCGGGGTTTTGAAAGCCGTACTATAAGCCCATAATGTATCATCAAGTTTGATTGACCAGTCTTTTCGGTTCGGCTTTACTGTCTTTTGCAAAATGTTTTTAATCTCCCAGTTGGAGACTTCAACTTCGCCATTTGTTTAAGGGTGATATGGTGTAGAGATTTTATGATTCACCCCATATTTAGCAAGTAGTTGACGGAATTGGGAATGTGTAGAATGCGATCCTGCATTACTAATTATGGCCTTAGGAACTCCAAAATGCGAAAAAATGTTCTTAATAAAATCCATGACAACCTGATGGTCATTAGTGCACGTGGGTACCGCTTCAATCCATTTTGAAATGTAGTCGATAGTGACTAAAATGAATTGGTACTCAAAAGAAGTGACAAACAATCCCATGAAATCGATGCCCCACACATCAAAGATCTCAACTTCCAAAATCAGGTTGACGGGCATCATATCCTTAGAGTTCATGTTGCTGATGCTCTGGCAATGCACATAGGACTGTGAGAATTTATGAGCATTCTTGTGTATGCTAAGCCAACAAAATCCAACATTTAAAACCTTAGCCACCATTTTCTTCCCACAAAAATGTTCGCCGCAAGCCATTGAATGACAGTGATTCAGAATATCATGTGTTTCGGAATTGGGAACACACTGTCTAATGACTTGGTCGGCACAGATGCGGAACAAATCAGAGTCCTTCCAAAAGTAATATTTGATCTTGGCAAAGAACTTATCCCTTTTTTGTTTAGGTAGTCAGAAGGGAATCGTTCAGTGGCGAGATAATTAGCATAATCAGCATACCAAGGGAGAGATTTTATTGTCAAGAGTGTTTTGTCTGGACAAATGCCTATTTGGATCAATACAACACTAGTCTCAACTCTTGATCGGTGATAGGCCATGACAATTTGCTAAACCACTTTATCTTTGATCTCCAAATCAAATTCTTATAATAATAAAATCCATCGAATTAAGTGGGGTTTTGTATCTTTCTTGTTAGGCAAATATTTCAAGGCTGCGTGATCAATGTAGATGGTGATGTATGACCCTAACAGATATGAACGGAATTTTTTAAGGGCAAAAACGATCGCAAGAAGTTCTTTTTCGATAATAGTATGATTTCGTTGTGTTTCATCAAGTTTTTTACTGGCGTAATAAATCACAATGGGTTTCTTATCGATTCTTTACCCTAAAACGGCTCCTACTGCGTAATCTGAGGCATCTGTCATAAGCTTAAAAGGATGAGGCCAGTCGGGTGCTTGCAAAATGGATGCCTCAGTAATCTCTTGTTTTAAAATATTAAAACTCTAACCAATTTAATCAAAGTCAATTGGTTGGTCTTTAGTTAAAAGGTGGCTTAGAGTTTGGGAGATTCTGGAGAAATCCTTAATGAATCATCGGTAGAATCTCACATGCCCTAGAAAAGATCGTATTTATTTCATTGAACTGAGTGGGGGAAGTTTGGAGATTGTATCAACTTTAGCTTTATTTACCGAGATTCCTTTTCTAGAAATAACATGGCCGAGGACAATACCTTCTTAAACCATGGAATGACTCTTTTCCCAACTAGGAACTAGGTTAACCTCAATACATTTTTGGAGAGTTCTTTATCAATTCCAAAGACAATGATCAAAAGAATCTCTAAAAATGGAAAAATCATCCATAAAAACCTCCAGGCAATCACCTACCAAATTAGAGAAGATTGCTAACATACACCGTTGAAAACTTATGGGTGCATTAGACAATCCAAAGGACATTCTTTGGAAAGTAAAGGTTCCGAAGGGGCAGGTGAAAGTGATCTTTTCCTAGTCCTCAGGGTGGACTGCCACTTGATTATAGCTGAAATATCCATCTAGAAAGCAATAATATTCTTGTCCAACTAGCCGCTCCAAAATTTGATCAATAAAGGAGAGCGGAAAATGATCCATCTTTGTGGCAGTATTTAATTTCTAGTAATTAATACAAACATGCCACGAAGAGGCAGTCCTAGTTCGGATTTCTTCACCCTTATCATTTGTAACAACATTGAGACTAGCTTTCTTGGGTATGACTTGTGTAGGGTTGACCCACTGGCTATCAGAGATAAGGTAAGTAATTCCCACATCGAGCCATTTAATGATTCCCATTTTACAAGCTCCTACATATTAGGGTTTAAGCGACGTTGTGGTTGGTGAGAGTCTAGAGTTGTCCTTAAGAAAAATGAGGTGTGTGCAATAGGATGCGTCAATGCCTTTTAAATCGTTTAAAGTCCAACCAATTTCTTTTTAATATTTGTTCAAAACTTGGAGTAGTTTTTTCTCTTGTACCCCAGAAAGATGTACATTAATGATAAGGCATTTTCTATTATGTGGGCTTAAAAATACATATTTTAAAGAATCCAGCAAAGGCTTTAGATCTAATTGAAGGCCAAGTTTTGGAATGGGGTTAGTGGTTAGCGTGAAATTAGGTGTGGTAGGTAAGGGTGGGTTAGACGATTGCTGGAGCTTAGGAGAAAAATCAATTGCAAAACATGTATCCATAGAAAGCATTTCCTCAACAAGATTTGAGGTCTCAAAATCTGAGTTGTCGAAGAAATCCGGCTCGTGGAATCTTTTGGAGGCCATAAATGTATTTATGGTGAGTGTCTTGCCACCGCAAGTGATGTCCATTTTACCAGAATCGCAATTTATATTAGCTTTAGCGGTGGCGAGGAAGGGTCTTCCAAGAATAATAGGTGCATTTTTAAGTGCTTCGGGTACATTAATATCGAGGACCAAAAGTCCACAGCGAAGAGACAATTCTATATCCGAACAATGACATCCTCTACAATCCCTTTTGGGTGAATAACATATTGGTTAGCAGGTTGAAGGGTGACCTTCACCGGTTTAAGTTCACTGAACTGGAATTCATCAAAAAGTATGGTAGGGATAAGATTAATAGATGCACCTAAGTTTAAAATGGCGCGATCAAAAGTAGGGTCATTAATGACAACTAATATTAGTGGAGCACTCGGATCCTTTCTTTTGCGAGGTGGGTTGCTTTGGACAACAGAGCTAACTGTCTCAGAAAGGACCACATTTCCTAGATTTTTAGGCTACCTTTTTAGTGTACAAATTTCTTTTAGTGTACACATTTCCTAGATGTATTTAATTGCATCTTGGAAAGGAATATTGATTTCTACTTGGCCAAATAATTCATGTGATTCTTCTTCAGAGGGTTCAATTTTTCTGGATTTCTTTTTCTTGGAGTTTAATGCATGTGGGAAGGGTGTCGTGTTTGTGCTTTCTTTATCCTGAGAGTGAACGGAGGTGGGAAAAATTTGCTCTGGATCTGATTTGTTTTCCCGTGAGGGTCGTGCATTGTGTGTAGTTTTACCACGTCTTAATGTTGCTGCATTGGCAATGTGATTGTTTTGGTGTGGAAAGGATTGATTTTGTTGCGGGTTCTAAAAATCAGGTGGGAATTGTGGTGCAAGATTTATTGGTTGTTGACCTTGAGTAGATTTGCTTGGAATTTGGTTCCACTGATTTTTAGGGTTTGGTATAGGTTGGGAAGGTAAATTTCCGATCGGCTTTTGATTATTCATTGCCGTGATTTGGTTTTGTAAATTACACAGAGCATGGGCAACATCGTTCATTTGTTGTTGCATTCCTTGTAGGGTTTTCATTAATTGGTTATTATTATCAGCCTGGGAAGGTTGACTTTGGCCAAAATTTCTCGTTTGATTTTAAAATTGGGGAATTTGATTGGTATTTTTCCAGCAAAAATTAAAGTTATTCCTGCAAGTGGGATTATAGAAGTCGGGTGAATTGTTTCTAAAGTTATCTAAGAGAGCGGAAATGTTTTCGTTGACTAGGACAAACATGGAAGAATTATCAGAAGTCCCAACAAATTCAGGTGCAAGGGTAAGGTTTTGAAATCCGCTTGTGTCAATTGGTTGTAAATTTTTCCAGTGGAGGAGGCTCGGGTTAATGTCGAAGTTAGAAAAGCGAGAGTTAGGGTTGGTCGGAATTGAGTTTTTTGGTCGTGCATTAAATTTATCTTCCATTTTCTTTTGATTGATTTGCATTTGGTAAGCTTTTGTGCAAAAAGTTGCAAATTGTCTTGTGTGACAGGAAGAGATTGTTGTGTGCCTACTTCATGGACACCTACACGGGGATTGACATTTCTGCCAAAGGTGTCCATAGACGAATGGTTGAAAGAGTTTTCGCTCATTTCGTCAAAAAGTTCGTAGGCACTTTCGACATCTTTATTTAAAAAATTTCCCCCAAATGAGGCGTCAACAAATCGCCTCAATTGGTCGTCACGACCATGGTATTATATTTGCACGAGTTGCCAAAGTGGCACCTCGTGGTGGGGGCAGCTTCTTAATTAGTCCTGAAATCTTTCCCATGTTTCATGCATAGGCTCGTCGGACTTTTGTTGGCAGGTGGTTATTGTGTGATGTAAAGCGTTAGTTCTAACAATAGGGAAGTATTTTTTTAGAAATGCACTCTTTAATTGTGTCTAAGTAGTGATGGGTTTTCCCAACATCCTAAACCAATAAACGGCCTTGTCTTTAAGGGAGAGCGGGAAAAGCCACATTAGCCATAAATGTTCCATCACAATGCAGGATTTTAGTGGTTTGGTGAGGACCGTGAACTCCTCTAAATGGCTAGGCGGGTCTTCTCGAGGAAGGCCATGAAAATGTTCAATAAGGTTTAGGACCGCGGGTTTGATTTCAAATTCTCCATCAGGTATGACCACCCCTGGCCTTTCTTCATAATTTGAGGGATCATAGCAATCTCTTAAAGGAATAGTGGATTCAACATTGGGTGGTCTATTATTGGTTAGGTTTGTAACTGTCCTAGTCAATTGTTGTTGATTCGCTTGGAGTTGGGTTACAACCATGAACAACGGATTGGAGTTGTTAAGATTCAAATTTCTTATTAGATTTTGCTGAGGCAACATTTCAAAATGAGGTTCAGGAACTACAATTTTGAGTTGGGAAAATTGATGCGTGTTCCTGTTTTGTTGGTTAGATGAAAATGGGTTGTTAGTATTTTTTGTAGGATTTTGGCCATTTTCCATCTTTTCTTGATTTTCAAAGGAAGAATCAAACAAACGAGTATGGGTAATGCGGTGGGTCGAAAAATCAGTTGGTCCCTCCAAGTGCAGATTTTGGGATCGTCGACCGTGCATACACTTAATGGAAGACGAGAGGGGAGGAGAAGAGATAGATGAGAAGTGTGCAAATCAAGCAAACAAACCTAATTTGTCTTAGGGTTGACTCCTTAAAAACCTAAGACTTGGGAACCTGGCAAGTAAGGGATTGTTACGACCCGATCCCAGATCCCTACAGGACTCGAAACTGGTCTGCCTCGACTAATCTCAAGACCTAGTCGTCCAACGAGAAATAATCAAAAGCAGGAAATATTATACAACCATACATGCAATGTAACTAAGTAAAAAGAAAATCAAGAGATAGTAAAAGAAGCAGAGCGAACAGTCTCACAATATTACAGGCCATCACAACTACGACAGTGGAAAGTATAGCGAAAAAGTAACTGAAACAGTATTACATAGAACAAAATACTCACTACTATGACAGAAGCTAGGAAACAGTATGGAAACACAACTAAGGCTGGGCTCGACTGGGCCCATCTCTCTTTGCAGCCGGTGGTGCTGGCTGCTCAACTCCTTGACTTGGACAAAGTTATAAAATTTTCGGAGTCAGGGAAAGCTGAGTAGAGTGGTAATTCAGTCATTTACATGTAATTAAGAAAAATAATTAATAAATGTAATTAAGTAACTATCTATTTTAATTTAGCTCAACCAAGTAGTTCTAATTTGTTGCTCCTTTATTCATCTAATCATTTCTTGATCTGGCCTGTTCCTCATGGGAATGATCTTGATTGCAGTCTTTTCCCTGATGTAGGTTGTGCACGTGGTGCTCAACTGGCCAGGAGAGTCCCCCGTGGTAATCTTACATCCAGTTAATCACCTCGAGGTCACGGTCGTGACGTAGCGGTGACTACGACATTGTGATAAGCACGTGGGTAGCTATCCCGCATTGCCACGCGGTTAGTTGTTTCCGCTAGTAGGTATTCCTAAAGGTTTCAACATGGAACAGTATATGGTCTCGCCCCTTAGAACAGAATAGGGGTCTCGCTCCTCCATAGTCCGTGTACCATCGCCCGACTATCTCGATTTGCCCAATGGGCTTAACAAGAGTCGGTGTAGGGCGGCTAGTCCTAACCTTGAGCCCCATGGTCCCTCCCTACACTAAGTAGGTCACCTCGGTATCACGTACATGAGGGCCAAACAGAGTCGTTGTAGAGTGACTAGGCCTAACCTCGGGGCTCAACCCAAAGGGCGGCTAGCTCCCCTTTACATTAAAGGGACAGTTGCTCTCCTTGGTACCGCGTACACAAGGACCAGCTCACTTTCCGTCTACAGGCGTTCTTCTCCTCATTCCCCGAAGGGTTCATACTGGTATTCTTTTCGTTTCATTTTCCAATATTTCCGATCTCTTTATTTACATTACTGGTTTCATTCTTAAAACAAGCAGCTCGTGATTTACTAATTGAGAAAGCATCACATCAATAAACTAATACATTTGCTAGCATCCCCTCGAGCTCCTCCCACGCTTTCGCTCCCCTCTCCTCTTTCGCGTCTTGTCTCTCTTTTTCCTCTCCACTCACTACGCTGGAGGCCGGGAGGAAGGTGGCGGCCGGTAGGAGGGAAAAGATGGAGGTGGTGGCTGGTGGTGATGGAGAGAGTGGCATGGGTGTGGGGGTTCAAATAGGAAAGGGTTAGGGTTTGGGGTAAGGAGAGAGGGGGTGAGCGTGTTGCGTGCGTGCGGGAAAAGAAAATAAGGTACGGTTCATCTACTTTCAGACGTCCGACTATCTATCCAGATATCTGGGTAGACGTCTGATGGATAATCTAGATGTCTTAACTAACCCAAATGGCAGAGGGTCATTTCAATATGACAAACTTAAAGGAAGTTTCGTCCTCGAAACTTGAGCAAGTAAGGTGCGGAAAAAGTAGCATAAAAGCGCATAACAAACTTAAAGAGGATCAGAGTAGATTTGAAGAGATGTACCGTCAAAAAGCTTTGGGTACTGTTCTCGCATTGCCGCCTCAGGCTCCCAAGTGGCCTCGTATCGCTGGCTTCTCCATAGGACTTTCACCAGTGATACCTGCTTCCGTCTCAGACTCCAGACGGGTCTGTCTAATATCTGTACTGGCCTCTTGGGATCGGTCAGGTCGTCTCCTACCTCGACGCTCTCGTGGCTTAGAACGTGGCTGGGATTGGCGACGTACTTCCTGAGGTTGGACACGTGGAACACGTTGTGCACCCCAGAAGTTGGGGAGGAAGGACAAGCCGGTAAGCAATGGGTCCTACCCACTTTAAGACTTCAAAGGGTCACACAAACTTCGGCGCAAGCTTCTCTTTCACCCCAAAACGCTGCAAGCCCATCATGGGCGAAACACGGAGGAAGACGTGATCCCTAATCTCAAACTGCACTTCTCTATGCTTCCTATCGGCATAGCTCTTCTGCCTGCTCCTGACAGTGCGGAATCTGTGAATGTGCTCTATCACCTCTTGACTCTGTCGAATCAACCTGGGGTCAACCTCTCACTTGGTCCCCAACTCGACCCAACTCAAAGGTGTGGCACACCTCCTCCCGTACAGAGCCTCGTATGGCGCCATGCTGATACTCGAATGATAGCTATTATTGTATGCAAACTCTGCCATGGGCAAATGCTCCTGCCAGGAGCCTTGATTACGCAGCACTCATAGGTCTTAATTGACCTAAATTAGGCTTGGGCTTAGTATAAGTTAGGGTGATTCATGCATGCATAAGCATTATCTGGATCTTTACTACTTTCTTTTAGCTATGCATGAAATAATGCTGTAATGTGCTGATTAAGTGCATTATATCAATTACAGGTAATAAGCTGGATCTGAAGTTGGTCCAGGAATAATTGGTGTTGCAGCAGAGCTGGTGCAGAAGACTTAGGTTAGATATAGTAGATAATAATGTGAGTTATGGTATGCTACTCTGTTAAGTAGGAATAAAACAGTAAAATGTGAAGAACTTAGGTTCATCCTAGCTCTAGGAGATCCTAGCTCTAGGAGAGCCTAGAGACTTCCTCAAGCCTTAGACACCCTTAGATTAGGTCACCACACCCAAGGAAACCTTAAAATCCTAATTCCAACCTTTATCGAGATGTCCAGATGAATTATAGGACGTCCAGAACCCGTAGCCAACTCCCGCACACCTTAAATCCATTTCTTCAGTGTTATTGGATGTCTAAACACTTGGTCAGACGTCCAATTTCTGCAGAATACCCAAGATAGAACCTTGAATCCTTCCTGACTCTGATTGGACGTCCAGACAACAAGTCTGGACTTTTAATTTTTGAATATAAGACGTCTGATTCCATTTTTGGACGTCTGGAACTGTTCTCCAGTTCCTGTTTTGAGATTCAAGCCTTGAGCTTGGATCTCTAGCTCCCTAAACTCAATTCCAACCCCATAAGAACCTATATTAAGGTACCCTAACCCTAGTACAACACCTCTAGACCTCCCTAAAGACCTAATTAGGTCCTCACTAAACCCACTTGACTTAGATCATAGTCAATTACCATTACCTAAGTCCATTAGACTCATAGGGTCTAATTGAGCTCCGATCTCAACTCACACCAGTCCAATAAGACTCAGTGAGTGTCCAATTAACCTAAGCGCAACCTAATTGAGTTATTTCACTCTCAATTAGGTTCACACTCATTCAATTAAACTTGTGTTTAGTTTATTTGTAATTCCTCCTTAGCAATTAGGGTTTGCAACCCTAATTTAAGGCCTACACCTACCTAAACCCCTTAGGACCTAACCTAGACCACTTAGCCACAAAGGCCACGGCCACACACACACACACACCCATTCACACACACACACTCCCATCTAGAGTTCTTTAGAACTCTCTTCAAAGTGGTGCCACTCTTTGTTGCTAAATTTAGCAACTAAGAGCCATTCAATTCTTAAAACCACTTTTTATGGATCTAAGAATTACCTCTCTCACCATGGCCACCACTTATGGGGCTCTCGCTAGAGAGTTCCACACTTCTCTAGAGAGACTCCCTTAAGTTTATAAAAAGACCTAAGGGGTGGCCATTTGTACCTATCCCATTCTTGGCATTCATTCATCCATCTAGGTTAGCTACCCTCACATCCATTCCACCTCCATGAGGGGCACCACCATGGAAGCCATCATCTCCACGCCAGGATGCTGGATCATCTCTCCAACCTCTCTCCAAGGGTCGGCCTAAGCACCATTGGCCGCCTCTCCTCCTCTCAACCACTCAAAGGCCATCGGAGCCCACCTCCGAATGTCCTTCTCTGCTAGATTATTAGCTTAGCTCTTCATAGTTTTACTGCTTTCATTTACTGCTTAGTAGTGTAGCTCTTATTCTCCCCTAATGATGCATGCAAAATCTCCCCATAGATTCCTGTATGCGATCATTTTCTGTTCACTAGATTTGTGTTTTTCAAGCTTTCCTTTACAAGCTTTCCTTTAAATTCCATGTTGCAAATATCCTCCTGAATGAATGAATAAAATATATATATATATATTTATATACATATCTCTATGTTGAAAATCACCATGAGCTTATTGGTTGCAATATATTTCGTGTGATTCAAGTTGCCTGTTTTTCATTTATATATATATTGGAACAAGCATGTTGGTTCCGGAAAATATAGAAGATTTTACTATAAATGCATTTTCCGTAAACAGCCACCACATAAGTAGAATTGTGTGCATCGAAACTCATACTTTCACCTTCGTTATCTATCTAACACACGCGCATGTAATCAGAGTTCACAATAGAAGTGGCTAAACTCTAATCCGAAGATTGGAAACCGGCATGCGATTCTAAATGAGTAGAGCGATAAAAGATCAATTTCAGATTTGAATAAACGTCTCGTAGAGACGAATGATCGGGACTTAAAGTCTTGTTATCTTTTTATAAATATTTTTGTTTGATCGTATTACGTGTTATACTACGACGCTTTTCCTATCAAAACGCACCTTACGAGTCACAGACAAGCCTCTCCAGTCTAGTCCACAAGTGCGTAGGAGGTCCTCGAGTTTCTGTATGGTGTGCTTTGACTGCCCATCAGTCTCGGGGTGGTATGTGGTACTGATCCTTGGATGGATCCCCAATGCCTATTGAAACTCTGCCCAGAACTGGGAAGTGAAACGAGTATCCCTGTTGGATACGATCTAGCGGGGGACTCCGTGCAGACACACCACATCTCTGACGTATCTCTCTACTAGTTGTGCTGGCCAAAAGGTGGCACGGATCGGTAGGAACCGTGTCGTCTTCGACAATCGATCTAATATCACCCAAACTACGTCGTGTCCCTGCTGGGTAACTGGTAGACCCACCACCAAATTTATGGTGATGCTCTCCCACTTCCACTCTGGCACAGGAAGTGGCTGTAGCGACCCTTGATGATCGTCGTTCGACGGGTTTTAAAAAGATGTGCGTTGTAGTATACCACGAAAAATGATTATCAAATTTATTTATTACTCGAAATTCAAAAATATCCCAAGGTCGAACTCAGGGAGCAAATTGGTATTTAGGTGTAGAAAACCACAATCTCAAATATGTTTAATGCTGATGCGAGGAAGATAAATGCTAGAGACAAAAATAAAAAGAAATAAATTCTTTTTCTTCCTTCTCCTCTCTTTCTTTTTCTCTTTGCTTTCTCTCCTCTTTTTTCTCTATTTTTCCTGTCTTCAGACGTCTGATTTTGTGGATCAGACGCCTTAAGTGATGTTGTGCTACAATGCTTCTTCAGGCTCCTTCCTTCTCTATTGTGGCAGCTCCTTCCTTCTCTTTTCTTCTTTTCCTCTTTGGCTTCTTCTTCTTCTTTTCTTGAGCTGTGGTGCCTCCTCCTTCCTTGGCTTCTGCAGACCTTCTCCTTCAGATGCCCTTCTTCTGTAGTCCTCTTTCCTCTTCGTTGGCTCCTTCCTCTGTCTTCTTCTTCTCTCTGGTGTGGCTAAGTCCTCAGCTTCCTCTTCCTTCAGCTGACTTCTCTTCCTCTTCCTCGCAGCTGCTTCCTCTTCCTCCTTCCCTGCAGAACACAGAGAAGCAAAACCTACCTCTACCCTCCCCATGTCTCTCTCTCTCTCTCTATTTCGCTCTTAGGAACAGCTCTCCCAGAGCCTCTTTGGTAAATGGGTTGGGTATGCGTGCTCGGAACCAGGCCTACCGGCGTGCGGTGGTGGGCGAGGTGTGCTAGTCGGGTTGGGTCAAGACCAGGTCCGCGGGGAGTGGTCGCGGATGAGGCCGGTCAGATGGGTGAGAGGGACCTTACCTCGTGAGTTGGAAGCGATAAGCCTTATGCAGGAATTCAATTTATGCTGTTGCGCTCGCTCACCTACTTTCGAGGTGGGACTAAACATCCCACCTTCCTGTTGCGTGCCTAGTAGCAGATGGCGCATCCAGTTGGAGCTGCAGCTACGACCCTTGACGCCAATTGAAGGCCTGGGTGAGTGCGCAAGACTAAGCCGCACAACCTGGGAGTGTAGGCCTAGAACAGCAAGGCCTGGGCGAAGCTTCAAGCGAGCTTCGAGCTGCGCTTCAATGGTGGCGAGCCCCTGGAACGTAAAAGCACAAGAACGGCCTTGCGGCCACTTCAAATCGCTTGGGGAGGTTCGCCAGAGCACGGCGAAGGTGCTGAGGGTGTTGGCGTGGCGTGGCAGTGTCTGTGAGTGTGCCTAGGGCACACTGTGTGAGTACGAGTGGGTGTGTTCGGGGGGTGGTTCGAGTGAGTGGCAGGGTGAGGGGAAATGATCAGCGAGGTGAGGCGGAGCTCGTGGGCTTGTTGGCGAGGGTTGTGGTGGCCTGTGGAAGTGGGATAGCCTCGCCGGAGTTGATGGTCGGAGATGGAGTTGATGGTGGTAGTGGTAGTCGAGGGGTCGGAACTAAAAATTGATGAAGGGGAAATGAGGAGTAAAGGGAGAGGAGCTTAACTGATGGAATTGGAGTGAAGGGGGGAGGCGGAGGGTGAGTGGCAGGTATTGTCGTCATCGGAGACGAAGAGGCCGTGGGGAGAGATGACGGCGACGACGAAGAGGGTTGGAGGGCGCGCGTTGGTACGGTGCGGCATGGAGTACGACGAATTTGGCTTTGCCACTGGTACGGTGGCAGAGCGACGAGAAGAGGGAGGAAGAGTCGCCGGAAGCTTTTGGCAGTTGGTCAGAGTGAGGAGACGAATTTGGGAGGCTTTCTTCGGCCAATTTGAGCTTGAGGGAAGCGGCGGGGTTTGGGCTTCCTTAAATAGGCGCAGGCAGAGCGGGAAGAGCACGGAGGAGGCAGGAAAGCCACGCCAGAGGTGAGGTCGAAAGGAGACCCATACCTCTCGAGCATTCGCACGAGAGGTATGGTGGGTTTCAGGGCATTGGGAGCTGCCCATGTGGTTGAGGGCTTCGCAGTGAGCTCCCTTTTCAGATTTGTGGGCGGCTCCCCAAGCAAATGAGGAGAAAACCTCCGCGCCAATTTGTTGGAGGTATGGTTCTTGCTGCGATGGCAGAGGGACCGAAATGAAGAAAGATACGAGGAAGTTTGGGGGGAATTTGCAAGAGTTTCAAAAAGTTGAGGGTATAAATGTAATTTGGTGGATCAATTTGCAAAGTGGGTCAAGATGACCTTCCTTTAAGTCCAAATTTTGGTGTGAACTTAATTTGGACCTAAGAAATCCAATGGTGAGGTTGGATTTTAAGTTTGACTACGCTTGACTGAACATTTTGCACAAAAACCTAAATTAGGTCAAATATTAGGTATGGACCCCAATCTAGGTCAAATTGAAGGTTCTAAACCCTAGATGATATTTTTCCATGAATTTTAGAGGGTTTAGTTGATTTTTATCTTACCTGGAACCTTGTGAATTTAAGTAGGTTTGTTTCAGGGCTACAGAATGTTATTTAATTCCTAGATTTCACAATAACCCTTTTCTGACTGAACCATCTCACTTTTCTCTTATTAAGTCCAATTGACCTCTGTCTAGGCCCTTAGAATTTTCGTTGATGCACTGCAATGTTAGAATTGCAGTTTTTACCCTTGTTTTGTGTTGTCTTCCCAGATTAATGATTCCGTGAATTAAGCCCTTCTTTTGGTTATGTAGGAGCTCTTGTTCACTTTATTATATCAAAATGTGCTTGTTAAGGCTCATGATGAGGTTCTCATCATGCCCCTATTCGTAGCTTTTGCTAGTCCTTTAGCAAAATCTCAAGGTTTTAACTTCTGTTCTAGACTATAAATTTCTTTCACCAGTTGAAACATTTTCTTGTTATGAGTTTTCATATATTTTGCACTTTTATAACCCCCCATGCCTAAGATTTGCAATGTCCCCATTGTAAATTAGGTGGATTTGTATTCAGCTTGGTTCATTCATTAGGACAGGTGTTGGATGAGTGGATGGGTCGAGGTGACTGTTGCGGACGATTTCTAATCTCAGGTACGAGTACCTGAGGTGGAGTCGGCTGCCCTAAAGGATGAACCCTAAAGTGCAAAGAAATGTTAGGAAAGGTTTCGGGTTTTTGAAAGAATGACGGGTTGCCTCCCGTTAAGCGCTGAGTTTTATGCCACTGGCTGGGTGCAATGAGCTTAGGGAGAATGGAGGGTGAAGGATGACTCAGCTAAAACTGTATTGGTCATGTCAATGAACAGTTTGAGTCTCTGACTGTTCACGACGATGGACTCGGAATCATGGTTGAGTGGACTGATCTCGACGACTCTGTTTCCAAAGATTTGTCAGACTAGATATGGTTCGATCCACTTGGATTGCAGCTTCCCTGGGAATAATTTGATTCGAGCATCAAAGAGTAGGACCTTTTGATGAAAGATCTTTCTAGATATGTGCTTGTCATGAAAGGTTTTAACCTGTTCTTTGTAGATTCGTGTGTTTTCATATACATCGAGGCGTAATTCATCAATCTCGCGTATCTGAAGCTTTCTGTGAGTTCTAGCCTTAGAAAGATCAAAATTGCAGTTCTGTACTGTCCAATAGGTTTTATGCTCCAGTTCGACGGGGAGGTGACATGCCTTCCCGTACACCAGTCTGAAAGGAGACATGCTTAATTGGGTCTTGTGGGCGGTTCTATAAGCCCACAAAGCTTCTAGAAGCCGGGATGACCAATCCTTCCTGTCAGGTCGAACAGTAACCTGAAGGATTTTTTTGATCTCCCGGTTTGATAGTTCAGCTAGACCATTAGTTTGGGGGTGGTAAGGAGTAGAAATTCGGTGTGACACCCCGTATCTGGTCATCAGTGACCTGAACTGAGCATTTGTGAAATGTGCCCTTCCATCAGATTTGATCGCTCGAGAAGTCCCGAACCGTGAGAAGATGTTTTAGTGAATGAATTTGAGAACAACTTTATGATCATTGGTTTCGATCCATTTGGATATGTAGTTGACATTGAGTAAAATGTACTCGAAGTTGTCTGAGATGGGGAAGGGGCCCATAAAATCAATCCCCCAAATGTCAAAAATCTCGCATACGAGAATCGGTTGTAAATGCATCATGTTGCGATGACTCATGTTGCCTAAAGTTTGGCAACGGTTGCATGTCTTATAGTGATTGTATGCATCCTTGACGATTGTTAGCCAATAAAAGTCACATTGGAGGACTTTGGATGCGGTCTTGTGTCCAGAAAAATGGCCACCGCATGCTTGGTCATGGTAGAAATTGAGTATGTCTTTGATTTTGACTTCCGTGATACATCACTGGATGATTTGGTCGGCACTTATTCGGAATAGATACGAGTCTTCCTAAATGTAATATTTGGCATCGGAACGCAATTTGTCTTTCTTGGCCTTCAGCCAATCAGACGGGATCTGATTTGATGCCAAGTAGTTTACTATGTCAGCAAACCATGGAAGTCCTGTACCAATAGTTAGGAGGCGCTCATCAGGAAAATACTCCGTGATGAGTCCGGAAGGGTCGATGATCTCAGAAGGAAGGCAGGACGAGTGGTCAGCTACCATGTTCTATCATCCCACTTTGTCGCGAATCTCGAGATCAAATTCTTGCAATAGCAAGATCCATCGGATTAATCGAGGTTTCGCGTACTTCTTCGAAGGAGATGCCTCATAGCTGTGTGACCCGTGTAAATAATAACATGGGAACCCAGGAGATATGATCTGAACTTTTCAATGGCAAATAGTACGACCAGCAACTCTTTCTCCGTAACCGTATTGTTACGTTGAGCCTTGTCAAGTGTCTTGCTTAGTAGATGACCATGAGTTTCCCGTCAATTTTCTGCCCCAAAATCGCTCCTACAGTGAAGTCAGATGCATCACACATGATCTCAAAGGGTTGAGACTAATCAGGGGACTGTAGGATCGGTGCTTGGGTAACTCAGTCATGAAAGATCTTAAATGCTTGAGTGCATTTCTTGAAAATTTCAAAAGGTACATCCTTGGAGAGAAGAGTAGTCGGGGGGCACGTGATTTTCGAGAAATCAGGGATGAATCGACGGTAAAAATCGACATGCCCCAGAAAAGATCGGATGTCCCTGATCGAGCTAGGCATAGGGTGTTTCAAAATCAGGTTAACCTTGGCTTGATCAACTTGGATGCCTCTCTTTGAAATCAGATGTCCCAGGACGCTCCCCTCAGGTACCATGAAGTGGCTCTTTTCCCAGGAAAGAACCAAATTCATGTCAATACATCGCCTGAGTATTTGAACCAAGTGCTGGAGGTAATTGTCAAATGATGCCCCAAACACTGAGAAGTCATCCATGAAGACTTCCAGATAATCACCTACCATATCAGGGAATATGGTAAGCATGCATCGCTGAAAAGTCGCAGGTGCATTACAGAGACCGAAAGGCATCCTTCGAAACGCGTAGGTCCCGAAGGGGCAGGTGAACGTGGTCTTCTCTTGGTCCTCTGAATGAATTGTCAGTTGGTTGTAATCGGAGTACCCATCAAGAAAGTTGAAGAATCTATTTCCTGCTAGTTCTTCAAGGATTTGATAAATAAACGGTAATGGGAAATGATCCTTCTTCGTGGAAGAATTGAGTTTTTTGTAATCTATGCAGACTCTCCATGAGTTGGCTATACGGGTCAGTATGGCCTCTCCGGTTTTAGTCGTTATGGTGGTGAGCCCTGCCTTCTTAGGCACAACCTGGATTGGGCTCACCCATTGACTGTCGGAGATCGGGTATATGATCCCTGCATCTAACCACTTAATGATCTCCTTTTTCACGACATCCTGCGGATTGGGGTTCGGACGTCTCTGCACCTCACGCGAAGGTCGTGCGTCCTCTTCGGAATAGATGTGTGTGCAGTAAAAGGGACTTATGCCAGTCAAATCATCGAGAGTCCATCCAATGGCTCTACGATATTACTGGAGAACAGTAATCAGACGGGATTCCTGATCAGGGTGAGTCTGGAGTTTATAATCACAGGAAACGTCTGATTGGAACCCAAAAGACGTATTTCAAATGATTGGGAAGGAGCTTGAGTTCCAAGATGGGATTATTAGCTGCAGCGGGTGGTTTAGAGTGTGTGTGAGGAACAAGGGTAGGAGATATGGGTGTATCTAAATCGGGTTCAGATTCCTCTAATTGCGGGTTTAGTTCTTTTTGTGGTTGATTGGGGATGATCAGGTTATCCTCAATATGTGGTTCATCAACCACAACTTTGATATCACGTATTTGCTTTACAACACCGTAATTAATCCCTTGTTGGGCCTTAAAGATGTTAATCTTATGAGTTTGGTTCCCAAATTTCAATTCTATTTGGCCCTCCTCACAGCTTATGTTGGCCCTAGCAGTGGCCAAAAAATGTCTCCCTAGTATGATTGGTGTATCCCTTGGGTTCTCAGGTACATCCATATCTAGAACTATAAAATCTACTGGGAAGTAGAAATCTCGCACCCTAACAGTAGCATCCTCGAGAACTCCCTTAGGTGACTTAATGGATCGATCAACTAACTGTAATGTCACCTCAGTCGGTTTGAGCTCGGACTCTTCAAGGTGGTTATGTAGGGATGTGGGGATTAGGTTTATGGAGGCACCTAGGTCTAGCAATGCTTTATCGAATTGGGTTTCACCAATTTTACATGAGATCAGGGGAGTGCCTGGGTCTTTTGCCTTAGGTGGGAGTTTACTCAAGATTACAGAGCTGGCATGCTTTGGCAGTATGATCGGACTCTCACTATTGGTTCGCGGCTTACGTTGGGGTGTACACATGTTCTTCAAGAATCATGCGTAAGCTGGTACGTGGCGGATTGCATCCATTAAGGGGATGTTTATTTGGACCTGTTCAAAGAGCTTGATCAGGTCCTCCTTGGGAGCCATGGGTTTGGTTGTCCTTTTTCCCTTGGTCACGATCTCGGGAAAAGGAACCTTGGTTGGTTCCTTTAGAATAGGTCCAGGTTTTTTATCTGGAAATGGACATCCTGGATAACTATCCTAGGGCTTGTATCACTACCAGGCTTGGAGTGGTCTGGATAAGGTGGGTCGTGGGTTGCTTTACCACTACGGGTTATTACAGAATTTAATCCTGCCTGGTTCTGGTTGGGGGTTAGTAAAATGGGTTGCTGCTGTTGATAACCCGCGTAAGATGTTGAGGCTTCCATCCTGTCAAGTGATGGAACATAAGGGGCCTGATAAATCATGTGTGCGTGGCCTAGGTTTGGGTTCATAACATGCCTCTGAGTTGGCATGTTATTAGGGTTTGGCAGAGGTTGTGAAGGAAGTGTGCCCGGTTGGCGGGAATTCGCCATCTGGGCGAGTTGGTCGTGGACCTATGTGATCTAGTCCTTGTGCTGTTTTTGGATTGCCGCGTTCGTTCTTTGAATGTCAGCCAGTGCTTGGAGGATGAGGGACATTTGGTCTTGGTTTGGCCCAAGATTGATAGGTGGGGTTGGGCCGAGGTTGAGGCGGATGATAAGGACGAAGGGCTTGTGGACGAGGTTGATAAGGTGGTCTTTGCTTCTGAGAATTCCCCGCCCACTAGAAGTTGGGATGATTTCACCATCTAAGGTTGTAGGTGTTGGAAAATGGGTCATTTTGGATAGCATTGAGGTCCTCGCAGGTCTGAGGAGCCTCAGGAAAGTCAGAGTATGGGGGTTCAGAGTTTCTCCGACAAGAATAGAGAGGATCGGAGGTCCCTCATGTCCTGGAGTCAGATGGGGGTGGATACGGGTCCATCCTCGGAGAAGATTAGTGGAAGATGTTTTGCACAGTTTCTCTCGTAGGAGGTGGCTGTGCGAAAGAGCTCTGCGCAGAGGTGGCTCGCTGCAAATGTCGAGTCAGCTCGTCCACCTTCTTCTCGATGATAGAGATCTTGTCCAACCAACTGGCCATCAGTTCCAAGTCGATGGATGTGGACGGGCCCTGCGTCTCATGTGCTCTCCTAAGATTCGTCGATGCGCAGGTATTCGTCTAGTCGAATAAACCCATGGAGTCATTGTTGATGGAGTTCTCGCACATATTCTCGACAATCTCCCACACGGTGTCATGCTGACCCATGATATTCTCTCCGCAAGTTGCATTGACGAATAATCTAATATCCTCACGGGGTCCCTGGTAAAAAGACTGGATTTGTTCCCATTTAGGAACTCCGTGATGGGGGTACTTTCGCATGAGATCCAGGAATCGGTCCCATGCCTCATGAAGAGGTTCTCCTGTTTGCTGAGTGAAATGAGTAATCTGATGGCGCAAGGCATTTGTCCGACCAACAGGAAAGAACTTCGAAAATTCGGAATGAAGTTCATCCTAGGTGTTAATCGGACAGGTCTGAGTTTGGTACCAATGAGTGGCGTTGTCTATGAGGGAGAAAAAGAACATCTTCATGAGTAAGATATCTCAATTTTGCGCTTCTGACCTGTTAGTCTGGGCCAGATGCGTGAGCTGTTTGATATGTTGGAATGGATCTTCGGGGTTAAGCCCATAGAATTTTGGTATGTCATGAATCATATTGGGCTTCAATTCAGAATCAGGTCTTCCAGTTGGGATTCGAACTCGAGGCTCGATTGCCATTGCAGGAGGATTATAGTGGTCTCGCATCATGGGACGTTGCAGTGGATTCATGAAGCCTTGGAAGAGGTCATTCAGACGTTGAAGCTGGTGCTCAAGATTATTTTCTTCCTCAATGGGCTGTGCCATGATGAAAGAGAACTAGGTTCTGAGTCGGAGGAAAGGTCTATGTAGAGGGGTTGCTGCACAAACAAGGGCACCGAGGCTTGGCATCGGGGAGAGTGGATTTCTAAAGGAGGTTTCATGGACTTCCTACCAAACATGCACTGAAGGATTGGATGAGATTAGAATGTGTTGGACCCAATCAAGACACCCAAAATATGTTGGGTGACTATAGAGGTTCGGGGCGGATGATACCCCTTGATCAGAAAGTCGTCCACCTGAGAATTACCTGAGCAACCAGAGAGGGAGAGTCCCACGAAGATCGCTACACGGTAGAGCGCCCCCACGGGTTATAGGGTTTCCCCCACCTGACCTCTCTTGTCACTGAGATTGTGGGTAGACCAGAATGGTGACCTTGACCTCTTAAGTCTACCGCTTTTAGTTAAGATCAAGGTGCTTAGGGTTCCACTTGAACTTTAAATCTTTTGAGTGCATGGTGACCTAATTTAAAGGTTGGTTGACCTAAAGGATCAATTTCACCTCTTTGTTCCTTTGAGAGCTTCTTAGGTCCTTTCTTTTATGGTTCAAGTAGATTAACCACCTGATTCGCTTAGGGTTTCTCTTGGATTGGTCTTTTCAGACAATGGCTTAGGCACACCTCTTTTTGGAATTTTTGATTCTTTGTTTAGAACATGTATCTCTAAAAGCCTCGATTGTAATCCTTAGGTTGGCTCTAGTTGATCCAATGTAGTTGCCTCAGAAATTGTATCTAGGGTATCAAGAAGGTTTTAGCACTAGTTACCTTAGGTGGATATGCAATTAGAAATGTGTTGAGAGTAAAAACCAGGTGACACTTGTGGATTACTAAGTATGGAGAACAGGTAGCCCTAGATTGATTTTCCTTTGTTTTTCCTCTTTAGATTGTGAGGGGATTAAAAGAGAGGGTTAAAAAGGTTACTTGTTTCTTGGTGTGATTGCTGTGCGGCTGCTTGTCTCTCCTCGGATTTTCCTGAAACAAACACAATAAGAGAGATTAAGTCCGTAATAAATAAAAAATTGTGGTTGAAAGCTTCTAAAATGTCCGTTACTCTCTGGCAACGGCACCAAAAAATGATGATTGTCGCTCGACGGGTTTTAAAAAGATATGTGCGTTGTAGTATACCGCGAAAAATGATTATCAAATTTATTTATTACTCGAAATTTAAAAATATTCCGGGGTCGAACTCAATGAGCAAACTAGTATTTAGAAGTAGAAAATTAGAATCTCAAATATGTTCAATACTGATGTGATGAAGATAAATGCTAGAGACAGAAATAAAAAGAAATAAATTCTTTGTCTTCCTTCTCCTCTCTTTCTTTTTCTCTTTGCTTTCTCTCTTCTCTTTTTTCTCTGTTTTTGTTATCTTCAGACGTCTGATTCTGTGGGTCGGACGCCTTAAGTGGTGTTCTGGTACAGTGCTTCTTCAGGCTCCTTCCTTCTCTGGTGTGGCAGCTCCTTCCTTCTCTTTTCTTCTTTTCCTCTTTGGCTTCTTCTTCTCTTCTTGAGCTGCGACGTCTCCTCCTTCCTTGGCTTCTGCAGTCCTTCCTCTTCGTTGTCTCCTTCCTCTGTCTTCTTGTTCTCTCTGGTGCGGCTAAGTCCTCAGCTTCCTCTTCCTTTAGCTGGCTTCTTGTTCTCTTCCTCTTCCCCGCAGCTACTTCCTCTTCCTCCTCCTTCCTTGCACAACACAGAGAATCAAAACCTACCTCTACCCTCCCCGCGTCTCTCTCTCTCTCTATTTTGCTCTTAGTACAGCTCTCCCAGGGCCTCTCAGGTAAATGGGTCGGGTACGTGTGCCCGAAACTAGGCCCACCGGCGTGCGGTGGTGGGCGAGGTGTGCTAGTCGGGTCGGGTCAAGACTAGGTTCGCTGGGAGTGGTCGCGGACGAGGCTGGTCGATCGGGTGAGAGGGACCTCGCCGCGTGAGTTGGAGGTGATAGGCCTTATGCAGGAATTCAATTTATGCTGCTGCGCCCACTCACCCACTTCCGAGGTGGGACTAAATGTCCCACCTTCTTGTTGCGTGCCTAGTAGCAGATGGCACGTCCAATTGGAGCTGCAGCTACGGCCCTCAACGCCAATTGAAGGTCTGGGTGAGTGTGCGAGACTAAGTCGCACGACCTAGGAGTGTAGACCTTGAACAGCAAGGCCTAGGCGAAGCTTCAAGCGAGCTTCGAGTTGCACTTCAATGGCGGCGAGCCCCTGGAACCTGAAAGCACAAGAATGACCTTGCGGCCACGTCAAATCGCTCGGGGAGGTTCACTAGAGCACGGCGAAGGTGCTGGGGGTGTTGGCGTGGCGTGGCAGTGTCTGTGAGTGTATGCCTAGGGCACACTGTGTGAGTACGAGTGGGTGTGTTCGGGGGGTGGTTCGAGTGAGTGGCACGGTGAGGGGAGTGAGGGGAAATGATCAGCGAAGTGAGGCGGAGCTCGTGGGCTTGTTGGCGAGGGTTGTGGTGGCCTGTGGAGGTGGGATTGCTTCGCCGGAGTTGATGGTCGAAGATGATGGTGGTAGTGGCATTCAAGGGGACCGAAATGAAGAAAGAGACGAAGTTAAGGGGGAATTTGCAAGGGTTTCAAAAAGTTGAAGGTCTGAATGTAATTTGGTGAACCAATTTGCAAAGTGGGTCAAGACGACCTTCCCTTAGGTTCAAATTTTGTTATGAACCTAATTTGGATCTACAGAATCCAATGGTGAAATTGGATATTAGGTTTGACCATGTTTAACTAAATATTTTGCACAAAAATCCAAATTAGGTCAAATATTAGGTATGGTCCCCAATCTAGGTCAAAACAAGTCCCAAAGGTCAAATTGAAGGTTCTCAACCCTAGATGATATTTTTCCATGAATTTTAGAGGGTTTAGTTGAGTTTTATCTTGCCTGAAATCTTGTGAATTTATGTGGGTTTGTTCTAGGGTTATAAAATGTCATTTAATTTCTAGATTTTACAATAACCCTTTTCTGACTGAACTATCCCACTTTTTCTCTTATTAAGCTCAATTGACTTATGTCTAAACCCTTAGAAATTTCGTTGTTGCACTGCAATGGTAAAATTGTAGTTTTACCCCTTATTTTGTGTTCTCTTTCCAGATTGATGATTCCTTGAATTAAGGCCTTCTTTTGGTTATGTAGGAGCTTTTGTTCACTTTAGGTCAAAATGTGCTAGTTAGGGTTCATGATGAGGTTTTCATAAGCCTTATAGGCTTCTGGTGCTCGGCCTTCACCTACTGACATATCAAGAACTACTGGACAAATTCACCAACATCCCGCTTCATCCCTCTTCACCAAAAGTCGCGTTGCAAATCATGGCACATCTTTGTATTTCCGGGATGTGTGGTGAATTGGGACCTGTGCGTCTCAGTTAGGGGCTCTCTCAACAACTCCTCGTCTCTAGGAACGCATAGGTATCCCCTAATGCACAATGTCTCGTCTGGGAAGGAAAAGTCTCCTGGGTCCCCTGTCAACGCCCTGTCTTGTAGCGTCTGCAAGTACGAATCAGCCATCTTCCTTGCGATGATGCGGTCTATCAGCTCTGGTCGTGCCTGTTGCATTACTGTCATTGCTCCGCAGTACCCCTGTGACTCCCGGGGTCACCAAGTGCCCACCTCCTTCATAAGTCTCCAACTCTATGCCTGTAAGCTGGCCAAGTGGGCGGGCGCCTTTTAGCTCAAGGCGTCTGCCACCACATTGTCCTTCCCTTGGTTGTAAGAGATGCTGTAGTCGTAGTCCTTTACGAGTTCTAACTAACGTATCTGCCTTAGGTTGAGCTCCTTCTGGTAAAATAGGTACTTGAGGCTCTTGTGGTCAGTGAAGATCTCGAATGTCTCACCTTATAGGTAGTGCCTTGATATTTTCAATGCGAAGACAACTACTGCCAGCTCCAAGCCTTGGGTGGGGCAGTTATGCTCATCGGGCTTCTGTTGCTGCGAAGTGTAAGCGACAACGTGACTCCGCTGCATGAGCACACCACCTAACCCCTATAACGATGCATCGGTGTAAACCACGAATCCGCCACTTCCGTCTAGAATGGCAAGTATAAGAGCTGAAGTCAGTCTCTCATTCAACTCCTGAAAGCACGCCTCGCACTCGTCGGTCCAGGTAAAGGGCACGTCCTTCCGGGTCAGCTGAGTCATAGGACGTGTGATATGAGAGAACCCTCTGATAAACCGGTGGTAGTTGCCTGCCAATCGCAGAAAGTTGCGTACCTCTATCATTGTTTGTGGTCTCTCCCACCTGAGCACGGCTTGAACTTTGGCTGGATCCACAGTCAATCCGTCTCCCGAAATCACGTGGCTCAAGAAAGTCACTTGTCTCAGCCAAAACTCGCACTTGCTGTACTTGGGGTACAGCCTGCGTCGTCTCAAGGTATCCAAGACCATACGTAAATGCTGTTCATGCTGCGCTTGATCTCGTGAGTAGACTAGGACGTCATCGATGAACACCACAAATTAGTCTAAGTACGGTCTGAAAACATGGTTCATCATGTCCATGAAAGCAACGGGGGCGTTGGTCAATGCAAATGGCATGACAAAGAACTCATAGTGCCCGTACCGAGTATGGAAAGCTGTCTTGGAGACGTTGGTCTCCTTGATCCTCAACTGGTGGTAACCTGACCTCAGACCTATTTTAGAGAACACTGTGGCGTCTCTAAACTGATCAAAGAGGTCGTCGATACGAGGCAGCAGGTACTTGTTCTTGACGGTGACCCGATTCAGCTGTCGGTAGTCGACGCAAAGTTGTAAGGTACCGTCTTTCTTCTTTATAAACAACACAGGGGTTGTAATGGGGACGCATTGGGCCTCACAAGGCCCTTCTCCAACAGGTCCTGTAACTGTGACTTGAGCTCTCGCAACTCAAGTGGCAACAGGTCCCCGGAATGCTCAAACTCGATCTCACGCTTAGGCGGTAGTCCTGACAACTCTGGGAAAACGTCGGGGTGCTCGTAGACCTCCGGAATGCTCTGAAAGTCGGTCATGGGACTAGGCTCTACTACGACACAAGTCAAGAAGCACTTACACCCATAGCCCAAAAGCTTCGCTGCTCGAAGCGCGGAGATGTGCCTAAAACCTCTGTCCACCGGCTGGCCGTGAAACTTAAAGGGAGGCAACTATGGTATGAAGACGATCTGCCTCCCAAAATAGTCCACCAAAGCGTGATATGCAGACAACTAGTCCATCCCTAGGATCACGCCAAAGTCCTCCATCGGGATTACGATCAGGTCGGCAGGAAAACTGTCCCCCTATTGCGACCTCTTAGTCTGTAAAGATCTCTACTACGAACAACTGTCCACCTGGCTCTCTAATCAGGAATGGAACCTCTAACAGTACGTTGTCCGATCCTAAACTAACGGCAAGCTTTGAGACAAAAGAATGCGTGGCACCAGAATCGAAAAGAACGTAGACTAATCTGTCGGAAACAGTGACCATACCTCCCCCCACAGAACGTGTAGCCCTGGAGTCTCTGTGTGTTTGGGCATTGATACGCCCCTCTGCCCTAGGTGCAGATGAAGCGACCATTCTTTGGGTCAGGCGAGCAGCAATTGGCTGGTACCCTCCTTGTGACTGTTGTCCTCCCCAGCATGCCTGGTGACCGCAGCCTCCAGCTCGGCCTCTAGCACTCGGTGCTGGGAGCATCTGCTGTGCTTCGACCCTAGATGAGCGGTCCCTCCTGATGTGGCCCGGCTGGCAACACTAGTAGTAGAGAGGGACATGGCCTCCTCCCTCAGTCGGTCTCCACTGGTGGTTGGGTGGGGGTCCAATGCTGGCAACTGGTCCTTGTTTGGGGCTCCCAAAGGTCACTGGTGACCCCACAGAACGAGACTACTTTCCTGTGGCCGGCATGTGCCTCCTCTCTCGACGACCCTGTGAGTATTCTGGTTGGTAGGGCCTCTTCCGTCCTCCATCAGTGTCTCGCGCGGTTGGGTTGGTTTCTTCATAAGTCATGGCCGCCTCAACCACACGAGAGAAAGTGGGCAACTTTAGGGGTTTCACATACCCCCATATCACAGGTCGGAGGCCCTCAGTAAACCTCCACAGGTGCTCCTCAGTAGACACTGCTGTCGGGGAGAAGTGTGACGGCTCCAGAAACGCATGCGGTAAGCGCTGTCGTGGCCCCCTGACGGAGAGTGTAGAACTCCCGCCTCCTCTGGTCCTGCTAGGTCTGCGGAAAGTACTGCTCACAGAAGAAGGCCACGAACTGGTCCCACGTTGTCTCTCTCCCCTCGTGGCCTCTGACTGCCCTCCACCACCTGTTGGCTGCAATCTCCAGCTAGTACGTGGCAAAGGCTATGCGGCACTCTGCAGGAGGGTGGAGGGTGTCGAACACCTTCTCTATTTGCTCCAACTAGTCCTCTGCCTTAGACGGGCTCTCATCCCCCTTGAAGGAGGGGAGCTTCCGCTTCTGGAACTGGCTGAAAAGCTTATGGTGGAATTGCAACGGGGGAACTGGTACGCCTCCAGGCAAGGAGGGCTCGTGCTTAGAAGTGTTTGAGAGTGGTGGGCGTGGTGGAGGATCACCCCCTCCCCTCCAGCTCGTACGACGCTACAGCGGTTCCCTTGTCCCATGGAGGACTCTCCCTCCACGTCCTCGGGAGGGGTGGCCGAGGAGGCTGCTGGAGCTCCTCCCGTACGATATCTCGGATTAGTTGGGTGAGATCCTAGGCCTGGATGCTCGAAAGGAGAGGTGGGTCGGTTGGTTCCTTAGGTCCGGCACGCCCTACCCTTTGACTCCGCCCACAGCCAAGTCCGCAGCTTGCCTCGGGAATTCCCCGACGAGGAATCTCCTACAAGGAGATACAGGAAAAAGAGCAGGAACTGTCAATGATAGCAGACTACATCATGAGATAAGACTCGAAGTGAAGATCAAAGCGATACGTTGTCATGGCTATCCTAGTTACAAGCATGTGGGTGGCTATTTTTCAGATCACTTGGTTCATTTCTCGAGACGACCTTACTCTGATACCGTCTTGTTACAACCTGATCCTAGATCCCTACAGGACCCATGACCGACCCACCTCGACTAATCCCAAGACCTAGTCGTCAAACTAGAAATAACCAAAAGTAAGAAATATTTCACAACCACACTTGCAATCTAATTAAGCAGAAAGAAAATCAAGAGACAGTAAAAGAAATAAAGCGAACAGTTTCATAATATTACAGGCCATCACAACTACGACAGCAGCAAAGTAACTAAAACAGTATTACATAGAACAAAATACTCACTACTACGACAGAAGCAAGGAAACAGTAAGGAAACGTAGCAAAGGCTGGCCTTAACTGGGACAGTTGCTCTCCTTGGTACCACGTACACAAGGGCCAACTCACTTCCCGTCTACAGGAGTTCTCCTAATTCCCCGTAGGGTTCATGTTGGTATTCTTTTCGTTTCATTTTCCAATATTTCTGATCTCTCTATTTACATTACCGGTTTGATTCTTAAAACAGGCAGCTCGTGATTTAGTAACTGAGAAAGCATCACATCAATAAACCAATACATTTGCTAGCATTTAGAGTTTTACATATATCTCAAGTAAACAGTGTAACTCAAATCATATTCATTTGTTCCTTCCCTATGGTTCATTGATATCTTAGGGTTCATTCAAGTTATTTTAAACATGTGGTTTATTTGTTTATATAATAATATTAATGTAAACCACTTTACCGGAAAACAAGAGAGGAATGGGGGCTCGGGTCGTAGATCCCGTCGCCTCTGCGGGCCCTGTGTACTCGACTGGCTAAAGACCTATACAATTGACCAACCACGTCAAACGAGTCCAAAATCGTATACAAATGACACTAACTCGTAGAAAAACTCAAGCGAAAGACAACGGTAGTTCGTTTGCAGAAATTCGATTCTGTTTGGGCCCTAAACGGGTCAAAAGCATGCACACTATCCAAAATCAGACTTTTGAGACTAGCCCTAGACATCTTAAAAGACGTCAGTACTGACCCTGAGTTTTCTGCGGCTTCCTCAGACGTCTGGATCCTTCCGCGATCGCCTCAGGGGAGTTCCAGACGTCGGACTCTACTTCCAGTCGTCTGGGAGTGTAGTCAGACGTCTGTTGACGTGGCCAGACATCCAAAAACACTTCGAAGGGAGCATCGTGTACCTTTCTAATGCTCTGCCCCTGCGTACACACACGTAGAGTTAAAAATGGCTAAATAAAACTCCTGCGGTAAGGCCTGCATGGCCGGAAACCGTGCAGTACGTACCGTGGCACAAAGCATGCTTTCAGTCGTCCAACTTCAGCTCCCAACGTCCCCCTGCTACTCCAGACATCTGGGATGTGCTCCAGACGTCTGATACTGGAAATATCCAATACGTAGAACTCTAGTGAGCCTTCTCCGTGCGGGCCCCTCCGAGTTGCCTGCAGCTGCTACGCCAGCAGCTTGAGGAGGTCGCGAAGCTCACCTTCGCGAGCTCCTTGTCGCACGCGTCCTCGACTCCTCCCGCACAAGCTCCTCCGAGCTCCCACGGCTCCCTCACGAGCTCCTCCCCTCGAGCTCCTCGCACGCTCTCGCTCCCCTCTCCTCCTCCGCGTCCCGTCTCTCTTCTTCCTCTCCACTCGCTGCGCTGGAGGCTGGGAGGAAGGTGGCTGCCGGCAGGAGGGAAAAGATGGAGGTGGTGGCTAGTGGTGATGGAGTGGCGTGGGTGTGGGGTTTTAAATAGGAAAGGGTTAGGATTTGGGGTGAGGAGAGAGGGGGTGTGAGTGTTGCGTGTGCGTGGGAAAAGGAAATAAAGTACGATTCATCTACTTTTAGACATTCGACCATCTATCCAGATGTCTGGACAGATGTCTGATGGGTAATCTAGACATCTTAACCGACGCAAATGGCAGTGGGTCATTTCAGGGATCAACAAGTGAACCCACTTCCCAAAAATTACTCAACTAGACTAAAGAGGTGGATTGAGCCTAAGCATGTCTTGGGAAAATCACCAGGGGCTTGTGTAAACCCGCACCTGTTGTTTGACTTCCCTCCAAGTCTGCCGCAGCATTTTCTAAGGAAATTAGGAGTGCTTAATGATTCTTAAATGTCGGATATCAAGCCTAAATTTGATGAAGTCCTTAAGTGGTCAAATGACTACTTGTTTTAAATTAGGCTTGGGTACTTGAATGTTCACGGGAATGTGGAGGACGTTGATTGGGGTAATGCCCAGTTATTTCAATTTTTTGGTTTGTGCAAACTCAATGGAGTGAGTCCAATGCTAAATCAAGTTGTCGCATAATTTTTGCTGTTTTTCTGCTTTTAGGATTTGATACTAGATGTGTATTTTAGGGTTTTCTTGTTAAGAGGTCAGAACAAGGTTTGAATTTCACAATCACAAGGAAAACAAGTTGTATTGGTGATGATGGATTTCCTTTAGAATGTGAGACTATGAAGTGAGAAGAAACCCTAATTGAATTGAATCCTAAGTAGAAAATTAGCTACCAATTAATCTTTTTCGGGATTTTTTTTTAAAGTAGTGGTCTAAACAGAGAAATCAACACCACTACTAGAAGAAAAATCAAACAAGGATTCGAAAAAATATTTTTTTTGTAATTTTAGGAATTCGTTTGATATTTTCTTGAGTTTTTTATTTGTGTTGGTGTCAAAACTCAGAAATGATACCTGTGGGTATTTTGGACTTTTCAGTAACGCCACCGGCCACCAAAAATTTTTGTGATTTTATATATTGTCTAGAATTTCACAAGGATTCCAGAAAGTGAAATTTCATAGAAATTGGGCCAGTAGAAAAATTCCTAAAATTCACAAATAGTAACAAAATAATGAAATCAGAGGAGATGAACCCCTATTGTTCGAATTTTTAAAAATTCTCTACAACTCCAAATGTTCTAAAATTTGGAACAAATGTTCCTAACTTGATTTGGAATCTTTGGGTGACATTTCAAGATTTTAGGAGGCTTGTGGTATCGGAAATTGATTTTTGAAATCTGGATAGAAGTCTGGATCTAAAAATCTGAACAGCAACACTTTGAGTAGTTGCATTAATTAATGAAACAAGCAAACAATAGCTTTTAAAAATCACCACTCTACCTAATTTTAATGTTTTGGATTCTGAAAGGTTGGTTTAATATCTTTTTGATAGGTTTTATTGTTTAAGAATGACTCGACATGAAGGAATGACACCAACCTTGAATCCATAGGAAGAAGAGGGATTTTAAGCCATCGCTTTCAGAAATCCCACCTTCTTCTTGTAGATCCTGCACACACGAGAGAAAGAAAGAGAAGGGGATGAGATCTGTGTATCAAGCAAGAGAAACACAATAATGCAAAACCGTGCCTCCCTGGTAATGGCGCCAAAAAGTGATCGCGAAAATGTGAGATTTTTAAATTAAGATTTTTATCGTTGTAACATGCAATTACGATCGCTTTTGAAATTTGTGAAGATCGAGTACTTAGAAAGTATTCGAGTCGTCCCAATGGAGGTAGGAATTAAATTTGAAATCTCTCACTTGAAATTAGGAAATCTACTTTTATTTTCTATTTTGAAATATATATATTTTTTGAGTTTTTGAATAAGGGCAAAACGAATGCGAACGGAACGGGAATTAAAACTACCAGAAATGAAGCAACAAGTGCCTTGTTTCTCCAACTCACTCTATGCACTAGAGGCTTGGAGTAATGGAGGAACAACACACAACAAGAAAGAACACAAGCTATCTAAGCAAAAGGGTAGAGGAATGCTTCTATAAATAAAAATTATTTTATAACAGAGTTGGAGAACTCACAAGCGATAGGGGTTCCTACCTCTAATCTTCAACAAAATTTGAACACTACACTACTATGGGAAAAATACAAAAACATGAATGTTGAAGAAAGCTTATGAAGAAGATGATGCTGCTACAGAACTCAATTAAAGTAAGCTTGCTCCTGGCTCTCCTTTTCTTAGCAAGCCCTAGGAGGGGCGTGCCTGGCTCCTCCAAGAGTGGAAGGTTTCCACTCCTGAAGTCCTCCTTAGGGTGGATGTAGACAACCCTTTTTGATCCTCTGGACGTCCTCCTTGCCTAGCTTGACTCCTTGGCTTGGCGAAGACACAAGGTAGAAGAAGAGAAGAAGTTGAAGACCAAGGAGATAGAGTGTCTCCTTAATCTTCTCCTCCTCTTCTCCTTGGTCACTGGGATGGTAGAATGAAGGTGGAAAAATGCTATGAATATGTGTAGCCAAAGGTGATTGGAAATGGGTGGTTCATGGTCTTTTATAGAGTGAAAGATGGTGGTTGGTGTTGGGATAGATGGATGGCTGGAATTAAGTTTACGGGTGGTTATGGGTTTCATAGGGTTCGGATGGAGTGGCGCCACCTTAGGGGATGTGGTGGTGGTAGTTATGGTGGTGGAGAGTCACCATAATTTGGCGCCAACCATGAAAAGGTGCCATGGTTTTGGCACCAACTATGGAGGCTTCTAGAAGGGAGTTAGGTGGATGGTGGAGATGGCTTGAAGGGATAGGTGTAGGGTTTGATTTCAAGGGTTTAGAAGGGAGAAAGTTGGTGCCAAAAGAGGGTTTGTTGGAGGTGGTTTTGGTGCCAATTAGTAGGTGCCTTTTAGTGGTGGTTGAGGGGTGAAGGGTTGGTGGAGGTTAGGTTGGGAGAGTTAGGGTTAGGTTTAGGTGCCATGGAGGTAGACCTAGCTAAGCTAGCTTAGCTAGTAGGTGAGTAGCGGAAAGAGGTAGAGGAAGCTAGGGTTTTGGCGGTGTGGAACTAGAAGTAGCTGGAAGGAGCTGCACTGGAGCTGGTGATTGCTAAAGGGAATAGTAAGGAGCTACCTTATCTAGCTTAGCTTGCTAATTCTTTGCTAGCTGCTAAGCCAAGCTAAGATGAGCTGACTTCTACTGATATGAGCTGCGGTGAGCTGGGTTTGATCTTCCCAAAGAATACCTAGCTGGCTAGAGTTGCTAGCTTAGGTCAAGTAGCTTAGCTCAACCAAGTTGAGCTGAGTTGGATCTCCGAAGTTGGACTTGAGCTAGCATGAGCTGCTTGAGGTCATCTTCAGCTGATTAGGTGTTACGACCCTGTTCCCGAATCTCTACAGGACACGAGACCGGCTCGACTTAACTAAACCCAAGACCTAGTCGTCCAACAAGAATAACCAAAAAGTAGGAAAGTAAGCCACATTCATTATGCTAAGTAACTAATAGTAAAAGAGTACAAGCAGTAAGAGAAGTAAAAGTGCTAACAGTACATATCACGACCTGATGAGAGCCTCATCATGAACCCTAACTAGCACAATTTGATCCAAATCAGTGTGCAAAAGCTCCTACAAAACCTAAGGAAAAGCCTAACTCGGAGAATTCTAAATTTAAGAATAAAATAACTCATAAGGGGTAAAACTGTAATTTTACCAATGCAGTACACAATCACGGTGTCTAAGGGTCTGAATACAGGTCAAATGGGCTTAATAAGAAAAAAAGTGGGATAACCTGAGTCGAAAAGGGTTATAGCATCTTCTAGGAATTAAATGACATTCTGTAGCCTTAAAAATAAATCTGCTTTAATTCACAAAGTTTCAGGCAAGGTAAAAGTCAAATAAACCCTCTAAAAATCATGGAAAAACATTATCTAGGGTTTAGAACCTTCAATTTGGCTAGTAGAATCTGTTTTGACCTAAATTTAGAACCATACCCAAATTTTGACCTAATTTGGGTTTTTGTGCAAATTGATCGGTCAAATGTGGTCAAACCTAAAATAAAATTACACTATTAAATTCCTTAGGTCTAAATTAGGTTGGTATAAAAATTTAGACTTAAGAGAAGATCATTTGGATGGACTTTACAAATTGATCTTATTGAATTACTTTTTGACCCATATCTTTTTGAACTCTTGCATTTAGCCTCCTATCTTCTCTTTCATTCTTTGCAGAAGGGCCCCTCTGTGACCCCACGCAGGCGCCTATACCTCCGGCGACCCTGCCGGAAGATGACGCCGTGCAGGGTATGGGGGTCGCTCTCAGGAACGAAAGGGGGGTTCCCTGCATCGTCCTCTTTCGCAGGGAACCTCCCCTTTGACTTGTAGTTGCCGGTCATTCTCCCGTGAGCTCCCCGTGTCGCTCCCTCGAGATCCTCTCCTTGCCAGCACCTTTATAAGCAGCGGCAGGGGAATCCATTTCGGATAAGCCTTATTTGGCCGAGGAGTCCCCCCCCCCCCCCCAACTTCGTCTCCTCCTCCCACGGTCAAACGCCCGTAGGCTCTGGTGGCCCTTCCTCCTTTCGTCGCCCTGCTGCCATATCTGCAGCAGAGCTCACTCTGCCTCATCTTCCTGCGCCAAGCCGCACCAGCTAGCGCCTTCCCAACCTCTTCCTCGTCGCCGTTACTCCCCTCTGGGTACGATCTCCGACGTCGGCAGGCACGCGCCGAGCGCCTCCCCCCCCCCCCCCCCCCCCCCCCTCTCGTCAGTTAAATAGGTCAAACTCTTCCTCTTACTCTCCTCTTAATTTCCCCCTCTTCAACTGTCCCTTTTAACCCCTCGACTGCCACTACCACCTCCATCTGTTCCACCTCTGGGGAGGTCGCTCCACCTCCACAGGCCATCCACCCCTCGCCGACAAGCTCATAAGCTTCCCATCACTCCACTCAAGCATTTCCCCCACTCACACTACCACTCCACACACCCAGAACATCCCTCGAACACACCCACTCTCACGCCCACAATGTGCCCTAGCCACGCACACTCCGGCCTCCCCACGCCACGTCGACCCTTGCATCGCCTTCGCCGCGCTCTTGCGAAGTTCCCTGAGCTTTCTGAATTGGTCACGAGGCCGTTTTAGTGTTTTCTGGTCGCGCCCCCTCGTCGCCATTGACGACAAGCTTGGAGCAAGCTCGCAAGCTGCTCCAAGCCTCTTTAGCTCCACGCGCGAGCCCCAGGCGACGCGGAAGACTTCCGCGAGTGTGCTCAGGTCTTCAATTGGGGTCGCAAGCCTCGGCTGCTGCCCCAATTGCTCGAAGCTTCTTGCCTGTAGGTGCGCGCAGCAGTAGGTGGGACTTTAGTCCCACCTCGGAAGTGTGTGGGTGCACGCACACACATAAATTGAAAAAGTGTTCTAGGCTGTTCGCCTCGAAACACTGGGGTGAGGTCCCTCCTCACCTATGCACCGGGTCTCGTCTGCGGCACTACCCACGTGGATCTGACCCGCGACCCGATTAGTTCTCACTCCTGTGCACTCCTCTCGCACCACACCCACGCTGGTGCGCCTCGACTCGGGCGTGCGACCGACCCGGTAACCCGGCTCTGGGAGAGCATACCCAAGAGAGATTCAGAGAGAGAGAGCCTCGTGGGAAGGGTAGGGATAGGTTTTGCTTCGTGTGTGTGTGCAGGGAACAGGTAGGAAAGAAGAAGAGGGCGGCAAGGACTTAGTTGCAAAGAAGCAGCAACAGGGATGAAGGAAGAAGGAAGGGCTAGAGAAAAAGAAAGGAAAAGAGGAGGGAGCCTTTGCCGCGCAGAAGAAGCTAAGAGAAAAGAGAGAAAAGAAAGAGAAAAAGAGGCTTCTGCAGCAGAAGAAGAAAGTAAAGGAGAGGCCGCAGCGAAGAGAAGCTGCAGAAGAAAGGAAGACAACAGGGGCACTGTAGCAACCACGCCGTTAAGGCGTCCGACGTGAAGAATCAGACGTCCGGATCAAGGAAGAAAAGAGAAAGAAGAAAATCATAGAAGAAAAGGAGGAAGAAGAACGACGCAGCAGCTGAAGAAAGAAAGAGGAGGCAGCTGCAGCAAAGAAAAAGAGGGCAGACTGAAGAAGTGAACCAACTGAAAGAGAAGAGAGAAGAAAAAGCCAAAAAGAGAACTTTTGCTCAGTCACTCACACTCTCTCTCTTTTATTCCTTTTGTAACAGAATTGTGAATTTATGTTTCTATAATGACGTGTGCTCCTTGAGTTCGACTTTGGGAAAGTTTTAATTTCGAGTAATAAATTGTAAATTGGTGACCGTTGTTTGTAATATACTATAACGACTTAATCATTAAGAGCAAGAAACACAGCATACGAATGACGGACGTCGCCACCACCACAGCAGTAAAGCGGAAACAAAGTACATAACGTAAAAGGTAACAAGAGTTTGAACTCACTCACAAAAGAAAGTACTACAACAGAAAGAGTACTACCGGGCTTGACTGGGCACTGCACCCTCTACAGTCGGTGACTCAAGCTGCTCAATACCTGGATCTAAAAAGGGTTATGAGTAATAAAGTCAGTGAATGCTGAGTAGAGTGGTAACTAACTAACTAAAGCAATAAAAGCTAACAGGTAATCTATCTTTTCCAATCACTTTATTTTACAAGTTATTCCATTTCACCCATTGTTTTATTCTTTTCAAATCTCTTTCTTGTTCTTGAATGTTCCTCGTGGGAACGATCTTGATTGCAGTCTTTTCCGAAGAGTAGAAGGCACACATGGTGCTCTCCTGGTCGGGAGAGTCCCCCGTGGTGATTCTACACCCAGTCAACCATCTCAAGGTCGCGGACAGACGTAGCGGTGACTACGGCATGCACGATAAGCGTACGGGTAGCTACATCGCACTGGCACGCGATTAGTCGTTTCCGCTAACGGGTACGCCCAAAGTATAGCTCGGAACAGTATAGGACCTAGCCCTCCCAGTAACAAGGGTCTAGCCCCTTAGAACTAAACAGGGGTCTCGCTCCTCCACAATCGACGCACTCTCATTTGACTACCCTGGTTAGCTCTGTGGGCCTAACAAGTCGGTGTAGGGTGGCTAGCTGAACCTCGGCCCCGTGGGGTGGCTAGCTCTCTCTGTTGGTGCTAGAGCACCACGATCATTTGTTTTGATGATAATAAAACATGTGTCATTTAATATTTGCACTTGGAGTATTAGATTTCAGGTCAAGTGCAAATGGATACGTGATTAGACGGAGTTCGAGCTCGCATCCAGGACAGATTGGAGGAGCTTGATGGAGAACAGAGGAGATTCGCGAGAAGCGATAGATTGAAGATGGAATGGCGAGAAGAATATGATAGAATTGTATTCATTCATTTCGTGTAATTTTGTCTTTATTTTCTTGTTCTTTTATTTCCTTAAAACATAATGTTAAAGAGCCTCAAAGAACCCTTACAGTAGTCCTAGGAACACCTGCACAACCCTAGGATACCTAGGTTTTCTGTAGAGAACTTAGAAAACCAATATAGGGCTCAAATAGCATTTCCAGACGTCTAATTCCAAAATCAGACGTCTGATAATGTGTTTTAGGACGTCTGACTGTTGATTCAGACGTCTGATAACAATTACGCTGGATGTAGTACTGTCTGATAAAAATCAGACGTTCAGACCTCTGAGCAGACGTCTTAGAAGACGTCTGATGACTTTGCTAGACGTCCAATTAGTGGACCGTTGGTTGGCTTAGTAAACACTCAAGAATATGACCGTTAGAGCCTTATAAGACGTCCTTAGGCCTTTCCAGACGTCTGATAAATGATCGTTTTGCCTTGGCTGACCCAAAATCTCTTCTCAGAGATTTTCTAGCCGTTGCACTCTCTTGGAAATCCATTCCCACGAAAAAATAGGTTTCCACACGTCCAGACATAGTGCCAGACGTCCTATATGTCGTCTGATTGACTTGCATTAGAACCTTGTTTAGATCTGATCCAAGTTAGGAAGAGACCCGCCTAAAATCAGACGTCTGACCTTATTTTCAGACATCTTCAAGTGATCTTCCAGACGTCTGATGCCAGGATCAGACGTCTGATAAGCCTGTCAGTGCAATCATTGTTCCTGATTTCGGCCTGATTCTCTTGGACTTTGCTCCTAACGGCTATGGAAGATTTCCTAAGCCTTCCAAAGCCTTCCTAAGGCCTCTATAAATAGAGGGGAATCTCTTGCACACTAACACACACTTTTTTGATAATGTCAAAAAGGGGAAGAATTTTTTTTGCATTATTATTTATAGTTTTGCAATCATGAAAAAGGGAGAGATTGTTGGTGCTAGAGCACCACGACCATTTGTTTTGATTATAACAAAACACGTGTCATTTTACATTTGCACTTGGTGTATTAGATTTTAGGTCAATTGCAAATGGATACATGATTAGACGGAGTTCGAGTTCGCATCCAGAACGGATTGGAGGAGCTTGATGGAGAAAGAGGAGATTCGCGAGGAGCGATAGATTGAAGATGGAATGAGAAGAAGAATATGATAGAATTCTATTCATTCATTTCATGTAATTTTGTTTTTATTTTCTTGTTCTTTTATTTCCTTAGAACATCATGTTAAAGAGCCTCAAAGAACCCTTACAGTAGTCCTACGAATACTTGCACAACCTTAGGATACTTAGGTTTTCGGTAGAGAACCTAGAAAATCAATATAGGGTTCAAATAGCAGTTCCAGACGTCTAATTCTAAAATCAGACGTTTGATAATGTGTTTTAAGACGTCTGACTGTTGATTTAGATGTCTGATAACAATTAGGCTGGACATAGTACTGTCTGTTGAAAATCAGACGTCCAGACCTCTGACCAGACGTTTTAGAAGACGTCTGATGACTTTGCTAGACGTCCAATTAGTGGACCGTTGGTTGGCTTAGTAAACACTCAAGGATGTGACAGTTAGAGCCTTATCAGACGTCCTTAGGCCTTTGCAGATGTTTGGTAAATGACCGTTTTGCCTCGGCTGACCGAAAATCTCTTCTAGTCGTTGCACTCTCTTGAAAATCCATTCCCACGAAAAAATAGATTTCCAGACGTCTAGGCATAGTGCTAGACGTCCTATATGTCGTCTGATGGACTTGCACTAGAACCTTGTTTAGATCTTATCCAAGTCAGGAAGAGACCCGCCTAAAATCAGACGTCTGACCTTATTTTCAGACGTCTTAAAGTGATCTTCCAGACGTCTGATGCCAGGATCAGACGTCTGATAAGCTGTTAGTGCAATCATTGTTCCTGATTTCGGCCTGATTCTCTTGGACTTTGCTCCCAACGGCTATGAAAGCTTTACTAAGCCTTCCAAAGCTTTCCTATGGCTTTTATAAATAGAGGGGAATCTCTTGCACACCAACACATACTTGGATACACTAAGGCACATCCAAGCAACATACTTTCTACTCTTTTGTGTCCTAGAGAAGCTCTTGCTCTCCAAGCTCAGGTTCTTCATGTAGAGAGCATCAAGCTGTTGCGCACCCGCTCTCTCACCGTAGTTCACGACAGCGACGTTGCGCCGTCGTGTGGCTCAGCACCCGCGTCATCGATCCGACGCACTCCTTGCAAAGGGGAGTTTCCTAATTCCTATAGAAGCTTAGGTTAAAAATTACTTTGTTGGCTCTATAGGATTATTTGTTATTTTATTTTGTTATTTGGTTGGGTATTCGCTTTGCGAATTCCCATCTCGTTCGAGGGACAAAATCCTTCTCGTTAAGAGAAGGGGTTGAGGAATGCTACCCTCGCACTCGTTGCGTGGTTGTAATTGAGGTTGAATCACCCTCTTTTAAAGTGATTAGTTTAGTGGATTTGATTGGAAAATCCTAACTCGAGAGGGTTAGGTGGTGGTTTTCACTTGGTTTAGGTTTCCACCTAAAAATTATTGTGTACTTTGTGCATTTGTCTATTTTGTGAGATTGGTATTTTTTCAATTTCGTATTTTTTACGCCACGCTGATCTCACCCCCTCCGAGTAGGGAATTACACTCTCCCTGCACTAGTAGCTCTCCCCGGTACACTGTACGCGAGGTCTAAGAAGTCGGTGTAGAGTGGCCAATCCTAACCTCGGGTCTCTGCCCAAGGGCGGCTAGCTCTGCTCTACACTAAACAGGGGACAGTCGCTCTCCTTGGCATCACGTACTGAAGGGTCGGCACACTTCCCACTCACATTTTCAGATCCTTTCCATTTGTCCACAGGAGCTCTACTCCTAATTCCCCGTATGGTTCTGGTTCGTATTTCCCATGTTATTCCATATCTAGTTTCGTCATTCACATTTCCATTATCAGATTTTACACACGCAACTCGAATTTCCACAATTTGCATATACAATATGAAATGTCACAGGTATCTGTCTAATTGGCACAGGCATCTCTTGTTTCACAGGTAGCTCTTGTTTATTAATAGACAGTAGTTCATAATTTTATCCATTTATTTAAGATTGCAATCTTAAACATGCATGCAAACTGTATAAGTACTTCTCGTCCTAGGATTCGCGCCACATCCTAGAGTTCTAGTTATCCAGTTTCACATATGCATTCATGTTTTATAGTTTAAAATAAGGGAAACCACTCTGCCAGACAATCTGGGAGTACTGGGGGTTCGAACGACAGGCTCAGATGTCTCTGCAAGCCTGAAACCTGCAACTGATCGTAGTCCTATGCCAAGGAATATAACACAATGGAACATTCAGAACATTATAAAATGTCTTCTAACAAGTAGAGGAACTCACAAGGAAAATACTGATTTTTTGTTTGCGTAAAACGAACCTCAAACGGACCCTAAACGGGTCAAAAATAAGACTGCAAAGCTAAATCAGATGTCTGGCACAAGGTCCAGACATCATAGAAGTAACCAGAACTCACCTCAGGCTTCTGCGTCGACCTCAGACGTCTAGAACCTCTTCTAGACTGTCTGGACCCAGCTCCAGACGTCTGTCCTCTCCTCCGGACGTCTGGGAATGCTTTCGGTCGTCTGGTAAGCTATCCTGACGTCCGAAGCACGTGGGAGGGCGTGCCCTGCACCTTCCTGAAGCTGTCTCTGCACGTGACAGGCAAAATCCACCGCTTTTAGCCATGCAGATCGAGGTTGCGGTGCTGCCTGCATGGTCGTATCCTCAAAAGAAACGTACCTTCGCGGAAAGCTGCTTTCAGACGTTCGGTGTAGTCACTAGACGTCCGCCTCGTTGTCTGGACGTCACGTTAGGCGTCTGATTCTAGAAAAATCCCAGAATCAGAGGGATCTGCTGCTCTCCCTTGTCGCATGCAGCTGCGGCCTCGCCTCCTCGCTGCAGCAAGTGTCGGGGATGTCTCCCTCAACGCGCTCCTCCTCCCGCACCTGTCGCTCCGACCGTGCGTCCTTTGGTGAGCTCCCATGAGCTCGCGAGCTCAAGCTCTTCCTCTCCTCAAAGAAGGTGGCTGGGGTGAAGTGGGGAAGAGAGGAAGGGGGAGAGGCCTTTTATAGGGTGCGTTCGGGTTTGGATGGTGGAGAGAAGTGGGAAAGAGAGAGAAGAGAGGTACAATCTGTGCGTAGCCCACGCGCGGACGCGATTTCCAGACGTTTGGGAAGGGGTCCAGATGTCTGACCTGACGTCTAACCGACAGTCCAGACGTCTTTAAAAGGCTCAAGACAGAACGAGTCTTTACATTAAGTCTTGCTAGTTGATGGCAGTAGCTAGTCTTAATTAAGTTGAGCTTCCAATGAACTGTTCTTTGTTGGAGGAGGTGGAATAGAGTTGGGGTCAACTGTCTTGAGCTTGTTTGAGTTGTCATCTAGTTGAGGTATGTTGAATGAAGTTGTGGTGAACTAGCTAAAGCTACCATTCAGCTGAAATGAGTTAAATGGAGCTAGGGATGAGTTGATCCTGCTAAAAGGAGATGGGATCCAACTGGGATGTGCTGGATCTAGCTGGGATTCAGCTGATAAGAGGTTCTTCTTCGTCTTCTGCCTTCCTGAGTGCCAAGGTATGCGAAATCTAACTTTCTATCCTTGACACTCAAATAGATGCATTAAAAATACAATAAAATGTAATGCATGCCTAAATTAGGTGAACGCATAAATGTAGCTTGAAAATCCATTTGCGGAGTTAAAATCCTAAGAGCTAGATCTATTTTTGGGCATAAAAATGATGATAAACTAACGTGTATTACTAAATCACCCCTAAATGCGTGCACCTAAGGATATGCAACTTCTATGTTGGCAACTCAATTTTTTTTTTTTTTTTTATAGCAGCAAGCAAACAACTAAACTAGGTACTAAGTCTACCACAGATGAGTCCACACCAGGAAGGAATGATCTTAGTAGCTAAAAAAAGTGGAGACAAACACCCGAAAACCAACCCTGATGCTACAAGAGTGAGAAGACTAAAAATGCAAAACTAGGAAACTACGCTTCTAATCCAATCAGCATTGAAAGTGAATCCCCTGTAGGATCCAGGTCTCCTTTCGTCTCCTCGCGTCATCTCTTAGGCACGACTCAAGGTCCACGCCGAGGCTTTGTCTCATGCATCGTCTCAACCCATCAAGTCCTCACACAGAAAGATTAAATGAGTCAAGATAATTTTCACATCAAAATAGATTAGAAAAAAAATAAGGTGAACCTATTACGTCTGTTACCTCCTAGCAACGACGTCATTTGATCAAGATAATTTTCGCTTGATCAGATAATATAAAGAAATAATGCGTCGTATTAAATTGTGTAGTGGAAAATCTTCAATAAAAAATTAATGGAAATATTTTAAAATTATGCCACAACTTCATGTTATATCACGGGGAGGTACAAATGTAATAAAATCATAAACACGTATAATTCTCGGTCAAAAATTCATGGTTTTTATTACAATCTAGTGTGAAATAAAGTGACATGTAAAGGTGACAAGAAAACATAATAATGCAAGGGCCATCCAAGCAAATTCGCCTCGATAAAATAACCAAAACAGAAATCCGCACTCCACCAATGGCATGAAATGAAATAACAAATGTGGCCTAAAAGTGAGTATTGGTTTCCTCTCTACGGTGCGTGCGCGTGGGGCCCTTGCGGTCGGCGAGGAGCTTGAGGACGGTCCGCGTGGTCGAAGGTCAAAAATTCGAGGTTTGTATTACAATCTAGTGTGAAATAAAGTGACATGGAAAGGTGACAAGAAAACATAATAATGCAAGGTCATCCAAGCAAATTCACCTCGATAAAATATCCAAAACAGAAATCCGCTCTCCACCAATGGCATGAAATGAAATAACAAATGTGGCCTAAAAGAGCGTATTGGTTTCCTCTCTACAGTGCATGCACGTGGGGCCCTTGCGGTCGGTGAGGAGCTTGAGGACGGTCCGCGTGGTCGAAGGCTCCGCGTTGGCGGTTACTGTGTGGTCGACGACGGTCGGAGATGGTCGATCGGAGACGAGGACGGCCGGCGTGGATGGGCCCTACGGGACGTCGAGGAGGTCGTGCGACTGTTCTATTTGCACGGGGCTGCTGCTGTGTGCGAGGAAGGACGCACGGTCGTGGTGGTCGTCGTGGAGGTCGCCGTTGCGTGGGGAAGGTGGTCGGTGGTGGGCTTGTTGGGTGTAGTTGCAGAGGAAGAACGAAGAATACGGGCATGGTAAGCTGAGGAGCACGGTGGTGGCTAGCTTGTCGAAGAGGAAGCACGGTGTTCTGTGCGTAGGTGATCGCGGTCGAGGAAGAGTCGCAGTTGGAGGTCGAGGAAGTCTAGGGTGATCTCGCGGTGATGGAAGTCGAGGCGGTCACGGTCGGTGGACATGGCCCGCGATGGTTGTGGTAGCCGGGAGGGTAGACGTGGTCGTGGACGTCGGAGCTGTCACCTCCGACAACGGTGGTGGCTTGCGATGGTGGTGTTGAGGGTGTGGACGGCTTGCGGTAGTGGCAGCAGAGAGGAGATGTCAAAGGGGGTGGTCCTGTTGTGTTTGCCTCCGGCGAGAACAAAGGTGGAGAGCGGGACCTGAGGAATAAATCAAGGGGGGTGACGCGTCAGGGAGAAGATGAGCAGCAGGGTGGGTTGCACTGGGGGAAATATGGAAAAATATCGTAAGGGGAAGTTAACAAGGGAAAGAGATGCGGTGATTGAGAGGTATTTTTAGGGAGAGAGAAATTGAGGGAGTACTTATCGAAAAGTTAACAAACGAGAATGGGGGATCCTCGAAGTAGCTCCCTTACGATTCTTTTCAAAATAGATGACTCATCAATATTTTCTTTCTGAAAGAAAATCTTTTTTAAGATTTGGTATCCATTTAAAAAGTCAAGATGATATTTCAAGTATGTGCCTTCAATTAATCATGCAAATATACATAAATAAATTAGTATACAAATGTGTATTACAAACATATGCAAAAGGAATACTTTAATGAAAATGTATGAAAGCTTACGAACTTTATGATTTTCCCAATTTAATGTATGCTCCAAATTTCCTTAAATCTTGAATTTGAATGTTATTAAACGTAATTATAATATACTAAAGTAGGCTTATCATTAAATTTTAAGTTAAGACTTTAGGGTATTGAGTTTAGGTTTTTTGATTTAAGATTTAGGATGTTGGGTTAGAGTTAGGGTTTTGGTTTCGATTTTATGATTTAAAGGTTTAATATTTATGATTTAATTAGGATTTAAGAGTTAGGGTTTAGCTAGTACAGAGTTAATTGTTAAATAATTAATTTAGGATTAAAATCTTGTATATTATTTAGTTGCATACTTGTGTAAATTTAGAAGTACTTCATGACAAACAATATAAATTCTAAGTCCTAGGTTATAAGTTGTATGATGGATATAATTGTGTTAAAATACTCGTCCCTCAAGACTTATGATTATGTCATATAGATAATGCAGAGTTTGTGTATACTTCACTTGTTGGATGCGTTGTCTTTATAGCATGCTAGAAGTGTCGATCATCTTTAGTTCGATGAAGTAACAGGTTAAAGAGGGTCTTTAAAGATTTGATCACAACTTAGGATTATTTGTTACATGTAACTAGTGTGTAAAGAAATTTTTGTCGCATTTTCTCGCTTCACTCTGGTATAGGAATTAATCTTAGCTCTGTTCCTAAAGTTCCTTTTAGTGGAGGCTATTGAAAATATAGTTAAGGCTAGTCTTAGGAGGTATACTGGAGAAGTGCAGGGAGATGGTGTCGAAATTTCTCCACACATTAGTTGCATGTAACAAGCAATGTTGTGATGAAATCTTTAAGGGTGGGCTATTAAGTGAAAACCTACTTCAAAATACAAATATTTCTCATATATTTCCTCCTAGCTTACGGGTGGTTTACTAAAATTTGAGGTAATCATGGATAAGTCTTGGATTGGTTTTAGGAATTTGGATTACGCTCAATATAAGAGTGGAATGATCTCATTCTTGGATTGGACTTTACATGAAGATAAGAAATAATACAAATGAGGAGAATTCTTGGAGAAAATATTATGTCCGTGTAAGAAGTTTTTCAATGGGCTAGGATAGAGAAACAGTTCTAGAGCATGTGATCTATAATGGTTGATGGTAGCATTATACGAAGTGGATTATACATGGCGAGGAACCAACACAAGATGACACATGAGATACAATGGAAGCGGATGAGTCTGACGATGATATTGATGATGATCAAATTGATCAGAGAGACTGATCCTGAGATTGGAAATGAAGAAGCATTCAATAGCCGTAACCAGTTTTATGATGCAATGAAGACAGCAGAGGAGCCTATGGTAGCTAGAATCAATTCCATGGCGAGATTGCCTTTCCTGTTGAAATTATTTCGGATGAAAGTTATACATAGAGCGACAATGAAATTGTTGTTGGAGGTGATTCAATTCATACGAGAGTTGTTAAATAATCCTACTGGTATTCCAGAGTCGTGGTATGAAGCAAAAAATAAATACGAGTACTTGGTTTGAATTGTAAGAAGATTCACGCATGTTCAAATGACTGTCTTATATAAAAATGAGTACGTTACCTTGACTTCATGCCCAGAATGTGGTAAAGAAAGATATAGAGGAGAGAAGAAATAAGTGAGAAAGGTTCTCCAATATTTTCCATTGATTCCAAGGTTATAGCGACTTTTTTTTTAATAGAACGACAACGTGGATGACATGGCATCTTGAGAACAAGTCAGAAGATAAGCGTATTTGCCATCCAACTGATTCTGAAGAGTGGAAAAATTTCGACAACATACATTTATCATTTGCAGAGGATTCGTGTAATGTTAGATTGGGTCTTGCAAGCGATAAATTTAACGCCTTCAAGAACATGTACCCGTCATACTTAATTTGGCCAGTTGTGATGGACACTTACAACTTACCTCCGTGGCTTTGCATGTAATTTTCATTTATGATGCTGACGCTTCTAATCCAAGGTCCAAAGCAACTAGGAAATGCAATTAACATCTACATGCAACCGTTAGTAGATGAACTGAAACAACTATGGCAAGACGATGGTTAAATGTTTGACGCAAATAACAAAGAATTCTTTCAGATATATGTGACATTGTCGTGGATCGTAAATGACTTCCCAGCATATGCAAACTTGTCTGGATGGAGTATGAAAGGAAAGTTTGTGTGTCCAATATGCATGAGCGATACACATCACTTGCGTTAGCCTGAAAGTAACAAATTTTGTTATGTAGGGTACCGCAGATTTCTTCCCTTTGAACATAGATGGTGGACATCACAGTTCATAGATAGGTTTGACAATAAAGCTTATCGGTATTCAAGCAGGAACTCGAGAAATAAGTTGAGCATAAATTCCATTAGGTTGTCTGGGTACGAAGTGTTTTCAAAATTGCAAAAGCTTATGAACGTATGACTCGATTGTTTATTTAAGAAAGATCTAATAGCTTTGAAGGACTCAAGTTTTAAAAAGTAGAGTATTTTCTTCGTAGAGCTTCCATATTGGAAAAATTTCACAATACGTCACAATCTTATCGTGATGCATATAGAGAAAAACATTATGGACAACATCTTAGATGTACTGAACTTAACTGATAATCCCAAAGGCACGTTACGAACACGAAATGACATGAAGAAATTGGGTATTCAGCTTGAGTTGCATGTCACTGAAGGAGAGGAATTTCCACTAGCAATGTACAGTCTTAATCAAAGTGAAAGGGATAAGATATTCTCTTAAAGGATATTTGAGTCCCAGACGAGTATCCTTCACGGCTTTTGTGTTGTGTCAATGAAGTTTAGAAGAAAATCAGTGGATTGAAAAGCCATGATTTACATGCTTACAGATCCTATTCCTACTAGCTATTCGTAGAGTGTTGCCTGAACTAGTGGTTGATTCATTTACAGATTTGAATTGATTTTTTAAAGTTGTCTGCTTAAAGACTCTGAACCATGAAATGTTAGACTATTAGAATGATCAAATTGTCATCACACTCTTTAAGATGAAACAAAATTTCCCTCCAGCTTTCTTCGACATCATGGTGCTTTTAATGCTACATCTTGCAAATAAAGCAAGAGTTGGTTGGTTGGTATGGTATAGATGGATGTATCTAATTAAGCATTTTCGAAAGAAGCTCAAAGATTACGTCCTAAATAAAGCAAAACCAGAGGGGCCAACTGTTAAGGGTTACCTTTTCGAAGAATGCATAAACTTTTGTGCTATGTACATGGATAACATTAACAACAGATTCAATCGACTCGAGTGGAATTTTGAAGGGGGATCAACGAAATGAATGATGATTCTTTATCAATTTTTGATATGAGGGGAAGGTCAATCCTCCACACAAAATACAGAATGATCGATTTAATGGATTGGCAGTTAACTCGTATATCTTGAAACAAATTCCCGAGTTAAATCCATTTTTCGATGAATTTAAGCGGTCTTCACCTCCTATCCACGAGCTGCAGTTCCTTGATTGGTTTGAGCAGCGTTTATATCAGATGAAAGATAATAATGACCCACGTTGGGTGGATGACTTTGATGTAATATGTGAAACTCCATTAAGTTATGGACATTATCATTCTGGGTACATAATAAATGGATTCAGATTCAGAATAAAATCAATTGATGATGCAAAGGCATAACAACAGTCTGGAGTTCTTGTAAGTTGTGATGTTGGAACAGGTTGTCATGGCTACAATGGCCAAATCATCCAGATTGTTGAGATGTGTTTTAGATACGACCGCATGATGGTTTTATTTAAGTGTGATTAGTTTAATGTTTTTAAGGGATTGGTTTCGAAAAGGATAACAAACATAGTTTTATCAGTTTAAATAAGAACCATTAAATTCTGCAAACAACTGAATCATTCACACTAGCCTAATAATGAGGGACTCATTATGGCTCCTAATTCACTAAAATAGGCTAGTTTACTTAGCTAATTAACTAGTAATAACAACTAAACATGGTTAGTTATGTATTAAGTTAATAATATATATGGACCTTAATTATATGATAAAATAGCCTATTTATTGTATAATAAGCATTCATTTATACTTATTTAATAAATAAGACTGAAACCTAAAGCATTTATTTATTTATAACTAAGTATACTTAAGCTTATATTTAACGTATAAGATAAGTTAATAAGATTGTAATAATATAAATCATTAAATTGAATAATGATAAAAGGGACAAAATTGTAATTTCAAGACATAAATATATTATTTAAGATATATAATCAATAATAAAAGTTGGAAAAGAATTAAATTAATTTACACATCTAAATTGATAGTTTACATTTTAGTCCCTAAGAATCAACTTAAATAAGTCCTTTTATTACATTTAGGTCCTTCAATAATTGCATTTAGGTCCCTCGAGCACTATTCTCCTTTTCAATGGCTGACGACAGCCGGTGACGAGTGCCACTAATGATCGCCCATCTGACGTCAGACCTACTTCTATTTGGCCGTGGAGGTTATCCTAAACACCTCTCCGTCCAACAGCTTAGATCAGCCGTTGATCTTAATTTCCGACGAGAGTAAGCTCACTGTCGTCGAAGATGACGATGGTGGTTCCGATCAACCTACCCTGTTTTCCGACCATATTCTTCCCCCCTAACCTCCTTCACTTATAAATACCCCTTTGATCCTTCGATTTTAGGTATCACATCCCTAACCTTCTTCCCCCAACTGATGTGCTCATAGGCTATTCTTCTTTTCCGGCGACCTCCTTCGAATCAGGTCCAATGGAGTTGACCGTCTTTTGCTCTTGTCTAAGACTCCACCGCGACAGCAAAGCTCTGACTTCATCTTCCTCTCTAATCCACTTCAAACCTTTGCCAAACTTCTTCCACAACTCATCTAATTTCTTCTAATCTGACGAAGCCTCGCTGGTGCCATCTTCCTCCATTCATCCAGGTAAGTAATCTAGATCCTTTAGGTAGCTCTCTAGTTTATATTAATGTAGTTGATTAGGTAGTTTCGTTGGATTACTCTTTAATTTCTTCTTCTTCTTCCCCATCTTTGGTGAGGTCAATTTTGACCTTGTTGGACTTCAATCCACCAAATCCAAACCTCTTCCACCCTTCTCAACTCCTCGCAATCACACTTGGCTTCTTCGATACGATTGAGTTGTATTCACAAAACGCTTAAAGTTCACCTCAACTTTTGATCGCTACTGTCCAAGGCAAAGATCAGAGGAGCTTTTCCATCTAATTAATCCACTATAATACCATCGCATCACTTCACTGAGTGATTCATCTTACTCAATTGAGTGAGTGACCTACTCTTGAGTTCTAACAAACTCAGATTTAATTTCAAATCAAAATGAGTTTGCATAGCTGACCTAATCTTCCTTTGATTTAATTGAGTAGTTCTTGAGCTTTGCGAGAAGCTTAGGAAGCTTTTACAGTCATTCTTTTGAAGTTCCATGGAGATTTGTTCATTAATGGTAAAATCCGACAATCATCGGAGCTTCGATGAGCTCCGACGACTCGAACTTTGAAAAGAAGAGTTTGAATTGGACCTCAAAGATGTTGAATTACTTGATACTTTTCTATTGATTTAATCTGAGTTTTATTGCTTGAATCATCCTGAGCATCTCCTTGTCCAGCTCCGACGGAGCTGCAGACACTGATTCATACAATCTTTGGTCTTAGAAATAGGTTTGTGAGCATCACTAAGTTTCACTGATTCTAGAATAACCCTTAAGCTGTTAGAGCTCTGGAATGATTTGTCGATCAAAGGGCTTTCATATCTCAGGCGATAGACATGAAGCTTAGTGTTAGAATGATCAATTTTCATATTTGATGACTCTCTTAAATTCTTGAGTTGATTTAGAATAAATTTGGACTATTTGTTCAAGTTGATTTGATCTAGAATTTAAAGTCAACTTCAGATGTTGATTTGGTCAACTTGATACGCAATAAGAGTTCAGAGCTTTTGATCTTGATTTTCTTTTTGAAAAGATGAGGAATGCTGTCGACAGCAGTAGCAGATCGAAAACATTTTATTCATGGAAAAGCATGAAAGTTACAGGGAGTCACACCACTCTCCAACAATTCTCCTACACTCCCTTATGATACCCCTAACATTCAACACACCCCCGTTAAATAGGTCATTGCGAGCCCACCACACACACCACATTACACCCACCATCTTCACTTGCTCCTCTCCTTTCATCAGGATGGACCGCCATAGATCATCCCACATGGGTAGAGCAACCCCACAGATGTCCCTCCATACATGGTCCGCCACTAAGCATGAAGAGAATAAGTGCATCCTATCATCTGCAAGAAATGTACACAGGGGCAGTTTTGGGGAGGAGTCCCCAACCTTTTCAACCTCATTTCCCCGGTGATAAGACCATCCCAACAACAAAGCCAAAGGAACACTTTGATTTTTAAGGGTATCTTTAACGACCAAATATTGGTGCAATCCACCTCCTTCCTTGAGTGATCATCAATCAATGAGGCCATCAACTTTTTGTATGCCTTGGCCGGGTTCAACACCCCATGTTTCCACCTAAACCCATCTGCCTTGTCCACCAGCCGAAATGCCATCAGGTCTGCCAACAGGTCCTCTTGTTCAGCTTGAGTGCATCCGCCCTCGCGCAAACCAGCCCCTGCAATGTTCCACCTTCCACCTGTAGAATCTCAGCAATCAGCAATAGGGATGTTACTGTCTAGTGCTGCAGCATATGCCTGTGGGAACTCCTCTTTTAGTCTGCCTAGATTCGACCATTGATTTGTCCAAAATTTGAAATGTCTTCCATCTCCCACAGCTGGGTCAAATTCTTCCATGTTGTCTTGCATTGCTTTCCAAACAAAAAGCCAAAAAGGTGACAGGCGGTGAGGGGGGGTCAGCCACAGTTGAACCTGCAAATTGCCATATGCCTCCAAGATCAGTTGAGGCCAAATCTTCCCTTCATCATTTGCCAATTTAATTGCCCATTTTAGTAAAAGGGCATCATTGAATTCCTTGAGAGAGTGGATCCCCATCCCTCCCTTGGAACGAGGTTTGCAAAGATGCTGCCATTTCACCAGGGGCAAGAATTTTCCTTTCGCCTTTACACCTTTCCAAAAGAAACGTTTCTTCATGACATCTAATGTAAAGACCCGTTCTGTCCTGTGCCTTTTAAGACGTCTGGACTGTCGGTCAGACGTATGGACAGATTCCTAGATGTCTAGAAATTGAAATTTTTGTGCAAAGCCTTCGCATTTCTGCACGAGCAGCGTGCAGACAGTATACTCTTTTTCCTTCCCTTCTCTCTCTCCCCACGTCCAGCAAACCCTAATTGGTGGGACTCGAATAAATTTTGTTAATATGGTGGTATTATCGTTGAAATTAGTATAATGAGTTAACATAAGTCGAATCTAACCAGCTTCAAAAAATTTTTAACCTGTCCTACTTGATTTTATCTTGGTCGCTTTTAGGCTCAGGGTCGATCTCAGAGAGGCGGGAATTTGAAGATTAAGGAGTTTTTACGTCTTTTCTAAAACGTATCTCTTCCTTGTGTTTATTATGTTTTTGGTTTTTTTTTCTATTTTTAAGTTTTTCTGTTGGTGATAATGTTGTCCTTGAGGTGCACCCTCAAAAATCAAGTCTTTGGCCTTGAGCCAAATGGTTCTTGGCTTGTAGCCAACTGGGGGTTCCCAGAAATTGATCTTGTTATTCGCAAGATCGAGTACCTGCAAGACAAGGATTATCTTTTCTCTTTTATTCTTTTTTTTTGTCTTTTTAATAGCAAGATATAAAAGATAAATGAAAACAGGGTAGGTTGCTAGAAAAGAAAGAAATACTTAGTTTAGTATATATATGTATAGATAAATAGTGGATACAGAATATATATATTTATGTGTATACAGTTATATGGCGTGGAAAGAAGATGTGCACGGCCTACTGGTGAGCGTGCGGGGACCGGCTGGGCTGCAGGCAGGCGTGCGATGCAGCTAGAGCTTCTGAGGTGGAGAGTTTGAAGCTCTGGCAATGGCGGAGAAGACGAACGGCAGTAAAAACAAAAGGTGAATCCACCACACCCACCTGCTCACGAAAGAGTTGGGCGGTGGTGGAACTCACAGTGGTGGTTTGAGACCATTGTGTGTTTTCTCCTTTCCACGGTGTGCCTCTTCTCAGTAAGAAGGGAGTGTGCATGGAGAGGGAGAGGGGAGGAGGTTGACCCAGGGTGACGGTGGATCTGAAAGTGTCTGAAGGTGCCTGCCTGCACATGGGAGAGAGCCAGGGGTTTTAAAGAGGAGAAGGCATGCCATAGCCATGCCGTTGGCAGGAAGAGATGTGCGAACATCAAGCCATGTTGTTTGGTAGGAGGAGAGGCGCTCAAACACCATGCCCTGCAGCCGCGTGAGAAAGGAAAATTCAAAATGAATAACAAATGAAAATGGTGAACTTGCAATGCCACACTTGAGGAAGATGTTAATTAATAGATGGTGAATTATTCACTCTTCTTCCCTCTTTATAAATGCATGCAGATGTCTATTTACAATTGCAATTACAGCTACATAGGATGCGATGGCAGTGCTAGGAAATAGTACAAGAAAACATATTTACTGGTGCATTTTTGCTGTGCAATCACTAACTCACCAACCTTATAAACCCCTTCCCCCTCTCTCGTTCTCCCCAGTCTAGCCACCTTCCTCTCTTCCTCTCCACCCCAGCGAGAGAGCTAATGCGAGCGAGTAAGCGCGAGGGCGGGGACGAGGAGCGGCGTGAGGTGAAGTGGAGGAACTCGAGTTCGCGAGCTCGTGTGGGAGCTCACCGGAGGGCGCACCGTCGGAGCGGTGCATGCGGGAGGAGTTCGTCGAGGGAGTCATCCCCGACACTGCTGCAGCCGGAGCTGCAGGCGAGGAGGCGAGCCGCGGCCGCGCGCGGCGAGAGTGAGCGGGAGCAGATTTTGGCTCTGGGTTTTTCTTAGAATCAGACGTCTGGAGCGATGTCCAGATGACGGAGTGGACATCTAGAGGCAGTTCCAGACGTCTGAAGAGAGGTCTTCGCGAAGGTACGTTCGCTTTACGGATACAACCATGCAGGCCGCTCCGCAGTTACACTTTGCATGGCTATTTTGTGAAGATTTGATTGTCGCGTGCAGGATTTGCTTCGGGAAGGCGCAGGACACGCCCTCCCACTCATTTTAGACGTCTGGGCGGCTTAGCAGACAGCTGGAAGCACTTCTAGATGTCCGGAGAGGAGGTCGGACGTCTGGAGCTGGGTCCAGGTGGCCCAGAATAATTCCTGGACGTCTGCGGTCGACACAGAGCTTGAGGTGCGTTTCTGGACACTTTTGAGACATCTGGACGGTGTTCCAGACGTCTTATTTGAGTCAGTAGTCCTATTTTGACCTGTTTAGCGTTCGTTTGAGGTCCGTTTAACGCAAATAGGATATTTATATTTTTCTTGTGAGTTTCTCTACTTGTTAGAAGGCTTTTTATACTGTTCTGAATATTCCTTTATGCTTGTTTCTTGTTATAGGACTTCGTTCCGTTGCGGGTTCGAGGTTTGCTGAGGCATGTGAGCCTATCGTTTGATGCCCCAATACTCCTGGGCTGACTGGTAGAGTGGATTCTCCTAATTTAATAAATTTGAATGTTTGTGTGGAATGAATGATTAGAATCTAGGATATGGCATGAATCTTAGGACGAGAAATAATTGAAATGACTATATGCGTGATTTAATTGCAGTCTTGAATGAGTAGACAGAAATGTTAACAACTGCCTGTAAATAAACAAAGCTGCATGTGAATTATGAATTAACTGTTCTAGTGAAACAGTTGTGTGTAACCTTACCTGTTGTATACGTTAAAAGATATAATACGAGCTGCATGTGTATAATCTGAGAATGGAAATGTGAATGATAGAAATACAAGCTGCATGTGTATAATCTGAGAATGGAAATGTGAATGATAGAAATACGAGCTGCATGTGTAGAGCCTGAGAATGAGAATAGAAATGATGAAACTTGGTATGGAATGGCATGATGAACATGAACTTGAACCCTACGGGGAATTAGGAGTAGAGCTCCTGGAAATGAATGGATTGAATCTGGTTATGTGAGTGGGGAGGTGTGCTGGCCCTTGAGTACGTAGTATTAAGGAGAGTGACTGTCCCCTGTTTAGTGTTGAGTGGAGCTAGTCGCCCTTAGGTCGGGACCGGGGGTTAGGATTAACCACTTTGCATTGACTTCTTAGCCCTCGTGTACACTATATCGGGGAGAGCTACTAGTGTAGGACGAGAGCTAGCCATCCCATGGGGCCCGAGGTTCAGCTAGCCACCCTACATCGACTTGTTAGGCCCACTGGGCATACCGGGGTAGTTAAGCGAGGGTGTGCGGACTATGGAGGGGCGAGACCCTTGCTTGGTTCTTAGGGGCTAAACTCCTGTTACTGAGAGGGCTATGCCTTATACTGTTCTGTGCTGTACTTTGGATACACCCGTTAGCGGAAACGACTGATCGCGTGCCAGTGCGGGGTATCTACCCGTGTGTTTATCGTGCGTGTCATAGTTACCGTTACGTCTGTCCGTGACCTTGGGGTGGTTGACTAGGTGTAGGACCACCACGGGAGACTCTCTCGGCCAAGAGAGCACCACGTGCTACTTCTACTCTTCGGAAAAGACTGCAATCAAGATCGTTCCCACGAGGAACATTCGAGATTAAGAAAGAGATCTGATAAGTAAACCAATGGGTGAAAATGAATAATTTGTGAAATAAAGTAATTGGAATAAACAGCTACCTATTCACTTTTACTGCTTTAGTTGGTTGCAACTCTAGTCAGTGTTCGCTGACTTTATGTATTCGTAACCCCTTTTCAGGTCCAGGTGTTGAGCAGTCTGAGTCTACGGCTGCAGAGGGTGCTGGGCCTAGTACAGGCCAGTAGCAGTAGCTTCTTTTGTTGTACCTTTTTGTAGTAGTGAGTTCAGACTCCTGTACTTTACGTTTTGTGCTTTTACTTTTCTGTACCTTTATGTTCTTGTACCTTGTTACTGTTCTATTGTTGTGGTGGTGATATGTACTGTAGTAGTTTTTGCTTTCTTTACTGCTGTACCATTTTACTGTTAGTTACTTAGCATAGTGAATGTGGTTTACTTTCCTGCTTTTTGGTTATTTTTCGTTTGACTAGGTCTTGGGATCAGTCGAGTCGGGCCGGTCTTGTGTTCCGTAGGGATTCGGGAACTGAGTCGTAGCATCTAACCTCTTCCAAATTGCCTTCGGAGATCTGAACATAGAGAAGAAAAAAACGGGAATAGATGTGATGACTGAATTAAGGAGAGTCAGTCTCCCTCCCATCGATAAAATCTGCTGCTCCAGCCCTCCAGTTTTGCCGAAATTTTCTCAAACAATATGGCCCAATCACATTTCTTTAATTTACCTTCTAGTGGCAGCCCCAGGTATCTAATTGGTAACGTGGCCGTAGGAGTTTGTAGGATGGTTGAGATTGCTTCCCTCTCCTGACCTGCCATACCAAAGCAAACCAATGATGACTTCGCTCCATTAAGTATAAGGCTCGAAATCTCTCCAAAAATGCTCACCAAAGTGAAGAGGGTCTTTGCCTCTTCCCTTCCTCCTTCAACAAAAAAATCGTGTCATTGGCGTATTGCAAAATTGGTGCCAGAGCCCTGGAGTTGGAAATAGAATATCCCCTCACCAAACCCTCACTGGCCAACATACAAGCAAATTGAGCCAATGTATCCACAGCTAAGTTAAAGATAAGAGGGGCTAACGGGCACCCTTGTCGCACTCCACACCGTGGTTGCAGCCAAACCCCGCAAGGTCTCCCATTAACCAAGGGTGAAAAAGATGAAGTGACTATGCATCTTTTCATCCATTGGGTCTAAAGTGGAGCGAAGCCTCGTCGCTTGAAAATCTCCCACAAATAAGACCATGCGACAGAGTCATACGCTCTACTAAAATCAACCATCCACATATACACTTTGCTCTTCCTTCTGTGCGATCCTGCCACCATCTCCTACGCCATAATGAAAGACTCCTGAAGCGATCTATTAGGGAGGAACGTTGATTGCACAGGATTGATCAAATCAGATAGTAGCCCTCTCAGCCAGTTTGCAAGTACTTTGCTAATTATTAGATAGATTGAATTTGAAAGTGCTATGGGTCTAAAATTTGACAACTTCTCTGCCCCACATATCTTTGTCATGAGAAAGAAGATACGACTTATTTAGTCGCTCCACACTTGAATTTCCACACTGAAACTCCTGGATGACCTTCATGACATCCCCTTTAACAACTTGCCAAAATTCTTTGTAAAAAAACACTTGAAAACCATCCGGGCTTGGAGAACCTTCAACATTCAGACTGGCCATAGCATCAAACACTTCCTAGTCGGTAATGGGTTCAATCAAGTTTTTAGCAGCAGAGTCAACTATCCGTGACATGCGTGATGCTGCCATCCTCCATTCTCCCCTCCCCGCTACCCTGGTGGTTTTCTTGAAGTATATGACAACCTCCCCACGAATGTCTTCAGAAGAGGTTAGAATTTGGCCGTCCTTCAAGGAAGAGATGAGGTTCACCCTCCTCCTAGGGCTAGCTACCATGTGGAAGAACTTCGTATTCGCATCGCCCTCCTTCAACCATAGCTGCCGCGACTTCTCCCTCTAGTCCACCTCTCTCGTCAGGTCTTCAGCATGAACCACCCCTTGCCATATCCTCCTCTACGTCAACTCCTCTTCAGCTAAGATCCGTCCATTCTCTTTTTCGTCCAGGCCACGCAATACTGCAAAAGCGTCGGTCCTCCGCTGATTTCTCACTATTGGTGCTAGAGCCCCATAATCGTTTATTTTGATGATAACAAAACACTTGTTGTTTAACATTTACTTTTAAGTCCTAGCTTTTAGGTCAAATTGCAAATGGAGATAAGTGTAGAGATGGAGTTCGAGCTTGCATCCATGACGAATTGGAGGAGCTTGACGGAAGAGGAGCTTCGCGAGGAGCAAAAGCTTGAAGAAGGCATGAAGAGAAGAATATGATAGATTTTCATATCTTGTTCTTGGTATCTTTATTTTGTTGCTATTTATTTTCTTTCTTAGATGCATATTAAAGAGCCTCAAGGTATTAACACAGTAGTCTTAGAAACACATATACAACCCTAGGATACTTTGATTTTCCGTAAAGAACTTAGAAAATTGAAATAGGCAACAAATAGCCTGATCAGACATCCAATCTGGAAATCAGATGTCTGATGTTGACTTTTAAGACGTCTGACTGTTGACTCAGATGTCCAATAACTTAGGCTGGACTTAGTAGGTTCTGTCTTTTGAAATCAGACATCCAGACCTTAGTCCAGACGTCTGATGGTTATGCCAGACGTTCAATTAGTGGAACATTGGCTAACAAAATAGACGTTGAGGAAAATAACCGTTAGGCTTCTATCAGACGTCCGTAGAGGACCCCAGATGTTTGATATGTGACCGTTGAGCCTCAACTGACCCAAAATCACTTTGTTAGATTATCTAGCCGTTAACCTACCTTGGGAAATCCATTCCCGCTGTACAAAAGGTTTCCAGACATCCAGACCTAGTGCCAGACGTCGTGTACTTCGTCTGATAGCCTTACACTAGAATCCTATTTGGGTCTGATCAAAGTCAAGAAGGAAACTCGCCTAGAATTAGACGTCTAACTTAGTTCCTTGATGTCTTAAGCAAGTTTTCCAGACGTCTGATACCTGGACCAGACGTCTGATGACCCTGTCAGAATCATAAATGATTCTGATTATGGCCTGTTTTACCTTGGGTTCAACGCCAATGGCTATGGAAGCCTTCTAAGGTCTTCCAAAGACTTCCTAGACCCTCTATAAATAGAGGACCCTTGCCTTACACAAACACACTAAGCAACACATTTTCCACATCTTTTGTGTTCAAGAGAAATGGAAGAAGCTTTAGCTCTCCAAGCATTCATTCTACACATAAGAGCTTTGTCCTGTTGTGCACCCGCTTTCCCGCCGACGTTAGAAGAGTGTTGTGCCAAAGCGTGGTTCACGCACCCACGTCGTCACGTCGACGCACTCTCACCTAAGGGAAGATTCTTCACCTTTAGTAGCTAGGTTCATTTATATACTTTGTTAGCTCTATAGGTCTGTTGTATTTTTTCTTTATTATTGGTTGGGTATTCGCGTTGTGAATTTCCTTCTCCTTCATTAGACAAAATCCTTCTTGTGAAGAGAGGGGTTTTGAGGTACACTACCCTCGTTCAAGGCAGTGTGGTTGTAAGAGGTTAAGTTACCCTCATTTTAAGGGGCTTGTTTAGTGGATTTGGTCGACTAGGTCGATTAGAAATCCTAACTCGAGAGGGTTAGGTGGTGGTTTTTACCCGGTTTGGGTTTCTACCTAAAATGTCTTGTGCCATTGTGTGATTGTTTATTTTTTAGATTGTTTATTTTAATTTCGCATTTTATACGTCATGCATATCTCACCTCCTCCCGTAGGAAATTACATTTGGTATCAGAGCAAGTTCTTGCTTTTTGGCGTAACAACCAGGCAAGAGGATCATGAAGGGAAGCAGCTCTACGACGAGGATTCTGGAGAGGTAGTCTACCACTAGACCATCATTCTTTGACGGGAACAACTACCCATACTAGAAGCTATGGATGAAGATGTGGTTTTAAGCTAACGACTTCACAATCTAGGCTCGATGCGGGACCCCTTCGATATCATGGAGACCTGCCGTGGGATACTCGCAACAACAAATTTGGGAGCTGTCTCTAAACGCGAAGGCCATGAACGCCCTCTACTGCGCGCTCAGCCCGGAGGAGTTAAATAGAATCTTGCAATGCACCACCACATACGAGATCTGGCACACACTTGAGGTAATTCACGAGGGTACTTCTAAGGTAAAGTCTTCTAAAATTAATTTACTTTCACAAGAATTTGAATCATTTTCTATGAAGACTAATGAAACCTTGAGTGAGATGAACACTAGGTTGACTCCCATAGTAAATAATTTGAAGGCTTTAGGAAAGACCTTCGTCAAGGGGGAGCTTCAAGGGAAGCTTCTTCGTTCCTTTGGATCGGAATGGGAGTAGAAGGTTACCGCCATCGAGGAGGTGAACGAGGTGGAGGAGCTCAACGTGGAGGATGTCTTAGGCAATCTAATGGCCTACGAGACAAAGTTGAAGAAAAGAAGAGGGATACACCGGAGTCAAAACCGAAGAAGACTTGCATTCGGAGTCACGTCGGATAGCGAGGTATGTTCTGATGGTAAAGATTTTAAATTTTTATTTAAAAAGTTTTCCAGGTTTTGTAGGGAATCAAAGAAAGAAAAAATGAGAAGGAAAAAGATAGCCTGATACATTGCTACCACTGCAAAGAAAAGGGTCATATTCGACCTGAGTGGCCTCTTCTCAAGAAGGAGGAGAAGGAGAAGTATAAGAAGAAGGCGTTCCAAGCAACTTGGGATGACTCGAGCTCTGAGGAGGAAGAAAATCCCGAGAAGAAGAATGAAACCGCTTGCATGGGTTTTATGGCCACGGTAGGAGATAGTGAAAGTGTCTCTGACAATGAGGTAAAATCTGAACTACAAGATGCATGTGATGAATTATTTGAAATCAGTAAGTCACTTATGGTTGAAAATAAAAATATTAAATGGAATCTTAGTTTTCTTACAAGTGAAAATGAAAGGTTAGAAATAAAACTCAAGGATCTAAAAGTTAGCCCTAAAGATAATAATTTGTTTTTAGAAAATAAAGACTTAATCAATTAAAATAGTAAAGTAATTAAGGAAAACAAAAGTTTAAAAATTGAAATTTCTAGCTTAAAAACTAAGATGCATCTTATTGAAGATGAACTTGCATGTCTTAGGGAGAAATTAAATAATTTGATCAACAAAGAAGAAAATTTATCTAGCTCTAAGGTTAAGAAATAATCTCCATCAAGGAGATCCACCGACAGATTCGTATCCAAATTGACTTAGATATCGAAAAGACAGATAGAATCTTGTTTTGTAGGTTACAAAGATTTCAACATCCAAGATTGGACCTACAAGATGAAGAACGGTCAACTCGAGTTGGGAGAACCAAGGAGTAGACCAGGGAGGACGAGAAGACTGACGAGACGGCGAACAAATGATCGAATCGCCGCATGTCGACCGCCCGTTTGGAGACCGGCGCCAATGTCCAGACATTCAAGCTATGGATGGGAACCCCATTCGATTTGGCATCCACCTCCATTTGGGCCATTCTATTGGCTATGGTAGGTGAGGTAAATTTACCCTATCTTTTAATTTATATCATCTAGATAGGGGGAGTCAAAAAAATTATGAAGCTATTTGTCCATTTAGATAGGGGAAGGTCTTAAAAATAACCTAACTATATTGTCTTTAGAAAGAGGGAGGTAATAACATAGCTATCTTGTTTTATGAAAAAGTAAAATTTAGAAGAGTATGTCTTAAGCGGGAGTTTAGGATAATAGCTCCCTTTTGATAACGTTAAAAATGGGGAGAATTTTATGGTTTTGTCATCATTACAAAGGGGGAGATTGTTGGTGTTGGAGTACCACAATCGTTTATTTTGATGATAAAAAAACACTTGTTGTTTAACATTTACTTTTAAGTCTTATCTTTCAGGTCAAATTACAAATGGAGACAAGTGTAGAGATGGAGTTCGAGCTCGTGACCATGATGGATTGGAGGAGCTTGATGGTGGAGGAGCTTCACGAGGAGCGAAAGCTTGCAGAAGGCCTGAAGAGAAGAATAAGATGGATTTTCATATCTTATTCTTTGTATCTTTATTTTGTTACTCTTTATTTTCTTTCTTAGATGCATGTTAAAGAGTCTCAAAGTATCAACATAGTAGTACTACGAACACCTGCATAATGGTAGGATACTTTGGTTTTTCATAGAGAACTTAGAAAACCTAAATAGGCAACAGATAACCTGATCAGACGGTCAAACTGGAAATTAGACGTCCGATCTTGACTTTTAAGACGTCTGACTGTTGACTTAGATGTCTAATAACTTAGACTGAACTTAGTAAATTCTGTCTGTTGAAATCAGACATCTAGACCCTAGTCCAGACGTCTTAGAAGACATTTGATGGTTATGCTAGACGTCCAATTTGTGGAACGTTGGCTAACAAAATGGACGTTGAGGAAAATAACCCTTAGGCTTCTATCAGACGTTTGTAGAGGACCTTAGACATCTGATATGTGATCGTTGAGCCTCGACTGACCAAAAATCACTTTGTAAGATTATTTGGCTGTAAACCTACCTTGTGAAAGCCATTTTCGCTGTACAATAAGCTTTCAGAGTTCCAGACTTAGTGCTAAATGTCTTGTACGTCGTCTGATGGCCTTACACTATAACCCTGTTTAGGTTTGATTAAAGTCAAGAAGGAAACCCACCTAAAATAAGACGTTTGACTTAGTTCCCAGACGTCTTGAGCAATTTTTCCAGACATCTGATACCTGACCAAACATCTGATGACCCTGTCAGAATCATAAATGATTCTAATTATGGTCTGTTTTGCCTTAGGTTCAACCTCAACAGCTATGAAAGCCTTCTAAGGCCTTCCAAAGTCTTCCTAGACCCTTTATAAATAGAGGACCCTTGCCTTACACAAACACACTAAACAACACATTTTCCACATTTTTTATGTCCACGAGAAGTAGAAGAAGCTCTAGCTCTCCAAGCATTCGTTCCGCACCTGAGAGCTTTGTCTTGATGTGCACACGCTCTATCACCGACATTACGAGAGTGTTATTGTGTCAAAGTGTGGTTCACGAACCCACGTTGTCACGCCGATGCACTCCCATCTAAGGGAAGATTCTTCACCTATAGTAGTTAGGTTCATTTATATACTTTGTTGGCTCTATAGGTCTGTTGTATTTTTTCTTTGTTATTGGTTGGGTGTTCGCGTTGCGATTTCCTGTCTCCTTCGCGGGACAAAATCCTTCTTGTGAAGAGAAGGGGTTTTGAGGTACACTACCCTTGTTCAAAGTAGTGTGGTTGTAAGAGGTTAAGTCACCCTTATTTTAATTGACTTGTTTAGTGGATTTAATCAACTAGGTCGATCGGAAATCCTAACTCGAGAGGGTTAGGTGATGGTTTTCACCCGGTTTGGGTTTCCACCTAAAAATCTCTTGTGCTATTGTGTGATTTCTTATTGTTAATATTATTTATTTTAATTCAGCATTTTATATGTCACGCATATCTCACTCCCTCCGGTTGGAAATTACACTCACCACCTTGATAGTCTGCCTATATTCTTTCAACATTAGCTGCAGGTGATGGGAACACCATCATGAGCTTTAATTAGCTCATTTTAACCCAAAAAGGAGAACAAAAGCTCCTACATAACCAACTGGAGGACTTAACTTAATGAATAACCATTCTGAGAGAAAAATAAGAAACAAGGGGTAAAACTGTAATTTTACTATTGCAGTACAATGGGATTTCTCATGGGTTAAACGCAGGTCAAATGGTCTTAACAAGATAAAAAGTGGGTTGGTTCAAAAAGAAAAGGGTTCATGTGAATTCTAGGAAGTAAATGACTTCTTGTAACCCTAAAACAGATCCACTTGATTTAACAAGGTTTTGGTCAGGATAAAATTCACTAGAACCTTCTAAAAATCATGGAAACATATTCTCTAGGGTTTAAAAACTTCAATTTGGCCCTTAGAACCTATTTTGACCTAAATTGGGGTCTAAGGCAAATATTTACCCCAAATTAGGTTTTTACGTAAATTGCCTTGGCAAACGTTGTCAAACCCAAAATCCAACTTCTTCGTTGGATTCCTTAGGTCCAAAATAGGTTTGTACCGAAATTTGGACCTAAGGGGAATTCATCTTAACCTACTTTGCAAACAGGTACAGTCCAATTACATTTCTACCCTATCTTTTGAAAACCTCTGCAGAAACCCCCTATCTTTGTCTTCGTTCTTTGCAATTCGGTCCCTCCACCATTATATAGGAGGGAATCCTACTCCGGTGAGATTTTGAGGGTAAGATCTCTCTAATTTCTTAGAGAATCCCCTTCAAAATTGAAAGTGAGATTCTCTGAGAAATCTCCTCCAGTATGAACACAATTTGAGGCTTTATTTGGTACTCAATCTCTCATGCGAATGAATGAGAGATTCGGGTCTCCTTCAAAATTCCTTCTCCGGTGAGCTTGTCGTGCTTGGAAGCTTGGCTTCCAAGCACGAATCCATCCTCCAGGGCCTATATAAGCAGACCCAAGTCACCCTGCAACTCCTAAGCTTGACATTGGCCAGAGAATCCCTCTAATTCGTCTCCTCCTCCAGCCAGTGGCTTAGTAGGCTCCGGCGACCTCCCTCTCTTTCCCTTGTCACCCAGCCACAATACCAGTGGCAGGGTTCTCTTCCTCCTATTCATCCGCATCACGTCGCACCCACCGATGCCTCTGCATTCCCTTCATCGTCGCCGTCCCCCTACTGGGCACTTCATCTCCGGTGATGGCAATACGAGCCGGCTACCATCATTGCCTCCCCCTTCATCTCTTTATGTCCAGCTAAGTCCTCTCTCCTTTCTAATCCCTTTTCGCTCTTTATTTCTTGAAAGTGCTCCTCGACGCACTCAATCACCATCACCCCTCCCATCTCCGACCAGACCTCCGAAGAGGTGTCCCCGACGCTCCACACCTCCATCCGCCTTGCCAACTACCCCATAAGCTCCGCAACACTTCATTGATAATAAAGCCTCACTACACTCTTCGCGCCACGCCCTCAAAACACCCCCCGAACACACCCACTCTCACGCACACAGGGTGCCCTAGGCACGCACACTCCGATGGCACCATGCCATGCCAATCGCCGCAACACATTTGTTGTGTCTTAGCAAAGCTTTTTGAGCTTTCTGACGAGGCCGCGAGGTCGTTTTGCATGTTAGTAGGTTTGGAGGTCCGCCGCCGTTGATGCAAGCAAGCAGCTTGCTCGCAAGCTCCCTCCAGGTCTCCCCGCTCCAGGCTAAGAGTCCCAGGGTGTGCGGACTTCTCTCACGCACAACTCCAGGCAAGAAATTGCCTTTGAAGACCGAAGTAGCCGCTGCAATCAAGCGAAGACTCCTGCTGTGGACGTACGCGAAGGGAGGTGGGAAGATAGTCCCACCTCGGAAGCTGTTGGCGTGTCGCAACTGAATAAATTGAAAAGGTGCATTAGGTTGTTCGCCTCCTACCCCTGGGTGAGGTCGCACTCACCCTCTCACTGCCTTGTCCGTGACCTTGCTTCTGCGGACCTGGCGTGACCTGTATACCCGACCCTCCACTCCTGGCCCACCACCACACACCGATGGGCCTGGTCCTGGGTGTGTACCCAATTCGATTACTCGAGAAAGCAGCTCTGGGAGAGCGAGTGGAAGAGAGAAAGAGGAAGAGAGAGCGTGCGCGGGTAGGGATAGGTTTTGCTCTCGCAGGAAAGGAGAAGAAGAAGCCAAGGAAGAAGAAGGCGGAGGCCTGAGAAAGCTAAGGAAGGAGAAGGCAAGGTTAAAGAGGAAGAAGCTAAAGTCAGAGAGGTTGAAGGGCAAAAGAAAGAAAGAGGGGGAAGGAGAGGAAGCTAAAGGCAGAAGAATGGAAGGAGTCGCCAGAAGAAGAGAGAGAGAAGAAGAAAGGAAGCTTCAGATCAGAGAAGAGAAAAAGAGGAGAAATAAAGCATTGTAGCACCCATAGTTTAAGACGTCTGATTCACAAAATCGGAGGTCCATTTTTTGTGTTTTCTTTATATACATTGATATTCTGTGTTTACATTTATCTTTTTGCACTATAACTTTGGTTTTCATTGCATATTATATTTAATTTCTCAAAGTTGTGCTCTTGATTTCTAAACCCCGATTTGCCTCCTGTGTTCGACCTCAAACTTAAAACTTTGAGTGATAAAATCTATTTGTTTTCGAACGATTTCGATGTATACTACGACACATCGATTTTAAAACACTGTTTTCGCTCGTAAACATTTTAGCGCCGTTGCTGGGGAGCAACGGGCGATTTAGAAATCTTGATCATAATTTCTGATTTGGTACTAACTTGATATATCTCTTTTGTTGTGATTGTTTCAGGGGAGAAGATTCAAAGGAAGATGGTTGCACAGCAAACACACCTGAGGTAGGTAATCTCTTATTAGTCCTTTCTCTTGAGCCCCTCACTCTGAAAAGGAAAGACAAAATAAAATCAATTAGGGCTACCTGCTTTCTATCTTTAGCTAATTCACCAAAGTTCCCTAATTTTTATTTCAACAACAAATAGTGATTTGTGCATCCATTTAAGATAACTAGGGCTACCACCTTCTTGATTGAGACCTAGATACCATATTTTTGGTAACTAAATTGGACAAAAAATATAGCCAAATTAAGGATTCCAATTTAGGATTTTAGAGACATCTTTCTAAGCAAGAATCAACTATCCAAAAAGTGGTGTGCCTAAGCCTTGATTGAAAAGACTTGTTCAAGAGAAACCCTAAAATTCAGGCATTTAATTTCACTTGAATCCTAAAAGAAAGGATCTAAAACTTCTCAAAGGACAAATAGGTGAAGTTGACCCTCGTGTTGGGTCAACCAACATTTAAATTATGTCACTTTTGCATTCAATACATCTAAAGTTCAAGTGAAATCTTAAACACTTTTGCTCTTAAACAAAAGTGGTAGACCTAAGAGGTCAAAGTTCTCATTCTGGTCTACTTGAAACCTCAGTGACGAGAGGTCGGGTGGGGGAAATCCTGTAACTCGTAGGGATGCTCTACCATGTAGGGGTCTTTGCGGGACTCTCCCTCTCTGGCTACCCAGGTATTTATCAAGTGGACGACTTTCTGACTGAGGGGTATCATCTGCCCCGAACCTCTATAGTCATTTAAATTTTTTTTTGTTTTGATTGGGTCCAGCACATTCTAATCTCGTCCAAACCATCGGTGCATGTTCGGTAGGAGGTCCTTAAGACTTCCTTTAGTGATTCACACCCACCGAGGCGAAGCTTCGACATCCGTGTTTGTGCAGCAACCCCACGACATAGACATCTCCTCTGATTCATTATAACCCAATTCTCCTTCCATCATCAACATGGCACAACCAGTAGAAGAGAATAATCTTGAGAACCAACTCCAGCGCCTGAATGATCTATTTTAAGCCTTTGTAAACTTGCCGCAGCGTTCTATGATATGAGATCACTACAATTCCGCTGAGGTAGCGATCGAACCTCGAGTCCAAATCTCGAATAGAGGTCCTGATTTTGAACTTAAGCCCAACGTGATTCATGCTATTCCAAAGTTTCATGGCTTAATTCCGAGGATCCCTTCCAGCACATCAAATAACTCAAACATCTGGCCCAGACTTTCGGGTCAGATGTTCAAAATTGGGATATTCTTCTTATGAAGATATTTTCCTTCTCTCTCATGGACAAAGCAACTCATTGGTATTAGACTCAGACGCGTCCAATCAACACTTGGGTTGAACTACAATCCGAATTCCTGAAAAAGTTATTCCCAGTTGGTCGGACAAATGCCTTAAAGACACCAAATCACACACTTCACCTAGCAATCTAGAGAACCTCTTCATGAAGCATGGGATCGTTTCCTGGATCACATGCGAAAATGCCCCCATCACAGAGGTCTTAAATGGGAATAAGTCCAGTTGTTTTACCAGGGACTCCGTGAAGATATCCGCTTATTTGTCAATGCAACCTGTAGATGAAATATCATGGGTCAACACGAAGACACTATGTGGGAAATTCTCGAGAATGTGAGAACTCGATCAATAATGACTCCATGGGCTTATTCGACCCTACGAATGCTCGTGCATCGACGAATCCGAGGGGTGCACACAAGACAGGGCCTGTCCGCATCCGTCGACTTGGAATTGATGGCCAGTCGGTTGGACATGGTCTCTATCGTAGAGAAGAAGGTGGATGAGCTGACTTGACATCTGCAGCGAGCTACTTCTGTGCAAAACCCGTTTGCATAGGCGCCTCTTGGGAGGGAAGCTGTGCATAACATCTATCATCGATCTACTTAAGGGATGGACCCGTATCCACTCTTGTCTGACACTAGGACCGGAGGAAACTCCGATCTGACCTACTCTAGTTTGGGGAACTTTGAACCCTCGTACTCTGACTTTCCTAAGGTTCCTCAGACCTGCGAGGACCTCAACGTCATCCAGAATGACCAATTCTCTAATACCTATATCCTTGGATGGCGAAATCATCCCAACTTCCTGTGGGCAGGAAATAATCAAAATCAAAGACCACCATATCAACCCTGTCCACAAGCCCTTTGTCCATATCAGCTGCCTCAGCCTCGGCTTAACCCCGCCTATTAATCTGGGCCAACGCAAACAGATCAAATAACTCTTATCCTTTGGACTCTGGCTGACATTCAGAAGACAAATGCAGCTATGCAAAAATAGCACAAGGACGAGATCATAGATGTTCGCAATCAACTCACCTAGATGGCGAATTCCCACTAACCTGGCACACTCCCTTCGTAAACTTTTCCGAATCTAAATAACGTGCCGAACCAGAGGCGCGTTATGAATCCAAATCCAGGCCAAGCCCACATGATTTATTAGGCCCCTTCTGTTCCATCACCTAATAGGATGAAGTTTCGACATCGTATGCGGGATTTTAGCAGCAGCCACGTATTTTATCAACTCTGAATCAAAACCAGGTAGGATTGAATTCTGTAATAACTCGTAGTGGCAAAGCAACACAAGGCCTACCTTATCCAAGCCACTTTCAACCTGGTAGTAACCCAAGCCCTAGGATAGTTATCCAGGACACCCTTGTCCCAGATCAACTGCTTGCACCTATTCTAGAGGAATCATCCAAGGTTCCATTTCCCGTGGCCTTGACCAAGGGAAAAAGGACAAACCCGTGGCTCTTGAGGAAGATCTGGTCAAGCTCTTTGAACATGTCCATATAGACATCCCCTTGATGGATGCAATCCGCCACGTACTGGCTTACGCACGATTTCTAAAGGATGTGTGTACGTTCAAGCGTAAGCTGCGAATCAAAAGTGGGAGTTCGATCGTACTGTCAGAGCAAGCCAGCTCTGTAATTTTAAGCAAACTCCCACCTAAGGCAAAAGATCCAGGTACTCCCCTGATTTCATGTACCATTGGTGATACCCAATTTGACAGAGGTTTATTAGATCTAGGAGCCTCCATAAAATTAATACCTATATCCCTCCTTAACCACCTTGAGGAATCTGAGTTTAAACCGGCAGAGGTGACATTGCAGTTGGCTGACCGATCTATTAAGTCACGCAAAGGAGTTCTTGAGGATGTCATCGTTACGGTACGGGATTTTTATTTCCCAGTGGATTTTCTAGTTTTAGATATGGATGCTTCAGAAAACCTAAAGGATACACCAATTATACTAGGGAGATCCTTTCTGGCCACTACTAGAGCCAATATAAATTATGAGGGCCAAATTGAATTGAAATTCGGGAACCAAACACTGAAGATTGACATCTTTAAGGCCCAACAAGGGATTAATTGCGGCGTTATAGAACAGATATGTGATATCAAGGCTGTGGTTGATGAGTCGTATATTGAAGACAACCTGATTACTTCCGATCAACCAGAAGAGGATCAAAACCCACAATCAGAGGAGTTCGAATCTGACTTAGATACACCCATAACTCCTCCCCTTGCTCCGGACACACACCCTGAACCGCCCGCTGCTGCTGCTAACCCCATTCTGGAACTCAAGCCTCTTCCCAACCATCTGAAGTACGTCTTTTTCGATTTCAATCAGACGTTTCCTGTGATTATCAACTCTAGACTCGCACTTGATCAAGAATCTCTTCTGATTACTGTTCTCCAGCAACATCGTAAAGCTATTGGATGGACTCTCGATGATTTGATTGGTATCAGCCCCTCTTACTGCACACACCATATCTACACTGAAGAGGGCACATGACCATCCCGTGAAATGCAGAGACGTTTGAATCCTAATCTGTAGAAGGTTGTGAAAAAGGAGATCATTAAGTGGTTAAATGCAGGGATCATGTACCTGATCTCCGACAGTCGATGGGTGAGTTCAATCCAGGTTTTGCCTAAGAAGGCATGACTCACCGTAATCACGACTGAAACCGGAGAAATCATTCCGACTCATGTGGCGAATTCATGGAGAGTCTGCATTGATTACAGAAGACTCAATACTTCCGCAAAGAAGGATAATTTCCCACTACTGTTTATTGATCAGATCCTCGAGAAATTAGAAGGAAATATGTTCGTTTGCTTTTTGGATGGATACTCCGGTTATAACCAGGTGGCAATCCATTCTGAGAACCAAGAAAAGGCCACTTTCACCTGCCCCTTCGGGATGTATGCGTTCCGAAGGATGCCGTTCGGTCTCTGCAATGCACTTGCTACTTTTCAGCGGTGCATGCCTGCCATATTCTTAGATATGGTATGTGATTATATGGAAGTCTTCATGGATGACTTTTCAATATTCGGAGAATGATTTGACGATTGCCTCCTTCACTTGGTCGAGATCCTCAGGTGGTGCATTGACGTGAATCTGGTTCTTTCCTGGGAAAAGAGCCATTTCATGGTGTCTGAAGGAATTGTCTTAGGACGTCTAATATCAGAAAAAGGCATCCAGGTCGATCGAGCCAAGGTGAACTTGATTTCCAAACTCCCTATGCCTAGCTCGATCAAGGACATCCGATCTTTTTTGGGGCATGTCGGTTTTTACCGGTGATTCATTCCTGATTTCTCGAAGATTGCATGCCCCCTGACCACTCTGCTTTCTAAGGATGTACCTTTCGAAATCTCCAAGGAATGCACTCAAGCATTTGAAATCCTCCCTGATCGAGTTACCCAAGTCCTGATCCTACAGTCCCCTGATCGGTCTCAACCCTTTAAGATCATGTGCGATGCATCTGATTTCGTTGTAAGAGTGGTGCTTAGGCAGAAAATTGACGGGAAACCCGTGGTCATCTACTACGCTAGCAAGACACTTGACGAGGCTTAGCGTAACTATACGGTTACGGAGAAAGAGTTGCTAGTCGTAGTATTTGCCCTTGAAAAGTTCAGATCATCTCCTGGGTTCCCATATTATTTACTCGGATTACACAGCTGTGAGGCATCTCCTTGAGAAGAAGGATGTGAAACCTCGATTAATCTGCTGGATCTTGCCTTTGCAAGAATTTGACCTTGAGATTCACGACAAAGCGGGAAAATAGAACGTGGTAGCTGATCACTTATCCCACCTTCCTTTTGAGATCATCGATCTTCCGGATCCATCATGGAACATTTTCCTGATGAGCACCTCCTGACTATCAATACAAGGCTTCCATGGTTTGCTGATATAGCAGACTACTTAGCATCATATCAGATCCAAGAAGGACAAATTGCTTTCCAATGCCAAGTATTACTTCCGGGAAGACCCGTATCTTTTCCGCATCGGTGCTGATCAGATCATTCGACGATGTGTCGCGGAAGCGGAAATTCAGGACATTGTCTTTCTGCCATGACCAGGCATGCGGTGGACATTTTTTAGGTCATAAAACCACAGTGAAAGTCCTCCAGTGCGGCTTCTATTGGCCCACGATTTGCAAAGATGCATACAATCACTGTAGGGCATGCACTCGTTGCTGGACCTTAGGCAACATGAGCCATTGTGATATGATGCCCTTGCAGCCGATTCTTGTATGTGAAATCTTTGACATGTAGGGGTTGATTTTATTGGACCCTTTCCTATTTCGGATGGCTTCGAGTACATTCTACTTGCTGTTGACTACGTGTCCAAATGGATCGAAGTCATTCCGACCCGAACCAATGATCATAAAGTAGTTGTCAAATTCATTCATTAGAACATCTTTTCATGGTTCGGGATTCCGCGTGCTATAATTTCTGATGGAGGGACCCATTTCAGTAATGCTTAGTTTAGGTCATTGATGACCAAATATAGGGTGTCGCATGGAATCTCTACTCCATACCACCTCCAAACTAATGGTCTAGCTGAGCTATCAAATCGGGAGATCAAGAAAATCCTCCAGGTTACTGTTTGACCTGATAGGAAGGACTGGTCATCCCAACTTTCGGAAGCTTTGTGGGCTTATAGGATTGCCCACAAAACCCAATTAGGTATGTCTCCCTTTAGATTAGTGCACAGGAAGGCATGTCACCTCCCCGTTGAATTGGAGCACAAGGCCTATTGGGCAGTACAGAACTGCAACCTAGATATTTCTAGGGCGGGAACCCACAGAAAGCTTCAAATAAGCGAGATCGATGAATTACGTCACGACGTGTATGAGAACTTGCGAATTTACAAAGACGGGTTAAGGCCTTTCACGACAAGCACATATCTAGAATGATCTTTCATCCTGGTCAAAAAGTCCTCTTTGATGCCAAGCTTAAACTGTTCCCAGGAAAATTACGATTAAAGTGGATCGGATCTTACCTTGTCCGACGAATCTTTGGAAATGGAGCCATTAAGATCAGTCCACTCAGCCACGATTTAAAACCTTTCGTCATGAACGATCAGAGATTCAAAACGTTCATTTACTTGACCGATACAAATTTGGCTGAGATATCCTTTACCCTCCATTCTACCTGAGCTCATTGCACCCAACCGATGGCGTAAAACTCAGTGCTTAACGGGAAGCAACCCGTCATTCTTGAAAAACCCGAAGCATTGCTTGACATTCCTACGCTGAATTCATATTGCACTTTAGGGTTCATCCATTAGAACAACCGACCCCACCTCAAGTACTCGTACCCGTGTTTTGAAATCGTTCGCAATAGTCACTTCAACCCGTTTGCCCACCCAAAACCTATGCTAGTGAATGATCTCAGCTGAACTCAAATCCACCTAATTTACAATGGAGACATTGCAAATTATAGGTATGGGGGGTATGAAAGTGTAAAACACCATAAAAACTCATCTCACAAGAAAAGGTTTTAACAAAAAAATCACATATCACAAAAATACCAAAAAAAAGAAAAAGTCTTGAAAAAGAATAAAAAAATTCTGAGGGGAGAGAATTTTGAGGCCATACAAATCATGGGGAAAAATAGGGGAAAAGTGAAAAATGTAAAAAAAAAAGGGGCACAAAGCGAAAAGAAAAAAAAGAAAAGATAATTATTAGTAAGAAATTATGGGATTAACTAAGTTCTAGACCACATTAAGAAGAAAATGAAAGAAAAAAGTGCTAATGAGACACAAAAGGGATTAGTAGGAATGCTGATCTTAGGCCTCTTAGGCTAGACTCCTAGGCTTAAAAATTCAAGTATCCACTAAGTTCTGGATAGTGCTGAAGAGGTTGGTGAAAATGTGAAGCTTAAGTATTAGGTCTAAGGCTTACGGAGTATTCGACCTTGTTAACTGGCCTCTGGTTTGCAGGACTCGGTAACCTAAGCACCCCAATCCACAACAGTCTGGTTCAGTGCGCATAATTATCAAAATCACGCAAAAGAGTTTAAGTGTTCTGAAAAAGTCGCCTAGATTAGGAGCAGCAGATCAACACAAGTTGATTTGGACGAGTGCCCGGTGCAGAGAGGCGGGAAATTCCCCTCGAAGATGTGCAATAACATATCGTCTCCTCGATTATTTACATATCCTACTGGGGGCACATAGCACTCTGTGCTGGTTCAGATGTCGTGGATGGCATTATCACGAAATGTTAATTGCCAGGGTCTGGATTTAGCTACAGAACACCATGGGCAGGATTATCTCGAAATCTTAAAAGTCAGGGTTCTGGGGGTTGCCATGGGCGGTGCTATCATGAAGCATCGATTTCCAGGGACCCTTCGAGGATTGATGATGGGGACGAGGAATCTGATACAAATCGTGTTGAGAAGCCAATCCGAAGTTAGAAATAAAAAGAAAAGAGAAAGAAAACTCTCCAAACAAAGAAATTCCTTTGTCTCTCTTACAAAAAATGCACTGCAAACTGAATCGAGGCTAAAATATGTTACAAGCATGGGTGCTATAACCGCGGAGTCCAACGAACTTTAGGATAGTTCCTATGGGCCTTAAAAACCTTCGTAGAGGGCTCAGGCTAGAGCTGGTCAGGTCCGGATCTTGGTTGGTACTTGAGTACATGTAGGCGTACTATCGACATTCTAACCTAATCAGAAAGAAAAAAGAAAGCACTCATCATAATTTGTGAATATCAAGGAACTCATGGTCTAGAACAGAATTTAAAACCTTAAAATTTTGCTAATGGACTAGCAAAAGTTAGGCGTGGGGGTATGATGGGAACACCATCATGAGCCCTAACTCATTTTGACCCAAAAAAGAGAATAAAAGGTCCTACATACCAACTGGAGGTCTTAACTCAATGAATAACCATTCTGAGAGAAAAGTAAGAAACAATGAGTAAAACTGTAATTTTACCATTGTAGTACAGCAGTGGGATTACTCATGGGCTAAACACAGGTTAAATGGTCTTAACAAGATAAAAAGTGGGTTGGTTTAAATAGAAAAGGGTTCATATGGATTTTAGGAATTAAATAACTTCTTGTAACTTTAAAACAAATCCACTTTATTTAATAAGGCTCTGGTTAGGAAAAAATTCACCTAACCCCTCTAAAAATCATGGAAAAATATTCTCTAGGGTTTAGAACCTTCAATTTGGTCCTTAGAACCTATTTTGACTTAAATTAGTGTCTCAGACAAATATTTGCCCTAAATTAGGTTTTTACGTAAATTAGCCAGTTAAACGTGGTCAAACCCAAAATTGAACTTCGCCATTGGATTCTTTAGGTCCAAATTAGGTTTGTACCAAAATTTAGACCTAAAGGGAATTCATCTTGACTTACTTTTCAAACAGGTCCAACCCAATTACATTTTTACCTTATCTCTTGAAAACCTCTGCAGAAACCCCCTATCTTTATCTTTGTTCTTTGCAATTAGGTCCCTCCGCCATTATAGTGGAGGGAATCCTACTTCGATGAGATTTCGAGGGCAAGATCTCTCTGATTTCTCAGTGAATCCCCTTCAAAATTGAAAGGGAGATTCTATGAGAAATCTCATCTAGTATGAACATAATTTGAGGCTATATTTGGTACTCAATCTCTCATGTGAATGCATGAGAGATTTGGGTCTCCTTCAAATTTCCTTCTTCAGCGAGCTTGCCGTGCTTGGAAGCTTGGCTTCCAAGCATAAATCCTCCCTCCAGGGCCTATATAAGCAGACCCAAATCACCCCGCAACTCCCAAGCTTGACATTGGCCAGAGAATTCCTCTAATTCGTCTCCTCCTTCGGCCAATGGATCAGAAAGCTCCGTCGACCTCCCTCTCTTTCCCTTGTCGCCTAGCCACAATACCAGTGGTAGGTTTCTCTTCCTGTTGTTCATCTGCATCGCGCCGCACCCGTCGATGCCTCTATAGCCCCTTCATTGTCGCTGTCCTGCCCCCACTGAGCGCTTCGTCTTCGACGACGGCGATACGAGCCGGTCGCCATCTCTGCCTCCCCCTTCATCTCTCTACGTCCAGCTAAGTCCTCTCTCCTTTCTAATCCCTTTTCCCTCTTTATTTCTTGAAAATGCCCCTCGACGCACTCAATCACCATCACCCCTCCCTGCTCCTACCAGACCTCCGGCGAGGCGTCCCTGCTGCTCCACACCTCCATCTGCCTCACCAACCACCCCATAAGCTCCGCATCACTTCACTGATCATAAACCCTCACTCCACTCACCATGCCATGCCCCCAAAACATCCCTCGAACACACCCACACTCACGCACACAAGGTGCCCTAGGCACGCACACTCCAGCAGCACCACGCCACGTCGACCCCTGCAACACATTCATCGTGTCTCGGCGAAGGTTTCTGAGCTTTCTGACAAGGTCGCGAGGCCGTTTTGCATGTTAGCAGGTTTGGAGGTCTGCTGCCATTGACGCAAGCAAGCAGCTTGCTCGTGAGCTCCCTCCAGGTATCCCCGCTCTAGGCTAAGAGTCCCAGGGTGCGTGGACTTCTCTTGCGCACAACTCTGGGCAAGCAATTTCCTTCGGAGATTGAAGTAGCCATTGCAATCAAGCGAAGACTCCTGCTGCAGACGCACGCGAAGGGAGGTGGGAAGATAGTCCCACCTCGGAAGCTGTTGGTGCGCCGCAGTTGAATAAATTGAAAAAGTGCATTAAGCTCTTCGCCTCCTACCACTGGGTGAGGTCCCACTCACCCTCTGACTGCCTCGTCTGTAAGCTTGCCTTTGCGGACCTGGCATGACCCGTATACCTGGCCCTACACTCCTTGCCCACCCCCACATGCTGTTGGGCCTGGTCCCAGGCGCGTGCCCAATCCGATTACTCGAGAAAGCAGCTCTGGGAGAGCGAGTGGAAGAGAGAAAGAGGAAGAGAGAGCGTGCGCGGGTAGGGATAGGTTTTGTTCTCGCAGGAAAGGAGAAGAAGCCAAGGAAGAAGAAGGTGGAGGCCAGAGAAAGCTAAGGAAGGAGAAGGCAAGGTTGAAGAGGAAGAAGCTAAAGTCAGAGAGGTTGAAGGGCTAAAGAAGAAAGAGAAGGAAGAAGAAGCTAAAGGCAGAAGAAAGGAAGGAGTCGCCAGAAGAAGAGAAATCAGAAGAAGCGAAAGAGAGAAGAAAGGAATCTTCAGATCAGAGAAGAGAAAGAGGAGAAATAAAGCACTGTAGCACCCATAGTTTAAGACATCTAATTCACAAAGTCAGACGTCCATTTTTTGTGCTTTCTTTATATACGTTGATATTCTGTGTTTACATTTATCTTTTTGCACTATAACTATGGTTTTCATTGCATATTATATTCAATTTCTCAAAGTTGTGCTCTTGATTTCTAAACCCCAATTTGCTTCTTATGTTCGACCTTGGACTTAAAACTTTGAGTAATGAAATCTATTTGTTTTCGAGCGATTTCGACCCATACTACGATGCATCCATTTTAAAACACTGTTTTCGCCCGTAAACAGTAGGTCTTTTAGTTTCCTCGCCAGCCGATAGGTTGCTGAACCATCCACATGCTTTTTCTCCCACCACTGACACACCATCTCTTTAAATCCCTCTTCCTTAAGCCAAGACCTTTTGAATTTAAAATAAGTACCTGTGATGGATTCCTCCCCGCTATCCCAGAACAAGGGAGTATGATCTGAAAAGGGCCTAGGCATTCCTGTCACAGCAGAGTTGGAATCTCGCCAGTAAATCCACTTTCCCAAAGATCCTATCCAATTTTGAAACCAACACGTTCCCATTCCTCCTTGTAAACTCAACTCTAGCCAAGGGGTACTCATTCAAGCTAACTGATAGACCACCAGTTGGAAACCAAGGGAAGCTCGGTTGGCTCTTTCGTTCCCTCTTATCTTTCTCTAATAGCACACAATTAAAATCTCCTCTCATGATCCACGGTATACCCTCAGTACTACCTGACATCTGATGTAGTTCAGTCCACAGGTTACTCCTCAATTGATCTGCACATGGACCATAGATTCAAGGGATGACCATGTCCTGACCATCCCCTACTATTGAAATTTGCAAGACACCTGCAACTGACCCTTCCAAACTTCTTTTAGAACCAACTTAGATGTCTTCCACCACATGGCCAGACCTCTAGATCTTCCTTGTGAATCCATTGCCCGGACATCAGCTTGACCACCCTGAAGGAGTGATTGCCACAAAGAAACTCCTTCAATGTGGGTTTCCTACAGCATAGCGCAATCCACCTCCCACTCCCGAAGGTAGCAAGCTAGAGAAGCTCACCGCACCTCGTCGTGTAGCCCACGCACATTCCAAGCCATAATCCTCATCCATTGGGCTCTTTAACCCCCTGATGCTCCCCAGCCCTTCTCTCTACGCATAGAATGGATGCAATCTTCTCTTCCTTCAATTTGTGACCTCCACCAGTTGTTCTTCCCCGAAGCTTATAAGGGGAGTGCATAGCCTTACCCTTTGAGGACAACCCTATATCATAGCTTGGGCCCTTCGGTGTCATAAAAGAGAAGGGATCGAAACTGTGTTGAGGTGAACCGTGTAACCTCTTGCCCCTGTCGGTCTTGATTCACCACTACAAGATCCCTACTGATTTCTGCCCCTTGCATCATGACGCTCGCTGTTGATGGTTCCACCCAGTTCATCTCCTCCTCCCGCATCTCTGAGAAATGTAGCTCCTTTCTCTTCTTGGGTTTCAGCCGATCTGTCTCGAAGGGCCTACAGTTGTCAGCAATGTGCACTCCAACCTCCTTGTGTGCCCTTTGCTGCCCCTGTTGCGATTCTTCATCACGAAGGATAGCCAGCTTCAGCCGAAGGAGCCACGAGCTTCCATACACCTGAGTATAATTTTGTCTGGAATTGCCCCCCCCCCCTCAACACAGTCACCTCCACCTTGATTAATCTCCCATCCCTCATGCAGAGGCCTACCCTTGCATTCTCTACCAAGGCGGCGAAGCCCGCCATCACCCCTACCACCACCCCTCTGGTTCGGAGATGCAAAGCAAGCCCCCAAATCTCCATAGTGCCCCTCCTATTCTCCGTCCTCTGTGGAGGTTGGTCCTGCAAGGCCCCATCGAAGAGGGACACCAGCCTCCACAAAACAGTCGTCCCCTCGAAGATTGTTGTGCGAAAACAAAGACCTTCCACATCAAGCATACCCAAGTCGAACAGCACAAAATGAGCGCCACCCAGATGCGCCACCTTCCAGCCCTGAGATGATAAGGATAGGGATCTTACTAGGTTTTGAATCCGCTCGAGGGAGAATGAGCCGGTCATAATCTCTCCAATCAAGGCACCCCTTATTGCCATCTTCACCGCCCTAACCTCCTCTGTTTGAGGGACTTAAACATCATACGCTTGCCCTATACTCACCAACGACGGTGGTGGCACTGCTCCCTTCGCTTCTTGGCTCCTTTGTTGTCCGCCTTCATTCTTGTCCTTCCTTGCCCTCTTGCACGAATCCTTCTTATGACCCCAGCCTCCGCATGCCAAACACAACGTAGGATATCTGCAAACTACTGCCATGTGACCCCTTCCCCTACATCGGTAGCACACTATATCTGCATTCCCACCTCTCCGTCTCCTCCAGGAGTCTGCAACCCCATGGGTTGCGCGAGTGTTAGCCCTACTGGCCTCCATCCTCTCTCTTTGATGCCACCTCTTAGACCTCCACACCCTCCAGCCGTCGTCTTCTTCCCTAACCCTAGTTGCCATCCTTCGCAATGGTCTTTGATCTTGATTTTAAAAGTTGCCGGAAGTTTTGTAGGATGAAACAAACTCATTAAAGTCGAATTCAGGGACTTTAGAAATCAAATGAAGTCTGTCATATTGATCTGAGTTTTAGGTTCATGCGGCCAGCAGTTGAGCTCCTTTGAGCTTAGGTTGAAATTCCAAGCTTTTCAGAACTTATGTGGGGCGATTTTAATCCTCTAAAAGTACTTAGAATAGGATTAGAACCTCTGAAGTGTTAATTGAGCTAATTTAAAGTTTCAAAGCTTTCCTCTGTTGGTCTATTATGGAAATTACGATTCCAAGCAGTTCTGAAGTTAAGAAGCTTTCCTTTAGGCTCCTTTGTTCACTTATGGTAGCACCATCATTGGTGATAATTAACGTAATTTATCCTAGTTGCAGTAATAAATGCTCGTTAATATTCATCAGAAGATCATAATTCTATTCTGAGTTAAGTTTGAGAAGAGAAAATAAGTTAATTCTACTGTTTTAACACCTAATCACAAGTGCAAATTAACTAAGGGGTTAATTTGGGCTTAATATAAGGTTAAATGAGCTTAATTTCCCAAGAATTGGGCCTAAGCTGACTAAAATAGGATTTTTCGCATTTTGAGGATTATTTTATTACTAAAAATCCTAACTACAGCCTCACTTCAAATAAATGGGTTCTGGTGGAAATAAATGTAATCTAAACATCCTAAAAATCATTTAAAAATACTCTATGAAGTTTGGAACCTTTACTTTGACCAAAGGAACCCATTTTGACAAAAATAGACTTAGGCAAGAATTTGTTCTATTTTAAGCTTCTGTGTAAATTACCCAGTCAAACTTGGTTAAAACTCAAATCTGAGGTCACCATCATATTCCTTGGGTTCAAATTAGGTTAACCGTAAAATTTGAGCCAAATTAGAGTCCATCTTGACCTAGTTTTCATTTTAGCCCACAGATCTCTATTTATTATTACATATGGCCCCCTATCTTTTGTGTTCTTATTACAACCATACCTCTATCTTTTTTTTCTTGCATCCAGGTCCTTCCTCCATTGCCTCCTCCAAACATAGCATCTGCAGCAGCTTCTAAACCCATGGTAGGCGAGTTTCAATTAAGGATTTGACCGATTAAACCTCAATCAAATCTCACCAATATTGGTGAGATTGATCGCAAGATTATTCTCGATCGTTTGAGAATCTCCACGAGTCTTACAGCCAAGGTCGAGTTCAAAAGTCAACAAGAACACTTGCCAATTGAGCCTAATTGGCTTAATTGAGTTGGGATTAGGCTCTATATAAAGAGCCCAACTCCTACGGATCAAACATGTACTCGAATTGCCAGAACTTCCCCCTTTCTTCCTCCTCTTCTGTACATTCCGACGCACCACTGGAGCTCCTCCAACCCCTGTCTTCACCCTTTGCCACATACGATAGGCAGAGGGGTTTGCTTCCTCGTCGTCATACGAAACTTCTCACGAAGCTTCAGCATCTACCACGCCTTCTTCCGCTCTGGCCAACTCTTCTCCTTCCTCCCTGGTGCACCACCGATGACCCACTCCGCTCCTTTCTTCAAATTAGTATAGGGCTTCTTTCCCCTCTAATTAGAGTTTTGGAGCTCTAGAGCTCTAGACATTAGATCCTTCACCTTCTCCAACTTCGACCTTCGCCACGCTAACCACCTTCACTGCCTTGCCTCCTCCGTCTTCCACCCTCTTAATTAGGTTGGGCAAAAGCCTCCCCACATCTCCACGCACCTTTTGCTCAACCTAATTTGATCCCACGTCGCCTCCATCACCCTCCTCGGCCTCGATTTCTTGAGCTCCATCAGAGCTTCATTGCTGGTTGCCACACAAGTCCAAACACCAAATCACCACCACCACCAGCTTCGCCTCACTCCGACGAAGCTCTCTACACATTTGATTAAGGCCCTAGGCTTGTATTCTTTTTGCAGGACGTTCATCGTTGTCGGTCATCTTCTTCGGTGCTGTTCACCTCCGTCCGGCATCCACTTGCATAGCTTCTACCTTCCTCGAGCGCAGAATAGCTCCAGGAGTCCTCCTGGATCCTTAATTTGTAGGATAGAAGCTAGCTACAGTAGCAATTGGACGAAGCTTCCTCACGCAGAGACACGCAAGAGTGGCACTGATAGTGCCACATTGTGAGTGATTGAGATCACTACAGCGTATATCAGTTAAAGTGCGCCTTAGCTATTCGGCCAAGCATAGGGGGTTGAGTCCCCAGCATACCCACGCCATACGCACGCCCTCTCCTGCCCACGCACGAACGGGCGAGTTTGGGCCTGAACCAGATCCGAATAGAAAAAGAAGAGAGAGAGGAGAAATTGTTGGGCCCAGAGGAAAAGGCTCGATTTTGCTTGGGCTAGCTTTGGTGTGAACTTTAAGACGACGGAGGCTTTTGTTGGGCTGAAAAATTGCCTAAGTGTTTGAGGCTTAATTTGAGTAGAAAACACATTTTTTTTGCTTCATATTCTCATTTATTTTTGAGTTTGATAGTGACACTCATTGACTTTTTTTTTTAATCAAACTCCTGTGCTTCAAGTTTATTACTTGATTAGTGGCTAAATTGGGAATTATTTGCTCCCTGAGATTACCTTGGACTCACAATTCGAGAATATAAATTTAAATGTCGATTCGCTTTTATTGACTATACTACAACGCATATTTTAAACTCAACGAAAGAGCGTTAACATTCATTGAGGAGTGTTAGGCACAGAGAGAGATTCATTAAGTCAAGGAGAGAGAGAGATTAGGTGTAGACATACTTTGCATGTGTTGGGTTTAGACTTGTTGCTACTATTGTAAAGTAGCCATGGCGAGATGAAGATCAGGTGTAGTCAACAACTCAATTGGACTAATTGAAGGATCCAATCAGAGATTTTGTCTATGTTGGAGTTGTTAGAGATGATTATAGACTCAATTGAAAAGAATTGAATTAGATTGGAGTCGAATTTGATCGAATCAGTTAGGTGGAAGCACAAGAAGAAAAGGGATATATTTAGTCTCACCTCGGAAATGAAGAGCCACTTATAGCGATATAAAACGAATCGCGTTTGATGCCCTCTTAAGTGTCGATGCCTTCAAGTCTGTGAGCGAGCGTGCCCTCTGACCAAGCTATACCCTTGAGCATATCCTGTGGCCTTGTGGTGTGGCCTCTAGGCACCTGTGGTGGTGATGGTGCCACATGGCCGTGCCAATGAAACTGTGATGCGGTCCATCTGGACCATCAATTCAGTTCAGAGCACTTAGTGCCACGTGGGATCATTTTGAGTAAAAAGCTTAAGTGTTAAGCTTGTGCTTCATGTGATGTGCTGAGAATTCTAAGCATTGAGAACACTTAGTGAAATTTGAAGAATTGTGGCTTTATTTACATAGAACTTATATGTTTTTCTAAAGCAACATTTTTTTTAGAATAATGGAATTAATTCTTCTTTTTTTTTTGCATGTTATTATTTGGAATTTGTTACGACCCGATTTCCGAATCCCTACAGGACACGAGACTGGACTAACTCGACTGATCCCAAGACTCAGTTGTCTAACGAGAAAGTAACCAAAAAGTAGGAAAGTAAACCACATTCACTATGCTAAGGAACTAACAGTAACAAAAGTATAGTAGTAAAGAAGTAAAAACTACTACTGTACATACCACCACAACAGTAGAAAAGTAACCAGATACAAGAATATAAAGTACAGAATGTAAGAGTACAAACGTAAAAGTACAAGAGTCTACTCACTACTACAGAAGAGTATAGCGAGAGAAACTACAGCTACTGGGTTCTACTAGGCCCAGCACCCTCTGCAGTCGTAGGCTCTGGCTGCTCAACACCTAGACCTGAAAAGGGTTATGAGTACACAAAGTCAGCGAACGCTGAGTAGAGTGGCAATCAACTAACTAAAGTAGTAAAGGTGGACAGGTAGCTGTTGTTTTTCAGTTACTTTCTTTAACTAATTATTCTTTTTCACCACTTGGTTTATTTATTAGGTCTCTTTCTTGATCTCAAATGTTCCTCGTGGGAACGATCTTGATTGCAGTCTTTTCCGAAGAGTAGAAGGCACATGTGGTGCTCCTGGCCAGGAGTCTCCCGTGGTGATCCTACATCCAGTCAATCACTCCAAGGTCATGGACAGACGTAACGGTGACTACGGCACGCGGGATAAGCTCACGGGTAGCTACCCCGCACTGGCACGCGGACAGTCATTTTCGTTAGCGGGTGCGCCCAAAGTACAACACAGAACCAGTACAGGGTCTACCTCTCTCAGTAACAGAGGTCTAGCCCCTAAGAACCAAACAGGGGTCTCACCCCTCTGCAGTCCACGCATCCTCACCTGACTACCCTGGCTTGCCTAGTGGGCCTAACAAGTCGGTGTAGGGCGGCTAGCGGAACCCTGGGTCCTGTGGGGTGGCTAGCTTTCTCCCTACACTAGTAGCTCTCCCCGGTACTGTGTACGCGAGGGTCAAGAAGTCGATACAAAGTGGTCAATTCTAACCCCGGATCTCAACCCAAGGGCGGCTAGCTCCGCTCTACACTAAACAGGGGGACAGTCGCTTTCCTTGGTACTCTGTACTCAAGGGCCAGCTCACTTCCCCACTCACATTTCCAGATCCATTCCATTTATTTTCAGGAGCTCTACTCCTAAATCCCTGTAGGGTTCATGTTCATATTCCTCAGTTCAAGCCATATCAGGTTTCATCATTTCTTTTTGCATTCTCAGATTCTATATATGCAGCTCGCATTGCTATCGTTTACATTTCCATGCACATGTTATACACAGGTAGCTCGTATTTCCATCATTCACATTATCATTCTCAATTTATGTACATGTAGCTCGTATTATGTGATTTAACATATACAACATGAATTTACATGCAACAGTTTGCTAGCATAAGTACTTTACATTTCACAGGAAGCTGTTATTTATTTACAGGCAATTGTTATCATTCTATCTACTCATTTAAGACTGCAATTCAATCATCCATTACAGACATGTCAAGTGTTTCTCGTCCTAGGATTCATGCTATATCCTAGGTTTTAATCATTCATTTCACACATGCATTTAGATTATAATTAATTTAGGGGGAAGTCACTCTACCAGTAAACCCAGGAGTAGTGGGGGCTTGAATGACAGGCTCACATGCCTCAACAAGTCTCGAACCCGCAATGGAACGAAGTTATATCACAAGGAACAATCACAAGAGAACTATCAGAATAGTATGGAAAACCTTCTAATAAGTAGAGGAACTCACAAGGAATGCATCGGTATCTTATTTGCGTAAAATGGAACTCAAATGGACCCTAAACGGGTCAAAAATAGGGTTTCTGTCTCAAATCAGACGTCTAGAACATCTTCCAGACGTCTTAAAAGAGTCAAGTAACGTACTTAAGTCTCTGCGCCAATCTTCAAACATCCAGGAACTCTTCTGGACCGTCTGGATCCAGCTCCAGACGTCCAACCACCTCTCCGGACGTCTGGAAACGCTTCCCGTCGTCTGGTACGTCACCCAGACGTATGAAATGCGTGGGAGGGCATGTCCCGTGCCTTCCCGAAGCGAATCCTGCGTGCAGACATCGAATCTCTCAAAATGGGAATGCAAAAAGGGATCGGCGGAGCGGCCTGCATGGTCGTATCCGCAAAGAGGATGTACCTTCACGAAGCCCTCTCCTCAGACGTCTAGAACCACCTCTAGACGTCCATACCGTCGTCTAGAGGTCACTCAAGACATCTGATTTTGGGAAAAACCCAGAACCAGAACTTGCTTCCGCTGCTCCCACGTCGCACGTAGCCGCGCCGTGCCCTCTCGCCTGCAGCTCCGACTGCAGCAGTGTCGGGGAGAACCTCCTTGACGCACTCCTCTGCCTCGCGCACGTGCGGCTTCGGCCGTGCGCTCACCGATGAGCTCCCACGCAAGCTCGCGTGTTCACCTCCTCTCCTCACGCCGCTCCTTTTCACGCCACTCCTCTACATCGCCCTTGCGCTTTTGCTCGCTCTGGGAAAGAAGAGAGGAAGGTGATTGGTGGCTGAGAAGTGAGGAGAACGAAGGAGGAGGGGTTTTATAAGCTGGGTTTAGGGTTTGCTTGGAGGCGAGGGAAGAGAGAGGAGGAAAAACGGGGGATACTGTTTGCAGGCAGCACGCGCGTAGACGCGAGCTCGTCCTCAAATTTTTCTATTTTCAGACGTTTGGGAATGTGTCCAGACGTCTGAAGAGACGTCTGACCCACAGTCTAGACGTCCTGAAAGGCTCAAACAGTACGTGTCTTAACAGAATTGATTTCCATGGTTAATGTTTTATTCTTGCAATTAATTCATGCTTGTAATGTATACTAATTAAGTGATTAAGCAAAAAAGTAACTTATTAGTAACTTAAGTAATCTATTAAGCTAAGTAACGTATAGTTTAAATAGTTAAGTAATTAAGATATGTTTATAGTTATTGTGTTAAGTATTATGTAAGTTATATAAGTAGAATTTAAGTAATTAGAGTAAGCTAAGTATTTAAGCAGTTAGGTACTTAAGTTAGTAACTTATTTAGTAAGTATGTAGTAGTATAAATAAAGTAATTTCTTATCTATGCTAATTCTAAGTTAAGTTGTAAATTAGAATGTAACTTATAGTTAGTTAAGTTAATAAGTTAAGTAGTTAAGTTATAGTAGTTCTAATTAAGTACTTTATAAGTATGTAGTATCAAGTTATATATATATTTGTGTGAATTAATTTAACTAAGTAGTTTAGCTTAAGTTAAGTATGAATTATAAGTTAAGTATATTAGTCTAAGTTATTAATTAATAGACCTTGGTGTTAATTTAAGTGAAAGAATAAAGGAATAATGAAAGAATAGGTGAATATTTTCCTAACTTAGCCTCCTAACGAACAACCTAAACTTTAAACCAGTGTAATTTATAAAATATGGTGACTACCTTACTATATCATGAAACAATAACGACATTATTAATAAAGTGAGTTAACTATATATCAATTTTTTTACACCATTGCCGGGGAGACAACTCGCATAAATTATATTAAGCAATATCATTTTGTTTATTCTTGCATTCATTTTGTATTCTTTATTTTAACTTATGATTTTTGTCTTCTTTGAAGACCTGTCTGATAGATTCCTCCTCATATGGTGGGAAAGGATCTTCCTTGTCCACCCATGTCTATAGCCTCAACAAGAAAATTAAGACATTAGAGCATCAAGATGTGGAGCAGGTGAAAAGATTGGACGAGGTCACCTCACAGTTGCAGGCCGCGACTCGCAAAATGGAGCGGTAAGAAGAGTTATTGGAGTACAACAAGAAGTAGGTCTTGTCGTATCTTTGAGGATCTGGACCTGGTCATTTGACATTTCACATACCGAGGCGTGGCAACGATGATCTAGGGTAGGTGGCATAGGTGCCCCAACATAGTGTTTATGTTTTCATATTTTCTTCCTTTTTGTTGTAATATTTGAACATCTTCTATATATATATATAAATTATTTTGACTATATAATTTGTTGTGATTGAATATTGTCTATATGGTTCCTTTCAAAAAAAAAATATTGCCTATATGGTTTTCTATTTCTTTAGTTTTATTCAATTATTGTACTAAAAAGATCAATTTGTTTAAAAAAAAAAATTCCAAACTTTTAGCGACGGTAGCCAAATGTTTACTCCATCGCGCTTCAATTTCCCGCGTACGGTATAATATCTTATTCAATGAAACTTATATGCCATTGGTGATGGTTTCATGAACTGCCGCCACGTACTATTAATGATAATTTCTAAAATAACCATCGTCTAAAGTGTTGAAAATTTTGGCGCGCATTTCACTCTCGCGCCATAGGAGTTGGAGATAGTTACTTAAAAAATCGTCGCTAAAAGAATATAATGGTTTAAAAACTGTCACCATTTCTTGGATTCCTTTGCACCTACACACGATGAAAAGGCAACGATACTGTCACAAAATCAAAATAACGATGACTCATTTCACGACGATCAAGGGCGACAGTTTTCAATGAATTGGCGACAGTTTACAACCGTCGCAAAGCATTCCTATCACTGTACTGAATGCTTAATCGTATTACAACTCTCTTCTTAACCAGAACAAATTCGCATATACTACAATTCAATTTTCCACTTGTAATACAAATTTTTACATTGGATTGTAATAAATAATTGTAGTACAAGTTTATCGTGTATATATAAGTTTGTTTTCACTTATAATACAAGCTTTCACATTTTTATAGTAAATATTTTGTAATACAAGTTTATCATGTGTTATAAGTCAATTTTTCACTTGTATTTTCTTTTTATAATATATGATTGCAACTATCTTTGAATTTAATTATCTTGTAATATATTATTTTGTTCGTGATATATCATTTATAACATGCATATTATTTCGTTACAAAACTCATTTCAATTGTTGTAACAGCTGTGCACAATTATTACAACCACATCTTGATATTATAACGCATGTTTTTCTTTGTTACGATCATTTTACGTTTATAACTCACATGCTAAATTGTTTTTAAAATTCTACAAGTGAGATTTATGCGTTCTTTTCTTTTTCTTTGCATATAATTTTATTTTTCCATTAATGATGTTTGTATTACAGAATCTCTTATGGTATAAGTAATTACCTATTTATAAAATGTTGATTCGTTGAAATATTAGTGCATCCTTTTTTTAGGAAGTTTTTTTTTTAAATTTTTTATTGAAGTTATATTGTTTTGGCAACTTCCTTTATTTATTATTCAATGCAAAATCACTTTCATTAATATAGGTGGTATTTGTTATCATCGTGAGATCTCCGGATGACACGTTGCACTCATTTGATTACGTTTAAGTACTACGCTCAGTGGATAGGGCCCCTCTATATATATATAAGCAACAATTCAGAAGGTTTGCAAGAATCCAAAGGATGATTTTGGGAGAGTCCAAGATGGAGGATTGTTTGAAACAACTTTGCCATGTCACTAAATTTTATTCTTGAAGACGTTATCAACCTTTTTGAGTTGATGATAATGCTCATCCTGGATGAGGGAGATAAATAGCCTGTAAATCTATCCCCCCAGGTTAGTCAAGACTAAAATTAAGGATCTGTCGTTCCCACTTAAGTGCTATGAGCTTGATTTATAAAACCTTTTTTAGTAGAGCTATGCTTAAAACATACTTGATAAAGGTGAGCATTTAGTAAACCACGGGTGGACGTTAACGTAAAGCTCACATAAAAGTTCAAATGCTTCCCCTTAAACTAAATTACATTAATGATATTTAGTTACAAAATAAATTAGACAAGTGATATTTAGGTATAAACAAAATTACACCTGTGGTATTTGAATTTTGAACTAAATTACACTAGTGGTATTACAATCATAAATCAAATATCGATGTTTACTTCTGAGTCAAATATTATCAATAATTTTTAATATTATTAATTCAATATAACTATCCATATAGTCAACCCCACTTAGTGTGGGAAAAAACTTGGTTGGTGTTGATTAATTCAATATAACTAAATAGCAAAAGGTGTATGAATTTTTACATAAATTTTTATGTTTCTAAACTTTGATCCTTTAGTAATTGGGTTGTGTTATTTTACTTTTGATTCACATCCTCAACGGTTTGACATGAATGGGTACGTTGACATAAATATTATTTTTATAATTTTGTTGCAATAGTGGAAACAATAATGTCCATTGGAAGATATATTTTCAAGAAGTCAAAATGTAAAGAAACGTAAAAGTTGATGTAAAAAAGGATGCAAGGTCGTGTGAATGTGAGCTCCACTTGACAATTGATATTTAATGTAAAAAAATAAAAAAATGTAAAGTTTGTTATGTGATGGGTCCTACCTCATTGAAAAAAACCACCACATTACTATGCACATGTGATAAATAACTTTACACTAGTAATAAATCATTCTGGAATGATTTTGTACCGGTGATAAATTATTCTAAGGTATCTTTACATCGGTGTATTCTCATTTTGCACCAATATAAATTATTCCAAAGGTGATGTGGTGATTTTATATAAGTGCAAAGTAATTTTGCACTCGTGCAAAGTGATTTTTACTTATCGGTTTAGAATTTAGGATTTAGGATTTAAGGTTTAGGTTTATAGAAATTAGTTTCATGTATGAGAAGTGAATTTTCACCTTAAGGTACCCAAAACCTTAAATACTAAAGACTAAACTCTAAACTCTAACGTAAAACATTACTTTTCAAGTGTAAAATCACTTATCATAGGTAAAGAAATATTTGGAATTTAATTTTGTATCGGTGCAATCTTACTTTGCACCAGATTGCACCAGTGTGAAATTATTTCAAAGGTGCAAAGTGGTTTTTGCATCGATGTAAAGTGATTTTGCACCAATGCAAAGTAGTTTTAAAGGTAATTTAAGTGGTTTAAACTCGTACAAAAGTGATTTGTTGGTTTCAACAGTGGTGGATCCCACCATGTGTACTTTTTTTGCATAAAAAGGAGATATATCAAGTGGGAACTACGTTCACAACCCTCTGTATCCCTTTTTGGATCAACTTTTGTATTTCCCACCCGCATCCTTTCAAGAAAAGTTGAAATCACGTGTGGGTGTACACACCATTTGAAACGAAGGGAATAGTGCTGAGAGTAGGCCCCACCCAAAAATTTTGCTTGCTTCCTTTAAATGCATATGGAAAGGGTGATTTGCTTTTGAACTACATTTGTTCACATTAGTAATACCACTACTCTAACTGCAATAAATATGGATGTTGACAGTAAGTGACATGGGTTTCTAGATGTAAAAATCAATCCATGTACAACTTTAAAATGAGAACTAGTTTTTAACAAGTGCTTTGCTGCAGAAATATACCTATTAAAGGTAACAATGTAATGAAAATTCAGCAAAATATCCCCTACACTATTGAGTTTCTCATTGATACTTGCAATAAGTGTACGGCCTATTATATTTAAGTGAACATATCCCACAAATCATTCATTAGCATAATTTCATGAAATGAAGGAAATTATGATAAATCCATATCATGTCAATCCATAGCTTCCTTTAGCTTAGGAAAGAGATGAATAAATGAGAAATCACATGAAAACAAAGGCGTTCCTCTTCCACCATGAAATTCCTTTTCTTGAAGTTTTAAGGAATTCATCCTGGTAATGGGCATTGCAGCAAAAGACATTGAAGATAACATACCAAGAAACATTTTAGATATTCATGTTAATTAGATAAAGCACATGGACATGGCATTTAGATATCATCTTGCCTGTACGGAAGGTAATTCTTAAGAAACCATAGTTAGTCATTTCTTTTATAGTCAAAGACATTGTACTCACACATGAAATTATTCAAGAAACACATGTTTTAATTTAAAGAATCTAAAATATTCACATATTGTCTAATGCAATACAGATAATAACTTATTGTGTTTTTACCTTTACCTAGAGCAATAGAACCCTTTATAAAACAATATAAGTTGGCAGAAAAGTAAAAGAAAATGAACTCCCTAATGGATCTCAATATAGAGAGGACAACAAAGACACGATAAGCAATCCGTTGAAAAGCCTTTCCCTTACTCAAATTCTTGCATATTTTTCCTCTCTTTTGGCTGAAATAGTGGAAAGATATCGATTAGTAACCAAAATAAATTTGCAAAATAAAACACCAATAATAGCACTTCATATCAAAGCTTAAGTGGAACTACGTGATTGAGCATTCCGACAAAAGTCTAGACTTTCTTCAACTATCTGCAAGAAGGATAACATAGAATAGATAACTTCTTTCTTTAAGAGGAACAATATGATCCAAATGTCCTCTTTCAGATGCATCCAAGTAAGAGCCCTAGACCTAATGGACTTCCAGCTTTATTTTATCAAAAAAGTTGGAGTATGGTCAAGAATGAACTTATACTTTTTGTGCAGGAGTGTTTTAAAAATGGGACTATGGCCAACCCAACGAGTAAAACTTTTCTAGCCCTTACACCAAAGTTACATAACCCAAGGGAGCCCAAGGATTATCATCCCATTAGCTTGACAAATACGATCTACAAGTTGGTAGCAAAGTTGGCTGCAAGAAGGCTGAAACCGATCTTGAAAAGAGTTGTTTCTGAGAACCAAACTGGTTTCTTATCTGAAGGGCAGATAGTATATCATATGGTGATTGCCAAGGAAGTAGTGAATGGTTTGAAAAAATGCAAGAGGAAGAAAGGGGCAAAGATGATCAAACTTGACATGGAAAAGGTTTTTGATCGAATTGAATGGAATTTTATTAATTTTTGCTTGTGCCAGCTATGAGCACCCCCTCTGTTTATTAACTTGATAATGTCTTGTATATCCTCTACTACTTTTCAAGTGATTGTTAATGGTTCCCTTTCTTAATCTATATTACCAACACATGGAATAAGGCAAGGTTGTTTGCTATCTCCATATATTTTTATACTTTGCTTTGAGTATTTTTCAAGATCTTTACATATGGCCTTGCAAAATAGAATTACTTCTAGCTATAAATTGCATAGGAATGCTGAATCTCTTACACATTTGATGTTTGCCGACGATAGAATTTTGTTTGTTGAAGCCTTGCCTGAGGAAGCTATGCAGCTATGTGATACTCTACTAGATTATGAAAGATGTGCAGGTCAGAAAGTTAATTATGGAAAGTTAAAAATATTTTTCAATAATGGCCTTCAAAAGGAATTGCAAGAAGAAATCAAGGGGATCCTTAAAGTTCGCCTAATGAAGCATGATGAGTTATATTTGGGCTGCCCCATTTTTGAATTCAGCTAACCAGGCAATTCTGAAGGATTTAATGGTTACCAAATATTGCAAAGAACTTGCTGGATGGAAAGCAAGGGCACTCTCACAAGCGGGAAGGAGTATTTTACTTCAATCTTCTGTGTCTTCAATTCCTAGCTATCTAATGCCTACAACTTTATTCTCCAAAAAGCTTTGTTCTTAGTTGGATAGGATGATGAGGGACTTTTGGTGGGGATATAATGATGACAAAAAGATCTCTATATGAAGGCCTGGTAGTCTATATTCATCCCAAAGCATCTTGGTCGTCTTGGTTTCAGGAATACAAGGCTATCTAATATGGCCTACTGATGATGGGATGGGATTTAGTTTTAGAGAAAGAGGGTCATATGTTCAGTAAATTGAAATCAAAGTACTTTGCTGATGGCTCTTTCTAAGAATTTATTCCCAAGCTCTCTAATTCGATCTTCATGAAGGCTTTAGTAGAAATTAAGCATTGCCTATTCAAACATTCCCTTTGGCTGGTAGGGAATGGAGAAAAAATTAACATGTGGAGTGATCAATGGATAAATTAGGAGGGAGCTATTATTCCATCTAGCTATGAAGCACTTCAATGCTCCTACGTGGCTGAATTAATGGAGGCACAATCCTTTGCTTGCAATGAGGAACTGTTGTACAATCTTTTTGGCACTGAACTTGCTCAAGCTATTGCTTCAACAAAGATCCATCTCAGTTCAGATTTACTAATATGAAAGCCGCATCCAAAAGGTATGTTTTTTGTTAAGATGGCTTACATGACTTTATTATAAGGGTGTACACGGGTCAAGTTGGGACTCAATCCAAACCCAACCCACGATTTTCTGGTTGGGATTTTTCCAACCCAACCCAACTTGTTACACTACCGACCCAACCTAACCCATAAAAATCGGGTTGGGTTGGGTTGGGTTGAGTGGGTTGTTGACAGCCAAAGATTCAAAACTTATGTTTATCTCCTACATATTTCTTATGTGTTTCATACTTAATAACAAAACATTTTAAACTCATAAATAACTTCTATTTTCTAAAAAGTGAATAAAATAGGTAAAAAAAAAATCAGACTGAATGTGTGTGTATAATTATAAATTGGGTTATATCGGGTTACGAGTTGGGTTGGGTCAATTAAACCTCAAACCCAACCCAACCCAACCCAACCCATTTGGGTTGGGTTTAGGTTGAACCTGACCCGTGTGCAGCCTTGCTTTATTAACTGAATAAGGATTAGACTCAGTAGTTGGTGAAAATCATAGATTAATTTGCAAAAAGATATGGGCTCTCAATGGTGTCGCTCCAAAAACGAAGCTTTTTTTGTGGAAGGCCATTGTTAGCGCATTGCCACGAAGAGGTCTGATTGCAAAAAGATTGCACGGAGTGGATCTGATGTACCCTTTTTGTGATACACATGTTGAGGATAGGGAACATTTAATTGGTGGATGTGCATTCAGTAGGGCTATATGGTTTTTTTGGGGAATTAGAGTGGATGGCATTGGGGTGAGCTGGTGGGATTTTGCATTAGGTCAAGTTGAAAATTTTATTAAAATGGGGCTCGCTAAATATTTGGTTTATCATGTTTAACACTCCATTTGGATGCATAGATGTAAAGTGGTTATGGAAGGGATATCTCCTAACCCATTGGGGGCTATTGCTGCAACCACTGATATGGAAAAATTTTTGGAGTAGATATTCTTAATGTCCGGATGTATGATGAGCATCTCCAAACATCCTCTGATCGTGATGAAATGCACGATATATCTATTGGCCATTCTACGATTCTTGTTGATGCAGCAGTATCAAATAATTGCTCTATTGCAACAACAGTGCTTTTTGACGAAAACGGACGATGAAGGCTGCTAATGCTTACTGTTATAACTCCTCATCAAGTGATGAGGCCGAGGCTTGGGCTATCTGGCAAGGATTGATGTTAGCTCATGAGGCTGCTTTAACAGATGCTCAGGTATTCTCTGACGCTAAAAACCTGATAAACCAATTTCATCGACTACTGATGCGTCTATGGAGAAGCAGGTATGTCATCCAGCGTTGTACCTTGTTGAATGAAAACAGGGGTCTCCATATTGCTAAAGTGCATAGGATGGTGGTTCAACCAGCACACTTGCTAGTTCGTCATTGTCTTAGATGTAATATTCAAGGATCTTGGGAGTTTCCTGACATGCCTTGTGACATATTTCAATGAGAAAAAAACCCTTTTTCCTGCCTAAAAATCCACCGTAACATGAAGATAAAGGTACATCAATGGTGGATATGATAAGTACACAATCATGACTAAAAGTAGATTTGATTTATCTTCATCTATTTTATTAAATTACACAAAGATATAGACAGTAATAAAATAACATGCAAACACAATATAAAAAGAACAATGAAATGAGATCACAACACTACCATTTATACAAAGAAATTTGATTAAGGGACACATTGAATCCATCTAATGAAATTTGATAAAGAAGAATATGAAAGCAATTGAATAGATATGCATTCCTTCTCCAAGCTAACCAAAAGCGATATGACATTGACCTAACAAATATGAGGATATATTTTTTTGAGAAGGAAATATGAAGATTTATTGGTATCATATTCGCAGAGCAAATGTAGCTTATTATAATGGATTGTTTGATAAAAAAATCAAATAATGTTGGTCAAGTCTTTTGTTTTGCAAGTAAAAATCACAACTTTTACAAATCAAAACCTAAACATAGTGTTAAGAAATTATAGCAATTAGAAAATCACACACATTGTTAGCCTGCTTGGCATAAGAAACTCTAGTACTTACCTCCATTTTATCTTTTTCATATAGTTGGAATTTCTAAGCAAGGTTCAAAGTGTTGATATCGATGTCGTATCGATAAATTTCTAAGTGTGTAGATCGTGGACATGTTGTGGAAACGTCCATGTATCGTTGTCAAGTTAGTGAGGTTATTGATGACCCAAAATTATCTGTATCAATATTTTCCATGTTGGAGATCTAATCCATTAGGCTGGCCAGTAGTAGCAATAGCAATAATAGCAAAGTGCACCAACAGCAACAGTAGCAGGAGTGTGTGCTAGTAGCAATACAACAGATCTTACCGGTAGCATGTCGACAGTTTCGTTGGCACGTTAACGATACCCCTGCATATCGATAACTTTTCTGTGTTGATATGCCTATTGTCCAAAAATGATCATATCACCAGCATGCCGACAACATGCCGTTGGCATCTAAAACACTATTTCTAAGAGAAATAGGATCATTTGCAAGTAAGGGTGGTGGAATTTTGTCTTTATGGAGCACACCAACGATGTTGCTTTTCCCATCTCTACTTAAGCCTTTCCTCTAATAGTGTCAAGTAATTCTCAAGCAAAGTCATCTATGTCAATGACCATCGACATCAGAATCGAAAACGAATGAAGAATAACAAGTAGAAAACACACTCAAATAATATTCTTATAAAGAGGGGAGAACAAAACACTAACTACAATACCTATGAATGCATCATATCTCATTTTGAATTTGTCATTATTTACGATTACCATCACCTCAAGTTTCACATATGTCCTCAGCATCCTTAAGATTTTGAATCTCTTGTTGAGGAAACTCTGGACCTTGAACCAAGTAAGCGAACATATTACATACCATAGAATGCATTAAATGTCTTCATACGCGACATCCTTAGATAAATAGTTTCTTAAATAAAAACGACTTTAGATGCCAAAAGGAAAAAGATAGCCTCAAATACATTGAAGTATGCATGATTCAACTTGGAGGCCATGAATTCTAGCTTCATGTAATTAAAGAACATTGTACGGTAAGTAAGCATGGCAAAATCAATTGCTTACTATCTTTATTCACTTAAACACAAATAAAATATTAGCATTGAGTGCGGTTGACCCCCTTGAAAATGACATCTAATTAAGTCAATATATCAAAAATGTAACACAGGCACAAGGTGGTACACAACATCTGAGAATGTTAACTCTCGCGACTTTTTCCTTAATACATTGTAATCGATTCAGCAATTCGATTCCAAAAAAAGAGATGCCCTTTCAAAATGAAAAGAAAGAAAAAAAAAACAATGTAATGATTTGAATTGGAATAATCTCTCATAACTAATCTACATCATCCCTACAACCTATCTCATTAATAAACCAAGTTGTTAAATGTCAAAAAGCACCAACAACCCATTACACAAAATCTAAACGCAAATTTCAACTAAAAACCCAAATAACAAAAATCATCCGACTCTCGTATCCTCATAAAAAATCGCAACTTTTACCAATAAAAACATAAACAAAAAAAAGTCCCATTATTCCAATACCCATTACCTACCACCATGATAAGGACTTGGCGTCCTTGGCTTTTTTTTTTTTTTTTTGAAAAGTATATATTTCATCAAGGGAAGGGAAGGGAAAATATACATGAACGCATAGAGGTAGTCCCAAAGGGTAGAAAATGGACATCCTCACCACCCCCTCAATGAGAGGGAACGTAACTTCCCCCTCAGAAAATTGAAAAGAAGCATCTAATAATATCAATTTCAAGGTACGAAGATTCTACATTATACAGTGGATATGACAAAATATCACCAACGTTGTTAGTGAACCACACTAACAAGTGACCAACAATAGGATTGAGGTCAATCATCCACCTGTCAGGACTTCGACTTGGTCCCCGACTACAAAAATGACATCAACAATGAAGGGGTGAAGCGGAGATGACCGAACATCTCGTGGAATCCCACCTCCGACTTGAAGGCTAAAAGATGAAGAACGACCAAGCAGTTGTAGCTCCTCTATGCAATGCCCGAACCTGTCCGCCGCCTCGCTAGAACCCGCTCCGACGATCTCAGATCCATGATGCAGGAGCTACTGCTGCACCCACCGCATCGGACACAGCCTCTCCTACACAGCAACAGCGATGAGCCGCCGCAAGCAGCTCAAGATCAGAGCAGAACGACGAAGAAAGATCTATAGAGGCTAGGTCGACACATCTTAAGCCCTTGCATTGGAGGGGGCGAGAGGGAGTGGTGGTGTGATCAAAGCACTGGAGGGAAGGAAAGGGGGCCTCGAACAGCAGTTTGGCCGGTCGGAGCCCGAACAATGGTTTTATTGTGGAGCCGAGTGAAAGGCGCGAGCTGGTGGCAATCAGTCCGTCATCGTCCTTGGCTTTGATCAATTGATCTGCTCCTCTCCCCAACAACCCCTCCTGCTCGCACCCTCAAGCATAGTACATGAGCCATCTGCACAACCCTCATCGTCGCCTCCCCTCCTTCTCATACCCTTGCATCTCCACCCTCCTCTGAGACATGAAAGATGGAACTGAGATAAATTAAAAAGCAAATCTGTATTGAAAAGAGATGGAAAAATGCATCATAAATTGACGCACTTCCGTTGGGTTTTCAACAGCTTGAAGTCATGAGTGATAATTCTCCCTCTCCCAACACATAAAAGAAACACACTTCCAAAGAAACAGAAGCTCTCCAAATCCTCTTACAATCACTAACCAAGAATGGACATTGGGGGATACAGACTACGCATATTGGATGTAAGCCTTCTTCATAAAAAAATTTCCACGCTTTGAGATCCAGGCATCTCTTTCAACTCTCAGATAGGTATCTTGCACAACATCGAGAAGCTCCTTTGCCTTAGCATCTAAAGTTTGGTGAGAATCTTAGCTGCCAGCATCAATTGTGAAAGCAATCTGCTATAGGTAAGCAGTCAGGCGAGGATAGACATTTGTTGTAATGATGCCAAAAGAGAACCATGGATGAGTCCAAAATCCAAACCGCTGTCCATCTCCAAGAGAGTTCTTATAGTTAAACCTGATCATCAGTAACTTCGTCCTGGCCCCAGAAGGCAGATGAACCTCGAATAACCACCCTTCATTCTGTCTCTTGACTCCGGAAGACTCCACCTCCAAGCTGATGGTCTTCTCAATGAGAGTCTCCACATACATCTGCATCTTTGGGGGAAAGGGAAAAAGCGAGCAATAAGGAAAAGAAAGAAAAAAAAAAAAGGAATTCCAACTTCACGAATCGGCTACGGCCCTTCTGAACGCAGACGAAAAAGAGGGGGTAGAGGCGTCGATGCTGAGCGGAGAGACGCAGAGGAGGCTGCGGTCGAGGGCGAGGTGAGCAGCTTCAACGACGTAGGCAGGGGAGGAGGCAGAGGAGGAGCCAGAGGATCCGTCCAATTTGGAGCGTCAACACAGGAAAAAAAACAAAAACAAAGACACACACACAAACACAACCCGATTCCCCATCTGCACTAACGATCCTCTAGAGGTGCTTCAACATGAAACCCTGCGATGACAACATCCTAATATCGTCGGCAGTTATGAGCTTCTTAGAGTGCCTTCTTGGGACTAATCACGACTATTTGGCAGCATAGGAGTGCCTGGGACCTCCACAATCTAGGCCTTTTCCTTCTAACTCCTTGGATGAGGCACGGAGGGTCTAAGGAAGCGTTGGGGATGGCCTCGCTGGAGAAGGGATCGTTGTACTCATCTTCAAGATTGGGGGTGGCGAGAGCCATCGATGACCCACACGCTGCAATCGTCGCACTTCACCATCATCTCGTCGTCATCGAAGGTGACGTCGCAGGGACAGTCTACCATCCACGACCCGTCGAGGCAGTCATCCATAGGGGCCATCGGCATGGGCAGGCGGTGGAATTGCCCCTTTATCGCCTTTGGAAGACTCTAGCGCATCACCTCCTCTCCATTCGTGCAAGAGAAGTCAGATTGGGGGTTAACGCGGTGACGAAGGGGAAGGGAGATCGTGGGGTTGTTGGTGTGGGGAGCGGAGCTGCGACGTTCGGAATCCGCCAGCGGGTGGAGACGGGGGTGTGTGGAGCGGGGGCTGTGCGTGGATGAGAAGAGGTGAGGAATGGGACATGTTGTTTCTCATAATCACAAGGAATGCCATTGTGAAATGCAACTACAGGAACGTGGATAACTCTGTTGCGTGGCAAAACAGATAAACAGTGCTTGGAGGCTTCACTTATATTAGAGAAATGATCGCGTGAAGGCAAACCCCATAATTAATGATGAACAGTGGTGCAGCCATAAATTGTTCATGAAGTCGGTGCAAAAAAAAAAATGGTACGGCATATGTTACGGCATCTTATAAAAATAATAATGCAGAAAAACTACCGTGTTTTAACAAAAATATAAGTAAAGGATTGTGCTTGGTCATGACATGATTACATGATTTGAAGTATGCTCATGGTTGTCTCATTGCTGATGGTAGCGATGATATCCTTTTCAATGAAACGTGACGAATGTACTAAAGGGACTAATGATAATGTGATAAGTAAGTAAATATGAGAGCATAAATTATGTTGCCATTTTTTATAATCTTCCATGCAAGCTCGTTAGGATATTGAGACATGAAAATTCTTCATGGTTGCTGACATTAAAGATGTATATTTCCATGTAATTATCTAGCCTTGCTACATCTGATCCTAAAAAGTTATTCTGAGAATAACATTTCGAGACCAATCAATCGATTATGATCAACAGCATGAAATGAATTTGCAAGGCTTTTATATATATATATATATATATATATATATATATATATATATATATATATATATGTGATGAATCTATATTTTGCATGCCTAACTCATGCATACCTACTATAATAATAAGTAAGAATTTCTAAAATTTACTTGCATAAATTTTGTCTAATATAGAGAGCACCTGAATAATAAATCATGAAAAGAAACTTGCGATGGAGAGTGGAGATGGGCAATGTTGCTTGAGACCTATGTCCAACCCCATGTGTACACCCTATATATGTTCACACGTATACCCTTTCCACATTTACATTTCGTTACTACGAACCCACACGCACTTCTGCACTTTGGTTGATCAGATACCTTTGAAATCCATGCATTATTTATGTGGATATAGTTAATTGCACATATTTAATTTTTTAATTATATCCGAGCCAAAGTTAAACTACATTGCCACTCATTTTAGATACTATGATGAAAACACCATACAAAATCAATCAATGCCAACCAATCATGCATGTGCATGAAATCCCATGGTCAATCCACGCACGATGATATTCGGAAGTTCATGGAATTTGCAAACGTCATCACATCAGACCTTTTCCATCCATTATTTCCACTTAACCCCATCACTAACTAATAAACCTCACACGTGCACTCAACACCACACAACACATCATTCCAAAATGAACTCGTCTCATGGCACCACAATCAAAATTTGATTTGTCTCCATCTGTTCGCGGGTACCTATGGCCAGCTTTCTCTCCAATTTGTTGCATTTCCATTGCCCACCATTTATTTCCTTGACTTTATTCCTTAAGCAATCCATCCCTCTACTCTATAAATAAAGTACCAGGCACTCCTTGCACTTGACCTAATCTCTCACTAATATTCTCTCCTATACACGATTAAGGTTATAATTGTAATTGTTCTCTCTATAAAAGGGTATTTTAGATATCTTATATCCTACAATGTAACAATACTATAACAAACTTGGTTACTGATACTATAAATAAGATGAAAAGATGTTAGTAGGGAGGCTAACGAATCCCTCTAATTCAATTCCTCCCTACTGTGTTCTATATCATGGTATCAAGAGGAGGTTTTTGCTTCTTTTTGTGATGGATCTCTTCGTTGCACAATAGATTCTCTCACAAATTGACTAAGGGGTTTCTCTTCTGCGACAGATTGTTGCTTCTTTTTGTTAAGACCCGAGTCATTAAGCCTTTTTAAGACGTCTGTACTCTAGGTCAGATGTCTGGTAAGACGTCTGGACTAAGGGTCAGATGTCTTGTAAGACGTCTGGATCCATTCCCAGACGTCTGAAAATCAAAATTTTCGTGTACGTCCTAGCGTCTGCGCATGTGCTACGCGCAAACAGTACGCGACCTCGTTTTCTTCTCCTTCTCTCTCCTCTCGCCGACGCAAACCCTAACCCAGCACCTTATTTAAACCCCCCTCCTCTCCCTCATTCACCCCACTTCCAGCCACCCTTCTCCTTCCTCTAGCGAGAGCAGCGAGCGGCGAGCGTGAGTGGCGTAAGAGGAGAGGAGCAGCGAAGGGAAGAGAGGAGAGCAAGTGCGCGAGCTCGTGTGGGAGCTCGCTGGAGAGCTCACGGCTGGTCGGCACGTGCGCGAGGCAGAGAGGTGCATCAGGGAGGTCCTCCTCGACAGTGCTGCAGCTGGAGCAGCAGGCGAGCGGGTGCTGCGCGGCCACACACGGCGCGAGAAGGTGAAGGCAGGGTCTGAATCTGGGACGTCTGAATCGACGTCCAGACGACGTAGACGACGTCTGGAGGAGGTTTCAAACGACTAAGAGGTAAGTTTTACAACGTACACCTTCTTTACGGTTACGGCCATGCAGGCCATTTCGCCGAGGCACTGTTTCGTGCCATATTGAGGAGATTTTCGTTGATGCGTGCAGGATTCGCTTCGGGAAGGTGCGAGACACGCCCTCCCACGCAATTTAGACGTCTGGGCGAGGCACCAGATGACGGGAAGCATTTCCAGACATCCGGAGAGGTGGTTGGATGTCTGAAACTGGGTCCAGACGGTCCAGCGGAGTTCCTGGACGTCTGAGGAGTGGCGCAGGAGTTGAGGTATGGTTCTGGACTCTTTTAAGACGTCTGGAAGGTGTTCCAGACATCTGATGTGAACCATAATTATTGTTTTTGATCCGTTTAGGGTCCGTTTGAGGTTCGATTTCCGTAATTAAGATATTGTTGTTTCTCGTATGTCTTCCTCTACTTGTTGGAGTACTTTCTATGCGGTTCTGAGTAGTCTCTTATGATTGATCCTTGTGATAGGATCTCGTTCTGTTGCGGGATTGGGGTTTGCTGAGGCACGTTGACCTGCTGATCAAGCCCCCACTACTCCTGGGTTTACTGGTAGAGTGGCTACCCCTAGTTTAATTATAAACCTGAATGCATGTGTAGAATGAATGATTAGATCGTAGGGTATGGCATGAGTCCTAGGACTAGAAATACTAGAATATTTGTATTAAATGTATGGATTACAGTCTTGGATGAGTAGATAGAATGATAACAATTGCGTGTAAATGAATAACAGCTGCCTGTGAAATATAAAGTACTTGTACTAGCAAACTGTTATATGTAAATTCCTGTTGTTTACATATACTAGTTCCGTGCTGTGCTTTGGGCGCACCCACTAATGGAAACGACTGACCGCGTGCCAGTGCGGGGTAGCTACCTGTGCGTTTATCTCACGTGCCGTAGTCACCGTTATGTCTGTTAGTGACCTTGGGGTGGTTGACTGAGTGTAGGACCACCACGGGGGACTCTCTCAGCCAGGAGAGTACCACGTGCTACTTCTACTCTTCGGAAAAGATTGCAATCAAGATCGTTCCCACGAGGAACATTCGAGATCAAGAAGGAGACCTGATAAATAAACCAAGTGGTGAAAAAGAATAATTAGTTAAAGAAAGTAACTGAAAAACAACAGCTACTTGTCCACCTTTACTATTTTAATTAGTTGGTTGCCACTCTACTCAGCGTTCGCTGACGTTTTGTACTCATAACCCTTTTCAGGTCCAGGTGTTGAGCAGCCAGAGCCTATGACTGCAGAGGGTGCTGGGCCTAGTAAAACTGTAGTAGTAACTCTGTGTACTGTAGTAGTTTATTTCTTTACTACTGTACTTTTGTTACTGTTAGTTGCTTACATGGTGAATGTGGTTTATGTTACTGCTTTTTGGTTACTTTCTCATTGGACGACTGGGTCTTGGGATCAGTCGAGTCGGTCTGGTCTCGTGTCCTGTAGGGATTCGGGAACCGAGTTGTAACAAGATGGTATCAGAGCAAGGTCGTCCAGAGAAGTGAACCAACTAGCTGGAAAATAACCAATTCACGTGCTTGTGACTAGAGTAACCACCACAACGTACCTTTTAACATCTGTTCTGAATTTCCTTTGTTGAATGTCTATGGAATTGATGTCTTTCTGTTCTGTGTTCTCGTCTCTTTGCAGGAGATGCCTCGACGTGGAGTCATTGAGCCGGGCTACGGACGCGGCCAAGGACGAGGTCAGAGGGGCGGACGCGTTGAGCCCGACGCCTCAATGGATCAGCCACTACTTCCGGGCGTTTAGGCCCAGGACCTCGCCCAGTTGATACGGGAAATCATACGAGAGGAGCTCCACCCGCCTCCAAGGGCGCCTCTCCCTGGAGCTGCGGAGGGGGAGTCCTCTGTGGGACCGCGAGACAGACACAGCGCTGGACGTAAGGGAGGGGGTGGCCCTCCACCGCCCCCACCGTCCTCTGACACTTCCGAGCACGAGTCCTCCTTACCTGGAGGTGTACCAATTCCCTACTTCAGCGCCATTACGAGCTTTTCGGACAGTTCCAGAAGCTGAAGCCCCCCTCCTTCAAGGGGGATGGGGACCCGACCGAGGCAGAGGACTGGCTTGAGCAGATCGAAAAGGTGTTTGACACCCTTCGCCCCCCTACGGAGTGCCGCGTGGCCTTTGCCACGTACCAGCTGGAGAGCGCGGCACACAGGTGGTGGAGGGCAGTTAGAGGTCAGGAGAGGGTCAAGTCGACTTGGGACTAGTTTGTCACCCTCTTCTGTGAGCAGTACTTTCCCCAGACGTGGCAAGATCAGAGGAGGCGGGAGTTCTACACTTTTCGCCAGGGGATGATGACTGTGAGCACGTATCGCACGCGTTTTCTGGAGCTGTCTCGTTTCACCGCGATAGCTGTGGCTATCGAGGAGGAGCGCTTGTGGAGGTTCATAGAGGGGCTCCGGCCTACTATTCGAGGGTATGTCAAACCCCTGAAGCTGCCTATATTCTCTAGAGTGGTGGAGGTAGCCATGACATATGAGGATACCAACCCGACCGCATGTGACACTAACAGTGAACGGAAGAGACCATACCAGCCAGACTACTCACAGGGTCGGCGAGAGAGGAGGCACGCGGTGCCTGCAGGAGAGCCGTCACACTTTGCATGGCCGTCAGTGGCCTTTAGGGGCCCTCGACAGGGGCCAGCTGCAAGCATCGGACCCCTGCCCAGCCGTCAGCAGGGACCTACCGAGGGCGGGAGTCAAGTTTCCCTTTGCTACCAGTGTGGTCAGCCAGGCCACATTAGGCGAGACTGCCTGTCTAGGGATGGAGGTCAGCAGATGCTTCCCGCGTTGAGCACTGGAGGACGTGCAGGAGGCCGCGGTTCTCAGGTGCGTGGGGGAGGACAGCAGTCGTGGGGAGGGTACCGACCAGCGGCTACATGTCCGACGCAGAGTGTGGCTACTTCGTATGCACCTAGGGCTAAGGGACGTATCAACGTCCTGACACACAGAGATGCCAGAGCTTTAGTTTAGTGGTGGCATGTATGGTTACAGTTTCCGGCAGACTAGTTTACACACTTTTTGATTCCGGCGCCACGTACTCATTTGTCGCTACTAGTTTTGCTGTCAGTTTAGGGCAGGATTGTGTGTTGCTAGAGGATCCGTTTGTGATCAGAGGTCCGGGTGGTCAGTTGTTTGTAGCTGAGGAGGTTTACACAGGTTGTGAGGTCAGGGTTGGGGGACACAACCTCCCCGTTGATCTGATTGTGATACCGATGGAGGACTTTGGCGTGATTCTGGGGATGGATTGGCTGTCCGCTTACCACGCTTTGGTGGACTGTTTTGAGAGGAAGATCATCTTCTCCATACCAGAGTTGCCCTCTTTTGAGTTTCACGGACAGCCAGTGGACGGAGGCTTCAGGTGCATTTCTGCACTTCGGGCGGCAAGACTTTTGGGCCAGGGGTGTGAGGGCTTTCTGGCTTGGTAGTGGCAGAGCCCGGCCCCGTGACAGATTTTCAGAGTATCCCGGTGGTCAGAGAGTACCCCGACGTATTCCTAAAGGAGCTGCCAGGACTATCGCCCGAGTGTGAGATCGAGTTTGAGATCTCACTGGTATCGGGGCCTAGCCCCATTTCTACAGCACCTTACAGGATGGCACCACTTGAGCTGTGAGAGCTGAAGTCTTAGTTGCAGGACATTATGGAGAAGGACTTTATGAGGCCCAGTGTGTCTCCGTGGGGAGCCCCGGTATTGTTTGTGAAGAAGAAGGATGGTACCCTATGCCTTTATGTAGACTACAGACAGCTAAATAGGGTTATCATCAAGAACAGGTATCCGCTACTGAGGATTGACGACTTGTTTGACTAGTTGCGAGATGCCACAGTATTCTCCAAGATAGACTTGAGGTCTGGCTACCACCAGTTGAGGATCAAGGAGACCGATGTCTCCAAGATAGCTTTCCGCACCCGGTACGGACACTACGAGTTTTTGGTCATGCCGTTTGGGTTGACCAACACCCCCACTGTTTTCATGGATTTGATGAACCAGGTGTTCAGACTATATCTGGATCAGTTCGTGGTGGTATTTATTGATGATGTGCTCATCTACGCTTGGGATCAGGCGCAACATGGACAGCACTTGCGGATGGTTTTGGACACACTGAGACGACGTAGGCTGTACGCCAAATACAGCAAGTGTGAGTTCTGGTTGAGGGAGGTGACCTTCTTAGGTTATGTGATTTCCGGGGATGGCTTGGCTGTGGACCCAGCCAAGGTTGAGGCAGTGCTTAGGTGGGAGAGACCGCGTACAGTGATAGAGATCCGCAGTTTCTTGGGATTGGCAGGCTACTACAGGCGGTTTATCAGGGGTTTCTCGCAGATTGCACATCCTATGACACAGTTGACTCGGAAGGACGTGCCCTTTTCTTGGACAGACGCTTGTGAGGCGTGTTTTTAAGAGCTGAAGGAGAGGCTGACTTTGGCTCTCATGCTTACCATCCTAGACAGTAGTGGCGGGTTCGTTGTGTACACAAACGCCTCTTTGCAAGGGTTAGGGGGTGTGCTCATGCAGCGGGGTCACGTTGTCACTTATGCTTCGCGGCAACTGAAGCCCCATGAGCATAGCTACCCTACCCACGACCTGGAGCTGGCAGCTATCGTCTTCGCACTAAAGACTTGGAGGCACTACTTGTATGGTGAGACTTTTGAGATTTTCACAGATCATAAGAGCCTCAAATACTTGTTTGATCAGAAGGAGCTCAAAATGAGATAGAGACGTTGGTTAGAGCTCCTGAAGAACTATGACTACAGCATTTCCTACCATCCGGGGAAGGCTAACGTGGTGGCTGACGTCTTGAGCCGGAAGGCGCTCGCCCACTTGGCCAGTTTATAGGCACAGAGTTGGAGACTCATGGAGGAGATGGGCAGTTGGCGACCCCTAGAGTTACTGGGGCACTGTGGGGCAGTGACTGTGACACGACAGACGAGGCCAGAGCTGATAGACGGCATCATCTCGAGACAGATGGTAGACCTGTACCTGTAGTCGTTGCGTGACAGAGTACTGTTAGGGGACCCTGGAGACTTCTCCTTTATCGACGAGGTGCTGCGTATGAGGGGACGTTTGTGCGTTCCCCGGACGAGGAGCTATTGAGAGAGCTCCTGACTGAGGCACACGGTTCCAAATTCACCATACATCCCGGGAAAACAAAGATATATCATGATCTCAGATGCGACTTTTGTTGGAGGGGAATGAAGCGGGATGTAGGTGAGTTCGTGCAGTAGTGTTTAGTGTGCCAGTAGGTGAAGGCCGAGCATCAGAGGCCTGCAGGGCCATTGTAGTCACTTCTAGTGCTAGAGTGGAAGTGGGAGAGAATCACCATGGACTTGGTGGTGGGCTTGCCCGTTACCCAGCGAGGACACGACGCAGTCTGGGTGACTGTGGATAGATTGACGAAGATGGCACGTTTCTTGCCGATCCGAGTCACTTTGGGACCAGCACAGTTGGCAGAGAGGTATATTCACGACGTGGTACGTCTGCATGGAGTTTCGCGGGAGATTGTATCTGATCGGGATACCCGCTTTACGTCCCAGTTTTGGGCTGAGTTTCAGCAAGCCTTGGGGACACGGTTGAGGTTCAGTATAGCATACCACCCCCAGACGGACGGACAGTCAGAGCGCACGGTACAGACGCTTGAGGACCTTTTGCGTGCCTATGTACTGGACTGGAGGGGCTCTTGGGAGGAGCACTTGCCCCTGGCAGAATTTGCATATAATAACAGTTATCACTCGAGCATCGGCATGGCACCCTATGAGGCTCTGTACGAACGGAGGTGTACTGCACCCTTGAGTTGGGTTGAGGTGGGGACCAAGTGGGAGGTTGGCTCCAGGCTGATCCAGCAGAGTCAGGAGGTGATTGAGCAGATTCACAGGCGACTCCACACTATCAGGAGCAAACAGAAGAGCTATGCCGATCGGAAACGCAGAGAGGTGCAGTTTGAGGTTGGGAATCACGTCTTCCTTCGCGTTTCACCCATGAAGGGCTTGCAGCATTTTGGGGTGAAAGGGAAGCTCGTGCCAAGGTTTGTGGGGCCTTTTGAGGTCCTAGAGCGGGTTGGACTCGTTGCTTACAGGCTTGCCCTTCCTCCCCAGCTTTCTGGTGTGCACGACGTGTTCCACGTGTCCAACCTCAAGAAGTACGTCATCGATCCCAGTCATGTTCTGAGCCACGAGAGCATCGAGGTGGGTGCTGACCTGACCTACCCTGAACGGCCAGTGCAGATACTAGACAAAGCCGTCCAGAGTTTGAGACGGAAGCAGGTACCCCTGGTGAAGGTCTTGTGGAGGAGCCAGAGGTACGAGGAGGCTACCTGGGAGCTTGAGGCGGCGATGCGAGAGCGGTACCCGGAATTCTTTGAGGGTACGTCTTTTTGGACCATCTTTGGTCCTCTTTGAGATTCTTTTTCCGCACCCTAGCTAGCTCAAGTTTTGGGGACGAAACTTCCTTTGAGTTTATTATGTTGTTAAGACCCGAGTCATTAAGCCTTTTTAAGACGTCTGTACTTTAGGTCAGATGTCTGGTAAGACATCTGGACTAAGGGTCAGACTTCTTGCAAGACGTTTGGACCCATTCCCAGACGTCTGAAAATCGAAATTTTCGTGTACGTCCTCGTGTCTGCGCGGGTGTTGCGCGCAGACAGTACGCGACCTCATTTTCTTCTCCTTCTCTCTCCTCTCGCCGACGTAAACCCTAACCCAACCCCTTATTTAAACCCCCCTCCTCTCCCTCGTTTACCCCACTTCCAGCCACCCTTCTCCTTCCTCCAGCGAGAGTAGCGAGCGGTGAGCGTGAGCGGCGTGGGAGGAGAGGAGTAGCGAGGGGAAGAGAGGAGAGCAAGCGTGCGAGCTCGTGTGGGAGCTCGCTGGAGAGCTCACGGTCGGTCGGCACGTGCGCGAGGCGGAGAGGTGCGTCGGGGAGGTCCTCCCCGACACTGCTGCACCAGAGCAGCAGGCGAGTGGGCGCGGCACGAGAAGGCGAAGGCAGGTTCTGATTCTGGGATTTTCCCAGAATCAGATGTCTGGATCGACGTCCAGATGATGTAGACGACGTCTGGAGGAGGTTCCAGACGACTGAGAGGTAAGTTTCGCGACGTATGCCTTCTTTATGGATACGGTCAAGCATGCTGTTTCGCCAAGGCACTATTTCATGCCATATTGAGGAGATTTTCGTTGACGCGTGCAGGATTCGCTTTGAGAAGGCGCGGGACATGCCCTCCCATGCAGTTCAGACATCTGGGTGGGGCATCAGATGACGGGAAGCGTTTCCGGACGTCCGGAGAGGTGGTCGGATGTTTGAAACTGGGTCTAGACGGTCCAGCGGAGTTCCTGGACGTCTGAGGAGTGGCACAGGAGTTGAGGTATGGTTCTGGACTCTTTTAAGATGTCTGGAACACCTTCCAGATGTCTGATGTGAACCAGAATTACTATTTTTGACCCGTTTAGGGTCCGTTTGAGGTCCGATTTCCGCAATTAAGATATCGTTGTTTCCCGTATGTCTTCCTCTACTTGTTGGAGTACTTTCTATGTGGTTCTGAGTAGTCTCTTGTGATTGATCATTGTGATAGGACCTTGTTCCGTTGCAGGTTTGGGGTTTGCTGAGGCACGTGGACCTGCCGATGAAGCCCCCACTACTCCTAGGTTTACTGGTAGAGTGGCTTCCCCTAGTTTAATTACAAACCTGACTGCATGTGTGGAATGAATGATTAGATCCTAGGGTATGGCATGAATCCTAGGACTAGAAACACTGGAATGTTTGTATTAAATGTATGGATTGCAGTCTTGGATGAGTAGATAGAATGATAACAATTGCCTGTAAATGAATACTGGCTGCCTGTGAAATGTAAAGTACTTGTGCTAGCAAACTGTTACATGTAAATTCCTGTTGTTTACGTTAAATGTCATAATATGAGCTGCATGTATATGAATTGGAAATGGAAGGGTGAATGTTGGAAACACGAGTTACCTGCGAATAAACTTGGAATGTGAACAATCAAGTTACATGTTACATGTGTAGAACCTGAGAAATGGAAATAGAAATGATGAAACCTGGTATGGCTTGGCCTGAGAAATATGAGCATGAACCCTACGGGGAATTAGGAGTAGAGCTCCTGGAAATAAATGGAATGGAACTGGAAATGTGAATGGGGAAGTGAGCTAGCCCTTGAGTACAGAGTACCAAGGAGAGCGACTGTCCTCCTGTTTAATGCAGAGCGGAGCTAGCCACCCTAGGGTTGGGACCCGGGGTTAGGATTGGCCACTTTGTATCGACTTTTTGGCTCTCGCGTATACAGTACCGAGGAGAGCTACTAGTGTAGGGAGAGAGCTAGCCACCCCACGGGGTCCGGGGTTTAGCTAGCCACCTTACACCGACTTGTTAGGCCCACTAGGCAAACCAGGGTAGTTAGGCAAGGGTGCGCGGACTGTGGAGGGGCGAGACCCCTGTTTGGTTCTTAGGGGCTAGACCCTTGTTCTGGTTCGGTGCTGTGTTTTGGTCGCACCCGCTAACGGAAACGACTGACTGCGTGCCAGTGTGGGGTAGCTACCCGTAGGTTTATCGCATGTGTCGTAGTCACCGTTACGTCTGTCAGTGACCTTGGGGTGGTTGACTGAGTGTAGGACCACCACGAGGGACTCTCTCGGCCAGGAGAGCTCCACGTGCTACTTCTACTCTTAGGAAAAGACTGCAATCAAGATCGTTCCCACGAGGAACGTTCGAGATCAAGAAGGAGACCTGATAAATAAACCAAGTGATGACAGAAAGAGTAATTAGTTAAAGAAAGAAAGAAATTGAAAAACAACAGCTACTTGTCCACCTTTACTGTTTTAGTTAGTTGGTTGCCACTCTACTCAGCATTCGTTGACGTTTTGTACTCATAACCCTTTTTAGGTCCAAGTGTTGAGCAGCCAGAGCCTATGACTGCAGAGGGTGCTGGGCCCAGTAAAGCCCAGTAGTTGCAGCTTTCTGTTGTACTCTGTTTCCTGTTGTAGTGAGTAGTTTATTACACTTCTGTACTCTCTTATTGTGAACTTCATATTCCTATACTTGTTTACTTTCCTACTGTTGTGGTGGTATGTATTGTAGTAGTTTATTTCTTTTCTGCTGTACTTTTGTTATTGTTAGTTGCTTGCATGGTGAATGTGGTTTATGTTACTGCTTTTTGGTTACTTTCTCGTTGGACGACTAGGTCTTGGGATCAGTTGAGTCGGTCCAGTCTCGTATCCTGTAGGGATTCGGGAACCGGGTCGTAACACTTTTCGTCAGATCTACTACGCTCTTCAACAATTACTTGCTGTGAGCAAGCAATCTATCCTTGCTACTCTTCACCTACTACCCCCTCGTCATCGTCATCACCTCCAACCACAATCATGCATCATCTCCATCTATGCCCCCATCAACCTCATCCTTGCATATCGTCGCATCACACTATAAGAAAAAAGACCTTTCTAAATGTTTATTTTCCTAAATGTCTAGAGAATTATAATATTATTTAGGCTTTTAATTAAAATAAACATTAAGTAAGATCTATCGTGACATATCTTTTTGAGATGTTTCGTTCAAACCGATTATGACACTCTTTAAAGACATTTAGACCAAACGTCTCACAAGGGTATTCACAATAAATCTTACTTAATGTTAATTTTGGCTAAACATCTAGATAATATTATAGTTATTTGAACGTTTAAGAAACAAGCATCTAGAAAAGTCTTTTTTCTTGTGGTGTCATCGATAACTTTACCTCTACGTCGCTTCCACAACCTCATGTAGCTATGTGTTACTACCCGAACCCTACTCTAGTGGGGACTCGGGATGGTTTCTCAATAATTCTCTAGGATTTGTAGTCGCCCAACACATAACCCCAAAAGATATCACATGTGCAATGAGTACCATCACACATCAAGCACAAGAAAATAAAGCGAAAATAAACTAAGCTTAAAATGAAAGTCTAGCCAACAGAGTCCACAACCATAATCCATAGCCATCAATGAAATAACAAGGGTATAAGTCTGAACAAAGAAGTACTAAAATGAAATGAAAAGAAAGAACTAAGCTACTCTGTATCAAGGTCCTATAGACCAACTATAGTGTAGAACTCAAACCAGCACCATCTCCTATTACAGTCGCATAATTGAAATTGGCATAAGAGGGGGGTGATTTCTCCTTAAATGAAAAATATAAGCAATTTAAAAATCAAATCACAATCAAACCACAAATGAACGCTGGGATTTATAGAAGAAATCTAAATCAACAAAAAAAACCTCTACCTAGATATCCTTATTTAGGATTTTTTCCCTACCATCATAGGAATCACTAACTACACCATAAAAATCGCAGGTGGTGTACCCCAATTACAACCAACATTTCTTAGACAGACCTAAAGAGCATTTTGTTCCTCTTCTACGAAGAAGAACAAGAAATCTAAATCTTAACTACCCAACAATAAAGCAAAATTGAAAATATCATAATACAAGTCCTATAGAACCAAGATGCAAGTGTATAAATGTGATAGGACTTAAAAAATACTTCATTATACTTCCTGAATTCGAAATATCAAAGTTTGATGCGAGGAAAGCAAAGTAGGAAGGCTCTTTGCAAGCAAAACTGCAAAAATCAGCACTTAGTATGTAAAAAATCTCTCACGAAAGTTTAAAAGTAATAATAAGTGAGAGAGACGGTGTGTCCACATCCAAGACCTTCATAGACTATTTGTAGACTTGATTTAAGGCTTAGGAACCTTTGAAAAATCATTTCATAAATATTTGAATTTGAATCGAAAGGTGCATTCATGAAGAGATGTGTTCAATTCAAAAAATCCTGAAATTAATTGATTAAGCCTCATATTAGTCAATTAATGCAATGTTCTTAATCAATTAATGTTGAAGAAATTGATGAATTAATTTCTTTTCAGCACTCTATCGCTCAAAGCACATTTTGACAAAATTAATCAACTAGCCAACTGAGTTAATCGATTTTCATATCTGAATTGATTAATTTATAGTATTAGTCAATTAATTTTCTTCTCATAATTGAAATTAACCAATTAACTTATTTTCTTAATTGATTATTATTATTATTTTTATTTGAATGATGAATGCTTTGAATCTTGCATCCTTTCATCAAGGGATGTTATTAAACACATAACTTTCTAGAACCTTTCTAAATGTTCTTAATTAATTAATTTTCAATTAACATCAAGGGACGTTATTAAACACATAACTAACCCTTTGGAACCTTTCTAAATGTTCTTAATCAATTAATTTCCAATTATAATAAATTTTGAAAGATTTTCTATGTATTTTAACTATGAGATGCAATGTGCGTGTGTGTGTGTATGCTTTTGAGTTATGACTATTTAACAAGAAACATAGTAACTAAATTAAACCTTTACATGAGCTAAGCTTTGAATGTCTTGAAGCTCCGCAATTAGTACTTCATATTTAGGCCCATATCAACATTATATTTAGCCTCTTTGTGGATCATTATAAGTTCTGCATCGCAATGGTTGGACTTATCCAAATATCACATCTTATTTTGTTAATATCAAAATTAGGTTAATTAGTAGAAACTAACAATCTCTCCCTTTTTTATATTTGACAAAATAACACAATCATGCATGAAGATGTATATAAGCAATAACTATCAAGTAGAAAGTAATTATCAACAATACTCCCCCTATAGAAAGTATTTCATGCTCCCCCTATCAATGATAATTCAAGTATCCTTATGCAAATTTATCTCCCACTTTTTGTCAACATTGAAAAGGAAAAGCGATTATAGCATCATAAAAAGAAATAGGCATCCATAAAAGCGCATACAAATTGAGAAAATATTAAGAGTTCATACAAGCATTCATCGCAACCTACTTATAAGTTCATACATGACATAGAAAGATAAAGAGAAATCTTAGTGAAAGATCAGTTTATCACTATTACAAGCCATATTGAACTACAACACAAAGAAAAAAAACAAAGAAACTTCAAGTGAGTCATTTGCCCATCTTTAATTCCTTGAGATCCTTTTCGATTGTAGTGAAGTCCTCCTACACACTCATTTCAAAATGTGAAAACCAAGCTTTAATGCTATCTAAGACTTTAGGCATTTGCTCATGGTCTGTCACGACCCGTTCCTGGCTCCCTATAAAACCCGAGAACAGCTCGCATTGATGAACCCCAAGATCCAGTCGTCCAACGAGAAACAACCAAATGTATACTCATTCCACAACCACACGTGCAATGTAACTAAGCAAAAAGTACGTAAGAGACAGTAAAGGAAACAGAACAGTATATCTCAAGGATATAACATGGCACAAGTGGAAAAGTATAATTACGAACATAGCCATCACAACAAAAACTGGTAGAAATATAACCGAATATAACAGAATAGTCTACAAACTACTCACTACTGACAAAACTCTACAGCAGAAAAGAAGGAAGGACTACGGTTGGGCTCGACTAGGCCCAATGCCCTCAGCAGCGGGTGGAGCTGGCTACTCCAATCCCTAACTAGAATATGGTTATAGAAAGTCGTGGTCAGCTAACGCTAAGTAGAGAGGCGGTTAAGTCATTTACATGCAACTAAACATATTTAAATAAGCAACTAGCTAATTATACTTTGTCAGCTATTCATTATCATTTGTTTTCATTTATCTCATTTATGCATTATTGAGTCGAGTACTCTAATCAGGATCCACAACATTGCTAAATCTTCTTGTTCCCTATGGGCACCATCTCAATTAAGATCTCACTTGTAGTTTTCCCACGATACAGATGTACACGAGGCACTTTCTGGCCGAGAGAGTCTCCTGTGGAGGTCACGGTCGTGACGTAGCGGTGACTACAGAACGTGCGATAAGCATACAGGTAGCTACCCTGCACTGGCACGCGGTGAGTCATTTCCACTAGTGGGTGCGCCCAAAAGTATAGCATTGGGCCTTGCCCTCTCAGAATAGGGGTCTCGCCCCTTAGAACAGAACAGGGGTCTTGCCCCTCCACAATTCGCGAATCCTCGCACAACTATCCCGGTTTGCCCAGTGGGCCTAACAAGAGTCGGTGTAGGGCGGCTAGTCCTAACCCCGGGCCCCGTGGGGCAACTAGCTCCCTCCCTACACTATGTAGTTCACCTCGGTACCACGTACGCGAGGGCCAAACAGGAGTCGGTGTACAATGACTAGTCTTAACCTTGAGTTTCAACCCAAGGGCGGCTAGCTCCCCACTACACTAAAGGGATAGTGGCTCCCTTGGTACCGCGTACACAAGACAGTTGCTCTCCTCGGTACCGCATACACAAGGACCAGCTCACTTTCCACACTAAAGGAACAGTTGCTCTCCTCGGTATACGAGGGCTAGTGCACTTCCCTTAACCAAGTCCGAACAGTCGCCCATAGGCAACATGTTTCAAAACCATCAGGTTTTCTATACTGCAGTATTCTTGGTTTCTTTCTAAATTCCCCATAGGGTTCGTATATGGACTTTCTTATTTCCATATTTGGTTCGTTACATGTAGAATAGGAAACTCAAATTCCACCATCGATTACTCAGTACAGGTATGTATTTCCATTCATGACATGGTTCATTACAGATAGTACAGGCAGCTCATGATTTATTTCCTTTTAGGAAGAATCACGACAACTCAATCATTCATTAACTACACATTCATTTCTTCCAGCCCTAATGTTCATTTCACAACCTAGAGTTCAATCAAATATATTCTAAAGTAGCATGCATTTGTCTCTTTCTAGTCCAAGGGTTCATCTCACAACCTAGGGTTCAAATAATTATACGCATGCAATTTAATTATTAATTCTGGGATTAAGGTGAAAATTACTCTACCAAGGTAACCGGGTGGAATGGGGGCTCGTACGGTAGCTCCTGATGTCTCTGTAGGTCCCGTGTACTCTACGGACTGGAGATCTATAACATGGATCGATAGGTCAAACAAGCTCAAAACTACATAGACACTACATCATTACATAGAGAAACTTGAAAGGAATCCAATAACATTTCGTTTGCAAAAATATGACTTCGTTTGGGCCCTGAATTGGCCCAAAAATACCAACCCTGACCAAAATCAGACTTTTGGGAAGAGTCCCAATTGTTTTAAACGAACTCAGAGACTCACCTTGCTCGAGATGCCTTTTTCAGACGTCTGGAACTCCTTGCAGACATCTGAGGGGGTTTTCCGACATTCAGCAATGCTCCCGGATGTCCGAAACCACCTTGATCCTTGCACCAGCATGCCTTTCCAACCTTTAACACATGCATGAAAGGTCAGAACTTGGCAGGGAAAAATGATTGAAAATTATGCACTATAAAACATTTGGGATTACCTCCGGACGTCTGGCCAGACGTCTAACGGTCTCTCCAAACGTCTGATTCTGCGGAAAAAATGATTCTGCAGAACCATTTGCGTGCTCTCTCTCCCCTATGTTTTGTTGCAACTGCAGTGAGCACCGCAGCAGCAGCTTCTCCTGCCGCTTCCCCCTCCTCTCCCGCACACACCCCTCCCCTCTATGCTCCTCCCGCTCTTCGCTCTCCCTCTCCTTCTCCTCTCGGCTTGCTGTGTGGCAAGCAAATGGAGGAGGAGGGGGGTTTTATGGATGTGGGAGGCATAGGGGAAGGGATGGCGTGAGGCATGGGGTAAGGTGGAGTATGGGGAGGAATGGGAGAGATGTATGGGGAGGAATAGAGGAGATGTATGGGGTATGGTGGAGGGGTGAGGTATGGTGGGGTATGGTGTTTAGGGGCATGGGCATGGGGTTTAGGGGCAGGAGCATGGGGGCTTTTTGCAAAGTTGATTCCACGGAAGCCTCCTATTCCCACAAAGCCCAAAATTAAAACCTAAGGGGTTTAAAGTTGCAGTAACACCCCCACCATTCTGGAAAATTCCCGAATGACCCTTGAGAAGGGTCATTTCAACATAACAAACATAAAGGAAGTTTCGTCCCCGAAACTTGAGCTAACTAGGGTGCGGAAATAAACAGACAATGCGCATAACAAACTTAAAGAGGATCAAAGTAGGTCAAAACGACATATCCTCAAAAAGTTCCGGGTACTATTCTCGCATTGCCGCCACGGGCTCCCAAGTTGCCTCCTCGTATCGCTGGCTTTTTCCATAGGACTTTCACTAATGGTACCTCCTTCCGTCTCAGACTACGGACGGCTTTGTCTAGTATATGTACTGGCCTCTAAGGATAGGTCAAGTTGTCTCCCACCTCGATGCTCTTGTGGCTCAAAACATGGCTGGAATTGACGACGTATTTCCTGAGGTTAGACACGTGGAACACGTCATGCACACTAGAGAGCTGGGGAGGAACGACAAGCCGGTAAGCAACGGGTCCTACCCTCTCCAAGACCACAAAAGGCCCCACGAACCTCAGCACGAGCTTCCCTTTCACCCTAAACCGCTACAAGCCCTTCATGGGAGAAACACGGAGGAATACGTCATCCCCAACCTCAAACTATACCTCTCTACGCTTCAGGTTAGCGTAGCTCTTCTGCTTACTCCTGACAGTATCGAGTCGTCTGTGGATCTGCTCAATCGCCTCCTGACTCTAGCATATCAACCTGGGACCAACTTCCCACTTGGTCCTCAACTCAACCCAACTCAAAGGAGCAGTACACCTCCTCTCGTACAGAGCCTCATACGGTGCCATGCCGATGCTCGAGTGGTAGCTATTGTTGTATGCAAACTCTACCAGGGGAAAATGCTCCTCCCAGGAGCCTCTCCAATCTAGCACGCAAGTGCGTAGGAGATCTTCAAGGGTTTGAATGGTGCGCTCTGACTGTCTGTTGGTCTGGGGGTGATAGGTTGTATTGAACCTCAAACGAGTCCCCAAAGCCTGCTGAAACTCCGCCCAGAACTGGGAAGTGAAACAAGTGTCTCTGTCTGAAATAATCTCGTGAGGGACTTCGTGAAGGTGCACCACATCTCCACTATAGCGCTCTGCCAACTGTGCTGGTCCAAAAGTGACTTGGATCAGCAGAAACTGTGCCATCTTCGTCAATCTGTCCACTATCACCCAAACTGCGTCATGTCCTCGCTGTGTCACAGGTAACCCCACTACCAGATCCATAGTGACACTCTCCCACTTCCACTCTAGCAAGAGAAGTGGTTGTAGCGACCCTGCAGGCCTCTGGTGCTTGACCTTCACCTGCTGGCATACTAGGCACTGCTGAACAAAACTACCAACATCCCGCTTCATCCCCCTCTACTAGAAATCACGTCGTAGGTTGTGGTACATCTTCGTGTTCCCAGGATGTATGGTGAGTCTAGACCCGTGTGCCTCGATTAGGAGCTCTCTTAATAGCTCCTCGTCTCTAGGAATGCATATGCGTCCCCTCATACGCAGGACCCCGTTAGTGAAAGAGAACTCTCTTGGGTTCCTTGTCAATACTCGATCTCGCAGTGTCTGCAGGTATGGATCCGTTATATGTCTAGTGATGAGAACCTCATCATGAGCCATAACTAGCTCATTTTGACCCAATACAAAGGATAAAAGCTCCTACATAACTCAAGGGAAGGCTTAACTTAGAGAATTCTGAGTTTAAGGAGAAAACAAGTCATAAGGGGTAAAAATGCAATTTTACCAGTATAATCTGCATACAGGGTAATTCAGGGTCCAAACACAGGTCAAGCAAACCGAATAAGAAGGAAAGTGGGATGATCTGACAAGGGCTACAGCAATTCCAAGGAACTAAATGATAATCTGTAACCTTAAAACAAACCCACTTCAATTCACGAGGTTCGAGGCAAAGTAAAAATAGAATAAACCCTCTAAAAATTCATAGAAAAATAATCTATAGGGTTTAGAACCTTCAATTTGGCCTTCAGATCCCATTTTGACCTACATTGAGAACCATGCCCAATTAATAACTTAATTTGGGTTTTTGCATAAATTGACCGGTCAAACAAAGTTTAATCTAGAAATAAAATTCACCATCAAATTCCTTAGGTCCTAATTAGTCATGTATAAAAACTTGAGCCTAAGAAGAAACCTTCTTGACCAACTTTGCACTTTGGTCCTCATATATTTACTTTTTGGCCCTCAACTTTTGAACCCTCACATTTCTGCCCCTAACTCTCCTTCGTTCTTTGCATTCAGGTCCCTCCTGCCAAAACCTGCCAGTACCATGCTCCGGCGACCTTGCGCGGAGCATGGCGCCGCGCAGGGTGAGGGGGAGGGGCTGGCAAGTCAACCGGGGGTGCCCTGCGTCGTCAGCCGTCGCAGGAACACCCCCCTGGTCGCTGCAACCCACCATACCGGCCGTGCGAACGCACGGACGGTATGGGTTTCCATCTCCAGCATCCTCCGGCGAGGGAGACACGTCGTCTCCCTCCGCCCTCCTCTCTGATTCCGCCTCTATAAATACCCCCGTCGCTCCGCCGTTCTGACCAGCTCGGTCCTGACGGAGAAAGACCCCCACTTCCTCTCTTCCCACTCCGACAGGAAGCCCTCCAGCTCCGGCGGCCTCCCCTCTTCCTCCTCGTCGCTCTGCCGCACTACCAGCTGCAGGGTTGCTCTCCCTCGCTCTTCCCGCGCCACGCCGCACCCAGCTGGCGCCTCTCCGGCCCTCTGCTCGCCGCCGCCCCTTCCCCCGGGCATCTTCTTCTCCGGCGACAGTCGATACGACTGTCGCCCGCTCCGGCCCCTCCTCCTCCTGCTAAGTAGGTAGAACTCCTCCTCTTCCTCCCCTCTTCCTTTTCCTCATTTTACATCTTTACTGTTACCTCGATTCCGTCCAATCACCCTCACCTTCTCCGCCTCCGGCCATCCTCCGGCGAGCCGCTCCCATCACTCCAGCAACCCACACGGCTCGCCGACCACCGCAGAACCTCCGCCTCCTCACCCTGATCAACCTCCGCCCTTCCACTTCCCCCACATCACCCTCTGCAACTCCACCGAACAAACCCATCTTCCGACCCACAGTCCGACCTAGGGCAGCTCTTGGGCTCCGCCCCGCCGCCTGCACACCCCCCGACCACCTTCGCCGTGCCACGGCGAAGGTCCTCCGCGTTTCTGATTGGGCCGAGAGGCCATTTTTCTGTGGGCAGGTACCTGCGCTCGTCGCCGCCATTGTTGAAGCGAAGCAGCTTCTTCACCTGCTGCCCCAGGTGCGAAGCGCCCAGGTCACCCTCCCAGGCTGTGCGGGGGCACTTCGGCAAAACGTTAGGCTGCAGTTGAGGCGAAGCTCTCGCGCGAAGCCCCCGAGCTTCGCCTCGACTGCCACTGCTTCCTCCGCGCAGGCACCCAAATTGGGGTGGGACATTTAGTCCCACCTCGTAACCTTTCAGAGGAGAGCGCCCGCATAAAGGCAAAAAGCGCCTTATGCTCGTTGCCTCCTGAGCACGGGGTGAGGTCCCTCTCACTCACTCGCTCGCTCGACCCGGTCTCGTCCGCGCTCACGCCTCGCGGACCTGGCCTGACCCGACTTAGACTGACCTGCACTCCTCGCCCACCACTCACGCCGGTGGGCCTGGACCCGGGCGCGGCCCGTACCCGGCAACCCGGCAGCTCTGGGAGAGCTTTCCTAAGAGCGGCTTCTGTGAGAGAGAGACGCAGGGGAGGGTAGAGATAGGTTTTGCCCCTCTGATCAAGCGGTGCAAGTTTGCAGGCACAGGTGAAGAAGAAGAACTGGAGAAGAAGACTGACGGAAGAAGAGCAGCCAGGACTGCTCGAAGCAAAGAGGAAAAGGCGAAGAAGAAGAAGACGAGCGAGGCAGAGAAGAAGGACGACGAAAGCTGAAGGAAGGAGCACCGAGCGGCACTGTAGCAGCGGCGGTTTAAGTCGTCTGATTGGAAAATCAGACGACGCTCTGAAGGCAGTAAAGAGGAAGAAGAACAGGACAAGGACCGCTCTGCAGAAAAAGAAAGAGACAAAGCAGAAACAAGAGCTGAAAGACGAAGAAGAACATCACCCACTGCTGCAGATAAAGAAGACAGAAAGAAGAGGAAGACCACAAGGAGATAAAGGAACCAAAAGCCAAAGAGAAGAGAAAAGAAAGAAGACAGACGAGAAAGAAGAAGCCAACAAAATTTCATCTCTCTCTATATATCTATATTTTTGTAAAAGAAACTTTGTACCCCTAGAATACAACTTGCTCCCTGAGTTCGACCTCGGGAACTGTTTTATTTTCCGAGTAAAAAATTATATATTTGAAATGATGGCAATAACTGGCTATACTACGACATAACAATAAAACCCGGTTATCTCTTCACGCCATCGATACCAATTTTGGCGCCGTTGCCGGGGAGCAACGGCTATTCTAGAGGTAAACATTCCTGTTTCTTTTTAATTTCTGATAATCTCCTCTCTTTTGTGCAGCTACAGGAAATCAAGAAGACGAGCAACCGCACGACAACCACTCCGAGGACAGGTAAATTTTTCCTCTCGCTATTAACCCCTAAACTCTAAAGAGGAAGAAAAGAAAAGAACAAGCAATATAGGGCTAACCTGTCTTCCATACTTAGTAACCATAAAGAGTTGCATGTTTTCAACTCATTAGTCCTGCACACTATTAAGGGTATTTAAGGGCTAACACATTCTTGCTTGAGCCCTAATTACCCAACAAAGAACTAACTGGACCAAGTAGAGCCAACATAAGATTCAACATTAGGATTTTAGAGACACACTACTTAAATCAAGAATGGAGAAAATCCAAAAGAAGTGTGCCTAAACCATTGATTGAAAATACCTATTCAAAGAAAACCTAAAACAATTGGCTCTCTAAACACTTGAACCCTAAAAGACAAGACCTAAAAGCTCTCAAAGAAAATAAGAGGTAAAGTTGACCCCTTGGGTCAACCAACCTTAAATTAGGTCACTCTTTGCACTTAAAAGACTAAAGTTCAAGTGAAACCTTAAGCACCCTGATCTTAAAATTGGTAGACTTAAGAGGTCAAGATCCCCATTCTGGTCTACCTGGAACCGCAGTGACAAGAGAGGTCGGGTGGGGGAAACCCTGTAACCCGTGGGGACGCTCTACCGTGTAGGGGTCTTCGCGGGACTCTCCCTCTCTGGCTGCCCAGGAAATTCTCAGGTGGACGATCTTTCTGATCAAGGGGTCCATCTGCCCCGCACCTCTATAGTCACCCAACACATTTTTGGGTGTCTTGATTGGGTCCAGCACCTTCTAAACTTACCTCTTCCAACAGTGCATGTACGGAAGGAGGTCCTTAAGACCACCCTTAAGACCTCCTTTAGAAATTCGCTCTCGTCAAGGCCAAGCCTCGACGCCCGTGTTTGTGCAGCAACACCCTCACATTATTCTCTCTTCTGATTCAGAACCAAGTTCTTCTTCTTCCCCCATCATGGCTCAGCCAGTTGAGGAAGAAAATAATCTGGAACACCAGCTCCAGCGACTCAATGACCTCTTCCAAAACTTCGTGCACCCACCACAGCGTCCTATGATGCGGGACCACTACAATCCTGCTGCGGTGGCCATTGAGCCTCGAGTCAGAATCCCGACTGGAGGACCTGATTCCGAATTAAAGCCCAACATGATTCATGCTATACCTAAATTCCATGGGCTTAATTATGAAGATCCCTTCCAGCACATCAAACAGCTAAAGCATCTGGCCCATACTTTTGGATCAGATGCGCAAAATCGGGATATTCTTCTCATGAAGATGTTCTCCTTTTCTCTTATGGACAAGGCCGCCCATTGGTATCAAACTCAGACCCGGCCGATCAACACTTGGGAAGAACTTCAATCCGAGTTTTTGAAAAAGTTTTTTCCCGTTGGTCGGACCAACGCCTTGCGCCATCAGATTACACACTTCACTCAACAATCAGGAGAACCTCTCCATGAGGCATGGGATCGTTTTCAGGATCTCATGAGAAAGTGCCCCCATCACGGAGTTCCTAAATGGGAACAAGTCCAATCTTTTTACCAGGGACTTCGTGAAGACATCCGCCTTTTCGTCAATGCAACTTGCGGAGGAAACATCATGGGTCAACATGAAGACACCGTATGGGAGATTCTCGAAAACATGTGCGAGAACTCCATCAACAATGACTCCATGGGATTATTCGACAGGACGAATACCCGCGCAGCGACGAATCTTAAGGGAGCACATGAGACGCAGGGCCTGTCCGCATCAGTCGACCTGGAACTAATGGCCAGTCGATTGGACAAGGTCTCAATCATTGAGAAGAAGGTGGATGAGCTGACTCAGCACTTGCAGCGAGCCACCTCCGCGCGTAACTCCTTTGCACAACCTCCTTCCGCACAGGAGACTGTGTAAAACATCCTCCACCGATCTTCCCCTAGGATGGATCCATATCCATCCCCATCTGATTCTCGGATCGGAGGATCATCCGATCCTTTCTACACCAGCCCGGGGAACTCCATTCCCCCTTTCCCTGATTCTCAGGAGGTTCCTCAGACCTGCGAGGACCTCAACGCCATCCAGAACGACCCATTCTCCAACACTTACAACCCTGGATGGCGAAACCATCCCAATTTTCAGTGGGTGGGAAATTCCCAAACCCAAAGACCACCTTTTCAGTCCCGCCCACAGCCCTCTCGTCATTACCAGCCGCCTCAGCCTCGGCCCAACCCTACTTATCCATCAGGGCCAAATCAGGATCAAATGTCCCTAATCCTTCAGACTCTGGCTGACATTCAAAGAACGAATGCGGCTATTCAAAAATAGCACAAGGACGAACTTACAGAGGTTAAAACTCAACTGGCCCAGTTGGCAAATTCTCGCCAGCCAGGCACACTCCCTTCCCAACCTCTTCCTAACCCAAATAACGTGCCAACCCAGAAGCGCGTTATGAATCCAAATTTAGGCCACGCACAATGGATTTATCAGGCCCCTATTGCTCCATCTCCAGACGAGATGGAAGCCTCAACTTCTTATGCGGGATTTCAGCAGCAGCCACCCCTCTTACCAAACCCAAAGCAAAATCAGGCCGGATTAAATTCTGTAACAACACGTAGTGGTAAAACAACTCAAGACCCGCATTATCCAAACCACTCCAAGCCTGATAACCATGACCCTAGGATAGTTATCCAAGAAACCGCTGTTCCGGATCCACAACCTGGACCTATCCTAGAAGAACCAACCAAGATCCCGTTTCCCGAGGCCTTGACCAAGGGAAAGAATACCACCAAACCCGTGGCCCCTGAGGAGGACCTGGTCAAGCTCTTTGAGCAGGTCCACATAAACATCCCCTTGATGGATGCAATCTGCCACGTACCAGCTTACGCACGATTTCTAAAGAATATATGTACACCCCAGCGTAAGCCGCGAACCAAGGGAGGGAGCCCAATTGTTCTGTCAGAGCAAGCCAGCTCTGTAATCCTCAGTAGACTCCCACCCAAGGCAAAAGATCCTGGTACTCCCCTGATTTCCTGCAAGATAGGTGGTACCCAATTTGATAGAGCATTGTTAGACTTGGGTGCATCCATAAACCTGATACCCACATCCTTACTTGACCATCTAGAAGAATCTGAGCTAAAACCAACCGAGGTGACATTACAATTAGCAGATCGATCTATAAAGTCACCAAAAGGGATTCTCGAGGATGTTATCGTAAGAGTGCGGGATTTCTATTTTCCAGTGGACTTTATAGTCTTAGATATGGACGCACCTGAGAACCCTAGGGATACACCAATCATTCTAGGGAGACCTTTCTTGGCTACTGCTAGAGCCAACATCAGCTGTGAGGAGGGCCAAATAGAGCTTAAGTTTGGAGATCAAACACTGAAAATTGATATATTTAAGGCCCAACAAGGAATTAATTGCGGTGTCATCGAACAAATTTGTGACATCAGGACTTTGGTTGATGAATCACACTTCCAGAATGACTCGATTATGCCTCATCAACCACAGAAGGATCTTGACCCGCAAACAGAGGAGTCGAATCCAGATATGAACAACCCAGTAACTCCCACCCTTGAACCTCACATCTATACTGAACCACCCGCTGCTGCTGATAACCCCATCCTCGAACTGAAACCCCTTCCTGCTCACTTGAAATACATCTTTTTGGGTTCTAATCAGACCCTTCCTGTGATTATCAATTCCAACCTCAGTCCTGAACAGGAATCCCGTCTGATTGTTGTCCTCCAGCAACATCGCAGAGCCATCGGATGGACTCTCGATGATTTGACTGGAATAAGTCCCTCTTATTGTACTCATCATATCTATTCAGAAGAGGGCACACGACCTTCTCGTGAAATGCAGAGACGCTTAAACCCCAATCTGCAGGAGGTCGTGAAAAAGGAGATCATCAAGTGGTTAGATGCCGGAATCATCTACCCGATCTCCGATAGTCGTTGGGTGAGCCCAATTCAGGTCGTGCCCAAGAAGGCAGGACTCACCACTATAACGACTGAGACCGGAGAAATCATTCCTACCCGATTAGCCAACTCGTGGAGAGTCTGTATAGATTACCGCTGACTCAATTCCTCCACGAAGAATGATCATTTCCCACTACCCTTCATTGATCAAATTCTCGAAAAACTTGCGGGAAATAGGTTCTGCTTTCTTGACGGGTACTCCGGTTATAACCAGGTAGCAATCCATCCTGAGGACCAAGAAAAGACCATGTTCACCTGCCCCTTCGGAACATACGCTTTCCGAAGGATGCCTTTCGGTCTTTGCAATGCACCCGCTACTTTTTAGCGATGCATGCTTGCCATATTCTCAGATATGGTAGGTGATTATCTGGAAGTCTTCATGGATGACTTTTTAGTTTTCGGAGCATCATTCGACGATTGCCTCCAGCACTTGGTCCAGATACTCAGGCGGTGCATCGATGTGAATTTGGTTCTTTCCTGGGAAAAGAGCCATTTCATGGTGCCTGAGGGAATTGTCCTAGGACACTCAATTTCGGAAAAAGGTATCCAAGTGGATCGAGCTAAGGTTAATTTGATTTCTCACCTTCCTATGCCTAGCTCGATCAGGGACATCTGTTCCTTTTTAGGGCATGTCGGTTTTTATCGACGATTTATCCCTGATTTTTCAAAAATCGCGTGCCCCCTGACCACTCTTCTCTCCAAGGATGTTCCTTTCGAAATTTCCAAGGAATGCACTCAAGCATTTGAAATCCTGCGTGACCGAGTCACCCAAGCCCCGATCCTACAGTCCCCTGATTGGTCTCAACCCTTTGAGATCATGTGCGATGCATCCGACTTCGCTGTAGGAGCGGTTTTGGGGCAGAAAATTGACGGGAAACCTGTGGTCATTTACTACGCCAGCAAAACACTCGATGAGGCTCAGCGTAACTATACGGTTACTGAGAAAGAGCTGCTAGCTGTAGTATTTGCCTTAGAAAAATTCAGATCGTACCTTCTGGGTTCCCGTGTCATCATATACTCGGATCACACAGTTGTGAGGCATCTCCTTGCAAAGAAGGACGCGAAACCTCGATTAATCCGATGGATCTTGCTGTTGCAAGAATTTGACCTTGAGATTCGCGACAAAGCGGGAAAGCAAAATGTGGTAGCTGATCACTTGTCCCGTCTTCCTTCTGAAATAATTGACCCTTCCGGACCCATCACTGAGCATTTTCCCGATGAGCACCTGCTGACTATTGATACTAGCCTTCCATGGTTTGCTAATGTAGTAAATTACTTAGCATCTCATCAGATCCCGTCCGATTGGCCGAAGGCCAAGAAGGACAAATTACGCTCCGATGCTAAGTATTACATTTGGGAAGACCCGTACCTCTTCCGCATAGGTGCCGATCAGATCATCCGGAGATGTGTCCCGGAAGGGGAATTCAATAATATCCTCTCTTTCTGCCATGACCAGGCATGCGGTGGCCATTTCGCCGGGCATAAAACCGCATCAAAAGTCCTCCAGTGCGGCTTTTACTGGCCCACACTGTTCAAAGACGCGTACAGTCACTGCAAGGCATGCAGTCGTTGCCAGACTTTGGGCAACATGAGCCATCGCGGCATGATGCCTATGCAACCGATTCTAGTATGCGAAATCTTTGATGTTTGGGGGATTGATTTTATGGGCCCCTTTCCTGTTTCGGATGGTTTCGAATACATTCTGTTGGCTGTGGACTACGTGTCCAAATGGATCGAAGCCATACCGACCCGAACCTGTGATCACAAAATCGTTCTCAAATTCATTCATCAAAACATTTTCTCAAGGTTCGGGATTCCTCGTGCAATAATCTCTGATGGGGGGACCCATTTCACAAATGCTCAGTTTAGGTCACTGATGACCAAATACGGGGTGTCTCACCGAATCTCTACTCCTTACCACCCCCAAACTAATGGTCTAACTGAGCTGTCTAATCGGGAAATCAAGAAAATCCTGTAAGTCACTGTTCAACCTGACAGGAAGGACTGGTTGTCCCGACTTCCGGAAGCATTGTGGGCCTATAGGACCGCCCACAAGACCCAATTGGGCATGTCTCCCTTTAGACTGGTGTACGGAAAGGCATGCCACCTTCCCGTAGAACTGGAGCTTAAAGCCTATTGGGCAGTACGGAACTGTAATCTAGATCTTTCCAAGGCTGGGACCCACAGAAAACTCCAAATCAGCGAGATCGATGAATTACGCCTAGATGCGTACCAGAACTCGCAAATCTACAAGGAGCGGGTTAAAGCCTTCCACGACAAACACATCTCGAGAAAGATCTTTCATCCTGGTCAAAAGGTCCTACTCTTTGATGCCCGACTAAAACTCTTCCCAGGAAAACTGAGATCCAAGTGGGTCGGACCATATTTGGTCCGATAGGTTTTTGGAAATGGAGCAATCGAAATCAGTCCACTCAGCCACGATTCTGAACCTTTCATCGTGAACGGTCAGAGACTCAAGCCGTTCATTGATGTAACTTCTACTGATTTGGCTGAAGCATCTTATATCCTCCATTCCCCTTGAGCTTATTGCGCCCAGCCGATGGCGTAAAACTCAGCGCTTAACGGGAGGCAACCCGTCATTTTCCTAAAAATCCAAAACTTTTTCTGACACCTTTTTGCACTTAAGGTTCACCCTTGTAGACAGCCGGCCCCACCTCAGATGCTTGCATCTGGGATTATAAATCGTCCGCAAAAAAATTCAACCCGACCCATTCACTCATTCAAATTTCTGTCTTAAGGAATGAACTAAGTTAAATAAAAACCCCCTAGGTTACAATGAGGACATTGCAAATCTTAGGCATGGGGGGGTATGAAAGTGCAAAACTTGTAAGAAAAGGTTTCAAACAAAAAAATTCACATATGCCAAAAACACCATAAAAATTAAAAATTTTTTGAACAAGAATAAGAGGAAAAGAGGAGAAGGAAATTTTGTGAAGGAGAAGGAGAAAAGAAACAAAATGAAAAAGGAGCACAAAATTATGAGAAAAGGTGATAGTCATTAGTAAGGAACTAAGGAATTAACCTAAGTTCTAGACCTCATTCAAGAAAATAACTGAAAAGTGCATAATGAGATTAGTAAGAATGCAAACCTTAGGCATTCTTGAATAGACTCTTAGTACCCATTAAGATCTAGACAATCCTCAAGAGGTTGAGGAAAATGAAAAGCTTAAGTACTAGGTCCAAGGCTTAGGGAGTATTTGGCCTCGTTAACTAATTTTTGGTTTACGGGACTCAGTAACCTAAGCACCCTAACCTCACACACAGCCTGGTTCAGTAAGCGTAAAAATCAAAATCACGCAGAAGCGTCTCAAAATTCTGAAAAGAACACCTAGAATAGGAGCGGCCGATCAACACAAGTTGATTTGGACGAGTTCCCAGCGCGGAGAGGCGGGAAATCCCCTCGAAGATGCGTAACAAAATATCATCTCCTCGGTGCTTGTCTCTTAGGATATTCACATATCCTACTGGGGGCATGTAAGCACTCTGCTGATTCAGATTCCATGGATGGAATTATCTCGAAGTGTCAATTGCCAGGGCCTGGATTCAGCCACGGAACACCATGGATGGGATTATCTCGAAATCTCAATAGCCAGGGTTCCGGGGGTTGCCATGGGCGGTGCTATCTCGAAGCATCGATCGCCAGGACCCCTTGAGGATTGATGATGGGAGCAATGAATCTGATACAGACCATGTTGAAAAGCCAATCCTAAGCTAGAATTAAAAAGAAAAAGAGAGAGAACTCTCCAAATAGAAAATTTTTTCTATCTCTCTCTCTTACAAAACGCACTGCGAACTGAGCCAGGGCTAAAATCATTTCAAGCACGGGTGCTTTAACCACAAAGTCCAATAAACCTTAGGTTAGTTCTTGTGGGCCTTAAAAACCTTTGCTAAGGACTGAGGCTGAGGCTAGACAGATTTGGATCTTGATTGGTACTAGAGTACCTTTTAGGCCTATGGTCAGCATTCTAACCTAATCTAAGCTTAAATGAAAAAGCACTTATCTGAAGCTATTAAGAACTTCATGGTCTAGAACAAGGGTTGAAACCTTAAGTTTTTGCTAAGGGACTAGCAAAAGCTAGGCATGGGGGTATGATGAGAACCTCATCATGAGCCATAACTAGCTCATTTTGACCCAATACAAAGGATAAAAGCTCCTACATAACTCAAGGGAAGGCTTAACTCAGAGAATTCTGAGTTTAAGGAGAAAACAAGTCATAAGGGGTAAAAATGCAATATTACCAGTATAATCTGCATACAGGGTAATTCAGGGTCCAAACACAGGTCAAGCAAACCGAATAAGAAGGAAAGTAGGATGATCTGACAAGGGCTACAGCAATTCCAAGGAACTAAATGATAATCTGTAACCTTAAAACAAACCCACTTCAATTCACGAGGTTCGAGGCAAAGTAAAAATAGAATAAACCCTCTAAAAATTCATAGAAAAATAATCTATAGGGTTTAGAACCTTCAATTTGGCCTTCAGATCCCATTTTGACCTACATTGAGAACCATGCCCAATTAATAACTTAATTTGGGTTTTTGCATAAATTGACCAGTCAAACAAAGTTTAATCTAGAAATAAAATTCACCATCAAATTCCTTAGGTCCTAATTAGTCATGTATAAAAACTTGAGCCTAAGAAAAAACCTTCTTGACCAACTTTGCACTTTGGTCCTCATATATTTACTTTTTGGCCCTCAACTTTTGAACCCTCACATTTCTACCCCTAACTCTCCTTCGTTCTTTGCATTCAGGTCCCTCCTGCCAAAACCTGCCAGCACCATGCTCCGGCGACCTTGCGCGGAGCATGGCGCCGCGCAGGGTGAGGGGGAGGGGCTGGCAAGTCAACCGGGGGTGCCCTGCGTCGTCAGCCGTCGCAGGAACACCCCCCTGGTCGCTGCAACCCACCATACCGGCCGTGCGAACGCACGGACGATATGGGTTTCCATCTCCGGCGTCCTCCGGCAAGGGAGACACGTTGTCTCCCTGCGCCCTCCTCTCTGATTCCGCCTCTATAAATACCCCCGTCGCTCCGCCGTTCTGACCAGCTCGGTCCTAACGGAGAAAGACCCCCACTTCCTCTCTTCCCACTCCGACAGGAAGCCCTCCAGCTCCGGCGGCCTCCCCTCTTCCTCCTCGTCGCTCTGCCGCACTACCAGCTGCAGGGTTGCTCTCCCTCGCTCTTCCCGCACCACGCCGCACCCAGCTGGCGCCTCTCCGGCCCTCTGCTCGCCGCCGCCCTTTCCCCCGGGCATCTTCTTCTCCGGCGACAGTCGATACGACTGTCGCCCGCTCCGGCCCCTCCTCCTCCTGCTAAGTAGGTAGAACTCCTCCTCTTCCTCCCCTCTTCCTTTTCCTCATTTTACATCTTTACTGTTACCTCGATTCCGTCCAATCACCCTCACCTTCTCCGCCTCCGGCCATCCTCCGGCGAGCCGCTCCCATCACTCCAGCAACCCACACGGCTCGCCGACCACCGCAGAACCTCCGCCTCCTCACCCTGATCAACCTCCGCCCTTCCACTTCCCCCACATCACCCTCTGCAACTCCACCGAACAAACCCATCTTCCGACCCACAGTCCGACCTAGGGCAGCTCTTGGGCTCCGCCCCGCCGCCTGTACACCCCCCGACCACCTTCGCCGTGCCACGGCGAAGGTCCTCCGCGTTTCTGATTGGGCCGAGAGGCCATTTTTCTGTGGGCAGGTACCTGCGCTCGTCGCCGCCATTGTTGAAGCGAAGCAGCTTCTTCACCTGCTGCCCCAGGTGCGAAGCGCCCAGGTCACCCTCCCAGGCTGTGCGGGGGCACTTCGGCAAAACGTTAGGCTGCAGTTGAGGCGAAGCTCTCGCGCGAAGCCCCCGCGCTTCGCCTCGACTGCCGCTGCTTCCTCCGCGCAGGCACCCAAATTGGGGTGGGACATTTAGTCCCACCTCGTAACCTTTCAGAGGAGAGCGCCCGCATAAAGGCAAAAAGCGCCTTATGCTCGTTGCCTCCTGAGCACGGGGTGAGGTCCCTCTCACTCACTCGCTCGCTCGACCCGGTCTCGTCCGCGCTCACGCCTCGCGGACCTGGCCTGACCCGACTTAGACTGACCTGCACTCCTCGCCCACCACTCACGCCGGTGGGCCTGGACCCGGGTGAAAGTCCCTACTAGGAGGGGGTGACGTAATAATTGCGGAAATAAATATAAACAATATCACAAAATAGGCAATCACAAAATGTACACAGGTATTTTTAGGTGGAAACCCAAACCGGGTAAAAACCACCACCTAACCCTCTCGAGTTAGGATTTTCCGATCAACCTAGTTGATCAAATCCACTAACCGAATCACTTTGAACGAGGGTGATTCAACCTCAATACAACCACGCTACAAGTACGAGGGTAGCGTTCCTCAACCCCTTCTCTCCACGAGAAGGATTTTGTCCCACGAAGGAGACGGGAATTCGCAAAGCGAATACCCAACCAAAATACAAAGATAAAATAAAACAACAGTCCTATAGAGCCAACAAAATTAAACCTAGCTTCTATAGGAAATAGGAAACTCCCCTTTGCAAGGAGTGCGTCGACGATGACGCGGTGCGTGTGCCACGCGACGGCGCTACGTCGCTCTCGTTATCAACAGCGGGAGAGCGGGCGCGCGAAGGCTTGATGCTCTCAAGAGAATGAAACTAGAGCTTGGAGAGCAAGGGCCTCAATTGGACACAAAAGAGTGGAACTAAGTTGCTTAGGTGTGTCTCTTGTTTCTCTTAGTGTGTATATTAGTGTGTTTTTGTGTTGCAAAGGCTCCCCTCTATTTATAGAGGCCTTAGGAAGGCTTTGGAAGGCTTGGAAAAGCTTCCATAGCCGTTGGGTGCAAAGCCCAAGAGAATCAGGCCGAAATCAAGACAATGATTACACTTCACAGGGTTATCAGACGTCTAATTCTGGCATCAGACGTCTGGAAGGCCACTTTAAGACGTCTGATTCCAAGGTCAGACGTCTGATTCTATGCGGGTTTCTCCCTGACTTGAATCAGATCTAAACAGGGTTTTTGTACAAGTCCATCAGACGACATAGAGGACGTCTGGCACTAAGTCTGGACGTCTGGAAACCTACTTTTACCGTGGGAATTGATTTCCAAACGTTGCAACGGCTAGAAAATCTCTGAGAAGAGATTTTGGGTCAGCCGAGGCAAAACGGTCATTTATCAGACGTCTGTGAAGTCCTATGGACGTCTGATAAGGCTCTAACGGTCATATTCTTGAGTGTCTTCTAAGCCAGCCAACGGTCCACTAACTGGACGTCTGGCAAAGTCATCAGACGTCTCCTAAGACGTCTGGTATAAGGTCTGGACGTCTGAATTCATCAGACAGAACTAACTATGTCCAGCCTAACAGTTATCAGACGTCTGAAACAACAGTCAGACGTCTTAAAATCCTTTATCAGACGTCTGATTCGTGAATTAGACGTCTGGAAAGTCTGTTTTAACCCTATATTGGTTTTCTAAGTATTCTACAGAAAACCTAAGTATCCTAGGGTTGTGCAGGTGTTCCTAGGACTACTGTTAGGGTTCTTTGAGGCTCTTTAACATAATGTCTAAGGAAAATAAAGAGCAAGAAAATAAATACAAGAGATACATGAAAGGATAAAAAAGAATCTATCCTATTCTTCTTGTCTTCCATCTCCAATCTTTCGCTCCACGCGAACCTCCTCTATTTTCCGTCAAGCTCCTCCAATCCGTCCTGGATGCGAGCTCGAGTTCCGTCTAAACACGTCTTCATTTGCAATTGACCTGAGATCTAGGACTCAAATTGCAAATGTTAAATAACACGTGTTTTGTTATCATCAAAACAAATGATCGTGGTGCTCTAGCACCAACAATCTCCCCCTTTTTGATGATGACAAAACCGTAAATAATAATGCATAAAAATCCTCCCCCTTTTTGACATTATCAAAAAGGTTTGATTTTAAATTTCCTATAACTCCCCCTTAAAACATGCTCTTCTATGAATTTATCTTAACAAAGGTAATATTCTCCCCTTTTTGTAACAACAAGATAGCTATTATTTTTCTCCCCCTTACTAAAGGAAATTTAGCTACCTTATTTCTCCCCCTTAAAAATTGACAATTAGCTCGTAAGATTTTTAACTCCCCCTATCTAAATGCTACTGATAAAAAGATAGGGTAAAGGGTTTTACCTCACCTACCATGGCCAATAAAATGGCCCGAATGGTGGTGGTGGATGCCACATCGGATGGGGCTCCCATCCGTAGCTTGGAGGCCCGGGCATTGGCGCCGGTCTCCAATCTGGTGGTCGACGTGCGGCGGGTCCGTCGTTTGTTCGCCGTCTCGTCGGTCTTCTTGTTCTCCTCCTTGGTCTACTCATTGGTTCTCCCAACTTAAGTTGACCAGCCTTGAGCTTGTAGGTCCAGTCCTTTATGTTGTAGTCATCCCTGAACCCTACAAAACAAGATTCTAATTTTTTCTTTGGTATCCAAGTGAGCTTGGATCCGGATTTGTTAGTGGGTCTCCTTGACGGAGATCCTTTCTCAACCTTAGGGCTATAAAACTTATCTACTTTGTTGATTAATCTGTTAGAATTTTCCCTAAGACATGCAATTTCTTTTTCTATAATGTTCATTTGTCTTTAAATCTGAAATTTCTAATTTTAGACTAACATTTTCCTCAATCAATTTATTATTTTCATTGATGAGGTTATGATTTTCTAATAATAGGTTATCATTTTTAGGACTAGCTTCTATGTCCTTAAGTTGTTTTTCTAACCTATCATTTTCATTTTTAAGAAAACTAAGGTTCTTTTTAATGCTTTTATTTTCTACCCTAAGTGATTTACTAATCTCAAAAAGTTCATTAAATGCTTCTTGAAGATCGAGATTTACCTCGTTGTCGCTGTCGTCGCTTCCACTTTCGCTGTCGCTGTTGGTTCCTCTGGCCATGAAACCAAAGCAAGCGGTTTCTTCTTCTTCTTCTTCTTCTTCCTCCGAGCTTGTCTCCTCATGAGTGCCTTCCAACCTCCTCCATATCTCGTGGGCGGTGGTGCACTCTTGGATTTTCTCGAACTCTTCCGGACTCAACGCGCAATACATGGCATTCATTGCCTTTGCGTTGAGTGAAAGCTCTCGAATATGCTGCTGCGAGTATCCTCCCGCGGGTTTTTCTGGGATGTCGAAAGGCGTCTCGCATCTGGCCCAGACCGTGAAGTCGGTGGCTTGAAGCCACGTCTTCATCCGCAACTTCCAGTAGGGGTAGTTGCTCCCGTCGAAGAACGGCGGACGGGTTGTGGACTGTCCCTCGGAAATCCTGCTTGTGGAACAGCTTCCCTCCATGATCTAGATCCTCGCCGGTTTGTAACGCCGATTTCGCGAGACCTGCTCTGATACCAATTGAAAGTCCCTACTAGGAGGGGGTGACGTAATAATTGCGGAAATAAATATAAACAATATCACAAAATAGGCAATCACAAAATGTACACAGGTATTTTTAGGTGGAAACCCAAACCGGGTAAAAACCACCACCTAACCCTCTCGAGTTAGGATTTTCCGATCAACCTAGTTGATCAAATCCACTAACCGAATCACTTTGAACGAGGGTGATTCAACCTCAATACAACCACGCTACAAGTACGAGGGTAGCGTTCCTCAACCCCTTCTCTCCACGAGAAGGATTTTGTCCCACGAAGGAGACGGGAATTCGCAAAGCGAATACCCAACCAAAATACAAAGATAAAATAAAACAACAGTCCTATAGAGCCAACAAAATTAAACCTAGCTTCTATAGGAAATAGGAAACTCCCCTTTGCAAGGAGTGCGTCGACGATGACGCGGTGCGTGTGCCACGCGACGGCGCTACGTCGCTCTCGTTATCAACAGCGGGAGAGCGGGCGCGCGAAGGCTTGATGCTCTCAAGAGAATGAAACTAGAGCTTGGAGAGCAAGGGCCTCAATTGGACACAAAAGAGTGGAACTAAGTTGCTTAGGTGTGTCTCTTGTTTCTCTTAGTGTGTATATTAGTGTGTTTTTGTGTTGCAAAGGCTCCCCTCTATTTATAGAGGCCTTAGGAAGGCTTTGGAAGGCTTGGAAAAGCTTCCATAGCCGTTGGGTGCAAAGCCCAAGAGAATCAGGCCGAAATCAGGACAATGATTACACTTCACAGGGTTATCAGACGTCTAATTCTGGCATCAGACGTCTGGAAGGCCACTTTAAGACGTCTGATTCCAAGGTCAGACGTCTGATTCTATGCGGGTTTCTCCCTGACTTGAATCAGATCTAAACAGGGTTTTTGTACAAGTCCATCAGACGACATAGAGGACGTCTGGCACTAAGTCTGGACGTCTGGAAACCTACTTTTACCGTGGGAATTGATTTCCAAACGTTGCAACGGCTAGAAAATCTCTGAGAAGAGATTTTGGGTCAGCCGAGGCAAAACGGTCATTTATCAGACGTCTGTGAAGTCCTATGGACGTCTGATAAGGCTCTAACGGTCATATTCTTGAGTGTCTTCTAAGCCAGCCAACGGTCCACTAACTGGACGTCTGGCAAAGTCATCAGACGTCTCCTAAGACGTCTGGTATAAGGTCTGGACGTCTGAATTCATCAGACAGAACTAACTATGTCCAGCCTAACAGTTATCAGACGTCTGAAACAACAGTCAGACGTCTTAAAATCCTTTATCAGACGTCTGATTCGTGAATTAGACGTCTGGAAAGTCTGTTTTAACCCTATATTGGTTTTCTAAGTATTCTACAGAAAACCTAAGTATCCTAGGGTTGTGCAGGTGTTCCTAGGACTACTGTTAGGGTTCTTTGAGGCTCTTTAACATAATGTCTAAGGAAAATAAAGAGCAAGAAAATAAATACAAGAGATACATGAAAGGATAAAAAAGAATCTATCCTATTCTTCTTGTCTTCCATCTCCAATCTTTCGCTCCACGCGAACCTCCTCTATTTTCCGTCAAGCTCCTCCAATCCGTCCTGGATGCGAGCTCGAGTTCCGTCTAAACACGTCTTCATTTGCAATTGACCTGAGATCTAGGACTCAAATTGCAAATGTTAAATAACACGTGTTTTGTTATCATCAAAACAAATGATCGTGGTGCTCTAGCACCAACACCGGGCGCGGCCCGTACCCGGCAACCCGACAGCTCTGGGAGAGCTTTCCTAAGAGCGGCTTCTGTGAGAGAGAGACGCGGGGGAGGGTAGAGATAGGTTTTTCCCCTCTGATCAAGCGGTGCAAGTTTGCAGGCACAGGTGAAGAAGAAGAACTGGAGAAGAAGACTGACGGAAGAAGAGCAGCCAGGACTGCTCGAAGCAAAGAGGAAAAGGCGAAGAAGAAGAAGACGAGCGAGGCAGAGAAGAAGGACGACGAAAGCTGAAGGAAGGAGCACCGAGCGGCACTGTAGCAGCGGCGGTTTAAGTCGTCTGATTGGAAAATCAGACGACGCTCTGAAGGCAGTAAAGAGGAAGAAGAACAGGACAAGGACCGCTCTGCAGAAAAAGAAAGAGACAAAGCAGAAACAAGAGCTGAAAGACGAAGAAGAACATCACCCACTGCTGCAGATAAAGAAGACAGAAAGAAGAGGAAGACCACGAGGAGATAAAGGAACCAAAAGCCAAAGAGAAGAGAAAAGAAAGAAGAAGACAGACGAGAAAGAAGAAGCCAACAAACTTTCATCTCTCTCTATCTATCTATATTTTTGTAAAAGAAACTTTGTACCCCTAGAATACAACTTGCTCCCTGAGTTCGACCTCGGGAACTCTTTTATTTTCCGAGTAAAAAATTATATATTTGAAATGATGGCAATAACTGGCTATACTACGACATAACAATAAAACCCGGTTATCTCTTCACGCCATCGATATCATCTAGTAATGACATGATCTATTAGCTCTAGTCGTGCTTGCCTTGCCACTGTCACTGCCGCGTAGTATTCTCGTGACTCCTGGGGTCACAACTGCTCACCTCCTCCATGAGTCTCCAACTCTGTGCCCGTAGACTAGCCAAGTGGGTGGGCGCCTTCCGGCTCAAAGCGTCTACCACCACATTGACCTTCCCTGGATGGTAAGAGATGCTATAGTCGTAATCCTTCAGGAGCTCTAACCAGCATCTTTGTCTTATGTTGATCTCCTTCTGATCAAACAGGTATCTGAGGTTCTTATGATCAATAAAGATCTCGAACGTCTCTCCATACAAGTAGTGCCTCCATGTCTTTAGCGCGAAGACAATAACAGCCAGCTCCAAGTCATGGGTGGGGTAATTGTGCTCATGGGGCTTTAGTTGCTGCGAAGCGTAAGCGATAACGTAGCCTCGCTGCATGAGCACACCGCCCAATCCCTGCAACAAGGCGTCGGTGTAGACCACGAATCCGCCACTGTTGTCTGGGATGGTGAGTACAGGAGCTGAAGTCAGCCTCTCCTTCAGCTCCTGAAAGCATGACTCACACTTGTCTGTCCAAGCGAAGGGCACATCTTTCTGACTCAACTGAGTCATAGGACGTGCGATCTGCGAGAAACCTTGGATAAACCGCCTATAGTAGCCTGCCAGCCCCAGGAAACTGCGCATCTCCATCACTGTATGTGGCCTCTTCCACCTGAGGATGGCCTCAACCTTGGCTGGATCCACCGCCAACCCGTCTCCCGAGATCACATGGCCCAAGAAGGTAACCTGTCTCAACCAGAACTCGCACTTGTTGTACTTGGCGTACAACCTGTGTCATCTCAAAATGTCCAAGACCATACGGAGATGCTGTCCATACTGTGCCTGATCCTGAGAGTAGACAAGCACGTCGTCAATGAATACTACCATGAATTGATCCAGGTATGGCCGGAAGATGTGGTTCATTAGATCCATGAAAGTGGCGGGGGTGTTGGTCTGTCCAAACGGCATGACCAAGAACTCGTAGTGACCATACCGCATGCGGAAGGCTGTCTTGGAGATGTTGGTCTCCCTGATCCTCAACTGATGGTAACCCAATCTCAAATCTATCTTGGAGAACATCGTGGCGTCTCTCAGCTGGTCGAAGAGGTCATCAATACAAGGTAGTGGGTATTTATTCTTGATGGTGACCCGGTTCAGCTGTCTGTAGTCAACACAAAGCCGAAGGGTACTGTCCTTTTTCATGAGCAGGAAAGAGGCTCCCGACAGGGATGCACTGGGCCTCACAAAGCCCTTCTCTAATAGATCTTGTAGCTGAGACTTGAGCTCTTGTAGCTCAAGTGGGGCCATCCTGTACGGTGCAGTAGAGATGGGGCTAGTCCCCAGTACTAGTGAGATCTCAAACTCGATCTCACGCTCAAGTGGTGGTCCTAGCAACTCCTCTGGAAAGATGTCGGGGTACTCACAGACCACTGGGATACTTTGCAAGTCAATCGTAGGGCTAGGCTCTGCTATGACACAAGCTAGGAAGTCCTCACATCCCTGGCTCAATAGCTTCGCTGCTCGAAGCATGGAGATGCACCTGAATCCTTCGTCTACTGGCTGGCCGTGGAACTCGAAGGGAGGCAACTCCGATATGAAGAAGACGATCTTCCTCCCAAAACTGTCCACTAGGGCATGATAAGCATCCAGCTAGTTCATCCCTAGGATCACGCCAAAATCTGCCATCGGGATCATGATTAGGTCAATCGGAAGACTGTATCCCCCCCATAGCGACCTCACAATTAGTGAAGCCTCCTCGGTGACAAATAACTATCCACCTAGGCCTCTAATCAGGAATAGATCCTCAAGCAGTATATTGTTCGGCCCCAACTAACGACAAAACTCGAGACAAAGGTTGTGTGGTACCAAAATCAAATAGCATGTAAGCTAACTTGCCGGAAACTGTAACCATACCTACCATCACAAAACTTGTCGCTCTGGCATCTCTGTGAGTCAAGGCGTTGATATGCCCCTTAGCCTCAAGTGCGGAACAGACAGCCATGCTCCAGGCCAAGCAAATGGTAGTCGGCCGGTACCCTCCTTGTGACTGTTGTCCTCCCCCTCGAGTCAAGTAACCGTGGCCGCCATATCAGCCTCCAATACTCAGTGTTGGGAGCATTTGGTTCACTCCGACCCTAGATGGGCAGTCCCTCCGTATGCGGCTCAGCTGGCCACACTGATAGCAGAGAGGGCAAAGACCTCCTTCCTCTATCTCTCCTTACTGGTAACTGGGGAAAAAGTGTCGCCTCCCCCGACAGCTCTAGGAGTGGCCGAGTTGGTAGGGCCTCTTCTACCTCCTTTGGCTCGCCTAACACTGCAGCGACTCTCATGTCTCACGGGAGGCTCCCCCTCGGCATCCTCTAAAGAGACATAAGGAGATGGTAGAGGTGGTAGATGCTGAACCTCCTCCCATACGATCACCTGAATCAATTGGACGAGGTCCTGGGCCTGGAGGCCCAGAAGTGGGGTGGATCAACCGTTGCCTCGAGTCCGGCACGTCCGCCCACTCGAGTCCGCGGCCAGTTATACAAGCTCCTCGATGTTTAGACCCGTGCTATCAAAACCTTTTACGATGTCTAGGAGTTGGGTCAGATGTTTGGCCAGACGTCTGGACATCTTCCCAGATGTCTGGAAATCAATTTTTGCATACGTACGTCCTTGAGTCTGCGCACGTGCCACACACGGACTGAGCTCAGCCGCATTTCTTCTCCTTCTTCTCTCCCTTCACCGACGAAAACCTGACCCACGCCTACATAAACCCTCCTCCTCTCCCTCACGCCACCACACTCCCATCCACCTTCTCCTTCCTCCAACGAGAGCGGCGAGTGTAGCGGCGAAGAGGAGGAGTAGCGAGGGAGAAAGAAAGGAGAGCACGCGAACTCGCGAGAGAGCTCGCCGGAGGAGCTCACGGCCGGTTGGGTGTGCGCAAGGCAGAGAGGTGCGCTGGGGAGGTTCTCCTCGACGCTGCTGCAGCCAGAGCAGCGGTCGAGCAAGCATGGCACGGCCGCGCGCAGCACAAAGAAGATAAGGGAGCTTCTGGTTCTGGGAATTTTCCCAAAATCAGACGTCTAGACCGACGTCCAGACAACGTTGACGACGTCTGGAAGAAGCTCTAGACGACTGAGAGGTACTTTTTGCGCCCTATGCCTCCCTTTGAGGATACTGCCATGCAGGCCATTCCGCCGAGGTACTGATACGTGCCGTATTGAGGAGATTTACGTTGCGCATGCATGATTCTCTTCGGGAAGGTGTGGGACACGCCCTCCCACGCGGTTCATACGTCTGGGCGAAGCACCAGATGGCGGGAAGCGTCTCCAGACGTCCGGAGAGGTGGTCGGATGTCTGGAACTAGGTCCAGACGGCTCAGTAGGATCCCTGGACGTCTGAGGAGCAGCGCAGAGTGAGGTATGGTTCTGGATTCCTTTTAAGACGTCTGGAAGGTGTTCCAGACATCAGGTTTGAGTCAGGATTGTCGTTTTTGACCCGTTTAGGGTTCGTTTGAGGTCCGATTTCCGCATTTAAGATTCCGTTCTTCTTCGTATAAGTTCCTATACTTGTTGGAATGCTTTTATCATGTTTTGAGTGGTTTCTTGTGGTTGATCCTTGTGTTAGGACATCGTTCCATTGCGGGTTTGGGGGTTGCGGAGGCACGTGGACTTGCCGATCAAGCCCCCATTACTCCTGGTTTGGAAGGTAGAGTGGCTTCCCCTAGTTTAATTACTAACATGAATGCATATCTGGAATGAATGTTAGATCCTAGGGTATTTCATGAATCCTAGGACTAGAAACACTGGATTGAATGTTAGATCCTAGGGTATGGCATGAATCCTAGGACTAGAAATACTGGAATAATTGTATGGAATCATGAATTGCAGTCTTGGATGATTAAATAAAATAATAACAATTGCCTGTAATTGGATAACAACTGCCTGTGGAATGTAAAGTACTGTTGTTAGCAACTGTTGCATGTATGTTCCTGTTGTTGCAATTAAATACGAGCTGCCTATATGTGAAATGGAAATAGAAATGATGAAACCTAGTATGGCTTGGCCTGAGAAACATGAGTATGAACCCTACGGGGAATTAGGAGTAGAGCTCCTAGAAATAAATGGAATAGAACTGGAAATGTGAATAGGGAAGTGAGTTGGCCCTTGAGTACGGAGTACCAAGGAGAGCGACTGTCCCCCTGTTTAGTGAAGAGTGGAGCTAGCCGCCCTAAGGTTGGGACCTGAGGTTAGGACTGGCCACTTTGTATCGACTTTTTGGCCCTCGCGTACACAGTACCGGGGAGAGCTATTAGTGTAGGGAGAGAGCTAGCCACCCCATGGGGCCCGGGGTTCAGCTAGCCGTCCTACACCGACTTGTTAGGCCCATTGGGTAAACCAGGGTAGTCAGGAAAGGGTGCGTAGACTGTGAAGGGGCGAGACCCCTGTTTGGTTCTTAGGGGCTAGACCCCTGTTATTGAGAGGGCTATGCCTTATACTGGTTCTGTGTTGTGCTTTGGGTGCACCCATTAACGGAAACGACTGACCGTGTGCCAGTACGGGGTAGCTACCCATGCATTTATCACGCGTGTCGTAGCTACCGTTACGTCTGTCAGCGACCTTGGGGACTCTCCTGGCCAGGAGAGCACAACGTGCTACTTCTACTCTTCGAAAAAGACTACAATCAAGATCGTTCCCACGAGGAACATTCGAGATCAAGAAAAGGACCTGATAAATAAATCAAGTGATGAAAGAAAGAATAATTAGTTAAATAAAGAAAGAAATTGAAACAACCTGTACCTGTTCACCTTTACTGTTTTTAGTTAGCTAGTTGCTACTCTACTCAGCGTTCGCTGACGTTTTTGTACTCATAACCTTTTTCAGGTCCAGGTGTTGAGCAGCCAGAGCCTACAGCTGCAGAGGGTGCTGGGCCCAGTAAAGCCCAGTAGTTGTACCTTTTGCTTGCATCCTGTTTCCATTGTAGTGAGTATTTTTGTTACACCTCTGTACTCTTATGTTGTAAACTTTATATTCCAGTACCTATTAAATTTTCTACTGTTGTAGTGGTATGTATTGTAGTAGTTTTCTTCTTTACTGCTGTACTTTTGTTACTGTTAGGTGCTTGCATGGTGAATGTGATTTATTTTACTACTTATTGGTTACTTGCTTGTTGGACGACTGGGTCTTGGGATTAGTCGAGTCGATCCGGTCTCGTGTTCTGTAGGGATTCGGTCTCGTGTTCTGTCCGGTCTCCAACAAGGGGATAGAAGAGAAAGGACAGAGATTGTCAACCATACTAGGTTACAGAAGAAACGAGACTCGGAAGCGAAGAACAAGACAATACATTATGATGGTTGTCCTAGCTACATGCACATGAGTGGTTACTTTCGGACCATTTGGTTCATTTCTCGGGATAACGTTGCTCTGATACCATCTTGTTACAACCCATTCCTGGCTCCTTATAGAACTCGAGAACGACTCGCGTCGACGAACCCTATGACCCAGTCGTCCAGCGAGAAATAACCAAATGTATACTCATTCCACAACCACACGTGCAATGTAACTAAGCAGAAAGTATGTAAGAGACAGTAAAGGAAACAAAATAGTATATCTCAAAGATATAACATGGCATAAGAGGAAAAGTACAGTTACGAACATAGCCATCACAATAGAAACTGGTAGAAATATAACCGAACATAACAGAACAGTCTACAAGCTACTCACTACTGACAAAACTCTGCAGCAGAAAAGAAGGAAGGACTACGGCTGGGCATGACTAGGCCCAGCACCCTCAACAGCTGATGGTGCTGGCTACTGAAATCCCTGACCTGAACATGGTTATAGAAAGTCGTGGTTAGCTAACACTAAGTAGAGTGGTGGTTAAGTCATTTACATGTAACTAAATATATTTAAACAAGCAACTAGCTAATTATACTTTGCTGGTTATTCATTATCATTCGTTTTTGTTTATCTCAATTATGCATTTTTTAGTCGAGTACTCTAATCAGGATCTATAACATTGCTAAATCTTCTTGTTTCCTAAGGGAACAATCTCAATTAAGATCTCACTTGAAGTTTTCCCACGATGCAGGATGTACACGTGTCACTCTCCTGGCCGAGAGAGTCCCCCGTGGTAGTCATACACCTGGTCTACTACCCCGAGGTCACGGTCGCGACGTAGCAGTGACTACGGCACACGCAATAAGCGCATGGGTAGCTACCTCGCACTAGCACGCGGTCAGTCGTTTCCGCTAACAAGTACGCCCAAAAGTATAGCACAGAATAGCACAGGGCCTTGCCCTCTCAGAACAGGGGTCTCTTCCCTTAAAACAGAACAGGGGTCTCACCACTCCACAGTCTGCGTACCCTCGCCCAACTATCCTGGTTCGCCCAGTGGTGTAAGGTAGCTAGTCCTAACCCCGGGCTTCGTGGGGCGACTAGCTCCCTCCCTACACTAAGTAGCTCACCTCGATACCATGTACGCGAGGGTCAACAGGAGTCGGTGTAGAGTGACTAATCCTAAACCTGGGTCTCAACCCAAGGGCGACTAGCTCCCCTCTACACTAAAGGGATAGTGGCTCCCTTGGTACCGCGTACGCAAGACAGTCGCTCTCCTCGGTACCACGTACGCAAGGACCAGCTCACTTTCCACACTAAAGGGACAGTTGCTCTCCTTGGTATGCAAGGACCAGCGCACTTCCCTTAACCAAGTCCGAACAACCGCTCGTAGGCAACATGTTCCAAAACCATCAGATTTTCCATACTAAAATATTCTTGGTTTCTTTCTAAATTCCCCGTAGGGTTCGTACATGGACTTTCTTATTTCCATATCTGGTTCGTTACATGTAGAATAGGCAACTCAAATTCCACCATCGATTACTCAGTACAGGTATGTATTTTCATTCATGACATGATTCATTACAGGTAGTACAAGCAGCTCATGATTTATTTTTTTCAAGGAAGCATCACGATAACTCAATCATTCATTAACTATACATGCATTTCTTCCAGCCCTAGTGTTCATTTCACAACCTAGAGTTCAATCGAATATATTCTAAAGTAGCATGCATTTGTCTCTTTTCAATCCTGGGGTTCATCTCACAAGCTAGGGTTCAAATAATTCTACACATGCAATTTAATTATTAATTTCGAGATTAAGGTGAAAACCACTCTACTAGGGTAACCGGGTGGAATGGGGGCTCATATAGTAGCTCCCGATGTCTCCGCAGGTCCTGTATACTCTACGGACTGGAGATCTATAACATGGACCGACAGGTCAAATGAGCTCAAAATTGCATACACACTATATCATTATGTAGAGAAACTCGAATGAAATCCAACGACGTCTCATTTGCGGAAATCTGACTCCGTTTAGGCCTTGAATGGGCCCAGAAACACCAACCCTGACCAAAATCAGACGACAGGGAAGAGTCCCAGACGTCTTAAACGAACTTAGAGACTCACCTTGCTTGGGACACCTTTTTCGAACGTCTAGAATTGCTTGCAGATGTCTAAGGGGGTCTTCAGATGTCTGGCAACACTCCCGAACATTCGAAACCACCTCGACCCTCACACTAGCGCACCTTTCCAACCTCTGACACATGCGTGTAAGGTCAAAACTCGGCAGGGAAAAATGATTGAAAATTATGTTCTATCAGACGTTTGGGATTACCTCCAGACATCTGGCCAGATGTCTGACGGTCTCTCCAGACGTCTAATTTTGCAGAAAAAATGATTCTGTAGAACCGTTTGCAAGCTCTCTCTCCCCTACGTTTTGCTGCAATGGCAGCGACCCCCGCAGCAGTAGGTTCTCTTGCCACTTCCCCCTCCTCTCCCGCACGCACCCCTCCCCTCCGTGCTCCTCCCGCTCTTCTCTCTCCCTCTCCTTCTCCTCTCAGCTTGCTGTGTGGTAAGCAACTAGAGGAGGAGGGGGGTTTTTATGGATGTGGGAGGCATGGGGGAAGGGATGGCATGAGGCATGGGGTAAGGTGGAGTATGGGGAGGAATGGGGGAGATGTATGGGGTACGGTGGAGGGTGAGGTATGGTGGGGTATGGTGTTTAGTGGCATGGGCATGGGGGGTTTTTGCAAGGTTGACCCCACGAAAGCCTCCTATTCCCACAAAGCCAAGATTAAAACCCAAGGGGTTTAAAATTGTAGTAACACCCCCACCATTCCGGGAAATTCCCGAACGACACTTGGGAAGGGTCATTTCATGGTCTTCATCTTGCTTCCTTATGATGAGACCGAGCCCACTCATATAGACCGAGTTGGCATTAGCACACATGTAATCCCGATTTTTATTGTAAGCATGTTCCTTATCATGAGGAGGAAATGATAGGAATAGAAGGAAGGGGGTGCACTAGAGGAAGATCCTCCACCATCACTAGACGTGCCAAGAGTAGCAGAAACACCATCATCACTGTCTATATCAGCATCATCATCTTCTCTGGCTCGAATAGTAGCTTGGTTCATTCATTTGATAATGACATTATCAAAGAATTCAAGTTTGGAATCCAGAGGTTTCTATGCCAAATCAATAGATGTTTTCAAAAGGAGATGAGATAAAAGTATGCTAGAGGGAAGAGGCTCGGAATAATATCATTCATGTGGGTAAGAATCATGACAAGCCAATTTAGTTTGATCTTGTTGATGAGGCAATGCACAACATAAGAGGTGTGGTGAGGGTAATGATTAAAACCACCAACCCTTCCGTAGAAACTTCAATCTATCACTCGAGCTAAGAAGTGAGGAATAAAGTCAAGTTTCTTGGTTGATAACGGTTGTTTGGAATGATCATATTCATTGGGTAGCAAAAGAGCTTTACAAAACTCAACAAAAGAAACTTCTTGGACCACTTGTTCCAAAGTTTTTCCTTTAAGATTGATTTGACAAAATTTTGCTATAGCCTTGGCATCAAAATGAATCTTGACGTGAAGAACAATGGATTCAAGGATAATGTTATCACCTTCACCAACCTCATGTAGATTGGCATATAACAAACAAACCAAAGAGGGATATATGCCCTTAACTCCATAGCCAACGTTGAAAGTTGGATGAAAGAAAGTTTTCATCTTTTGGAAAGCAAAGGGTTCATCGATGTTTATTCCATCAACAACTTTTAGTTCTCTAAAGAGAAGAGGTCCAAGAGTTGGGCAAATAGCATTGCCAAGTTAAGAATAGTAGTGTTACATGGCTTTCGATAAGAAAAGATAAGGAGAAATAGGGTTTGACTTGGTAGGTGTCTTGGAAGGAGAAAAGAGAGTTAGAACTCTTCTATCCTTGTGCATAGACTTTGGACTTTTTATCCTATAGCGATGTAGATTACGCAAGGAGTCAGACATACTAAAGGAGCACTAGTGGTACATGTCACTTTATTAGAGAATCCCTTGTATCTTGGTTCTCCAAGAAACAAACTTGCATATCCTTATCCATGACGGGGGTGGAATATATTGTACCTACTCTTGTGTGTTCTCAAGTCAAGTAGATAAGGCAAACCTTGTTTGACTTTGGGTTAAAATTTGATTGCACTAAAGTTCTTTGTGACAACAAGAGTGCAATCAATCTATCCAAAAATCCAATATAACACTCTCGTACTAAACATATAGATGTGAGACATTACTTTCTTAAAGACAATATTTTAAAAGATGCCATCACACTAGAATTCATAGATATCAAGAATCAATTGGCAAACATTTTCACAAAACCTTTGGCAACCGAAAGATTTTGGTTATCAGAAGAAAATTGGGACTCTATTGTCTAAAATAACTTTTGGGTAAAATCTATAATTTTCAAAAAGAAAAAGAGTCTAAACGAAATTTGACAATCTTTATTTGAAAGCTCTAGGGCTATATTGCAATTTTCTATGCTTAATTGCAGTTTGAAAAATTCTGGGAGGCTAATTAATATTTTCCATAGTTATTTGAAAAGTTTGGGCTAAATTGAAATATTACAAGACTTGTTTGAAAGTGCAAATGTTTGGTTGCATAAAATCCCTTTGGATGATTCTTACAATTTTACCTTACAAAAATCAGCCTCAAGTAGAGAGAAGATTTGACCTTTGATTGTATTTTAATTTATCATAATTGATTAGATGTCATATTCCCAAATCTTCTTTACTCACAACTTAATTGACGTTAAAAGCTAATCAAGTCACTTTCCATTCAAATACAACTTAAATATTCCCACAAGAGAGGGGGGGCCACACCCACTCCTCTCTTCCCATTCACATGCGTTATTCTCCTCTCCCCAAGGGCACCAACCAACCTCCAACCAATGTCAAACCAACAACCACCTATCAAGCCTCATCGCTCCGATCAACGATCAAGGAAGGTGATTGGGTGATCGATCAAGCACAAGAGGGATTTGTGATCAACCTGTTGGTGCTAGAGCACCACGATCATTTGTTTTGATGATAACAAAACACGTGTTATTTAACATTTGCAATTTGAGTCCTAGATTTCAGGTCAATTGCAAATGAAGACGTGTTTAGACGGAACTCGAGCTCGCATCCAGGACGGATTGGAGGAGCTTGACGGAAAATAGAGGAGGTTCGCGTGGAGCGAAAGATTGGAGATGGAAGACAAGAAGAATAGGATAGATTCTTTTTTATCCTTTCATGTATCTCTTGTATTTATTTTCTTGCACTTTATTTTTCCTTAGACATTATGTTAAAGAGCCTCAAAGAACCCTAACAGTAGTCCTAGGAACACCTGCACAACCCTAGGATACGTAGGTTTTCTGTAGAACACTTAGAAAACCAATATAGGGTTAAAACAGACTTTCCAGACGTCTAATTCACGAATCAGACGTCTGATAAAGGATTTTTAAGACGTCTGACTGTTGTTTCAGACGTCTGATAACTGTTAGGCTGGACATAGTTAGTTCTGTCTGATGAATTCAGACGTCCAGACCTTAGACCAGACGTCTTAGGAGACGTCTGATGACTTTGCCAGACGTCCAGTTAGTGGACCGTTGGCTGGCTTAGAAGACACTCAAGAATATGACCGTTAGAGCCTTATCAGACGTCCATAGGACTTCACAGACGTCTGATAAATGACCGTTTTGCCTCGGCTGACCCAAAATCTCTTCTCAGAGATTTTCTAGCCGTTGCAACGTTTGGAAATCAATTCCCACGGTAAAAGTAGGTTTCCAGACGTCCAGACTTAGTGCCAGACGTCCTCTATGTCGGCTGATGGACTTGTACAAAAACCCTGTTTAGATCTGATTCAAGTCAGGGAAAAACCCGCATAGAATCAGACGTCTGACCTTGGAATCAGACGTCTTAAAGTGGCCTTCCAGACGTCTGATGCCAGAATTAGACGTCTGATAACCCTGTGAAGTGTAATCATTGTCCTGATTTCGGCCTGATTCTCTTGGGCTTTACACCCAACGGCTATGGAAGCTTTTCCAAGCCTTCCAAAGCCTTCCTAAGGCCTCTATAAATAGAGGGGAGCCTTTGCAACACAAACACACCAAGAAAGACACAAGACACACTTAGCTATACACTCTCACACTCTTGTGTCCAAGAAGCTCTTGCTCTCTAAGCTCAAGTTCTAAATCTTGAGAGCATCCAACCGTTGCGCACCCGCTCTCCCGCCGTTGTCCACGAGAGCGAAGTTGCGCCATCGCGTGGCACACGCACCGCGTCATCGTCGACGCACTCCTTGCAAAGGGGAGTTTCCTATTTCCTATAGAAGCTAGGTTTAATTTTGTTGGCTCTATAGGACTGTTGTTTTATTTTATCTTTGTATTTTGTTTGGGTATTCGCTTTGCGAATTCCCGTCTCCTTCGTGGGACAAAATCCTTCTCGTGGAGAGAAGGGGTTGAGGAACGCTACCCTCGTACTTGTAGCGTGGTTGTATTGAGGTTGAATCACCCTCGTTTTAAGTGATTCGGTTTAGTGGATTTGATCAACTAGGTTGATCGGAAAATCCTAACTCGAGAGGGTTAGGTGGTGGTTTTCACCTGGTTTGGGTTTCCACCTAAAAATACCTGTGTACATTTTGTGATTGCTTATTTGTTGTGAGATTGCTTTTTATACTTTATTTCCGCAATTATTTTTACGTCACCCCTCCTGGTAGGGAAGAACCTTCAATTGGTATCAGAGCAGGTCTCGCATTTTCGGCGTTACAAACCGACGAGGATCTAAACATGGAGGGAAGCTGTTCCACAAGTAGGATTTCCGAGGGGCAGTCCACAACCCGTCCGCCCTACTTTGACGGGAACAACTACAGCTACTGGAAGCTGAGGATGAAGACGTGGCTCCAAGCCACTGAATTTGAGGTATGGGGATGTTGCGAAACCCCATACGAGATCCCGAGGCGACCCCAAGGAGGCTACTCGCAGGTGCAGATTCTAGAGCTCTCACTCAACGCAAAGGCAATGAATGCCCTGTATTGCGCGTTGAGTCCGGAAGAGTTCGAGAAAATCCAAGAGTGCACCACCGCCCACGAGATATGGAGGAGGTTGGAAGGCACTCATGAGGATTCCAGCTCGGAGGAAGAAGAAGAAGAAAAAGAAGAAGAAACCACTTGCTTTGGTTTCATGGCTAGAGGAACCAATAGCGACAGTGAAAGCGGAAGCGACTCCGACGAAGAGGTAAATTTTGATTTACAAGAAGCTTTTAATGAATTATTCGAGATTAGTAAATCACTAAAAATAGAAAACAAAAGCATGAAGAAGAACCTTAGTTTTCTTAAAAATGAAAATGATAGGTTAGAAAAACAACTTAAGGACATAGAAGCTAGTCCTAAGGATGATAACCTGTTATTAGAAAATAAAAATTTAATCAATGAAAATACTAAATTGATTGAGGAAAATAATAGTCTAAAGTTAGAAATTTTTGATTTAAAGACTAAGATGCAAATTATAGAAAGAGAAATTGCATGTCTTAGGGAAAATTCTAACAAATTAATCAACAAAGTAGATAAGTTTTATAGCCCTAAGGTTGAGAAAGGATCTCCATCAAGGAGACCTTCTAACAAATCCGGATCCAAGCTCACTTGGATACCGAAGAAAAAATTAGAATCTTGTTTTGTAGGGTTCAGGGATGACTACAACATAAAGGACTGGACCTACAAGCTCAAGGTTGGTCAACTTAAGTTGGGAGAACCAATGAGTAGACCAAGGAGGAGAAGAAGAAGACCGACGAGACGGCGAACAAACGACGGACCCGCCGCACGTCGACCACCGGATTGGAGACCGGCGCCGATGCCCGGGCCTCCAAGCTACGGATGGGAGCCCCATCCGATGTGGCATCCACCACCACCATTCGGGCCATTTTATTGGCCATGGTAGGTGAGGTAAAATTCTTAACCCTATCCTTTTTATAAGCATTTAGATAGGGGGAGTTAAAAATGATGAGCTTATTGTCAATTTTTAAGGGGGAGATACAAGTTAGCTAAATTTCCTTTAGTAAGGGGGAGAAAAATAATAGCTATCTTGTTGTTATAAAAAGGGGGAGGACATTACCTTTGTTAAAAATAAATAGAAGAGCATGTTTTAAGGGGGAGTAATAGGAAATATAAAATCAATCAAACCTTTTTGATAATGTCAAAAAGGGGGAGGATTTTTATGCATTATTATTTACGGTTTTGTCATCATCAAAAAGGGGGAGATTGTTGGTGCTAGAGCACCACGATCATTTGTTTTGATGATAACAAAACACGTGTTATTTAACATTTGCAATTTGAGTCCTAGATTTCAGGTCAATTGCAAATGAAGACGTGTTTAGACGGAACTCGAGCTCGCATCCAGGACGGATTGGAGGAGCTTGACGGAAAATAGAGGAGGTTCGCGTGGGGCGAAAGATTGGAGATGGAAGACAAGAAGAATAGGATAGATTCTTTTTTATCCTTTCATGTATCTCTTGTATTTATTTTCTTGCACTTTATTTTTCCTTAGACATTATGTTAAAGAGCCTCAAAGAACCCTAACAGTAGTCCTAGGAACACCTGCACAACCCTAGGATACGTAGGTTTTCTGTAGAACACTTAGAAAACCAATATAGGGTTAAAACAGACTTTCCAGACGTCTAATTCACGAATCAGACGTCTGATAAAGGATTTTTAAGACGTCTGACTGTTGTTTCAGACGTCTGATAACTGTTAGGCTGGACATAGTTAGTTCTGTCTGATGAATTCAGACGTCCAGACCTTAGACCAGACGTCTTAGGAGACGTCTGATGACTTTGCCAGACGTCCAGTTAGTGGACCGTTGGCTGGCTTAGAAGACACTCAAGAATATGACCATTAGAGCCTTATCAGACGTCCATAGGACTTCACAGACGTCTGATAAATGACCGTTTTGCCTCGGCTGACCCAAAATCTCTTCTCAGAGATTTTCTAGCCGTTGCAACGTTTGGAAATCAATTCCCACGGTAAAAGTAGGTTTCCAGACGTCCAGACTTAGTGCCAGACGTCCTCTATGTCGGCTGATGGACTTGTACAAAAACCCTGTTTAGATCTGATTCAAGTCAGGGAAAAACCCGCATAGAATCAGACGTCTGACCTTGGAATCAGACGTCTTAAAGTGGCCTTCCAGACGTCTGATGCCAGAATTAGACGTCTGATAACCCTGTGAAGTGTAATCATTGTCCTGATTTCGGCCTGATTCTCTTGGGCTTTACACCCAACGGCTATGGAAGCTTTTCCAAGCCTTCCAAAGCCTTCCTAAGGCCTCTATAAATAGAGGGGAGCCTTTGCAACACAAACACACCAAGAAAGACACAAGACACACTTAGCTATACACTCTCACACTCTTGTGTCCAAGAAGCTCTTGCTCTCTAAGCTCAAGTTCTAAATCTTGAGAGCATCCAACCGTTGCGCACCCGCTCTCCCGCCGTTGTCCACGAGAGCGAAGTTGCGCCATCGCGTGGCACACGCACCGCGTCATCGTCGACGCACTCCTTGCAAAGGGGAGTTTCCTATTTCCTATAGAAGCTAGGTTTAATTTTGTTGGCTCTATAGGACTGTTGTTTTATTTTATCTTTGTATTTTGTTTGGGTATTCGCTTTGCGAATTCCCGTCTCCTTCGTGGGACAAAATCCTTCTCGTGGAGAGAAGGGGTTGAGGAACGCTACCCTCGTACTTGTAGCGTGGTTGTATTGAGGTTGAATCACCCTCGTTTTAAGTGATTCGGTTTAGTGGATTTGATCAACTAGGTTGATCGGAAAATCCTAACTCGAGAGGGTTAGGTGGTGGTTTTCACCTGGTTTGGGTTTCCACCTAAAAATACCTGTGTACATTTTGTGATTGCTTATTTTTTGTGAGATTGCTTTTTATATTTTATTTCCGCAATTATTTTTACGTCACCCCTCCTGGTAGGGAAGAACCTTCACAACCAAGGATTGATCAATGAGGCCTTGGTTGTATGTTGAAAGGCATCTCTCTCTCCCCAAGCTTGAAAGAAAATCTCAATCTCTTGTCTTGATTCATAGTTTTGATTCATTTTTACTTCATTTTGTTGTTGTCTTTAACTAGATCTACCCTTTTCCCAACCTTATTTCCCATCTTTTCCATCTTTGCCGAAGTTTTTCAGTCCCTTTGCAATTTAGGTTGGTTGATCTTTAGGTTGTTATAGGTTGGATCAATCAAAACACTTGTGTGATCGATCAATCACCGTATTTTGATCTTTCTACAACTCACACAGATTGATCAATCAAACTAGATTTTTGATTGATCAATCGATGTTTTGATTGATCAATTCTTTTGATCTATCAACGTGCATGATTTGTATTTTGACCTTGATTTTGTCATGGCACCCAAATGGAGTCATGGAGGTGCTTCCACATCCTCTCAGCCTTATGAAGACTCCTTTGACAAGTGCTTCACGAGTGAAAGTTGATAAATATAGAAGAGGGGGGGGTAAATTGTATAATTCAAATATTCAATGGAAATAATGGCAACCACCAAATTCAATTCACAAATAACACTAAGATTTATGGAGGAAACCCAAACCGAGAAAAACCTCTACCTAGTTGATCCCCAACCAGGATTTTCCTCTTGCTCTCCAAGCAAGAAATCCACTAAAGTTTACTACTTCAACCAAGGGTAGTGAGCCTCTATCACAATTCCCTTCTTGCTCAACCCACAAGAAGGTATTTTGTTTTTGACTCACCAGAAGAACCGGAAGCCAACAACCCTAGCACTCAAGTTACAACAAGTAGAAAGAATAACAAAATTGATACAAGACCTATTAAGCCAATGTGTAAGTATTTGAATCAAATGTAATAGGACTTAAAAATATTATTTTTCAATTGTATTTAAATATATCTTGATATAAGGGAAATAGAATTTTATGTAATTGATATAAAAGTAGAACTTTGATAAATATTTTCTTGCAACTTCCTTTTGATAGAAAGATAAATTTTATATTTAGAAAGTGTATTTGAAAATATTTAGAATAAATAATATGTTCAAAGATGTAATCATAAGATTCTAATATCAACGATTTTGAATAATCAATTTTGCTTCTAAAGATGACAAGATATGTATATGAAGCAAGATCAAATGATAAAAAATAATACTCCCTTAAACTTCCTTCTCAAAAGTATGAAGTAGGCATGGAGGAAGTAAAGAAGAAGATCCTCTTCAAGGATACCAATGTTAGTGCACACAAGGAAGTAAAAGCTTGAAGACTTTTTGTTGAAGCACTAAATTGGCGTGGAGTATGCTTCAATCATAGCACAAAGTTGGCATGGAGTATTCTTCTTTGAAGGCACAAAAATGGCATGGAGGCTTGAAGCAACTTCCCAAGATTTGTATTCACAAGTAGAGAGTAAGAGAAAGTTGTGTAGAAATGTACTTTTGATAATGAATGTTGTAAACATAAATGAAACCATGTAGGGTATATATAAAACAAAGATAAGAAGTTATGATCTCATGAAAGGGTGTGAATCTAAGAGATGCCAAGTTAATAACCGGTTGTACATGTTGAAATTCGAGTATAACCATTTGCAGTCAGTTTAGTTGATTAGTTGTTTAATTAATACACTCAGATTTGTCTTTAAAGATATCGCAGTGTCCTATGTAGCAAAATTAATCGATTAATTCTACAGCCAGTAGAATAAAAAGTAGTTATTTAGGTAGTTTTCTTTTTGCATTAAGGTGTAACTATGCATGTAACTTCCCTTATGAAGGAATGCAACATTTGCAAATGATAACTACCCTTCTAGAAAGTGTAACCACTCATTCTAGAAGAATAATTATTATTTGAAGATATATTTTAAATGCATTTTACACATGCTTTAGTAATTGTAATATTCTAAAAGTTATAATTATCATTCTAGAAGATTGATTTAATATTATAATATATTTTAGAGCATGTTACACGCATGGGATTTATTTTAAGTATTTTAGAGTTTATTTATTTAGTTTATGTGCATGTAATACATTAGAAATATTACATATAGGCACTTGAATTAATTTGTGTGTGTGAATAAATGTGTTTGGCATTTAACAAAATATCTAATAAGCAATAAAACATCAAATTAAATGTAGGAAAAACTAGGAATCATCAAATTGAATCTTCTAATATCTCTTTTGCTGCAATCAACATCTTTTAATGACAATGAAGCTTCCTTTCATCATTATTGCGATCTTCAACTCAATATCTGCCAACAACTTTATGACATGATATGATAATACATAAAACATCAAAATAAATGTATTACAACCTAAGTACTAACAATCACCCCCTTTTTTGATATTTTTGTCAAAATATAAAGTTGTGTTGAATACATTAACCAATTGCATTTATTATTTCATTTGCTCCCCCTATCAAACATAATTTGATATCTCTTTAATCATCTAACTATTTTAATATCTATCATCTACTTTACATACTTCTCCCCCTTTTTGACATAAAACATGAAAAAGAGAAGCCATGCTAACAAGCACATATAACTTGTAAGCACAAAAAAGAGTTTAGTACATGCCATAGAAAGAGTTCAAAAGAAATACACAACCAAGCAAGTAAAATAAGTTCATTACAATACATCATGAAACTAAACTAGGAAAGAGTTAACTAAACTACCAACCAAACTAAGTAAAGAGACAACTAAACTAGTAATTATAGAGAAACTAAGGTAGACGTTTCTTGATGTCCTTGATCTCCATGTGAAGTGAAGAGATGTGCTCTTGAAGATTATTAATGACCTTTGCCATTTGTCTTCTATCATCTTCTTGGTGCTGCATGAGAAATCCAAGCCCGAACATGTAAACGGGGTTGCAATCCGCTTCCACATAATCCCAATCTTCATAGTAGGGATGGTTGCTTTGCACATTCGCATCTGCAATAGCATAGGAAACAAATTCAGGTACACTATGAGAACAAGGACCACTCTCACTAGTAGGTTCATCTTCATGCTTTTCTTTGCTTTCCATTCTCTTCAAAGTAGTGCATTCAAAGTACTCAACATGTGTATCCACAGGATGACAGGAAAGTGGAAAGTTCAAGTAGATAAGAATATGAGTTAAGAGTGTGCTAAATGGTAGAGAGGATGCATGGATTGAGGCCATGTGGTTGATTGACCTTCTAGATTGCATGTTAATTATGATTAATTAACAAGTCGTTGTATTGTAGTATAGATGCAATCCAGACATAAGTCATGTCATTTATTTAATTACAATTTTTACTGATTTATTCTAGGTCATTCACTAGGAGGTAATTATTGATATACATCATTCTCTATGTTCCAAAAATGCTCGTTTATTTCAAAAATGTTGAGTTTATTTACAAATGAATCAAAGAATGAATGAATGAATTAAACAAGTTAACCATATACAAAATGAATCAATAAGTGTTAAGTATCAATGCCTTAAACATATAAACAAATTAAATGTACTAAAAACTAGGCTAGACTAAGCTATGTTAGTTAGTTACACTTATTATTTAACAATGCCTAAGTTAAGGCACAAAAAGAGATACAAAAATATACACTTAGAGCTATATCAACATTTACTATATACATATATACTAACAAACCTAAATGTCACTAAACACCTATGTATGTAAAACCTTAAAACATATTTACACTAAATAAGTAAAAAAGATATACACACACACACACATTTATACTATAGTAACCTTGCATATATATATGCTAACTACATACATATATACTATTACTTCTAACACACACAACACTTGTCATTTAACTCAACTCTAACACTACACATGTACATTCTTCTCAAAAAAAACACTACACATGTACACGGCACTCACACTTAGACAACTCTAACACTCAACATACTAACACTTAAGCATATAAACTCAACACTCACAACACTTAGCATATAACTTAACTTAAGTTTAACCTTAACTTAATAAAAAATTATTGGTTAGCAAGCCCACGGTTCACATGATCAACGTCCTCTTTCGAGGTCGGATTAGACCATTACTAGGCAAGCCCTAGTTAATTTATTGTGAATTTTGGTATATTTTCAGGCCCATTCAGGCCCAACAACGGCCACGTCGAGGCACACGTGCACATGCACGCACACATGCTCCCACACACGATATGCTCAGTATTTGTGCCCTGCGCTAACGACCGGTGAGGTCGTGATCACAAGACTTAATATGGCACTGTAGCCACTTCAACACCCACCATGTGGGACTATCCGGTGGTGACATCAAGCAAGAATTCAATTGCTGTTCAACGTGTGAAATCAGCATCTTGAGGCATCAATTTAAGTGCCTAATTAATACTTATTTTTTGATTAAATACATAGATGTGAAGCCTATACATAGGGATACCTATTGGTGTATTGAATTTACAATAATTAATTATTTAATTATAACTAAAAAATCGTTAAAGTTACTTAATTATACATACTGATTTGGTACTTAATTCCTTAATTAACGTACAAATTGATAACTTAACCACTCAATTGACTTATAATTTAGTTAATATACATTATTAAATATTTATTACACATTTTTAATTTATTTTTAGTTATTTGTTTTGATTTATACATATTTAAATACATGATTTCAATAGATAAATACATAATTACAGTATAAATGCTATTATATAATATAAATACGTTATAAATATATATTGAAAATTCTTAAAATTATAGTATATAACTATACAACATAATTTACTTTAATAATTTATTAATTACTAATTTAAATTATTTTAACTTAATAATCTAGCTAATTAACTTAGTAACTTAATTATATACAATAAATACATAAATAAATAAATATATAGGTATATTATAGTATATTATAATTAATTTAACATATATCTACAGTTATAAATATGATTATACATATATACATGTTTATTTATATATACATAGATATATGTACATATAATCTAAATAAATAAATAATTATATAATTATGATATATACAGTTTAACTCAATATAAATACATATTTAAATAAATATAATAAATATATATATGTTATTTATGTACATTATAGTAATATAGTTTATTCTTTACACTTAACTTATTATTAAATTATATTGACAAGTATAAATAGTTTATACAAGGTATTTTTATGAAATTTTTTATTTTTTCAAGTTTTTATGTTCTTTTTGTGTTCTATAGAGATAAAGGAAAATAAAGAAGGTGAGATATGAGGAAGAAGGACTCTTTTTGGTACTTTATGTTTAATTCCTTTATTTCCATACCAAAGCAGACATATTCGTCTATTGGTATGTTCTACTATCTACAAGACTCAAAAACTACTCAAACTCAACACACACCTAAAACTATTCCTAATCTAACTCAAGACACAATTATTTTATTTATTTACACTAATTTTGTATTTTTTCTAATATTTATAAGTTGGACCAAAGAAGGCTTAAAGGGGTGTTGAGATATGAAACCCAAAGCCTCTACAATCATTCTCAGCTACTGGAATTAACAAGTAGGATAGCAAAAACCTTCAAATAGCTATATGAACCCATATCAAGCATAAAAATAAGATTTAGAACTTTAATTCCATCAAATTGATTAATTGGATAGTTAAACAGATAATTATACTGATATAAGGCTAGGTTAGGGTCTAAAAATTGATTCCAAAGCCCTTAAACTCATTCTAAATTGTTAAACAAAAATGATATAACAATGTAACGACCCGATTCCCGAGTCCCTACGAGACACGAGAACCGGACCGACTCAACTAATCCCAAGACCTAGTCGTCCAACGAGGAAGTAATCAAAAGAGCAGTAAAATAAATCACATTCAGCATGAATATAACTAACAGTAAGAAAGTACAGCAGTAAGGAAAGAAACTACCACAGTATGTACCACCACAACAGTAGAACAACATTCATAATATAATTTGAACTGCAGGTAAAGTACAGCGGAAACAAGAACTACTCACTACAACGTAACAAAAAGAGGTACAAGAGACAGTGGTAACTCTACTGGACCCTATTCGGCCCAACGTCCTCTGCAGCCGCTGACCCTGGCTGCTCAACACCTGGTCCTGAAAAAGGTAACGAGTGTAACACGTCAGCAAAACGCTGAGTAGAGTGGCAACTAAACTAAAGACAACAGTAGAGTGTACAGTAGCTGTTATGTTCGATTACTTTCTTTATTCACATCTTTCAATTGTCTCACTATTTCATTTATTCCCCAGATCTTTTTCTTGATCTCGAATGTTCCTTGTGGGAACGATCTTGATTGCAGTCTTTTCCAAAAAAGTAGAAGTAGCACGTGGTGCTCTCCTGGCCGGGAGAGTCCCCCGTGGTGATCCTACCCTCAGTCAACCACCCCAAGGTCACTGACAGACGTAACGGTGACTACGGCACGCGCGATAAATGCACAGGTAGCTAACCCGTACTGGCACGCGGTCAGTCGTTTCCGTTAACGGGTGCGCCCAAAGCACAACACGGAACCAGTCCAGGGCAGAGCCCTCTTAGTAACAGGGGTCCAACCCCTCCACAGTAACCAAACCGGGGCCTTGCCCCTCCACAGTCCGCGCACCCTCGCCTGACTACCTTGGTTTGCCCCAGCGGGCCTAACAAGTCGGTGTGGGAGGCTAGCAGAACCCCGGGACCCGTGGGGTAGCTAGTACCTCCCTACACTAGTAGCTCTCCTCGGTACTACGTACGCGAGGGCCAGCAAGTCGGTACAGAGTGGCCAGTCCTAACCTCGGGTCCCTGGGGCGGCTGGCTCCGCTCTGCACTAAACAGGGGGACAGTCGCTCTCCTTGGTACTCCGTACTCAAGGGCCAGCTCACTTCCCCAATACTATTCCATTCACTTTCCAGGAGTTCTACTCCTACTTCCCCGTAGGGTTCCATCCTTTTTACTCAAACATCCAGGTTTCACTTTCCAGTTTCACATTCTTACAATCCATGTTCTCAACCACGTTATTTATTTACAACAGGCAGCTGTTAATTCAAATTACAGGCAGCTTTATATCTCTTTCCATTTTCCAAGACTGCAGTATTATACATTCCACTAGTTTTCCCATCCTAGGATTCATGCCATATCCTAGGATCTATCATACAATCTAGTTTTCCAGCCCTAGGATTCATGCAACACCTAGGAGCTATCATTCTATCTATTTCTCATTCCTAGGATTCATGCAATGTCCTAGGTTCTATTTATGGTTCCATAATTTAACAGATTTTATTAATAACTTAAAGCCACTCTACCAGGTACAACGGGAGAAATGGGGGCGTGGTCGGGAATCCCGCGTGCCTCCGCGACCCCTGAGACTGCAACAGAACGGGGTCCTATCACAAGGATCAAACACAAGGAGTGTCTCAAAATAGTGTATAGCTACTGTAGACGGGTAGAGGAATTAATTCTGAAAAGAACGCAACTCGAATCGCAGAAAACGGAACCCGAACGGGCCCTAAACGGGTCAAAAACGACAACACTGTGCAAAATCAGACGTCTGGAACTTCTTCCAGACGTCTTAAAAAGTGGATCAGAGAATTACCTTGTTCAGCGTGGTTTCCCAGACGTCCAGAAGTCTGCGGGGACGTCTGGCCTAGCTCCCAGTCGTCCGATGGTCACCCCGGACGTCTGGAGGTCGCTTCCGCCGTCTGGTACTACTGCCAGACGTCTGATTCGCGATGGATGGCGAATCAACGAGCCTGCGCACACCCATCTCCCTCCCTCAGTACGGTCAGTCGACAGGAAGGAAGAAGGAGACGGAAAACTCACCTTTCAGACGTCTGGATGGTCTTCCAGACGTCGCCCTCGCCGTCTGGCTATCAACCCAGACGTCTGATTCTGGAAATTTTTCCAGAATCAGGGCACCACTCGGCCTCCGCTCGCGACGCCGTCCGCGTCGCATCTCGCGTGCCTGCTGCTCAGACCACAGCAGTCCCCCCCTCCGCGTCGCTCCGCGCCCCCTGCGCCCTCCGCCGGCCGGCCCTAGCAGCCCCGGCGAGCTTCGCTCTCGCACGCAGCACCTCCTTCGCGCTCACTGGGGCCGCCGCTGCCGCCCTCGCGCTCGCGCTCACGCTCACTGGCTGAAGGAGAAGAGGGAGGAGACGGTGGTAACGGAAGTGAGGGGAGGCGTGGCCTTTTAAGGCCGTGCGAGGAGGAGAGAGGACGCGGCAGGGCGTCTGCAGCCGCAGGGAATAAACGAATATGCGGGTCTGCGCGCTCAGGCGTGCAGACGACCCGCGCATGTGGAAGATAATGGATTTCCAGACGTTTGGAAACGATCCTAGACGTCTGGTCCGACGTCTGGGCCACCTCCCAAACGTCTTAAAAGACGTTTGGGGCACGCGTTCGTTACAAACACTAAAAACATTCAGCACTCATTGGATATCAGAATTTAATTCAAATTTGATTATTGAATAAAAAAAATGCATGCCTTGGACAATTAACAATCAAACATACTGACAAAGAAATATCAACAATGGTTTACTTGATTTTCAAACCCAAATCACATGCTTTTAATATGAAGATCTAACATAGATTTGTCTTCTAAATTCATCCAAGAACCTCATCAGGTACATGAGTTGAATAAATCTCTCTTCAACAGCTATAGCAGATGCTAAGATTACTACAGTTGTATTCCTAACCACATTGAATTGCTTCTTAAATCAAAGAAACTTTCTTAAATCTAAAACACCATAGTTGTGTTCCTTTCTTATGCCATAGAAATATGAAGAAAGGAACACAATTGAGCATTAAATCGATGAAAATTCCTTCTCCAACAGTAGAAGTGAAAACCTCTTTTCAGATTATGTAGCTACTCCTACAGCCCTTTTGAATTACTATTAGGTAGATTTTAAGTCAATAACATCAATCAAAGAATGAATTGCTGTTTAAACTCGACTTCAGGATCAAATTCATGCATAAATGTCATCATTAATTGCTTTGAGTTCCAGAACTTCTCTCAGCCTGGGATATAAAATTGCATCCTAGATCTGAGACAATGAATGGAATCTCGACAAGAATAATCTCAAATTATTTTCTAACAATTCTAAAATCCAAGGAAAACTAAACACAACTCCTAAAAATCCTTTAAACCCTAATATGATCTTCACCTTACACTATAGATAGTGTAAGGAGAAAATTCACATTAGGCTTTCAAAGGCATTAAATCCCAGTTTAGATGTGTCACAAACAATCCTTAATAGATTTAGGACTCATTCAAAATAAGACTAAAACTCAAAGAACAAGATAAACCCTAATCTAATCTCTCTCTTACGCCATGGACAATGTGAAGTGTGAAGATTAAATTAGTCATTAAAGTCCATTGAAATCACTTCCCAGATCTTCCTTAAAATCATTCTAATCTTACTCAAAGCTCTGATAAGTAGGTAAAACAAATTCAAATCAAATCCAGCCGTCGACTACTTGGGCATTTTGATCTAGCCTCGCCAAGATGATTTGATCATCTGGGATACTTGCACACCATTGATTGGTGTTCAAGGATCCTAGGCAATACTCTAAAAGCATTCGAATCATTGCTACAGCCTCAAATCAGTGCAATTGATTTTTCTTGGCTTTAACTATCAATGAAGAATAGAACTCATAATCTGAGATGGAAATTGGGCATATAAAATCCAAGCAACATAAATCTAATCAAACGATTTTAAAGCAATCACAATATATCCAATTCAACTTAAATTCACTCAATTAAATCCAAATTGAATGCAATTGCCTTGAAGATCACTCAATCAACCATTGAAACCAAATATGATGAAATCGTCAAATTAGCTCATTTCAAAACTATTGGAGGGTCAGTGTAATTAGATGAAATGAGTGGGATGACCCTCAGATGGAGTTTGGCGCTCAAATCAAATCTGAGTGCTATAGAGCATCAGATTTGATAGATGCCTCAATAAATGGGTGATTAGTGATTAAAATGTGAGGAAAATGATTAATGTGAATTGTGGAGTGAAGTGGGAGATAAAATGAACACAGTGAGTGGATGAATTCATCTCCTCTAATCTGAATTAATCGGAGGACGTAGATTGGAGAAACTATATCTAATCTAATCTACTCCTAGATCTAACAATTAGTGAGTGAGTTAACTATCTAATTCTACTCCTATCTAATCTAGAAAGCAATAAAAACCTATACTAATTGGATGAATGGGACCTATGGGTCTCCAATCGGTGGTTGGAGAGGAAGAAGTCTTCGATTGAAGAAGAGCCCTCTAGTGGAGCTCCAGAGTCACTCTCAGGCGTACGTCATCCCTAATGACAAGGATGAATGGTGGAAGAACAAATCTGTCATCGTCACCGATGGACTGAGTGAATGTACAAGAAGATGACTAACGAGGAAAAATGGTAGCTCGAGAAGTGTAGTGGGGAGCTACCTCCTTTGCTAAGGATGCTCTCAAGCTCCTTAAATAGGTGAATGGTCAGGTGTGGTCATCGTATTTGAAGGTTATGTGATTTGGGCAAGAACGATGGAGATGAGAGTGAGAGGAGCACGAGAAAAACCACACCATTGGATGAGATCTAAATAAGGTTACAAAGCCACACGCACCGACGCCAAGAGATCGGTGGAAGATCCACTGTAGATCAAGTGATCCACAAAATGGACAGTGGCTACTAATCGAGTTCAACTATGATGAACAATGGTCGAGAGTTGAGCCCAGGTCTAACGGGACATTTACAAGAAAGGCCCTTAAGTGAACCATTACAAAAATTATGGAAAGGTCCATAAGTGGTAAAGATCAGCGTAGAGCAGTCCCTAAGTCTTGCAAAGAAGCCCCTGTGGCTTTGTTTGTAAATAAAATGTAATGAAATAAGGACCTAAGTGTTAAACTCTAAATGCAAGGTCTTAGTGATGTCCAAATGCCCTAAGATTTTAATGGTATGCTAATTAAACATGTTGGAACATAATTCAACCCTTAATTTGTACTTTGAAGCATAAATAGGTGTTTAATTGTCATTTGAATCATCTAATTGTGTTTTATGAGTAGAATATCTAAAATGTGACCTAATTATGCGTTTTTAACACAAATTGAATGTTTTAGGTCATTTTCATTAATTCTCACACTTAACCCATTTATTATGTTAAGAAGATAGTGTTTAACCTAGATTCTAGCTTAACTTGGACATTTTAGCTATAATGAGCCATACCTTATCAGTGGTTGAAGTTGATCATGGGCCAATTCATCTTGTATATGTTGAGGATACAATAGACCAAGTAGGTGGTGTGTTTGGGTTAATGATTTTATCCATAAATCTTTCCAAAGATATTTCAATCAATCACTCTAGTGAGGAATTCGGCAACAAAGGTGAGTTTGGAAGTGGCTAAGCCTTTGCTACTAAATTCTATGTCATCGAATTCAAGAAGAAAATGGTGAACACTATGAAAAGGAATTTCTTGGGAAATAGATTCAATAGTGCATCCATCAAGGTCCGAACGACAAATGGAGCAATTAAAGATAGGGGGATTTCTAGATCAAAGTGTGGGAGAGATGAAGTAATATGTTCGGGATCTACCATAGTCAAGTTTGCATAAAACATCCTAACAATAGTGTGGTAGATGTCTTTAACACTCTTGGCAAAGCGGTGGCTAAAATAATAGGCCAAGTTTTGATAGGTAATGAGTTCTTGAATATCATATTATTCAATGTCTCTAAAATGTTCAAAGACAAGTGATCTAAGGGCTTTTATTTTAGTTTTGTGAATGGTTTCATAAAAGGTATCCTTAGCCAATGTGGAGATGAACAATTTTTCAAAGGAAGTCTTAGGATTCATTTAAGGTGTAGGTGTTGGATTAGAAACAATAGGTGGTAGTGGCATTTGGGAAGATGGATCATAGGTTTTTGTTCTTTTAGGTGGATGTGAAGCCTTGCTTCCGAAAGGCATGATAAATCAAAAGCTAATGTATAAAAGAAGTATGTCATCTAATAGAGTATCATGTATCATCACACAAAATAAACAATGAAAAAGAAACACTAAAGTCAATTTTTCTAATTGATTGTCTAGTCCGTTGAAAATAAATAAATAAAAAGAGAAAAAGAGTTGAGAAAATATACCAAATGGAGAGAGAAAAATCGATGAGAAGAGCCGCAAGGAGGTGGGACCTTCGACATTTGAGAATAGAGAAAGATCGTGTGGAAGAGAAGGAAGAGAGAACAGTTGGAGAGGGAAACCATTTGAAAAGAGGAAAAAGAAAATAAATGAGAGGGAACATATCCACAAAGTAAGAGAGAGAAAAAGTGCGAGTGAACGTGAGCCACTCATTCCTAACGCTTGAATTTCAAACGTGGAGCATATCTGAAAACTGTCTGATTCTATCCACTCAACAACGAAACGTTGGTCTTATTAAAAAATAAAAAGAAATCGTTCCACTTATGTAGATGCAAAAAGGAGAAATTAATTGATAATTTAATCGATTATTTTCAACAATCAGTATAAAATAGAATATAAAAATAATATTTTTGTTGAAACAAATTAATATAAAGATGCAAATAGAATATATTATTGCTTACAAATTAAAGATATAATCAAATGTTCTTCAAACATAATAAGATAACTTAGAAAGTAAAGAAATAAAAATATAATAAAGAACTATTTCTTCTTCAAATCTTCAATTGCATTTTTTATCTCTTTAATGTTCTGTTCTAGAGTTTAGAACCTATCATTCACAAATGCCTTGAACTTCATGAAATGATCTTAAAAATTTGTAATAATCTTTGCCATTTGCTCGCCGTCATCTTCCATCCTTCGCATAAGATTTGCAATCCCATTCAAGTAAGCAAGATTAGTGTAGTCATTCTCCATGAAATCCTAACCATAGTTGTGCGGATTTTGAGGATCATTACTAGGAATGGTGTAGGATACAAGAATAGATGACGGCACATTGTGTGAAACGTGTGAGGAATTGAGAGAATTTTCTTCAATAGGAATCGGTGAACCATCATCAATAGGTGGATTATTTTGATGAAAATTGTCCAAGGAGTGAGTAATGAAATGAATAGACTTGTCAACATGATGACATTCTAACGGAACATGATGAAAAATGAATAGATGAGACAACAATGTACCAAATGGTAGAAAATCATCATGAGAATCGATCATATGGTTAAAGATCATCAAGGGCCAATCCAATTTAATACTATGAATAATACAAAAGACAATGCAAGTTGTTCTCTTGGAACAAATACTTAAGTTGGAATTGTTGCCAAAGAAGTTCCAATCAATAATGAAAGCAAGAAATTGTGCAACAAGAGAAAGATTCTTGGTTGGAAGCACTTGATTGGAAACATTACAAGGAGTAATCAAAAGAGAACAACAGACATCCTCAAATGAGATACCATTTTCAATATCGTCCCATGTTTGACCTTTCATGTTAGTTTTGCAAATATAGGCAATAGTGTGGACGTTAATCAACATTTGGCAACCAGGAACAATAGATCTAAGAGAAAGAATTTTGTCCTCGAAGGTTTTATGTATGAATTTAATGTTGGAATAAAAGATATTATCCAAAGAAGGATAAATTCTATAGAATGAATTTCTAGAGAAATTAGGACCAAAGAAGTGAAACATCTTTTAAGAACTAAATAGAGATTTGATATTGTGATGATTAATATTCTTAAAATCATCAAATGGAATAGGGCATTGAGGAAGAATCTAAGAGTAATAAATAGAAGACCATGATTTTACTCCAGAGGAAATGTGATCAACATCACAAAGAGATCTTATGAAGCGAGTATTAGGACTCATGATGTCAAATTTCTGAAAATAAGTAAAGAGTAACAAGTAATTAGAAAATAATAATCACTTGATCATAAAGAAACAAAGAGCCTTTAAGAATAGAAACTACCTGTAGGTTTCCACAAGATGTGAGTACACTATGTGGTGTTCATGGCCAAGAGAGAAATGAGAGGAATGAGAGGAATTTTCTCTTAAAAAAGAGTTGGTAATCGTCCAAAGAGAAGGTGTTAGGCGATTGCAAAAAGTTCTTAACTAGAAATTAATTGATTAAGTAATCAAGTAATTTAGGTAATCGGAAAAAATCTTAATGATCAAATCAAGATAACTGATTTTGATGTCTATTAATCAAGATAGAGTAGATAATCAAGAGTAATAATATCTTTTAACATAATCCAACAATCCAGAAATTAAACAATCAATCAATCAATACATTCAAACATCATTCAAAGTACATATACCTAATTTTCTTTTTATTGTAGAGAATCTTTCAAAGGGTAAAGACTTAGTGTAAAGACCCATTCAGTCCTGAGACTTTTAAGATGTCTGGACTGTGGGTCAGATGTCTGGTCAGACGTCTGGACCCCTCCCCAGATGTTTGGAAATCGAAATTTTTGGTACAAGCTTCGCGTTTGCGTGCGGGCTGCGCGCAGACAGTACCCTCCTCTCTTTTTCCCTCCTCTCTCCTTCCAAACCGTAATGAGCCTTATAAAAGGCCCCCTTCCCCTCTCCCTTTCTCCCCACTTCAGCACAGCACCTTCTTCTCTTCCTCTCCACCCCCAGCGAGAGGTGCTAATGCGAGAGAGAGCGCGAGAGCGGCAACGAGGAGGAGAGCCGGAGTGAGGAGAGGAGGAAGAGCTGAGCTCGCAAGCTCGTGGAAGATCACCGGAGGGTGCACGGCCAGAGTGGTGCGTGCGGGAGGAGTACGTCGGGGGAGTCATCCCCGACACTGCTGCAGCCGGAGCTGCAAGCGAGGAGGCGAGGCTGCGGCTACGCACGGCGAGGGAGGGCAGGAAGAGGTTCTGGTTCTGGGATTTTTCCAAAATCAGATGTCTGGCGTGACATCCAAACATCGGGCAGACGTCTGGTAACTACATCGGACATCTGAAGGTAGATCTTCGCGAAGGTACGTTTTCTTTTGCGGATACAACCATGCAGGCTGCTCCGCAGCTACGTTTTGTGTGGCTTATTGTGGGAGATTTGCTATCGCATGCAGAGATTGCTTTGGGAAGGTGCGGGACACGCCCTCCCACGCGTTTCGGATGTCTGGATAGCTTACCAGACGATCGGAAGCACTCCCAGACGTCTGAGAGAGAGGTTGGATGTATGGGGCTGGGTCCAGATGGTCGGGAGGAGGTTCTGGACGTCTGAGGTTGACACAGAACCTGAGGTGAGTTCCTGCTTACTTTTAAGACATCTGGACCTTCTGCTAGACGTCTGATTTGAGTCTGTAGCTCTGTTTTTGACTTGTTTAGGGTCTGTTTGAGGTCTGTTTTACTCAAACAAGTTATTGGTGTTTTCCTTGAGAGTTCCTCTACTTGTTAGAAGGCCTTTTATACTGTTCTGAATGTTCCATTGTGATTGTTCCTTGTTATAGGACTTCGTTCTGTTGCGGGTTCGGGGCTTACTGAGGCACATGAGCTTGTCGTTCAAGCCCCAATACTCCTGGGTTGTCTGGTAGAGTGGCTTTCCCTAATTTAATTATAAGCCTGAATGCATGTGTGGAGCGAATAATTAGAACCTAGGATATGACATGAATCCTAGGATGAGAAGTTACTTGAAATGTCTGTATGCGTGTTTGATTTGCAGTCTTGAATGAATAAATAGAAATGATAACAACTGCCTGTTAATGAATAAGAGCTGCCTGTGAAACCTGAATTACCTGTGCTAGTTAAACAGTACATGTGACATCTCCTGTTGTATATGTTAAATGATAGAAATACGAGCTGCATGTGTATAACCTGAGAATGGAAATGTGAAGAAACCTGGTATGGAATGGCATGAGAAATATGAGCATTAACCCTACGAGGAATTAGGAGCAGAGCTCCTGGAAATAAATGGAAGGGATCTGGAAATGTGAGTGGGGAAGTGTGCTGGCCCTTGAGTATGTGGTACCAAGGAGAGCGATTGTCCCCTGTTTAGTGTAGAGCGGAGCTAGTTGCCATTGGGTTGGGACCCGGGGTTAGGATTGGACACTCTGCACTGACTTCTTGGCCCTCGTGTACACCGTACTGAGGAGAGCTACTAGTGTAGGGAGAGAGTTAACCACCCCACGGGGCTCGAGGTTCAGCTAGCCACCCTACACCGACTTGTTAGGCCCACTAGGTAAACCAGGGTAGTCAGACAAGGGTACGCGGATTGTGGAGGGGCGAGACCCCTGTTTGATTCTGAGGGGCTAGACCCATGTTACTGAGAGGGCTAGGCCCTATACTATTCCATGTTGTACTTTGAGCGTACCCGTTAGCAGAAACGACTGACCGCGTGCCAGTGAGGGGTAGCTACCCGTGCGCTTATCGCGCATGCCGTAGTCACCGCTATGTCCGTCTGTGACCTTGGGGTGGTTGACTGGGTGTAGGACCACCATAGGGGACTCTCCTGACCAGGAGATCACCACGTGCACCTTCTACTCTTCGGAAAAGACTGCAATCAAGATCGTTCCCAAGAGGAACATTTGAGATCAAGAAAGAGATCTAAAAATATAAACCAATGGGTGAAAAGGAATAACTTGTAAATTAAAGAATTGGAATAGCTAGTTTACCTGTTAGCTTTTATTACTTTAGTTAGTTGGTTGCCACTCTACTCAGCGTTCGCTGACTTTGTTACTCATAACCCTTTTTAGGTCCAGGTGTTGAGCAGCCCGAGTCTCCGGTTACAGAGGGTGCTGGGCCCAGTAGAGCCCAGTAGCAGTAGCCTTCTTGTTGTAGTACTTTCTGTTGTAGTGAGTTTCATACTCTTATTACCTTTACGTTTCTGTACCTTGTTTCCATTTTACTGTTGTGGTGGTGATATGTACTGTTAGCAGCTTTTCTTACCTTACTGCTTGTACTCTTTTACTGTTAGTTACATAGCAAAGTGAATGTGGTTTACTTTCCTACTTTTTGGTTATTTCTTGTTGGACGATTGGATCATGGGATCAGTCGAGTCGGGTCGGTCTCGTGTCCCGTAGGGATTCGGGAACCGGGTCGTAACAAGATGGTATCAGAGCAAGGTCATCTCGAGAAATGAATCAACTAGCTTGAGAATAACTAATTCACGTGCTTGTAACTAGAGTAACCACCACAACGTACCGCTTGACATCTGTTCTGAGTTTTCCTTGCTGAAGTTCATTAGAGTTGACTTCTTTTTGTTCTATTTCTGCGTTTCCTTGCAGGAGATGCCTCGACATGGAGTCCTTGAGGCGAGTCGCGGACGTGGCTGTGGATGAGGTCGGAGGGGTGGACATGCCGGGCCCGAGGTGTCAGTTGACCAGCCACTCCTCCCGGGTGTTCAGGCCCAGGACCTTGCGCAGTTGATATGAGATATAGTATGAGAGGAGCTCCACCCGCCTCCACGAGCGCCTCTACCTGGGGACATGGAGGGGGAGTCCTCTGTGGGACCATGAGACCAACACATCGTTGGACGTGGGGGAGGGGGTGGAACTCCATCGCCCCTACCGCACTCTAACACTTCCGAGCACGAGCCCTCCCTGCCTGGAGGCGTGCCCGTTCCCCTACTACAGCTGCACTACGAGCTTTTCGGACAATTCCGGAAGCTGAAGCCCCCTTCCTTCAAGGGGGATGAGGACTTGTCTGAGGTGAAGGACTGGCTCGAGTAGATAGAGAAGGTGTTTGACACCCTTCTCCCCCTTGCGGAGTGCCACATGGCCTTTGCCATGTACTAGTTAGAGAGTGCGGCACACAGGTGGTGGAGGGCAGTCAGAGGCCAGGAGAGGGCAGAGCCGACGTGGGACCAGTTTGTGACCCTCTTCTGCGAGCAGTACTTCCTGCAGACGTGGTAGGACCAGAGGAGGAGGGAGTTCCACACTCCCCGATAGGGGACGATGATTACTAGCGCGTACCGCATGTGCTTCCTGGAGCTGTCACATTTTTCTACGACAGCTGTGGCTACTGAGGAGGAGCGCCTTGAAGGTTCACTAAGGGGCTCCGATCGGCCATTCAGGGGTATGTCAAACCCCTGAAGCTGCCCACATTCTCGAAAGTGGTGGAGGCAGCTATGACGTATGAGGAGACCAACCCGGTCGCACGAGACAGTGACAACTGACAGAAGAGGCCCTACCAGCCAAAGTACTCGCAGGGCCGGCGAAAGAGGAGGCACGTGGTGCCTGCGGGAGAGCCGTCATTTTTGCGGAGCCGTCAGTGGCCTTTGGGGGCCCCCGACAGGGGCCAACTGCCAGCACTTGACCCTCGCCTAGCCGTCAACAGGGACCTACCAAGGGAGGGAGTCGAGTCCTCCTCTGCTACCAGTGTGGCCAGCCGGGCCACATCAGGAGGGACTGCCCGTCTAGGGCCGGAGCACAGCAGCTGCTCCCCACACCGAGCGCTGTAAGCCGAGCAGGTGGCCGTGGTTCCCAAGCACGTGGGGGAGGACAGCAGTTGCGTGGAAGGTACCGGTCAATGGCTACCCAACCGACGTAGAGTGTGACTGCTTCTTCCTCACCGAGAGCTGAGGGGCGTATCAACGCCCTGACACACAAAGACGCCAGAGCATCAGGTTCAGTGGTGGCAGGTATGGTTACAATTTCTGGCAAATTAGTTTACGTACTTTTTGATTCCGGCGCCACGCACTCGTTTTTTGCTGCGAGTTTTGCTGTCAGTTTTGGACAGGACTGTGTACTGTTAGAGGATCCTTTTGTGATCAGAGGTCCAGGTGGTCAACTGTTTGTAGCTGAGGAGGTCTACACAGACTGTGAGGTCAGTGTTGGGGGACACAGCCTCCCCGCTAACCTGATTGTGATATCAATGAAGGACTTTGGCGTGATTCTGGGGATGGATTGGTTGTCCGCTTACCACGCGTTGGTGGACTGTTTTGAGAGGAAGATTGTCTTCTCCATACCGGAGATTCCTTCCTTTGAGTTTCATGGACAGTCGGTGGACGGAGGTTTCAGGTGCATTTCTTCACTTCGGGCAGCAAGACTTTTGGGCCAGGGCTGTGAAGGCTTCCTGGCTTGTGTAGTGGCAGAGCCCAGCCCTGTGGTAGACTTTCATAGTGTCCCAATGGTCAGAGAGTACCTCAACATGTTTCCAGAGGAGCTGCCAGGACTACTGCCTGAGCATGAGATCGAGTTTGAGATCTCACTGGTATCGGGGACCAACCCAATTTCTATGGCACCGTACAGGATGGCACCACTTGAGCTACGAGAGCTCAAGTCACAGTTGCAGGACCTATTAGAGAAGGACTTTGTGAGGCCCAGTTCGTTCCCGTGGGGAGCCCCAGTGTTATTTGTGAAGAAGGATGGTACCCTACACCTTTGTGTTGACTACAAACAGCTGAATAGGGTCACCATCAAGAACAGGTATCCGCTGCCGAGGATTGATGATCTGTTTGACTAGTTGCGAGGTGCCATGGTATTCTCCAAGATAGACCTGAGGTCAGGCTACCACCAGTTGAGGATCAGGGAGACCGACGTCTCCAAGACAGCTTTCCGCACCCGGTACGGACACTACGAGTTTTTGGCCATGCCGTTTGGGCTGACCAACACCTTCGCTGCCTTCATGGATTTGATGAACCGGGTGTTCAAACTGTATCTGGATTAGTTTGTGGTGGTATTTATTGATGATGTGCTCATTTACTCACAGGATCAGGCACAGCAGGGATAACACTTGCGGATGGTTCTGGACACATTAAGACGACGCAGGATGTATGCCAAATACAGCAAGTGAGTGTTTTGGTTGAGGCAGGTGACATTCTTGGGTCATGTGATTTCAAGGGATGACTTGGCTGTGGATCCAGCCAAGGTAGAGGCAGTACTTAGGTGGGAGAGGCCACGTACATTGACGGAGATTCGCAGTTTCTTGGGACTGGCAGGTTACTACTGACGGTTTATCAGGGGTTTCTCGCAGATTGCGCATCCTATGACTCAGTTGACCTGGAAAGACGTACCATTTGCTTGGACAGACGCTTGTGAGGCATGTTTTCAGGAGTTGAAGGAGAGGCTGACTTCGGCTCCTATGCTCACCATCCCAGTTAACAGCGGCGGTTTTGTTGTCTACACGGATGCATCGTTGCAGGGGTTAGGGAGTGTGCTCATGCAGCGGAGTCATGCTGTCGCTTATGCTTCGCGGGAACTAAAGCCCTATGAGCATAGTTACCCTACCCACGACTTAGAGCTGGCAGGTGTTGTCTTCACGCTGAAGACATGGAGGCACTACCTTTTCGGTGAAACTTTTGAGATATTCACGGATCATAAGAGCCTCAAGTATTTGTTTGATGAGAAGGAGCTTAACATGAGACAGAGACGTTGGTTAGAACTCCTGAAGGACTATGATTGCAGCATCTCCTACCATCCGAGGAAGGCCAACGTGGTGGCTGACGCCTTGAGTCGGAAGGCACCTACCCACTTGGCCAGCTTACAGGCATAGAGTTGAAGACTTATGGAGTTGGGCAGTTGGTGACCCCTAGAGTTACAGGGGAACTGTGGGGGAGTAACAGTGACACGACAGATGAGACCAGAGCTGATAGACTGCATCATCATAGGACAGATGACAGATCCGTATCTATAGTCATTGAGAGACAGGGTACTGTCAGGCGACCCAGGAGACTTCTCTTTTTCAGATGAGGTACTGCGCATGAGGGGATGTTTGTGCATTCCCAGGGACGAGGAGTTGTTGAGAGAGCTCTTGACTGAAACACACGGGTCCAGGTTCACCATACATCCCGGGAACACGAAGATGTACGATGATCTGAGACATGACTTTTGGTGGAGAGGGATGAAGCGAGATGTAGGTGAGTTCGTGCAGCAGTGTTTGGTGTGCCAGTAGGTGAAGGCCGAGAATCAGAGGCCTACAGGGCCACTGCGGCCACTTCCGGTGCCAGAGTGGAAGTGGGAGAGCATCACCATGGACTTGGTGGTGGGCTTGCCCATTACCCAGCGAGGACACAACGCAGTCTGGGTGATAGTAGATTGATTGATGAAGACGGCACGTTTCTTACCGATCCGAGTCACCTTGGGACCAGCGCAATTGGCAGAGAGGTATATTCGTGACGTGGTACGTCTGCACGGAGTTTCGTGTGAGATTGTATCCGACCAGGATACCCATTTTACTTCCTAGTTTTGGGCTGAGTATCAGCAGGATTTGGGGACACGGTTGAGGTTCAGTACGGCGTACCACCCCGAGACGGATGGACAGTCAGAGTGCATGATACTGACACTTGAGGACTGTTACGACCTAGTTCCTGAGTCCCTACAGGACCCGAGATCGGCTCGACTCGACTAATCCCAAGACCCATTCGTCCAACAAGAAAGTAACAAAAAAGTAGGAAAGTAAACCACATTCACTATGCTAAGAAACTAACAGTAAAAAGGTATAGTAGTAAAGAAGTAAAAGCTACTACAGTACGTATCACCACCACGACAGTAGAAAAGTAGCAAGGTACAGGAACATAAAAGTACAGAAACGTAAAGGTACAGAACATAAAGGTATAAGAGACTAAACTCACTACTACAAAAGAAGCTATTGCTATTGGGCTCTACTGGGCCCAGCACCCTCTACAGCCGTAAACTCAGGCTGCTCAACACCTAAACCTGAAAAGGGTTATGAGTACACAAAGTTAGCGAACACTGAGTAGAGTGGCAACCAACTAACTAAAGCAGTAAACTAACAGGTAAACTAGCTATTCCAATTTCTTTAATTTACAAGTTATTCCTTTTTCACCCATTGGTTTATCTCTTTCTTCATCTCGAATGTTCCTCGTGGGAACGATCTTGATTGCAGTCTTTTTCGAAGAGTAGAAGGTACACGTGGTGCTCTCCTGGCTAGGAGAGTCCCTGTGGTGATCCTACACCCAGTCAACCACCCTAAGGTCACGAACAGACGTAACGATGACTACGGCACGTGCGATAAACGCACGGGTAGCTACCCCGCACTGGCACGCAGTCAGTCGTTTCCATTAACGAGTGCACCCAAGTACAGCACGGAACAGTATAGGGCCTAACCCTCTCAGTAACAGGGGTCTAGCCCCTAAGAACCAAATAGTGGTCTCGTCCTTCCACAGTCCGCGCACCCTCGCCTGACTACCCTGATTTGCCTAGTGGGCCTAACAAGTTGGTGTAGGGTGGCTAGCTGAACCCCGGGCTCCGTGGGGTGGCTAGCTCTCTCCCTACACCAGTAGCTCTCCCATATACAGTGTACATGAGGGCCAAGAAGTTGGTGTAGAGTGGCTAATCCTAACCCTGGGTCTCAACCCAAGGGCGACTAGCTCCGTTGTACACTAAACAGGGGATAGTCGCTCTCCTTGGTACTTGTTGAATGTTATCGAATCGCTTCGCTAACGTGTTTGATTTTGGAAAACCTATCGTTGTAGTTTGAAAGCGAAGAACTCGTGTTCAACAAATAAAATTTATACCGAAATTGAAATTCTGGGTCGAACACAAGGAGGCGAACGTTTGATTTAAAAACTATGCGTTTCTTTTTATTTGTCACGAAGTAATTCAATTTAAAATTATCTAATTATTTACAATAAATAGAAGAGAGAGAGAGAGAGGGTAAGAGAGAGAGAGAATATTACACATAGAAATCAAAATGAGATGTAGAATAAACAAAGAATTTATCATTAAGAAGATTGTTCATTACAACTAGAAAGCATAAAACAATTGCATTAGAAAGCGATAAATTTACTCTAGAATGCATTAAAAGAATGGAGGGAGAAATGTCCTCCTCGACGATCGCTTGGAGGACGAGCAGAACTACACTAGAAAGTAGTAAATCTATACTAGAAAGCAGTAAAAAGAATAGGGAGAGAGAAATCCTCCTCGACGGTTGCTTGGAGGACGAGTCGGACGGGACGACGCTTGGACGAAGGAGGACGAAGCAGGACAAAGGAGGATGAAGCAGAAGAACGGGAACGGAGCAGCATGCCATCGTCGTCGCGGGATCCACTTCCGAAGGGGACGAAAATTTGGACTTTATCTCGCGAGAAGCATCTCGGGTGTGGGACAAGCTTCTCTTGAGCTTTGGAGAGGTAGAGAAGAGAAGGAAGGGATGAGAATTTCGTATGGAGGGGGTCTCCTTTTATAGTTGCAAGGAGTGGGGGCAAAATGGTCATTACATCTTTAAAATAATAAATGAGGGGTCTTTAGTGATGGATAAATCCGTCACTAAAGGCCCCAACGTGGGCGTAGCTCCCGCGCCCACACACGCCTCCTCAGCTGCCCGCGCACAACGCATACACCCACGTACTTCAGATCTCAGCCGTCCGATCGCGAGATCGGACGGCTTAAGACGCATGATCGCGATTGAGCGCAGACAGCCGTTCGATGACGATCCAACGCCCGCCATCGCCCGCACACCCGCGCCTTCCTCCCCTTCACTGCGTCTCGAACCCGCGCCCGTAGCTCGCGTAAGCGCGCTCGACCACTGCGCTACGAGGCGCGCATGGTCGAGCGGGCACTTTTAGGCGCGGCTAACCACAGCCGTTGTATCGAAATCCAACGGCGGAGAGGGAGTGGGTGCGGGGCCTTCAGAGATTGCATGCGGCAGTTTGGGCGGCTGGGATGGCGCCACGTGGGGCCATCTTAGCCGTCCATCTTCTGGAAGTTGTAGATGGTTCCACGGATGTCGGATTGATTCGATTTTTGCGTCGTTGGGCTACGATCGTCGATCCGAATTCATCCGTGTGGTCGGATTTGTCATTTTAAGAGTGGATTTACACCATCCTGGCCCTTGATCTTCTAGGGTTCCCCGGTCACTATCTGATGCTACGGATTTCTGATTAGGACGATCTTGGAGTCATTGAACTCCAATCGTCGCCCTGATCACATCCATACGGTTGGATCTTTGATCCGAGGCCTCGATAAAATGTTTGCCCTGTCCAAGCACAAAAAAGGAGACAATTAACCTTCATTTTATTCAAACTACTCTAAATGCAAGATGATGCATGTTATGCAAAATTCATGTCATGAAATGCAATCCTATGCTTAAGAACATGCATAAATAGACATCTTAAGTAGTGTAAATGTGTTTACATCATACCCCCATGCCTATCTTTTGCTAGTCCCTAGCAAAAACTATATGCTATTTATAAAAGAATTAGGTTGGATTATTTGAACCTGAGTTATTTTTAATCATTAAGAAATTGTCTACTTAGGAACTGAACTTTCAAAGACACAACAGTGCCCGAGTATCAGCCAAAATGCAAACTGCTTCAAGCCCTCGCCTTATTCAAAGAAAAATTTCTTTTTCTCTTTTTCTTTTATTTATTTATTTATTTTTTTTTCAAATTTTAGGATTTAAGAGTGGCTTTCTACGGCCATTCAACTCACCCAAGGTTTGATGAGAACCCTAATCTTTAAGCATCTTATTGTGATTGTGATAGACTCGTTGACTGGCAGTTAAAATGGACTTCGGGTTTCTACGCTTCTAAGTGACCTCAAAAAGAATTCTGCTTAAAGGTGTATCCTTACAACCGGTAGCTTTCTCCCTAATTTTATTTTTTACGGGGTCAACACAAGGGTGAATCCAGTGTTTATCTCCCCAATTTATTCAACTTCTCCGCTTCTTCCTAAGTGTTTTGGAAATTTTTAGTGCATTTACTAAGCTGGGTTCTAGACAACCGGTCGATGAGCTGTTACCATCGACAACTTGCCAGCTATACTCGTGCGGCGAAGTGTGGCTTATTTCTTTTTGTTCTTTTCTCCTTTTCTTTTTGATTTTTTTTTTTTTTTAAAGTAGGTGGCTTCCCTAGTCTAAGATTTACCTAAACGGAGCAAAAAGAGAAAGGTCCAGTGACTGGGCTCTGGACAACCTACCTATGGGCTGTTACCCATGATAACTTGCTAGCCATATCACCCTAGAAGGTTCATTAGCTACCCAATTTCCGTTAGAATTGCCGAACAACGAGTCAGTGCAAAGAAAGTGTGTAGATGCTAGAAACTCAAAATTCCCTCAAATCAGAGGGCGGGTTGATAAGTCGCATACTTATTACCCAAACTTATTTACTCCAATTAAAATAAAATTCAGGTTGGCGAGAACTTGAAAAATAAATCCACATTTTAGTGGATACACGGGCTGATTAAGTCTAAAGACCTGAAGGATCTTTGTGTTCAAATCATAATGTAGTATTTCCTAAGATTGAAAATTTTCTTAAACCCAAATTATCTTTCCTAATTCTGATTTTTTTTTTATAAAAGAAAATAAAACAAATCTACGGAGCTGACGAATGAATTCAGAGATAAATATCCACCCCCCCATGCCTATCTAATGCAATGTCCTCATTGTATTAAAAAGACATAAAACAGAGTGGAAAAGCGTAGAAAGCACCTGAATTGCGTGAATGTCAGGTCCCCTCCGAGATGAAAACTAGGAAAAACTATATATGTGCTGAGTTTAGTGCCTTCAGCTAGGCACACTATACAAAGAAAAGAAATGAAGAATTCACAAGTGCAGGTCAAAGTTAGAATAAACAGAAGAATCTTCTAACCTATCAACATAATTGAGAATATCTTAGGTTCTGGATAAAAATTATCCAAAACCTGAAATCAGAATGCAAGCGGGGTCGGGCCTACGATTTATGAGGATGCAACCCAAGACCAAAAAGTTGGGTTACAGAGAATTGAAGCTTAAAAGGATAATCGTTGAATGTGTGCTTGAGTTTGACATCCTCGAAACAAATGTCGTAAGGGTTCTGATTTGATGATTTCAACTTAAAAGGAACCCTTCGACTCAATCTTCCATTTCCTCCAAAATTAACTTCCCAAATCAAAACTTCCCAGCTCCTATCCTCCTTATTCAGCATATCAAATTCCAGGACCTCTTGTATATTAATCACCCTGTCTGGAATCTCCAAGTCTAAATGATGTGGCAGAATTAGAATTGACTTGGGTCTAATTATCTCGAAAACAGAATTATCGATAAGCTCAATGGGGTGTAATTGATAATCAGGGCATTTAATTGATTCCTTCAGAAAATGTGATTCTGGATCCGTAATGTGTGCCCTAATAAGATCAGTTTCCTCAGTTATTGGGCTATCAAATGATCTATTAGATTCCTCAGGCCCAATTGTCTAACAAAAATCGTGTTATGAAAACTCGTGTAAGACTTCGCAACTTGAATCTTCACCATCAAAGAAATTAGGATCCGTATCAATGTATGTCCCATAATCATTTGTCACTTTCTGTTCTGAGGAGACATATGTTTCCTCGTAACCCGGCTCAGGGATCTCAGGTGAAGAAATCAGATCATTCTTAATTTGTTGCTTTAATTCAATCTGGTCAGCCTCGTAACACGTGTTCCTCCCAACAGGTGCTTGAGTGGGTTTTGTCGTTGGCTTTCCTAAAGAGGGTTCATCCTGGGAATCATCCCAAGATTGAATCAAAGCAACCACGAATCTCATCCTCAATTTCACTAATTTCCCAAGTAGAAACTCACCCGGGTTCTTATCCTTAACGTCCTGGAGCCAATCCAACAAAGACTTATTCAAATCATCAATCATTTCAATCAGGGGCTCCAATCTCTCAATGCAAGGTATTGGCTGAACTTCTAAAGATTGTATGATATTCCTCAAGTTAGCCAGAACCTTATCTTGAACCTGGTTAACCTGAACCAAATGATTTGGTTCAAGGTTGGGCGGGTTTGGGCTCAATGCAGGGAATTAACGAATTGAGATTCGTTATACCCTTCCTGAAAATAGGTCATTTCAGATTGTTCAAAAGATGGTGATGACCTAAAGATAGTGAAATCAGAGGTTGGGTAAAGATCGGTGTATCCTTCTTGATTGTAGATCGTATTAGGTTGTGCATGAAAGGAAGACGATCTATAATCGATGTAGCTCTGAGAAGGATACAAATTAGAATCAAAGTGTTCAGGGTTAGGCCCTAAACATGGGGGTCCGGAATTGTATCCCTAATCCGAATTATCCCAACTGACTGATGGTTGATTACAATACGAGTCAGGATAATCGTCATGTTGAGGATAATTCACAACAGGAGAGAAAGAGCAGGAATGCGTGAAATATGTGGAAGGATTCATGAGACACGGGAGGAAGAAAGGTGCCCTGCAATACAAAACAATCAGACCTGTCCTTAAATGGGTTAGCCTACAGACCTACAGACTCCCAAAACCCATCTTGAGATAAAGGAACGATTTGATCTACTTCTGTCTGTTCAATCCAACCAGTTAGAAGGAGGGACTGGGGAGAAGGTTCTTCCTTCAGCTTGCGCCTTCGGTTCCTAGTGTACCCCCCAGCCGCGATCGTTTGACTCTGCTCCCCTAGCTAGACATCAGATTGAACAGTAGAAATAGACTAATCGAAAATAATCTCATTCTGAGTTCTGAAGAGTGAGTTCAATCCTTAAAGCCAACGTCTACTCTGTTTTATTTAGGGCTAGGTTTGAATGTGCTCTGGAATGTGATGGGCCCTTTAAATGGGTTGTACCCTTAATGATTGATTGATTTGTGTGTGCGTGCACAACCAATTGTTTTCAAGCAAGATTATTTTTGATGTGGTGAATTTTAAGGTTCAAATCTTGCTTAGTAGCTTTTAGGATTCAACTTTAGGTATTTTCAAACAAGTTTCGTTGGCACACCAAGTTTTGCAAGCACAGGTGAAGATGTTTTCCTTGGAAGCTTAAAAAGAATGTGGAGTGCCTGGTAAATCCCTAAGAGTTGAACCTAAGTGGTAGCTACTTGATTAGTTGATTTTATTTGAAGTGGTGCGGCCCAAACAACTCAAACAAATGGCCACAAATGCACCACTAAGTTAGACAAACAAAGATGGTTAACCTAGAATGATTTCTACTCTTTTATGTGTTTCTTTATGTGTACCGGTTCCACAGATCAGAACCCGGTTGAGTAGAAACAAATCAATTCGGTTAAGTGCCTTTGAATGTGGGTGTATGTTGTGTGTTTGTTGAAAATTGCCCCACAAAATTATCTTTTTATTTTTTATTTTTTATATAAATGAAGGTGGAATGAATGTGAGTGAGAATCCAAACAACCAAACTATTCCTAGGATTTATGCAAACACCTAGGTTAATTGGAATTTGGATTCAATGTGGCGAATGAAATCTATGGAGGGGGAAAGAATGGGGGATAACTTACAAAACCTTCCATAGCACTTTACTCCAATCTATCGCTTTTGCTCATCACAAAAGAGTACCTGCAATTACAATAAGAAAGGAGAAAAGTGAGGTAAATGATTTGTAAGTTACAAAACGCGAAGAGAAATCAAAGATTGTTGCCTCCTCGGCAACGGTGCCAAAATGTTGATGTTATCGAATCGCTTCGCTAATGTGTTTGGTTTTGAAAAACCTGTCGTTATAGTTTGAAAGCGAAGAACTCGTGTTCAATAAATAAAATTTATACCGAAATTGAAATTTCAGGTCGAACACAGGGAGGCGGACGTTTGATTTAAAAACTACACGTTTCTTTTTATTTGTCAGGAAGTAATTCAATTTAAAACTATCTAATTATTTACAATAAATAGAAGAGAGAGAGAGGGTAAGAGAGAGAGAATATTACACATAAAAATCAAAATGAGATGTATAATAAACAAAGAATTTATCATTAAGAAGATTATTCATTACAACTAGAAAGCATAAAATAATTGTACTAGAAAGCGATAAATTTACTCTAGAAAGCATTAAAAGAATGGAGGGAGAAATGTCCTCCTCGACGATCGCTTGGAGGACGAGCAGAACTACACTAGAAAGCAGTAAAAAGAATAGGGAGAGAGAAATCCTCCTCGACGGTCGCTTGGAGGACGAGCCGGACGGGACGACGCCTGGAAGAAGGAGGACGAAGCAGAAGAACAGGAACGGAGCAGCACGCCGTCGTCGTCGTGGGATCCACTTCCGAAAGGGGACGAAAATTTGGACTTTATCTAGCGAGAAGCATCCCGAGTGTGGGACAAGCTTCTCTTGAGCTTTGGAAAGGTAGAGAAGAGAAGGAAGGGATGAGAATTTCGTATGGAGGGGGTCTCCTTTTATAGTTGCAAGGAGTGGGGGCAAAATGGTCATTACAACTTTAAAATAATAAATGAGGGGTCTTTAGTGACGGATAAATCCGTTACTAAAGCCCCCAACGTGGGCGTAGCTCCCGCGCCCACGCGCCCCTCCGCAGCTGCCCGCACACAACGCATACACCTACGTACTTCAGATCTCAGCCGTCCGATCGCGAGATCGGACTGCTTAAGACACGTGATCGCGATTGAGCGCAGACGGCCGTCCGATGATGATCCAACGCCTTCCATTGCCCGCACGCCCGCACCTTCCTCCCCTTTGCTGCGGCTCGAACCCGCGCCCGCAGCTCGCGTAAGTGCACTCGACCGCTGCGCTACGAGGCGCGGATGGTCAAGCGGGCGCTTTTAGGCGCGGCTGACCACAGCCGTTGGATTGAGATCCAACGACAAAGAGGGAGCAGGTGCGGGGCCTTCAGAGATTGCATGCAGCCGTTTGGGCGGTTGGGATGGTGCCACGTGGCGCCATCTTGGCTGTCCATCTTCTGGAAGTTGTAGATGGTGCCACGGATGTCGGATTGACTCGATTTTTGCGTCGTTGGGCTGTGATCATCGATCCGAATTCATCCGTGTGGTCGGATTTGTCATTTTAAGAGCGGATTTATACCATCCTAGCCCTTGATCTTCTAGGATTCCCCGGTCACTATCTGATGCTACGGATGTCTGATTAGGGCGATCTTGGAGTCGTTGAACTCCAATCGTCGCCCTGATCACATCCATACGGTTGGATCTTTGATCCGAGGCTCCGATAAAATGTTTGCCTTGTCCAAGCACATAAAAGGAGATAATTAACCTCCATTTTAATCAAACTACTCCAAATGCAAGATGATGCATGTTATGCAATATTCATATCATGAAATGCAATCCTATGCTTAAGAACATGCATAAATAGACATCTTAAGTAGTGTAAATGTGTTTACATTAGTACTATGTACTCAAGGGCCAGCACACTCCTCCACTCACATTTCCAGATCCATTCCATTTGTTCCCAAAAGCTCTACTCCTAACTCCCCGTAGGGTTCATGCTCATATTTCTCATACGATTCCATACCAGGTTTCATTATTCACATTTCCATTCCCAGGTTATACACATGCAGCTCATTTTTCTATCATTCACATTTCTATTCTCAGGTTATACACATGCAGCTCGTATTATATCATTTAACGTATACCACAGGAAGGTCGCATGCAACTGTTAACTAGCACAGGTAATTCATATTTCATAGGAAACTTTTGTTTATTTACAGGCAGTGGTTAACATTTCTATCTACTCAATCAAGACTGCAATTCAATCACACAAAACAGACATTTCAAGTATTTCTCGTCCTAGGATTCATGCCTCATCCTAGATTCTAATCATTCATTCCACACAGGCATTTAGGTATATAATTAAATTAGGGGAAGCCACTCTACCAGTCAACCCAGGAGTATTGGGGGCTCGAACGGCAGGCTCACGTGCCTCAGGAAGCCCCGAACCCGCAACGGAACGAAGTCCTATAACAAGGAACAATCACAATGGAACCTTCAGAACAGTATAGATAGCCTTCTAACAAGTAGAGGAACTCGCAAGGAAAACATTGGTATCTTGTTTGTGTAAAATGGACCTCAAACGGACCCTAAACAGGTTTACTGACTCAAATCAGACGTCTAGAACAACTTCCAGACATCTTAAAAGTGTCCAGAAATGCACCTCAAGCTCTGCGTCGACCCTAAATGTCCAGGAACTCTTCTGGATAGTCTGGACCCAGCTCCAAACGTCCGACCACCTCTCCGGTTGTCTGGAAGTGCTTCGAGTCATCTTGTAAGCTTCCCAGATGTCTGAAATGTGTGGGAGGGCATGCCCCGCGGATTCCCAAAGCAAATCCTGCACGCCACCATAAAATCTCCCCAAAATAGGCACGCAAAGTGTTCCAGCAGAGTGGCCTGCATGGCCGTATCCGCAAAGGGAACGTACCTTCGCGAAGCTCTCTCCTCAGACGTCTGGAACCGCCTCCAGACGTCCACTCCATCTTCTGAACGTCACTCCAGATGTCTAATTCTGGGAAGAACCTAGAACCAGAACCTGCTCTCGCTCACTCTCGCCGCGCGTGGCCACAGCTCGACTCCTCACCTGCAACTTCGACTGCAGCAATGTCGGGGATGATTCCCCCGACGCACTCCTCCTCCCGCATGCGCCGCTCTGGCGGTGCGCCCTCCGGTGGGCTCCCACACAAGCTCACTAGCTCAACTCCTCCTCTCCTCACATCGCTCCTCCTCGTCGCTACTCTCACGCTCTCTCGCTCATGCCAGCTCTTGCGTTGGGGTGAAGAGGAAGGGAAGGAGTGGCTAGTGGCTGTGAAGTGAGGAGAACGAGAGAAGTGGAAGGTGGGTTTTATAAGGATGGGGTGTTAGGGTTTTGCTGGAGGAGGGGAGAGAGAGAAGAAGGGAAGGAAAATGAGTGTACTATCTGCGCACCGCCCACTTGCAAACGCGAAGGCTGTGCATAAAATTTTCAATTTCTAGATGTTTGGGAAGCTGTCCAGACGTCTGACCGACAGTCCAGACGTCTTAAAAGGCTTAGGACAAAAGGGTCTTTACAAGGACCTTTTACATGTCTGTGTACTGGACTGGAGGGGTTCTTGGGAGGAGCACTTTTCCCTGGCAGAGTTTACATATAATAACAGTTATCACTCGAGTATCGACATGGCACCCTACGAGACTCTGTACGGACGGAGGTGTACTGCACCCTTGAGTTAGGTTGAGGTGGGGACCAAGTGGGAGGTTGGCCCCAGGCTGATCCAGCAGAGTCAAGAGGTGATTGAGTAGATTCACAGACAACTTTGCACTGTCAAGAGCAGTCAGAAGAGCTATGTCGATTGAAGGTACAGAGAGGTACAGTTCGAGGTTGGGGATTACGTCTTTCTTCACATTTCGCCCATGAAGGACTTGCAGCGTTTTGGGGTGAAAGGAAGCTTGCGTCGAGATTTGTGGGGCCCTTTGAGGTCCTGGAGCGAGTAGGACCCATTGCTTACAGGCTTTCCCTACCTCCCCAGCTTTCCGGTGTGCATGATGTGTTCCACGTGTCCAACCTCACTAAGTACGTCACCGATACCAGTCATGTTCTGAGCCACGAGAGTGTCGAGGCGGGTGACGACCTGACCTACCCCGAGCGACCAGTACAGATACTAGACAGAGCCATCCAAAATTTGAGACGGAAGCAAGTACCCCTAGTGAAGGTCTTGTGAAGGAGCCAGAGGTACGAGGAGGCTACCTGGGAGCTTGAGGCAGCGATGCGAGAGCTGTATGCAAAGTTTTTTGTGGGTACATCTTTTCGAACCGGCTTCTGTCATCTTTAAGTTTATTATGCATATATAGTTTTTTTTTTCGGGGATGAAACTTCCTTTATGTTTGTTATGATGTAAAGACCCATTTTGTCCTGAGCCTTTTAAGACGTCTGGACTGTGGGTCAGACGTTTGGTCAGACGTCTTGACCCCTTCCCAAAAGTCTGGAAAATAAAATTTTTGGTACGAGCTTCGCGTCTGGCCGCGGGCTGCGTGCAGACAGTACCCTCCTCTCTTTTTCCCTCCTCTCTCCTTCTTCCAAACCCTAACGAGCCTTATAAAAGGCGCCCTTCCCCTCTCCCTTTCTCCCCACTTCACCACAGCACCTTCTTCTCTTCCTCTCCACCCCCAGCGAGAGGAGCTAGCTCGAGAGAGAGAGTGCGAGAGCGGGGACGAGGAGGAGTGGCAGAGTGAGGAGAGGAGGAAGAGCCAAGCTCACGAGCTCATGGGAGATCATCGGAGGGAGCATGGCTGGAGCGGAACGTGCGGGAGGAGGAGTACGTCGGGGGAGTCATCCCCGACACTACTATAGCTAGAGCTGCAGGCGAGGAGGTGAGGTCGCGACTACGCGCGGCAAGGGATAGTAGAAAGAGGTTCTGGTTTTGGGATTTTCCCAGAATTAGACGTCTGGCGTGACGTCCAGACGTCAGGGCGGACGTCTGGTGACTACACCGGATGTCTGAAGGCAGATCTTCACAAAGGTATGTTTCCTTTTGCGGATACGGCCATGCAGGCCGCTCCGCAACTACGTTTTACGTGGCTTATTGTGTGAGATTTGCTGTCGCGTGCATGGATTACTTTGGGAAGGCGTGGGACACGCCCTCCCACGCGTTTCGGACGTCTGGACAGCTTACCAAATGACCGGAAGCACTCCCAGATGTTTGAGAGAGAGGTTGGACGTCTGAAGCTGGGTCCAGACGGTTGGGAGGAGGTTCTGGTCTGAGGTTGTCGTAGAACCTGAGGTGAGTTCCTACTTACTTTTAAGACGTCTAGACCTTGTGCCAGACGTCTGATTTGAGTCTGTAGCTCTACTTTTGACCCGTTTAGGATCCGTTTTATGCAAACAAGTTATCGGTATTTTCCTTGAGAGTTCCTCTACTTGTTAGAAGGCCTTTTATACTGTTCTGAATGTTCCATTATGATTGTTCCTTGTTATAGGACTTCATTCCATTGTGGGTTCGGGGCTTGCTAAGGCACGTGAGCCTGCTGTTCGAGCCCCCAATACTCCTGGGTTGTCTGGTAGAGTGGCTTTCCCTAATTTAATTATAAACCTGAATGCATGTGTGGATTGAATAACTAGAACCTAGGATATGACATGAATCCTAGGATGAGAAGTTACTTGAAATGTCTGTATGCCTGTTTGATTTGCAGTCTTGAATGAATAAATAGAAATGATAACAACTGCCTGTTAATGAACAAGAGCTGCCTGTGAAATCTGAATTACCTGTGCTAGTTAAACAGTACATGTGACATCACTTGTTGTATATGTTAAATGATAGAAATACAAGCTGCATGTATATAACCTGAGAATGGAAATGTGAATGATGAAACTTGGTATGGAATGACATGAGAAATATGAGCATGAACCCTACGGGGAATTAGGAATAGAGCTCTTGGAAATAAATGGAATGGATCTGGAAATGTGAGTGTGGAAGTGTGTTGGCCCTTGAGTACGTGGTACCAAGGAGAGCGACTATCCCCTGTTTAGTGTAGAGCGGAGCTAGCCACCCTTGGGTTGGGACCCAAGGTTAGGATTGGCCACTCTGCACCGACTTCTTGGCCCTTGCGTACACCGTACCGGGGAGAGCTACTAGTGTAGGGAGAGAGTTAGCCACCCCATGGGGCCCGAGGTTCAGCTAGCCACCCTACACCGACTTGTTAGGCCCACTAGGCAAACCAGGGTAGTTAGACAAGGGTGCGCGGACTGTGGAGGGGAGAGACCCTTGTTTGGTTTTGAGGGGCTAGAGCCCTGTTACTGAGAGGGCTAGGCCCTATACTGTTCCATGTTGTACTTTGAGCGTACCCGTTAGCGAAAATGATTGACTGCGTGCCAGTGCGGGGTAGCTACTCGTGCGCTTATCGCGCGTGCTGTAGTCACTGCTACGTTTGTCTGTGACCTTGGGTTGGTTGACTGGGTGTAGGACCACCACGGGGGACTCTCCCAGCCAGGAGAGCACCACGTGCGCCTTCTACTCTTCGGAAAAGGCTGCAATCAAGATCATTCCTACAAGGAACATCCGAGATCAAGAAAGAGATCTGAAAATATAAACCAATGGGTGAAAAGGAATAACTTGTAAATTAAAGAATTGGAATAGCTAGTTTACCTGTTAGCTTCTACTGCTTTAGTTAGTTGGTTGCCACTCTACTCATCGTTCGCTGACTTTGTTACTCATAACCCTTTTCAGGTCCAAGTGTTGAGCAGCCTGAGTCTCCGGCTGCAGAGGGTGCTGGGCTCAGTAGAGCCCAGTAGCAATAGCCTTCTTGTTGTAGTACTTTCTGTTGTAGTGAGTTTCAGACTCTTGTTACATTTACGTTTCTGTACCTTGTTTCCGTTTTACTGTTGTGGCGGTGATATGTATTGTTAGCAGCTCTTCCTTCCTTACTGCTTGTACTTTTTTTACTGTTAGTTACATAGCAAAGTGAATGCGGTTTACTTTCCTTATTTTTGGTTATTTCTTGTTGGACGACTAGGTCTTGGGATCAGTCGAGTCGGGCTGCTCTCATGTCCTGTAGGGATTTGAGAACCGGGTCGTAACACTTAGTCAATATATTAGCCAATTGAACATTTGTGGAGACAAATTCTAAATTAATGTTACCTTTTAATACATTACCTCTTAAGAAATGATGTCTAACATCAATATGTTTAGTTCTAGCGTGATGAATAAGATTCTTTGATAAATTAATTGCACTAGCATTGTAATAAAATATTTTCATATTTGAAAATTTTAGTCCTACATCATTTAATGTTTGTTTTATCCATAACATTTGTGAACATGCTATAACAGCTGAAATGTATTCAGCTTTGTGGTGGATAAGGAAACACAGTTTTGTTTTTTTGAAAACCAAGAAACAAGAGATTTGCCTAAAAAGTGACATGTTCCACTTGTAGTTTTACGATCAGTTCTGCTTCCTACATAGTCAGCATCATTGAACACATAAATATTAAGTGAAGGTATTTTAGGATAAAATAAACCAAAGTTATATGTATCTTTCAAATATCTAAAAATTCTCTTTACAACATTTAAATGTGGTTCTTAAGGTTTTGATTGATATTTAGCACACAAATATGTAGAAAACATTATATCAAGACGACTTGCTGATGTAAACACATCTATTTTACATAAATTGTCTATTTATGAGTGTTCTTAGGCATATAATTGCATTCAGCATTATAAATATTACATAGCTTGCACCATCATGCATTTAGATTAGTTTGTACAAACTATAGGTTAATCTACCCTTTTTATGGCTAGGGGCCAGGGCAATATCATTTTGGGGCCTCGAATTGAAGATCCAACCATATGGATCTGATCAGGGCGATGATCGAAGTCCAACACCTCTAAGATCGCCCTGATTGAACCTCCGTAGCATCAGATGCAATTCGAGAAAGATCAGAGGTCAAGGGGCAAGGTGGTGCAAATCTGTACCTCAAATGATAAATCCAACTACATGGATGGGTTCGGATCGACGATCACAACCCAACAACGTGAAAATTAGTTCAATCCGACAATTGCGACACTTCGTACAAGGCAAAAAAGATGGATGGGCATGATGGCACCATGTGGCGCCATCACAGCCACCCAACACCGCCCACAGCACCTCCTCTTTGCTCTCACGATCAATATCAGCCGTTGGATCTCCATCCAACGACTGAGGTGCATCCCAGCCGCGCCCATTCAAACCTTAAAGGCGAGACCAAGAGAAGATCTCGACCGTTGACCATTGGATTGAGATCTAATGGTCAAGAGCGATCGAGCCTTAAATCAAGAACTCACCTCAACCGAGCTTGTAGCATAGCGATAGTGTGCTATTTCACGAAGAGGTGACGCACGTTCGATTCGCTGTGAGAGGTGGACTTCGCAAAGAAGCGACGCGCGAGGATATTGGATCGTTGGATGTGGTGCAAATAGCTGATGCAGTGGCGACATGGCGTGCCTAGGGGCACTAGATGGATGCCTAGTTCGCCTAAGCGTGATGATGCACGATTGTGCGTGCCATCATACTTGGGCACGCGCAACAACTGAAGGAAAAGTGTGCTCACGCACTTTTGATCGTCCGATCGAACGATTGGACGGTTGAGAGCGATTAGGCATAATGAAGAGGCAACGGCTGAAGTCGGATGGGCACGTACATGGCTTCCTGTGGTGCATCAGATCGCGATCGGACAACCCTCCTTGCATGCGTTCCAACAACAATGTTCGCCTTTAGTAACATTTACATGCATCACTAAAGGCCACATATTTATTCTAAAGGCTTGAAATACCTCTTTTGCCCCCATTTCTATGCCTATAAAAGGCCTTACACCCTCCACTTCTTCATCCCTTCTCTTCTCCTCTCGCCCTCTCCAAAGCTCTAAAGTGCTAGTCCCATACCCTGGATGCTCCACTAGAGTCTTAAAAGTTATTTTTCCATCTTTTCACCACAGTTTGAGGAGCACCCATGGTTGTCCTCTCGCTGCCATTCGAGAAGCGGATCCCACTGTGACATCACCCTATTCCATCCTCTGTCCTCCAGCTCCGTTTTCCCTCATCCAGCATCTCACCACCCTCTTCCAGGTGCTCCGTCAACGCAGCTCGTCCTCCAAGCAGCCGTCGAAAAGGATTTCCCATCCCTTATTTTTATTACTTTCTTAAATAGATTTCCAACTTTGCAGTAGTAGAAAGTAGATGTAATAAACATACTCCTATGGTTATAAAATATTTGTTCATTCTCTCCCTATTTTCTCTTTCTCTATTCTATTATTTATTCTTTAAGTAGAATAGCTAGCGTAGATTAATTTCCACCGACTACTCTGCATCATGACAACAATTCCCAACATGATGTTTAATCAAACATTCTAATGGTAACACCATCATTAGCCATAACTAGCTTTAATTAGTCAAAATCAAGAGACAAAAGCTCCTACATAATCGCCTCAGAGCCATCATTCCATGCAAAATCATTCTGAGAAGAAAATACCAAAAAAGGGTTAATTCTGCAGTTTTAACATCACATCATAAAAGCAAAGTAACCATAGGATTTTCCATGGGTTAATCTATGGTCAATTAAGCATTACGTCAAAAGAGTGAGTGATAACTCTACATTCAATGATGATAATTCCATCAACCAGAGTTTATTTTAGGGGTATATGTGCACTAATAACATACCATGATGGGCATGGGAGCACTGCATGCATTGCAAATTAAGATTGTTTATAAATCAATGTTTAATGGCCATATGTACAAGTGTATGTTGAAACAGGCCTCAGATGAGCAATCAAACAGCACGGATGGATTCAGATCGACAAATGGAGTCCAACGGACTCGAAATCACTTAAATCTAACATCTGGAACTCCTTCGACCAACCCAAGAAGTCTGGCCATTGATCATCAGATCAACGGCCCACAAGCGGCCATGTGGTGCCATCCGCCACACCTGCACCCACGCTATAGCCACACTCATCACGTAGAGTGCTCTCAGCCATCCGATCCAAGGATTGAATGGCTAAGGACCCATTAGCCTCGCCAGCAACCCACTCTCCATCGTGCCAAGATGCATCTCGGTCATCCGATCGTCCATCGGATGGATGGGCGTTCGCGCAAAATTGCGACAAGGCAAGAGCGCACTACAGCGGTTAGCGCCTCTCCACACTCGCCAAGAACGCACGTTCGAGATGCACCAGTGACATCCACGCGTGCAATCAAAATTCAGCCGTTGATGCACGCGTGGACGACGGGGATGAAGGCCACATGGCGCAATAGAAGCACACGGATGCACCCGGGTGGGAATGCACACGATCCACAGCGTGCGCCCACGCGAATTCTCGACCGTCGATTAGCGATCGAACGGTTGATGCGTGCCCATCACGCACACTTGCAAACGGCTTGGACGACGTGGCGCATCCTCAGCCGTCCGATGGCAATCTGCGCCTCGGATCCAACGGCTGAGGATGCACGAGCACGAATTGAGGGGAAGAAGCACGTGCACCTCAAAGGACCGATGGGCGAGGGGCCTCACTGACACTTATGGAATGGGTTTAGCGATGTCCCCGACATCACTAAAACCCTTAGTTTGGAAACCCCTTCTTCTCTATATAAACCTCCTCAACTACCCCATTCAAGGGCATTCAATTCATACACACTCTCCATGCAACACTAGCCCTCTCCTAGCCCCACCAAACACTCCATACCCGCCCCGGAGTTGTCAAACCGCCGATGGAGCTCCCCTCCATCGCCATGGCCTCCTTGCCTCCTTCTCGCACTCACTTTAGTTTTTATGTTGCACTTGTTTAAGCTTTCATCTATTGTTATAGTTGTAAACAAACTCTAATTGCATGCTACATGTTGATGAGGTTTCATATATAATAGCTCACATACTCTTAGAATGATTGTCAGGCTTTAAACACGATCTCTAACCCTACTCTCTCTCTCTCGCGCGCGTTTTCTCGCAAGCAATCAAACCAAACATTCCTGTGACAACTAAAGCAACAAACTAATCCGATTTCACGCCTCCTTGCGTTCGACACTCAGACTCACGAAATCCACATCTTAAATTAAAATTGATGTCGCAAACTCATACTACAGTGACATAATTAAACAAACGCGTTCCGCGCGCATTAGTGAGTCACACATACAGAAACAAGGTTTCATTTATTTCGAGAACTAAATCAGAACATAAAACCCTAATTTCTGACCTGCTTAAATTAAAAATGTTTTGGTCAAGATAAAATTCATCTAAACCTTCTAAAATTCATAGAAAAATATTCTAAGAGGTTTAGTACCCTTTGTTTGACCATCTAAACCCATTTTGAACTTGGACAGTTGTAGACGGGATTTTGCCCTAATTTGGGCTTCTACGCAATTTGCCCAATCAAACGTGGTCAAAACTCAAATCCAACTTCACCATTAGATTCATTGGGTCTAAATTAGGTTTATACCAAAATTTGGACCAAATCAGAATCCATCTTGACTTAGTTTTCACTTCAATGCATTAAATCTCTGTTCCTCTCAAACAAGCCCCAAACTTTCGAATTATTTGAAACAAGCCCCCTAACTTCTTCACTGCTAGGTCCCTACCTCCATTGTTAGGTCAACCGACCAATGGACGACCTTTGATCCCTTAAAGGCCAATCAAACTAACACCAAATCCCACCAAACTTGGTGGGATTGATGTTCACATTGTAAGGAATCTTCTGAAGGTGATTTGGGATCTTAACTCGCTAAATCAAGCCCAAGCAAACCCACGAAATTCGTGGGTGTCTTATGCCTTATTCTCCAAGCAAATAGAGCCCCTTCCCTTGTTTAGAGCTCGAACTTGAGCTCTATATAAGCTCTAGCTCCTCAGGCCATCTTCCTCAGCTAGGAAAAGGGCCCAAAAATCTCTTCTCTCCTCTCCTCGGCCAAGCTCCAACCTCAGCTCCAGCGACTACCTTCCATGTCCTCTCACAACCTCTCAATAGTCAAATTGAGAGCCCCTCCTTCCTCTTTCCCTTCCGCATCTGGTGGGCCAAAGCCAGAGCTTCCTAACCTCCTCGTCATCGTCATTCCCTTCCTCGGAGTTTTCATCCTCTCCAGCACCGACCAATCACAGCCGGCGCCAACTCTCCCTCATTTCATCTGCTAGATAGGTTAAACTCCTCTCTCTCTCTCCAGAACTCTTCCAACTCCTTCCCACTCCAATTCAGCCATCGCTCGCCTCTCTCTTCTATTGTCTTCCCTGACTCCGACCACGCCTCCAACGTGGTCGCCCGATTGCCTCCGACCACCAAACACTCCACCAACACCACCAAAAGTTCCACCACACTCCCCCAAGCAAAAACCCTCTCCTTATTGGAGCTCTTAACCTCTCCACAACTCCCCCAATTACACCAACCATCCGCCGCCTTAACAAGCTTCGCTTGACCACATCCGACCACCGTTCGCCAAATTAACTTCACCATCGCACTCCTCACCTCACGACGATGCCTATGAACTATTTAATTTGGGCCAAAAGCCCGTACTAATGTTTTCAGGTCATCGTCGTCACCGTCGATTCGTCGTCATGCTTTACCGTCATTTGCACTGCCAATTGCCATCGCACCACCTCCAGCAAGCGTGGACTTAGCTGGAGAAGCTTCCTAGATCTCCAATTGAGCTTCACCAAACTGCAATAGCTCGAATTGAAGGAAGCTTCAGAGCCGCCAATGCACGAAGGAGTGGGAGTCATTTAGTCCCACATCAGATGAAGAAGACCCTTTCGCTAAACTTAAATTGAATTTGTGAATAGGCTTTATCACCTTGTACACGGTGGGTAAGGTCCCCCACGCACCTGACCTGCGCACCCTCTCTCGTGCACACATGCACACGGGCCTAGATCTATGACCATATACCCGATTACTCGATTGAGGATCTGATTAGGGCTGAGAGGAGGAATTTGTGAGGAGGAGGGGGGAGGGTTTTGCTTCAAGATCTGTATCCTGTTGCCTCGAGATATGTGCCTACTCTCCGCAAGAATTTTATGAAGGCCTCTGACCCTGTGTTTGCTCTGTGCTCTTGTGCTGTGCTTGAGAAAGGACCCTTATGCTAAGGCTACTTCTAAGTTGATAAAGGCCTTGTGCCTTATTCTAAGGTTCTGATAGTTATGTCAACTATGAAGGATTGGTGACGGCTGATTAAGGAATACTGTAGATTCGTTTGATTCTTAATTGATGCTTGATCGAAGACACTATTGAGATATTTGATTTCATTAAATGCTTGGGATGTATGCCTAAAATTGAGGGAGTTAAGTGGTGATCTAAATCACCAATTTTGAGCTCTTATATTCTTTTTGTCCCTTTATTTCTTTAGATACTCTTGTTTATCATTGAATATCATTCTGAGCAATTTATTCATTGCATATCTTTGTGACAATTCATTATTATGCTCATCTATTTTATATTGCGATTAGTGTTTTGAATTCCATATTTACTCCGTGGGAACGACCTCGGACTCACATTGTTTTCGAGCTTTATAAATTTAAGTGTTTTGTGCGATTTTTCATCTTATACTACAACACATATCTTAACAACGACGATTTCGCACTTAAACATTTTGGCGCCATTGCTAGGGAGCAACGTGCAATTCACCACTAGTCATATCTTATTTGATTGAGCTGATTACTAACTTGCCCTATTATTTTGTTGTGATTTTGCGAGGTACATCACGAGAAGATCTTCTACACAATCAACCACTCCAGGGGCAGGTAAAATTTCTCTTCTTCCCTAATCACCTCCTAATCTTGGGAAAGAAGAAAGGAAACAAGTGAATTAGGATTCACTTGCCTTTTTTTTCTAGTAATTATCATTTAAAGGCCAAAGTTTCCTGAATTGCAAACTTGATTAATATCTGATTGAAGATTAAGATGATTTGATTAGAGATCCCTATCCTGATTTCTTGTACCTATTAGGGATTTACGCTTAAATTCTCGACATCTTAGACTACTCACATTCTTGTTTGAGTCTAAGGTGCCATATTTAAGATTAAATTGAGCTTGGAAATAGAAACAATTAGGAATTCCACTTTAGGGTTGTGAAGTGTTAGTACACATTTGCCAACATTAAAGGAAACTGATCTTCCTACATTTGTGTGCTACCCAAGCCCTTGTTTGAAAAGATCTATCCAAGAAAACCCCAAAATCAAGTTCTAAATTCACTTGAACCCTAAAATTTGGACCTAATAACCTAAGAGTCAATTCAAGATGATTTTGGGTCTTGACCCAAATTTCATCCTTCATCTTTAGGGTAGGTTAGGTGAAGTTGGACCACCTTGTGGGCCAACCAACCTCTAAATTAGGTCACAAATTGGATCAACTTCTAATCAAATGAAATTCAAGGCACAAATTAAGACTAAAATTGGTAAACTTAAGATCTCAATTTATACATTCTAGTCAACTTGGAACGGCAATGACAAGGAAGGTCGAGTGGGGGAAACCTTATAAGCTGTGGGGATGCTCTACCGTGTAGGGGTCTTTGCGAGTCTCTCCGTTCCTAGCTGTCCAAGTAATTCTCGGGTGTGTGGATTTTTGATTCAGAGGTAACATCCACCTCGAAACAGCTTTAGTCATCCAAAAATCTTTCGGTGATTTGATTCAGTCCAATTCAGAGCCAGTCCCTGATTGCGCAGCAATCATAGGACTTAAATGACCTAAATTAAGTTAGAACTTAGCACAATTGTAGTATAATTCATGCATTAATAGCATGCATTGCATCTTTCCAGTTTCACTTTGATATTCATGGAATAATGCTATAATGTACTGGTTAGTGCATTATTTGGATTTTAGGCAATAAGAAGCTCAGGAGATGGCTTGAAGCTAGATCTGAAGCAAGGGAGAAGCTAGAGCTGCAGCAGAGCTAGAGTAGAAGCCATGGAATAAAGAGGAAGAAATAATGTAGGGAGAGGTATACTACTCTATTAAGTAGAATTTTAATGTAAGAGTTAAATTATAAGGAACATAGGACCTTTCCTAGCCTTAGGATAGCCCTAGAAACCCTCCTAAACCCTAACCACCCTTAGATTAGGTCACGTTATCCTAGGATACCTCAAAACCCTCATTCCAGCCCATATTTGGACGTCCAGGTAGGTTGCTGGACGTCCAAAACCCTTAGACACCACCCGCAGACTTAAAACCCAATTCTATTAGAATATTGGACGTCCAGACAAGGTGTCAGACATCCAATTTCTACAAAATTCCAAGACAGAACCTAAACTCCTTCCTGACTCAACTTTGGAGGTCCAAACCAGAGTTCTAGACTTCTGATTTTGAAGTATAAGTCATTTGATTGATAAATCAAACATCTGGAACCCTTCTCCAATCATTATTTTTGAAATCAAGCCTAGATCTTGAATTCCTAAGCCCCTAAACCCAATTATACACCCTAAAGAACCTAAATTAAGGTACCCTAAGCCTAGTACACTACCCTAAGACCCTTCTAACAACTTAATTAGGTTCTCACTAAACCCAATTGACTTAAATCTAAGTCAATTACACTTCACCTAGTCAATTGGACTCATAGAGTTCAGTTGAGCTCAGATATCAACCAACACAAGTCCAATTGGACTTAGTGAGAATCCAATTAACTCAAGCCTAACCTAATTAGGTATTTTCTCTCCTAATTAGACACACATCCACTCAATTAAACTTGCACTAAGTTTAATTGCACTTTCACATTAGCATTAAGGTTTATAACCCTAATTCTAGGAGCCTACCTAAGCCCAATTACCTAGACCTATAGGACTCGACCTAGACCACCTAACCTCACCCACATAGTCACACACACACACTTGGTCACCACCTCTAGAGTTCTCTAGAACTCTCTTCAAGTGGCACCACCTTGAAAGACTATTTTTAGTCTTTCAAGGAGTCCACCAACCAACCCATGAAATGAGGATCTTGAAGACCCATTTCAAATGGGCTCGACAGCCACCTTGGGAGCTCGTCTAGAGTTCCACACCTCTCTAGATGAGCCACCCCTTGGTCTATTTAAGAGACCCCTTGGACGGCCATGTACCCCCATCTTGGATACTACCTCCATCTCCATTGGCGACCTCCTCCACCTTCAAGCATCACCACCTTCACATCCAAGATCCAAGCAACTCCACCACCTTCTCAAGAGGCTGACCTACACACCTTGGTCATCCCTCTCTTCCCTCCTACCACCTCAAGCCACACAGGCCACTAGAGACTACCTCTAATGCCCTAAGTTCTTCTAGCTTGCTTGGTTCTTTTTAGTTTTATTTCTGCATTAAGTTCCTGCTTAGTACTGTAGTCATCTTCTACCTGAATGATGCATGCATAATCTTTCATTAGATCCATGCATGCATCCATCTTTTGCTATCTAGAAATTGTTGCTTTAATCTTTCATGTACAAGCTTTCCTCTATGCTTGATTGTAATGACAAAATTCTTGAGGAAATGAAATCACCAGTTGCATGATATTTGAGCTATTTATCTATAATGAAATCATCAGTTTCTTGATTTGTGTTCTCATCTTATTGCAACTACAATGTCTATTCCAGAAGACATAAAGGACTTAACAATTAATGAATATTCTGTGGGTCACCAATGAAGGGTTGAAATTGTGCGCACTAATATACACGTTCACATTTATACTATTTTTTACTCATGCTCTTGTCTTACGAGTGAACAACATAACCGGCGAATCCCATATTCGTACTTTGAATACCAGACTGCAGTTTTGAGCAAGTAAAAGAACTTAAAATCAAAATCAATTTCGCTTTTCTAAACGCCTCCCTGAGATCGACCGGGACTCACCGTTTCATTACTTAATTTTTGTTGAATCAGATTTTGCAACTATACTATGATGTGCTTTAATCAAAAAATCGATTTACGATTACAACAGTACCTTATTTATTCTCTAGGGCACAAACACAGGAAAGGTCCCTAGTTTTTGACCTAGAGGCCTCCGTTAGAGTTGATCTTCTTGGAGATTTCTAATCTGATCTGATTAATTAAATCTAAACCTGAATTTGATTCTACATCCTAATCCACCACCTGATTTGAAAATGCAACCTGACAATTTAGGAAGATTGTTTAGGAAATAGGAATCCCAAATGAGCATGAAAGAGAAAATGATCGAGAATGCTCTTAGACATCATGATGAGTATTACAAAACCTTGAATCCATTTAACAGAATTCAGGTTAATGTTTCGAAAACAACAACCCATATTATGAACCATGTTGCAATGATATTGACACAAATGATACATGGTTCAACCTGAGATGATCACTTATTAGAATATATTGAATTGAAGAAATTACAAAGCAATGAATAGCTGCAATGTTGGTCAAATCCCCCACTTTTGGAAAAACACCAAGGTCTCATGGAGAAACGTGGAAAATTGTTGAATATGGTGTATGAAGCCATCAATCAAAAATACCCATATATCCCCTTAGAAGTTGATGAGACATCTTGGAGCAACATTGAGGATCAATATGATTTCCCAGAGCTCGAGTTAGAAAATCGAGTTTGTTGTGGACCCTCAACCCAAATGGAATCAAATTCAAACTTTGTGTAGAATGACATACCTGATGTTGATGTTGGTTGGGAAGATCCAGTTGCAGATGTGCCTGATTTTGAACCAAGCTTATAGATCCATGAAGCTGGTCCATCATGCCTTAATTTCCCAAACACCTATAGTGAGCTTGAATCAGAACCTCTCAAGGATGTAATTCTCAAACCTTATCCTGTTAAGTTAATCATCAAGAGTGATTCTAACATCCCAATAGAACCATGTCCAGATTCTAGTGACCCAATCCCTACCCTTGACCTAGAATCTATATCTGAGCCTATTTGGGATGATCGTAAGGCCCAATATGATGAGAATCAGATTTTAGATCTGCATTATGATTCTGGGCCTAGATTTGATGATTACACCCCTCCAAACTCCTCAAAGATACAAATTGATTTTTCAAAAGTCATACTGATTTACGATACAAAAACAGAGTTGGAAGAGTTGGGATTTACTTGGGTCTACCCTAGGAGCCAAGAACTCGAGCCTATGCCTAAGAAGGAAACCTCTTTGAACTCGAAATTTGATATTAGGTTAGATCCAAGTCAGGTTGTTGATTTTATGCATCATGATTTATCATGTGGTGGAAATCCGATCTAGAATCAAGTTCAGAAACTAATCTTTGCAAATTCTCTGATGATTTAGAATCATACTTTGATTTTGGAGAACCTTTGTTTCCTTATGATTATGAGCCAATCTACGACGTCAGTATCCATGACTAGTAATTTGACTTTGATTCTGAGGTCCCTGATCCCGAAGTCATTGATTCAAAATCATGTTCCATTAAATTGGAATCATTCTGTTATGATTTGCAAGAATCAAAAACAGTAAGTGCCGAGAGTGTCCATAATCCAAAGTTCGAATCTTTCACTAACTCAGAGTTCCATGGTCCTATAAGCACTCTCCAAGCATTTACATTTGATTTGTATGAGCATCATGAAGACTCTCTAGATGAACCTCTCTTTGAATCATTTCCAGAAGAGCCCTCACTGCACCTAGATTTTGAAAAAGCCACGCCTTCCATCACAGAGCCAGAGCCATCCAAAATCCGATCCCAACCCCGACCCGCCACCGGAATCAATTTCTACTCTAATTCACCTCTCTGTTCCAGTTGCATATGATTCACCTCCATCTTTTGATCGGAAGTCGGACTTTGATCTGAACAAGAATCACGACTTATCCTTCTCTAATCCTGCTAGTAGGGTTCCTACATCCTCCACATATCCATTTTCTTTTGAGAACCCCTACTCTAATCAGGTTGAGCCGATTCAGCCAAACCCTAGATTCACATTTCCATATCTTTTTGAGCCACAAAGTATATGGTGAGTTCCACACTTACTAATTCATATCCATCAACCCACCAGACTGATTGGGTTTGGTCTACATCATCAGCCTGTTGACCTAAACAAGCACCTGGTTGAACCAACCAGGCTACTTATCAAGGTACTTGTTCTACAAAATTCCTCTGATTTGACCACCCCTTCTCTTTGACCACTTTTTGCTCAGCTAAAGGCATTCAATTTAGCGCTTAACAGGAGGAAACTCATCATTCCAAAAACCTGAAATCCTTCTAATCATCTCTTTGAGCTATACTCCTATACTTTTAAGTTCAACTATAAAACAGCCCACTCCACCTTTGGTACTTGTATCAAAGCTTGAAATTGTTCACAACAGTCATTCCAACTCATTCACCCACTCTATGACCCTGTTCTAAACGTTGAACCAAGTTGTCTTCATACCCTCCTAGTTTACAATGAGGACACTGCAAAACTTAGGCATGGGGGGTGTTAAAGTGCAAAACAAATGGAAATTCAATCCTCTGAGGGGTTCTCACAAAAAAAAAATGAAAAAAAAAGAAAAAAAAGGAGAAAGGGAGAAAAATTTTGTGAATTGACTGCAAATCTTTCTTAAGGAGGAAAAGAGGAGGAAATTTAAAATGTCAAAAGAAACAAAATCAAGAAAAAAAATGATAGTCATAGCACTTGATTGTGGGATTTACTTAAGCTCTAAACCTAATCAAAAGAAAGATTAAGTCCTGAAGTGCTAGAGACAAGGAAATTAGTTAGAGTGCTGATCTTAGCCCTCTTGGGCTTATTTTAGGGCTTAAACACTCACATATTCATTAAGATCTGGATTAATCCTCGAGAGGTTGAGGAAGGTGCGAAGCTAATGTAGTAGGTCTAAGGCTTAGGGATTATTCGACCCCGTTGCCTGCTCTTTGGTTTGTGGGACTTGGTAACCTAAGCACCCCAAACCACACACTAAGTCTAGTTTGTTAGTTCAACCTCTCATATATAATATTTTCATGATTTTACAAAATGAAAAAAAAAGAAATAAAACATAAGCATAGCATATTTTTCTCCATAATAAAACAATTGCAGGTTTCATGGAGTTTTCCAAGTCGGAGGATTAAAAGCGTGAAGACTAAGTAGCATAAGTATTGTTATAGGTCATCGGCTTTTTATATAAACTTTCAAAGGTTGTAATCTTTATTTTATTTGAGTCTAGAGATGTTGTAAAGGGTCCCCAAACATAACTTATAAATAGCTAACTTAGGATTTCTACACTTAGGATAAATTAGAAACAAAAACCTAACACTAAGACTCAAATCAGATGTCCATAACAACTGTCAGACGTTTGATTTTCAACTTTAAGACATCTAACAAGTGTTTTAGACGTCTAATTACCTATAGCTTTGCCTTTAGTTTCTGACTTCCTAAACATCAGTCGAAGCAACCTTCCATCAGATGTCCATAGTCTCATCCAGACGTCTAATACTTTACCTGAACATCCTCAAAACAACCGTTAGACTCAAGCACCCATCTTCCTTCTGAATATAATGGGCAAAATACATTTTCAGTCATCTGGACATGCCTCCAGACGTCTACCTTTGGACCGTTGCTCATTTATTTCTGTGCGAATCTCATTAGGAACCAAAGATCTTCTATCAAATTTCCTAGGCAAGTCCTTTTTAGGTTTCCAAACGTCTAGGGAATCCTACAGACGTCCATACTGACATCTGTTCCATCAGATCTAGAACCCTGTGTGGATCTGGTCAAAACAGGAATGAATCCATGCATAATTAAACGTCCAATAATTTTATCAAATGTCTTATATGAAAATATCAGACATCCCAGTTTTGATCCAATGAAACCAATACAGCTTAGCTAATAGTATCAGACGACCATAATTGTAATCAGACGTCTTATAAGACATCTGACCCCAAAATCAGGCGTCTAATATTGCTGTCAAACTCATCATTACCCTGATTTGTGGTGGATTTCGTCCCAATCTCTTGGGATTTGCCTCCAACGGCTAGGAGATCTCTCCCAAGCATTCTTGAAGGTTCCAAACTTGCCTATAAATAGACTACAATCCCTCATAGGCAAAATACACCTCTTGAGATTCAATTTCCTTAGAAAAATCACTTGCTCGCTACTCTTAGCCTCCTCTTGCCCTTGTGTCGTGCCAACACTCTGATTAAAGGGCAAACCCACACTCCCGGTTCACTTCGTTCTACAAATTCTCAGGGAGTTCTCTTTATTCTTAATAGATAAGGAAGTAATCAAGTTATTTGGGTGCTCTATAGGTGCTATTTAACTCTTACTTTTGTACTTTGGGTATCCGACCTATCGGATCCCTGTTTCTTCATTGTGAAGGGAGAAACCTCCGTTTAGGGATCGGAGGTGGGATTTGAAATTGAGGTACGCTACCCTCATTTAAGCTACCCTCATTTAAGTAGTGTGGTTAGTGGATTGATCACTTTGTGATCGAAAATCCTAAGTCAAGGGATTGGCTTAGGTGGTGGTTTTCACCTGTCTTGGGTTTCCACCTAAAATTTGGTGCCACTTTTTGTGATTGAATTTTTTGTCTTACAATATTTAATAAATTCACTATTCACCCCCCCTCTAGTGTAGTTTCATAGTTCAGTGCGCTTAATAAAGAAATCATGCCAAAAGTGTTCTATTCTGAAAAGCTGTCTCGAAGATCTAGCTTAGGAGCGACTCGACAACACAAGTTGATTGGATGAGTTCCCAATGCAAAGAGGTGGGAAATTCCTCTTGGAGATGCGTATTAACATATCATCTCCTCGGTGCTTGTCACCTAGAATATCTAAATAGCCTACCAGGGGCATGTAAGCACCTTATGCTGATTCAGGTGCCATGGGCGAGATTATCCTGAAATGTCGATCGCTAGGGCCTGAATTTAACTACAGAACACCATGGGCGAAACTATCTCAAAGTGACGAAATCTAGGAGTTATGGGGGTCACCATGAGCAGTGCTATCTCAAAGCATCAAAAGCCAGGGACCCTTTGAGGATTGATGTTGGGGACAAGGAATTCGATACAGATCGTGTTTAGGGTCAATCTAAGGTTAGATTTAGGGAAAAATAAAAAGAAAAAAGAGAAAACTCTCCAAATGAAAAATATTTCTCTATCTCTCTCTTATAAAAATGCACTAGCAAACTGAACTTAGACACGATACGTTTACGCACGGGTGCTTTAACCGTTGGGTTTAATGAACCTCTATGCAGTTTTTTAGGGCCTGAGAAACCTTCGCGGTAGACCCAAGCTGAAGCTGGTCAAGTCTGGATCTTGATTGATACTTGAGTACCTCCAGGCCTATTATTGTCATTTTGATATGATTTCTAGAGAGGCACAAATCTGGCATCTAAACACCAAAAGTATGGTCTATAGATCAAGTTCTTTCCATAAGATTTTGCTACTTGAGTACCTCCAGGCCTATTATTGTCATTTTGATATGATTTCTAGAGAGGCACAAATCTGGCATCTAAACACCAAAAGTATGGTCTATAGATCAAGTTCTTTCCATAAGATTTTGCTAGGGATTAGCAAAAGTTAGGCGTGTGGGTATGATGGTAACACCATCATTAGCCATAACTAGCTTTAATTAGACAAAATCAAGAGACAAGAGCTTCTACATAATCGCCTGAGAGCCCTAATTCCATGCAAAACCATTCTAAGAAGAAAACACTAAAAAAGGGTTAATTCTAAAGTCTCCACATCACATCATAAAAGTTGAGTAACCACAGGATTTTCTAGTTGTTAATCTAAGGTCAATTAAGCATTAAGTCAAAAGAGTGGATCCACAAAGACAACAATAGGGTTTCACGCATTTCGAGAACTAAATCAAAACACAAAATCCTAATTTTAGACCCGCATAAATTAAAGAGGTTCTGATCATGATAAAATTCATCTAAATCTCCTAAAATTCACAAAAAAATATTCTAATAGGTTTGGTACTCTTGGTTTGACCATTTGAACCCATTTTAAACTTGGACAGAGTTGCAGATGGGATTTTACCCTAATTTAGGCTTCTATGCAAATTGCCTAGTCAAACGTGGTCAAAACTTAAATCCAACTTCACCATTAGATTCCTTGGGTCCAAATTATGTTTTTACCAAAATTTGGGCCCAATCATAGTCCATCTTAACCTAATTTGTATTTTAGTTAATTAAATCTCTATTCTTCTCAATCAAGCCCTAACTTTCGAACTATTTACAGAAAGCCCCCTAACTTCTTCATCTTCTTTACCATTAAGTCCCTACTGCCATTGTCAGGTCAACCAACCTATGGAAGACTTTTGACCACCTCAAAACCCAATCAAACTAACACCAAATCCCACCAAATTTGGTGGTATTGATGTTCACATTATCGGGAATCTTCTTAAGGTGATTTGGGATCTTAACTTGTTGAATCAAGCCCTTGCGAACCCATGAAATTCGTGGGTGTTTTTTGCCTTATTCTCCAAGTAAATAGAGCCTCTTCCCTTGTTTAGAGCTCGGACTTGAGCTCCATATAAGCTCTAGCTCCTCAGGCCGTCTTCCTTAGCTAGGAAAAGGGCTCAAAAATCTCTTCTCTCCTTTCCTCGGCCAAGTTCCAACCTCAGCTCTGGCAACTAGCTTCCTTGTCCTCTCACAACCTCTCAACGGTCAAATTGAGGGCACCTCCTTCTTCCTCTTCTTCTTTCGCATCTAGTGGGTGAAAGAGAGATCTTCGTTTTCGATAAAATTTGTGACATAAAATGTTGTGTCGTTTTAGTATGCCGCGTGGTAGAAAATTGCTTTTCAAAACATTTAATTCTCAAAATCTAACCACGAAAATAGTTAGGTCATCTCCACAGGGAGGAATTAGCCTATTAAACTAGTGCATGGTGCCTCGTTTATTCGGGAATATCTATAGGTGCGCATGCTAACTAATGCAACTTATTTTCAACATAAGTTTTCATTCTAAACAATTAATCAATAATGTAAGGATGCACATGCAAAATCACCACAATGGAAATACCTGAATTGTGATCTTAGTACTATCAAGCACCGTCAAATTTAATTAAAATAGAATTCGTTCCCTATAACAAATATCCATGCTTGATTATTCATGAGATAAATTTAACTATACGCAATTCAAGTAGAATGGAGGGACATCTATGCAAATTCACATCAATAAATTTATTCATTAAATAAGTGAATAGTGTACCCCTGCAATGGCAAGTAACGTAAATTTTAATTCATTGTTTACTGTAGCAAAACAGGGGATGTTCTCCCCTTGCTCGCGCGTGCGGAGGAGGGTTTCGTCGGAGGAGATGCTCTGGGGGAAGGTCAGTCGAAGCGAGGCCTTCGTGATGATAGTGACGGCGTGTCGAGAGGCAGCCGATGTTGGTGGGTGGCAGCGATCGGAGTTGGGGGGACGCCAGCCGCTTGCTGTGGAGGCCATGTGCGTGGGACACGCAAGGAGGGAGGTCACCAACGAGGATCTAGGAAGGTCTGTCAGAGTGAGGAATTCCCGTTAGATATCTTAGCGCGGGCAGAGGTGGCCGCCGATGACCTATTGGAGGAGGAGAACGATCAGTGGTTACAGGTTCTACCAGCGGTGGCATAGCGTGTGCACACGTTGCTGCGGCTATGGCCGCTACATGCGGTGGCATGGAGGCTTGAGTGCATGGTCGAAGTTGAAGTTGGCTACCAGGAAGCTCTCCTGCCGATGGTGGGTGTGCTGCTACTTTGGGTTCTTTGGTGAAAAATAGGGAAGGCGTGGAGGTTGAAGAAGAAGAAGGAAACGAAGAAGAGAGGGGGTTGCGTGGTGGATGGCTGGCTTGTGTGGAGAGGGAAGGGACTTTGGCGTTGGTGATGGTGTTCTGGTCATGGGGGAGGCTACGGTGAAGGGAGGTTGATGGTGATGTAGAAGAAGAAGGAAGAGGATGGCAGTGCGCGAGGTGCACCTGCTGTGGTGGTGGTGATGTCGACGGGGCAAGGGAGGCACACTCGCTGCCACCGTGCATGCCACGGAGTTGGTGAAGGCGAGGTGATGTTGAGGACGCTTGGGCCACGGTGTTCATTGAAGTTTACGGTGCAGGCAAAGATCACGGTGGAGAGGATACAGGAGATCCCCGCAGGGGGAGGGAAGGTTTTTTTTCTGCCGATGGCCCGCCTCCTCATAAAAAGATCTTCATTTGTTTTCCTCCGGCCACACCCTTCTCCAACCACTCGCGAAGATTGCGAGTGGTTGGAACGGTAGAATCTGCCAGGCAACATCCTCATCAGTCGTTTAATCAGATCTACAGACGTCTTAAAAATGTAGATATCAGTAAATTCATGATGGCGATCCCAGACATCCGTCATTTTCTCCAAACGTCTTATAGATGTAGAAATGGACGTCTAAACTCTTGTACCTAGCCTACATTCATTGAATAAATTATGTTATCATATCATATGTTATTAAATGTAAAATAGACGCACAAAATTATATGCAAACTAAGGTAAATTACCATATATCTCCTAGTCAATTAACAACTAAGAGAAAATAATTAAAGAGCACTTAGGCTAAGTAATGGTCCACTAAAGTGGACTTATCAGTGGGCCAAAGCCAGAGCTTCCTACCCTCGTCATTGTTGTCATTCCCTTCCCTGGAGTCTTCATCCTCTCTGGCGCCAGCCAATCATAGCCAACACCAACTCTCCCTCCTTTCATCCGCTAGATAGGTTAAACTCCTCCTCTCTCTCTCTCTAGAACTCTTCTAACTCCTTCCCACTCCAATTCAGTCGTCGCTCACCTCTCTCTTTCGTCATCTTCCCCCACTTCGACGTGATCGCCCGACCGCCTCCGACCACCAAACACTCCACCAACACCACCAAAAGCTCCACCACACTCCCCTAAGCAAAAGCCCTCTCCTTATTGGAGCTCTTAACCTCTCCACAACTCCCGTCGTCATGCTCCGTTGTCGATACGTCGTCATGCTCCGCCGTCATTTGCACTGCCAATCGTCACCGCAACACCTCCAGCAAGTGCGGACTTAGTTGTAGAAGCTTCCTAGGTCTCCAATTGAGCTTCACCAAACTGCAACAGCTCGAATTGAAGGAGGCTTCAGAGCCGCCAGTGCACCAAGGAGTGGGAGACATTTAGTCTCACATCGGATGAAGAAGTCCCTTCTACTGCACTTAAATTGAATTTGTGAATAGGCTTTATCGACTCATACATGGGGGAGTGAGGGCCCCCACACACCTGACCTGCACACCCTCACCTATGCACACATGCACACAGGCCTGGATCTATGACTATATACTCGATTACCCGATTAAGGATCCGATTAGGGCTGAGAGGAGGAATTTGCGAGGAGGGGGGAGGGTTTTGCTTTAGGATCTGTACCATGTTGCCTCAAGATGCGTGCCTACTATCTGCGAGAATTTAAAGGCCTCTGACATCGTGTTGCCTCTATGCTCTTGTGCTGTGCTTGAGAAAGGAGCCTTGTGCTAAGGCTGCTTCTGAGTTGATAAAGGCTTCGTGCCTTATTCTGAGGTTCTGATAGTTAAGCCGACTTTGAAGGATTGTGGACATCTGATTAAGGAATACTGTAGACTCATTGGATTCTTAATTGATGCTTGATCCGAGATACTATTGAGATATTTGATTGCATTAAATGCTTGGGATGTATGCCAAAAATTGAGGGAGTTAAGTGGTACTCTAAATCGCCATTTTTTAGCTCTTCTATTATTTTTATCCCTCTATTTCTTAAGATACTCTTATTTATCATTGAATATCATTATGAGTAATTTATTCATTGCATATCTTTGTGACAATTAATTATTATGCTCATCTATTTTATATTGCGATTAGTGTTGTAAATTCCATATTTGCTCCCTACGAATGACCTTCGACTCACATTGTTTTTGAGCTTTACAAATTTAAGTGTTTTGTGCGATTTTTCATCCTATACTATGATGCATATCTTAACATCGACGATTTCGCACTCAAACACATTTGCCTCTCTGTGTGAGACCCAGGACTCATCAGAGTTTCGATTATGAATTTTATTTGGTAGCGAATTTTCTTACAAATTTTACAACTTAGGTTTTTCCAAACTCAAACTTTTCACAATGATTTTCTAGCTCATCACTTGCTATTAAATATAGTCAACAAAAGCGGATCAGCATTTAAATTTATATCTCGAATGTGAGTCTAAGATCGTCTCAGGGAGCAAATAATTCGCAATTAACCACTAATCAATGGAATAAAATTGAAGCACAGAGAGCTTGATATAAAAATAAATGTGTAATATTCAATGAACACTATATCAAACTCCAAAAATAAATGCAAGTATTAAGGGCAAAAAAGTGTTTTTAACTAAGCCCAAAGCCTCTCAACACTGAGAGTTTTTAGCCAACTAGGAGCCTCACAAACGAACTCAAAAATTGGCCCAATTCATGCACAAGACCTCAGATAGATTCAAAATTTGACCTAGACCGAACCCAAGAACCGCTCAAAATCGACCTAGACCAAGGCCCACGAACCGACCAAAACTAGGCCGACACTCATACATGCATGGGCGGGTGTGTGCGTGCACGTGAGGAGGATGGGGACCCAACCCCCTGTTACTAAGCATGCCTTAGGGAACGAGATCCCTTATGAATCCAATTCCAAATCGTCTTCCCACAATGTGGGACTAAAAGAGTCCCTTCCTCCTTCGTTTCTTCGTTCAACCACGGAGAAGGTGAGTCTCGATTGGCGGTTCAAGTTCATTGGATCTCGAATCCAACGATGTAGAATGCCACCTCGAATGATTCTGCGTGGAGAGGAGGTGGAAACTTCGTGATTGAGGGCTGAACGAAGCTACTCGGAGTTGAAGAAGACGAAGACGACGACCTGCAACCATAACATGAGCTTTTAGCCTAAATCAAATAGCCGAAAACCTTCGCAGTGATATGAAGAAGGTGGTGGTGGTGGTGATTAGGTGTGAGAGGACCTGAGGAGGCTGGCCGAACTCAATGGAGGTGATGGCAGAGTGGGTTGTCTAATAAAGGATTTGGGGAGTCAAATGCCCCAATTTCTTAAGGGCTTTTGCTCTCCAAGTCCTCACGATGCTTGTTAGGTGAATGGTTTGATGGGAGGTGGAGTGGTGAAGTGGCTCAAGCTTGCTGGAGCTCTTGCCAACCGTAAGGAAGAAGAAGAATGGTGAGATAGAGGGGCTAATTCCTAAATCTAAAGACCTAAATTTACCCTATGAGAGGAGAGGAGAATATAGAGCTACCTAACTGGAAGAATCACATCTAGTGTTGGTGATGAGAACCTCATCATGAACCCTAACTAGCACATTTTGACCTAATAAAATGAACAAAAGCTCCTACATAACCTAAAGGAAGGCCTAACTAAGGGAATTACCAATTTGAGGAGAGAACATGACACAAGGGGTAAAACTATAATTTTACCATTGCAGCGCATCAACGATATTTCTAAGGTTCTAGACATAGGTCAAGTAGACTTAATAAGAGAAAAAGTGGGATGGTTTGGTCAGAAAAGGGTTATAACGAAATCTAGGAATTAAATGACATTCGGTAATCCTAAAACAGATCCACTTTAATTCATTAGGTTCCAGGCAAGATAAAAATCAATAAAACCCTCTAAAATTCATGGAAAAATATCCCCTAGGGTTTAGAACCTTCAATTTGGCCTTTGGAACCTGTTTTGACCTAGATTGGGATCCATACCCAATTTTTGACCTAATTTGGGTTTTTATGCAAAATGTCCAGTCAAACGTGGTCAAACCTAAAAATCCAACTTCACCATTCTATTCCTTAGGTATAAATTAGGTTTATGCCAAAATTTGGACCTAAGGGAAGGTCGTCTTGACCCACTTTGCAATTTGGTCCTCAAAATTACTTTCTAACCCTCAACTTTTTGAAACCCTTGAGATTACCCCCTCAACTTTCTCGTCATTTTCTTCACTTCGGTCCCTCTGCCATCCGCAGCAAGACCATACCTCCGGCGACTTTGCTCGGAGGTTTTCGCCTCTCCTGCGTGGGGAGTCGCCCCTAGCTTTGAAAAGGGAGCTCCCTGTGGAGCCCCCTACCGCATGGGCTACTCCCCATGCCCTAAAACCCACCATACCTCTCATGCAAACATGCGAGAGGTATGGGTGTCCGACTAGCCTTACCTCCAGCGTGGCCTCTCCGTCGCCCTTGCTCGCTTCCCGCCCTACCAGTGCCTATTTAAGGAAGGGCATGCCACACCGCTTCCGGCAAGCTCGATTTAGAATGAGATCCCCCTCCAATTCGTCTCCTCCCAACTTCGGCCGACTGTCCAGAGCTTCCGACAACTCCTCCTCCCCTTTCTCGTCTCTCTGCCACTGTACCAGTGGCAGAGCCATCTCCGTCGTCCTCTGCCACGCCGTGCCGTACCAGCAGGCACCCTCCGACCCCCTTCATCATCGTCGTCCTCTTCCCCTGGCCACCTTCATCTCCGGCGACGGCAGGCACCAGCCGCTCACCATCCGCCTTCCCCCTTCGCTCTGGACTCAATAGATAAGTTTCCCTCACTCCCCTCTTTATTTCCCCTCTTATAATTTGCACTCTCGACCTCTCGACACCATAGACCACCATCACCCTCTCCACCTCCGAGTACCAACTCCAGCAAGGTCGCTCCACCTCCACAGGCCATTCCACCCCTCGCCAACCAGTCCCTAAGCTTCACCACATCCCACTGATCACCTTTCGCCCTTCCACTCACCGCGCCACCCGCTGTCTCCTCCCCCCGAACACACCCACCTACACACACAGTGTGCCCTAGGCACGCACGCACTGGTGTCTTCACGCCACGCTAACCCCCAAGCCACCTTCACCGTGCTCCGGCGAAGCCTGCTGAGTGTTCTGACACAACCATAAGTCCGTTCTTGTGATTTCAGGGTCACGGCCCCTTCCGCCATTGGTGCAGAAGTACGAAGCTTGCTTGAAGCTTCATTTAGGTCCCAGCGCCCCAGGCCTCCAGGTCCAGAAGGCATGGATTCTCCTCGTGAACCCAACCAGGCCTTCAATTGGCATCAATGGCTGGAGCTGCAGCTGCAATTGCTCGTGCTATCTGCTGCCAGGTGCGTGACAGGAAGGTGGGACGTTTAGTCTCACCTCGTGAGTTTTCAAGCGGGCGCAGGTAGATAAATTGAAAAAGTGTCAGGGGCTTATCGCCTCCTGACACGAGGTGAGGTCCCCTCGCCTACTCACCGCCTCGTCCGTGCTCACTCCTCCGTGGACCTGGCTAACCTGACCCGATAACCCCGCACACCTCGCCCACCACCACATGCCGATGGGCCTGGTCACGGGCACGCCAACCCAACCCGTATACCCAAGCTAGCTCTGGGAGAGCTGTGACCTGAGAGAGAAATAGAGAGAGAGAGACGCGGGGAGGGTAGGGGTAGGTTTTGCTTAACTGTGTACCTGTGCAGGGAAGAAGAAGAAGGAGGAAGAGGGAGCAGAAGAAGAGGAAGAGGAGAAGAAGAGGCCAACTGAAGAAGAGGAGGAGGCTGAGGACTTAGCCGTGCCAAGGAAGAAGGAGCAGGAGCTGAAGAAGAAGAAGGCAGAAGGAAAGGAAGAAAAAGAAGGTAGAAGAAGGAAAAGAAGAGAAGAAAAGAGAAAGAGGGAGCTGCCGCAAAGAGGAAGGCCAAGTAGAAAGGAAAAGAAGAGAAGAAGAAGCCAAGGAGAAGAAGCAGCAGCAGCAGCAGCCAAAGAGAAGAAAGGAAGAAGAAGAAGACGTGCACTGTAGCAAATGCCACTTAAGGCATCCGATTCCCAAAATCAGACATCCGAAGATAGAGAAAAGAAAAGAGAGAGCAAAGAAGAAGGAGAGAAAAGAAGAAAAAGAGAAGAAAAATTCTACTTTTAGTCTCTACATGTTTTGTAAAACATTACAGTATTGTGAATTGTGATTTTTCTGCTTCTAAAATCGAATTTGCTCCCTGAGTTTGACCTTGGGATGTTTTCAAATTTCGAGTAATAAATAAATTAAATTGATAATCGATATCAGTTGGCTAGTCAGATGTGAGAAAGAAAGGAGCTCCGATGGGAGGAAAAGGTGACAAAGACGAGGCTAAGATGACCTAACTAAGCTTGGCTAGCGTCAGAAGAAGATGAGGAAGAAGAAGGTGCTACTCATTGGCCAAATGCAAGCATGGAAAAATGGGTCGAAGGTTGCCGGAGTCGAAGTTGGAGCGGCCGATGAGGGGGAAGAAGAGGGAGTTTATGGCCAAAAATCAACTAAATTCAACTTGGAATCATGCTAGAGCTTATATAGAGAAGGTTTTGACCTTGAATTGCATCCAATTCGCATGATTGCTTGCAAATTTTGGGTGACTTATGCTCCATGAATCTTGGCTTACCGACGATAATGGGCTTCAAATTGAAGCTTGGGCTTGGGTTCAAATGGTAAAGAAATATATGATGACCAATCCTTCCAAATTTGGAGGGATTTGGTTGTGATTTGATGATGCAAATCATCAATCAAGGATCTCACATTTGGGTGCTTCCTCCTTCTGCACATTGCCTTGTTTAGACATGAGGAAGAAGATGGGAGGACCTGGATGTAATAAAAATCAGAATAGAGGGGGCTTTATGTAACGAGCTAAGTCAAATGGGCTAAAATGCAAACTGGGGGTATGATGACTCTACAAATATCAGTGCTAATATTATCAATTAGAGTCAATTCGAGGGTACTTGTGCAACAATGACATATTATAATGGGCTTGGGAGCATTGCATGCATATTGCATGATTTTTACATTTAAATTGCTTAGAATCAATGATTAACGACCTTGTGTATAAGTCCATATTGAAACAGGTCTCAGATGAACAATCATACCGTACAGATGGATCTAGATCAACGAACGGAGTCCAACAGACTCAAAATCACCTCAATCCAACCTCCATAGCTCCCACATCAAGCCCGAGAAGTTCTGATCATTGATTTAAAGATCAACGGCCTAAATCCGACCACGTGTCATGCGTCCAAGCACCCGTCGCACCGCTCTCTCTAGCGCCCCTTCATCAAGCGATCTCAACCATCGATCTTCTATCGGACGACTGAGGAGCCGTGGGCACCCGCACAAAAGAAGACACAGACGTGACCTTGGCGCAACAGTCGCGCCTCCAACACACATGCACCCGTCGCGAGATCGAGTCGCGCCTAGCCCCTCCATGTCACACCCAATCGAAATTGGGTTATTCTATCTGATCTACGGTTGAGGAGCGGCCGCATCGCATGCCATCCAGCCATCTGCACGAAACGCGCGTGATCACGCGTGCCCTGACACCCATCACAACGCCTAATCAAACGCAACTCTAGCCCCCCGATGCAGATCAGACAACCGAGCACATGCCCAGACGTCTCAAAGTAGCACACATTCTGAACGCACTATCTTTGCGCGATCAGGACCATTGATCAACAATCGAACGGTAGGCGAGCGAGGTAGCTGTTGCATGCGCGAGCATAGCAACGAGCATCAGCGGTGGGTGCAGATCATTTAGCAACGCTCGTGGCGGCGATCAGGACCATTGATCAACGATCGAACGGCAGGTGAGCAAGGCAGCAGCTACATGCGCGAGCATAGCAACAAGCGTCAGCGGTGGGTGCGGGTCCTTTAGCAACGCTCACGGTGGGGCTTTAGCGACGAATTAAATGTTGCTATTGACTATGAACGACGAAAATCTCTTCTCCTCCACTATAAAAAGGGACCTACCCCTCCCTTTTGCATCCATCCTCTACCCAAGAGTTTCCACCACTTCATAGAGCTCCCAAGCAAGGTTGTGAAGTCACCAAGCAGCCGAAGAAAGTCCCTCCACCGCCGTGGCTATCTGGACACCATCCATTGCCTCGCATTTAGTTTTGATTGTTGATAGTTGTAGTTCATCTATTTTATTTAAGCATTCATCTTTATTGTGTTGATCATAACATTTGATAGTCAATAGATCTTTGATATATTATTCTCATATGTTTATCATGGATTTCTAACCCTATCTCTCTCTCCCTTTCTCTCTCTCTCTCTCTCTCTCTCTAGTTTGCAAGTGAACAAATTGACAAATATTTGTGACATATAAGAGAATATCTAATCCGATTCCATGCCTCTCTGTCTTCGACACTCAGACTCACGTCCGATATTTTTATTTAAAATTGATGTCATAAAATGCGCTACAACGAGCGACTTAACACAAATGCGTTTCGCGACGGTCAATTTTTGGTGTTGTTGCCGGGGATGCAACGAATCTTTTATTCGCTTTCATTTTCTTGGAAATTAATTGTATTCATGTTATCTAACTTGCTCCTCTCTCTTTTTGTGGTTGCAGGAAATGCGTGCAGCAGAAACGAGAGGAGAACGAATCAGGTTGGGTCGAAGGAAGTGCAAGAAGACTGCCATCAATCTGAAGGTTCGATCTTATCTTCCCACGATCTAAAGTAACTCGTCATCCTGGGACTTAAAAAAAATGGTGGTGTTATAAAAGAAAACCTCGCTTTTGTTTGTCGAAGAAAACACCACCATTAAGTCTTCAACCCGTTAACTCTGCAAAATCATTTTTTGGATTTGCGGTGAGGACACAATTAAAGGACCCTTAGCACCTCTAAAAATTTTGAGAAAAATCTTAAAGCTGTTCCTTCTAGTAGGCGAACTCCACCTCAAATTTCATAGCCAAACTCTTTGTGATTTGGCCGTGAGAAATTCACTACTGAAAGTGCGCAAGGTTGTCCTAAGTTCTGAAGATCTATAGGTTGTTCTTGCTACTACGAACTCCATGTAGATTGGATTTTCGAGAGATTCATATTTCTGGAAAGCTCTTTAAATTATCTACACTTCATCTGTAGACCATTTTTGCATTTGAAATTGATTAGTGTCTATTATGATCAAAATCTTAAACTTGCGCATTGATCTAGAAGTTCTAGACAGGTTAACCCCCTCTTGAAAAAATGTAAATTTGAGCGGTTTATTTTCCTCAAAAAATTTTGAAATTAATTTTTTTGAAAAGCTCATTCAATTTTGGTCAGGATAGGGTCATTACTTGTTTTGATTGGACCATTCTTGATAGAATCTTAAAAAGAGATTCATTGAGTAAAAGCTACACACCCTAGGATCTTCCACACTAGGGAGTTTTTAACTTTATAGTCACGCAAAAAGCTTAAAGAAAATCAATCTTTACCAACCATGCGAGTAGACATTTGTGCCTTGTTTGAATGCGTAAACAAGTGAAATTTTAAAATCCATTAAAGCAAGATTCAAATTTTAAAAATCACACATCTTAATCTTGCTTGTTAAAGGACACTTAGTTTGGCACTGGGCCCTTGCACCCAATTGTGCACATGGCTTAAACGAAAATTTTAAGGACATTAACCCCCTAACGCCCTTCACTTAATCCTTGAGCACAAGCACTGACCTAGCCCTAAAAATTAAGTAGACGTTGGCCCTGGGAATCATTGAGTTCGTTTCAAGGTATTTTCCTGAATGCATAGAGAATTAGTGACGTCTACTTGCTCCAAATGGTGTTGAGTTCGGAGGCCCGATTGTCAAATGACTTAAGCAAGTCGGCGTTTGGCATAATTAGCGGCCTTCGAGACATGCTCTCCCTGCTTCGCCTTCCCAACTCTACCACCCTCGGGAGTAAGGACAACACCGAATTCACTGTGTGCTCGGAATCTACTTCTGAAGCGTAAGTCACCTAGGTGTACACTGTAGGACTTAGATTAGTTTGCTTGATTGTGCACACACTTCTCGCATCTGTTTCCCTTCGCATCTCTACTGGTTCTTCTCCAGTGTATGCACGAAAGGCGATCACTTCATCCCAAATTGGTTGCTTTAGATAGAGAAACTAAGAGAAAACTTTATTTCTTAGAGGGTAAGACTGAGGACATTGCCAACCCACGAGTTGAGGAGGTTGAGGACCAACCTCAACCTGATGCCATGACCATGATTCAAGCTCAGATTACTGCCAACCACCAACTTCAGCAACAACAGATCCATACCATTATGCAAGCCATACATCGACTGCAGAATCCTCAAGGACAGGATCCTCAAGGGCAACCCCGACTGAACCCACCTAACCCACCATCACCCCTTGAGGGCCAATCAAGGCCTCTCTGTGATTTTTACGATTCGTCTGCCATCCGTGTAGAGCCATACCTTAGGGTCCCCGAAGGGGGAGATGATTTTGAGCTAAAACCCAATGTCCTTAACTTGATTCAAAGCCATTTCTATGGGAGCTCAAATGAGGTCCCTTTCCAACACTTCGAGAACCTTGATCGAATTGCTCGAACCATGAAACCTAAGAACATCCATTTGGATATTGTGCTAATTAAGATGTTCCCTATCTCCCTAAGTGACAAAGCGTCTCATTGGCTTAGGACTTTAAGGAGACCCATCTCCACTTAGGAGGAATTAAGGCATGCTTTTCTTAAGATGTTTTTCCCCATAGGAAAGACTAATGCCCTTAGGAGAGCCATCACTACATTTACCCTACAAAGTGGAGAGCAATTTCATGAGGCGTGGGAAAGATTTAATGAATTATTGAGGAAATACCCACATCACGAGGTTCCAAGGTGGCAATTGGCCTAGATTTTCTACCGTGGTTTGGACAACAACCTCAAGAATTTTGTGGATGCCTCATGCGGAGGCAATTTTATGAATAAGGATGAGGAAAGCGCATTAGAGCTCCTTGAGTCAATGAGCAAGAACTCGCTTAATAACGCCACCATGACCCAATTTAATCGGTCCAGTTAACCCCGTGGTGGGATTTGTGAGGTACAAACTAATTCTGGAATGGTTGACATGGACATTATAGCCAAGAAATTGGATCGGGTTGAGTTGGTGGATAAGAAGATTGATGAACTATTGAATCAATCCCAAACCCTACTACAGACCTTCTCCCTAGCGAAAGGAGCAAACAATGTGGACCTGGTTCAGTCTATGAACCAAGTGCACCTGGAACAACCCCTGACCATGTTCCAGGGTGGGACCTTTGCTCCCTCAAACTCAGATTATTCTTTTCCCTCCCCTTTAGAACCTTCTACCTTTGAAGATGCCCATGCCATCGAAGGATATTCTAAGCCTGACCCATTCTCCAACACTTATAAACCTAGATGGCGCAACCACCCAAACTTTGCCTGGTCGAATAAAAAATTGAACCAATTTCAGAACCAGCCTAGGCAAAACCCTCCCTCCTATCACCCTGGTCCACCTACCAGACCACCCTATAACCAGAATAGGGTGGCTCCTACGTAGCAAAACCAAATTGACACCCTGATTAAAATGATGGCTGATATGAACCAGAAACATCAGGAGGAGATGGCATTAGTGAAGGGACAATTGAGTCAGTTGTTGGATAACAAACAACAGGGGTCCCACCCTTCTCAGCCACAATCGAACCCGAGGAATGTAATGAACAGAGGTCACAATCCTCAAGGGTTCCAACCAAATCAGGGGCAAGTTCATATGATTCAACAAGCCCCACAAACACCTCCTGAGTTTGCTGCCTCTTCTTCTTAAGGACCCAACCCTGGTTCCAATGCCTTAGCCAATGCGATTACCTTGAGAAGCAGCACTTAAACCCAAGACCCCAAATGGCCAACCCCTCCCGTAACTTCTCTACCTAAGATGCTTGATTTTGAGGATGAGTAGGAGGAACCCAAGGATCTGGAGGTTGACCCAATTCAAACCCAAATCCCATACCCTGAAGCCTTGGACAAAGTAAAGAAGAAGAAAAATGTGGCTGAGAACGAGGAGTTAGAAATTTTCAAGCAAGTTAAGATCAATATACCTCTCCTCGATGCGATCAAACATATCCCAGCTTACGCAAAGTTTTTGAAGGATGTTTGCACACCCAAGCGTAAGCCAAGAACCCAAGCACCTAGGATGGTAGTGCTCTCGGAACAAGCTAGTTCAGTGATATTGAGCATCCTACCTCCTAAAAGAACTGACCCCGGAGTGCCTCTGATATCACGTAATATTGGTGACATGACATTTGATAGAGCACTCTTGGACTTAGGTGCCTCGATTAACTTAATTCCAACTACCTTTTATCACCAGTTTGATTTAGAGAGTTAAAACCCACACCTGTGACTATCCAACTGGTCGACCGATCCGTGAAAACCCCAAAAGGGGTAGTTGAGGATGTAATTATTCGGGTTAAGGAATTCTACTTCCCAGTTGACTTTTTAGTCCTTAACATGGAAGTCCCCGAACAATTACAGAACACACCCATCATCCTAGGCAAACCCTTTTTGGCTATGGCCAAGGCTAATATTAATTGCGACACGAGATGTATGGAAATTGCCTTCGGAGATAGGAAGATGCAATTGGATATCTTCAAGGCAACAAAGTCATTTGATTGTGGTTGGGTTGAGGAATCCGATCCCGTGAAAACCCTGGTTGAAGAATGCCTGACTATAAGCTCTTTAGAAGACCATCTAATTCAACCAGCTATTGACCACTCTAACACATCCCAATCTTTGGAGGTTGAAATCTACAGAACTGATTACCACTGGCAACTCCATTTGAGGAGATTGATGTTAATGAACTCCCGCCCTTCCCTTACCCATCAAACATTGTCCCACATGCACTTAAATTGAAACCTTTGCCCAACAACCTTAAGTACGTCTTCCTAGGACCTAATCAAACCTTCCTTGTGATTATCAATGCACACCTAACTAGGGACCAAGTACTTAGGTTGACTACTACCCCTTCTAAACATCGTGAAGCTATTGGGTGCACAATTTCTGACATAAGGGGAATTAGCACTACTTATTGCACTCACATGATTTATTTAGAAGATGGGGCTCGACCTACTCGCAAGATGCAAAGGTGATTGAACCCGAATATGCGAGAGGTCATTAAAAAAGAAATAAATAAGTGGCTTGATGCAATAATCATCTACCCGATTTTCAACAGCCCCTGGGTGAGCCCTACTCAAGTGGTACCAAAGAAGGCTACTGTGGTCACAAATGACTACGGCGAATCCATCCCCACCCGAACCACCGCCGCGTGGCGGGTGTGCATTGACTATTGGAAGCTTAATGAGGCCACTAAAAAGGACCATTTTCCCCTGCCATTCATTGACCAAATTCTCGAACGATTGGCAAGACGAAAATATTTTTGCTTCCTGGATGGATATTCAGGACATAATCAGGTTGCTATTGCACCAGAGGACCGAGAAGACCATGTTCACTTCCCATATGGCATGTTTGTATTCCGTCGTATGCCATTCGGGTTATGCAACGCACTCGCTACCTTTCAGCGTTACCTGTTAACCATCTTCTCAGAGATGGTGGGTGAATATTTTGAGGTCTTTATGGATGATTTCTTTGTTTTTGGAGATTCATTCGACCATTGCCTAAGTAACCTAGAGAAAATCCTGAAACGATGTATCGAGGTCAACCTGCTTTCAAGTTAGGAAAAGAGTCATTTTATGGTTTAGGAAGGGATTGTCCTCGGTCACATCATCTCGCATAGGGGCATAGAAGTTGACTGATCTAAGGTTGATTTAATTTCCAAACTTCCACCTCCTAGCTTGGTCAAGCAAATCAGATCGTTCCTAGGATATATTGGCTTCTATAGAAGGTTCATAAAGGATTTTTCCAAACTTTCCAAGACCTTGACTGACCTTCTAGCCAACGATGTACTTTTTGATATGACACCTGATTGCATCAAGACTTACACCACCCTTAGGGATACAATCTCGACTGTACCTCTTTTACAACCCCTAGACTGGTTCCAGGACTTTGAGATAATGTGCAATGCATCAGATTTTGCTGTTGGAGCAATTCTAGGACAAAGATGAGCGAAAAAACCCATTGTTGAACGTGTACGAACCTACGCTAACGTGTTTGGTTTTGGAAAACCTGTCGTTGTAGTTCGAAAGCGAAGAATTTGTGTTCAACAAATAAAATTTATACCGAAATTAAAATTCCAGGTCGAACACAGGGAGGCGGACGTTTGATTTAAAAACTACGCGTTTCTTTTTATTTGTTACAGAATAATTAAATTTAGAACTATCTAATTATTTACAATAAATAGAAGAGAGAGAGAGAGTAAGAGAGAAAGAGAATATTATACAGAGAAATCAAAATGAGATGTAGAATAAACAAGGAATTTTTTGCATTGAAGAGATTGTTCATTACAACTGGAAAGCATAAAATAATTACTCTAGAAAGCGATAAATTTACTCTAGAAAGCATTAAAAGAATGGAGGGAGAAATGTCCTCCTCGACGATTGCTTGGAGGACGAGTAGATTAATCTAGAAAGCAGTAAATCTATACTAGAAAGAGGTAAAAAGAATAGGGAGAGAGAAATCCTCCTCGACGGTTGCTTAGAGGACGAGCCGGACGGGACGACGCCTGGACGAAGGAGAACGAAGCAGGACGAAGGAGGACGAAGTAGAAGAACGGGAACGAAGCAACACGCCGTCGTCATCGCGGGATTTACACCATCCTGGCCCTCGATCTTTTAGGGTTCCCAGGTCACTATCTGATGCTACGGATGCCTGATTAGGGCGATCTTGGAGTCGTTGAACTCCAATCGTCGCCCTGATCACATCCATACGGTTGGATCTTTGATCCGAGGACCCGATAAAATATTTTCCCTGTCCAAGCACATAAAAGGAGACAATTAACCTCCATTTTATTTAAACTATTCTAAATGCAAGATGATGCATGTAATGCAATATTTATATCATGAAATGCAATCCTATGCTTAAGAACATGCATAAATAGACATCTTAAGTAGAGTAAATGTGTTTACATCACCCATGGTGATCTACTACGCGAGAAAAACCTTGGATGAGGCTCAACGGAATTACACTATCATGGAAAAAGAACTGCTCGTTGTAGTTTTTGGATTAGAAAAGTTCAGATCATACCTTCTAGGATCCCACGTGACTATTTGTACTAACCACTCGACCATCTGGCATTTGTTAGCCAAAAAGGATGCTAAACCCAAGCTAATCAGATGGGTCTTGCTCTTGCAAGAGTTTGACTTGGAAATACGTGACAAAGCCAGATCCAAGAATGTTGTAGCCGATTACTTATCCAGACTTCACCCAGAACACATTGGACCCTCATTACCCTTAACCGACACATTTCCTGATGAACAACTTCTAGCCATGCATGGAAGGAGTCTACCCTGGTATGCGAACTTGGTCAATTATTTAGTGGTAGGGCAGACTTCGCACGGTTGGTCTAGACAGCAGCAAGATAAGTTCTTGGCTGAGGCCAAGCATTATTTTTGGGATGATCCTATGTTGTTTAGACTTTGTGTTGACCAAATCATTAGGAAGTGTATTTCTGAAGAGGAAGTTCAAAGTGTGCTATCCTTCTATCATGACCAAGCCTGTGGTGGCCACTTCTCTAGGAAGTAGACGACTGCAAAAGTTTTGCAGTCCTATTTTTACTGGCCATCACTATTCAAGGATGAACATAACTTTGCGAAGAGTTGCACTAGGTGCCAAACCTTAGGGACTATGACCAGGAAAGATATGACACCTCTACAACCCATTCTGATTATCGAAAGTTTCGATGTCTAGCGCATCGATTTCATGGGTCCCTTCCCACCATCAAACGATTTCGAGTATATACTAGTCTCAGTGGACTGTCTTGGAATGGATTGAAGCTGTACCTACCCGAAAATGTGACCATAAGGTTGTCATGGACCTTATTAAGAAAAATATTTTTTCCCAGTTTAGTATACCTAAAGCCATGATCAGCGATGGTGGGAGTCACTTCATTAATGCACAATTTCATGCCTTACTTAAGAAATACAGGGTCACTCACCGCATTGCCACCCCGTATCACCAGCAGACGAATGGGCAAACTGAGGTCTCAAATAGGCAGATTAAGAATATTTTGCAAAAGACTATGAGACCTGACTAGAAGGATTGGTCCACATGATTGGATGATGCCCTTTGGGCATACAGGACTGCTTTTAAGACCCTAATAGGCATGTCACCATATCGATTTGTCTTTGGCAAAGCTTGCCACCTTCCAATTGAGTTGTAGCATAGGGCATACTAGGCTATTAAGCAGTGCAATATGGATGCCCAGATGGTCGGATCTCAAAGGAAGTTCCAACTCTCTGAGCTCGAGGAAATCCATTGAGACGCTTACAAGAATAATAGGCTTTATAAGGAGAAGAAGAAAGTCGCCCACAACAAGAACATTAATAGAAAAACCTTCGAGCCGAATCAGCAAGTCTGGCTTTTAGATGCAAAACGTAAGCTTTTTCCCGAGAAACTGAGATCTAAGTGGACGGGACCATATCAAGTGGTCTGACCTTATGCCAATGGGGCGATAGAAATTGCTAATCCCAAGACTGGGCAAACCTTTACAGTTAATGGCCAAAGATTGAAACACTTTCTTGCCCAGATTCCCCCGAAGGAAGTTGTAACCCTCATTAAGGGTTGAACTAGAACTTCGCCTAGCTGGTGGCGATAAAGTCAGCACTTCCTGGGAGGCAACCCAAAGGATTCAAGCTGACCAGATTAACTATTGAACTCAAGTAATTTCTTTCCTTACTCCCTTGCATACATTCATTTTCCAATGAGGACATTGTCTAACTTAGGCATGAGGGGGTGGTAATTCATGTTCTGAGTACAAATTGTCAGCTTGAACTAATTTCTTTTTATATCAAAAAAAATAATTTAGCAAAATAAAACTTAGGTATTAGGAGCTTGTCAACTTTAGGAAATGATACGTTAGGGACCTAAATGCGTAGACTCTTCAGGTCTTCAAACTTAATCAATCTGGGTGTCTACTAAAATGTGAACTTGGTCTCGAGTCCTCACCACCATAATTCATATTAATCTAGTCAATAAAGTAGGGTGATAAGTATATGACTTATCAACCCACCCTCTGATTTGGGGGGATTTTTAGTCTAAGAATCCACACACGTTTTGCACTGACTCACTCATCAACGGTTCTAACGGAAATTAGGTAGCTAATGAGCCTTCTAGAGTGGTATGGCTGGCAAGTTGTCATGGGTAACAGCTTATTGGCTGGTTGTCCAGAGCCCAACCACAGGACCATTCTCTTTCACTACTGCCTTTAGGTAAATCTTAGATCAGGAAAGCCACCTACTTAAAAAAAAATAGAGAGAAATAGGAAAATAGAAAAGGAGAAAAGAAAAAAAAAAGAAATAAGCCACACTTCACCGCACGAGTATGGCTGGCAAGCTACCGTGGGTAACAGCCCATTGGTCGGTTGTCCAGATCCCAGCTCATAAACTACACAAGAAATCTAAAATAATTAAGAAGAGGGGAAGTAGCATAATCCGGGGAGATATACACTGACTTCGCCCTTGTGTTGACCCCACAAAAATAAAAAGTAGGGAGAAAACTACCAGTCAAATGGATACACCTTTAGGCAACATTTTCTCTTTCAGGTCACCTAAGGGCGTAGAAACCCAAAGTCCATTGTAATTGTCGTTGAGTGAGTCTATCACTTTCACAATGAGATTATTAGTACCAAGAGTCCTTTCTGAGTCTTAGGTGGGTTGGGTAGCCGTAAAAAGTTACCCCGAAATCCTTAACTCCAAAAAATCAAAAAAAAATAGAAACGATGAAAAAGGAAAAAAAAATATATAGTTTCTTCTATATAGAATAAGGCGAGGATTCGGGTGGTCTGCAATTTGGCAGACAACCCAGACACTATTGAGTCTTTGCGATTAGGTTCTTAGTACAAATTTCCTCCAGTTGACAAGCAACATCTACCTAAGTGATCAATTCCTAATTTTAGTTGCTAGGGACTAGTAAGGGGTGGGTATAGGGGTATGATGACTCTACAATTATCAGTGCTAATATTATCAATTAGAGTTCATTTCGAGGGTACTTTTGCAACAATGACATATTATAATGGGTTTGGGAGCAATGCATGCATATTGCGTGATCTATACATTTAAATTGCTTAGAATCAATGATTAACGACCTTGTGTACAAGTCTATATTGAAACAGGTCTTAGATGAATAATCGGACTGTATGGATGAATCCAGATCAATAAACGGAGTCCAACAGACTCAAAATCACTTCAATCCGACCTCCATAGCTCCCACATCAAGCCCAAGAAGTTTTGACCGTTGATCTAATGATCAATGGCCTAAATCTGGCCACGTGTCGTGCATCCAAGCACCCGCAGCACCGCTCACTCTCCGGTGCTCCATCAAGCGATCTCAGCCATCGATCGTCGATCTGGCGGCTGAGGAGCCATGGGCGCCCGCACAAAAGAAGACATAGATGCAACCTTGGCGCAACGATCGTGCCTCCAACCCGCTTGCGCCCGTCACAGGATCGAGTCGCGCCTCACCCCTCCATGTCGCCCCCAATCGAAATTGGGCCATTCGATCTGATTTGCGGTCGAGGAGCGGCTACATCGCATGCCATCCAGCCATCCATGTGAAATGCATGTGATCACGCACTCCAGGATGCCCATCACAACGCTTGATCAGACGCGCATCCAAGGCACGATCTTGCACGTGATCCCAACCCTCTGATGCAGATCAGACAGCCGAGCGCTGATGGTCGGCTTGGATAGGTTATTAATATGATATTTTTATCGTTGAAATGTGTATAGTGGTTAACCTAATTCAGACCTAACCATCTCTTTACAAAATTTTTAACCTGGCCTAATTGATTTTATCTTGTCACTTTTAAGCCCAGGGTCGAACTCAGGGAAGTGGGGTTCAAGTCGAGTTTCTACGTTTTCCTTAAAACGCGTCTCTTCCGTTCGTTTATTCTATTTTTTGGTATTTTTCTTATTTAGGTTTTTTTCTGGTAATCCTTGTTCTTGAGGCACACCCTCAAAATTGTGTCCTTGGCTTTTAGCCAAAACAGAGTTTCAAAACACGTCTTGCTACTTGCAAGACGGGGGTACCTGCAAATCAAAGATTATCTTTTTACTTTTATACCTTTTTTTTATCTTTTTACTAAGGAAGCTATCAGATAGAAAGTAAATATAGTAGCTATAGATATATATACATATAAAGGGGTGGGGGTGGAGGTGACGTTGGAGTGTAGCACTATGTCGAGTCAGCCGACGTCTAGAGAGACGCAACCAACACGACTAGGTGCCGCGTGGAGTGTGGATGGAGGATGGATGATGTATGGGACCACGCTTTTTTGTACGCGTGTATCAGGGAATATCAGCAACTGGTGCAGATATCCCCGCGATACAGCGTATAATAAATAACGTGAAAATATATGTACATATGTATGTATATAAATGTATAAGTATATATGTATAGATATATATAGATATATATATATATATATATATATATATATATGTATGTATATATGTATATAGCTATGTATATATGTATATAAGTATATATATATAATACTATATAGATATATATATATATATATGTATATAAGTATATATGTATCTAGATATATATATGTATATATATATGTGTATATGTATAAGTATATATATATAATACTATATAGATATATATATATATATGTATATAAGTATATATGTATCTAGATATATATGTATATATATATGTGTATATGTATAAGTATATAGATATGTATATATATATATATGTATATGAGTATGTGTATATATATATATATATATATATATATTATATATGTATATGCATATATATATTATATTATATGTATGTATACATAACTATATAGATATACTATGTATATATAAGTATATATATATATAGATATATGTATATGTATATATATATATATATATATGTATGTATGTATATAAGTTACTATTAGTGTGTGAGTGTGTGTGTCGGTGAATGGGTGTGTGTGTGTTGCTGTAAGTGAAAAAAAAGAGAGAGAGAGAGAGAGAGAGATAGAGAATTCGTGAGAGAGAGAGAGCGGCAGACAGAGAGGGAGCGGGCGGCAGAGAGGGCGGACGCGCGCGGGAGAGATCAGCAAAGAGAGAGCGGGCGAGAGAGCTGGTGATGGCGTGAGTTAAGACGTCTGTGGATGGCGGCAGACGTCTTGGAGCCGCGTCGTCTGCAGGCGGCGCCCGACGTCTGATGGTCGCGGATGCACGGGGGCGTACTCGCGCAGAGGAGATGAGGAGTCTGCGTCGACCTGCTGCGAGCGCGGAGGCTCGCGACAGTGCGCGCGGGGCTCTGTGGGTGCTGGCAGGGAGGCGGGAAGGGGCCTGGCCGGCCGCTGCAGTGCGCGCAGCGGCCTGTCGCGGGTGGAATTGCAGAGGCGACAGAGCAGAGGCGGAGACGGGGAAGTGCCCTGCAGGCGCGCGCGGAGAGCTGAGCGCCTGCGGGGAAGGTCGCGGAGGTGCGAGGGGAGGTTCTGCAGTGGTCGCGGAGGGTCGCGGGGGTCGGCGCGAGGAGGCCTGGCCGCTGCAGTGCGCGCAGCGGCCTGCTGCGGCTGCAACTGTGGCGTGGACAGAACGGAGACGGAGGCGGGGAACGGGCCTGCAGGCGCGCGCGGAGGGTTGCGGGGGTCGGCGCGAGGAGGCCTGGCCGCTGCAGTGCGCGCAGCGGCCTGCTGCGGCTGCAACTGTGGCGTGGACAGAACGGAGACGGAGGCGGGGAACGGGCCTGCAGGCGCGCGCGGAGGGTTGCGCGCCTGCGGGGAAGGTCGCGGAGGAGGCGGGGGTGCTGCTGCTGCTGCTGTCGACGCTGGGCTGCTGCTGCTGCTGCTGCTTCAAGCTTCGGACCTTGAAGCGGCAGCAATGGCGTGGATATGCAAACGAAGAGAAAAGAACACACCACGCCCACCGGCTCGTTGAAGAGCTGGGCGGTGGTGCTCCCACTGTGGTGGTGTGCACCACAGTGGGTTCTCCTGCTCGTCGGGTGCCTCCTCGACGGAGGGCCGGCGTATGGGAGGGGAGAGCGGGTGCGAAGGTGGTTGCGGGTTCGAGTTGCTGCAGCAGCTGCGTATTGCAGCAACGTCTCCCCCTTTCGTCGCGAGGAAGAGCTGCGGCTTTATAGAGGAGGAGAGCATGGCGGGGAGGCATGGCAGCAGCAGGGAGAGGCGTTGGAGAGTGGCTGCTGCAGGGAGAGGCGCGGGAAGGACAGCAGGGAGAGGCGCGTGGCGTTGCATGCGGCTGCGGGAGAGGCGCATGGCGTGGACTAAATTCAGCCGCGGGAAGAAGAAAAACCGTGGGAAGAAGAAAGAAAGATGAAAATAAAATATGGAGAGGGGACTTTTGCAAAGAGATACTTGAAGAAAAATGTAAAAATGCAAGCCATTTATTCCATTCTCTTCTCCTCTCAATTAAATGCATGCATGCAAGCGTTTTTACAAATGCAACTACAGGATTATAATATACATAGTTAATGCTAGAAAATAGCATAAGAAGGCGTTCTTATAGGCGTGTTTTGAGGTGCAAACATATACCCCCATGCCTATCTTTTGCTAGTCCCTAGCAAAACCGTATTTAGAAATGATCTTAAGCTGAAGATTTTCTTCTGAGATGATATCGGTGTGTTTATTATCGGATATTGTGAGAACCAATTGTAGAGAAGATTACCAGTACTTTAAGTCTCACATGACATAGATCATCTCTCAACTAACCAGGACTCTTGATATTTAAACCTTAAGTACGATTTCCAGGACCCAGGAGGTTTTTGCCGTACTCGAGAGCTCAAGAGGCTATGGTTTGTGCATAGTGAAGGATCAAGACTGACCATATGAACATTAAGACTCAATCCCAGGGTTTCACGAATTTTTAAGTACAGGTTGGTCCCAGTTTCAGCTCATGTCTTCGAATTGACCCTTAAGATGATGACGGAAAACTCAACTCCCATTTTCTGATTTTTTTTTTTTTTTTTTTTTTTTTTGACTCACCGAAAAACAAAGTATACAGACATTTATGAGATATACTGACTCTTTTAAAACATCTCTTTTCTGATTTTTTTTTTTTTTTTTTTTTTCGAAACACGTGTCAGTATATCTCTTACAACACATTTTGAAGCACACTTTTTTTTTTTTTTTTTTTGGTGGGAGAGTTTCTTTTTGTTGGAAAGAGCCACTCCTAAACACAAGACTAAAGCTTGGGATAAAAAGTCTACCTGCACGCACAGGTAAGGACTCCACCTTTCCTAATGAACACTAGGGTTGGATCTTATGTTCACCTGATCTTTCCTGATATGTGTAGTGTGAACCAAGTTTACTTAAGCTCTCAAGAAAAAACAAACCAACGAATCCTGTACTGGTGTCTCAGGTACAAGAAACGTTCTTAGTTAGGAGAGATTTTGATCTATTTCGTCAATGCTTTAAGTGAATTAAGCCGAGCCTGAGCGAATTAAGCTTCTGTGGCCTGGAAATTCTTCAAAACAGAGGTTGAATATCCATAAACACTTATTGTATTTTTGTTTCAGCTTTTAGATCATTACTAAACACCATTTATTACTAATATATATATATATTTTTTTTTTTTTCTTTTCTTTTTTCTTTTTCTTGCATATTTATAAATAGGTGGTAATTGTCTGATACCATAAAATACCCGGATCCTATGGATGCCTATCCACCCCCCCATGCCAAACAATGCTATGTCCTCATATGCATGCAAGGAAAGGCAGAGAACGGACGACAGATCGGGTAACAGGAGCTGAGGTTTAGGGTATAAATCAGGGTGGAAGGGTGGGTGGATGGTGGGTGGTGAAGAGAAAAGCGAAGTAATCGCGATAGAGGCGTGAAAAGTAATGGTGGATGGTGAGAGATTTGGCGTTTTCTGGGACGAGAGTGTCCCAGGCGGATCAGAAAACAGATCAGGAAGAGGAAGTTGGCCCTTAGATTGGCCAAGAAGGGGGGCTTTTTGGATAGATGGATCCAAAAGGGAATAGCCCCGGTGAGTAAGATGTGGGCTCAAGGTCCCAGTGTGGATTTGCAAATCCGCCTGATTTAGCGGGAAAGAAAGGGCAATCCGGTCTTCCATAGTGTGGACCGGCGGTGAGCAGCCCGGCAATGACTCAGACCACGAGGTATGGGAAGCGGAGAAAACCTCGTCAGAAGTCTGGTCAGGAGAAGGTACAGGAATAGGGAGGGATTGGGGAACGTCACAGTTTGTGTTGGTCAGGCAGTTGTCAGGTAATTTGCAGCAGTCTGAATCGGCTCCAATTAGTTCGATACACGTACTGACAGTCACGTCCTCGTCAGACGTGTCATCCTTGATGTGATCACTATCATCATAAGAGTGCGGTGCTGCAGCGGGATTAACCTGAAATCCCGAAGGAATACTCGGAGCTTGCAGAATTTGATGAACCTGTTCCTGAGAAGGTTGTACCTGTGGTTGCGGACCACAGGGTACAAAGTTTTGCGGGTTTGGAACAGGTTGGGCGGGAAAAGTGCCCTGAGATCGAGTCACCATGCTTAGTTGACTGATCTCAGCATTCTGCTGCGCCAAATGCTGAAGAGAGGTCATGTTTTCTTTATGGCGCTTTGACATTTCCGTCATCATTCGCATCAATTTATCAAGAGGTTTTGATGCGTGTTTGGTTTTCTGTACACAAGGGCCTGATGGCAGATTTGCCATAGGATTAGACTGGGCCCTTGGGATGACGGGTGCGGACGATCGCATTGGTCCACCAGCGGGGTTTCGACGCTGCGGGTTGTTGGACCATGCAAAATTGGGATGATTGTGCCACCCTGGGTTATACGTGGCAGAAAATGGGTTATTCCCCAGGGTGCAGGCATCTTCTATGCCAGAAGACGTGTCCGCATATGTGTCCGAGTACACGGAGGCTTGGTCCTCCGTGTTGAAATACTGGCTCACAGAAGCCAGTTCCACATGACTTACCGAGTCGCTTGGCGCGACACTCGATAAGGAAGGTCTTGCAGGGTTTCTCGGGATAAGCCTGGTGTTGAAAGAATTGAAATTGTGACGAAGTGGTGAGGCGGGGGTGTGTGCCATGTTTGTGGAGGAGGAGGATGATTCGGCTCTTTTTCTAGATTTATCAGTCAATACAAGCAATTCAGGGTTTTGTGACCTCCTCCCAAACATGCACTACCGCAGGAAGAATTGGGGAGATGAGAAGGGAAAAGGGATGAGAGAAATGACGCCGCAAAGGTACACTTGATTACAAATCAATACAGTCAAGTTCCTAACCTCTACAGTGTGCCCTTAGACCTAAAGATCTAAGTTACCTACTATCACGAACTACGGAACCGAATGCGAGCACCGCGGAACCACCGGGCCAGATTGAAAGGCCGTTTGCCCCAGTCTTAGACACCCGATAGCACGCGGGAACTCTCACCAGCACGTAGTCGCTACACACAGGTAGTTAGACCTCCAATCCTTAGTAAGGGTCAAGTTACTACCAGTTTTAATTAGAGGCTTAGGGTCAAGTGCTTTTGGAATGTGAAGGGCGTTGTTTATGGGTAATGCCCAAGTGATTGATTTTAAGAGTGTGTAAGAACAAGCATGCAACGGGGAAATCTCCCCGAATTGAAGTTTTTATTGGCGAATGGTTTTTAGAGTTCAGCCTTAAGTAGTATGAATTTTAGGGTTTTGCTGAATTACCAATTCAACCAATCTCCGGGTTTTTGCAAAAATACAGGTTTTCCTTCTAAAACCCAAGAAACCCTTCTTCAATTATCAGTTAGTTAATGCATGCTAAAATGCAATGGGCTACCCTAAATGGAGATTTCTAAGTGTGGATGCACGAATCAGTTTTATATCAATGTGACAGGGAGCCAAAGCACTTCAATTCAAGTGCTCCCAGTCACCAGAAATGATTTCCACACACAAGGCTTCAACCAAAAGATAAAGAAAATAAAATTTTTGGGGTTGAAGTATTCAGGATCGAATCACAGGCAAATTTGAAAAGTCGTGGTGGGGTTGGAATCAACTCAATTCCAAGTCTCCCCACCAAAAATGTGATCCTGAATTAAAGATAAGTGAGGCAAAAGAGGGATACAAGCAATCTTTTTCTTTGCCTCAAAGAATACTTCCCACGGCGAAAAATATAAGAATCAAGATTCTAGAATTTTCGCTATGCGAAGTAAGGCGGGAAATCCCGGGGCAGTGGGAGTGAAGACAACCAATCAATCAAGTGAATTTTAATCCACTTGCCCTCAAGAAATCCCAAGAAGTTTTTCTAATTTTTAGTTTTAAAATTTTTTTTTTTTTTTTGTGTGGTGGCAAGTTAACCCTAATTTGATGAGAAAAGAAAACCTACTTGTTCGGCAACGTGTGCGAAGTTCCAATGCGATGTCGGCGTCTTCACGCTCTCGTTCCCGCCTTGGATCTGCTCACGTCCTCGACTTTGTCAGCCTTCTTCTCCTTCCACCAGGTTCACCTGCACACCAAAAACAATAATACCCGTGAAGAGAGAAGAGACAAATTTAAAGGAATTGGATAGAAACTTACTCGAAAGCGCACCTCCCCGGCAACGGCGCCAGAAAAGTTATGATGGTCGGCTTGGATAGGTTATTAATATGATATTTTTATCGTTGAAATGTGTATAGTGGTTAACCTAATTCAGACCTAACCATCTCTTTACAAAATTTTTAACCTGGCCTAATTGATTTTATCTTGTCACTTTTAAGCCCAGGGTCGAACTCAGGGAAGTGGGGTTCAAGTCGAGTTTCTACGTTTTCCTTAAAACGCGTCTCTTCCGTTCGTTTATTCTGTTTTTTGGTATTTTTCTTATTTAGGTTTTTTTCTGGTAATCCTTGTTCTTGAGGCACACCCTCAAAATTGTGTCCTTGGCTTTTAGCCAAAACAGAGTTTCAAAACACGTCTTGCTACTTGCAAGACGGGGGTACCTGCAAATCAAAGATTATCTTTTTACTTTTATACCTTTTTTTTATCTTTTTACTAAGGAAGCTATCAGATAGAAAGTAAATATAGTAGCTATAGATATATATACATATAAAGGGGTGGGGGTGGAGGTGACGTTGGAGTGTAGCACTATGTCGAGTCAGCCGACGTCTAGAGAGACGCAACCAACACGACTAGGTGCCGCGTGGAGTGTGGATGGAGGATGGATGATGTATGGGACCACGCTTTTTTGTACGCGTGTATCAGGGAATATCAGCAACTGGTGCAGATATCCCCGCGATACAGCGTATAATAAATAACGTGAAAATATATGTACATATGTATGTATATAAATGTATAAGTATATATGTATAGATATATATAGATATATATATATATATATATATATATGTATGTATATATGTATATAGCTATGTATATATGTATATAAGTATATATATATAATACTATATAGATATATATATATATATATGTATATAAGTATATATGTATCTAGATATATATATGTATATATATATGTGTATATGTATAAGTATATATATATAATACTATATAGATATATATATATATATGTATATAAGTATATATGTATCTAGATATATATGTATATATATATGTGTATATGTATAAGTATATAGATATGTATATATATATATATGTATATGAGTATGTGTATATATATATATATATATATATATATATATTATATATGTATATGCATATATATATTATATTATATGTATGTATACATAACTATATAGATATACTATGTATATATAAGTATATATATATATAGATATATGTATATGTATATATATATATATATATATGTATGTATGTATATAAGTTACTATTAGTGTGTGAGTGTGTGTGTCGGTGAATGGGTGTGTGTGTGTTGCTGTAAGTGAAAAAAAAGAGAGAGAGAGAGAGAGAGAGAGAGATAGAGAATTCGTGAGAGAGAGAGAGCGGCAGACAGAGAGGGAGCGGGCGGCAGAGAGGGCGGACGCGCGCGGGAGAGATCAGCAAAGAGAGAGCGGGCGAGAGAGCTGGTGATGGTGTGAGTTAAGACGTCTGTGGATGGCGGCAGACGTCTTGGAGCCGCGTCGTCTGCAGGCGGCGCCCGACGTCTGATGGTCGCGGATGCACGGGGGCGTACTCGCGCAGAGGAGATGAGGAGTCTGCGTCGACCTGCTGCGAGCGCGGAGGCTCGCGACAGTGCGCGCGGGGCTCTGTGGGTGCTGGCAGGGAGGCGGGAAGGGGCCTGGCCGGCCGCTGCAGTGCGCGCAGCGGCCTGTCGCGGGTGGAATTGCAGAGGCGACAGAGCAGAGGCGGAGACGGGGAAGTGCCCTGCAGGCGCGCGCGGAGAGCTGAGCGCCTGCGGGGAAGGTCGCGGAGGTGCGAGGGGAGGTTCTGCAGTGGTCGCGGAGGGTCGCGGGGGTCGGCGCGAGGAGGCCTGGCCGCTGCAGTGCACGCAGCGGCCTGCTGCGGCTGCAACTGTGGCGTGGACAGAACGGAGACGGAGGCGGGGAACGGGCCTGCAGGCGCGCGCGGAGGGTTGCAGGGGTCGGCGCGAGGAGGCCTGGCCGCTGCAGTGCGCGCAGCGGCCTGCTGCGGCTGCAACTGTGGCGTGGACAGAACGGAGACGGAGGCGGGGAACGGGCCTGCAGGCGCGCGCGGAGGGTTGCGCGCCTGCGGGGAAGGTCGCGGAGGAGGCGGGGGTGCTGCTGCTGCTGCTGTCGACGCTGGGCTGCTGCTGCTGCTGCTGCTTCAAGCTTCGGACCTTGAAGCGGCAGCAATGGCGTGGATATGCAAACGAAGAGAAAAGAACACACCACGCCCACCGGCTCGTTGAAGAGCTGGGCGGTGGTGCTCCCACTGTGGTGGTGTGCACCACAGTGGGTTCTCCTGCTCGTCGGGTGCCTCCTCGACGGAGGGCCGGCGTATGGGAGGGGAGAGCGGGTGCGAAGGTGGTTGCGGGTTCGAGTTGCTGCAGCAGCTGCGTATTGCAGCAACGTCTCCCCCTTTCGTCGCGAGGAAGAGCTGCGGCTTTATAGAGGAGGAGAGCATGGCGGGGAGGCATGGCAGCAGCAGGGAGAGGCGTTGGAGAGTGGCTGCTGCAGGGAGAGGCGCATGGCGTTGCATGCGGCTGCGGGAGAGGCGCATGGCGTGGACTAAATTCAGCCGCGGGAAGAAGAAAAACCGTGGGAAGAAGAAAGAAAGATGAAAATAAAATATGGAGAGGGGACTTTTGCAAAGAGATACTTGAAGAAAAATGTAAAAATGCAAGCCATTTATTCCATTCTCTTCTCCTCTCAATTAAATGCATGCATGCAAGCGTTTTTACAAATGCAACTACAGGATTATAATATACATAGTTAATGCTAGAAAATAGCATAAGAAGGCGTTCTTATAGGCGTGTTTTGAGGTGCAAACAAGCGCACACCCAGACGTATTAAAGCAGTGCACGTTCTAAGCGTGCTATCTTCATGCAATCAGGACCACTGATTAATGTTAAGAACCGAGACATCAAACACTTTTTAAGATGTCTGGGAGTTGGTCCAGACATCTGGATGCCTTCCCAGACGTCTGGAAATAAATTTTTGCATGCGTACGACAACGAGTCTGCGCGCGTGTTTGTGCAAACTGAAACCCACCGACCTGCAGGTGCTTTTTCTCCCCCCCCACGCCTTCAAATACCCCTTCCCTCTCCCTCACCCACCACCCCACCATCTCCTCCTTCTTCCAGAGTGAGCGTGAGAGAGAGAGAGCGAGAGTAGCAGCTGCTGCCGTGTGCATGCGGAGAGGAAGAGGTGCAGCGAGAGGGGAGAAGGGCGAGGGCGCACGAAGAAGAGAGAGCGAGCTCGCCAGAGCAGCTCAGGGCCGGTCGACGGGCGCACAGAGGAGCGTAGTGCTGGGGAGGTTACCCCGGTGCTGCTGCAGCTCAGGCAGTAGGCGGGCGAGCGCGACGCTGCCGTGCGCAGTAGGGAGAAGGCGAGGAGGTTCTGATTTTGGGAAATTTTCCCAGAATCAGACGTCTGGACCTACGTCCAGACGACGCAGGCGACATCTAAAGGGAGCTCCAGACGTCTGAGAGGTACGTATTCCTTCCTCTGTTTCCTTTTGCGGATACGGCCATGTAGGCCATTCGGCTGAAAGTTCTATCTCACGCCGTGTTAAGAGTGTTTTACGTACACGTGCAGGTTTCGCTTTGGGAAGGCGCGGGACACACCTTCCCACACGATTCAAACGTCTGGGTACAGCACCAGACGGCGGAGAGCGTCTCCAGACGTCCGGAGAGGTGGTCGAACATCTGGAACTGGGTCCAGACGATTCAGCAGGATCCCTGGACGTTTAAGGAGTAGCGTAGAGTGAGGTATGACCTGAACCACCTTTTAAGACGTCTGGAAGGTGTTCCAGACGTCTGATTTGAGTCAGAGTTGTCATTTTTGACCCGTTTAGGGTCCGTTCGAGGTCCGATTTTCACGTTTGGGATTTCGTTCTTCTCAGAATTAGTTCCTCTACTTGTTTAGAATACTTGTATCCTATTCTAAGTGATTCCGTGTGATTGATCCTTGTGTTAGGACCTCGTCCCGTTGCGGCTTTGGGAGTTGCAGAGGCACGTGGACCTGCCGATCACACCCCCATTATTCCCGATTTTGCGGGTAGAGTGGCTCCCCTTAATTACCTACAAACATAAATGCATCTCTGAAATAAAGGATAGATTCCTAGGGTATGGCATGAATCCTAAGACCGCAAAACTAGATTGAATGATAGATCCTAGGGTATGGCATGAATCCTAGGACCTGAAAACTAGATTGAATGATAGATCCTAGGGTATGACATGAATCCTAGGACTTGAAAACTAGATTGAATGATAGATCCTAGGGTATGGCATGAATCCTAGGAACAGAAACACTAAAACGAATGTCTTGAATAAGTAGATAGAATAATGATAATTGCCTGTAATTAGATAACAGCTGCCTGTGAAATGTAGAGTACTACTGCTAGTAACTGCTTCATGTATTCCTGTTGTTTGGAAATTAAAATTGAGCTGCTTGTATATAAATTGATATTAAATGTTGGAGACACGAGCTAAATGTGAATGAAACTGAAATGATGAAACCTAGTATGGATTGGTCTGAGAAATATGAGCATGAACCCTACGGGAAATTAGGAGAACTCCTGGAAAATAAATAGAGTGGAACTGGGAAAGTGGATAGGAAAGCGAGCCGGCCCTTGAGTACGGAGTACCAAGGAGAGCGACTGTCCCCCTGTTTAGTGCAGAGCGGAGCTGGCCACCCCAGGGACCCGGGGTTAGGTCTGGCCACGTTGTACTGACTTTTGACCCTCGTGTACACAGTACCGGGGAGAGCTACTAGTGTAGGGAGAGAGCTAGCCACCCCACGAGCCCCGGGGTTCAGTTAGCCATCCTACACCGACTTGTTAGGCCCACTGGGCAAACCAGGGTAGTCAGGCGAGGGTGCGTGGACTGTGGAGGGGCAAGACCCCTATTTGGTTACTGTGGAGGGGCTGGACCCATGTTACTGAGAGGGCTCTGTCCTATACTAGTTCCGTGCTGTGCTTTGGGCGCACCCGTTAACGGAAACGACTGACCGCATGTCAGTGCGGGGTAGCTACCGATGCATTTATCGCACGTACCGTAGTCACCGTTACGTCTATCAGGGACCTTGGGGTGGTTGACTGAGGGTAGGACCACCACGGGGGACTCTCCCAGCCAGGAGAGCATCACGTGCTACTTCTACTTTTCGGAAAAGACTGCAATCAAGATCGTTCCCACGAGGAACATTCGAGATCAAGAGAATGATCTAAGAAATAATTCAAGAAAGAGTAAATAGAGGAATAAAGGAAGAAATTAAAAACAACAGCTACTTGTCCACCCTTACTGTTTTCTTAGCTAGCCGGTTGCCACTCTACTTAACATTTCACCGACGTGTCACATTTGTCACCTTTTTCAGGACCAGGCGTTGAGCAGCCAGAGCCTGCGGCTGCAGAGGGTGCTGGGCCTAGTAGAGCCCAGTAGTTGTACTTTGTTGTACCATTTTTATGTAGTGGTGAGTATTTCTGTTTCACTTGTACTCTTTTATTGTAAACTTCATATTTCTGTACCTATTTTTAATTCTCTACTGTTGTGGTGGTATGTACTGTAGTAGTTCGTTTCTTTACTACTGTACTCTTGTTACTGTTAGTTACATGCATGGTGAATGTGATTTATTTTACTGCTTTTTGGTTACTTTCTTGTTGGACGACTGGGTCTTGGGATCAGTCGAGTCGGTCTGATTCTCGTGTCCTGTAGGGATTCGGGAACCGGGTCGTAACAAGATGGTATCAATGCAAGGTCGTCCCGAGAAGTGAACCAACTGGCTGGAAAATAACCACTTCACGTGCCTGTCACTAGACTAGCCACCACAACGTACCTTTTGACATCTGTTTGAGACTTCTTCGTTGAATATCTATTCGTATTGACGTCTTCTCTGTTCCGTGTTCGCGTCTCCTTGCAGGAGATGCCTCGACGAGAAGGTAGCGAGGTGGGCTGCAGACGCGGCCAAGGACGAGGTCGGAGGGGCAGGCGCGTTGAGCCCGACGCCTCAGTGGACCAACCACTACTCCCAGGCATCCAGACCTAGGACCTCGCCCAGCTGATACGGGACATCGTGCAGGAGGAGCTTTACCCACCGCCACGAGCACCTCTCCCTGGGGCTGCGGAGGGGGCGTCCTCTGTGGGATCACGAGATAGACACGGCGCTGGACGCGAGAGAGAGGGTGGGCCACCACCACCCCCACTTTCCTCCGGCACTTCCGAGCACGAGGTTTCTTTACTTGGAGGCGCACCAGCATCTCCACTTCAGTGCCACTTTGAGCTTTTCGGACAGTTCTGGAAGCTGAAGCCCCCCTCCTTCAAGGGGGATGAGGACCCGACCGAAGCAGAGGACTGGCTCGAACAGATCGAGAAGGTTTTTGACACCCTTCTCCCCCTTGTGGAGTGCCGCATGGCCTTTGCCATGTACCAGCTGGAGAGCGCGGCACACAGGTGGAGGGCTATTAAGGGTCAGGAGAGGGACGAGCCGACTTGGGACCAGTTTGTCACCCTCTTCTGGGAGCAATACTTCCCCCAGGCATGGAAAGACCAGAGGAGGTGGGAGTTCCACACTCTCTGCTAGGCGACGATGACCGTGAGCGCGTACCGTACGCGTTTCCTAAAGCTGTCTCATTTCGCAGTGACAGCCGTGGCTACTGAGGAGGAGCGCCTTTGGAGGTTCACCGAGGGGCTCCGGCCTGCTATTCGGGGGTATGTCAAACCCGTGAAGTTGCCTACATTCTCGAGGGTGGTGGAGGCAGCTATAACGTACGGAGAGACCAACTCCTCCACACGTGACACTGAGAGCAGGCGGAGGTGGCCCTACTAGCCGGACCTCTCACAGGGCCGATGAGAGAGGAGGCACATGGCGCCCGCAGGAGAGCCATTACGCTTTGCAGGGCCATCAGTGGCCTTTGGGGGCCAACGACAGGGGCCAGCTGCTAGCACCAGACCCCCGCCCAGCCGTCAGCAGGGACCCACTGAGGGTGGGAGTCGAGTCCCCCTTTGCTACCAGTGTGGCCAACCGAGCCACATCAGGAGGGACTGCTCGTCTAGGGCTGGAGGTCAGCAGATGCTTCCCGCTTCGAGCACTGGAGGGCAAGCAGGAGGCCGCGGTTTCCAGGCGCGAGGAGGAGGATAGCAGTCGCGGGGAGGGTACCGGCCAATGGCAACCCGTCTGATGCAGAGTGTGGCTGCTTCCTCCGCACCTAGGGCTAAGGGGCGTATCAACGCCTAGACACACAGGGATGCCAGAGCTTCGGGATCAGTGGTGGCAGGTATGATTTCAGTTTCCGGCAGACTTGTTTACACGCTTTTCGATTTCAGCGCTACGCACTCGTTTGTCGCTACCAGTTTTGCGGTTAGCTTGGGGTAGGACTGTATGTTGTTAGAGGATCTGTTCATGATCAGAGATCCGAGTGGTCAACTGTTTGTAGCTGAGGAGGTGTACACAGGTTGTGAGGTCAGTGTTTGGGGACACAGCCTTCCCGCTAACCTGATTATGATACAGATGGAGGACTTTGGCGTAATTCTGGGAATGAATTGGTTGTTCGCTTACCATGCCTTGGTGGACTACTTTGAGAGGAAGATCGTCTTCTCCATACCGGAGTTGCCTTCTTTCGAGTTCCATGGGTAGCCAGTGGACGGAGGCTTCAGGTGCATTTCTGCACTTCGGGCGGCGAGACTTTTGAGCCCGGGGTGTGAGGGCTTCCTAGCTTGTGTGGTGGCGGAGCCCATCCCTGTGGCAGACTTCCAAAGTATCCCGGTGGTCAGAGAGTACCCCGACGTGTTCCCAGATGAGTTTCCAAGACTACCGCCTGAGCGCGAGATCGAGTTTGAGATCTCACTGGTACCGGGGACTAGGCCCATCTCCACAACACTGTACAGGATGGCACCACTTGAGCTGTGAGAGCTCAAGTCTCAGTTGCAGGATCTTCTGGAGAAGGGCTTTATGACGCCCAGTGCGTCTCCATGGGGAGCCCCAATATTGTTCGTAAAGAAGAAGGATGGTACCCTACACCATTGTGTGGACTACAGACAGCTGAATAGGGTCACCATCAAGAACAGGTATCCGGTGCCAAGGATTGATGACTTGTTTGACCAGCTACAAGGTGCCACGGTATTCTCCAAGATCGACTTGAGGTCTGAATACCACCAGTTGAGGATCAAGGACGCAGACTTCTCCAAGATAGCTTTCCGCACCTGGTACGGACACTAAGAGTTTCTGGTCATGCCGTTTGGGCTAACCAATGCCCCCGCTGCCTTCATGGATTTGATGAACCGAGTGTTTAGACCGTACTTGGACCAGTTCATGGTGGTATTTATTGATGATGTGCTCATCTATTCTCGAGATCAAACGCAGCATGGACAGCACTTGCGGATGGTTTTGGACACACTGAGATAACGTAGGTTGTACGCCAAATATAGCAAGTGTGAGTTCTGGTTGAGGGAGGTGACCTTCTTGGGTCATGTGATCTCCGGGGATGGCTTGGCTGTGGACCCAGCCAAGGTTGAGGCAATGCTCAGGTGAGAGAGACCGCGTACAGTTACTGAGATCCGCAGTTTCTTGGGACTGGTGGGCTACTACAGGCGGTTTATTAGGGGCTTCTCGCAGATTGTACGTCCTATGACACAACTGACCTAGAAGGATGTGCCCTTTACTTGGACAGACGCTTGCGAGGCGTGTTTTCAGGAGCTGAAGGAGAGGTTGACTTCGGCTCCCGTGCTCACCATCCCAAACAGTAGTGGCGGGTTCATTGTGTACACGGATGCCTCTTTGCAGGGGCTAGGGGTTGTGCTCATGCAGAGGGGTCACGTTGTCGCTTACTCTTCGCGGCAACTGAAGCCCCATGAGCATAGCTACCCTACCCACGACATGGAGCTAGCAGCTGTCGTCTTCGCGCTGAAGACTTGGAGGCACTACTTGTATAGTGAGACCTTTGATATTTTCACAGATCATAAGAGACTCAGATACTTGTTTGTTCAGAAGGAGCTCAACATGAGACAGAGACGTTGGTTGGAGCCCCTGAAGGACTATGACTGCAGCATTTCCTACCACCCGGGAAAGGCCACGTGGCGGCTGACGCCTTGAGCCGGAAGGCGCCCGCCCACGTGGCCAGTTTACAGGCGCAGAGCTGGAGCCTCATGGAGAAGATGGGCAGTTGGCAGCCCCTAGAGTTACTGGGGCACTGTGGGGCAGTGATGGTGACACGACAGATGAGGCTAGAGCTGATAGACCGCATCATCACTGGACAGATGGCCGACCCATACTTACAGGCATTGCGTGACAAAGTGCTGTCAGGAGACCCTGGAGACTTCTCTTTTACGGACCAAGTACTGTGCATGAGGGGACGTTTGTGCATTCCCAGGGACGAGGAGCTATTGAGAGAGCTCTTGACTGAGGCACACGGTTCCAGGTTCACCATACACCCCGAAAACACAAAGATGTACCATGATTTGAGATGCAACTTTTGGTGGAGGGGAATGAAGCAGGATGTAGGCGAATTCGTACAGCAGTGTTTAGTGTGCCAGCAGGTGAAGGTCGAGCATCAGAGGCCTGTAGGGCCGTTGCAGCAACTTCCAGTGCCAAAGTGGAAGTGGGAGAGCATCACCATGGACATGGTGGTGGGCTTGCCCGTTACCCAGCGAGGACATGACGCAGTCTTGGTGATCGTTGACAGATTGACAAAGACGGCACGTTTCTTGCTGATCCGAGTCACCTTGGGACCAGCACAGCTGGCAGAGAGGTATATCCATGACATGGTACGTCTACACGGAGTTCCGTAGGAGATCGTATCAGACCGGGATACCCGTTTTACATCCCAATTTTGGGCTGAGTTTCAGCAGGCCCTGGGGATGTGGTTGAGGTTCAGTACAGCATACCACCCCCAGACGGACGGACAGTCTGAGCGCACGATACAGACACTTGAGGACCTTTTGCGTGCTTGTGTACTGGACTGGAGGGGCTCTTGGGAGGAGCACTTGCCCCTGGCGGAGTTTGCATATAATAACAGTTATCACTCGAGCATCGGCATGGCACCCTACGAGGCTCTGTACGGACGAAGGTGTACGGCACCCTTGAGTTGGGTTGAGGTGGGGACCAAGTGGGAGGTTGGCCCCAGGCTGGTCCGGCAGATTCAGGAGATGATCGAGCAGATTCACAGGCGACTCCGCACTGTCAGGAGCAGACAGAAGAGCTATGCAGATCGGAAACGCAGAGAGGTACAGTTTGAGGTTGGGGACCACGTCTTCTTTTGTGTTTCACCATGAAGGGCCTGCAGCAGTTTGGGGTGAGAGGGAAGCTCACACAGAGGTTCGTGGGACCCGTTGCTTACAGGCTTTCCCTCAGCCCCAACCTTCTGGTGTGCACGACGTGTTCCACGTGTCCAACCTCAGGAAGTACGTCGCCAATCCCAGTCACGTCCTGGAGCCACGAGAGCGTCGAGGCAGGTGACGACCTGACCTACCCCGAGCAGCCAGTGCAGATTCTCGACAGAGCCATTCGGAGTCTGAGACGGAAGCAAGTGCCCCTGGTGAAGGTTTTGTGGAGGAGCCAGCGGTACGAGTAGGCTACCTGGGAGCCTGAGGCGGCTATGCGGGGGCAGTACCAGGAGCTATTTGAGAGTACGTCTTTTCGGACCGGCTTCGGTCTTCTTTGAGTTTGTTATGCGTATATTGTTCTTTTTCTGCACCCTAGTTAGCGCAAGTTTCGGGAACGAAACTTCCTTTGAGTTTGTTATGTTGTTAAGAACCGAGACATCAAACGCTTTCGAAGACATTTGGGAGTTGGTCCAGACGTCTGGTCAGATGTCTAGATGCATTCCCAGACGTCTGGAAATAAATTTTCGTGTGCGTACGATTGCGAGTCCGCCCGCGTGCGTGCACAAACTGAAACCCGCCGACCTGCAGGTGCTTTTTCTCCCCCCCACGCCTTCAAATACCCCTTCCCTCTCCCTCACCCACCACCCCACCATCTCCTCCTTCTTCCAGCGTGAGCGTGAGAGAGAGAGAGAGAGCAAGAGCAGCAGCTGCTGCCGAGTGCGTGCGGAGAGGAAGAGGTGCAGTGAGAGGGGAGAAGAGGGAGGGCATGCGAAGAAGAGAGAGCGAGCTCGCCGGAGCAGCTCGGGGTCGGCCGACGGGTGCGTAGAGGAGCGTGGTGCTGGGGAGGTTACCTCGGTGCTGCTACAGCTCAAGCAGCAAGCAGGTGAGTGCAGCGCGGCCATGCGCAGCAGGGAGAAGGCGAGGAGGTTTTGATTATGGGAAATTTTCCCAGAATCAGACGACTGGACCTACGTCCAGATGACATAGGCGACGTCTGGAGGGAGCTCCAGACGTCTGAGAGGTACATATTCCTTCCTCCGTTTCCTTTTGCGGATACGGCCATGCAGGCCGTTCCACCGAAAGTTCTGTCTCACACCGTGTTAAGAATGTTTTGCGTACACATGCAGGTTTTGCTTTGGGAAGGCGCGAGACACAACTTCCCATGCGATTCAGACGTCTGAGCACAGCACCAGATGGCAGAGAGCATCTCCAGACGTCCGGAGAGGTGGTCGAACATCTGGAATAGGGTCCAGATGGTTCAGCAAGATCCCTGGACGTCTGAGGAGCAGCGCAGAGTGGGGTATCACCTGGACCACCTTTAAGACGTCTGGAAGGTGTTCCAGACGTCTGATTTGAGTCAGAGTTGCCATTTTTGACCCGTTTAGGGTCCGTTCGAGGTCCGATTTTCGTGTTTGAGATTCCGTTCTTCTCAGAATTAGTTTCTCTACTTGTTTAAAATACTTGTATCCTGTTGTAAGCGATTCCTTGTGATTAATCCTTGTGTTAGGACCTCATCCCATTGAGGCTTTGGGGGTTGCAGAGGCACGTGGACCTGCCGATTACTCTCCCATTACTCCTGGTTTTGCTGGTTGAGTGGCTCCCCTTAATTACTTACAAACATAAATGCATCCCTGAAATAAAGGATAGATTCCTAGGGTATGGCATAAATCCTAGGACCAGAAAACTAGATTGAATGATAGATCCTAGGGTATGGCATGAATCCTAGGACCTGAAAACTAGATTGAATAATAGATCCTAGGGTATGGCATGAATCCTAGGACTTGAAAACTAGATTGAATGATAGATCCTAGGGTATGGCATGAATCCTAGGAACAGAAACACTGAAATGAATGTCTTGAATACCGGAATTGCAGTCTTGGATAAGTAGATAGAATAATGATAATTGCCTGTAATTGGATAGCAGTTGCCTGTGAAATGTAGAGTACTACTGCTAGTAACTGCTTCATGTATTCCTGTTGTTTGGAAATTAAAATTGAGCTGCTTGTATATAAATTGATATTAAATGTTGGAGACACGGGCTAAATGTGAATGAAATTGAAATGATGAAACCTAGTATGGCTTGGTCTGAGAAATATGAGCATGAACCCTACAGGGAATTAGGAGTAGAACTCCTGGAAAATAAACAGAATGGAACTGGGAAAGTGGATGGGGAAGTGAGTCGGCCCTTGAGTACGGAGTACCAAGGAGAGCGACTGTCCCCCTATTTAGTGCAGAGCGAAGCTAGCCACCCCAGGGACCCGAGGTTAGGTCTGGCCACTTTGTAACAACTTTTGGCCCTCGCGTACACAGTACCGGGGAGAGCTACTAGTGTAGGGAGAGAGCTAGCCACCCCACGGGCCCCGGGGTTCAACTAGCCGTCCAACACCGACTTGTTAGGTCCACTAGGCAGACCAGGGTCGTCAGGCGAGGGTGCGCAGACTGTGGAGGGGCAAGACCCCTATTTGGTTACTGTGGAGGGGCTGGACCCCTGTTACTGAGAGGGCTCTGCCCTATACTGGTTCCGTGCTATGCTTTGGGTGCACCCGTTAATGGAAACGACTGACCGTGTGTCAGTGCGGGGTAGCTACCCGTGCGTTTATCGCACGTGCCGTAGTCACCATTACGTCTGTCAGTGACCTTGGGGTGGTTGACTGAGGGTAGGACCACCACGGGGGACTCTCCTGGCCAGGAGAGCATCACGTGCTACTTCTACTTTTCGGAAAAGACTGCAATCAAGATCGTTCCTACGAGGAACATTCAAGATCAAGAAAAAGATCTGAGAAATAATTCAAGAAAGAGTAAATAGAGGAATAAAGGAAGAAATTAAAAACAACAGCTACTTGTCCACCCTTACTGTTTTCTTAGCTAGCCGGTTGCCACTCTACTCAGCATTTCGCTGACGTGTCACATTTGTCACCTTTTTCAGGACCAGGTGTTGAGCAGCCAGAGCCTGCGGCTGCAGAGGGTGCTGGGCCAAGTAGAGCCTAGTAGTTGTACTTTGTTGTACCATTTTTCTGTAGTGGTGAGTATTTTTATTTCACTTGTACTCTTTTATTGTAATCTTCATATTTCTGTACCTATTTTTAATTCTGTACTGTTGTGGTGGTATGTACTGTAGTAGTTCGTTTCTTTACTGCTGTACTCTTGTTACTGTTAGTTACATGCATGGTGAATGTGATTTATTTTACTGCTTTTTGGTTACTTTCTTGTTGGACGACTGGGTCTTGGGATCAGTCGAGTCAGTCCGATTCTCGTGTCCTGTAGGGATTCGGGAATTGGGTCGTAATAGTCAACAATCGAATGAAGGACGAGCGAGGTCGCTGCTGCATGCACGAGCACAGCTACGAGCGTCAGCAGTGGGTGCGAGTCCTTTAGTAACACTTGCGGTGGGGCTTTAGCGAAGAATTAAATGTCGATATTGACTTTAGATGACGAAAATCTCTTCTCCACTATGAAAAGGGACCTACCCCTCCCCTTTGCATCCATCTTCTACCTAAGAGTTTCCACCACTTTATAGAGCTCCCAAGCAAGGTTGTGAAGATGCCCACCCGCCAGTGGAAGTCCCTCCACCGTCGTGGCTGTCTCAATGCCATCCATTGCCTCGCGTTTAGTTTCAATTGTTAATAGTTGTAGTTCATCTATTTTATTTAATCATTCATCTATATTGTGTTGATCATAACATTTGATAGTCAATAGATCTTTGATATATTATTCTCATATGTTTATCATGGATTTCTAACCTTATCTCTCTCTCCCTTTCTCTCTCTCTCTTCTTCTCTAGTTTGCAAGTGAACAAATCGACATATATTTGTGACATATAAGCGAATAACTGATCCGATTCCACACCTCCTTATGTTCGATACTTAGACTCACGTCCGATATTTTTATTTAAATTGATGTCGTAAAACGTGCTACAATGAGCGACTTTACACAAATGCGTCATTCGACATCAGTAACCTTGTGCAACTAGTCTTGCCTTATTTCTAGTTATTGTTCCATTTTCATCTAATACCCATTTGGTTCCAATTAATGATCAATTTTCAGGTTGTGGAACTAAGTCCCATACTTCATTTCTTTCAAATTGTTTTAATTTCTCTTCGATAGCAAATATCCATGAATCATCTTTAAGAGCTTCTACAACATTTTTAGGTTCCACTTGAGATACAAAGGCGTTAAAAGCAAAATTATTCAATTGACTTCGAGTTTTAACGGTATCTTTTTTTTCTCCAATTACAAGATCTTTTGGATAATTTTTATCAAATTTCCATTCATTAGGAAAATTATATATATTATTTTATTTTACATTTGATACGTCAAGAAAGTGATTGTCATCTTCTTCATTATCACTTAGATTTTCTTGACTAAGTGTTGGTGGATCTTCATTAAATTTTACATGAAGAGTTTCTTCAACATTAATGTTTTCTTATTAAATACACGATATGTCATACTTCTTGTTGAATATCCAATGAACATACATTATTGTCCATTAGGTTCAACTTATCTAAATTTTCCTTAGTATTAAGAATATATCATTTACTTCCAAACACTTTAAAGTAATTTATTCTAGGTCTTTTATCAAAGTATAATTCATAAGAAGTTTTATTAGTGATCTAATTAGCACCCTATTTAGTACATAACATGCAATATCTGTTGCTTCTGCCCAACAATATTTAGGTAATCCAGACTCTATAAGTAGAGTTCTAGCACATTCTTGTAAAGTTCTATTTTTTCGTTCAACTTTTGTTGTGGTGCTCTAGGAAAAGAAAATTCATATTTAATTCCATGTTCTTCACAATAATTAGTAAATTGTTGAATTTTAAATTCTCCTCCACAATCGAATCTTATTAGTGTTATAAAATAACATTTTTCATTTTGTATTCTTTTAGAAAATATTTTAAAATATTAAAAGACATGATTTTTGTGTTTTAAGAAATATACCCAACTAAATCTAGAATAGTCATCAATTAATACTAAGCAATACCTACAATCACTTAAACTACCAACTTTAGTTGGACCAAACAAATCTAAATGAATTAAATGTAGAAGCCTATTAGTTGAAATTTCATTCTTATTTTTAAATGAACTCCTATAATTTTGCCTAATGTACAAGCATCATATAAAGAATCTATTTTATATCGCTTGTTTGGTAATCCTTTAACAAGATTAAACTTAGCTAATTTATTCATATATCTATAATGAAGATGTCCTAATCTTCTATGTCATAAAGAAATTTCATCATTTGATACAATTAAACAATCAAAAGTGTTGTTTTTATCCATTACAACAATATAAATGTCTTTGTATCTTCTTCCTTCTAATAATACTTCTTTAGTGATTTCATCAATAATTTTAAAAATTTTGAAATTAAATGCACAACCTCAAATCCTTTATCACAAACTTGACTTACACTTAATAAATTATGCTTTAGACCTTTAACTGATACAACATTATTAAAAGAAGATTTACCTTTTCCATTGGTTCTAGTACCAACAATTTTACAATTATGATTATTTCCAAATGTAACCATGCCTCCATCCTTGAATTCCAGATGAGTGAATAAACCTTGACTGCCAGTCATATGTTTTGAACATCCACTGTCCATGACCCATTTGCCCTTTGAATCCAACAAAAATTTGAGTAGGCCTTTTCCTTAACACTTTGAATCCATCTTTTGATTTATGATAAATCCATTCCTTGTAATCAACATCTTTTCTTCCTACAAAATAAGAATTCAAAACATTCTTTGGTACTCGTATTCTTTTGGGTCCAACAACAAAAGTTTCCTTCCATTCCTTTTGTGGAAAGAAAGAAATTCCTTTCTTTCCATTTTGACTAAGAAAATGATCATTACTAGACGAATATGAGAAATTAGAAAAGCCAAGACCATTTTTATCATTTTTAGGTCTTTGCAAAGCAAGTAATTTATCAAGATTTTCTCTTCCTTTTGTAAACTTGCTAAGATCATTTACAAGTTACCCAGAAGTATTTTTCAACATAACAATATCATTTTCTAGAATAGAAATCTTATCTTTTAATGAATGAATCTCACATTTCAAAATAGAATTTTCATCACTAAGATTTTTATTTTTAGCAATTTATCCTTTATTTTCATATTTGAGCACTTTATAGGAATCATAAAGATCATAAAATGCTTCAAGTAATTCTTCAAAAAAAAAATCATATACCTCATTTTCCATTGCCATCAAGCCAAAATATGATGTTTCTTCATTTGTTGAAGTATCATCTTCACCTTCACTTGAGCTTAATTCAGAATCATTCTAAGATGCTTGCAAAGATTTCTTTTTCTTGAACTTTTGTGGAAACTTCTTTGAGAATGGCTCTTTCTTCTTTTTGAAGCTTTCTTTCTTGAGAAAAGGGCAATCCTTTTTCATATGTCCAGCTTTTTTACAATTGTAGCAAGTAATAGAATCTTCTTTCTTTTCTTCCTTTCTCTTCCTAAAATTCTTTTTAGTTCTCAAGAATTTCCTAAACTTCTTAGATAACAAAGCAATATCTTTATCATCATCTGATAAGTCTTCACTTTCATCATCAACTTGAAAAGCTAATTGCTTTCTTTTTAGCTCTCACACTTTTTCTTTTGCATGATTTTACTCTCGTAAACCATCAAATTTCCGATGAGTTTCTCCATACTTAAATTTTCAACTTCATTTGCCACCTCAACAGTTGTCACTTTAGATTCAAAAACATTTGTAAGTGAACGTAAGATTTTACCTTCTAATTCACCTCTTATAAAGTTTTTTCCCAAAGCTTTAAGATTATTGACAATATCAGTGAAGTGAGAATACATAGCCTTGATTGTTTCTCCTTCCTACATTTAAACTTCTCAAATTCATTATTAAGCAAAACAATCTTTGAGTTTTTCACCTTGCTTGTTCCTTCATGAGTAACTTGGAGTGTCCTCCAAATTTCATGAGCCATAGTGCACTGAGAAATCATGTTAAATTCTTCAAGACTAAGAGAGCAATAAAGTGCATTCATAGCCTTAGAATTTAGCACTAATTATTTCTTCTAGTCATCGGTATACTATTGTAACGATCCGATTCCTGAGTCCCTACGAGACACGAGAACCGGACCGACTCGACTAATCCCAAGACCTAGTCGTCCAACGAGGAAGTAACCAAAAGACAGTAAAATAAACCACATTCAGCATGAATATAACTAACAGTAAGAAAGTACAGCAGTAAGGAAAGAAACTACTACAGTAGGTACCACCACAACAGTAAAACAACATTTATCATATAACAAGAACTGCAGGTAAAGAAGGTACAGCGGAAACAAAAACTACTCACTAGAACAGAAACAAAAGAGGTACAAAAGGCTGTGGTAACTCTACTGGACCCTACTCGGCCCAGCGTCCTCTGCAGCCGCCGACCCTGGCTGCTCAACACCTGGTCCTGAAAAAGGAAACGAGTGTAACACGTCAGCAAAACGCTGAGTAGAGTGGCAAACTAACTAAAGGCAACAGTAGAGTGTACAGTAGCTGCTATGTTCTATTACTTCCTTTATTCACATCTTTCAATTTTTCTCACTATTTCATTTATTTCTCAGGTCCTTTACTTGATCTCGAATGTCCTCGTGGGAACGATCTTGATTGCAGTCTTTTCCAAAAGTAGAAGTAGCACGTGGTGCTCTCCTGGCCGGGAGAGTCCCCCGTGGTGATCCTACCCTCAGTCAACCACCCCAAGGTCACTGACAGACGTAACGGTGACTACGGCACGCGCGATAAACGCACAGGTAGCTAGCCCGCACTGGCACGTGGTCAGTCGTTTCCGTTAACGGGTGCTCCCAAAGCACAGCACAGAACCAGGGCAGAGCCCTCTCAGTAACAGGGGTCCAACCCCTCCACAGTAACCAAACCGGGGCCTTGCCCCTCCACAGTCCGCGCACCCTCGCCTGACTACCCTGGTTTGCCCTAGTGGGCCTAACAAGTCGGTGAAGGAGGCTAGCAGAACCCCGGGGCCCGTGGGGTAGCTAGTACTCTCCTAACACTACTAGCTCTCCTCGGTACTACGTACATGAGGGCCAACAAGTCGGTACAGAGCGGCCAATCCTAACCCCGGGTCCCTGGGGCGGCTGGCCCCACTCTGCACTAAACAGGTACAGGTACTTCCCTTGGTACTGCGTACCCAAGAGACAGTACAAACTACATCTCAGTTCCATTCCTTTTTCTTTCCAGGAGTTCCACTCCTAATTCCCCGTAGGGTTCCAGCTCTTTATCTCAGAACATCATATGTTTCACTTTCCAGATTCACGTTCTCAAAATCCATGATCTCAAACATGTTTCTTTATTCACAACAGGCAGCTGTTAATTCAAATTACAGGCAGCTTTATATTCCTTTCCATTTTTCCAAGACTGCAGTATTATACATTCCACTAGTTTTTCCATCCTAAGATTCATGCCACATCCTAGGATCTAGCATACAACTAGTTTTCCAGCCCTAGGATTCATGCATCACCTAGGAGCTATCATTCCATACATTTCTCATTCCTAGGATTCATGCAATGTCCTAGATTCTAGTTATGGTTCCATACTTTAACAGATTTTAAAAATAACTTAAGCCACTCTACCAGGTACAACGGGAGTAATGGGGGCGTGATCGGGAACCCCGCGTGCCTCCGCGACTCTCAAGACTGCAACTGAACGAGGTCCTATCACAAGGATCAAACACAAGGGGTGTCTCAAAACAGTGATATAGCTACTGTAGACGGGTATAGGAATTAATTCTGAAACGAACGCAACTCGAATCACGGAAAACGGAGCCCAAACGGGCCCTAAACGGGTCGAGAAAGACGATACTGTGCAAAATCAGACGTCTGGAACTCCTTCCAGACGTCTTAAACGGTGGATCAGAGAATTACCTGTTCAGCGTGGTTTCCCAGACGTCCAGAAGTCTTCGGGGACGTCTGTCCTATACCCCAGACGTCCGATGGTCCATACAGACGTCTGTAGGTCACTCCCGCCGTCTGGTACAACTTCTAGACGTCTGATTCGCAAGGGATGGCGAATCAGCGAACCTGCGCACAGCCAACCCCCCTCCCTCAGTACGGTCAGTCGACAAGTAGGAAGAAGAAAGCGGAAACTCACCTTTTAGACGTCTGTATGATCTTACAGACGTCGACCTTGCCGTCTGGCTATCAACCCAGACGTCTGATTCTGGAAATTTTTCCAGAATCAGAACCCTGCTCGGCCTCCGCTCGCGACGCCGCCCGCGTCGCACCTCGCATTCCTGTTGCTCAGACCGCAACAGGTCCCTCTCCGCGTCGCTCCGCGCCCCCTGGCCCTCCGCCAGCCGGCCAAGCCGCTCCGGCGAGCTCGCCCTCACGGCAGAGCTCCGCCCTCGCATGCCGCACCTCCGCGCTCACTGCGGCCGCCGCTGCCGCCCTCGCGTCCGCTCACTCTCGCGCACAGGAAGGAGAAGAAGGAGGAGACGGTGGAGACGGGAGGGGAGGCGCACCCCTTTTAACGCCGCGCGGAGAGGAGAGAGAGAAGGTGCCGCAGGCGTCTGCAGCCGCAGAAGAAAAAGAGAGAATATGCGGTCTGCGCGCTCAGGCGCGCAGGCGACTCGCGGGTGTCGACGATAACATTTTTTTCAGACGTCTGTAAACCATCCCAGACATCTGGCAAGACGTCTGGATGTGATCCCAGACGTCTGGTCAGACGTCTGGGCCACCTCCCAGACGTCTTAAAATACGTCCGGGGCATGCGTTCATTACAACTATCTAGTTTTTGGCTTTGCAGGTTTGTTGAAAAAATCTTCAACCATATCCCATATAGAATAGTCACCAGATTGTAGAAATATTTCCATGCGTTGCCTCCAGTATGCATAATTTCTGCCATCAAATAATGGTGGCTTCGACATAGAAAAATCATTGTTACTAGAAGTAGCGACAATGTCTCTAGTTCCCATGGATCTTTGTCACTTGAAAGTTACTTCAAAAAAATTGTGAAACAAAGGCTCTGATACCAAATGATAATTATACAAGAGGGGTGAATTGTATAACTCAAATATTCAATGGAAATAATGGCAACCACAAAATTCTATCCACAAATAACACCAAGATTTATAGAGGAAACCCAAATTGGGAAAAACCTCTACCTAGTTGATCCCCAACAAGGATTTTCCTCTTTCTCTCCAAGCAAGAAATCCACTAAACCTTAATACTTCAACCGAGGGTAGTGAGCCGCAATCACAATTCCCTTCTTATACAACCCACAAGAAGGTATTTTATTCTTTACTCACCAAAAGAACAGAAAGCCAACAATCCTGGCATCCAAATTACAACAAGTACAAAGAATAACAAAATTGATGCACATTCTGAGAGAGTAAGGCCCTGTGTTGTTCCATGCTATATTTGTTGCTCACTCGAAATTAGGTTTTAAATTGTTGCGTTGTAGTATAGTTGAAATATTACGAGAAACAAATAAAATTTATACTCGACAAAATCCGAGGTCGTTCGCTGGGAGCAAGTATGAATTCAATTCTCAAGAATGTAATTTAAAACAATAGAGATAAGAAATTATAATCAAAAATTGATTCAGACTAATGTGACAATAAAATCAAGTATCAGACTGCAAAAAGAATGGAATAAAATGGTGATTTGAATCACTAATTACTCCCTACAATAATGGCGAGTGGAACTCAATAGTTATATATGAAATAAACTCAAATCAGTCGTCTGATGGTAGGATCAGACGTCTTAAACATCTCATTCTACAGTACCCTGATTCTTCTGCTTCTCTTTCTCTGGCTTTCTCTCTTCTTCTTCTTTTCTTCTACTCTTGGTTCTTTAATTCTTCTCTTGCTTTCCTTCTTCTGCTATGTCTCTTCTTCTTTTCTTCTTCTTCTTCTTTCTCTCTCTGCTCTTCTGTTCTTCTTCTACTTCTCTGCTCTGTTCTTCTTCACGCAGAAGGGGAAGGATCCTCAATTTTGGCTAAGTGTCAGCCAATCCTTCTCAGAGCAAAACCCTCCCCTACCGCGCGCAGATTCTCCTCTCTTTCTCTCCTTGGGTCACGCTCTCCCAGAGCCTCCAACAGTACTGCGTTATCAGGTATTCGGACCTAAAGTTCACCCGGGTCCAAGGCTACAGGTGTGGGTCGCAACCGAGGAGTGTAAGGCTTAGGCACGTATTCAGATCAGGCTAGATCCGCGAGGTCAGAATCGCAGACGAGGCCAGGTGAGGGTGCAGGGCACCTCACCCCCAAGTGATTTGAGGTGATAAGCCACTATCACTTTTTCCTCTTATGCGGCTACAAGCGCTTGTGAACTTCCGAGGTGGGACTAAAGTCCCACCCTTATTCGCATAACTGGCAGCACGCGGAATTCTCCTTAATTGAAGCTGAAGCGGATGGTGTGGTGCCCAATTGACCACCTGGTCGTGTGCTTGGAAGCCTTCTGCACAGCCTGGGAAAGTTTCCTGGGGCTCGCGACACCTGGAGCTTGATGAACGAAGGCAGCGATGGCGGAGGTGGCAGAGCTCCAACGAAGACACCTGCAGACAGGAATACAACTTTGCGACCAAGTTAAAATACTTCAAGACCTTCGTCGGACCACGGCGAATGTGTGGGTGGTAGTGGCGTGTCGTGAGAGGGACTATGGTGGTGTGCGGAGGTCGAGGATGGTGGTGTGACACTGGGTCAATCGTCGAGGTGGTAGGATGAGTAATAAGAGAGGAGATGTTAGGGTTTTTGTGCGGAGGAGCACGGCGGAGCTAATGAGGGTGGTAGTGGCATGTTTCGAGTAGTGTGGCGGTGAGTAGGTGTTGCCAGAGCATCGCCGAAGGCGGAGAAGATGAAGCGTGTTGAGGGAGAAGCGGTGGTCGTGCGTATGTGTAGAGAGTGGGAAAGCAAAATAGAAAGAGAGAGAGAGAGCAAAAGAGATACTTAGCGAGGTGGTAGGGAGGTAGAGGGCTTCGGTGTTGATCGGCCGGAGCCAAAGAAGGAGGAAGAAGCAGCGAAGCGGCGACGGCGATGCAGACGAAGGAATGCCCTCCCTTTGGCTGGGGAGGGTCGCGACGAAGAGAAGGAGAGCTTAGGCCGTCCAATTTGATGGTTGTGTGGCTGGAGGATGGAGATCTAGAGAGGTCACTATAGCAGGGTTTTTTGGTGGCCGGAGGAGGGGGATTAAGGTGATTTGGCTCCCAAAAACTTGCTGAAGAATACGGCCATGCCCTGGGGCTCCTTTTATAGGGTTCAAGAGGTCGATTTGAGCTTGGAAGCCAAGCTTCCAAGCTTAGGAAATGTCGCCAGAGATGGAAATTTTGAGATACCCAAATCTATCATGCATTCGCATGAGAGATTGGGAAAGTTTTAGTGCACATGGATGGATTCAATAGGAAGAGGACTCCTTAAGGAATCTCCCTTCCAATTTTGGAAGGGATTGATTGAGCAGAGAAGTTCTCGTCAATCAAAGGTCGTCGAAGAAGGATTCCTCCTCGATAATGGTGGAGGGACCTATTTGCAAAGAGTGACGACAAAGATAGGGACCTTTTTATAAGGAATTCAAAAGTTAGGGACATGTGTATGAGAGAAAAGACTAAGACTGGACCAAATTGCAAACTAGGTCAACATGATCTCAGATTGGGTCTGAATTTTGGTACAAACCTAATTTGGACCTAAGGAATCCAATGGTGAAGTTATATTTTGTTTTTAACTACGTTTGACTAGGTAATTTATGCAAGAACCCAAATTAAGGCAAATGTCAGTTTGAGACTCTGTTTTGAGTCAAGACGAGTTCTGATGGTCAAATTGAAGGTACTAAGCCCTAGAGAATACTTTTCTATGAATTTTAGGTGAATTTTATCCTTACCATTACCTCAGTTAATTAAGCGAGTCTATTTTTAGAGTTTCAAAAGTCATTTAATTCTCAAAACACGCGAAAATCCTTTTCTATCTGTTCTAACCCACTTGTTAGCCTTTTAGGACCATTTTGACCCTTAATTAACCCCTGAGAAAACTCGTGGTTGTACTGCATTCAAGATATGATGGTAAAATTATAATTTTAAAAATATTTTCTTGTCTTTCCCTCAAAATGGATTTGCAGTGAATTATGGCTCTCTAGCAGTTATGTAGGAGCATTTGCTGACTTAATCAGATCAAAATGAGCTAATTATGGCTCATGATGGTGTTCCCATCATACCCCCATGCCTAGATTTTGCTAGTCCCTTAGCAAAAGCTCATGGAATTAACTTTAATTATAAACCATGTCCCTTTTTATGCTAAAAACTCTGATGTGTAATTCCTTTTGTAGATTAGGTCAGAATACTGATAGTAGGCCAAGAGGTACTCAAGTATCAACCAAGATCCGAACCGGACCAACTCTAGCCACAATCCACCGCGAAGGTTTCTAAGGCCCACAGGAACTAACCTAAGGTTCGTTGAACTCCGCAGTTAAAGCACCCGTGCTTGTGACATGTTTTAGCCCAGGTTCAGTTCGCAGTGTGTTTTTGTAAGAGAGAGATAGAGGAATTTTTTTTTATTTTTGGAGAGTTTTCTCTCTCTTTTCTTTTTATTTCTTACTTCAGATTAGCTTTACAACACGATCTGTATCGGATTCCTAGTTCTCACCATCAATCCTCGCATGGTCCCTAGCAATCGATGCTTCGAGATAGCACCACCCATGGCAACCCCAAGAACCCTGGCTTTCGAGATTTCGAGAAAATCCCGCTGTTAAGACCCGTTTTGTCCTGAGCCTTTTAAGATGTTTGGACTGTCGGTCAGACGTCTGGTCAAACGTCTGGACCTCTTCCTAGACGTCTGAAAATTAAAATTTTTGTGCAAGTCTTCACGTCTGCGCACGAGCGGCATGCAGATAGTACCCTCTTTTCTCCCCTTCTCTCTTCCCTCCCCATATGAACCCTAACGCACTCTTTATAAACCCCTCTTCTCCTCTCTCGTTCTCCCCACTCCACCACCAGCCACCTTCCTCTCTTCCTCTCCACCCCAGCGAGAGGAGCAAGCGCGAGAGAGAGAGCGTGAGAGCGGCGACGAGGAGGAGCGACGTGAGGAGAGGAGGAGCCTGAGCTGGCGAGCTCGTGTGGGAGCTCACCGGAGGGTGCACTGCCGGAGCAGCACGTGCGGGAGGACGAGGAGAGCATCGGGGGAGTCATCCCCGACATTGCTGCAGCAGGAGCTGTAGGCGAGGAGGCGAGGCGCAGCTACGCGCGGCGAGGGCGAGCAGGAGGAGGTTCTGGTTCTGGATTTTTCCCAGAATCAGATGTCCGGAGTGACGTCCAGACAACGAAGTGGACGTCTGGAGGTGACTCCAAATGTCTGAATTCAGATCCTCGCGAAAGTACGTTTCCTTTCACGGATACGGCCATGCAGGCCGCTTCGCAGCTACGTTTTGCATGGCTTATTGTGGAGGATTTGTTGTCGCATGCAGGGATTGCTTCGGGAAGGCGCAAGACACGCCCTCCCACGCGTTTCAAATGTCTGGGCAACTTACCAGTCGGTTGGAGGCACTCCTAGATGTCCGGAGAGGAGGTCGGACGTCTGCAGCTGGGTCCAGACGGTCCAGAAGAGGTCCTAGACATCTGAGGTCGACGCAGAGACTTAGGTGCATTCCTGGACACTTTTAAGATGTCTGGACATTGCGCCAGACGTCTAATTTGAGTCAGTAGCCCTGTTTTTGACCCGTTTAGGGTCCGTTTGAGGTCTATTTTACGCAAACAAGATATCAGTGTTTTCCTCGTGAGTTCCTCTACTTGTTAGAAGTATTTCTATACTGTTCTAAATGTTTCATTGTGATTATTCCTTGTTATAGGACTTCGTTCTGTTGCGAATTCGGGGCTTGCTGAGGCACGTGAGCCTGCTGTTCGAGCCCCCAATACTCCTGGGTTATCTAGTAGAGTGACTTCCTCTAATTTAATTATAAACCTGAATGCATGTGTGGAATGAATGATTAGAACCTAGGATGTGTCATGAATCCTAGGACGAGAAACACTTGAAATGTCTGTATGCGTGATTGAATTGAAGTCTTGAATGAGTAGATAAAAAATAACTGCCTGTTAATGAACAAGAGCTGCCTGTGAAATATGAATTACCTATGCTAGTTAAACAGTTTCATGTGACCTTACCTGTTGTATACGTTAAATGCTAGAATACGAGCTACATGTGTATAACCTAAGAATGGAAACGTAAATGATAGAAATACGAGCTGCATGTGTATAACCTGAGAATGGAAATTTGAATGATGAAACCTGGTATGGAATGGTATGAGAAATATGAGCATAAACCCTACGGGGAATTAGGAGTAGAGCTCCTAAGAATAAATGGAATGGATCTGGAAATGTAAGTGGGGAAGTGTGCTGGCCCTTGAGTACGTAGTACCAAGGAGAGCAACTGACCCCTGTTTAGTGTAGAGCGGAGCTAGCCGCCCTTGGGTTAGGACCCGGGGTTAGGATTAGCCACTCTGCATCGACCTCTTGGCCCTCGTGTACACTATATCGAGGAGAGCTACTAGTGTAGGGAGAGAGCTAGCCACCCTACGGGGCCCGGGGTTCAACTAGCCACCTTACACCAACTTGTTAGGCCCACTGGGCAAGCCAGGGTAGTCAGGAAAGGGTGCGCGGACTGTGGAGGGGCGAGACCCCAGTTTGGTTTTTAGGGGCTAGACCCCTATTACTGAGAGGGCTAGGCCCTATACTGTTCTGTGCTGTACTTGGGCACACCCGTTAGCGAAAACGACTGACCGCATGCCAGTGCGAGGTAGCTACCCGTGCGCTTATCGTGTGTGCCGTAGTCATTGTTACGTCTGTCCGTGACCTTGGGGTGGTTGACTGGGTGTAGGACCACCACGGGGGACTCTCCCGGCCAGGAGAGCACCACATGCGACTTCTACTATTCAGAAAAGACTGCAATCAAGATTGTTCTCACGAGGAACATTCGAGATCAAGAAAGAGATCTGAAAAGAATAAACCCATGGATGAAAAAGGAATAACTTGTAAAATAAAGAAATTGGAATATATAGTTTTACCTGTTACTTTTACTGCTTTAGTTAGCTATTTGCCACTCTACTCAGCGTTCGCTGACTTTGTGTACTCATAACCCTTTTCAGGTCTAGGTGTTGAGCAGCCTGAGTCTCCAGCTGCAGAGGGTGCTAGGCCCAGTAGAACCCAATAGCAGTAGTCTTCCTTTGTAGTACTTTCTGTTATAGTGAGTTCAGACTCTTGTACCTTTACATTTCTGTACCTTTACGTTCCTGTACCTTGTTACTGTTTTACTGTTACCTTGTATTGTAGCAGCTTTTACTTTCTTTACTGTTGTTCTCTTTTACTGTTAGTTGCTTAGCATAGTGAATGTGATTTACTTTCCTGCTTTTTGGTTATTTCTTGTTGGACAACTGGGTCTTGGGATCAGTCGAGTCGGGCCGGTCTCGTGTCCTGTAGGGATTCGGAAACCGAGTCGTAACACCCACCCATGGCATTCTGTAGCTAAATCCAGACCCTGGAAATTGACATTTCGTGATAATGCTGCCCATGGCATCTAAACTAGCACAAGGTGCTTACATGCCCCCAGTAGGATATTTAGATATCTTAGGAGACAAGCACCGAGGAGACGATATGTTATTGTGTACATTCGAGGGGAATTTCCCACATCTCCGTGTTGGGAACTTGTCCAAATTAATTTGTGTTGATCAGTCGCTCCTAATCTAGGTAGCCTTTTCAAAACATATTTAACGCCTTTGCGTGATTTTGATAATTAAGCGTACTAAACCAAACTGTGTGTGGATTGGGGTGCTTAGGTTACCAACTCCCACAAACCAGAGGTCAATTAACGAGGTCGAATAATCCCTAAGCTTTAGACCTAATACTTAAGCATCGCATTTTCCCCAACCTCTTGAGGACTATCCATATCTTAACGGATACTTAAATTTTTAAGCCTAAAATTACAGCCCAAGAGACCTAAGATCAACGTTCATACTAATCTCTTTTTGTCTCTTAGCACTTTTTGTTTTTTATTTTCTTTCTTTTTGATTTGATCTAGAACTAAGTCAATTCCTTAATCTTTTACTAATGACTATCTCTTTTTCTTTTCTTTTCAAATTGTGCTCCTTTTTGACATTTTTATCTCCTCCCCTTTTTCTCCTCAAAAATGATATGCAATCAATTCACTCAAAATTTTCTCCCTTCTCCTATTTTTGTTCTTTTTTCAATTTTTTATTTTTTTTTTGTTTTTGGAATATATGCTTTTTTTTATGAAACCCTTTGTTGTGACGTGATTCTCACAGCTTTTTGCACTTTAATACTCCCCCATGCTTACGATTTGCAATGTCCTCATTGTAAATTAGGTGGGTTCGAGTTCAGCTTAGATTGTACATTAGAATAGGTTTTGGATGGGTGGACGGGTCGGGGTAATTGTTGCGGATGATTTCAAGCTCGGGTACAGGTATCATAGGTGGAGTCTGCTGTTCCAATGGACGAACCCTAAACTGCAATATGATTTCAGCATAAGATGTGTCAAGAAGGGTTTCGGGTTTTTCAAAAAAATGACGGGTTGCCTCCCGTTAAGCGCTGAGTTTAACGCCATCAGCCGGGTGCAAATGAGCTTAGGGAGAATAGAGGGCAAAAGATACCTCAGCCAAATTTGAGTCAATGAGTTTGACAAACGGTTTGAGTCTCTAACCATTCACGATAAAAGGTGCAGAATTAGGGCTGAGTTCGCTAATTTCAATGACTCCATTTCCAAAGATTCGTCCCACCAAGAATGGTCCAATCCATTTTGATCTGAGTTTTCCTAGGAACAGTTTGAGTTTGGCATCAAAGAGTATAACTTTCTAACCAGGGTGGAAAGATTTTCATACAATGCGCCTATCATGGAAGGCTTAACCCACTCTTTGTAGATACACGAGTTCTCGTACGCATCATTGCGTAGTTCCTCGATCTCTCTCAATTGCAACCGGCGGTGTATTCTAGCCTTCACTAGATCCAGATTGCACATCCGTACTGCCCAATAAGCCTTGTGATCCATCTCGACAGGAAGGTGACATGTCTTACCATACACTAATCTGAAGGGAGGCATGCCTAATTAGGTCTTGTGGGCAATCCTATAGGCCTACAAGGCTTCCGGAAGACGAGTAGACCAATCTTTTCTATCAGGCCGAACAGTGATCTGAAGGATCTTCTTGATCTCTCGATTCAACAGTTCTGCAAGTCCATTAGTCTGGGGGTGGTAAGGAGTCGAGATACGATGCGACACCCCGTACTTTTTCATCAGGGACTGGAAGTTTACATTGGTAAAATGAGACCCACCATTGTTGATGATGGCCTTAGGAACCTCAAATCTAGTAAAGATGTTCTCCTGGATAAATCGAAGGACAACTTTATGACCACTAGTTCTCGTGGGGACGGCTTCGATCCATTTAGAGACATAATCAACAGCGAGTAGAATGTATTTGAAGTCATTAGATCCGGGAAAGGGTCCCATGAAATCAATTCCCCATATGTCAAAGATTTCGCACACAATAATTGGGTTCAAGGGCATCATATCCCGCGGGCCCATGTTGCCGAGGGTCTGACAACGAGTGCATGCCCTACAATACGTATGTGTCTTTGAACAAAGTGGGCCAAAAGAACCCACACTGGAGAATTTTCGCTATGGTTTTACGCCCAGAGAAATGGCCACCGCAGGCCTGGTCGTGATAGAATGATACTACGTCATTGACCTCGTCGTCAGGAATGCATCTCCGGATCACCTGATCATTGCGAATGTGGAAAAGGTATGGTTCCTCCCAAATATAGTACTTGGCCTCGGCAATCAATTTGTCCCACTTGGAAGTCGGCCAATCTAGCGGAACTTTTCCCGTAACCAAGTAGTTTACAATATCAGCAAACCATGGGAGACTGTGAATGACTAGCAGATGATCGTCCAGAAAATGCTCGATGATTGGGCCAGACGGGTCAATGGCGGAAGAAGGAAGATGGGACAAATGGTCAACTACCACTTTCTGTTTTTCCACTTTATCACAAATCCCGAGATTGAATTCTTGCAACAGCAAGATCCAGCGGATTAGTCAAGGTTTCACATCCTTCTTCGCAAGGAGGTGCCTCACTAAAGTGTGATCTGAGTATATGATAACACGGGAACCCAAAAGATATGATCTGAATTTTTCCAAGGCAAATACCACAACTAGCAGCTCTTTCTCAGTAACTGTGTAATTACGCTGATCCTCGTCAAGTGTCTTGCTAGCGTAGTAGATGACCACGGGTTTCCCATCTATTTGCTGTCCAAGTACTACCCCTACAGCATAATCAGATGCATCGCACATGATCTCAAAGGATTGAGAATAATCAGGGGACTGCAGGATAGGTGCTTGGGTAACTTGATCACACAAGATCTCAAATTCCTAAGTGCACTCCTTGGAGATTTCAAAGGGGACATCCTTAGATAGCAGATTAGTCAGGGGGCACGTGATTCTTGAAAAATCGAGAATGAATCGACGGTAAAAATCAACGTGCCCCAGAAAGGATTGGATGTCTTTGACAGAGCTAGGCATAGGGAGTTTGGAAATCAAATTCACCTTGGCTCAATCAACCTGGATGCCTTTTTCAGAGATGAGATGTCCCAAGACAATTCCCTCAGGTACCATGAAGTGGCTCTTTTCCCAGGAAAGAACCAAGTTCACATCGATGCACCGCCTAAGGATTTGAACCAAGTGCAGGTGGCAATCGTCAAATTATTCACCAAATACCGAGAAGTCATACATGAAGACTTCAAGGTTTCACCTACCATATCTGAGAATATGGCAAGCATGCACCGCTAAAAAGTAGCGGGTGCATTGCAGAGATCGAAAGGTATCCTTCGGAATGCATATGTTCCAAAGGGGCAGGTGAAGGTGGTCTTCTCTTGATCCTCAGGATGGATTGCGACTTGATTATAACCAAAGTACCCATCCAAAAAGCACAAGAATCGATTTCCCGCTAGTTTCTCGAGGATCTGATCAATGAACGGTAGTGGGAAATGATCCTTCTTCGTGGAGGAATTTAGTCTTCTGTAATCAATGTAGACTCTCCACGAGTTCGCTATACGGATCGGTATGGTTTCTTCAGTTTCAGTCGTGATGACAGTGAGCCCTACCTTCTTAGGCACAACTTGGATTGGGCTCACCCACCAACTGTTGAAGATCGGGTAGATGATCCTTGCATCTAACCACTTGATGATCTCCTTTTTCACGACATCCCGCAGATTTGGATTTAGGCATCTCTGCATTTCACGAGATGGTCGTGAGCCCTCTTCAGTGTAGATGTGATATGTGCAATATGAAGAACTGATACCAGTTAGATCATCGAGAGTCCATCCAATGGCTCTCCGATGCTGCTGGAGAACAGAAATCAAGTGTGTTTCCTGATTAGGTGTGAGTTGGGAGTTGATAATCACAGGAAATGTCTGATTGGAACCCAAAAAAACGTATTTGAGATGATCGGGAAGAGGCTTTAATTCCATTACTGGGTTGTCAGCAGCAGCAAGTGGTTCAGGGTGGGTGTCGGGAGCAAAGGAAGGAGCTATTGGTGTGTCTAGGTTGAGTTCAGACTCCTCTAATTGCAAGTTTTGATCCTCTTGTGGTTGATCAGAAATAGTCCAGTTTTTCTTTATACATGGGTCGTCAACCACAGCCTCAATATCGCAAATCTGTTCTATAACTCCACAATTAATTCCTTGTTGGGCCTTAAAGATGTTGATCTTTAGTGTCTTTCTACCAAATTTTAATTCAATTTGGCCCTCCTCACAATTGATATTGGCCCTAGCAATGGCCAGAAAGGGTCTCCCTAGTATGATCGGTGTATTCTTCACATTCTCAGGAGCATCCATGTCTAAGAAAATAAAATCCACTGGAAAATAGAAGTCATGTACCCTAACTATAACATCCTCGAGAATTCCTTTTGGTGATTTAATTGATCGATCAGCTAATTGCAAGGTCATTTCTGTCGGTTTAAGTTCAAATTCCTCAATGTAGTCTAGTAGGGATGTAGGTATCAAATTTACGGAAACTCCTAGGTCTAGTAAGGCTCGGTAAAATTGTATATCACCGATTGCACAGGATATTAGAGGGGTGCTTGGTTCTTTTGCTTTAGGTGGGAGTTTACTCAAAATGACGGAGCTGGCTTGCTCTGATAGTACGATCGGGTTCCCGTTTTTGGTTTGCGACTTACGCTTAGGTGTACACACGTCTTTCAGAAATCACGCGTAAGTCGGTACGTGGCATATCGCATCCATCAAGGGGATGTTTATATGGACCAGCTTAAAGAGCTTAACCAGGTCCTCCTCAGGTGCCACGAGTTTGGCTGTCCTTTTTCCCTTGGTCAAGGCCTCAGGAAATGGAACCTTAGATGGTTCCTCTAGAATTGGCTCAGGCTCTTGATCTAGGACGGGTATGTCCTGGATGACCAATCTAGGGTTAGGGTTTGCATTACTAGGCTGGGAGTGGCTTGGATAAGGTGGGTCCTGTGTTATTTTGCCACTATGGGTAGTAACAGAATTCAATCCTGCCTGGTTCTGGTTTGGTGTGGGCAAAAGAGGTGCTTGCTGCTGGTAACCCGCATATGAAGTTGAAGCCTCCATCCCGTCGAGTGATGGAGTAGAAGGGGCCTGATAAATAAAGCGAGCTTTGCCTTGATTTGGGTTCATAACACGCCTATGGTTCTACACGTTATTTGGATTAGGTATAGGTTGTGAAGGAAGTGCACCAGGTTGGCGGGGATTTGCCATCTAGGCGAGTTGATTGCGAACTTTTGTAATCTCATCTTTGTGTTGCTTTTGCATAGCCGCATTCTTCTTCTGAATGTCAGCCATAAGAGTCATTTGATCTGCGTGAGTCGGCCAGGATTGATAAGTTGGGTTAGGCCGAGGCTGAGGTGGTTGATATGGATGAGGAGCTTGTGGTCAGGGTTGATATTGAGGTCTCTGATTTTGATTATTCCCTGACCACGTGCAATTAGGTTGATTATGCCATCCAAGGTTGTAGGTGTTTGAGAATGGGTCATTCTGAATGACGTTGAGGTCCTCGCAGGTTTGAAGAGCCTCAGAAAAGTCATAATACGAGGGTTCAGAGTTCCCCCAACTAGAATAGGTGGGTCCAGAGTTTCCTCTGAAACCAAAATTAGGAGGGGGTGGATACGAGTCCATCCCCGAAAAAGATCGATGATAAATGTTATGCACAGCCTCTCTGCCAGAGGGTGGTTGCGCGAATGGATTTTGCGTAGAGGTGGCTCGATGCAAGTGTCGAGTTAGCTCATCCACCTTCTTCTCAATAATAGAAAACTTGTCCAGGTGACTGGCCATCAGTTCCAAGTCGACGGAAGAGGGAAGGCCCTGCATCTCATGTGCTCCCTTTAGATTCATCAATGCACAGGCATTCGTCCGTTCGAACATGCCCATGAATTCATTATTGATGGAGTTCTCACACATATTCTCGAGAATCTCCCACATGGTGTCTTCGTGTTGACCCATGATGTTTCCTCCACAGGTTGCATTGACGAATAATCAAATATCCTCACAGAGTCCCAGGTAAAAGACTGGACTTGTTCCCATTTAGGAACTCCATGGTGGGGGCACTTTCGCAAGAGATACAGAAAACGATCCCACGCCTCGTGAAGCGGTTCTCCTGCTTGTTGCGTGAAATGCGTGATCTGGTGTCGTAAAGCATTTGTCCGACCAACAGGGAAGAACTTTCATAGAAACTCAGATTGAAGTTCCGCCCAGGTGTTGATTGGACGCATTTGGGTTTGGTACCAGTGAGCAGCCTTATCCACGAGAGAGAACATTTTCATGAGTAAGGCATCCTGATTTTGAGCTTCTGACCTGAAGGTCTGGGCTAGATGCTTGAGTTCCTTGATATGCTGGAAAGGATCCTCGGAATTATGCCCATGGAATTTGGGAATAGCATGAATCATGTTGGGCTTGAGTTCAGTATCAGGACCTCCAGCGGGGATTTGTACTCGAGGTTCAATTGCCACTAGAGCAGGATTGTAGTGATCTCGCATCATAGGACGCTGCGGTGGGTTTACAAAGGCTTGGAATATATCATTGAGGCGCTAAAGTTGATTTTCAAGCTTATTTTCTTCTGCTAGTTGTGCCATGATGATAGATGAAGGAGAATTAGGTTCAGATGAATCAGAAGAGATCGATAGGATTGGGTTGTTGCACAAACAAGGAGGTCGAGGCTTGGCCTCGACAGGAATGAGTAGCTAATGGAGGCCTCAAGGATGGTCTTAGAGACCTCCTCCCAAACATGCACCGATGGAGTAGATGAGAGGTAGAATGTGATGGACCCAATCAAGACACCCAGAAAACTTTTGGATGACTAAAGAGGTTCGAGGCGGATGATATCCCTTAGTTAGAAAGCCATCCACCTGAGAATTACCTGGGCAGCCAGAGAGGGAGAGTTCCGCAAAGACCCTTACACAGAAGAGCACCCCCACGAGTTACAGGGTTTCCCCCACCCAACCTCTCTAGTCACTAATGATCCAGGTAGTCCAGAATGGGTACTTGACCTCTTGAGTCTATCAATTTTAATTAAGAGCAAGGGCACTTATGATTTCACTTGAACTTTTAAGATGTTTTTATGCAAAGTGACCTAATTTGAAGATTGGTTGACCCAACAAGGTGGGTCAACTTCACCTATATTGTCCTTTTGAGAAATTTAGGTCCCTTTTTTAGTGTTCAACTGAATTTAAGAGCCTTATTTTAGGGTTTTACTTGAATAGATCAATTCAATCAAGGTTTAGGCACACATTGTTTGGAAAGATTAATTCTTGATTAAGCAAGTGTGTCTCTAAAACACTAAACTGGAATCCTTAATTGGCTCTGATTTGGTCCAATTTAATTTATCAAAATGTGGTACCTAGGGCTCAAACAAGAATGTGATAGCCTTAGATACCTTAAGATCTTAAGTAAGTGCACAAATCAGGGTTTGAGTGTTGTCTACATAGAATGTATCAAATCAGGAAACTTGATGATTAGTCTAAGAATATAGTGCACGTAGCCCTAATTGATTTTTTTCCTTTTTTTAACTTTTCAAAATCAGGGGCTTAGAAGAAATTTGGATTTGTGTTCTACCTACCCCTGGAGTGGTTCGTGTGCGACTGATCTTCCTTTAACGAGTCCCTGAAACTGTTACGACCTGATTCCCGAATCCCTACGAGACACGAGAATCGGACCGACTCGACCGATCCAATCATCCAACAAGAAAGTAACCAAAAGAGCAGTAAAATAAATCACATTCACCATGTATATAACTAGCAGTAACAAAAGCGCAGCAGTAAAGAAAAGAACTACTACAGTACACACCACCACAACAGTAGAGAAATAAACAGGTACATAAATATGATGCTTACAATAAAAGAGTATAGTGGTAACATAAAATACTCCCTACAACAGAAGAAATGGTACAGTAGGTACTACACAAGTAAAACTACTGGGCTCTACTAGGCCCAACACCCTCAGAAGCCGCCGGCCCTGGCTGTTCAACACCTGGTCCTGAAAAAGTGACAAAGGTGACACGTCAGCGAAACGCTGAGTAGAGCGGCAACAAACTAGCTAGGAAAATAGTAAGGTGGACAAGTAGCTGTTATTTTTAATTTCTTTCTTTATTTTCTTTTTACTCATTCTTGAATTATTTCTAAGATCTTTCTTTTGATCTTGAATGTTCCTCGTGGGAACGATCTTGATTGCAGCCTTTTCCGAAAAGTAGAAGTAGCACGTGGTGCTCTCCTGGCCGGGAGAGTCCCCCGTGGTGGTCCTACCCTCAGTCAACCACCCCAAGGTCACTGACAGACGTAATGGTGACTACGGCACGCGCAATAAACACACTGGTAGCTACCCCGCACTAGCACGCGGTCAGTCGTTTCTGTTAACGGGTGCACCCCAAATCACAGCATGGAACCAGTATAGGGCAGAGCCCTCTCAGTAACAGGGGTCCAGCCCCTCCACAATAACCAAACAGGGGTCTTGCCCCTTCACAGTCCGCGCACCCTCGCCTGAATACCCTGGTTTGCCCAGTGGGCCTAACAAGTCGGTGTAGGAAGGCTAGCAGAACCTCAGGGCCCATGGGGTAGCTAGTGCTCTTCCTACACTAGTAGCTCTCCCCGGTACTGTGTACGCAAGGGCCAAAAGTCGATACAAAGTGGCCAGACCTAACCCCAGGTCCCTAGGGCGGCTAGCTCCACTCTGCACTAAACTGGGAGACAGTCGCTCTCCTTGGTACTCTGTACTCAAGGGCCAGCTCACTTCCCCAATTCCATTCCATTCACTTTTCAGGAGCTCTACTCCTAATTCCCCGTAGGGTTCATGCTCATTTTTCTTTAACTCAACCAATTTAGGTTTCATCATTTCAGCTTTATATTCATATAGCCCATGTTCTCAACAGTAATTATCCAATCATAAACAAGCAACTGTTATCCAATTACAAGCAATTATTATTTTTCTTCCTACTTTTCCAAGACTGCAATCTATATATTCACGACATTCGTTTTGGTGTTTCTGTTCCTAGGATTCATGCCACACCCTAGGATCCATCATTCAATCTAGTTTTCCAGTCCTAGGATTCATGCCATACCCTAAGATCTACCATTCAATCTAGTTTTCCAATCCTACGATTCATATCATACCCTAGGATCTATCATTCAATCTAGTTTTTCGGGTCTAGGATTCATGCAATACCTTAGAATCTATTAATTATTTCACAAGTGCATAATTTTCTATAAACAATTAAAGGGAGCCACTCTACCTGCAAAATCGAGACTACTGGGGGCGTGATCGGCAAGCCCGCGCACCTCCGCAACCCCCAGAGTCGCAACGAAATGGGGTCCTAACACAAGGATCAAACACAAGGAACTACTCAGAACAGGGTACAAATACTGTAAACAGGTATAGGAACTAATTCTGAGAAGAACGAAACTTGAAACGCGGAAAACGGACTTCGAACGGACCCTAAACGGTCAAAAACGACAAGTCTACCCAAAATCAGACGTCTGGAACGTCTTCCAGACATCTTAAACGATGGTTCAGGTCATACCTTCTCTCTACGCAGTTCTTCAGACATCCAGAATCGCGCTGAACCGTCTGGACTTAGTTCCAGACGTCCGACTGCCACTCCGAACGTCTGGAGACCCTCTCCACCGTCTGATGCTGTGCCCAGACGTCCAATCTGTGTGGGAGGGCGTGCCCTTGCGCCTTCCCGAACGAAACCTCCACGCGAATGCGACCGTCCTCAACATGAAATGAGCAGAACCCTTCGACGGAACGGCTGCATGGCCGTACACGCGAAAGAAGAAGGAAAGGAAAATATCGTACCTTTCAGACATCTGAACCTTCCTCCCAAGAGCCCCTCCAGTCCAGTACACAAGCACGCAAAAGGTCCTCAAGTGTCTGTATCGTGCGCTCAGACTGTCCGTCCATCTGGGGGTGGTATGCTGTACTGAACCTCAACCGCATCCCCAGGGCCTGCTGAAACTCAGCCCAAAACTGGGACGTAAAGCGGGTATCCCAATCGGATATGATCTCCCACGGAACTCCGTGTAGACGTACCACATCGCGGATATACCTCTCTGCCAACTGTGCTGGTCCCAAGGTGACTCGGATCGGCAAGAAACGTGTCGTCTTTGTCAATCTGTCAACGATTACCCAAACTGCATCGTGTCCTCCCTGGGTAACGGGCAAGCCCACCACCAAGTCCATGGAGATGCTCTCCCACTTCCACTCTGGCACTGGAAGTGGCTGTAATGGCCCCACAGGCCTCTGATGCTCGGCCTTCACCTACTGGCACACTAAACACTACTGTACAAATTCACCCAGATCCTACCTCATCCCCCTCCACCAAAAATCGCGTCTCAAGTCATGGTACATCTTTGTGTTTCCGGGATGTATGGTGAATCTGGAACCGTGTGCCTTAGTCAGGAGCTCTCTCAATAGCTCCTCGTCTCTGGGAATGCACAAATGTCCCCTCATGCGCAGTACCTGGTCTGTAAAAGAGAAGTCCCTAGGGTCTCCTAACAGTACTCGGTTACGCAAGGACTGCAAGTACGGGTCATCCATCTGCCCTGTGATGATGCGATCTATCAGCTCTGACCTCGTCTGTCTCGTCATAGTCACTGTCCCACAGTGCCCCAGTAACTCTAGGGGTTGCCAACTTCCCATCTCCTCCAAGAGGCTCCAACTCTGCACCTGTAAACTGACCAAGTGTGCGGACGCCTTCTGGCTCAAGGCGTCGGTCACCACGTTGGCCTTTCCTGGGTGGTAGGAAATGCTGCAGTCATAGTCCTTCAGGAGCTCCAACCAACGTCTCTGTCTCATGTTGAGCTCCTTCTGATCAAATAGGTATCTGAGGCTCTTGTGATCTGTGAAAATCTCAAAGGTCTCACCGTACAGGTAGTGCCTCCAGGTCTTCAGCGTGAAGACAACAGCTGCCAGCTCCAGGTCGTGGGTAGGGTAGCTATGCTCATGGGGCTTCAGTTTCCGCGAAGCGTAAGCGACAACGTGATCCCTCTGCATGAGCACACTCCCTAACCCCTACAAAGAGGCATCCGTGTACACAACGAACCCGCCACTACTGTCAGGGATGGTGAGCACGGGAGCCGAAGTCAGCCTCTCCTTCAGCTCCTGAAAACATGCCTCATAAGCGTTTGTCCAAGCAAAGGGCACGTCCTTCCAGGTCAGCTGTGTCATAAGACGTGCAATCTGTGAGAAGCCCTGATAAACCGCCTGTAGTAGCCTGCCAGTCCCAAGAAACTGCGAATCTCAATGGCCGTACGCGGTCTCTCCCACCTGAGCACTGCCTCAACCTTGGCTGGGTCCACAGCCAAGCCATCCCCGGAGATAACATGACTTAAGAAGGTCACCTCCCTCAACCAGAACTCGCACTTGCTGTATTTGGCGTATAGCCTACGTCGTCTCAGTGTGTCCAAAACCATCCGCAAGTGCTGTCCGTGCTACGTCTGATCTTGAGAATAGATGAGCACATCATCAATGAATACCACCATGAACTGGTCCAAGTACGGTCTAAACACCCGGTTCATCAAATCCATGAAGGCAGCAGGGGCATTGGTCAGCCCAAGCAGCATGAACAGAAACTCGTAGTGTCTGTACCGAGTGCGGAAAGCTGTCTTGGAGATGTTTGCCTCCTTGATCCTCAACTGGTGGTATCCAGATCTCAAGTCGATCTTAGAGAATACCGTGGCACCTCGCAGCTGGTCAAACAAGTCATCAATCTTTGGCAGCGGATACCTGTTCTTGACGGTGACCCTATTCAGCTGTCTGTAGTCCACACAAAGGCGCAGGGTACCATTCTTCTTCTTTACAAACAGTACCGAGGCTCCCCAAGGAGATGCACTGGGCCTCACAAAGCTCTTCTCCAAAAGATCCTGCAACTGACACTTGAGCTCTCGCAGCTCAAGTGGTGCCATCTTGTACGATGCTGTGGAGATGGGGCTGGTCCCCGGTACCAGTGAGATCTCAAACTCGATCTCACGCTCAGGCGGTAGTCCTGGCAACTCGTCGGGGAACACGTCGGGGTACTCTCTGACCACCGGGATACTCTGAAAGTCTGCCACAGGGCCGGGCTCTGCCACCACACAAGCTAGGAAGCCCTCACACCCCTGGCTCAAAAGTCTCGTCGCCCGAAGTGCAGAAATGCACCTGAAGCCTTCGTCCACTGGCTGCCCGTGGAACTCGAAAGAAGGCAACTCCAGTATGGAGAAGATGATCTTTCTCTCAAAGCAATCCACCAAGGCGTGGAAAGCGGACAGCCAGTCCATCCCCAGAATTACGCCAAAGTCCTCCATCTGTATCATAATCAGGTCAGCGGGAAGGTTGTGTCCCCCAACACTAACCTCGCAACCCGTGTATACCTCCTCAGCTACAAACAGCTGACCACTCGGGCCTCTGATCATGAACGGATCCGCTAACAGCATACAGTCCTGCCCCAAACTATCCGCGAAACTGGCAGTGACAAACGAGTGCGTAGCGCCAGAATCGAAAAGCGTGTAAACGAGTCTGCCGGAAATTGAAACCATACCTGCCACCACTGATCCCGAAGCTCTGGCATCCCTGTGTGTCAGGGTGTTGATATGCCCCTCATCCATAGGTGCGGACGAAGCAGCCACACTCTGTGTCGGACGGGTAGCTGTTGGCTGGTACCCTCCCCGTGACTGCTGTCCTCCTCGTGCCTGGAAATCGTGGCCTCCTGCTCGCCCTCCAGTCCTCGGCTTGGGAAGCATCTGCTAACCTCCTGCCCTAGACGGGCAATCCCTCCTGATGTGGCCTGGCTGGCCACACTGGTAGCAGAGGGGGACTCGACTCCTGCCCTCAGTGGGTCCCTGCTGTCGGCTGGGCGGGGGTCTGGTGCTAGCAGCTGGCCCCTATCAAGGGCCCCCAAAGGCCACTTATGGCCCTGCAAAACGTGACGACTCTCCTGCGGGCGCCACGTGTCTCCTCTCTCATCGGCCCTGTGAGAAGTCTGGCAGATAGGGCCTCTTCCGCCTGCTGTCAGTATCTCACATGGACGGGTTGGTCTCTTCATATGTCATAGCTGCCTCCACCACCCTCGAGAACGTAGGCAGCTTCAGGGGTTTGACATACCCCCAAATCGCAAGCCGGAGTCCCTTGGTGAACCTCCAAAGGCAATCCTCCTCAGTGGCCACTGCTGTCGCTGCGAAGCGAGACAGCTCCAGGAAATGCGTGCGGTACGTGCTCACGGTCATCGTCCCCTGGCGGAGAGTGTGGAACTCCCGCCTCCTCTGGTCCTGCCACGTCTGGGGAAAGTACTGCTCGCAGAAGAGGGTGACGAACCGGTCCCAGGTTGGCTCATCCCTCTCCTGTCCCCTGACCACCCGCCACCACCTGTGTGCCGCACTCTCCAGCAGGTATGTGGCAAAGGCCACGCGGCACTCCACTGGGGGGCGAAGGGTGTCAAAAACCTTCTTGATTTGCTCGAGCCAGTTCTCCGCCTCGGTCGGGTCCTCATCCCCCTTGAAGGAGGGGGCTTCAGCTTCCGGAACTGTCCGAAAAGCTCAAAGTGGTGCTGAAGTGGAGATGCTGGTGCACCTCCAGGTAAAGAAGCCTCGTGCTCGGAAGTGCCGGAGGAAGGTGGGGGCGGTGGCGGCCTATCCCCTCCCCCGTGTCCAACGCCATGTCCGTCGCATGGTCCCATAGAGGACTCCCCCTCCGCAGCCCCCGGGAGAGGCGCTCGTGGCGGTGGGTGGAGCTCCCCTCGCACGATGTCCAGTATCAGCTTGGCGAGGTCCTGGGCCTAAATGCCCGGGAGCAGTGGCTGTCCACTGAGCCGTCGACCTCAACGCGCCCACCCCTTCGACCTCGTCCTCGGCCGCGTCCGCGGTCTACCTCGCTAGTCCCGCGTCGAGGAATCTCCTGCAAGGGGACGCGAATACAGAACAGAGAAATGTCAATACGAATCAATATCTAATGGATAAATCTATGAACAGATGTCAAAAGATACGTTGTGGTGGCTACTCTAGTTACAGACAAGTGAATTGGTTATTTTTCAGCCAGTTGGTTCACTTCTCGAGACGACCCTGCTCTGATACCATCTTGTTACGACCCAATTCCCGAATCCCTACGAGACACGAGAATCGGACCGACTCGACTGATCCCAAGACCCAGTCGTCCAACAAGAAAGTAACCAAAAGAGCAGTAAAATAAACCACATTCACCATGTATATAACTAACAGTAACAAAAGTACAGCAGTAAAGAAAAGAACAACTACAGTACACACTACCACAACAGTAGAGAAATAAACAGGTACATAAACATGATGCTTACAATAAAAGAGTATAGTGGTAACATAAAATACTCCCTACAACAAAAGAAACGGTACAGTAGGTACTACACAAGTAAAACTGGGCTCTACTAGACCCAGCACCCTCTGCAGCCGCCGGCTCTGGCTGCTCAACACCTGGTCTTGAAAAGGTGACAAAGGTAACACATCAGCGAAACGCTGAGTAGAGTGGCAACTAACTATCTAGGAAAATAGTAAGGTGGACAAGTAGCTGTTATTTTTAATTTCTTTCTTGATTTTCTTTTTACTCATTCTTGAATTATTTCTAAGATCTTTCTCTTGATCTTGAATGTTCCTCGTGGGAACGATCTTGATTGCAGCCTTTTCCGAAAAGTAGAAGTAGCACGTGGTGCTCTCCTGGCCGGGAGAGTCCCCCGTGGTGGTCCTACCCTCAGTCAACCACCCCAAGGTCACTGACAGACGTAACGGTGACTACGGCACGCACGATAAAGGCTCGGGTAGCTACCCCACACTGGCACGCGGTCAGTCGTTTCCGTTAACGGGTGCACCCCAAAGCACAGCACGAAAGCAGTATAGGGCAGAGCCTTCTCAGTAACAGGGGTCCAGCCCCTCCACAGTAACCAAACAAGGGTCTTGCCCCTTCACAGTCCGTGCACCCTCGCCTGACTACCCTGGTTTACCCAGTGGGCCTAACAAGTTGGTGTAGGAAGGCTAGCAGAACCCCGAGGCCCATGGGGTGGCTAGTGCTCTTCCTACACTAGTAGCTCTCCTCGATACTGTCTACGCGAGGGCCAAAAGTCGGTACAAAGTGGCCAGACCTAACCCCGGGTCCCTGGGGCAGCTACCTCCACTCTACACTAAACAGGGGGACAATCGCTCTCCTTGGTACTCTGTACTCAAGGGCCAGCTCACTTCCCCAATTCCATTCCATTCACTTCTCAGGAGCTCTACTCCTAATTTCCCGTGGGGTTCATGCTCATTTTTCTTTAACTCAGCCAATTTAGGTTTCATCATTTCAGCTTTATATTCATATAGCCCATGTTCTCAACAGTAATTATCCATTCATAAACAAGCAACTGTTATCCAATTATAGGCAATTATCATTTTTCCTCCTACTTTTCCAAGACTGCAATCTATATATTCACGACATTCGTTTTGGTGTTTCTGTTCCTAGGATTCATGCCACACCCTAGGATCCATCATTCAATCTAGTTTTCCAGTCCTAGGATTCATGCCATGCCCTAGGATCTATCATTCAATTTAGTTTTCCAGTCCTACGATTCATGCCATACCCTAGGATCTATCATTCAATCTAGTTTTCCAGTTCTAGGATTCATGCAATACCTTAGAATCTATTAATTATTTCACAAGTGCATAATTTTTGATAAACAATTAAAGGGATCCATTCTACCTGCAAAATCGGGAGTACTGGGGGCGTGATCGGCAAGCCCACGCGCCTCCGCAACCCCTAGAGTCGCAACGGAATGAGGTCCTAACACAAGGATCAAACACAAGGAACTACTCAGAACAGGGTACAAATACTGTAAATAGGCAGAGGAACTAATTCTGAGAAGAACGAAACTTGAAACGCGAAAAACGGACTTCGAACGGACCCTAAACAGTCAAAAACGACAAGTCTGCCCAAAATCAGACATCTGGAACGTCTTCTAGACGTCTTAAACGATGGTTCAGGTCATACCTTCTATCTGTGCGGTTCTTCAGACGTCCAAAATCGCGTTAAACCGTCTGGACTTAGTTCCAGACGTCCGACTGTCACTCCGGATGTCTGGAGACCCTCTCCGTTGTCTGGTGCTGTGCCCAGACATCCGATCTGTGTGGGAGGGCATGCCCTTGCGCCTTCCCGAATAAAACCTGCACGCGAACGCGACCGTCCTCAACACGAAATGAGCAGAACCCTTCGGCGGAATGGCTGCATGGCTGTACACGCGAAACAAGCAGAAATGGAAAATATTGTACCTTTCAGACATCTGGACCTTCCTCCAGACGTCTGATTCTGGGAAAGTTTCCCAGAATCAGGACCTCCTCGCCCTCTGCCTGCTACGCACAACCGTGCCATGCAGCGCTCACCTACTGCCTGAGCTACAGCAGCACCTCCCCAACACCACGCTCCCACTGCGCGCCCGCCGGCTGACCCTGACTGCTCCAGCGAGCTCTCTAGCTCCCTCCCTCTCACTGCAACCCCTCCTCCCCGCGCACACACGGCAGCAGCTGCTACCCTCTCCCGCTCACTCTCACACTAACAGGAAGGAGAAGAAGAAGAAGAAGGCGATGGAGTGATGGTGAGGGAGAGGAGAGGGGGAGGTATTTGAAGGCGCCGTGGGGAGAGAGAGAGGAGGAAAGTTGCGCCTACAGGATAGAGAGGAAAGGGAGAGAAGAAAGGAGGGCGGTGGTTCAATCTACGCGTGCATGCGCGCAGACGCGAAACCGTACGTCGAAAAAATTAATTTCCAGACGTCTAGGAAGGCTTCCAGACATCTGGACCAAATCCCAGATGTCTTAAAAGACGTCTGATGTTGGGGTCTTAACAGAAACATATCACAATCAAAAGAGATGTAGCAAGTTGGTAAAAAGTTTGATATTTCAATTAAGAGATCTGAATTGCGCGTTGCTCCCCGGCAATGGCACCAAAATGTTGCTCGCTCGAAATCAAGTTTTAAATCATTGCGTTGTAGTATAGTTGAAATCTCATGAAAAACAGATAAAATTTATACTCGAAAAAGTCCGAGGTTGTTCGCTGGGAGCAAGTATGAATTCAATTCTCAAGATTGCAATTTAAAATAATAGAGATAAGAAATTATAATCAAAAATTGATTCAGAATAATGTGGCAATGAAATCAAGTATCAGACTGCAAAAAGAAAGGAGTAAAATGGTTATTTGAATCACCAATTACTCCAACAATAATGGCGAGTGAAACTCAATAGTTATATATGAAATAAACTCAAATCAGCCATGTGATGGCAGGATCAGACGTCTTAAACGTCTAATTCTACAGTACTCTGATTCTTCTACTTCTCTTTCTCTGGCTTTCTCTCTTCTTCTTCTTTTCTTCTGCTCTTGGTTCTTTAATTCTTCTCTTGCTTTCCTTCTTCTGCTGCGGCTCTTCTTTTCTTCTTCTTCTTTCTCTCTCTACTCTTTTGTTCTTCTGCTTCTCTTCTCTGTTCTTCTTCATGCAGAGGGGGAAGGATCCTCAATTTTGGCTAAGTGTCAACCAATCCTTCTCAGAGCAAAACCCTCCCCTACCACGCGCAGATTCTCCCTTCTTTCTCTCCTTGGGTCACGCTCTCCCAGAGCCTCCAACAGTATCGGGTTATCAGGTATTCGAACCTAGAGCGCACCCAGGTCCAGGGCTGCGAGCGTGGGTCACAGCCAAGGAGTGTAAGGCTTAGGCAGGCAAGATCCACAAGGTCAAAGTCGTGGACGAGGCCGAGTAAGGGTGTTGGAGACCTCACCCCCCAAGTGATTTGAGGCGATAAGCCTCTATCACTTTTTCCTCTTATGCGGTTGCAAGCGCTTGTGAACTTTCGAGGTGGGACTAAAGTCCCACCCTTCTTTGCATGACTGGCAGCAGGTGGAAGTCTCCTCAATTGAAGCTGAAGCGGATGGTGTGGTGGCCAATTGGCCACCTGGTTGTGTGCTTGGAAGCCTTCCGCATAGCCTGGGGAAGTTTCCTGGGGCTCGCGACACCTGAAGCTTGACAAACGAAGGCAGCGATGGTGGAGGTGGTGGAGATCCGATGAAGACACCTGCAGACAGGAATACGACCTTGAGACCAAGTTAAAATACTTCAGGACCTTCATCGGACCACAGCGAATGTGTGGGTGGCGGTGGCATGTCATAAGAGGGCCTATGGTGGTGTGCAAAGGTCAAGGATGGTGGTGCAGCAGCGGGTCAGTCGTCAGGGTGGTAGGATGAGTAATAGGAGAGGATATGTTAGGGATTTTGTGCTGAGGAGCACGGTGGAGCTAATGAGGGTGGTAGCGGCGTGTTTCGAGTAGTGTGGTGGTGAGTAGGTGTTGTCGGAGCATCGTCGAAGGCAGAGAAGATGAAGTGCGTCGAGGGAGAAGCGATGGTCGTGTGTATGTGTAGTGAGTAAGAAAGCAAAATAGAAAGAGAGAGAGAGAGAGAAAAAGAGGGACTTAGCGAGGTGGTAGGGAGGCGGAGGGCTCCAGTGTTGATCGATCAGAGCCGGAGAAGGAGGAAGAAGCGACGAAGCGGCGACGACGATGCAGACGGAGTAATGCCCTCCCTTTGGCTGGGGAGGGTCGTGACAAAGAGAGGGAGAGCTTAGGCCATCCAATTTGATGGATGGACGGTCGGAGGATGGAGATCTAGAGAGGTCGCTGGAGCAGGGTTTTTTGGTGGCTGGAGGAGGGGGATTAAGGTGATTTGGCTCCCAAAAACTTGCTGAAGAATACGGCCATGCCCTGAGGCTCCTTTTATAGGGTTCAAGAGGTCGATTTAAGCTTGGAAGCCAAGCTTCCAAGCTTAGGAAATGTCACCGGAGATGGAAGCTTTGAGATAACCAAACCTCTCATGCATTCGCATGAGAGATTGGGAAAGTTTTAGAGCACACAGACAGATTCAATGGGAAGCGAACTCCTCAAGGAATCTCCCTTCCAATTTTGGAAGGGATTGATTGAGCAGAGAAGGGGTTCTCATCATTCAAAGGTCGTCGGAGAAGGATTCCTCCACGATAATGGTGGAGGACCCATTTGCAAAGAGTGACGACAAAGATACAGGCCTTTATGTAAGGAATTCAAAAGTTAGGGGCATGTGTGTGAGAGAAAAGACTCAGATTGGACCAAATTGCAAACTAGGTCAAGATGATCTCAGATTAGGTTCGAATTTTGGTACAAACCTAATTTGGACCTAAGAAATCCAATGGTGAAGTTGGATTTTGGTTTTGACCATGTTTGATTGGGTAATTTATGTAAAAACTCAAATTATGGCAAATGTCAATCTGAGACTATTTTGGGTCAGGGCGAGTTCTGATGGTCAAATTGAAGGTACTAAATCCTAGAAAATATTTTTCTATGAATTTTAGAGGATTTAGGTAAATTTTATCCTAACCATAACCTCAATTAATTAAGCGGGTCTATTTTTAGGGTTTCAAAAGTCATTTAATTCTCAAAACACGCGAAAACCCTTTTCTGTCTTTTCTAACTCACTGTTATCCTTTTAGGACCATTTTGACCCTTAATTAACCCTTGAGAAAACCCATGGTTGTACTGCATTCAAGATATGATGGTAAAATTATAGTTTTAACCCTATTTTCTTGTCTTTCCCTCAAAATGGATTTGTAGTGAATTATCTCTCTAGCAGTTATGTAAGAGCATTTGCTAACTTAATCAGATCAAAATGAGCTTGTTATGGCTCATGATGGTGTTCCCATCAGTACTTTTGGGCATACCCGTTAGCGGAAATGACTAACTACATGCCAATGTGGGGTAGCTACCCGTGAGCTTATCGCACGTGCCGTAGTCACTGCTACGTCGTGACCGTGACCTTGGGGTGGTTGACCGGGTGTAGGACTACCACAGGGGACTCTCCTAGCCAAGAAAGCACCACGTGTACATCCTACATCATGTGAAAGACTGCAATCAAGATCGTTCCCTTGAGGGACAGACAAGATCAAGAAATGAATGGATCCCTAATAGAAATAACAAATTAGAAACACCTAGTTGAGATAAATTTAATTGAAGGATTAATCGGTTGCTTGTTCTTATGTTAATTGCATGTAAATGGCTTAACCACCACTCTACTCAATGTTAGCTGACCAAGGATTTTATAACCTTGTTCTTGTCAGGGAGTTAAGCAGCCAGCACCATCGGCTGCAAAGGGAGCTGGGCCTAGTCAAGCCTAGCCTTAGCTGTTGTTCCCTTTTTGTTTCTGAGCTTCTGTTGTTGTAGTGGGTACTCGATATATGTATGACTGTTTCAGTTACATTTCCGCTTTACTTTCCACAGTTGTAGTTGTGAAGGTATGTAATAACGTGAAACATTTCATTCTGTTTCCTTTACAGTCTTTTGGTTATTTCTGCTTAGTTACATTGCATGTGTGGTTGTGGAATATTTTCTGCATCTGGTTATTTCTCGTTGGACGACTAGGCTTGGGATTAGTCGAGGCGAGCCGATCTCGGGTCCGGTAGGGATCTAGGATCGGGTCGTAACAAGGATGATATTAGAGTAAGGTCGTCCTAAGAAATGAACTAAATGATCTGGACTAGCCATTCATGTGCATGTAACTAGGATAGCCATCACATCGTATCGCTTTAATCTTCACTTTTGAGTCTTATTCCTTTATGTAATTTGAAATCATTGAAAATCTCTGCTCTTTATCTTGTATCTCCTTATAGGAGATGCCTCTTTGAGGAGTTCTCAAGGCAGGCCGTGGACGTGGCAGTGGGCGTCGTCATAGGGGGGGACATGCCGGACCTGAGTCACCAGCGGACCCATCTCTCCTTCTGAGCATCCAGGCCCAGGATCTTGCCCAATTGATCCAGGATATAGTACGAAAAGAGTCCAACAGCCTCCTTCTCGGCCACCCCTCCCTGAGGACGTGTAGGGAGAGTCCTCTGTGGGATAGGGGAGCCGCCATAGTGTCAGACGAGTTGGAGGGGGAGGGGGTGATCCTCCACTACCCCAACCACCCTCAGACACTTCTAAGCACGAGCCCTCACTGCCTGGAGGCATACCTGTTACCCGGTGCAGCTTCACCATGAGCTTTTTGGCCAGTTCCGGAAGCTGAAGCCCCCCTCCTTCGAGCGGGATGAGAACCCGTCTGAGGTAGAAGACTGGCTGGAGTGGATCGAGAAGGTGTTTGACACACTCCACCCTCCTGCAGAGTACCGCGTGGCCTTCGCCATGTACCAGTTGGAGAGTGCAACCCACTAGTGGTGGAGGGCAGTCAAAGGCTAGGAGGGGAGAGAGCCGTCATGGGACCGGTTCGTGGCTCTCTTCTGCAAGCAATACTTTCCGCAGACCTAGCAAGACCAAAGGAGGCGGGAGTTCCACACTCTCCACCATGGGGCAATGATAGTTAGCACGTACAACACGTATTTCTTGGAGCTGTCACACTTCACCCCAACAGCTGTGTCTACAGAGCAGGAGAGCCTGTGGAGGTTTACTGAGGAGCTCCAACCTATGATTCAGGGGTATGTGAAACCCCTGATGCTGCCCACCTTTTCTCACGTGGTCAAGGCGGCCATGACCTATGAGGAGACCAACCTGACTGCGCAAGGCATTAACGGTGGACAGAAGAGGCCCTACCAGCCAGAGTACTCACAGGGTCGTCGAGAAAGGAGGCACACGGCACCCGTAGGGGGGTCGTCTCATTTTGCAGGGCCACCAGTGGCCTTTAGGAGCCCCATACAAGGGCCAGCTGCCAGCATCGGACCCCAGCCCAACCACTAGCAAGGACCGACTGAGGGAGGAGGTCGTGCCCCTCTCTGCTACCAGTGTGGCCAGCTGGGCAACATCAGGAGGGACTGCCCAGCTAGGGTTGGAGCACAGCAAATGCTCTCCGCATCGAGCGCTAGAGGCCGATTTGGCAGCCGCGATCACCAGGCACGTGGAGGAGGACAACAGTCACGAGGAGAGTACCGGCCAGTTACTTCTCACCCGACCCAGAGCGTGGCCGCTTCTGCTACACCTAGGGTTGAGGGGCGTATCAACGTCCTAACTCACAGAGACACAAGGGCTTCAAGTTCTGTGGTGGCAGGTATGGTTACCGTTTCTGGCATATTAGTCTATGTTCTTTTCAATTCTAGTGCCATACACTCTTTTGTCTCCTCGAGTTTTGCCGTCAGTTTGGGGTCGAGCAGTGTACTGTTAGAGGTTCCATTCCTGATTAGAGGACCAGGTGGACAGTTGTTTGTCGTAGGGGAGGTCTTCACAGACTGCGAAGTCGCTATAGGGGGACACAGTCTTCCCGCTGACCTGATAGTGATCCCGATGGAGGACTTTGGCGTGATCCTAGGGATGGACTGGTTGTCTGCCTATCACGCCCTGGTGAACTATTTTGGGAGGAAGATTGTCTTCTCCATACCAGAGTTGCCTCCCTTTGAGTTTCACGGCCAGCCGGTAGACGGACGTTTCAGGTGCATCTCCGCGTCTCGAGCAGCGAAGCTTTTGAGCCAAGGGTGTGAGGGCTTCTTAGCTTATGTTGTAGCAAAGCCTAGCCCCGTCACCAACTTTTAGAGTATCCCGATGGTCTGCGAGTACCCAAATGTCTTCCCAGAGGAGCTGCCAGGACTACCGAATAAGCGTGAGATCGAGTTTGAGATCTCACTAGTACCGGGGACCAGTCTCATTTCTTCTGCACCATACAGGATGGCACCACTTGAGCTGCGAGAGCTCAAGTCTCAATTACAGGACCAGTTGGAGTAGGGCTTTGTGAGGCCCAGTGCATCCCCGTAGGGAGCCCCTATATTGTTTGCAAAGGACGGTACCCTGTGGCTTTGTGTCGATTATCGACAGCTGAATCAGGTCACCATCAAGAACAAGTACCCGCTGCCTCGTATCGATGACCTCTTTGACCAGTTGAGAGACACCACAATGTTCTCTAAGATAGATCTAAGGTCAGGTTACCACCAGTTAAGGATCAAGGAGACTGACATCTCCAAGACAGCTTTCCCTACTCTGTACAGGCACTACGAGTTCTTGGTCATGTCGTTTGGGCTGACCAATGCCCCCACTGCTTTCCATGATGAACCATGTTTTCAGGCCATACTTGGACCAGTTTGTGGTGGTATTCATCGAAGATGTTCTAGCCTACTCTTGGGATCAGGCATAGCATGGGCAGCATCTAGGTATGGTTCTGGATACTTTGAGACGACGCAGGCTGTACACCAGGTACCGTAAGTGAGAGTTCTGGTTGAGACAGGTTCTTGGGCCACGTGATTTCAAGAGACGGATTGGCTGTGGATCTAGCCAAGGTCGAGGCCATACTCAGGTGGGAGAGGCCACGCACAGTGACAGAGATACGTAGCTTTCTAGGACTGGCAAGCTACTACCGATGGTTTATCAAAGGGTTCTCTCATATCGCATGTCCTATGACTCAGCTAACCCGGAAGGACGTGTCCTTTTCCTGGACAGACGAGTGTAAGGCGTGCTTCTAGGAGCTGAAGGAGAGACTGACTTCAGCTCCTGTGCTTACCATCCCAGACAGCAGTGGCGGGTTTGTGGTCTACACCGACGCCTCGTTGCAGGGGTTGGGTGGTGTGCTCATGCAGCGGGGTCATGTTGTCACCTACGCTTCGCGGCAACTGAAACCCCATGAGCATAGCTAACCCGCCGATGACTTAGAGCTGGCAGCAGTTGTCTTCGCGTTGAAGACATGGAGGCACTACCTTTATGGTGAGACGTTCGAAATCTTCACAGATCACAAGAACCTCAAGTACCTATTTGACCAGAAGGAGCTCAATGTGGTGAGACAAAGACATTGGTTAGAGTTCCTGAAGGACTACGACTGCTGCATCTCCTACCACCCAGGGAAGGCCAATGTGGTGGCCGACGCCTTGAGCCGGAAGGCACCCGCCCACTTGACTAGCTTGCAGGCACAGAGCTGGAGACTCATGGAGGAGGTGGGCAGTTGGCGACCCCGGGAGTCATGGGGGCACTGCGAGGCAATGACAGTGATGTGATAGGCACAACCAGAGCTGATAGACCGTATCATTACAGGGCAGATGACCGATTTGCAAACATTGCGGGACAGAGTGTTGACAGGGGACTTAGGAGATTTCACTTTCTCTGACGAGATACTATGTATGAGGGGACGTCTATGCGTTCCTAAAGATGAGGAGCTATTGAGAGAAATCCTGACTGAGGCGCACGGGTCCAGGTTCACCAAACATCCAAGGAACACAAAGATGTACCACGATCTGCGACGCGACTTCTGGTGGAGAGGGATGAAGCAGGATGTTGGTGAGTTTGTTCAGTAGTGCTTGGTATGCCAGCAGGTGAAGGCCGAGCACCAGAGGCCCGTAGGGCCATTACAGCCACTTCCTATGCTAGAGTGGAAGTGGGAGAGTATCACCATGGACCTGGTAGTAGGGCTACCGGTTACCCGGCGGGGACACGATGCAGTTTAGGTGATAGTAGACAGGTTGACGAAGACGGCACGGTTCCTGCCATTCCGAGTCACCTTTAGGCCAACATAGCTAGCAAAGCAATACATCGGAGATGTGGTGTGTCTGCACGAAGTCCCTCACAAGATCATATCTCACAGGGATACTCATTTCACTTCCCATTTCTGGGTAGAGTTTCAGCAGGCCTTGGGGACTCATTTGAGGTTCAGTACTGCCTACCACCCCCAGACCGACGGACAGTTGGAGCGCACCATACAAACACTAGAGGACCTCCTACGTGCTTGTGTACTAGACTGGAGAGGCTTTTAGGAGGAGCATTTGCCCCTGGCAGAGTTCGCATACAATAACAGCTACCATTCCAGCATCGATATGACACCTTACGAGGCTCTGTACGGGAGGAAGTGTACTGCACCCTTGAGTTGGGTTGAGGTGGGGACCAAGTGGGAGGTTGGTCCCAGGATGATCCGTCAGAGTCAGGAAGTGATAAAGCAGATTCACAGACGGCTCTGTACTGTCAGGAGCAAGCAGAGGAGCTATGTTGATAAGAAGTGCAGGGAGGTGCAGTTTGAGGTTGGGGATCACATCATCCTCCGTGTTTCACCCATGAAGGGCTTGCAGTGTTTTGGGGTGAAAGAGAAGCTTGCACCAAGGTTTGTGGGGCCCTTTGATTTCTTGGAGCAGGTTGGACCCGTTGCTTACTGGCTTGCCCTTCCTCCCCAGCTCTCCGGAGTGCACAACGTATTCCATGTGTCCAACCTCAGGAAGTACATCGCCGATCCCAGTCACGTTCTGAGCCACGAGAGCGTCAAGGTGGGAGACGACTTGACCTATCCCAAGAGGCCAGTGCAGATACTAGATAAAGCTGTCCAGAATCTGAGATGGAAGCAGGTACCGCTGGTGAAGGTCCTATGGATAAGCCAGCGGTATGAGGAGGTGACTTAAGAGCCTGAGGCGGCAATGCCAGAGCAGTACCTGGAGTTTTTTTAGGGTACGTCTCTTATGACCTACTTTGGTCCTCTTTAAGTTTGTTATACGCTTCTACATTATTTCCGCACCTTAGTTAGCTCAAGTTTCGGGGATGAAACTTCCTTTAACTTTGTTATGTTGAATTGACCCTTTCCAAGAATCGTTCGAAGTTTTTCTAGGAGGGTAGGGGCATAAGCGACTTTTTAAACCCCTTGGGTTTAGGCATGTGGGGGTTACAGAAAAAGAGGAAACTTCGGGGGAGAATCACACAATTTTTCCTCTCTCTCTCTCTTCCCACTTACACACCCACGCACACACACCTATCCTTCCTCCCCAAAACCCTAACCCCACATCTATTTAAAACCCCCCCACACCCCTCTCCATCTTCACACCCTCACCACCACCTCCACCTCCTTCCCTTACAGCCGGCGACCACCACCAATAGCCTTCCCACCTCCACTTACAGCCATGCGTGGAGGAGAGGAGCTCACGAGGGAGGGGAAAGCGAGGGAGAGAGGGAGAGTGAGGGTGTGGGAGAGAGGAGAGAGATCGAGGAAGCTCGAGCGTGCGCAGTCGGAGGAGCTCGAGCAGGAGAGCTCACGCGCAAGATAGTTACGGTTGCAGCCACGAGGAGCTCGGAGGTGCAAGGACCTCTGAGGAGTACGGGGGTGCGAGAGGGAGGAGGCGCGGTCGGAGTGCAAGTGTGGGAGCTCGAGAAGGGTTTCGTGGGAGAGAAGAGGACGCTGGAGGAGGGTCCTCGACCTCTTACAGCTGCTGGAGTCACTACTGCAGGCGTTGCGGGAGGAGGCTCACGAGAAGACGAACGTTGCAAGGAGCTTCTACATATTGGATTTTTCCAGTATCAGACGTCTAGAGCATCTACCAGACATCTAGACCAGCAGCGAGACGTCTGGAGCTGAAGCCGGACCTATGAAAATATGCAGAGTACCGAAGTATGAGTTCTGTATCTCATGCATGCGCGTACATGAAGTGTGTAATGCTGTGCTGCCGTCGTTTTAAACTTACGAACGCATGCGCAGGTACAGACCTTGGAAAGGTGCGTAAGCACACCCTTCGAGGTGCTTCAGGACGTCTAGACGTCTCCACAACCAACTGATAGACCTATCTGACGTCCGAGCAAACTAACAAATGTCTGGAAAGACTCGGGACAACTGTAAAGGGGTTCCAGACGTCCGTTAGCAACGCAGGAACACAAGGTGAGTTATTGGCGTCGTTTAAGACGTCTGGGCCTAGTCCCAGACGTCTAATTTCAGTGTGTATGCACGTTTTTGGCCCATTCGGGGCCCAAACGAAGTCAGATTTATGCAAACAAAGTACCATTGTGTTGAACGGTATTTTTCGTGAATCGCTACGCTTACGTGTTTGGTTTCGGAAAACCTGTCGTTGTAGTTCGAAAGTGAAGAATTCGTGTTCAACAAATAAAAATTTATACCGAAAAGAATTCCGGGCCGAACACAGGGAGGCTACGTTGATCTATATTCGCAATTATATTTTTTTTAGGATTTTTTTATAAACAGGGCGATATAATTACAATAGAGCTATCAAACTATGAGAGAGAGAGAGAGAAAGAAAGAGAACATTCATTCAATATTTCAATTGTTTATAAAAGTTACACTAGAAAGCGAAAAATCAATTACACTATAAAGCAAAAAATTCTACACTAGAAAAGCTGTAAATAAGAATGGGAGAGAGAAATTATCCTCCTCGACGATTTCTTGGAGGACGAGCCAGACGGGACGACACCTGGACGAAGGAGAACGAAGCAGGACGAAGGAGGACAAAGCAGAAGAACGGGCACGGAGCAGCACGCCGTCGTCGTCGCGGGATCCACTTCCGAAGGGGAACGAAAATTGGACTTTATCTCGCAAGAAGCATCCCGGGTGTGGGACAAGCTTCTTTTGAGCTTTGGAGGGGTAGAGAGGAGAAAGAAGGGATGAGAATTTCGTATGGAGGGGGTCTCCTTTTATAGTTGCAAGGAGTGGGGGCAAAATGGACGTTACAACTTCAAAATAATAAAAGAGGGGTCTTTAGTGACGGATAAATCCGTCACTAAAGCCCCGACGTGGCCGTCGCCTCCGCACCCACGCGCACCTCCTCGGCTGCGCGCTCCTCAACGCCCGAGCACGTCCAGTGCTTTTTAGCCATCCGATCGCGAGATCGGACGGCTTAAGATGCGTCCGCGCCCGTGCGCTGCGCGCCCCCCGCGCGTCTGATTGCGCGTCCGATTGCGCGTCCAATCGCGCGTTAGCGCTATCAGGCGTGTGCAACCGTCCGATCTCCATCCAAGGCTCCAATTGCTCGCGCCCGCCGCTCCTCACCACGGTTCGAACCCGCGCCCCGCGCTCACGATAGCGCGCTCGACCACTGCGCTATGGGGCGCGGATGGTCGAGCGGGCGTTTTTAAATGCGAGCGCCCACAGCCGTTGGATTAAGATCCAACGGCAGAGAGCGATCGAGTGTGGGGCTTTCACAAGACGCAAGCGACCGTTTGGGCGGCTGAGATGGAGCCACGTGGCGCCATCTTGGCCGTCCATCTTCTGGAAGTTGTAGATGGTGCCACGGATGTCGGATTGACTCGATTTTTGTGTCGTTGGGCTGCGATCGTCTATCCGAATTCATCCGTTCGGTCAGATTTATCATCTGAAGTGCGGATTTACACCATCCTGATCCTTGATCTTCTAGGGTTCTCGGGTCACTATCTGATGCTATGGATGCCTGATTAGGGCGATCTTGGAGTCATTGAACTCCAATCGTCGCCCTGATCACATCCATACGGTTGGATCTTTGATCCGAGGCCCTGATAAAATATTTGCCCTGTCCAAGCACATAAAAGGAGACAATTAACCTCCATTTTATTCAAACTATTCTAAATGCAAGATGATGCATGTAATGCAATATTTATATCATGAAATGCAATCCTATGCTTAAGAACATGCATAAATAGACATCTTAAGTAGTGTAAATGTGTTTACATCATACCCCCATGCCTATCTTTTGCTAGTCCCTAGCAAAAACTATATGCTATTTATAAAAGAATTTGGTAAGATTATTTGGACTTGAGTTAATTTTCAATCATTAAGAAATTGTCTACTTAGAAACTGAACTTTCAAAGACACAACAGTGCCCGGGTATCAGCCAAAATGCAGACCGCTTCAAGCCCTCGCCTTATTAAAAGAAAATTTTCTTTTTCTCTTTTTCTCTTTTCTAAATTTTTTTTTTTATTTTCAAATTTTCTGGTTTAAGAGTGGCTTTCTACGGCCATTCAACTCACCCAAAATTTGATGAGAACCCTAAGCTTTAAGCATCTTATTGTGATTATGATAGACTCGTTGACCGACAATTAGAACGGACTTCGGATTTCTACGCCTCTAGGTGACCTAACCAGAATTCTACCTAAAAGTGTATCTTTACAACCGGTAGCTTTCTCCCTACTTTTTTTATTTTTTATTTTTTTTACGGGGTCAACACAAGGGTGAATTCAGTGTATATCTCCCCAGTTTATTCTACTCCGCTTCTTCCTAAGTGTTTTGGGAATTTTTAGTGCATTTTTTGAGCTGGGTTCTAGACAACCGGTCGATGAGCTGTTACCACCGACAACTTGCCAGCCATACTCGTGCGGCGAAGTGTGGCTTATTTCTTTTTGTTCTTTTCTCCTTTTTTTTTTTTAAGTAGGTGGCTTCCCTAGTCTAAGATTTACCTAAAGGCAGCAAACTAAGAAAGGTCCAGTGACTAGGCTCTGGACAACCTACCTATGGGTTGTTACCCACAATAACTTGCCAGCCATATCACCCTAGAAGATTCATTAGCTACCCAATTTTCATTAAAATCATCGAACAACGAGTCAGTGCAAAGAAAGTGTGTAGATGCTTAAGACTTAAAATTCCCTCAAATCAGAGGGCGGGTTGATAAGTCGTGTACTTATCACCCAAACTTATTTACTCCAATTACGAAAGAATTAAGATGGTGAGGACTCAAAAACAAATCCACATTTTAGTGGATACACAGGCTAATTAAGTCCAAAAACCTGAGGGGTCTTTGTGTTCAGATCTTAATGTAGTTTTTCCTAAGATTGAAAATTTTCTTAAACCCAAATTCTCTTTCCTAATTTTAATTTTTTTTTAATAAAAGAAAACAAATATACGGAGCTAACGAATGAATTCAGAGATAAATATCCACCCCCCCATGCCTATCTAATGCAATGTCCTCATTGTATTAAAAACACATAAAACAGAGTGGAAAAGCGAAGGAAGCACCTGAATTGCGTGAATGTCAGGTCCGCTCCGAGATGAAAAATTAAAAAGAACTGTATATGTGCTGAGTTTAGTGCCTTCAGCTAGGCACACTATACAAAGAAAAGAAATGAAGAATTCACAAGTGCAACTCAGAATTAGAATAAATAGAAGAATCCTCCAACCTGTCAACAGAGGTCCACAGATGTGGACCAGATTGTGGTGCAGACCCACACCCCATAATCGAGAATATCTTAGGTTCTGGATAAAAATTACCCAAAACCTAAAATTAGAATGTAAGCGGGATCGGGCCTGCGATTTCTGAGGATGCAACCCAAGACCAAAAAGTCAGGTTATAGAGAATTGAAGCTCAAAAGGATAATCGTTGAATGTGTGCTTGGGTTTGACATCCTCAAAACAAATGTCGTAAGGGTTTTGATTTGATGGTTTCAGCTTAAAAGGAACCCTTCGACTCAATTTTCTATTTCCTCCAAAATTGACTTCCCAAATCAGAACTTCCCAGCTCCTATTCTCCTCATTCAGCTTATGAAATTCCAGGACCTCTTGTATATTCATCACCCCGTCTGAAATCTCCAAGTCTAAATGATGTAGCAGAATCAAAATTGACTTGGGTCTAATTATCTCAGAATTAGAATCATCAATAAGCTCAACAGGGTGTAACCGATAATCAGGGCATTGAATTAATTCCTCTAGAAAATGCGATTCTAGACCCGTAATGTGTGCCCTAATAAGATCAGTTTCCTCAGTTATTGGGCTATCAAATGATCTATCAGATTCCTCAGACCCAATCGTCTCACAGAAATCGTGTTCAGAAAACTCACGTGAGACTTCGCAACTTGAATCTTCACCAGCAGGATCCGTATCAATGTATGTCCCAAAATCATTTGTCACTTTCTGTTCCAAGGAGACATACGTTTCCTCGTAACCCGACTTAGGGATCTCAGGCGAAGAAATCAGATCATCCTTAATTGGTTGTTTTAATTCAATCTAGTCAGCCTCGTAACACGTGTCCCCCCCAACAGGTGCCTGAGCGGGTTCTGCCATTGGCTTTCCTAAAGAGGGTTCATCCTGGGAATGATTCCAAGATTGAATCAAAGCAACCACGAATCTCATCCTCAATTTTGCTAATTTCCCAAGTAAAAACTCACCCGGGTTCTTATCCTTAACATCCCGGAGCCAATCCAACAAAGACTTATTCAAATCATCAATCATTTCAATCAGGGGCTCCAATCTCTCAATGCAAGGTATTGGCTGAACTTCTAAAGATTGTATGATATTCCTCAAGTTAGCTAGAACCTTATCTTGAACCTGGTTAACCTGAACCAAATGAGTTGGTTCAGGGTTGGGCAGGTTTGGGCTTAATGCAGGGGAATTAACAAATTGAGATTCGTTATACCCTTCCTGATAGTAGGTCATTTCAGATTGTTGAAAAGATGGTGATGACCTAAAGGTAGTGAAATCAAAGGATGGGTAAGGATCGGTGTATCCTTCTTGATTGTAGATCGTATTAGGTTGTGCATGAAAGGAAGACGATCTATAATCGATGTAGCTCTAAGAAGGATAGAAATCAGAATCAAAGTGTTCAGGGTTAGACCCTAAACACGGGGGTCCGGAATTGTATCCCCAATCTGAAGTATCCCAACTAATTGATGGTTGATTACAATACGAGTTGGGATAATCATCATGTTGAGGATAATTCACAACAGGAGGGAAAGAGCGGGAATGTGTGAAATATGTGGAAGGATTCATGAGACTCGGGAGGAAGAAAGGTGCTCTGCAATACAAACAATCAAACCTGTCCTTAAATGGGTTATCCTACAGACCTACAGACTCTCAAAACCCGTCTTGAGATAAAGAAAAGATTTGATCTACTTCTGTCTATTCAATCCAACCAGTTAGAAGGAGGGACTGGGGAGAAGGTTCTTCCTTCGGCTTGCGCCTCCGGTTCCTAGTGTACCCCCCAGCCGCGATCGTTTGACTCTGCTCCCCTAGTTAGACATCAAATTGAACAGTAGAAATAGACTAATCGAAAATAATCTCATTCTGAGTTCTGATGAGCGAGTCCAATCCTTAAGGCCAACGTCTACTCTGTTTTATTTAGGGCTAGGTTTGAATGTGGGGCTAGGTTTGAATATGCTTTAGAATGTGATGGGCCCTTTAAATGGGTTGTGCCCTTAATGATTGATTGATTTGTGTGTGCGTGCACAACCAGTGGTTTTCAAGCAAGATTATTTTTGATGTGGTGAATTTTAAAGTTCAAATCTTGCTTAGTAGCTTTTAAGATTCAACTTTAGGTATTTTCAAACAGGTTTCATTGACACACTAGGTTTTGCAAGCACAGGTGAAGATGTTTTCCTTTAAAGTTTAAAAAAATGTGGAGTGCCTGGTAAATCCCTAAGAGTTGAACCTAATTGGCAGCTAATTGATGAGTTTATTTTATTTGAAGTGGTGCGGCCCAATTAACTCAAACAATTGGCCATAAATGCACCACTAAGTTAGGCACTCAAAAATGGTTAACCTAGAATAATTTCTACTCTGTTATATGTTGCTTTGTGTGTACCGGTTCCACGGATCAGAACCCGGTTGAGTAGAAAACAAATCGAGTTGATCAAGTGCCTTGAATGTGGGTGTGTGTTGTGTGTTTGTTGAAAATTACCCCACAAGATTATCTTTTGTTTTTTTTTTTTTTATGGGTGAGGGTGGAATGAATGTGAGTGAAAATCCAAATAACCAAACTATTCCTAGGATTTATACAAACACCTAGGTTAATTGGGATTTGGATTTAATGTGGCGAATGAAATCTATGGAGGGGGAAAGAATGGGGTAGCACTTACAGTTGTCTTCAACTGCACTTTACTCCAGTCTACCGCTTGTTGATTCCTTGATGGAGGTCTCTGCAAAACAATAGACACAAGAGAAAGCTAGTTAGAAAACAAATAAAGTGCAAGAAATGCGAAGAAAAGATCGGAACGGCGCCAAAATCTTGAACGGTATTTTTCGCGAATCGCTACGCTTACGTGTTTGGTTTCGGAAAACCTGTCGTTGTAGTTCGAAAGCGAAGAATTCGTGTTCAACAAATAAAAATTTATACCGAAAAGAATTCCGGGTCGAACACAGGGAGGCTACGTTGATCTATATTCGCAATTATGTTTTTTTTAGGATTTTTTTATAAGCAGGGCGATATAATTACAATGGAGCTATCAAACTATGAGAGAGAGAGAGAGAAAGAAAGAGAACATTCATTCAATATTTCAATTGTTTATAAAAGTTACACTAGAAAGCGGAAAATCAATTACACTACAAAGCAGAAAATTCTACACTAGAAAAGCTGTAAATAAGAATGGGAGAGAGAAATTATCCTCCTCGACGATTTCTTGGAAAACGAGCCGGACGGGACGACGCCTGGACGAAAGAGAACGAAGCAGGACGAAGCAGAAGAACGGGAACGGAGCAGCACGCCGTCGTCGTCGCGGGATCCACTTCCGAAGGGGAACGAAAATTGGACTTTATCTCGCAAGAAGCATCCCGGGTGTGGGACAAGCTTCTTTTGAGCTTTGGAGGGGTAGAGAGGAGAAAGAAGGGATGAGAATTTCGTATGGAGGGGGTCTCCTTTTATAGTTGCAAGGAGTGGGGGCAAAATGGACATTACAACTTCAAAATAATAAAAGAGGGGTCTTTAGTGACGGATAAATCCGTCACTAAAGCCTCGACGTGGCCGTCGCCTCCGCACCCACACGCGCCTCCTCGGCTGCCCGCTCCTCAACGCCCGCGCACGTCTAGCGCTTTTCAGCCGTCCGATCGCAAGATCGGACAGCATAAGATGCGTCCGCGCCCGCGCGCTGCGCGCCCCTCGCACGTTTGATTGCGCATACGATTGCGCGTCCAATCGCGCGTCGGCGCTATCGGGCGCGCGCGGCCGTCCGACCTCCATCCGACGCTCCAATTGCTCGCGCCCGCCGCTCCTCGCCACGGCTCGAACCCGCGCCCCGCACTCGCGATAGCGCGCTCAACCACTGCGCTATGGGGCGCGGATGGTCGAGCGGGCGTTTTTAAATGCGAGCGCCCACAGCCGTTGGATTAAGATCCAACGGCGGAGAGAGATCGGGCTCGGGGCTTTCACAAGACGCAAGCGGCCGTTTGGGCGACTGAGATGGAGCCACGTGGCGCTATCTTGGCCGTCCATCTTCTGGAAGTTGTAGATGGTGCCACGGATGTCGGATTGACTCAATTTTTATGTCGTTGAGATGCGATCGTCGATCTGAATTCATCCGTGCGGTCGGATTTATCATCTGAAGTGCGGATTTACACCATCCTGGTCCTTGATCTTCTAGGGTTCCTGGGTCACTATCTGATGCTACGGATGCCTGATTAGGGTGATCTTGGAGTCGTTGAACTCCAATCGTCGCCCTGATCACATCCATACGGTTGGATCTTTGATTCGAGGCCCTGATAAAATATTTACCCTGTCCAAGCACATAAAAGGAGATAATTAACCTCCATTTTATTCAAACTATTCTAAATGCAAGATGATGCATGTAATGCAATATTTATATCATGAAATGCAATCCTATGCTTAAGAACATGTATAAATAGACATCTTAAGTAGTGTAAATGTATTTACATCACATTATTTTCGCTCAAGTTTCTCTACGTGTTAGTGTCAATTATATATTGTTTGAAACTCATCTGATGTGACTTAGTCACTGGTATGGGACTCCAACTTGTAGCTTGTTCGGGCCCCGCAGAGACAACCAGATCTACAATTCAGGCCTCCATTCCTCCTGTGTTTTTTGGTAGAGTGATTTACTTTAATACTAAAGATTTAAATAAGTAAAGTGCATGCTTAGAACAATTTGATTGAACTCTAGGATGTGAAATGAACCCTAGGGCAGAAATGTATGAATGTGACTTGAGCTACACTGTTTACATTGACATGCATGTTAAACCCTAATTGCTAGCAAGTGCATAGATACTTGATGTGTTGCTTTTTCAGTTATTAAAACATGAGCTACCTATTATATAAGTGAAAACCAGGATGTGAACAATGAGATCTGAATATTAAGAAACGAAATGAAATGAATGTAGTGCATGAACCCTATGGGGAACTAGGAGAAGAACTCTTCTATATAGAAAGAATCTAGTATGTAGACGGGAAGTGAGCTAGTCCTTGTGTACACGGTACCTAGGAGAGCGACTGTCCCTTTAGTGTAGAGGGGAGCTAGCTGCCCTTTTGGGTTGAGACCCAGGGTTAGGCCTAGTCACTCTACACCGACTCTTGTTCGGCCCTCACATATGTGGTACCAAAGTGAGCTACTCAGTGTAGGGAGGGAGCTAGCGGCCCCATGAGACCCGGGGTTAGGACTAGCCACCCTACACCGACTCTTGTTAGGCCTACTAGGCAAACCGAGATAGTCGGACGAGGGTACGCGGACTGTGGAGGGGTGAGACCCCTGCTCTGTTATGAGAGGTGAGACCCCTATTCTGAGAAAGCAAGGCCCTGTGCTATGCCATGCTGTACTTTTGGGCATACCCACTAGCGGAAACGACTGACCGTGTGCTAATGAGAGGTAGCTACCCGTGCGCTTATCACGTGTACCGTAGTCACCGCTACGTCGCGACTGTGACCTCGGGGTGGTTGACCGGGTGTAGGACTACCACGGGGGACTCTCCAGGCCAGGAGAGCACCACGTGTACATCCTACAGCACGGGAAATACTGCAATCAAGATCGTTCCCTTGAGGGACAGACAAGATCAAGAAATGAATAGATCCCTAATAGAAATAATAAATCAGAAACACCTAGTTGAGATAAATGGAATTGAAGGATTAATTGGTTGCTTGTTCTTATGTTAATTGCATGTAAATGGCTTAAACACCACTCTACTCAGCGTTAACTAACCACGGATTTTATAACCTTGTTCAGGTCAGAGAGTTGAGCAGCTAGCACCATCGGCTGCAGAGGGAGTTGAGCCCAGTGGGGCCCAGCCTTAGCTATTGTCCCCTTTTTGTTCCCGAGCTTCTGTTATTAGAGTGAGTACTCAATATTTGTATAACTGTTTCAATTACATTTCCGCTTTACTTTCCATTGCTGTAGTTGTGATGGCATGTAATATCATGAAACATTTCATTTTGTTTCCTTTACGGTCTTTTGGTCATTTCTGCTTAGTTACATTGCATGTGTGGTTGTGGAATATTTTCTGCTTCTGATTTTTTCTCGTTGGACGACTGGGTCTTGGGATTAGTTGAGGCGAGCCGATTTCGGGTCTGGTAGGGATTTGGGATCGAGTTGTAATAGTTTGGCTGTTAATAAAATATCGGATAAGCAATACAACATCAAATTAAATGTAGAAGTTAGGGATCATCAAATTGAATCTTCCAATATCTCCTTTTGCTACAATCAACATATTTTAATAACAATGAAGCTTCCTTTCATCATTATTGTGATCTTCAACTCAATATCTGCAAACAACTTTATGTCAGGATATGATACATAAAACATCAAAATAAATGTAATTAGAACCTAAGTACCAACAAAAGTGTCTTCTCTTTAAACCTCATATTGACACCAATTGACTAGGCATACTTCAACATCTAATTTTCAGGTCTCCAAGACTGGTTTGACAAGAACAATATAGTTCGTCTCTTTGATAGGAACTTCAATGCCGATGGTCATTTATGCCAAATTTTCTATGTTAATCCTATGACATGTCATCTTTTCTATGCAAACCTTACCAACCTAGGTGAAGGTTTTGAAGTTTAATTAGCCTCTAATGTTTATTGGATAGAAGTTACTGTTAATGCCGACATGATCAATGTGTTTCTACATTGTACCATTTAGGACACCAAATTGCAAACCAAAGTTTCTCATGAGGTCCTTCAAGAAACTTTTCTTACATACTCAAATTTTAACCCTGGTTTGCCTCTTAAATGCCCCAACTTTCATCTATTGGCAATGTTCTTGAATAGAGTTTTTCTTTGAAATTTCATGTCCAAAACCACATCATTTGAAAAGTATCCAATTAAGATGTAGATGGTTCTTTATGCATTCTTAACCAATAGACCATTCAATTGGAATCACTTCATCTTGCATTTTTTAAGCCAACAACCAAGAAGTTGATTTCCTTATGCTACCCTCATCTCCTACATCTTTCAACACTTCCAAGTATCGATGAACACCAACCATAATAATTAATACATAAAGTGTCCATGTTTGATAAGGTTACTTATCCAAAAATGGAGAGTAAAAGGTAGGGGTCATCACAAGCAGCCTTCTACTCAACCTCATGATCTGGAAAGAGTTGTTGATAGCAACTCTCTATAATGTTTTGATAATTTTACGAAAGGGATAATTAATAAATTCAAAATAAATTATTGTTCTATACTTGTATCTAGTCTTCATTTATGGGAATCAATGTCCTTGTTAAGGAGCAAATAAAGACTTCATGCAAAAAGAAGCCTGAAGACTTGTATTTTTATTGTTGTAAAATTTGTTTTAACCTCTATCTACATGTAATTTTTCCTTTTATTTCTCTAGATAATTTTATGAAAGAGCCCAAAGAAACCCTAATAGACTTAGGTTTCTAGGAAGCCGATGATAGACCAAGTAAGAAACCATTTCCAATCATTAGAAGACATTACACAATATCAGCCTTCCAACATTGTTGTCAAACGATCGAATAACTATCAGATGTCTAGTAAACTTATCAAGCGTCTTCTAGGCAAACGTTAGGACCAACCCATTTGTAGTTCACAACCCCTCAATTAGCAATAACATGCATGTGGAGCGAGCACCTCATTTCTCGAAAAGGATGGGTTGTATAAGAACCAACCCATTTGTTATTCTCAACCCCTCAATTAGGTGCATTCAGGAGTTCACATACAAAGTTGCACACACATTCAGGCGTGGTTTGATGCCCACGGAGTAGTGACATCAAAGGGCGAAAACAATATAAACGTTTGAGTTTGACTTGCGAGGCAGAAGGAGTTCCCATTTTGCTTATTGAGATAACGTATGCAAGACTTTGCAGCTATATTGTCTCAATGGAGATGAGAGTTTGTTCCCATTTGAGAAATTAAAATCGACTTGTCTCTTAATTTGAGAGTTGTAGAGGAAATGCCACTCAAATTACACATAATGGAAGGCGATTGTTTTAAAATTTTCAAAACAATGTGATTTTTCAAAATCTAATCACGTTCATGTTGGTCACAGAAAATGATAATTTTCAAAACTGCCTTCGACCCGAATAAGTGGACAAAATCCACTCACGATGAATGGTTCACAATGGTTGTGAATAGGCTATAAACAACTTGGGCTATGTGCTATGCTCTAGATCATTTGAAAATTTGAGAAATCAGTCCATGAAGAAATATAATGAAGCTTGGCATAATGATAATGTGTTTGCAAAACATTGCATCATCAAGCGCCTACCATTGGGATTGTCGAACCATGTAAGTCAATGCAAATATACAAGTGACATTATATTTAAGTTTGATGCCTTGGACAATTAAAACATAGTTTTCTCTATACTTCAAAATTCCAAAATGAGTTTGGAATGTTCTTGAAAAGAACACATATTCTAGATGCTCAAGTTTCTGGAATACAAAGTGTATGGGGGGATCTTATTCGAAGATGAGAAACTTGATATAATTGCAACATCTTTCCACAACTTTTACGCTTGGGTCCTAGACAAAGAAAACTCTAAAGGGACAATTCGTGAGTTAGTAGAATGCCTACCGAACATATTGAACTATCTTGATGGACTGTGTAGCACCTCAAGGAAGAGGAAGCATTCCTCAACCATGAGAGCTTAAGAAAGGATAACTGGTACATGGACGACAGGACCTCTCATGAGATGCGAATCTATCCATGAAGATCTACATACCTTATCAAAAGGTCTAAGAAAATATTCCTCATGGTACTACATACCTTCATCATCTATGTATTTATATAATGAATAAAGAATCTAATGAAATTGACAATTTTGCAATCGTTGCTTATTGTTCAGGTGATCAAGATGAAGAAGCTTTATAGATGGAGCCCAAGGCAAGCTATTGCAATAGGAGCCATCAAGAAACACAAAAAGTATATTTGAAATTTATGTTCAGCATCACAAAATTATCTTTATGGTCATGCATCTATAGAAATTGTTTCTATTTTCAAAGTTTTTTGGAACCGACTTATTCATATGGTGAATATCGTATTGTTTGATTTGCCATGGGATGCTTAAATGATTCAAAATGTATTCTTGAATAAACTCTAAGATTGTTTTATGCCTGATCCTTTTATGAAAAGGAACTTTGACAAGGAGATATATATGAAAGTAACAAATAGTGATGTGTACTTTGTGGAAAGGATATTTGGTTGATAGAGATATTTGCTAATGATCGTTCCAAGTATGATGATGTTTAGATCTGAAAAGGGTCAAAGATCTTTTTGGAAAGTTCAACGACCTCCACATGTTGGTTTTGGAGTTAATGAATTCCATGAACCATGAACACATCATATGAGATTCAATCTAACTTAGATAATATATCTCAACTAAATGAATCAAAAGAAGTATCTCAATGAATAAGAAATAATTTTTAACTCATTCCTCTTAATACACCTCAACTTAATCTTTCCTTCTTGTGACAAGATTGAACTTAAGGAAGTTCAAATGCTGATGAATGTTCGATTCCCTGAATCCAATGAGGATTCACATTAGAGAATGCGAAGGGATGTCCTCTATGGGTTCAAAATCAAGTACCCTTGATCACATATGATATGGACAATGATCTAGATATTTAGATCTAGTATTGATTGTCTACGTCCAAGTCCAAATGAATTGGGCTCTAGGACAGTCCTTTGGATATCACAAGCAAGATAATGGCGATCAACATTATTATATGAATTAGTACAACATTTTGATCTATGAAATATTAGATTCCCAAAGAATGAATGCTTAATCTAAGCCAAAGAATAATTCTTGGAAAGTTACTTGAATTCGACCAAGATAAGGCCACCAAGGTTGAATCTGCTTGGTTAATGTCCTAAGTGAGTTGGATTTAGGATAGATTGCAATATTTGTGGACTTCACATTTGTGATAATGGTTGTCATCAATGTAATGAGAATTCCAAAAGAGTAATTTTGACGTATGGAATTCCAAATTTCATAAAAATGAATAACCAACTGGGATTCAGTCCAAAGATAATGCATGACAAGAGAGTTGTAGAACTCGTTTTGATCAAGCCTTGCAAATCAAGTGGTTGGGCCCGCAGTATATCTAAGCTAGTTGGATATAGAGACAATTACAAGTTTCGATGATCAAAAGAGATATGGAAATGTTCCTTTTCCTATACGTGGATTCTTAACAAGTATTCGACTTGTGAAAGATCTGATTTCATGAGATAGATACTTGCAATGAAAGTTTAATCAAAAGAAATAAGGAATCTTGTACGATTACTAAACTTGGTTAAGATCCCAAACTAAATCTGAAGGAAATCAATTCCAACATATATGCTCAACTACTTGAAAAAGGTTTCAAGATAGGAAAACCCACTCATGAAATTTTGGATCTCATGACTCAAATGAGTTTGAGAATGATCCACCTTCAATTAATGGAGCAATGAGAATTATGACATGAGAGATTAGGTAAAAGCTTTGGGCTTGAATCCAATCATGATCCAAATAGGCACCCAGACTAGAATGATTCATAAAGTGTTATAGATCCATTCAATGATGCCTTGACTCATGTGAGAAATAGTGGGAGCATATTACCAATATCATATGCAGATAACTATTGTACTCATGAGATAAGAAAACAACATCCAAAAAATGAAATCTGAGGGTTTGATTGAAAATTATTTTCAATGATCAAAATTAAGGACTTCTAAGACATGAAATGATTGGTAGATTTTCATATAATAAAAGTCAATGCATTCTTTATGATGTCTCCTTATAAAGAAAATGTCAACTCAAAACATTGAGAGAGAAAACAAGATGCGTGTGTGTGACACAAATCAACTATAATTCTAGAAAGAGATGCTTAATGTAGTGAAAGGATAAAATATCATTAACCCACAAGGCGTTGTTGTGGGCGAATTTCCATCGTGTTTAAGAAATGATCGCGTCGTAGTATAGTGACAAAAATCGCAACAACATTTAAATTTGTAATCTCGAAAACAAGAATGTGAGTCCGAGGTAGTTCCTAGGAAGCAAATATGGAATTCACAACACTAGTCAGAATATATAGAATAAACGAGCACAACGATCAATCACAATGAAGATATTCAATGAATGAAATCTACTCAAAATGGTATTCAACAGTAGCAATTGTATCTTAGAAAACAATGGGATAAAAGGAATATCAAAATCCTAAAAATGGTGATTTGAATCACCACTTAATTCCCACATTCAAGCACATATCCCATTGTATCAACCAATTCAATTTCTCTACAGTGTTTCTCAAGACAACTTAAACACCCAAGCACAAGAACTCAGTCAATCAGAATTCTCACTAAGTGTTGGGTGTATACGCACAAATCCTAAGGTACATGAATCCCAATGCAAAACCTCCCCCCACCCTTAGATTTCTCTCTTTCTTATCTGGGTAAACGGGTATGCATAGTAACAGGTAATCAAATCAGAGAATAGGATCCAAACGTGCGGGCGTGGGTCACGAGTGAGTGAGAGAGGACAAAAGTGAGAGTGTGGGCGAGGAGACCTCACCCCTATGTTCGAGGTGATTAGCCCAAACCACAAAAGCGTTTTATACGCTATTTTGAGTTTGTTGCATACGAGGTGGGACAAAATCCCAACCTCCTTCCTTGCATGCACAGCCAAAGAAACTTGTGGTAATTGGAGCCACAGCAACTACATCTTCTTTGATTAGGAGCTTGGAAAGCTCCCTGGATGTAGTCCGCGTCTGCTAGAAGCGGTTGCGAGGATGGAGGTCCGAGTGACAACAGTGTATGATGGCGGTGATTCGACGATGAGGGCGGAGGTCCGGCGACAACCTAAAAACAAGAACACGAGCCCTAAGCCCCAATTAATATGCTCAATAGGGTCTCCGGAGTACGACGAGTGTGTTGGTGGTGTTCATTTGGTTATTGGTGGACGAGGGTGGCCATACGATGTCAGGAACGGTGGTGGTTTATGGGTTTGCTCGATGGCATTGCAGAGTGACCAAAATGCCCAATTAGTTTAGGGCTTTTGCTTGTTGGAGCGCAAGGAAGGTAGTGGTGGTGGTAGCGTAGTGGTTCGTGGAGTGTAGCGTCTAGGCGAAGCTCGTCGGAGCCTCGGTAGATGCAAAGAAGATGAGATGGGAGAGAGTGATTTTGAAACTAAGTCCTAGGAGTCTAATCCTAACCTAGAGAGTAAGGGGGAGAGAGAGAACCTAATTTTGTGGATGAAGGGGAAGGAATTGGTGTCGGCTTTGATTGGCCGGCACCAAGGACGAAGGTGTCTCCGGTGAAGGGAACGATGTCGAAGATAAGGCTCGGAGCAACCGAACTGTGATTGGTTCTAGTCGCAAAGAAAAGAGGTGGAGCTTGGTGCTTCCAATTTGGCCGTTGGAGGCACGGAAGAGGAGAGGCTAGAGGGTTGCTAGAGTCATGGTTGGAGATGGTTGGAGAGAGGAGGAAGAAGACTTTTTATGGCCTAATTGGACTAAGGAACATCCTAGGACCTAGAGGAGCTTTTATAGAGCTCAAAACTAAGCTCTAATTGAAGAAAGAGACTTGCTTGAGTAGTGAATTTTATCAATTTAGGATCCCTGAAATCTTAACTTCACCTAAGCTATAGGGTTTGATTTGAGGTTCTTGATGAAACGCAGATGATTGAGGAGCCTCCAATCAGCAATCCCTCCAAATTTGGAGGGATTTAGCCGACAAATCAAGGAGATTTCCAAGTTTGAACATTGGTAGTTTGGGTTTGTTCTATTCAAACTTAATCATGGCAGCAGGTACCTATTTGCAAGGAAGACAAGAAAGCTAGGGCCCTTTTTGCAAGAAACTTTGAAAGTTAAGGGTTTGGTTGTCAGAAATAGAGATTTTCGGGACTGAATTGCAAACTAGGCCAAGATGGAATTTGATTGGGCCCAAATTTTGGTGCTAAACTAATTTGGACCCAAGGAATCTAAGGTGAACTTGGACTTGAGTTTTAGCCATCTTCGACTGGGTAAATTGCATAGAAGCCCAAATCAGGGCAAATTCTCGTCTGAATCTCTATCCTAGGTCAAAATGGGTTCAGATGGTCAAACCAAAGGTATCAAACCTCTTAGAATATTTTTCTTTGAATTTTAAAAGGTTTAGATGAATTTTATCCTAACCAGAACCTTTTCAATTTAAGAGAGGCTAATAATTAGGATTTTGTGTACTATTTTGATTCTCAAAATGCATGAAACCCTATTTTTGTCAATGTGGAGCCACTTTTTAGTCTTTGATGATCAATTGACCTCTAATTAACCCTTGGATGATCCTGTGGTTACTCTACATTCGTGATGTGATGTTAAAAACTGTAGAATTAATCCTATTTATTATTTTCATCTCAAAATGGATCGGAGTGAAATTACTGTCCTCAGTCGATCATTTAGGAGCATTTATCTCTTGATTTCAACTAATTTAAGCTAGTTATGGCGAATGATGGTGTTACCAACATACCTCCATGCCTAACTTTTGTTAGACCCTAGCAAACTCTTATGAAAAGAACTAAATCTCTATATCATGTTTCCGATGTTCAGATGCCTGATTGTGCCACTTCTCTAGAAATCATATTAGAATACCAACAATAGGACTAGAGGTATTTAAGTACCAGCCAAGATCCAGACTTGACCAGCTTCAGTCTTTGGTCTACCGCGAAGGTTTTTAAGGCCTATAAAGACTACATAGAGGTTCGTTGACCCCAATAGTTAAAGCACCCATGCGTAGATGTATCAAGTCTAGGTTCTATTTACTAGTGCATTTTGATGAGAGATAGAGAGGGCTTTTTCATTTTGAGAGTTTTCACTCTTTTTCTTTTTATATTCCCTAAATCCACCATCGGATTGGCCCTAAACATGATTTGTATCAGATTCCTCATCCTCACCATCAATCCTCAAAGGGTCCTTGGCTTCGATGCTTCGGGATAGCACCGCCAATGGTAACCTCCAAAACCATAGCTTTCAACACTTCGAGATAGTGCCACCCATAGCGTTCTGTAGATAAATTCAAGGCCTGGCAATCAACATTTCGGAATAACCCTACCCATTGTACCTGAACCTGCGTAAGGTGCTTACATGCCCCCAGTAGGATAATTAGATGTCTTAGGAGGCAAGCACCAAGGAGACGATATGTTATTACGCATCTTCAAGGAGAGTATTTTTCATTCTACCTCTCTGTGTCGGGAACTCGTCCAATCAATTTGTGTCTTCAAGCCGCTCCTAAGTCAGATCTTCGAGATGACTTTTTCATAACAGAACACTTTTGGGCATTATTTCTTCTTTAAGCGCACTGAACCAGACTGGTGTGTAAATTTGGGTGCTTAAGTTACCAAGTCCCGTAAACCAAAGGGCAGGCAACAGGGTCATATAATCCCTAAGCCTTAGACTTAATACATTAGCCTCACACTTTCCTCAACCTCTTGAGGACTAATCCGAATCTTAACGAATACGTAAGTATTTAAGCCTAGAATAAACTCAAGAGGCCTAAGATCAGTACTCTTTACTAATCTCCTTGTCTCTATCACTTTAGGACTTAATCCTTGTTTTGATTTGGTCTAGAACTTAAGTAAGATCCCTAATCAATTGTTAGGACTATCAATTTTTTTCTCGATTTTGCTCCTTTTGGCATGCTTTGCATTTCCTCCTCTTTTCCTCCTCAAGAAAGATTTTTAATCAATTCTCAAAATTTTCCTCCCCTTTCTCTTTTTTTTTAATATGTATTTTTTCTTTGTGAGAACCCCTCAGAGAATTGAATTTCCATTTGTTTTGCACTTTAACACCCCCCCGCCTAAGTTTTGCAATGTTCTCATTGTAACTAGGAGGGTATGGATTCAGCTTGGTTCAAGGTTTAGAACAGGGTCAAAGGGTGGGTGAATGGGTTGAGATGACTGTTACGGATGATTTCAAGCTCTGATACATGTATCAAAGGTGGAGTCAGTTGTTCTAAAGTAGAACCCTAAAGTGCAATAGGAGTGTAGCTCAAAAATGGATCAGAAGGGTCACAGGTTTTTGGAATGACTGGTTACCTCCTGTTAAGTGCTAAATTCAATGCCTTCATCCCAGTAGAAGGAGGTGAAGGAGAAGGGGTGATCAGATTGGAGGAATTTTGTAGGACAAGCACCTTGATGAGTAGTCTGGTTGGTCCAACCAGGTGCTTGTTTAAATCAATAGGCTGATGGTGTATACCTAACCCAATCAATCTGGTGGGTTGATAGATGTGAATCAATAAGTGTAGAGCCCACCAGATGCTTCGTAGCTCAAACAAATATGGAAATACAAATCTATGGTTTGGCTGAATCGGCTTAGCCAGATTAGAGTAGAGGTCCTCAAATGATAATGGATCAGAGAAAAATGTCGGAACCCTACTGGTGCGATCAGAGGTGGACAGAATGTGGTTGTCATTTGGATCAATGTCCGATTCCCTATCAAATTGTGGTAGTAAATCATATGTGACCAGATCATAAAGAGGTGAGTCAGAATAGAAATTGATTCCGGTGGTGGGTTGGGGTGTGGATCCGGTTTTGAAGGGCTCTATAGGAGATGTGGCTTCTTCAAGTTCCAAATCATTGGCCTCAGAATCAGAATCAAAGAATGGATCATGGATACTGAGGTCATAAACTGACTCATAATCATTTGGAAACAATGGTTCCTCGAAATCAGAGTATGATTCAAAACCATCGGAAAATTTGCGATAATCAATTTCTGAACCTAATTCAAGATCGAGATTTCCACCAATGAACAAATCATGATGCATGGAGTTATCAACCTAACTTTGGTCTAACCTAGTTTCAAATTCCAAGCTCAAAGGGATATCCATATCAAGCATAGGCTCGAGTTCTGGGCACTTAGGGTAGATCCAATCAAATCCCAACTCTTCAAACTCTAATTCTATATCGTAAATTGGTTTGACTTCCAAAAAATCAACTCGTTCTTTTGAGTCTGGAGAGATATAATCATCAAATATAAGCCCAAAATCATAGTTTAGATCTAAAATTTGGTTCTCATCACATTAGGCCTCATGATCATCCCAAATAGGCTCAGATCCGAATTCTAGGCTAGGTGAAGGAATTGGATCACTAGAATCTAGACTTAGTTCTACTAGGATGTCAAAATCATTCTCGAAGAATACCTTAACAAGATAAGGTGAGAGAATTACATCCTCGAAAGATTCTAAGTCAGGCTCATCACAGGTGTTTGGTAAATCAAGGCATGACGAACCAGTTTCATAGCTCTCTATGGCTGGTTCGTAATTGGGAACACCTGCAACTGGATCCACCCAACCCACATTTTGATTAGGTACAAAATCCAAATCTGGTTCCATTTGGGTTGGGGGTCCATAACAACCTTCATTTTCGAACCTGGGCTTTGGGAAATCACATTGATCTTCAACATTACTCCAAGATTCATCATCAATTTCTAGGTGGAGATATGGGTATTTTTTATCAATGACTTATTTGAACAAATTCACCATATTCCCCCGTTTCTCAATGCCATCTTGGTGTATTTTCCAAAGTGATGGATTTGTCAGACATTGTATATGCTCAGTGTTATGTAGTCTCCACAATGCACTATATTCTAACATGAGAGCCTCCCAGGCTGTCCTATTTATCATTTGTGTCAATATCAGATGGGCACATTTCACAATGAGGGTTGTTTCTGACACATTAACCTAAATGCTTCTAAAGGGGTCTGAGGTTTTGTAATACTCATCAGGTGTCTTGAACACTCTTCCTATGTTGTCAGGTTGCATTTCCAAATCAAGTGATGGATCGGGATGTAGAATCAAATTCAAGTCTAGATCGAATTGATTAGATCAGATCAGATTTTCCCCAAAAGCTCAACTCTAATGGAGGCCTCTAGGTCAAACCTAGGGACCTCTCCTGTGTATGTGCACTATAGAATAGATGAGGACTGAATGTGTATTGGACCGAATCAAGGCACCCAAAAAAATTTTGGATAAGGCTGTTTCAAGGTGGATGATACCACTGGATCAGAAATCCACACACCCGAGAATTACTTGGGCAACTAGGAAGGAGAATCTCGCAAAGACCCCTACACGGTAGAGCATCCCCACGGATTACAGGGTTTCCCCCACCCGACCTTCCTTATCACTGAGATATCCAAGTAGACTGGAATATATAAATTGAGACCTAAGTCTACCAATTTTAGCCCCAATTTGTGCCTTGAATTTCACTTGATTTAGAAGTTATTTCCAATTTGTGACTTAATTTGGAGGTTGGTTGGTCCACAGGGTAAACCAACTTCACCTGACCTATCCTAAGGTTGAGGATGAAATTTGGGTTATGACCCAAATCACCCTAAATTGATTCTCAGGTTATTAGGTCCCAACTTTTAGAGTTCAAATGAATTTATAGCCTTGATTTTAGGATTCACTTGAATAAATTAGTTCAGACAAGGTCATGGGTAGCACACAAATGCAAGAGGGTCAATTTTCTTAATTTCAGGCAAATGTGTACTAACACTTCAAAATCCTAATGTGGAAACCCTTATTGGCTCTAATTCCAAGTCCAATTTAATTCCAAATGTAACATCTTGGACTCAAACAAGAAAGTGAGTAGTCCAAGATGCTGTTAAATTTAGCGCAAATCCTTAATAGGTACAGAAAATCAGGATGGGGATTCTCTAATCAAATTATCTCAACTTCAGTCAGATATCAATTACTTTTCTCAAATCTGGAAACTTTTTCCTTTAAATGATATTTACTAGGAAAATAAGGCAAGCAGATCCTAATTGATTTTGTTTCGTTTTCCTTTTCCCAAGATTAGGAGGTGATTTAGGGAAGAGAGATTCTACCTGCCCCTGGAGAGGTAGATTGCATGAAAGATCTTCTCATGATGTACCTCACAAAACACAGCAAAATAGATAGGGTGAAACGTCGGTTGGTGTGACGACCGGGTTTTGGTTTTGTTATAACGTTGTAGTAAAGCCGGTTATTACCAACATTTCAAATATAAATTTTTAACTCGAAAAAATAAAAGAGTTCCCGAGGTCGAACTCAGGGAGCAAGTCGTATTCTAGAGATATACATGTTTCTTTTACAAAATAAAGAAAGAGAGAGGGGAAGAATTTGTTGTTCTTTTCGTTTTCTCCTTGTGATGTTCTTCTTTCTTTCTTTTCTTCAGATCTCCTTCTTTTTCTTTGTTCTGCAGAGGTGATGCTCCTCCTTCTATCTTCAGATCTCCTTCTTTTTCTTTGTTCTGCAGAGGTGATGCTCCTCCTTCTATCTTCAGATCTCCTTCTTCTTCGTCCTTGGTTTTTGTTTTGGTCTCTCTTCTTCTTTTTCTGCAATTGTGGTGACCCTTTCTCTTTTCCCTTTTCTTCTTTTCTTCCTTATGGCTGCAGAGCGTCTACCTTCAGCTACTAAGTCTTCCTTTCTTCTTCTTCTGCTTTGGCCGTTGCTCTTCTTTTCTTTCTTTCTTCAGCCTGCCTTATTTCCTGCTCTGGCTGCTGACCTTCCGTCGTCTGACCCGGTGCTTCGACGACTTAACTATGCATTTGCTACAGTGCAGCTCCTTCTTCTTCCGCGGGTCTTCTTCTTCGCCTGCGCCTGCACACTTCAGAGTTTTTCGTCAGAGGCAAAACCTACTCTACCCTCCCCCCCCCGCGTCTCTCTTTCTCTCTGAAACCACTCTTGGGAAAGCTCTCCCAGAGCTACCGGGTAACCGGGTTCGGATCAGGCCCGGGTCCAGGCCCACCGGCGTGCGTGGTGGGCGAGGAGTGCAGGTCAGTCGAGTCGGGTCGGGTCGGGTCAGGTCCGCGGGGCGTGAGCGCGGACGAGACCGGGTAACCGGGCGGGTGAAGGGGACCTCACCCCGTGTACTGAGGCAGTAAGGATAGTGCACTTTTGCATCTTATGTCGCTGCGGCTCTTCAGGTGTTTCCGAGGTGGGACTAAACGGCCCACCTCAATTGCGCGCCCGCAGCGGGGAATTCAGCAGGAGATGGCGGCGTCACGCGGAGCTTTCTTCCTCAGCTGCGAACCTGGTGTTTTGCCAAAACTCCTCGCAAGGCCTGGGAGTGAATCTGGGCTTGGCGCTGAGCGTGGCGCACCTGTAGCTGCAGGCGGAAGCAGTTCCTCCTGCAAGGCAATGGCGGCGGAGGTCGGGTGGCCTGTCCACAGAAAACGGCCTCTCGGCCTAATCAGAGAGTGCCAGGAGCTTCGCCAGGGTGCGGCGAAGCTCGTGTGGGTGGTGGCGAGGCGCGGGGCGGCGTGCGAGAGCTGCCCTAGGTCGGACTGTGGGTCGGAGAATGGGTCTGTTCGGTGGGGTTGCAGAGGGTGATGTGGGGGAAGTGGCAGGGCGGAGGTTGATCAGGGTGAGGAGGCGGAGGTCCTGCGGTGGTCGGCGAGCCGTGTGGGTCGCTGAGGTGATGGGAGCGGCTCGCCGGAGGGTGGTCGGAGACGAAGGGGGTGAAGGTGGTCAGGGTCGGTCGAGGGCTTAAGTGAATAAATTGAAAGCGGGGAAAGAAAGAGGAGGAGAAGGGGAGTAGCTCTAGCTTACTTGCAGGGACGAAGGGGGAGGAACAGGGCGACAGTCGTATCGACTGTCGCCGGAGAAGACGATGCTCAGGGAAAGGGGCGGCGGCGAGCAGAGAGCCGGAGAGGCGCCAGCTGGGTGCGGCGTGGCGCGGGAAGAGCAGGGGAGGAAGTCTCTGCTGCTGGTATTGCGGCAGAGCGAAGAGGTGGAGGGGGAGGAAACCGCCGGAGCTGGTGAGCGTCTGCCGGAGGAAGAAGAGAAGAAAGTTGGGGATTTTCTCCGTCAGATCCAGGCTGCCCTGGTCGGTGGAGCAGCGGGGGGTATTTATAGGGATGAAACAGGGAGGAAGGCGGAGGGAGACGACGTGTCTCCCTCGCCGGAGGATGGTCGGAAACAAGAACCCATACCGTCCGTGCGTTCGCACGGCCGGTATGGTGGGCTACAACGACCAGGGGGGTGTCCCTGCGACGGTCGACGACGCAGGGCACCCCCGGTTTACTTGCCAGGTCCCCCACCTCACCCTGCGCGGCGCCATGCTCCGCGCAAGGTCGCCGGAGCATGGTGCTGGTAGGTTTTGCAGGAGGGACCTGATTGCAAAGAACGAAGGAGAGTTAGGGGCCAAAATGCGAGGGTTCAAAAGTTGAGGGCCAAAGAGTAAATATATGAGGACCAAAGTGTAAAGTCGGTCAAGGAGGTTTCTTCTTAGGCTCAAGTTTTTATACATGACTAATTAGGACCCAAGGAATCTGATGGTGAATTTCATTTTCATATTAAACCTTGTTTGACCGGTCAATTTGCGCAAAAACCCAAATTAAGTTATTAATTGGGCATGGTTCTCAATGTAGGTCAAAATGGGTTCTAAAGGCCAAATTGAAGGTTCTAAACCCTAGAGATTATTTTTCTATGAATTTTAGAGGGTTTATTCTATTTTTACTTTGCCTCGAACCTTGTGAATTGAAGTGGGTTGTTTTAGGGTTACAGATTTATCATTTAGTTTCTTGGAATTGCTGTAGCCCTTGCTAGATCATTTCATCCCACTTTTATTCTTATTAAGCTGCTTTGACCTATGTTTGGGCCCTGAATTACCCTGTATGCAGATTATACTGGTGAAATTGCATTTTTACCCCTTATGACTTGTTTTCTCCTTAAACTCAGAATTCTCTGAGTTAAGCCTTTCCTTGAGTTATGTAGGAGCTTTTATCCTTTGTATTGGGTCAAAATGAGCTAGTTATGGCTCATGATGAGGTTCTCATCATACCCCCATGCCTAGCTTTTGCTAGTCCCTTAGCAAAAACTTAAGGTTTCAACCCTTGTTCTAGACCATGAAGTTTTTAATGGTTTTAGATAAGTGCCTTTTTTATTTGAGCATAGATTAGGTTAGAATGCTGACCATAGGCCTAAAAGGTACTCTAGTACCAATCAAGATCCAAATCTGTCTAGCCTTAGCCTCAGTCTTTTAGCAAAGGTTTTTAAGGCCCACAAGAACTAACCTAAGGTTTATTGGACTTCGTGGTTAAAGCACCCGTGCTTGAAATGATTTTAGCCCTGGCTCAGTTCGCAGTGCGTTTTGTAAGAGAGAGATAGAAAGTTTTTCTGTTTGGAGAGTTTTCTCTCTCTTTTTCTTTTTAGTTCTAGCCTAGGATTGGCTTTTCAACACGGTCTGTATCAGATTCCTTGCTCCCATCATCAATCCTCAAGGGTTCCTGGCGATCGATGCTTCGAGATAGCACCGCCCATGGCAACCCCCGGAACCCTGGCTATTGAGATTTCGAGATAATCCCATCCATGGTATTCCGTGGCCGAATCCAGACCCTGGCAATTGACACTTCGAGATAATGCCATCCATGGAATCTGAACCAGCAGAGTGCTTACATGCCCCCAGTAGGATATGTAAATATCCTAAGAGACAAGCACCGAGGAGATGATATTTTGTTACGCGTCTTCGAGGGGATTTCCCGCCTCTCTGCGCTGGGAACTCGTCTAAATCAACTTGTGTTGATCGGCCGCTCCTATTCTAGGTGTTCTTTTCAGATTTTTGCGACGCTTCTACGTGATTCTGATTTTTACGCTTACTGAACCAGGCTGTGTGTGAGATTAGGGTGCTTAGGTTACTGAGTCCCGTAAACCAAAAATTAGTTAACGAGGCCGAATACTCCCTAAGCCTTAGACCTAATACTTCAGCTTTTCATTTTCCTCAACCTCTTGAGGAGTGTCCAGATCTTAATGGGTACTAAGAGTCTATTCAAGAATGCCTAAGGTTTGCATTCTTTACTAATCTTATTGTGCACTTTTCTTGAATGAGGTCTAGAACCTAGGTTAATTCCTTAGTTCCTTACTAATCACTATCACTTTTTCTCATAATTTTGTGCTCCTTTTTTTTTTTTTTTTTTCTTTTCTCCTTCACAAAATTTTCTTCTCCTCTTTTCCTCTTATTCTTTTTCGAAAAAATTTTTTTTTTTTAATTTTTATGGTGTTTTTGGCATATGTGAATTTTTTTGTTTGAAACCTCTTCTTACAAGTTTTTGTACTTTCATACCCCCCCATGCCTAAGATTTGCAATGTCCTCATTGTAACCTAGGGGGTCTTAGTTTATTCCTTAAGACAGAAATTTGGGTGAGTGGATGGGTCGGGTTGAATTTTTGCGGACGATTTCAAATCCCAGATGCAAATATCTGAGTTGGGGTCGGCTGTCTACAAGGGTGAACTTCGAGTGCTGAAAGGTGTCAGAACAAGTTTGAGGTTTACAAAGAGAATGACGGGCTGCCTCCCGTTAAGCGCTGAGTTTTACGCCATCGGCTGGGCGCAATAAGCTCAAGGGGAACGGAGGATATAAGATGCCTCAGCCAAATCAGTAGAAGTTACATCAATGAACGGCTTGAGTCTCTGACCGTTCACGATGAAAGGTTCAGAATCGTGGCTGAGTGGACTGATTTCGATTGCTCCATTTCCAAAAACCTGTCGGACCAAATATGGTCCGACCCACTTAGATCTCAGTTTTCCTGGGAAGAGTTTGAGTCGGGCATCAAAGAGTAGGACCTTTTGACCAGGATGAAAGATCTTTCTCGAGATGTGTTTGTCGTGGAAGGCTTTAACCCGCTCCTTGTAGATTTGCGAGTTCTCGTACGCGTCTATGCGTAATTCATCGATCTCGCTGATTTGGAGTTTTCTGTGGGTCCCAGCCTTGGAAAGATCTAGATTACAGTTCCGTACTGCCCAATAGGCTTTATGCTCCAGTTCGACGGGAAGGTGGCATGCCTTTCCGTACACCAGTCTAAAGGGAGACATGCCTAATTGGGTCTTGTGGGCGGTCCTATAGGCCCACAATGCTTCCGGAAGTCGGGACGACCAGTCCTTCCTATCAGGTCGAACAGTGACTTGCAGGATTTTCTTGATCTCCCGATTAGACAGCTCAGCTAGACCATTAGTTTGGGGGTGGTAAGGAGTAGAGATTCGGTGAGACACCCCGTATTTGGTCATCAGTGACCTAAACTGAGCATTTGTGAAATGGGTCCCCCCATCAGAGATTATTGCACGAGGAATCCCGAACCTTGAGAAAATGTGTTGATGAATGAATTTGAGAACGATTTTGTGATCACAGGTTCGGGTCGGTATGGCTTCGATCCATTTGGACACGTAGTCCACAGCCAACAGAATGTATTCGAAACCATCCGAAACAGGAAAGGGGCCCATAAAATCAATCCCCCAAACATCAAAGATTTCGCATACTAGAATCGGTTGCATAGGCATCATGTCGCGATGGCTCATGTTGCCCAAAGTCTGGCAACGACTGCATGCCTTGCAATGACTGTATGCGTCTTTGAACAGTGTGGGCCAGTAAAAGCCGCACTGGAGGACTTTTGATGCGGTTTTATGCCCGGCAAAATGGCCACCGCATGCCTGGTCATGGCAGAAAGAGAGGATATTGTTGACTTCCCCTTCCGGGACACATCTCCGGATGATCTGATCGGCACCTATGCGGAAGAGGTACGGGTCTTCCCAAATGTAATACTTGGCATCGGAGCGTAATTTGTCTTTCTTGGCCTTCGGCCAATCGGACGGGGTCTGATGAGATGCCAAGTAATTTACAATATTAGCAAACCATGGAAGGCTAGTACCAATAGTTAGCAGGTGCTCATCGGGAAAATGCTCAGTGATGGGTCCGGAAGGGTCAATTATTTCAGAAGGAAGACGGGACAAGTGATCAGCTACCACGTTTTGTTTTCCCGTTTTATCGCGAATCTCGAGGTCAAATTCTTGCAACAGCAAGATCCATCGGATCAATCGAGGTTTCGCGTCCTTCTTTGCAAGGAGATGCCTCACAGCCGTGTGATCCGAGTATATGATGACATGGGAACCCAGAAGGTACGATATGAACTTCTCTAGGGCAAATACTACAGCTAGCAGCTCTTTCTCAGTAACCGTATAGTTACGCTGAGCCTCATCGAGTGTTTTGATGGCGTAGTAAATGACCACAGGTTTCTTGTCATTTTTCTGCCCCAAAACCGCTCCTACAGCGAAGTCGGATGCATCACACATGATCTCAAAGGGTTGAGACCAATCAGGGGACTGTAGGATCGGGGCTTGGGTGACTCGGTCACGCAGGATTTCAAATGCTTGAGTGCATTCCTTGGAGATTTCGAAGGGAACATCCTTGGAGAGAAGAGTGGTCAGGGGGCGTGCGATTTTTGAAAAATCAGGGATAAATCGTCGATAAAAACCGACATGCCCTAAAAAGGATCGGATGTCCCTGATCGAGCTAGGCATAGGAAGGTGAGAAATCAGATTAACCTTAGCTCGATCCACTTGGATACCTTTCTCCGAAATTGAGTGTCCCAGGACAATTCCCTCAGGCACCATGAAATGGCTCTTCTCCCAGGAAAGAACCAAATTCACGTCGATGCACCGCCTGAGTATCTGGACCAAGTGTTGGAGGCAATCGTCGAATGATGCTCCGAAAACTGAAAAGTCATCCATGAAGACTTCCAGATAATCACCTACCATATCTGAGAATATGGCAAGCATGCATCGCTGAAAAGTAGCGGGTGCATTGCAAAGACCGAAAGGCATCCTTCGGAAAGCGTATGTTCCGAAGGGGCAGGTGAACGTGGTCTTTTCTTGGTCCTCAGGATGGATTGCCACCTGGTTATAACCGGAGTACCCGTCAAGAAAGCAGAAGAACCTATTTCCCGCTAGTTTTTCGAGAATTTGATCAATGAAGGGTAGTGGGAAATGATCCTTCTTCGTGGAGGAATTGAGTCGACGGTAATCTATACAGACTCTCCACGAGTTGGCTAATCGGGTAGGAATGATTTCTCCGGTCTCAGTCGTTATAGTGGTGAGTCCTGCCTTCTTGGGCACGACCTGAATTGGGCTCACCCAACGACTATCGGAGATCGGGTAGATGATCCCGGCATCTAACCACTTGATGATCTCCTTTTTCACGACCTCCTGCAGATTGGGGTTTAAGCGTCTCTACATTTCACGAGAAGGTCGTGTGCCCTCTTCTGAATAGATATGATGAGTACAATAAGAGGGACTTATTCCAGTCAAATCATCGAGAGTCCATCCGATGGCTCTTCGATGTTGCTGGAGGACAACAATCAGACTGGCTTCCTGTTCAGGACTGAGGTTGGAATTGATGATCACAGGAAGGGTCTGATTAGAACCCAAAAAGATGTATTTTAAGTGAGCAGGAAGGGGTTTCAGTTCGAGGATGGGGTTTTCAGCTGCAGCGGGTGGTTCAGTATAGATGTGAGGTTCAAGGGTGGGAGTTACTGGGTTGTTCACATCTGGATTTGACTCCTCTGTTTGCGGGTCAAGATCCTTCTGTGGTTGATGAGGCATACTCAAGTCATTCTGGAGGTGTGATTCATCAACCAAAGTCTTGATGTCACAAATTTGCTCGATGACGCCGCAATTAATTCCTTGTTGGGCCTTAAATATATCAATTTTCAGTGTTTGATCTCCAAACTTAAGCTCTATTTGGCCCTCCTCACAGCTGATGTTGGCTCTAGCAGTAGCCAAGAAAGGTCTCCCTAGAATGATTGGTGTATCCCTAGGGTTCTCAGGTGCATCCATGTCTAAGACTATAAAGTCCACTGGAAAATAGAAATCCCGCACTCTCACGATAACATCCTCGAGAATCCCTTTTGGTGACTTTATAGATCGATCTGCTAATTGTAATGTCACCTCGGTTGGTTTCAGCTCAGATTCTTCTAGATGGTCAAGTAAGGATGTGGGTATCAGATTTATAGATGCACCCAAGTCTAACAATGCTCTATCAAATTGGGTACCACCTATCTTACAGGAGATCAGGGGAGTTCCAGGATCTTTTGCCTTGGGTGGGAGTCTACTAAGGATTACAGAGCTGGCTTGCTCTGACAGAACAATTGGGCTCCCTCCCTTGGTTCGCGGCTTACGCTGGGGTGTACACAAATTCTTTAGAAATCGTGCGTAAGCTGGTACGTGGCGGATTGCATCCATCAAGGGGATGTTTATGTGGACCTGCTCAAAGAGCTTGACCAGGTCCTCCTCAGGGGCCACGGGTTTGGTGGTCTTCTTTCCCTTGGTCAGGGCCTCGGGAAACGGGATCTTGGTTGGTTCCTCTAGGATAGGTCCAGGTTGTGGATCTGGAACAGCGGTACCTTGGATAACTATCCTAGGGTCATGGTTATCAGGATGGGAGTGGTTTGGATAATGCGGGTCTTGAGTTGTCTTACCACTACGTGTTGTTACAGAATTTAATCCGGCCTGATTTTGGTTTGGGTTTGGTAGGAGGGGTGGCTGCTGCTGAAATTCCGCACGAGAAGTTGAGGCATCCATCTCGTCTGGAGATGGAGCAGTGGGGGCCTGATAAATCCATTGAGCGTGGCCTAAATTTGGATTCATAACGCGCTTCTGGGTTGGCACGTTATTTGGGTTAGGAAGGGGTTGGGAAGGGAGTGTGCCTGGCTGGCGAGAATTTGCCAACTGGGCCAGTTGAGTTTTAACTTCAGTAAGCTCGTCCTTGTGCTGTTTTTGAATGGCCGCATTCGATTTTTGAATGTCAGCCAGAGTCTGAAGGATTAAGGACATTTGATCTTGATTTGGCCCTGATGGATAAGTGGGGTTGGGCCGAGGCTGAGGCGGCTGGTAGTGATGAGAGGGCTGTGGGCGGGACTGAAAAGGTGGTCTTTGGGTTTGGGAATTTCCCGCCCACTGAAAATTGGGATGGTTTCGCCATCCAGGGTTGTAAGTGTTGGAGAATGGGTCGTTCTGGATGGCGTTGAGGTCCTCGCAGGTCTGAGGAACCTCCTGAGAATCAGGGAAAGGAGGAATGGAGTTCCCCCGGCTGGTGAAGAAAGGATCGGATGATCTTCCAGTCCAAGAATCAGATGGGGATGGATATGGATCCATCCCAAGGGAGGATCGGTGGAGGATGTTTTGCACAGTCTCCTGTGTGGAAGGAGGTTGTGCAAAGGAGTTACGCGCAGAGGTGGCTCGCTGCAAGTGCTGAGTCAGCTCATCCACCTTCTTTTCAATGATTGAGACCTTGTCCAATCGACTGGCCATTAATTCCAGGTCGACTGATGCGGACAGGCCCTGCGTCTCATGTGCTCCCTTAAGATTCGTCGCTGCGCGGGTATTCGTCCTGTCGAATAATCCCATGGAGTCATTGTTGATGGAGTTCTCGCACATGTTTTCGAGAATCTCCCATACGGTGTCTTCATGTTGACCCAAGATGTTTCCTCCGCAAGTTGCATTGACGAAAAGGCGGATGTCCTCACGGAGTCCCTGGTAAAAAGATTGGACTTGTTCCCATTTAGGAACTCCGTGATGGGGGCACTTTCTCATGAGATCCTGAAAACGATCCCATGCCTCATGGAGAGGTTCTCCTGATTGTTGAGTGAAGTGTGTAATCTGATGGCGCAAGGCGTTGGTCCGACCAACGGGAAAGAACTTTTTCAAAAACTCGGATTGAAGTTCTTCCCAAGTGTTGATCGGCCGGGTCTGAGTTTGATACCAATGGGCGGCCTTGTCCATAAGAGAAAAGGAGAACATCTTCATGAGAAGAATATCCCGATTTTGCGCATCTGATCCAAAAGTGTGGGCCAGATGCTTAAGCTGTTTGATGTGCTGGAAGGGATCTTCAGAATTAAGCCCATGGAATTTAGGTATAGCATGAATCATGTTGGGCTTTAGTTCGGAATCAGGTCCTCCAGTCGGGATTCTGACTCGAGGCTCAATGGCCACCGCAGCAGGATTGTAGTGGTCCCGCATCATAGGACGCTGTGGTGGGTGCACGAAGTTTTGGAAGAGGTCATTGAGTCGCTGGAGCTGGTGTTCCAGATTATTTTCTTCCTCAACTGGCTGAGCCATGATGGGGGAAGAAGAAGAACTTGGTTCTGAATCAGAAGAGAGAATAATGTGAGGGTGTTGCTGCACAAACACGGGCGTCGAGGCTTGGCCTTGACGAGAGCGAATTTCTAAAGGAGGTCTTAAGGGTGGTCTTAGGGACCTCCTTCCGTACATGCACTGTTTGGAAGAGGTAAGTTTAGAAGGTGCTGGACCCAATCAAGACACCCAAAAATGTGTTGGGTGACTATAGAGGTGCGGGGCAGATGGACCCCTTGATCAGAAAGATCGTCCACCTGAGAATTACCTGGGAAGCCAGAGAGGGAGAGTCCCGCGAAGACCCCTACACGGTAGAGCGTCCCCACGGGTTACAGGGTTTCCCCCACCCGACCTCTCTTGTCACTGCGGTTCCAGGTAGACCAGAATGGGGATCTTGACCTCTTAAGTCTACCAATTTTAAGATCAGGGTGCTTAAGGTTTCACTTGAACTTTAGTCTTTTAAGTGCAAAGAGTGACCTAATTTAAGGTTGGTTGACCCAAGGGGTCAACTTTACCTATTGTTTTCTTTAAGAGCTTTTAGGTCCTGTCTTTTAGGGTTCAAGTGTTTAGAGAGAGCCAATTGTTTAGGATTTTTCTTGTTAAGTATTTTCAATCAATGGCTTGGGCACACCTCTTTTGGATTTCCTCAATTCTTGATTAAGGGGTGTGTCTCTACTGAAATCCTAATGTTTGACCTTATGTTGGCTCTACTTGGTCCATTTAACTCTTTGTTGGGCAATTAGGGCTCAAGCAAGAATGTGTTAGCCCTTAAATACCCTTAATAGTGTGCAGGAGTGATGAGTTGAAAACATGCAACTCTTTATGGTTACTAAGTATGGAAGACAGGTTAGCCCTATATTGCTTGTTCTTTTCTTTTCTTCCTCTTTAGAGTTTAGGGGTTAATAGTGAGAGGAAAAATTTACCTGTCTTCGGAGTGGTTGTCGTGTGGTTGCTTGTCTTCTTGAGTTCCTGTAGCTGCACAAAAGAGAGGAGATTATCAGAAATTAAAAGAAACAGGAATGTTTACCTCTAGAATAGCCGTTGCTCCCCGGCAACGGCGCCAAAATGAAACGTCGGTTGGTGTGACGACCGGGTTTTGGTTTTGTTATAACGTTGTAGTAAAGCCGGTTATTACCAACATTTCAAATATAAATTTTTAACTCGAAAAAATAAAAGAGTTCCCGAGGTCGAACTCAGGGAGCAAGTCGTATTCTAGAGATATACATGTTTCTTTTACAAAATAAAGAAAGAGAGAGGGGAAGAATTTGTTGTTCTTTTCGTTTTCTCCTTGTGATGTTCTTCTTTCTTTCTTTTCTTCAGATCTCCTTCTTTTTCTTTGTTCTGCAGAGGTGATGCTCCTCCTTCTATCTTCAGATCTCCTTCTTTTTCTTTGTTCTGCAGAGGTGATGCTCCTCCTTCTATCTTCAGATCTCCTTCTTCTTCGTCCTTGGTTTTTGTTTTGGTCTCTCTTCTTCTTTTTCTGCAATTGTGGTGACCCTTTCTCTTTTCCCTTTTCTTCTTTTCTTCCTTATGGCTGCAGAGCGTCTACCTTCAGCTACTAAGTCTTCCTTTCTTCTTCTTCTGCTTTGGCCGTTGCTCTTCTTTTCTTTCTTTCTTCAGCCTGCCTTATTTCCTGCTCTGGCTGCTGACCTTCCGTCGTCTGACCCGGTGCTTCGACGACTTAACTATGCATTTGCTACAGTGCAGCTCCTTCTTCTTCCGCGGGTCTTCTTCTTCGCCTGCGCCTGCACACTTCAGAGTTTTTCGTCAGAGGCAAAACCTACTCTACCCTCCCCCCCCCCCGCGTCTCTCTTTCTCTCTGAAACCACTCTTGGGAAAGCTCTCCCAGAGCTACCGGGTAACCGGGTTCGGATCAGGCCCGGGTCCAGGCCCACCGGCGTGCGTGGTGGGCGAGGAGTGCAGGTCAGTCGAGTCGGGTCGGGTCGGGTCAGGTCCGCGGGGCGTGAGCGCGGACGAGACCGGGTAACCGGGCGGGTGAAGGGGACCTCACCCCGTGTACTGAGGCAGTAAGGATAGTGCACTTTTGCATCTTATGTCGCTGCGGCTCTTCAGGTGTTTCCGAGGTGGGACTAAACGGCCCACCTCAATTGCGCGCCCGCAGCGGGGAATTCAGCAGGAGATGGCGGCGTCACGCGGAGCTTTCTTCCTCAGCTGCGAACCTGGTGTTTTGCCAAAACTCCTCGCAAGGCCTGGGAGTGAATCTGGGCTTGGCGCTGAGCGTGGCGCACCTGTAGCTGCAGGCGGAAGCAGTTCCTCCTGCAAGGCAATGGCGGCGGAGGTCGGGTGGCCTGTCCACAGAAAACGGCCTCTCGGCCTAATCAGAGAGTGCCAGGAGCTTCGCCAGGGTGCGGCGAAGCTCGTGTGGGTGGTGGCGAGGCGCGGGGCGGCGTGCGAGAGCTGCCCTAGGTCGGACTGTGGGTCGGAGAATGGGTCTGTTCGGTGGGGTTGCAGAGGGTGATGTGGGGGAAGTGGCAGGGCGGAGGTTGATCAGGGTGAGGAGGCGGAGGTCCTGCGGTGGTCGGCGAGCCGTGTGGGTCGCTGAGGTGATGGGAGCGGCTCGCCGGAGGGTGGTCGGAGACGAAGGGGGTGAAGGTGGTCAGGGTCGGTCGAGGGCTTAAGTGAATAAATTGAAAGCGGGGAAAGAAAGAGGAGGAGAAGGGGAGTAGCTCTAGCTTACTTGCAGGGACGAAGGGGGAGGAACAGGGCGACAGTCGTATCGACTGTCGCCGGAGAAGACGATGCTCAGGGAAAGGGGCGGCGGCGAGCAGAGAGCCGGAGAGGCGCCAGCTGGGTGCGGCGTGGCGCGGGAAGAGCAGGGGAGGAAGTCTCTGCTGCTGGTATTGCGGCAGAGCGAAGAGGTGGAGGGGGAGGAAACCGCCGGAGCTGGTGAGCGTCTGCCGGAGGAAGAAGAGAAGAAAGTTGGGGATTTTCTCCGTCAGATCCAGGCTGCCCTGGTCGGTGGAGCAGCGGGGGGTATTTATAGGGATGAAACAGGGAGGAAGGCGGAGGGAGACGACGTGTCTCCCTCGCCGGAGGATGGTCGGAAACAAGAACCCATACCGTCCGTGCGTTCGCACGGCCGGTATGGTGGGCTACAACGACCAGGGGGGTGTCCCTGCGACGGTCGACGACGCAGGGCACCCCCGGTTTACTTGCCAGGTCCCCCACCTCACCCTGCGCGGCGCCATGCTCCGCGCAAGGTCGCCGGAGCATGGTGCTGGCAGGTTTTGCAGGAGGGACCTGATTGCAAAGAACGAAGGAGAGTTAGGGGCCAAAATGCGAGGGTTCAAAAGTTGAGGGCCAAAGAGTAAATATATGAGGACCAAAGTGTAAAGTCGGTCAAGGAGGTTTCTTCTTAGGCTCAAGTTTTTATACATGACTAATTAGGACCCAAGGAATCTGATGGTGAATTTCATTTTCATATTAAACCTTGTTTGACCGGTCAATTTGCGCAAAAACCCAAATTAAGTTATTAATTGGGCATGGTTCTCAATGTAGGTCAAAATGGGTTCTAAAGGCCAAATTGAAGGTTCTAAACCCTAGAGATTATTTTTCTATGAATTTTAGAGGGTTTATTCTATTTTTACTTTGCCTCGAACCTTGTGAATTGAAGTGGGTTGTTTTAGGGTTACAGATTTATCATTTAGTTTCTTGGAATTGCTGTAGCCCTTGCTAGATCATTTCATCCCACTTTTATTCTTATTAAGCTGCTTTGACCTATGTTTGGGCCCTGAATTACCCTGTATGCAGATTATACTGGTGAAATTGCATTTTTACCCCTTATGACTTGTTTTCTCCTTAAACTCAGAATTCTCTGAGTTAAGCCTTTCCTTGAGTTATGTAGGAGCTTTTATCCTTTGTATTGGGTCAAAATGAGCTAGTTATGGCTCATGATGAGGTTCTCATCATAGGGCAAGTTAGTAATCAGCTCAAAAGAATATGACTAGTGGTGAATTGCACGTTGCTCCCCAGCAACGGTGCCAAAATGTTGTGGGCGAATTTCTGGCGTGTTTAAGAAATGATCGTGTCATATTACAGTGACGAAAATCGCAACAACTTTTAAATTTGTAATCTCAAAAACAAGAATGTGAGTCTAAGGTCATTCACAAGGAGCAAATATGGAATTCACAACACTAGTCAAAATATACGGAATAAACAAGTACAATGATCAACCACAACAAAGATATTCAATGAATGAAATCTACTCAAAATGGTATTCAATAGTAGTAATTGTATCTCAGAAAATAATAAGATAAAAAGAATATCAAAATCCTAAAAATGGTGATTTAAATCACCACTTAATTCCTACATTCAAGCATATATCCCAATGAATCAACCAATTCAATTTCTCTACAGTGTTTCTCAACCACTTATTCGAATATCCATGTCAGCCAAATGTCAAATTCAAGCCTCAAATATTTCCATATTCCTTCAAGATCAGACATCGACCATAGAGACCAGATGACTTAAACACCCAAGCATAAGGCCTCAATCAATCAGAATTCTTGCTAAGTGTTGGGTGTATATGCACAACTCCCAAGGTACACGTGTGCATGAATCCCAATGCAAAACCACCCCCCACCCTCCTCAGACTTCTCTCTTTCTTATCCAGGTAAACGGGTATGCATAGTAACGGGTAATCGAATCAGAGCATAGGGTCCAGACTCGTGGGCATGGGTCCGAAGTGAGGAGTGAGAGAGGGCGTGAGTGAGTGCATGGGCGAGGGGACCTCACCCCTGTGTTCGAGGCAATTAGCCCATCTCACAAAAGCGTTTTATACGCTATTTCGAGTTTGTTGCATACAAGGTGGGACTAAATCCCAACCTCCTTCCTTGCGTGCACAGCTGAAGAAATTATGGCAATTGGAGTTGCAACTGCTGCATCTTCTTTGATTGAGAGCCTGGAAAGCTCCCTGGATGTAGTCTGCGTCTGCTGGAAGCGGTTGTGAGGACGGAGGTCCGAGTGACAGCGGTGTATGATGGTGGTGATTTGATGGTGAGGGTGGAGGTATGGCGACAACCTAAAAACAAGAACACGGGCCCTAAGCCCCAATTAATATGCTCAATAGGGTCATCGGAGTATGGCGAGTGTGTTGGTGGTGTTCGTTTGGTGATTGGTGGATGAGGGTGGCCAGACGATGTCAGGAACAGTGGTGGTTTATGGGTTTGTTCAGTGGCATTGTAGAGTGACCAAAATGCCCAATTAGTTTAGGGCTTTTGGTTGCTGGAGTGTAAGGAAGGTAGTGGTGGTGGTAGCGTAGTGGTTCGTGGGGTGTAGCGGCCGGGTGAAGCTTGCCGGAGCTTTGCCGGACACAAAGAAGATGAGATGGGAGAGAGTGATTGAGTGGGTGAAACTAATCCCTAGGAGTCTAATCCTAACCTAGAGAGTAAGGGGGAGAGAGAGCCTAATTTTGTGGATGAAGGGGAAGGAATTGGTGTCGGCTTTGATTGGCTGGCGTCGAGGACGAAGGTGCCTCCGATGAAGGGAACGACAACGAAGATGGGGCTCGAAGCGGTCGAATTGTGATTGGTTCTGGTCACGAAGAAGAGAGGAGGAGCTTGGTGCCTCCAATTTGGCCATTGAAGGCACAGAAGAGGAGAGGTTATAGGGCCACAGGAGTTGCGGTTGGAGATGGCCGGAGAGAGGAGGAAGAGACTTTTTATGGCCTAACTGGACCAAGGAACATCCTAGGACCTAAGGGAGCTTTTATAGAGCTCAAAACTAAGCTCTAATTGAAGAAAGAGACCTGCTTGAGTCGTAATTTTTATCAATTTAGGATCCCTCAAGTCTTGACTTCTCCTGAGTTGTAGGGTTCGATTTGGGGTTCTTGATCACAAATGATTGGGGAGCTTCCATTCAGCAATCCCTCCAAATTTGGAGAGATTTGGCCGACAAATCAAGGAGATTTCCAAGTTTGAACTTTGGCAGTTTGGGTTTGTTTTGTTCAAACCTAATCATGGCAGTAGGGACCTATTTGAAAGGAATATGAGAAAGTTAGGGCCCTTTTTGTAAGAAAGTTTAAAAGTTAAGGGTCTAGTTGTAAGAAATAGATATTTTGGGGACTGAATTGCAAACTAGGTCAAGATAGACTCTAATTGGGTCCAAATTTTGGTGTTAACCAAATTTAGACCCAAAGAATCTAATGATGAACTTGGATTTGAGTTTTGACCACGTTTGACTAGGTAAATTGCATAGAAGTCCAAATCAAGATAAATTCCTGTCTGAATCTCTATTCTAGGTCAAAATGGGTTCAGATGGTAAACTAAAGGTACCAAATATTTTAGAATATTTTTATATGAATTCTAGAAAGTTTAAATGAATTTTATGCTGACCATAACCTTTCCAATTTAAGCGAGGTTAATAATTAAGGTTTTATGTACTATTTTGATTCTCGAAATGCATGAAACTCTATTTCTATCAATGCATACCCACTTTTTAGTCTTTGATGTTAAATTGAACTTTAATTAACCCCTAGATGACCCCGTGGTTACTCTACATTCGTTATGTGATGTAAAAATTATAGAATTAACCCTATTTATTATTTTCTTCTCAAAACGAATCAGAGTGAAATTACTATCCTCAGGCAATCATTCAGGAGCATTTATCTCTTGATTTCAACTAATTCAAGCTAGTTATAGTGAATGATGTTACCATAAAGCACTCTAAATAAATCATAAAGATATCCTTAACATTCCTTGTGACAGGAAAAAAATGTCAAAAAAAAGTAATCTCAATGAATTGTGATGCATTGATTCAGTCAATCTCAATAGTTGAGATGTCACATCTATAGAATGATGTAGATAGTCCACATAAGAGCTACTTATGTTTAGTGTGTTACAGTATCTACTTTAGAAGCATATACACAACAATATGGATGCTGAAGTGAAATATTTTGCAGCTTATGAAGCTACTGCATGAATGATGTAAATAAGTAAGATCATTGGAAAGACTTAACATTATTTCCTTTTTCAAAACTTCCATTGCCGTGATGACAACAGGAAATTACTCTTGCTGAGAAATAGTTTCTCAAAATAAAGAGCATGTCCCCAAAGAGAAAGCTTCTCATCATAAAACCAATGTTGCATATGATAAAATAGTTATCATATGAAATGCTTCAGCTTATGGCTTAACACTACTGTCGATCAAGACTTTATGGTAAAGCTCTTGAGTGTCAACCTAGCATCATGGATCGAAGAGATAATTTAGGATTGTCTCTTTAGTGAATCTGGGATTTAATACTAGGGTTTACATATGTATTTAAGTGTGAAGAATTAATAGGTATTTAGAATACCTAAGGGAGACATAGTGCCATAAATCTTGATTCTCAAAACCTTCATCATTGGCGTAATGAAACCAATAAGGATTTTACAATTTTAGTAATTAAATTGGTATTTGATTTGGTGTTTAATTGGGCTAAATGTGATTTAGTATTAATTTAAAGGGTTGGATGCAATCAAAATGCTTTTAGGTACTTAAACCCAAATCCCTAAATAAATTAGAGAACAATTGTTACAAAATTCAATTACGAATATTCCCTAACCATTGGATTTGATCCAATGGCCACCATCAAATTAAGAATAGTGGGATCCTTATAAATATCTCATAAGGCCTAATGGGAAAACTTAATCTAATCCTTAATCAAGTGCATATCCCCTCCACCAAGAAAAAGAGAGATCAGGGAAGAGAAAGAGAGGTCGCCTTCCCCTCTTCTCTTACATGCGATCTAGACATCCAACAGCAGTAAGAAAAGTCTTGAGGCCATAAAGGATGGACAGAATCACCGTAGAACAACCAAAATCTTCTTGATTTGGGCATCTAAGTGTCTATTTAGAAGTCCAAAGACAGCTTTGGATGCTGGACGTCTAATTTCTGAGAAGCAGAAATTGTGACTTTGTGCTTCATCTTTGGAGAAGGATTCAAGGCAAAGGTCACATCGAGGAATGCAAAGTTGTTCGTGGGGCACGAAGGGTTTGTGTTGCACAAGATGGGATCGAGTGTTCTTGGTGCAAAAGGGTCACATCCGCCTGTCAAGAAGGGAGTCCCACGAGATCAAGACTTATTTGAGACACAACACTTGGGGTGTTGTGTGATGATACCCCACAGGTATACCTCATTACTCCTAGGGAACTCAGAATAGGGAGATGCTAGATCTTCTCATGTCGTTCTAGTTATCTAGGTCATTCTTGTTTCTCGATCTTTGTTATTCAATTTTCGAGGCATTAGGCTTATTATCGAGTCAGATTTGAGCTTTACATGATTGATTTTAATGCTTCTACAATGCCACTGAGGATCGAACTATTCGATTGTTCCATCTTACAATCGTATCAAAGCTTAGGTCAATTTGGGTTTTACGAGAAAACACGGGTTTGAGTTTCAAACACATTTAGTTGATTAAAATCAGAAGATCAGAACTTAGAATTCATCCTGATCACTGAACGGATGTTTGATAGTGATGTCAGATGTCTCATGGGTAATATATAGGACATATGATCGTCAGATTAAACACCTTATATGCTTTCTGGGCATCTGACATTGGATGCCAGATGACCAGAAGAGCATATCAGGCTATAGATCGTTTGATAGCAATATCAAACATTCTACATTGCAAAATAACACGATTGATGAAACCAATAATGATTTTGATAGGGTTCTAATTGAATGAAAATCAAATACTATTTTTGGAGTTAAATTGGTATTTGATTTGTCATTTAATTGGGCTTAATGTGATTTGGTATTGATCCAAGGGTTTAGATGCAATCAAAATACTTTTGGGTACTTAAACCCAAATCCCTAACTAAATTAGAGGGTAATTGTTGCAAAATTCAATTACGATTAATCCCTAGTCATTGGATTTGATCCAATGGCCATTATCATATTAGGAATAGTGGGATCCTTAAAAATATCTCCTAAGACCAAATGGAAAACCTTAATCTAATTTGTAATCAAGTGCATATCCCCTCCACCAAGATAGAGAGATTAGGGAAGAGAAGAGAGGCCACTACCCCCTCTTCTCCTACATGAGATTTAGATGTCCAACAACCTCAAGAGAAGTCTTGAGGCCACAAGGATAGACAAAATCACCACAAGACATCCAAGATCTTCTTGATCTAGGCATCCATGTGTTTATTGAGAATTCCAACGATAGCTTTGAACGTCCAACATCCATATTGGACGTCCAATTTCTAAGAAGCAGAAGTTGTGACTTCGTGCTTCATCTCTGGTGGTCAATTGAAGGAGAGGGTTGCCTCAGGGAATGTGAAGTTGTTCACAAGGCGCAAAGGGTTCATGTTACACACGACAAGATCGAGTGTTCTCGACGTGCAAGGTGTCATTCGCCTGCCAAGAAGAAGGGAGTCCCATGTGGCCAAACCTTAGTTGAGGAAGCACAATACTTCGAGTGCTATGCTACGCCACCCCACATGTATATCTCATCAATTGTGTGGAACCTAGAATGGGGAGATGATAGATCTTCCCATGTGGTTCCAATTATCTAGGTCATTTTTATTTTTCGATTTTCATTATTCGATTTTAAGGGCACTAAGCTGATTAGCGAGTCAAGTTCGAGTTTTAAACAACTAGTTTTCACGCTTCCACAATGCCACTAGGGATCGAACCATTTGATTCTCCTATCTTATAGTGGTATCGGAGCCTAAGTTTATCCGAGTTTTACGAGAAAACATGCGGATTTGAATTTTAAATGCAATTAGTTGATTCAAATCATACCAGAACTTAGAATTCGTTCTGATCACCCAGTGGATGTTTGACAATAGGATGTTTAATCGCCAGACTAGACACCTTATAGGCTGTCAAAATGTCAGACATTAAATTCCACACAATCAAAAGAGCGTATCAAGTTATAAGTCGTTTGATTGTAGTATTAGACATCCTACGTTACAAAATATGGCGTCTGATGGTTAGATCAAATGTCTGATGCTACAACAAAAACTGTTTCTATTTTTGCTTGGCCCTGGTCTAGTAATTGGACATTTGGATCAAGTTTTAGACGACTGATTTTGTGAAATCAGATGTTTAATCATCTTATACTGAAGAATATTGATTCTAACTTCTATACTTCTTGGCCTGATGTTCTGGACATCTGATAATAGTTATCAAATGTCAAGACAATATTGCAACCTTGATTCTAAATGTGTTTATGACCTAAAATCGAATCAGATTCAATCCGACCTTTAATGGAAAATCTAATATGGATTTTAGGGAATATTCACTTGTTTCTCAACAAATTTTGTTTCATTTTTTGTTTTGATTTGTGTGCTTATTGTCATAATATGTGGATATGATCCTTGTAAAGTTAGGTGTGTAGAGATTTTCAAAATCTCAAACAAACTGAAAATTATTTTAAAAAATGAATTTTAGACTTATAATAGGATCATTCCTCTAGAATTAAAGTTTTTCAAAATAATAGGATGTCGCATTCATTCTAAATGGATTTCAAATTAGGGTTTTACTAGTAATAACTGACCATACTCACTAGATATGATTAAGTATCAATCATAGGAGAATTAAATACTCGCATACCTTCGACATACAATGTGAAAGGTATTTGTATGCCAATTTTTCCACAATGTTTGATAGTTTTATATTGTCAAGTGATAATATAATCTTGGTGGCATGCAATGTGGAGTGTTAGTGAGCGTGTTGAATTTTTTTTACAAAATCCCTATAATTTAGGAGTCTTTTACATTTAATGTAATTTTTGTGAAATGAATGTATATGCTTGGATGCATGAGGATACAATTTCAAACACGATACATAGCTAGAATACGATTCCAATTTAGACAAAGTTGAGATTAGTAATTTAGTAAGATTAAATTGACTTTTTTCAAACAAACCTCAAACTAATAGGACTAGATCCCTCAAGTGTCAAACATATCTTCATGAAAATAATGAACCATGGCCGTCGCCACCAACCAGTCTAAAAAATTGTTGTTAGTCACTAAGGTTTGAAATTGACCATCTGTGTACATGTTTGCAACAACAATATTGAGATATTGCATATACTCAAATTGTGTTCGGCTTTTGACGTCGTTGCCAAGGATGCAACTTTTTAGTTTGTGATTTTTGCTTCATTTTCATATTTGTCAATTCTTACTCATTTGCCTTGATTTTGTAGGAGAAAGAAAATGAAAAGCTTGGGCTAACTAAACAAGCCAAAGCAGGTTAGTCCCTTTACACTTACATCTTAGAATTGCATTATGTTTTAGTTGTTCATGTCATTGCTTATCCATGCATCATGCCTACTAGTTAGATTAGTGCACAAGTTTATTCTAGCATTTAGTTTTTATATATTTTTGCATTCCATGAGCTACCTGCCATACATTCATTAGTATTGCATTTACACAAAAACTAAAACAAAAAAGGAGTTGCATCTTAAAATCTTCACTTCAAGTAGAAACATTGCATTTTTATTAGGACATTCATCCTAGAGTTACCTGTGCCTATAGTTGGATTTTGTGAATTTCATGGCTTGATTGATTCTTGTAAAGTGGACATGCATTGATTTATCTGTTGCATAGAACTCTAAAGTTAAAGGAAGATATCAAACTAACATCTTCATAAAACCACTCTTTTAGGCCTTGTAGTTAAAATCCACTCCCATTACAACTTAAATATCAAATTACCTAATTGGGGTGGGACAAAAAAAACTCAAAATCAATTTAAAAAAAAAAAACTTGCGTGCTTGGTTGTTGCATTTGCATATCAAATTAACCTTTAAGGGTATAACCCCCCCAAATGCCTATCACATTCCAAGCATCTACATTTACCTAAGCCTTAAAATTGCATAGACGTGAGTCCTAAAGTTGGATAATTTTTAGTCTTAAAGGTTCGATTTTGGATTGGTCTAAGTGGTTTGCCTTATTCTTAAAGTTAAATATAGTGTCTAGGTTGTATCACAATCAAATGACCTAAGCAGATAAGAGGTTACTCAATTAGCACCTTAGCGAAAGTTTTAAAAATGCTCCCTTTACCCTACTTATATTCAACCAGGTTGGATTGACTCTAAGAAGAAAGGTGTAATTACTTGCAAGCCTTGTCGTGTCTTTCAAGGCTTTTATGCCCCATAGGGTTAAACATTTTAAGGCTAGATTGGATTACTTATTTGTATAGATAAGGCACTCTTTCTCTCACCTGTCTCTCTTCTCATCTTATCTTAGTTCTTTCTTAGTGTATGCAAGGTAAGAGATCACAACAAAACTCCCTTAAAAGTCCTTTAGATAAGACCCCTAAGAAGCATGGTCCAATTGAACCAATTGAAATGGATCAAGACCAGTTCAATCAATTTGAACAATTTTAATGACAAATGCTCCAACTCCAACAAATGTGACAAGTGCAAGAAATACTTGCATTAAAGGATGAAAGCCAAAATTAGGAGCAACCCAAGCCTTTGAGGGACTTTTATAATCCCATGAATTACACCGCCAAACCCATTGTGCGGATCCCTTAAGTTGATGTGAATTTCTAGATCAAACAAGCTACTATTGCCTTACTGCTCCATTCTTGTGGGCACAATTCTGAGGATCTTTTTCAACATCTTAAATCTTTATAGCCACTAGCTAGACTATGAGGATCCAAAATATGAATGATGATTTAGGTTCTTAGTTCTTGAACCCTTTAAGAACGAAATTGTTCCGTTTCTCCTTGAAAGAAAAGGCTAGTCATCAGTATAGGACTATAGGGAAACCCATCACCACTTGCAAACAGCTAAGAAGTGCATTCTTAAAGAAAATTTTTCCTATAGGAATAACAGATGCCTTGAGGAGAGCAATAGAGACTTTCACACAACATGGAGAATAATTAAATGAAGCTTAAGAATGATTTATATACTTAATAAGAACATGTCCCCACCATGAGATAGTCAAATGGCACTTGGTGCAAATATTTTATCATGGGTTGAATGACCAATTGAGAAAATTTATTGGTGCATCATGCGGAGGTGATTTTTTGAATAGGATAAGGATAACACTTTTGAATTATTTGAAAATATGAATGAAAATTCTTTAGATCATGCCTCTATGAACACAGTTGGGAGGTCCATTCAATCTAAATGTGGTATATATGAGATCCAAGCTAACACAAGTAAGGTTGATATGAACTTAATTTGTCAAAAATTCGATAAAGTTGATTTGGCTTCCAAGAAATTGGATGAGCTTATGATCCAAACAAAGAATTCCCTAGGGTCACACCATTATGCACCTTGCCTTTCCTTTTCTTCAACTCCATTGAGAAGGGAGTTTGTACATGATCTTGACTTGGCTCAGCCAATGAACCCTTATACTTCGGGACTATGATGTAGTATCTGAAGAGCAGATTAATTTGGATTTATTATCATTGTAGTAGTATAGTGTCATAATCCAGACGGATGCCATTTTATTTATAAATAATTTTTACTAATTTTATTCTAGATCATTCACTGAGAGGCAATTATTGTATACATCAATCTTTATTATCCAAAATATGCCTTTTATTCCAAAAATATTAGGTTTATTTACAAAAGAATGAATTAGAATCTATACAATAAAATAATCAATTAATCTAAGTCAGTTACTTACAAGCTATAACAAAAGAATGAATATTAGTACATTAATGTCTCGAGGATATTTACAAAAGAAAGGCATCAAAAACATGAAATTAGGTTAGTTCACAAACTACAAACAAATCAATATATATAAACATCTACCTATTTACACTATACTAACTATATACATTATATATAATGCCATAAAAACTATATACAAACAAGGCACAAAAAGAAATAAAAGTAATAAAGATATATACATATACATATCTAAATTCTCTCTAAAATACTTAACATTATTATACTTAACACATAACACACACGCAACTAATGCACAATTAAGACACACACTTAATATACATATATACATAACACACACACACACACACATATATAACACAATCATTGATTCACTAACACTAATACTTAACACAAAACATACTTACAATACATAGACATATAACAATATTCATATATATAATACACACGCATAATACTTAACATAATTATTAATAACATAGTTTACATAGATACATATACATATATCTATAATACTTATATATATCCAATATATGCACACAATACATAGGTTAATGCGCACACATAATATATATTATGCATACATAGGTTTACTTAACTTATATATTATGCGCACACATAATACACTCACTTAACATACACACACAAACACAACTCTACATATATATATAATTTACATATATATATAACACTTACAACACTCACACTTAAAAGAGCACAAACACTAACCCTACTTAACATGTGGCCAAAAAAAAATGGTGGGTTGTTCGCGCAGATCAATGGCCTAATGGGTCCGATCAACCACTACTAGGCCCACCCCTACGGGGGAGGGCAATGCCACAATATGCTCAATTCGAGCTCACACAGGCCCACGCATACACACGTGCTACACACCCACACCCAGATGCATACACGTGCCTGCAGGCACGTGTAGCGCACAGGATTTCATAGGTCACGCAAGGCACGCACACGACGTCCGCATCCCAGTCGCTCAAGGAGCTGCAATGCACGAATCAAGATATACTACTCAAACAACATCTCAGTGCACGATGTGGCGCTAAAGAGTTTAGTGTTTTCCAAAGAGCTATAGTGATTCATTATAATATTTAGATGTTTAATTAATGCATAATTCGAGGTCTAATTGAAAATTAAATTACATAATCATATAGTTAACACATAAGGCTATCTATTGGTATAATTATATTAAGTTAATTACGAGTATAAGTATGTTTTTAAATTAGTTAAACTTAGGGGTATTATACAGTTATAATTAGTTATAATTACCATTATACACTATAAATAATTGTACAAATTACTTAATTAAGGTTTAATTTAATTAATTTACGTATATACGAGATTAATTAAGAATTTCAAATAATTTAATTTGATTTATTGAGGTATTTACATGGTTTATATACGTGTATGTATTATATAATATATACATACCCATAATAAATATTTTAAAATAAGTTAAAATATAGATTATTAGAATACAGTATAGATTAGTATATTACTTAGTTAAATTCTTAATTTAAGTAAGATTAAATTATTAATATACATTACTAACTTAATATATTATACATATACAATACATACTTAAATAAATAGATTATAAATATGTTAATTCATATAATACATACTATAAATACTATGTTAAGATATATATATATATATATACATATACTAATATACACACATAGGTTATATATACATAAAGGTTTTATACAATAAGTATATACATATATATTTTATATATATAAGATACACATATACAATACTACACAATATAACTTAGTATAAATATACATTATAACTTAGCTTCATACAAATAATATATATATGTATATATATAATACATAGATAATTTATATATATATATATATATGTGTGTGTGTGTACATATAAGTTGGTATAATATACTATATTACACTATATACCCTATGTACAAATGGTATTTTTAGAAATTTATTTGTAATTTTTCTCATTTTTATTTTATTTTTTGAGTTCAATAAAGAAAACTAAAGGATAGAAAGGTAATGAAGGGAGGAGAACTCTTTTTGGATTTTTGCTTTTGAATTATTTATTTCTAATCCTAAAGAAGTTCTAAACTTCTGCAGATATTTCTACATGCTAAATACCTACAAATCTAAACATAACTAAGCACACATGTTCCATATATGCTAATCTCACTCACTACACTTTATTTATTTATTTACACTATTTTTGAATTTTTCACATATTTTTTAGTATAAAAGCTGGAAAATGGTCATATAAATGTCAAAAACTGAAATCATGTCTGAAAATTCATAGAAAAATGCTAGAATCAAAGAATTTATTATGAAGAACTTGAATCAGAATTAAACATACAAACATGCTTTAATCACTGAATTTAACGTGAATGCTCAATTTAGACAGTTAATAGGTGATGGTAACACCATCATCTATAATAACTAGCTTAATTTAGTCTAATTTCAGTAATAAATGCTCCTGAACAACCATTAGAAGATCATAAGTCACTGCTGAACTAAATGCGAGAAGACAGGAAATCTCGTTAATTCTACTGTTTTAATGAGAAATCACAAATGCAAAATAACTGAGGGTTTAATCAATGTTTAAATAAGCATAAATTCACAAGAAGTGGGCTAAAGCTGACTAAAACAAGGTTTTCTACATTTTTAGGATTATTTCATTAATAAAAATCCTAATTACAGCCTCACTTCAATTAAATAGGTTTTGATAGAATAAATATAATCTAAACATCCTAAAAATTATTGAAAAATATTCTATGAGATTTGAAACCATGGCTTTGACCAAAGGAATCCATTTTTACCAAAAATAGAGACTTAGGGCAAGAATTTATTTTATTTTGGACTTTAATGTAAATTACCCAATCAAACTGCGTCGAAACCCAAATCTAAGGTCACCAATAGATTCCTTAGGCCTAAATTAAGTTTCTCCTAAATTTTAAGCCCAATCAAAGTGCCTCTTGACTCAGTTTGCATTTTAACCCAATCGTCTCTATTTATTACATAAATGACCCCAAGTCTTTGATTTGCATTTCATCCAGGTCCTTCTCCTTCTTCAACGTGCCTAAATAAGGCAATCCACAGCATGAGACCATGCCCAAAGCCCACAAGATGAATTTGAGGAATCCTCCAAATCAAGACCAAATCCCTCCAAATTTGGAGGGATTGGTCACAAATTGATTCTCTATAGATTGCATAATATCTTGTGCCCCAATTTGGAGTGCAAGAGCTCAATTAAGCTTGAGATCCATGATTTTTGAGTTTCCCAAATCGCATGAAAACCTCGCGAAATCAAGCCAATTGCAGGCTAGAACCTCCTCTGTATAAGCTTAGACATGTTCCCAAGTGCAATTTAGTCAAGTTTGGTCCTGTTTCCAACCTCTCCACGCACGGTCGTCATCCACCTCGGCTCCAATGAGCTCCTCTGTTCCCCCTCTTCCGCTCATGCTAAAGACCAATTGGCACCACCAAACTCTTCCTCTCTTCCACACTACCCTTTCCAGCCAAAGCAAGGTCATTCCAACCTCATCCTCCTCGCTGTTCCACTTGCCGGCCCCATCTTCTTCCTCATGTCCGACCGGCCAACGCTGGACGTGAATCCTCTTCCTTTCATCCAAATAAGTATCTCCCTATCTCCCTCTCTTCCCCTAAGTTAGTTTAGGCTACTTAGTCTTAGGTTTCACACCCTCAACTCGTCGTTTGTTCTTCTCCGTGGTCGACGAAAGCTCCGGTAAGCTTTAGCTGCCACACCATGCCACGAAACACCAAGCCACCCACACCACAAGCTTCACGACACCTTGGGGAGAAAAAGCCCTCAAGATCTTGGGCTCTTAACTCCCCCAACAGCTAGCTGAACAACTATTAAGACCCGTACTGTTAAATCACTTTAAGACGTCTGGGACTTGGGTCAGACGTCTGGAAATCAAATTTTTTTGTGTGTACGTCCTCAAGTCTGCGCGCGAGTCTACGCGCGTGCTGCACGCAGACTGTGCGCAGCCGCATTCTTCTCTCCCCTCTCACCAACGAAACCTGATAAGACCCGTGCCATCAAAGTTCTTTAAGACATCTGGGACTTGGGCCAGACGCCTGGTCAGACATTTGGACACCTTCCCAGACGTCTGGAAATTAATTTTTGCATGTGTACAACCGCGAGTCCACGCACGTGCCGCGCGCAGACTGAGCCCCGACCGCCTTCTTCTCTTTCTTCCCTCGTCGACTTGCAGAGCTGCCACCCCCCCGCGTTATACCCTCTCCTCTCCCTCACGCCACCCTACACCATCCGTCTTCTCCTTTCCCAGCGCGAGAGCGAGAGTGAGAGCAGCAGCTGCAGCCGAGTGCAGTGGCGGAGAGGAGAGGAGCAGCGAGAGGGAAGAGAGGAGAGCGCACGAGCCGTGAAAGAGAGAGCTTGCTAGAGCAGTTCGAGGCCAGTCGACGTGCGCGAGGCAGAGCATTGTGCTGGGGAGGCTTCCCCTAACGCTGCTGCAGCTAGAGCAACGAGGGAGCAGCTGCGCGACGTGGCCGCACGCAGCAGGAAGAAGACAAAGGAGCTTCTGGTTCTGGGATTTTTCCCAGAATCAGACGTCTGGACCTACATCTAGACAACGCGAACGACGTCTGGAGGAAGCTCCAGACGATTGAGAGGTACGTACTACGCCCTTTACTTTCCTTTGCGGATACGACCATGCAGGCCGTTCCGTCGAGGCTCTGTTGCGTGCCGTGTTAAGAGATTTTTGCGTGCGCATGCACGATTCGCTTCGGGAAGGCACGGGACACGCCCTCCCATGCGGTTCAGACGTCTGGGCAAGGCACCAGACGACGGAGAGAGTCTCCTGACGTCCAGAGGGATAGTCGGATGTCTGGAACTAGGTCCAGACAGTTCAGCAGGATCCCAGGACGTCTGAGAAGCAGCGCAGAGTGAGGTATGGATCTGGACCCCTTTCAAGACGTCTGGAAGATGTTCCAGACGTCTGATTTGAGTCTGGATTGTCGTTTTGACCCGTTTAGGGTCCGTTTGAGGTCCGATTTCTGCGTTTAAGATTCCCTCTACTTGTTGGAATGCTTTTTATCATGTTCTGAGTGGTTTCTTGTGGTTGATCCTTGTGTTAGGACCTCGTTCTATTGCGAATTTGGGGGTTACGGAGGCACGTGGACCTACTGATCATGCCCCCATTTCTCCCAATTTTGCAGGTAGAGTGGCTTCCCTTAGTTAATTACAACATAAATGCATATTTGGAATAAATGATAGATCCTAGGGTATGGCATGAATCCTAGGACCAGAAACACTAGATTGAATGATAGATCCTAGGGTATGGCATGAATCCTAAGACTAGAAATACTGGAACGATTGTATTGAATGCCTGAATTGCAATCTTGGTCGAGTAGATAGAATAATAATTGCCTGTAATTGGATAACAGCTGCTTGTGAAATGTAGAGTACTGTGGTTAGTAACTGCTACATGTAATTCCTGTTGTTTGAAATTAAATATGAGCTGCTTGTATATAAATTGGAAAAGAAAGATTGAATGTTGGAAACACGTGCTATATGCAAATAAACCTAAAATGATGAAACCTAGTATGGCTTGGCCTGAAAAACATGAGCATAAACCCTACGGGGAATTAAGAGTAGAGTTCCTGGAAATAAATGGAACAGAACTAAAAATGTGAATGGGAAAGTGTGTTGTCTCTTGGGTACGTGGTACCAAGGGGAGCACATATTACCCCTTAGTGTAGAGGGGAGCTTGCCGCCCTCGAGTCGAGACCCGGGGTGAGTTTGGCCACTTTGCACCGACTTTTCTGGCCCTCGCGTACACAGTACCAGGGAGAGCTACTAGCGTAGGGAGGGAGCTAGCCACCCCACGGGGCCCGACGTTCAGCCAGCCGTCCTACACCAACTTGTTAGGCCCACTGGGCAGACCAGGGTAGTCAGGCGAGGGTGCACAGACTGTGGAGGGGCGAGACCCCTATTTGGTTTCAATTTCTTTCTTTATTTAACTAATTATTCCTTCTTTCATCACTTGGTTTATTTATCAGATCTTTTTCTTGATCTCGAATGTTCCTCGTGGGAACGATCTTGATTGCAGTCTTTTCTGAAAAGTAGAAGTAGCATGTGGTGCTCTCCTGGCCGGGAGAGTCCCCCGTGGTGGTTCTACCCTCAGTCAACCACCTCAAGGTCACTGACAGACGTGACAGTGACTACGACACGTGCGATAAACACACGGGTACCTACCCCGCACTGGCACGTGGTCAGTCGTTTCCGTTAACGGGTGCGTCCAAAGCATAGCACGGAACCAGTATAGGGCAGAGCCCTCTCAGTAACAAGGGTCTAGCCCCTCCACAGTAACCAAACAAGGGTCTCGCCCCTCCACAGTCCGCGCACCCTTGCCTAACTACCCTGGTTTGCCTAGTGGGCCTAACAAGTCGGTGTAGGACGGCTAGCTGAATCCCGGGCCCTATGGGGTGGCTAGCTCTCTCCCTACACTAGTAGCTCTCCCCGGTACTATGTACGCGAGGGCCAAGAGTCGATACAAAGTAGCCAGACCTAACCCCAGATCTCAACCCTAGGGTGGCTAGCTCCGTTCTGCACTAAGAGGTAACATCTGCTTCCCTTGGTACCACGTACCCAAGAGACAGCACACTTTCCCATTCACTTCTCCAGTTCCATTCTATTTATTTCCAGGAGCTCTACTCCTAATTTTCCATAGGGTTCATGCTCATGTTTCTCAGGCCAAGCCATACTAGGTTTCATCATTTCAGGTTTATTCGCATATAGCACGGGTTTCAAACATTCAAACTTTCTTTTCCAATTTTATATACATGCAGCTCGTATTTAATTTCAAACAACAGAATTTACATGTAGCAATTACTAGCAACAGTACTCTACATTTCACAGGCAGCTGTTATCCAATTACAGGCAATTATTATTCCATTTACTCATTTCAAGACTGCATTTCAGGCATTTAATACAATCGTTCTAGTGTTTCTAGTCTTAGGATTCATGCCATACCCTAGGATCTATCATTCAATCTAGTTTTCTGGTCCTAGAATTCATGCCATACCCTAGGATCTATTATTCAATCTAGTTTTTCTGGTCCTAGGATTCATGCCATACCCTAGGATCTATCATTTATTCCAGATATGCATTTATGTTTGTAATTAACTAAGGGAAGCCACTCTACTCGCAAAATCGGGAGTAATGGGGGCGTGATCGGCAGGTCCACGTGCCTCCGCAACCCTCAAATCCGCAACAGAACGTGGTCCTAACACAAGGATCAACCATAAGAAACCACTCAGAAAAGGATGAAAGTATTTCAAACAAGTAGAGGAACTTATTCGGAGAAGAACGGAATCTTATACGCGGAAATCGGACCTCAAACGGACCCTAAACGGGTCAAAAACGACAACTCTGACTTAAATCAGACGTTTGGAACATCTTCCAGACGTCTTAAAAGGAGTCCAGATCCATACCTCACTCTGTGCTGCTCTTCAGACGTCTAGGGATCCTGTTGAACCGTTTGGACCTAGTTCCAGACGTCCGACCACCTCTCCGGACGTCTGGAGACGCTCTCCGCCGTCTGGTGACTCGCCCAGAAGTCTGAACCGCGTGGGAGGGCGTGTCCTACGCCTTCCCAAAGCGAAACTTGCACGCATACGCGAAAACTCTCAAACACGGCACACAACAGAGCTTCGGTGGAACGGTCGCATGGCCGTACCCACAAAAAGGGATGTATATGAGCAGTATGTACCTCTCAATCGTCTGGAGCCCCCTCCAGGCGTCGTCCACGTCGCCTGGATGTAGGTTCAGAAGTCTGATTCTGGGAAAAATCCCAGAATCAGAAGCTCCTTCGTCTTCTTCCCACTGAACACGACCTCACCACGCAGCCGCTCGTCCGCTGCTCTACCTGCAGCAGCATCGGGGAAACCTCCCCAACACACACTCCGCCTCACGCACGCCGACCGGCCTCGAGCTACTTCGGCGAGCTCCCTCACGGCTAGCGCGCTCTCCTCTCTTCCCTTCTCTCGCTGCCCCTCTCCTCTCCGCCGCTGCACTTGGCTGCAACTGTCGCTCTCGCTCTCACTCTCGTTCTCGTGCTGGAGGAAGGAGAGACGGAAGGTGTGGGGTGGAGAACGAGGGAGAGGGGAGGGGAGTATTTGTAGGCGTGGGGGAAAAGCTTCTGCAGGTCTGCGAGGGAAGAAGGAAGAGAAGAGGGCGGCTGGGGTTCAGTCTGCGCACGGCACGCGCGCAGACTCGCGGTCGTACACACGTAAAAATTAATTTCCAGACATCTGGAAGGGTGTCCAGACGTCTGACCAGACGTCTGGCCCTAGTCACAGACATCTTAAAGAACTTTGATAGCATGGGTCTTAACAGAGACTCACATTAAAACTTCGAGTATCAATACTAACCTGGAACCTGAGAGATTTCTGTTAAAAGTTCAAAATCGAAACCAATATGATCAAAACCATTTTAAAATTGTTGCAATCATCCAATAAATGATCTGGAACTCCACAAGTATCAAATTGAAGCCTTTCAAACTTAAAAACCCTAGTTTGATCCCTCTCCTTCGCTATAGACAACATGAGAAAAGTAGATAAAACTAGACATTTAATTCATTGAAAATCAAATCCCAAACCTTCATTTGAATCTATTAAACCTCACTCAAACTTAAATCAGTAGACTAAAACAATTTGGAATTGAATTAAGTTGTTGCCCATGTGATTATTTGATGTGGCTTTGCTGGGATGATTTGATCATTCAAGAACCCTGCACACCATTGATTGGTGTTCACGGGTTGAGTGCAAAGCTTTGTAATAGATTAGATCACTGCAAAGACCTCAAATCCTTGCAAGCAATTTTCACAGGTCTTTGCTCTCTCAATGAAGGCTAAAAATAGTGACTAAGATAAAACTTGGCCGCGAAACCATCCATTGATAAAGACTCAATCAAATTAGCTCAGGTTCATCGCAATCATTCCAATTACACAAATTTAAACCCAATTCACTCAATAAAACCACTTAAAATCAAATTGAATCCCTAATCTACCGATTAGGCATGAAAACTAAATCCAAATAGATCAAGTGAATTGTGCTCAATTCAGGCCACGAGGAGGGTTCTTGTGGTTTGATGGAGTGAGTGATAGAACCCTCCAATGGATTTGAGCGCACTTTAGATCTGGAATCTAGGGAGCATCAAATCTAAAGTGGCTCTAATGGGTGGAGTGAACTGCAATCAACACATGCGAGGAAAACATCAAAATGTGAGCATGGAGTGAAGAGGAAGATCAATGAATCGAAATGAACAAGTGGATTCACCTCTCTGATCTGAATTGATCAAAGAGGTCTGATCGAGGAAAACTAATAACTAAATCTAATCTAAACTATCTAAATTGCACTAAGAAAGCAATAAATCTATTCTATGAAAGCGTTAAATCTACTCTAAAGGATGAATGAGCTCTTAGGGAAACCACAGCTATTGGCTGTGACGATGAAGAGGCAGAAGCTTCCAGCAAAAGAAAGCTTGTAGGAGAACTTTGGGATGTCCTCAGGTGAAAAGAAATCCTTAGCGATGTAGACGATTGTGGAGGAAGGAGAGGCTATTGTCACTAGCCTCCAATGAAGGGGAAGAAGAACTGGAAGGGGAAGAAGGTGCCAATTCAAGGGGAGGGAACTGATGGCTCTTGCAGGGGGCTATGGAGGTCCTTAAATAAGTGCGAGGGAGCTCTGAGTTACTGGATTCAGTGGGTAAGGGACATTGGGGATCAAGGGTTCTCAATGGATCTGGGATGCATGCGAAGCTTAGGATTGAATGGTGACCATTAGATGTGATATGGGCGTGGGTGTGGAACTAAGGCTACCGACGCTAATAGGTTGGTGGAAAATCCATCGTAGGATCAAATACAGAAGGATGGACGGTGGAGAGGCTCTGTGTTCTTCGTGAAGAGCATAAGGTGAGGAGCTCAACTCCAGGCCTTTTGGGAAATTTGCAAAAAGAACCCAAAGTGTGAACCGATAGAAAAACATCACAGAAACTCATAAGTGATAGGATTTTGTTACCAAACGGTCTTTAAGGTTTGCATAGAAGTCCCTGGCGACTTTCAGAATAGTCCTTAGAAAGTTTTAAGTTAAGAAAATCTAAAGGACTTGAAATGAAATAAGGACCTAAATATAATGCATGCATTTCTAGGTCCAAATGAGGTCAAAATGTAGTAAAGTTTTTATGGTATATATTTTGAACATTTTAGAAGTGATTCCCACAATTGATTTGTGCTTTTGAACTCAATTTGATGTTCAATTAGCATTTAATACATCCATTTAATCACTTGGATATAAAAACTCACAAAAGTGATCTAATATTGTATTTTTAGCATAAATAAATTCCATACTTAGCCCTTTTCTTAAGTTAATTAATAGTATCTAACTGAATTATTAGCTTAACTTTAACATTTTAGGTATGATGAACCACACCTTGTCAGACCGCACCACACATTTCCCTCGAGTATATTTCACTCCACTCACTCTTCCACATCAACCTCAAACTTTGAGGATGTGCAAGTCATATAAGAAAACATCACAAATAACCCTTACTCTAACATGTATAATCCAAGTTAGAGAAATCATCCCAACTTTTCTTGGAAAGGCCAAGGGCAAGAGAACCCTCAAATGACTCAACCCAAACTATACTATGTGAATCAAAACATATAGGGTGCACTTAGTCAAGGTCAAACCTACATCTCCTTGCCCATAAATCAAAATAATCAATTTCAGTTACTCATGCAAAATCAAAACAAATTGATGATCAGCATGTAGACTTCAATGGTTCAAATAATGCAACAAATGACTAGCAAATTCCAACAATCATTTCTTAACTTGAAAAGTCACATAGGAAAACAAAATGACAATAGATAACCAGAAGCCCTACCATCCCAACCCATCCCAAACTCAAGGAATATGCAGAATAGATCAAATCAACCTCTAACGTTTAATAAAAATCGAATGTTGCAACAAAATAAAGTGAATATGATGAACCAAGCACCCCAAGTGAATCAAAATCAAAATCAACACATATATCAGGGTGTGAATATCGAACAAAGCCCCTAAGCAAGCTAATACAAACACTATTAATTTGAGAAGTGGTAGGGTTATTGAGAACAACATTGGCCAAAATGCATAGGAAATAACTAAGGAGGCAATAAAGGAAAATGAATTTAAGGAAAAAATTGAATGTGAGTCAACAAAAACTCCTAACCCTAAGGACGTAAACCTACACATCCCATTTCCTTACACCTTAAAGTAGGGTTATTGAAAAAGAAAATAACTAGCAATGAGAAACTCTTAGAACTTTTCAAACAAGTACATTTTAATATTCCCCTCATTGAAGCAATAAAACATGTCCTAGCCTATACCAAATTTTTGAAGGAATTGTGCACCCAAAAGCATAGGACTAGGACCAAACTCCCACGGAAGGTCATCCTCTCCAAGCAAAGCTAGTTTTTTCATCCTAAGAAACCTCCCTCGAAAAGTGAAAGATCCAGGAACCCCCTTAATTCATGTATGATTAGTGATTTGACTTTTGGCAAGGCCTTAGTAGACTTAAGGACATCAATTAACCTCTTGCCAATGCTTATTTGTGAGAAATTTGGATTTGGGGAGCTTACACCCACCTCAGCTACACTCCAACTTGCCGACTAATCTGTGAAAAGCCCACGTTGAGTGTTGGAAGAACTTATTGTTCAAGTAAATCATTTTTAATTTCCCATAAACTTTATTGTATTAGACATGGAAATTCCTGGACAAATAAGACATGCCCCAATTATCTTGGAAAGACCATTCCTAGGAATTGCAAAAGCACACATTGTCTATTAATCTAGGGACTTGGAAATAACCTTTGGGGATCAAAAGACAAAGTAAGTATTTTTAAGGCATCAAGGAATTTCCATGAAGATGAATGCTACATGATTGAGGAGATAAGTCAAGTGTAGAAGATATTAGAAGAGGACACACAAATCCACTTTACAAATGAACCATTACAAACCTACTTGACCCCATCTTACAATAATAGCTTGGAAGAAGATCCTCACCTCAAGGAGGTGAATAACCCATTGAATGCATCACCTACACTTAGCCCACCATAGACCTATCAGATAGAAAAGATACCTTACTTGCTACCTGTCTAATGCCCTTAATCCAATCCCCAACTCAATTAGAATTGAAGCCCTTGCCCAATTCTCTAAAGTATATTTTCCTAGGACCAAATCAAACCTTACTGGTGATAATTAGCCCTAAGCTAATGAAGAAACAAGAAGATAAATTGATTGAGGTCTTGAGGAACCATAAAATGGCAATTGGGTGGTCAATAATAGATCTTTGGGGAATCAACCTATCTTGTTGCACTCATTATATATACATTGAGGATGGATCAAAACACTCTTGAGAAATGCAAAGAAGACTTAATCCCAATATGCAAGAGGTTGTGAAGAAAGAAATCATTAAGTGGCTAAACGTTGGGATCATTTACCTTATATCCGATAGCCCTTAGCTTAATTCGATTCAAGTTGTTCGCAAGAAAGTTGGACTTATTGTAGTTTCCAATGATAAGGGTGAATCTATTCCTACACGAGTTGCAACTTCGTGGAGGGTTTGCATTAATTATAGAAAATTAAACTCAACCACTAAGAAGGATCATTTTTCCTTATAGATCAAATCCTAGAAAGACTTGCAAGAAAGAAGTTTTATTACTTCCTTGATAGGTACTCAAGGTACAATCAAGTTGCAATTAGCCTTGAAGACCAAGAAAAGACCACTTTAATATGTCCCTATGGAACTTTTGCATTTCGCAGAATGCCCTTTGGTCTATATGTGCCACATCTACCACATTCCAATGTTGTATGATTGGCTATCTTTTCAAACATGGTAGGAGATTATCTTAAAGTCTTCATGAATGATTTTTTGGTATTTGAAGATCCTTTTGATAAATGTTTAGGGGATTTAGAAAGAATCTTAAAGAGATATATTAAAGTTAATTTGGTCCTTAATTGGGAGAAAATCACTTTATGGTCCAAGAAGGAATTGTTTTCGAACACATTATTTTTAAGCGAGGAATTGAGGGTGATTAAGCTAAGGTAGACTTGATTGCTAAACTTCCGACCCCTACCTCAATTCAACAAATCTGATCTTTTCTTGGACATGCGAGTTTTTATAGGAGATTTGTCAAAAACTTTTCTAAGATTGCTAGACCACTAAGTGAATTGTTGGCTAAGGAAACCACTTTTTTAATGGATGAGGCTTGTATTGATGCATACAAGACATCAAGGGATGTAGTGACCCATGCCCTAATTCGTCAACCATCAAATTGGTCCCAACCCTTTGAAATAGTGTGCGATGCATCAGATTATATCGTAGGAGTAGTTCTACGGCAAAGAATTGAAAAGAAACCAATAGTCATTTACTACACTGGCAAAACCTTAGATGACGCACAAAGGAATTACATCACAACTGAGAAAGAATTGTTGGTAGTGGTCTTTGCCTTCGAAAAATTCAAATCTTATCTTTTAGGAACTCATGTGGTGGTGTATACTAATTGCTGACCCTTGAGACACTTGCTAAAAAGGATGCTGAACCTAGGTTAATTAGGTGGATCTTATTATTTCAAGAATTTAGTTTAGAGAAAAATAAGGCTGGGTCAAAAAATGTGGTGGCTAATCATGTATCAAGAATTCTATTTAAGGATAATCAACCACTACATCCCATTGTAGATCCTTTTCCTAATGAGTAATTGTTAATTGTTGAAAAGGTTGGGATACCATGATATGCTAATATTGTGGATTACTTAGCCATAGGGCGAACTCCAACGGATTGGAATAAGCATAAAAATGACGTTCTTTTTAGAGATAAAAAATTATTTCTAGGGGAACCTACAATTATTCAGAATTTGTCCTGACCAGATAATTAGGAGATGTGCTCCAATGGATGAGGTCCATAGTATTTTGACTTTTTACCATAGTACTACTTATGGAGGCCACTTCTCTATTAAACAGACCATAGCAAAGGTTCTCCAAAGTGAATTCTACTGGCTTACTTTATCCAAAGATGCTCACAATATCAGGCGATCTTGCACTAGATATCAATCCTTAGGTAATATGTCTAAAAGAGACATGATGCCTCTCAACCCCATCTTAGTAATGGAAATATTCAATGTAAGAGGTATTGATTTCTAGGACCCTTTACTCCATCTTTTAGTTACAAGTACATCCTTGTCGCAGTTGACTACATATCCAAATGGATAGAGCCATTCTTACCAGAAAGAATGACCACACTACGATCATTAACTTTGTCTATAAAAACATCTTCTCTAGGTTTAGTACGACTCAAGCCATCATTAGCGATGGGGGTTCTCACTTCACAAATACACAATTTCGTGCTCTTTTGTAGAAATATGGAGTAACACATCACATTGCCACACCTTACCACCCACAATCAAATGGACAAGCATAGGTATCCAATAGGGAAATAAAAAATATCTTACAAAAGACAGTTAGGCTCAACAAAAAGGATTAGTCGACTAGATTGGATGATACTCTTTAGGCTTACCATACAGCCTATGGGGTGTCTTCTTACCACCTAATCTTTGGTAAGCCATATCACCTCCCTGTGGAATTAAAACATAGAACTTATTGAGCTGTCACCCAGGGCAACTACAATCTTGAGCAAGTTGGTGAGCACAATTAAGCAAGCTTGAGGAAATATAAAATGAGGCATATGAAAGTGCTCGAATCTACAAAGAGAGGACAAAAGCCCTTCATGATAAACACATTGTTAGGAAGCACTTTAAACCTAACCAAAAAGTTTGGTTATTTCATCCTAGATTTCATTTACTCCCAGGAAAGTTTCACTCGTATTGGAATGGCCCATATATAGTCACACCTTTCAGCATGGAACTGTTGAGATAACTGACCCAAAGATAAGTCAAACCTTCACTGTGAATGGTCAATGCCTAAAGCCTTACATTGATAATTGGGTACCTAAACCCTTGATTGACAAAGTGGCCCTGATTGAACCTAGTGGATGACAATCTGGCTTGATCTGGCTAAAGATCCTAAACTTAGCACTTGTTAGAAGGCTAACCTAACAGCATCTTAAGGATCTGACGTTAAACGACTCAATTGTGGTGAATCCATGCAAGTTTTCTTATTAAGGCTTTCTTTTTCTCGACCTATAATTAATCAAAAGCCCTATTTATTTTTTTATTAGATTCTATAACCCATTTCTTTAGCTTTGTGGATAGGAATAATGATAAGGAGGAGACATGGCTCGTACTAACTCCAAAGCCCTATCAAATTGTATCTGTCTAACCACTCTACTATTTTTGTGTGGTTGAGCTTCATAATGCCATTGAGGATAATGTCAATTAAGTTAAGAGGTGGGATTGAACTTCTTACAATATATGACAAAAAATTTAGCTATCGTAAGATTTGGGCAAAAAAAAGGAGAGTGCAAAATTTTTGAATTTAAAACCTATGTTCCTTGAAACACGAATGATTTTCAAAGCAAAAATTGACCTCAGTTCCATTTGGGGTCAATAAGGATTAAAGAATTGAGGTTTCGTAAAAGCTTTTTGCCAATCCATTACTGGGAAAACAAGGAAAAGAGTAGATACTTTGTATTTCAACTCTCTTTTTAGAAGTATTTAAAGAATCGAGCATTTCCATTTACACTTACTATTAAGTTGATGGGCACAATCTAGTAGAAAATTTGAGCTCTTCATGAGCTACAAACTTAATAATTAAGTTGTTGCTTGCCCTAATAAGGAGGCATTCATGAATTGGACTCAAAAGAGTCACCTACCCTAAAAATAATAAAAGAGAGAGTGGGTAGAAGAAAATACAAGAATCGAGAAAGCGAAAATAGAGAAAAGAATGGAAAAAGGAAAAAAAGAAAAATAAATAAATATGTGTGTGTGTGTGTGTGTGTGTGTGTGTGTGTGTGTGTGTGTGTGTGTGTGAAAATTGACAAAAAAGGAAGAAAAAAGACATCGAGTGGAGATATTTGTAGATTGGGATTTATGGTGACCCCCAACAAGTGTTACTCGGGAGATACCCACGGACTTTAAGGTCTTGCAATGACCTCAGGATAGAAAAAATGAGGGAAAAAACTACCCATCCATAGTAAGGTAAATCCAAAGTGGGTGTGCAAGAAAATCAAACTAATTCATATGAGACCATGAAAGCTTAAATGCTTTACCGCTCAACTCATCAACTTAGACAGGATTCAAATCCACGAATGTTCGGAATATTGGAATATGGCTAAGGGTTGATAGAATTCACAAAGTTTTGAAACTTACTTCATTGAAATGCCAAAAAAAATGATAGCATCTTATGTTCTCAAATCCCAAGGGACTAGCAATGCTTAAGTTAGGGGGTGTGATAAGTCACAAATTCAAGGGATTAATTAGGTTGGATTTGCACCTAAGACCCGGTGCTACTTGGTCGATAGAGGGTAGGGGATGCACACCCCCATTTGTTGAATGCGTCGCCCGGCCAGCATCCAAGCTAACAAACGAAGCAGCCAAAGTGTGAGCCCCCCAACCCGCCTTGAGCCAAGCAGTACAAGGACTGCTAGTTCCCTATAGGTGACTATACTGACAAAGCTAGGGAATAGTCAAGGGAGCCATCCAATATCCCCGCATGACAAATAGGCATAGGAGGGTGAAGACCCCTCGAACCCAACAATGAGCCCTTTTCCGAAGATAGATTTAACCAACGTATTGCCTGAGCCAGATTCTATACTACTACCACAATGAACCAAACTCTCCAGGCGAGAAGGTCCTTGGCATACACCACTGCTGAGTCAAACCCAACCAGTGAGGAAAGTGAAAAGACAACAACAACCCGACTTATGGAAACCAATCCAATGCCTAAGCGACACCCGCCCAAAGCCATAAGCCGCGACTCGGTACAGTACATCCCCCTTAGGGCAACACACATTGACAAAGAGGCACTGGCCATCTTACTTTCGCATCCTAGTCTGGCAGGAGCGCGACAAGTGATGGAAGAACTGGATATGGGCACCCATGGCTGCCACAAGAAATATGTCACCGTTGCCATTGAGTGTGCTGCGCAAGGAGAGTACCAAGGCCGAAGCAGAGGGTACGACGGCCACTCCAAGTGCGACACGAGCGGTGCCCCCCAACCACAAGGGCGCCCCACACCACCAAGCCGGTACACCAGATCGCGATCACAAACTAAACGCAGCTCACCTCAGGACCATCCTTAAAAGCGACATGCAAAGCAAGGTACCCAAATGCAAGGCTCCTTAACCACACACCCCCAGGTGGGCAGAAGATTGGCGCAACCACCGCGACCCTAAAAAGAGAATTAAATAATAGTCTTGAAATGGAGGGTCCAAGGTCTTATTTATAGGTATTTTTTGACCTATTTTAGAAAGTCGGCAAATACGATTTTGGTCAATCAAAAATAATAGTTGGTCAATCAAAATAAACTTTGATTAATTAAATTAAAGTTTTGATCGATTTCATGTAAATCGATTAATTTAGGAATTTGATCGACTTCTAGCGTAATTTTAGAATTTGACCATTAGAAGCCTTTGATAAATTACTTCAAATGATTGATCGATCAGAATTGGATTTGGTCAATGAAGTAGAAAATACAAAAGTAAAAACTTAAAGTTTCAGTTGGATTTATAATCTAACAACGTTCAAAAATGCATCGGTTATTATTTTTGAAGTTCCTTCTAATATTCTAGACTGAATAAAATTAAAAGAGTCATTAAGTACTTCATCAAATATTGATTGCTCCTTTGTGGTACGATCATTTCTTGATTTTGACTTTAAGTGTCCTAAAATGATTAGTCCACAATAAAATATAATTTTGTTACATCAAAACAAGGGTATCAATAGCAAGGACACAAAAGGAAAGTGAAATCTAAACCACAAACAACCAAAAATTGATAGCCTAAAACCCTTGGATGGATGTCCTGGTAAAACCCCTACGCCGATCAGGATGCCGTCCCCAAGACTGCAAGTAAGGGGGTTATCCATCCTCGAGAGATAGTTTAATAGGGCGATGATCCTTAATATGGCCCAATTAGACTTGCTCGCTATCAACCTAGTTGAGGTCCTTTGTAGAGCATGAAAGGATACAGTTAATAGGGCGATGATCCTTAATATGGCCCAATCAGACTTGCTCGTTGTGAACCTGGTTGAGGTCCTTTATAGACCATGAAAGGATGCCTTCCTTGGACGAGAGACCACCCAACAAAATAGACTAGATGGTCGCTAAGATATACTTGCCCAGCTCCTCTCCCAACTCCAATGGATGCTTCTCCATGGAAGGATCAGAGGCTAAGAAATCCATCACGAGGCCTAGATGAAGTCCTTGTTGTGCTTCGTCTTTAAGCGAACGAATCTCATTCCACCACCCTTTGTCCAATGCCATCGCAACCATGGCATCCTTCTCCAATAGCACGACTTTCCCCTCAAGGTGGGACACCACCGCCTTGGCCTCATCTCTCTCCGCTCAAGCCTCCTTCACGACGTTCATAAGGTCAAAGAAAATCCTCTCGTGCAGCTTCCTCCCTCAATAACCTCCTGCAACTTCTGAGACCACTGGATCGCCTCATCCATCTTAATGGAATGGTCCTTAAGGGCAAAGGTTAGCTCATCCAAGGCCTCATCTTGAAGCTTTGAGAACTGTCGCAGTTTGGAGTGCACCTCCCAAGCACTAACCAACTGTTTCCGATAAAGGGACACCTCTGCCTTGGCAAGGGCCCCTTCCATACAGGTGAACTCTGACCCATCCTAACTCTCCAAGGTAGCCCTTTCTTCCTCGACCTTCTCCTTAGCAACCAATGCCTCATCAAGTTCCGCACGAAGGACCCGAGTGTCCTAGTAGGCCACGTCCACCTAAGACATCGTCTACTCCTTAGCAAAGGCCGAGCACCACCTAAATCCAATACTCAGGACTATGGACAAAACAACATCATAGAGGATGTCCTGCCCAATCAACTCAACCTGCAAATAAGTGGGCGACTAAAGGGTTAACTCGGCCAACACAAAGGAATCATCCTCGAAAGTGGAACACTTACCACTCGAAGGCAATTCCAATAAACAATCCACAGATGGGCGAGTCGCGAGGCAAGGATGCCCATTCAATGTTGGGCGTAAGCAATTCCAACATCTTGTTCTCCATCTAAAGGTTTGTTTGCTCGAAAGCATTCTAGTGGACCTCCAAAAACTCGTGGGATGCACCAACACCAAAAGCCTGCTCCTACAACCCTTGTGCCCTCTGAAGAACCATTTCCACCTTTGACAAATCTATCTTGTTATCACGTGTGTGACGGCCTCGTGCTCTTGCTACTCCCACGCAAAGCACAATTCAATCTCCTCCCCCTCCAGTAGGACAATCGTGGAATAGCCATTGCTGTACCCTACCGAGACGACAACTTGACAAAAAACTAAACCGGAAAACCTCCCGCTCTTGAGTTCAATGCCTTAGGGTGGTAGGGAGCATAGAGTCCAGGTGCCCCATGAAGTGAACAAGATGCCACCAGGGGCACAGGTAGCCATCCCCGAAGGCCTCCCCTTCGACTGGTGCAAACCGATTGCCCGACCTGGAGAGAGCACCTCAATGTCAATCCACTATGGTATGCAAGCCCCCTCTTGTCCTAGGAGCAACCACTTAAAGCAATCAACTATGACCACCTCCATTGGGGTAGGACCCAGATGGATCGAGGCCTACCCCTACCTGGTAAGTGGATGCAGGAACACCACTCGAGGGGTCAACCCACTCCCAAGTGGAGTCCTGATGTGCAACAAGCCCAAGACAGGAGCTACTTCCCTCCCACTTCTTCAACGAGCGTCCTTCCCTACCCATTAGGGAGCAAGAGCCCCTCTTCCTAGACTACAACCCCTCGAGACGTGTGGACCAAAGGATGAGGAAGATTGCAAAAAGCAAAGTTGGATTAGTAAGACAAAATAATGCACAATGGACTCATGGTCACCGACAGTCGACCAAACCCACCTTGGTGCTAACCCCTAATAGGCAAAGAGTTTGACGTCCTCCCTTAGCCCTTGAGCCTAACATCATGAGAGGGCCCGAGCCGGGGCGGACATTGCAACCCAACCCACCCTACCACATAGCAAGCAGGCCAGAAATGCTTGCCTTGGCCTTTTAGGCCATTCGATAGCACAATAAGGAGGAAAATATCGCCCACAAGGAAGAAGAGCGCACAACCCAACCAAAGGGCCCCTCTCCTTTTTACTCCCTTGGGAAAGGCCATTGAGCCCGCAAAACAAGTCTAGCAAGGGTGTTGCCCCAAGCTTTAAGACCGATAGCCTCAAAGTCGTGTAGCGTAACCTAGCAATTCAAATCCAATCAAAGAAAGGAATGAGGAAAGGGTTCACACAAGGGTGAAGGTCACATCAAATGGCACATCGACGCACACCGAGAGTTGTTTTCCCTTACAAGGGGGAACATAACCTGGAACAGCCACCCAAAACAATTTAACAAAACCTGCTCAAGTCACACTGCAACAACAAATCATCCATCTCCCCCTCCTTTTGAGGAGAGGAACAAAACTCAACAAAAAAGGGGCAACCTCACCCAATTACCGTGAAGAAGCCTACTAACCTCAATTGATGGACAACATTTCCCCCAATAGAGCAATGGTTCCACTGTGACAGCCACCCAAATCATGCTAGCAAAGCAAGCAAGGACCAAAGAGCAGACGTCACGATGGCTTTCTTACGGAATGGGTAAGAGTGAGCACATGACCCCACCCCCAACTTCCCTTATAGAAGTAGGAGAGGGAGGCAAAGAAACGCAACTCCTCTACCACCCTAACCATCCCATCAGCATTTAATGCGACAGGACATGACCGTACAATGAGCCTAGGAGGATGTGGTACCTACCATATCCTAGGCCTGGGGACACTCAAATGACATAGTCCCATCATCAACCCAATCACCACATACGAAAACTTGCAGCGATGGCTGGCTACCATCTACCCTAAAAACCAAGCAGGCAAACCACAAAATACAAGCAACCCTACCAAGGAAAGAGGAACTAAAAGTGGCAAAAACCCACCAAGCTAGAGCAAGAAGCAAGTCCCTCCCCCTAGAGGAGAGGAGGCCAGGACGTGCCACCCATTCTACCAAGCAAGTAGGCTGCCAACATAGGAAGTCCCCCTAAAGGAGAGGGGTGAGGACGCACCAGCCATTTTCCACCAAGCAAGTAGGCTGCCAACACAAGAAGCCCCCCTAGAAGAGAAAGGGGGCAGGAGGTGTCACTCATCTTGCCAAGTGGGTAGGTGAGGCCACCACCGCTCTCTCTATGCAACAAAAGGCACTAGTGCAGTAAGCACCCCCCACCCCCTCAAGAGGAAGTGGGAGAAGGATGCACCACTAGCTTAACTAAGAAACCAACACGTGAACAGCAATAACCTTGAGCCAAGGAAGCGAAGGGCAAAAGAGCACCAACCCCCTGGCAAAACCAGGTCGTAACTGCTAGAAGCAAGGAGAGTTATCAAAAAAACAAGAAGCAGAATTTACTTTTGAAGTCCACACCATGAACTATGAGAAATGGGGCAATTGATGGGGGAAAAAAAGTCAAACCCACCAAAGGCTAACCCATAAGGCAAGTAGGCCCAAGAATGGAGTCAACCCAAGCTTAGAAACAAGGCAAGTCCCCCTCCTACCAAATGGTGATGCCACAACTCAAAGGAAACTACCCAAAGCCAATTGGCTAGTTTACCCACCCCAGAACATTATGTCGACCCAACCGCCCAAGACCTTAGGTAGCAAGAGAACACACTGAAGATCAAGACACTGCAGCCTGTCACCACACCAATCTTGATGGCGCAAAATCTAAGGCAATAGTACAAGAATCAAAGCAACAAAATGAGAATCAAGGCTCTAGCATGAAGAACAAGACAAGGCAAACTATTGGGAGATAACACTCCATGAATGATAAATGTTTCTAGTCCCCAAAATGAGAGAGATTCTCCTATAAAGAGGGATTGTGTATTCGAGAGGGGCTATCCCCATCTCCTACCTTGTATAACGCAAAAACTTCCAGCGAACAATTGGAGGTCAAATACCCTCCCTAGACATAAACTCACAAGGTGAAACTAGTTCGCCGAATCACTATGTTTATTTTTGCCCATTCATACGCTTGCAGCATTCCCATCTCCTACTTTTCTGATTGAGCCCTTTCTGTCTCATTCGAAAACCATTGTAGCTTAAGTAAAGTAAGCTGCAAAGTCTAATGTGGAGTTGCTGAAGGTGGAGGAGGCGACAGTGAGGGCTAGAACCAAGCATTATCCAGGGTCGTAAGTTGCAAACAAAGCAAAGTATGAGGTTGAAGAAGCTTACAGGAAGTGATCAAGGGATGGATGTAGGCATTCCATCCACAACTCTCTTAAGAGTTGAGAACCCCTTCCCAAGAAACCACTAAAGAGAACCAACTCAAAGCTATCAAGCAACCAACGTATACATCAAGAAACTAATTTCTTTTATCCCAAACAAAGTACACATTCCATCTTTCTCTCCCATGAAGGGGTAAAACATAATGTAATAAAAAAAAAGACAACAAAACAAGCATTAGTCAACTTTGGAGGGCCTTTGGATGGGATCCACCCTCGATTAGGGGTTGAATGTGACCTTGTCATTGTGAAAGGTTCTTCAACAAATACTGGAGAATTTAAACAATCTATCGAGGAGTTACATCAATCCTTTTGCTGATTGATATAGTTTCTTTAACACCACATACCCTCGATGGAGATGGCAGCAATGATGCTTTCACAAATGCTATCACTGGTATGTTGGACGAGGTTTTCATCAAAACCACTAAGGTCACAATAGTGCATATAGTTTGGGTGGTCTTGCTCGAAGATAGGGTGCACATTATGAAGGTTCACAAGAGAGGGAGAATGGATGAAGAGAACATGCTGCTGCAGTGAGGCAGATCAAGAGACAAGATGTGAGAGAGAGAGAGAGAGAGAGAACCAAAAATGAGGAAAAGCAGTGGCCCAACTGTTGCTACAGTATGTTGTCATCCATCTTTATTTTTTATTGTATTGTAAATGGATCAGTGGTTATAAATGTGATACATAATTTCATATGTTATAAATATTTTTTATTTTTATTTGTATTGAAAACGAGATAGTGAAGGTAGATGTGATAAACACTAGTACTTTGTATAATTTATTTACTGCAGCTATCATCCATATCATGTAGGATAATAACCTGCTTTAAGGCCCTACCAAACCAGGTCAAAGGTTAAAATAAATAGGAAAGATAAAGATTTATGTTTGCTTTTTAACCACCAATTAACTACAAGCCAGTTAATTAAGAGGGAAAAGAGAGACAACAGTTAAACTCAATTACCGGATTTACGTTTTCCCACCACAATTGTTCGGCATCCAAATTAATACATCCATGCAAACTCCAGCACTAAGGTTTAGCACAAGGTCAAACTTTTGCAAGCCAAGCCCCACCTAATCTATACCAATTTAGTTGGGTAGGCTCACAAGCCAAGCCCAAGCCCAATTACTTTACGAAAGCTTGACTCAAGCTTAAACCTAACTCAAAATAAATGAACTCCAAATAACCCATTTATTATTAAAAAAGAAAGGAATATATTATAATTTATTGTATTTCAAGTGTGGTAGCCATAACAGCAGTGTCTGGATTTACTAAAGATACTAAAAATAGTGACATTAAGAGGAGTTACTTCAGCTACAATCAAAATCAAATTAAAGTCCCCACGATTTTCTTCGTTTCGGTCGTTCATGTCGCGTGGCTACCATATTTGTGGGTGTGGGGTGAGGAGACGGATGCAAATGACTGGATTGCGACCATGGTATTTTATTAATTATAACAACATTTTTTACACATACATAATACGTATACATATTTGCATATTAATTTCCAATAGCTAAGCATATACCCATTTATGTATTGACCGAAGTGGATCAGGCTTGGGGAGGACTAACTTTGGACTTCCCTACACATCTTGCTAGGCCTATTTAATAAACAGGCCTAACCCTTGACCTAGGATCAAACCCTTAGCAGTTGTACGTTAAACCCTGGCAAGCTGGGCTCAGACTGGCCCAATGTTAAGCCCTAAATACTGGCAAATTTTCCCGCCAACTGCACAAGCCTAAGTACTGGGAAATTTTCCCTTGAACAACCAGCTTTCTCTTTTCAAGCACATTCACTTATCACACAAGAAAACTGCAGCACATGCACTTGATAAGGAGCTTACGTGATAATTAAGTCAAAGTTTACACGCAATTATGCCAAGGGAAATCATCAACACGAACATATTTGGATGCTTGGAAAAACTAATTTTGATCACTGGAGCAGAGGAGCGAAGTCAAGTTGTACATCTCGCTGAGAATGAATACACGCCTTCCAACTCAGGAAAGGCCAAGCTTCATGATTAACAACAGCACACAGGAAAGTGGTACACAAGCATGTCATGAAGCTACATAGCACAAGATTACACAAACTGTCGCATACATGTAATCTGGTAGAATGGGAACAACATAGTTAGATATTCAAGCCAAAAAAAAAAATACCAGTGGTGAAATCATAAATGATCTGACTTGCCACCATCCTCCAGAATTCCATCGCCAGCATGCCTGCAATCAGAATCACTCCGTGAAAATGTGGGAGAAAGCCTCAGGCCCAAGTTTACTTGACGGTTAACCCCTCCAAAAGGAAATTAACCTCCATTTACGTGACTATTTAACTCCTTCTTTGCCAACCCGGATTTAGCTACTTTAACATGGATTTGTCTAACATCAGTTTTACTAGTATTAGCTAAATCCCATGTTAAAATCGTACACCACTTATGCCTCTGACAACCCTCATGTTTTATATTCTTAACATCACTACCAATTAGATACCACAAGGGTTAACATCATAACTTAACACCAATTTAAGTAAACATAAATTGGTGTTAACACCACTTTGCAAGTAAATATAATTACGGGTTAACACTAGTTTCACATTTCTTAATACCACTTCCCTAACCTCTCAAGTAAAATAACCTTTAAAATTAAAAGTGCCAGAAGAGTAAAGGGAGAATGCTAGCATGCGTACAAAAGGATCACCAGCCGTAGCTATAGAGAACTGCAAAGGGTAGTATGCATGCATGTGCACATGCACACGCACGTACAAGCAAACAAGCAAAAGCACTTGGTCCTCTGGATCATAAATGTGGTTGAGAGTCGTAACATTCTCTGGGTTACAAAAAAAAAAGCAACGGACATGAAAAGAGAGTAAATGAAGTGCAAGCAAATTTCTTGGAAGCCACTCTTTTAAAAGAGAGTGAATGGATTACCTGTTAATAGAGTCACCGTTGATATATAATATCCCCAAATCTTAATCAGGACAACATTGCGCAAACCAACGAACCTTTACATAAGGTCTAACACCTCCAAACACCACACGATTTCTCCAGCTGAATTGCCAATTAAAGGGGCATACTATGCAAACCCTCTCTTGCAATAACATGCAATCTATCTTCTCACCCAAATTGTATCTTAATATCACAGTTAATCCAACTAAAGCAAACTCATCTCATGCCTTTCTTGTAAAAAGTCATATGAAAGATGGATGAGTGGTGTCATCCACTCTGCTGTTACAAAAAAATGGCAAGTACGCATTCACCCTCCAATGAGAACTGTAAGCATTCAAAAGTGTCCTTTTTCTGAGTAGAAGCCATGAACTGAAGAAAGCCTTCACAGAGGCCTTATCACCATTAAGTCCTCCAGGAGATATTGTCAACATACGGACAAGCACTCTCACCAACCTGCATGCCCTCCTGACTGGAAGTTGAGTTCTAAACCCATTTTGCATGAGTTAAAGGCCTAACACCTCAGAGCAGAGCTAGATAAAGTCCGCCCAAGATGCAATGATGCATTACCCTTGTTGATCCAACTCAGAAGTAAACAAAATAGGAATAAATATCCACCTCCAAGCATCAAAAGGACCAGTTGACCAGCATGGTGACGCTTCCAGGCCTTGTGCCTGTAAAAAAGGTGGCAGCCCATCTGCAAAGACTCCTACTGGAGCACCAAAGATCTTTTTCAGAAGCTGTAGACTAATGCGCCTGTGTCCTCTCAGAAGAAAGAAGAAAGCAAGACAAACTGCCAAAACTCATAGGGTTAAGCAATTTGCTTCCATTCAAAAACTGGGGCTCTATATTTGGGAGGAAGAACAAAGAAAGGAGAGGAAGGACCTCTTCAAAGTGAGTTAGTCATCAAAATTCTCCAGAACAAAATTCCCAATAAGACAATTATGTAATTTCACCAGAATCTTGCCTTAGAAATCCCCCCCTCCTTCAAGAAGGCAGAGGCTCCCCAAGTTATCAACATCCTATTCTCCCAATTGAGCCCTCTCATAGGCTCCCCCTAAGAGCCTCGAAGAACCATTTCCAATAATCTTTCCCTCCACCTATAATTCCTCTTAAGGCATCATTTATAGCTCAATACAGCTTGAAGCAGTTTCAAACCCAAACCTCCAGCCACTTGAAAAGCAACACCCCCCCCCCTCCCCCCCCAGCACGAAAAAAAACCTTACTGTATGCTACCAATGAGATGCCCTACCAATCCAAGAAGGCGTGTGCTTCCAGATCAGTCTGCATATTTCTTGACAAAAAGTGAAGACTGACAAGAACCTGGAATCAGTCTCATGGTTTACCAGCACAAGAGACACTGCTATTAATGGAACTTTTTTTAATTTCCTCTTTCATATTATGCACAACTTATATGTCCTTGAGCATAAATTATCTCCTTTTCCAGACTCGAATAATCAGTCTGGGAAGTTGCAAAAAAAGAACCCGTGGGCCCCATATAATTGATTCAAGGGCTTCACTTCAAAATCAAGTCCAGATTGACAGAAGATATTTGAAGATCAAGCACACTTCCGAACTCAGTCACACCATTACAAAGTAACAGCGTATCAAGATAATAAGTACTATAAGAGACTCCATAAGGCCCCTATATTACCACAGAAGAACAAGGGGTCCAAAGGGGGGAAAAGTAATCAAGCCTTTATTAATTAAGCAGGATTGGCTAGATGGAAATTTTGCATCCAACCAAATATTTCACGAATTAGATCTAGATAACAAAGATACTTAACACATTCCTTGTAATGCTTCTTTGTTCTATCCCAAGGCCTACTATAATGCTCAATACCAATTCTTTACACCTTTAAACTACAGCAAAAGCTTTCTCAATGCACCAAATCCCCTTAAACGAGTCTTTTTCATTTTAGCAATGCCACATCAACCTTTTCTCCGACAGGTCTGATTTATTTGTGTAAGCACTAAATATCCACTGCACATGTCTACAGTTTGAGAGCCCAAAACAGAACCATATAGAATGGCAAATCTCAAGCCAAGATAAAGATCAATAGCACTAGATTACCAACTGCTAGAACTCAGATCTTTTAAGACCGTACATGTTGACTGTTGTCAACAATTGATTCCTTTTTCTCAAAAATCCTCAAGAGACTGCCCATCTGTTTATAACCCTGGGTAAAACATGGTACAATACAAAGTTACCACATTAATATATTTACCCATCAAAATTAGCACCACAAAAGCTACTCAAATTGTTCTTCCCCTCAAGCTATAGAGGGTGCAGTGACAAGAACTTTTGAGGAATGTGCGATCTGTTCAAATATCAGCTTAATTTTCTTTGACAAGGCTACTGCAAATCAATTACTCGGCAAAAAATTGATAATCTATGGGATAACAGTATCACAGTTTAATTGATGACACTACTGCCTTTAGGAACTTTTATACTAATTAGCGTACCTGGAGTTAACACTTCTCTGTAATATGCTTACGTCAAAATTAAGGGTGTTCAAGACTAGCTGGTTAAGGATCAAACCCGACACATCATTTTTTAACCTAAAAGGTTGAAAACCGTATAAAATAATCCTAGTTGGATACCAACCTGCACCCTAAACCCTAAACCCCAAAACAATATCCGTGTTAAAAAAAAAATTAAAAAAAAAAACCTTTTTTGTGTTGTGTTTCCAACTGCGATAGACGAAACAAATGTGGCACCAGTGGCATCAATGAGGTTCAGCAACATTGGAGGGGTGGCAAAAGCAGAGTTGACGGCTTCATTCACATTGAAGTTGGCAGCATTAACGCCATGGGAAGGGCAACATGTAGCAGTTGTGAGGTCAACAATGTTGGTGGCAGTGGCAACTTCAGGGACAACATCAGCATAGGTAGTGACAGTGGCATCTACACCACAGCAATAGTAGCACCAATATCGATGTTGGGCAGCGTTGTCAATGATGGGGGGATGATGCCGCAGTGGTGGAGGAAATGGAAACACCATTTGAACCAGTGACTCATTCATCTAGGACAAAATTTCCAGCCTTGTAACTGAGGTGGAGCTTCTGGTGATGTATTAATTATCTTGCTTCTCTGAATATCTGGGTATATAGGTTGATTTTGTGCACATCAAACTTGTTTTATATTTAAATCTAAAGTGGGCACAAATTGTTGCTTTTTTAAAGGAAAACGGTGACTTCTTCAACATCAGAACCAGCCATAACTAGTAATAACTCAAAGGAAAAACCAAACAAAAAGGAGATTTCCCCATTACAAAATGATATCCACCACCCAGCTATATGCATAGCAGCCTCTATAATGTTTTCTACATATGGAAACCCACCCACATCACTAAATCCCTCTGCCTCCAAATTGACCAAAGGAAAGCCATAGCATGGCCCTTTAAGTTGTAGATGTAAGCAACACCAGTCATATCCCCCATGTGGCCAAGTCAGAAGCTGCCCCACAATGTTGAGAAAGAGAGAAATCCACCCATGCAAATGCTTGCTTTGGACCAAACTTTAGACCATGAATTAACACCAAAAGAAAAGGCAGTCCAGATCCTCAACCACCCGAGAGTGATTTCTTTTTTTGGTTGGATGTGGTTTCAAACATTCCTAAAGGTAGGCAACTAGTTAAAAGTAGATGTATTTAGTTAACGGTCATATGATAGATAGATATAGCAAGTTGTCATAGCGAATTCTGAGACAATATTACTACGAAAAATAAGCAAAGATCGAAAAGTCCAGTTCTGAAAGGTCACGCAGACAATCCAATTTGGCCAGACTCTTGGATTCAAGCCTTCCCCAAAGAGAATGAAGAGAGGTAGATGATAGAAAAACTGCATTGGAAGTTTTACCCAAGTTCACCCAAAGGAGGCTACATCTTAGGAAGGAATGTTTCCAATTGCTATGTTAGTAGTGAGTACAATTGTAGCATGAGATACATGCACATCCCTCTCTAGTGTGCATGGGTGCATTCATGCCCCTTACGTGTTTCCAAGTGGGACTTTACATAGGCCATCCTATGAGTTACAGTTGAAAAGAGAAAAAAGGAAGATTGCCAATTATGACTGTTTGAGGGCGATTGACCTTAAATTTAAGTTTCAGGATTAACCGATCTCCTGCAAGACTGGTGCTCTCCCTGCCCACGCTGCAACCCCTTTTGTACACACACTCTCCTTTGCTTTCCAGTGCAGGCACCCTATCCCCTGCTTTATTTGAAATGGAGACTTCAGGCCAATGTGAGGCTCTAGTATACTGTGTCCAAGCAATACTTTCCCCTCAGAAGGCTCAACATCCAAGCTCAAGCAAATAGAAGCTTCCCCCAAGAGGCAAATCTTACCACCTAGTGGTCGCCCATATAGTTCATACTGCCGCATGGAACCTGCAAACAGAGAAAGGGAAGCAATTATCTCTTTTTTTCCCAAGAGGTAGAGAGGTATGCAAGCCCACAGCCAACCTGCTGGGACCACATCAAAACTGATCCTTGGGGCTCCCCCATGAGATTGAATGCTCAGAGGGATCAGATGGATCTGAAGTCCGAACCAAAGTTTGTGCTTCGTGTGCCTCTTGGTTCTTTCATCAATTTCACCTGAGTTGCTCAACTCAAGTGGTCACTCAAGTGGTTCTTGGGCCAAGTTTCCCTTGAATCTGGCTTGTTATGAATGCTTCAATTTTCCTTTTATCAAATCCTTACAGTGATTCATGGAAAAGCCAACATTATCATTGCCCTTACTCTCTTTTTAAATGAGTTAATGAAATGAGTCACCTCTTGTGGGTTAGTTCTTCCTTCCACGATTGTTCTCCTTGCTTGGCTCATCCCTTTAAGCAAGGTGGGTCTTTATCTTGGGTTGTTGGAGACACGGCTCCCCTACCAGCTAAATTGGGATCCCCAAATCTGTCAAAGTATGTCTACCCAAGAACTAAGTTTTGGATGCTCCCATTCCATCTTTTAGGATTTTTCAACAATCCTAATCTTTTAAATGCGCATCACCTTATTCTTTCTACTTTTATCATGAGCCAATGGTCATTATACTAGGTTGGAATATTCTTCCAACTTCTAGTTAGGCTTGTCTTGACTTCTTCTCTGTACTACACTCATCATCAGAATTTCCAAATTGGATGACAAGTCAGCACCTCCTTTACAAGTTGGGTGCTCTTCCACTCCCCTTTCTCTAGCTACAGGTGAAGCTTATCCATCCACCTCTTTACATCTTTTACACTTTCGGTGAGAAAGACATGAGGATGAGGCACATTTAATGCAAGGACTACCCGACAAATGTCAAAGATATGTTCCTAGCAAGTGTCAGGTGTCAGATTTTGTCTTCTTTATGCAATATCATGACCATTTTAAGGCAAATCATTAGCCTATATCACATCTAACGGTTTGGTAGGATTTGATATTATCCTCATTCCACCCACTTTGGCGAATGGGCTTTTCACTCCTTTCAATTGCAAGGTAATTTTGAATTTTATCTCTTTATAAGGCTTGAGGGGCAGAAAGAGCATTTATGCGATTGTGAGGGCACCCCAAGGGAAAAGAAGCCCTCGCAGCACCATCCACTGCCACTCATCCAACTTCCATTCTTTAGCCTAGACTTGATTTCTCCAAGTATGGTTGACCAGAAAAATTGTGATCCCTCTTTCTCCTTTTTCAAGTACTTGATTCAGGATTTTTCCTTTGGATTTGTTTTAGGGAAGGTGGGATTTATGCCTACTCCCCAAAGCCACAATCATCTCTGAATCATCCTCCCAACAGAAACTGGAGGCCCTCTGGGTTAATAGAGAACTCAACAGCTCCAAGCCATTGATCCCCAAACCAATCACTTTGAAATAAAGGGGGATAAGATTCCTATCTTCCTTGAGTTGTAGAATATGGGGTTCCAATATCCATTAAACCCCTTTTGCCACACCATTGTTACCATTTGCCGAATTCAGTCAATGCAGTTGATGCCCAACTCCAGGCTCCTTTTATTGCTTATTGCTTCCTCTGCCTCGATACACTTCGTCAGTCCCTGCCTTCTTTCGTCCTTATAAGCTCCATTTCACCACCATCAACCCATGCCTATCAATGTCCCAAAGCCTGGAATGTGCATCGTCCTCTCCCTAAATCCACTAAGGGTTTACAGCAAAGATTGGTTTTACCTCCACCCCAGCCAAAAAGTAACCTCTAAAGTCTGCAGGGAAAAGCTTCCTGTGGACTGGCTAGATTTCTTTGGTTAGCCAAGTGGGATGACCCAGACATCACCGATATTCTTCGCTGGATGAAGCAGCTAATGATCCAATGCTTCGTAATGCCCTAATATGGGACCTTGAGTTTCCAGAGGATGTGGATAGGAGTTTCTGCCTCTTCCTATGACATTGGATCTGTTTTCTTGCTTCACTTATTTGTGTCAATTTCCATATGCAGTGGTGAAGCAGTTTTTGAAGAATCTGTACAAGGACCAGAATGTGGGGCCTTTGAAGGCTGGGAGCTCCCAGCTACAACTCAAAGTGATCCCCCGACCTCCACAACAAAAAAGGGTCCTCATCTCTAGTAAGTTCCTTTGGAAGTAAAGCCCCTCAATGTTCACCTCCCCACAGCTAAATACTGAAACACACCTCCCCCCTCTGTGCCCATGGTCCACACTTCAGCAGTGAGGGAGAAGAAGGAAAAGGGGAAAAGGAGGAACAAGAGAAGGGGAAGATCAAAAGCAGCACTTATCCCCCATCTTCTCCCTCTAAGTCATTTGGGCCCCCACCTAAAATGGGCCCAGGTAACCCTGTCCTTGACTTCAGAAAGGAAGTCAGGAGACAAGAAATCAGATGAGGCTAGCTTCCAAAAGAGGCCAGAGGAATCCTTTTCGATTCCTCCACTCTTCTGGCTTCACTATTATTATCAGTAAAGGAAGTTCCTTTACCATTTATTACTTTAGATTCATCGGTTCCTTTACTATTTACTACTTTTTTTACTATTTACTTGCTAGTTGTTATTTGTGTGAAGAATTGAGATGCATGGAGGAGCCCTCTTATTCTAGATGTTGACATGTGGAGAGAGGAGAAAGGGAGCAAGAGGCCAGCGGTGTTGATGAGGAAGGGAGGATGAAGTTCTTGAATGTGGAAAATATTATTATGTGAACTCAAAAAAATCAAGTGGGTTTTGATCTCTATTTAAAGAAAACCAAATCCAAACACAAGCCTACTTGCAATCCTAACAAATCTAAGAATTGCAAATCCTAAACAAACTAAATCAACTATTCCTAAAATTACTCAATCCTAATTTGCACTCAATCAATCACTAAAAATAAGTTACCACATGTGACACAAAACAAAACCAATAAACCCTAAACTTATTCCAACTCACACAACTCCACATGCCCACATGGGCCTACCGACTTTGCCACATGACACTGCCACGTGGCACTACCACGTGACTTTATTCCACGCTAACACACCCCCTCAAGTCAAGGCCTGAGAAGGTGAAGACTTGCATGAACTTTGTGAGGCTAGACACCCCACCACTCTTCTTCATCATCCGCATCTATGTACGCTCATAGATCTTCACTGAACTTGTCTTCTGAAGCAACTGCAAGTCCGTTTGCAACCTCAGCAATCGTTGCTTCTTTGACAATCTCGAAAGTCATTGCTATGACCACAGTTATCTTCTCTTATTCTCTAAGTAACTCTCGGAGCTTCTTCAAATCGACGAATGTAAACGAGGGCTCTCGTGGAGAAGTAGACATGTATCCATGTGGAAGCCTTCCATGCTTGTCCCAGCATCTCTCTCATGGAGATGATTGGTTCAACCGCAGTGTTGACAAGGAGGGTTGACCCTACCAAAAACATGGCCTCTTCCTCTTTCACATCCAAAGCCACCGTCAATAGTGGTTAGTACAGTAGTACCTGGCACAGCTAGGGTAGAATTTCCTAGATCTACGACCTCAAGTTTCTCGAGACGAATATAAATAGTCTCAAGGTCGAAATCCTCTTCAACAGCGAGGATCTAGTCACGCACAACCAGATATCAAGGATAGAGAACCCCAAGAAATTTGCACGCCTGCCAACGTGCACGTGAGCCAGTTTGTTTGTCGCAACAGGTCGGCTCGTAGATGTTAAGCTCTTCAAAGAGACTCCATCTTCGCAAAGTTCTTGTCAAGAGAGAGATCCCCTTGACTTGAGCTCCAAATGCGCCAATATATGTCAGAAAGTTTGGCATAACTTGTCTTCTTGGAGAATCTCTTCTCAAGTGTGTCCCATATGTCTTTGACCGTATTCTTATATAACATGTTGGCTGCAATAGATGGATCAATAGAATTCATATGCCAATTCATTACCTAACAACTTTCCTCCTCCCACTTCTTTGCTTTAGTCCCCTCACAATTTTCCAATGCACTCTCCAAGAGAATGTGGAGTTTAACTTGTCCACCAATGAAGATCTTGAAGGCTCTCACCCACAAGACAAAGTTGCACACCCATCAACTTAATGGTCGTGCCCTGAACAAGCACCTTCATCTCCTTGATGATCAAAGTGTCTACGCCATCACTACAACTTGGGGAGTCTTTGTGCCTCTTCTTGTATGTCCAAGAGTCAAGTGTTATAACCTGGAATTTCCTAGTACATAAGAGGTTCACGTGCCTTTGAACTTCAACTTAGAGGTCTTTGTGCCTCTTTTTAAATGCCCCAGAGCCAATGTCCTCTACTTGGCTTTACCAGGTGCATGCAAGGTTCACGCAACTCGAGCACAAACTTGACTTGGCTTGTGCTCAACCTTTAACTAGACTCCAAGCAAAAACACGTGAAGAGATCACCTTCTCTCTTCCAAATGCATGATCAATAGACCAGGAGGGCCTACTCTGATACCATGTGCATGGAAGAGAGAAGGCGATCTCTCTCTTCCACATCTCTCTCTCTCTCTCCACACGTGCCATCTTGAAGAAGGGCTCTTCCATGCATCTCAATTCTTCACATGGTATTATTATGTAAACTTAAAGAAATCAAGTGGATTTTGATCTCTAATTTTTTTAGAAGGAAAAGATGGTTATCTGGTTGATAATCACCCAAGAATCATATTAATTAAAGACCAACATGCCAAAATTTATATATTTGAAGTCCAAAAATTCATCTGGGAATACAAGAGATAAATTCACAACATCCGGCATTTGCCCCCTAAAAATGGCTCCATTCCTCCCCAGCCAAACGCCCCTAATTACTGCCCGCACTTTAGCCCTCTCCTTCGATCTAAAAGTAATTAGCCCACCAAACTGATTCTCGAATTTGAAAGACCTTCAAAGGCTATCAAATTTTGAGTATGACACCCAATCAAAACCAAAATGACTCCAGATTTGGTTAGAGAAAGGGAAACAAAAAAATAAATGATCCACATCTTCGTCAGCCCCTAGACACAACAGGCAGGCCTTCTCCCCATTACAATCTCTGGAGAAATCCACACCCACCCTCGGTCCATCCCCAATCAATCTTTTGTAGGCCTCTTTAACGAAGAAGTCACCTTCATCCTAAGTAAGGGTGTCATTACTTCCATCAAGAATAAAATCTTGCAACTCCCATAGCATGATCTAAAGCTCATTAATTATCTAATCCGACAAATTTCTTAAGAATGTCGAGCACCAAGACCCTTGCCAAAAGTCTACCACCTTAGCCTCCCTACTTGTAGACAAAGCATATAGCTTAGGGAATCGATCCCTCAACCTCCCTTGGCCCATCCAACTAGAAGCAGAAAGCATCCCCAATCCCTAAATGAGGCGAGAAGGACCTCACCTTTGGTAGGACCTACAAAAGGCCCTTAACAAACTATGAGGAGCCACCCAAAGGAGATGCCAAGATATCCCAAGCATGAGAGCCATCATAGCACTTCTGCATGAATCTCCCAAAATATTGTCTCTATGCTCAAAGAGCCTATTTATCCATTTTGCCAGACTTTTATTCATCTTCCCTAATTTCTTCACTCCCAGTCCACCTACCCTGACATGCCTGCAAACATCTTTCCAAGCCACCAATCTTGCTCCATTTCCCATTGCTCCATAGTTTGTCGGGAAAAAATCCCTCATCAAGCCAAAGATCATCTTTTCTATCTTTCGCAGCAGTCTAAAGACAGGTGAAATAAGAAGACAAGGAGGCAAGCATCAACTTCAAAAGTACCAATCTTCCACCTCTAGAAAGTATCTTGTATGACCACCCTGCCAATCACCTCTACAACCTAACCAAGGGGACCCACTCCTGCACCGGGATCTTATTAAAAAGAGGGAGACCCAGATAAGGGATGGGCAAGCTACCTATCCCCGTCTGCCATTCCACACTACACAGAGCTGCCTCCATGGGTGCCATTTGCAACGAGATGAAGATCGACTTGGAGAAGTTTATTTGCAAACCCAATGCCTCCTCAAACAACTCCAGCAGCATCTGGAGTCTACATGCCTCCCACCCAGCTCCTTCCATAAGAAAAATGGTGTCACCAGCATATTGCAACACAGAAGATTGTAGAAAATACCCAGTGATCAGGAAGTCAGCCACCTAGGTCGAGTAGGCGCCCGCATAGGCGACAGCGAACCCCTTTCCGAACTGAGTAGTGCCATGCAGTCCTGTATTTGGATCTTGCTAAGTAGGCAGGCCGAGTAGGCATTTATTCGACTACATACATGATTTTGAGATAGAGCCACTAATGGGATCTTCTCAAGAAAACACACATTAACCCAGCACCTACCCGATACCCCTACCCCTAATACCCCTCTCCTCGTTGACACATTAACCCCTCCGATAACCCCTAAAAATAAAAACCCCATCACCTCCCTCTCCACAAAACCCCCAAGATCGTAAGGTGGGGGGATTTCTTTTGGTCAGCAGTAGCAACAAGCCAAGCTCTTAAAGCATATGCTAGATTATTTTGACTTGAATCTTTGAGAGATTTCTTCTTTTTAGCCTTTTATGACATGATGTCCTCTGTACACTTTATTTTTTTGTTTCAATTTACATTTGATTTTAAGTTGTTTTAGGTTTCGTTTTAGATTCTTGAGTCTGATCTTAGATTTTTGAAGTTTTTGATTTAATTTTCATTTTAGATTCTTGATTTAGATCTACTGTTTATGTTCATTAATAATAAACATGAACATTTGAATTCTGATATCTACATTTTCTTTTTTCAAGATATCTAATCCTTTATATTCTAAGTTGTATAGTAATGAAAGAGTAGGAGTATTAACTATGTTGTTTTTGTTATACTACTTGAGGTAGTTGTATAATTATAGTATTACATATAACACAAATTTTAATAAGATAACTAATTATTTTATATTTTTTAAAATAAGAAAATGCAAAACCACATACTCGTCTGCATACTCGTCTGAATACCGGATACTCTTTATGCGATGGCCCAACCGACTGCATACCACATATCGACTTCCTGAACCTTTACCATACCTTAAGGAGAAGCTTTTAATAAAATTCCTTTCACACTGTCTATAGCAGCTGGCCTCTCCAGGACATCTGCCGCCAACACAAACAACATGAGAGCCAAAGGACACCCTTGCCAAACCCCTCTCCTAGGCTGGATCCACCCGCCCATGGGATTTCCATCGATAAAGATTAAGAGGTCATGGTCTCTATTTAAGGAGAACCAAATCCAATCGCAAACCTAATTGCAATCCTAACAAATCTAGGACTTGCAAATCCTAAACAAACTCAATCAACTATTTCTAAAATTACTCTCAATCCTAATTTAAACTCAACCAATCACTAAAAATAAGTTACCACATGTAGCACAAAACAAAACCAACAAACCCTAAATCTATTCCAACTCACATACACACACAACTCCACATGCCCACCTAGGTTCACTGACTCTACCATGTGGCACTGTCATGTAGCCCACCAAGCACTACTACCACATGGCTTTATTCCGCTAACAATTTACAACTATATATGATTGAAAATATACAAGCTTAATTGTACATTATGCATTTGAACCATAACTCTATAAAATTCTCTCTTTTTTTGACAATTTTCTCACTTTTTGTTTCATTTTCCATTGGCATGTCTCCAACATTGCTTTCTCCTTAAGCCATACAAATTAAAGAAACTCCGATGTCAGTTTTACACAGTTTCTTTGGAAATGCACATGTGTGAAATCATCAAAATGACGTGAAAATCCATGCATCAAGCCTTGCTCCAGAGCAGTACTTAATGAAAACTTAAATGCCCACCTTGTTGTAATAGAATCATAATCAAGGAAAAGGGCAAGCTGGCAGTCTGCTTAAACGAAAATCTACAGTGGATTGCAATAACCAAACTGAGATACAGGACAGACACGAGAAAGTGTACTTATATGTCTTTATTTGCTGTAGCAATAAGTTAATCGATATAGTCACATCTCATAATGGCAACCCAATTAGGGAAAGCAAACTGGATTATCTACAAAACATGCCCTATCATTTATATGTGATGCTAGCATGTTTCTCTATGGGCACAGAAATATATAAATATCATGCTTCTATATTTTGGTTATTTTTCGAAAAGGAGTTTCTATATTTTGATTATTGAAAGGGAAGTCCAGAAAAGATTAGTAGTTACCAACAATTTACCAAATTTGGGAAAAAAGTCAAAATAATATTTGTCATTTATCTCACTCTCAACCTTTGCGTGTAATTAAATGGCACAAACTAAGATTTCCCATTTTTTACATAAGAGTCAGTGCATGATCTAGTCATCACCTAATATTGACACTAGCATTCAGCATGATCATCAATACTTTACCTCCAAGATGACGTCAAATTTCTAGCTTTTCTATCCAGATGAATGTTTTCCAGAGCATTAGATGCTCGAATTACATCTTCTGAGAGTTCATCTGTGCCATATCTCCAATTGTGGTCATCCTTCCTATAGCCTGTTGCTGAGGAACCCATTCTTCGTTCTATAAATCAGTTCACAAAATAAAAACTCAATAAGCCAAAGTTATACATGATCCAATAACCAGTAATAATTGTCTGGTGGAAGTGATGTCCTCAGTGGTGCACCTGAAGATTGGGAAACAGGCATTGTTGGCCTAACATTTGCACAGACAAAGCAGGCCCAGTCAGAGTAGGGTAGAAGCCAGTGACAGACAAAGGGAAATTCCTTCTGCAGTAAAAGTTGATACTAATCACAAAAATAAACCACATACCTTCCCAGCGGTGGTAAACCTCCAGCAACTGAAGATGATGAAGGCCTGCGTGAATTCCTAGGTTCATTATTCGAGAAGGACTCCACTTCAGAAGTTACCATTCTCCTCCCTGCTGCTCTTGCTTGAGAAAGATTCTACAGAAAAATAACAGAAAAAATAATGAGAAACCATGGAAAAGAAATCGAACTTGTCAGACATCAAAGCTTTTGGTACCAGCCTTGATATCAAAATTTTCACATCATAACGTACTATAATAAGTACTTCAAAATATATATGTATATATATATAGACATCAAACAAAAGTAATATAATGAGCACTCATAACAGACAAGTGCAAAATCATGCCAAGAATACCTCGGTAGAAGGACCACAATGGCCATCCGGGTCACCAATCCGAAGTCGATTCAATTCAATTTTTAGAATGCCAAAGTTGGAATGAGAAAGTAATTTTGGATGGATTGGGCATCGGATCACTTGATATTATGGCCAACCAATCAAGAGCCAAAACTTAAGCTCTTGGATTCAATCCCCAGGCCACAATTAGACACTTCCAGCTTCAAGGATTTCGATTCTCTCTCTCTCGTCTTTTTTTTTTTTTTTCCTGGAAGGTGTGTGTGTGTGCTGTGGGATTGTTATGAAATGAAGTAGGATCAAATGAGAAGTCTTATTCTAATAAAAAACCATACACCTCTTTATACAGAAAAAGATGTTAAGTACATTAACATAAGAGAACCAGACAAAAATATAAAATAAATAAATAATCCCTAACTAAACATAAAAGATAACTAGAGTACTCAACATTCCCCTTCAAGTTAGAGCAAAGCTACCTATCATACTCAATTTTTCACAAGCCTCAAATGCAGATCTAACAAGAGGCTTGGTAAACATATCTGCTATCTAATTCTCTGAGGCAACAGATGTGGTGAAGAGAACCCCCTCTGAATCAGATCTCTGGTGCAGTGACAATCAATCTCTACATGTTTCATGTGCTCATGAAATATAGGATTGTTTGCTGTGTAGGTAGCCGTTCTATTGTCACATCTCATCTTCATAAGCTCCTCAATCTTGACATGCAAGTCAAGACAGATATCATCTAGACAAGTTCAGCTGATGTTTGCGCCATTGCTCTGTATTCTGACTCTACACTCGAGCGAAACACAACGCTCTACTTTTTGCTCCTCCAAGTCACCAGATTACTAGCCACATAAGTACAAAATCCAGTAGTGGATTCCATATCAAAAAGACAATCCGCATAGTCTGCATCAAAGTAACCCTACTATGGTCATAGACCTGCCTTTCATGAACAGTAGCAGGAGTCCTGGTATTCGTTTCAGGTACCTAAGCACCTGCATGACAGCATCCTAGTGCTGCTTACTCAGCTTATCCATAAACTGACTAAGCTTGCCAACTACAAAAGATGTCTGGGCGTGCAATAGTGAGGTATAGCAACTTCCCAATCAACTGTCTGTGACCTCTACTCTCTACAGCCTGTGACTCAAGAGTCATATAAATGCATCTTTGAGTCCATGGGTATGTTGGTTGAATTAAATCCCAACATCCCAGTCTCCTGCGGTAAGTCAAGAGCGTATTTCCCCTGGCTAAGGACAATACCACTCTTTCCTCTTGTCACCTCTATGCCCAAGAAGTATCTCAAGAAGCCTAACTCCTTCATAACAAAGTTCTCTACCAGCCTTTGCTTGACCTCAACCGTCCCAGTTTCATCAACACAGGTGATAATGAGGCCATTTACATAGACAAGGAGAGCAACAATCCCCTTATTTGTCTTTCACACAAACAAGGAATGGTCAGAAGTAGATCAAATAAATCTCATATCTTCAACGACCTCTGATAGCTTCTAAAACCAGACCCTCGGACTCTACTTGAGGCCATATATCACCTTCTTCAACCTGCCAGCACACCCCCCTAAGTTTTAAAGCTGAGGGGTTGTTGCATATATACCTCTTCTTATAAATCACCATACAAGAAGGCATTCTTGACATCCAACTCATATAACGACCAGTCAAAATGGGCAGCAACAAAAATGAGAATCCACACACTAGGAAGCCAGGCCACAAGGGAGAAGCTGTCAAAGAAATCCACATCATAGGTTTAGGTGAATTCCTTTGCCACAAGACGAGCCTTCTATCGAGAAATAGATCCGTCTAGATTATATTTCACGACAAAGACCAACGGCAACCAACAATGCATGTACCAGGAAGTAACAAAGTAAGCTCCCATGTCTGCCGATACTGGAGTGTAGCCATCTCATCCTCCATAGCTTGATGCCATTTCAGATCGAGCATAGCCTTCTAATAAGTGGTTGGTATCTATGCAAAAGTAAGAACATCTGTGAATAGGCAAATGGGTGACTCAGACACTCAGAAGAAACTGTCTCTGCCACCTGATAGTGTGCACAACTCCTAGGTGCCTTTTGAATAGCAATCGAAAGAACCATATCATCAAAGAAAGACTGTCAATAGGTGACTCAAATGGTGATGCTTCATCATTACTAAGAGGAGACTCAAAGGAAACTGGTATAGCACCTATAGGATCATCACCAGACACACAATGGTCAGTAGTGTCAACACATGCCTACTATAGGGAGGGTGATGGTGCTGAAGAGAGGGGGTATGTTGCCAATATGTCACTAGTTTGCTAAATACTAATGGAGGGCCTCTAAACCAGGCACGACTAATATCTATAGTATCGGGTGATGTAATCTGAGTAGCAGGAAAGTCACTAAACTAAATGGAAGGTATAGGCATGGAAGTCTCAAGTCTCAATTGTCTACCAATAACGAAAAAATATGGGATTGCCTAATGAAAAGTAACATCTACACTAACATAGTGTCTCTTCTGCAGGGAATCATTGCATCTATAGCCTTTCTGGGTGTGACTATATCCCAGAAAGACACTTTACTACTCAACGGGCAAGTTTATCTCTACTTGGCCCAGTGATATGCACAAAGGCTACAAAGCCAAAGGTCCAAGGTGGCAACTGAAATGACTTAGTCTTGGAACAGTATTTGCCATGGTACCTGCTCAGAAATAACAGAACTAGACATCCTGTTAATCAACTAGCATGAAGTAACCACTACATCTTCCCCAACTCTATGATGGTACATTATAGTGAATCGATAGAGTCTAGGTCACATCCAAAAGATGTCGATGGTTCCTCTTTGCTACCCCATTCTACTAAAATGTATGGGAACATGTGGTCTGATGAACCACTTCATGGGATCTGTAAAATGCTTCCATCCGTGTAGTACAAAACTCAAGCGCATTATCAATACACACAACTTTGACAGTAGAAGCAAACTGATTCTTTATTTCAATCATAAAGTTCTCAATCGCAGACCCAACATCTAACTTATTCTTTAACAAAAATATCCAAGATAGTCTGGAACAATCATCCACAATGACCAAATAATATCTATGTCCTAGTCGATCTGGAATTTGACTAGGATCCCATACATCTAAATGCAGCAAATCAACATAGACTGAGAACTAGTAGAACTAGCAGGATAGGTGAATCTGTGGTACTTTCCCATGTGACATACATCACAATGAATCTCGATGGCTGGCCAAAAATGAGGGATGATACAATGAATCATGTCCAAAGATGGAAGACCAAGGCGATTGTCACTATAGGGCACTTCCTACAGTGAAATACACATCCCCCTGGCACTGTGCAACAACTGGCGTCTGAGACAGGCGATACATACTCCCCTCTTCATGTCCGCCACCAATCATCCTCCCCTTGAACTTATCCTGAAACACACAACCAACATCATCAAAAATCACCCTGCAATTAAGGTCTTTCATAATTATGCTAACAAATAACAAGCTCATCGAAAAATCCGAAACAAATAGAACATTCGACAACTTCATATTAGGGGTGACTGGCACCTCTCCCTAAGCATCAACTTTCGTATGCCTCCCATATGCTACTTGAACTGTCTTACCAGGACACACATACTGAAAGTGCTTAAAACTGTTGTGATCACCACTTAAATGCTATGATGCACCTGAATCTACCAAGCAAAATCTGTTAGAAGCAGCAGAAACACATCCTGTACCTAAGGAGGTAATGGCAACAGTATCTGAAGAGGAAGATGGAGTCTCCTAAGTGATCTGAGCAAGCCTTTGGACTACAACATCATACTCAACACATGACATTGTGTTAGAGTGTCTCAGAAGAAGCAGCAACCCAATTGGCTACAGGAGGTCTCCCATGATTAGACCAGCAAGAAGCCTCCACGTAACCAATCCTGTCACAGAAAGTGCACGTAGGACGTGGTTTGCCTGTATGTCCTCTGCCACATCCACACCCACGAGTGGAAGTAAAACCTCTAGTGCCTCGACCTCCACCAACAACCAATGCAGAGGTCTGAGCAGTGATCTCGGGAAGAGTAGCCACTGTAATCCGACTAAGTCAGCTATAAGTCTCCTCAAGGGACGAAAGCTACGATAAGGTCAGAATCTAAGAGCATGCAAAGTCATATTTTGGGCCTAACCCAAGGAGGAAGTGCAGAACTGCTGTCTCCTTGCGGTATCCCCGTTGAGTACCACACATGCACACAGGCCTGCACACGTACTTTTCCAGAAGCCCTTTCAACGTGGCGTAGTACTACGTCAAGGGTTGTCCCTCCTGCCTGAGAGAAAACATCTCATTGCAGATATGATAGACCTTACTGGAATTCTTCTCGTGGGAATGTGTCATGTAACGTGTCCCACATCTCTTTAGCAATCCTGTAATACATGACACCATCACCAATTTATGGTGATACAGCATTCATGATCCACACTCTCACCATAGTGTTGCTCTTCCATGAGGCGTACTTTCCTGTCTTATTCTGAGGCTCTGGCTCGAGTAAAAGATGCTCCTTGTCATCACCCTCAACGCTCATCAAGAACGTTTGAGACCAACAAGCACAATTGGTCTCATCCAACTTTATAATAGGAACAAAAAATAGGTTTTTATAATTCCCGCTCTCCTGACTCGTCTCCAATGTCACCTCGTATGACGATGAAGCCATAATCCTCAAAGACAACAAGAAGTCGCTGAAATCAGATCCGAAAGAGAATATTCAAATTTGCAAAATCACAATAGATCAAAAATCAAGTAATCTAACATGAAATTCAGGTGATTGCTTCCTTGAAAATCACATTAGACATGCATAGCAACCCTCCAGATGGCAGGAGGTGCACGCTAAAGCCATAAGGGACCCCTAGCGGCCCTTAATGGAAAGCTGCCACCCATCCCCTCACCAGAGCAAGTCACTCCAGACCCACCGACGATGCTACTGCCAACCCGTGGGGTGTTGTGCCGATGCCCAAAGCCCTAGGTCAAGCCTCAGACCAGCTGCACCGTCACATGCCCCCCCTCAGGGACCTACAGCGCCACCGTAGGGTATGTAGCACCCTACAGCACCACCACTAGGGGGCCTTGATCCCCTGCCGCACTGCCCACTTGCCGTCGGTGGTAGTGCCCTGCCGACACTGCTGCTGCTGGAGAGGAGGTGATGGCGAGGGATCGACGAGAAGGTGGTTTAGGGTTTTGGTGGAACGAGTTGGAGGCCTATTTTGATGGGATACCCGAGCGCCAATCTAAGATCGTCGCTCTGATACCAAGTAAGATGAAATGAGAAGTCTTATTCCAATAGAAAATCCTACACCTCTTTATATAGAGAAAGGTATTAGGTAAATTACATAAAAGAACCAAGCAAAAACATAAAATAAATAGATAATCCCTGACTAAATATAAAAGATAACTAAAGTACTCAACAACAGATAATTATGCAAAGACAACTATCACTCAATCTTATTTAATCAATTAAAACATATCCTCTTTCCAAAAAGTGACCCCACAGCCACAGAGACATCATACACCATTCCAAGCTCTCCCCTAAACACTACATTGTTCCTCTTCGACCACAAAATCTACAACACCACAAAAGGCTTCAGCACTTCCCTCTCTCTTCGACCTAAACCATCCCAATCCCCACTCAACCCTGCCTGCTGCCATTGATCTCCAAAAGGTAGATTGCAAGAAAAAATCCTTACACACCATCTTCATCTTTTTGTTTGAAATTGATCCCAACTTCATGTTCTCCAAGAGCGCAGCAGTGATCAAAAGAAAAGAGGATTACATTCCTCCTTTGCGGCAAAACTAAAAACACAAGCAACACTTCCACAAGGAAAATCCTCTACCTGTGATGCTTCATCATCAGCCTTCACCTCCACATAGCCCAGGAAAAGATCTTAACCTTCATAGGCATCTTGCTTTCCAGAACAAGCTAATGTCAGGTGCCAAGTACCATCCGCTACCTATGGGCAATTGTGTAATAACTTGTAGATGTCCTTCACAAATCTTCTTCCGTCCTCCAAATCACATCCATCAGCTTGTCCTAGTGCTGGGTGAAATTTTCTCATATCCCACAATTGCATAAATCCCTGAACCCCCTATAACGCATACCGGAGAAAAAGACTGCCATCCAGGTACCACACCCACCATCAGATGGAGCATCCCAACACAAGACCACCATAGCATCAAAACTAGAGGAGAACTTTGGATAAAAGTGAGAAAAAAATCACCTGCTATCTACTCATCAAACTGTAAACTAAATTCTAAGCCATCACCAAGCCCTTGCCTCAAAAAGATCCATAGGACAAGTAACACATACAGTGCAAAGGCATGGGATGATTCAGTCACAAGAACTAAATTTCTTGTATTCCAATGAATTCCTACCTCTCAATACATAGAGAGGTGGGAAAAGAGAAAATTACATGACTACTCCAAAAAGAAATAAAAGTTTACAAAATAAGAAAAGAAAAATAATAGACCAAAAGAGCTCAACACTCCCCCTCAAGTTAGAGCATAAATGTCAATTATGCTCAGCTTGGAATAGCAAATAAAGGTGATCGTGGCAATGGCTTGGTGAAGATATATGTTTTCTAGTCATCTGAAGAAACTGGAGTAGTATAAATGAGGCCTCTCTTGATCAGGTCACGAGTGTAGTGACAATCAACCTTCACATGTTTGATCCTCTCATGGAACATCACGTTATTGGTTATGTATGTGACTTCTCAATTGTCACATCTCATCTCCATAGGTGTATCAATTGGTATATGCAAATCAATAAGGAGAGATCAGATCAACATTATCTCAGAAGTTGTATGTGCCGTAGCTCTATACTCTGACTCAACACTCAACCGGGAGACCACAACCTGCTTCTTGTTTTTCCAGGTGATGAGATTCCCTGCAACATAGGTCCAGAACCCCGTTGTTGACTTCCTATCAGTCAAACACCCTGCATAGTTTGAATTTGAGCATACTACCACATTCATGGAAGTTCCTTTGCTAAACAGAATCCCTCTGCTTAGTACTTTCTTAAGGTACCTTAATACCATCATTGTAGCATCCCAATGCTACCTCGTAGGCCGAACCATGAACCAGGGTTTAATATATCGGTGATATATCAGTATCGTCGTTGGGCATATCGATACCATAGGTAGTATCTTTTTTCCATGATATCGACGATATATCGCTGATATCACGATATATCAGGCGATATCTTCGAAATATCGACAATATATCGCTGATATCACTATATATCAGGCGATATCTCCGAAATATCGACGATATATCGCCGACAATGGGTAAAGTTGGGTGGGAAAATGTGCAAGAAACCTAGAAAAGTTGCTGGGCGAGAAAGGAAATCCAAGAAGGTAACTACGAATTATTAGGCGGGACGAAATCAAAAGACACGCAAGGAAATCTAAACACGCACAAACCGCTGGGCAGGAAAGAAATGAGGGAAAGGAAATCTTAATACGCAGAAAAAAAAAGAGGGTGTTGAATGAACACACACAAAATTATTGGTTTTCACATTCGATTTATCGATTTTCATCTTCTATGTATCACTCTATGATGTATTAGTCACTAAAATATTAATTTCCATAAAATTTTTGACATTTTCTTATACTTTTTATTTTCTAAGTGATTTCCCCAAATTTAACCGATATCAGCGATATATCCCCAATATATCCCTTTTTTGACTTGTCAATACAATATTGATATCAATATTTGAAGCCTTGCCATGAACTGACTCATTTTCCCAACCGCCAAATTGATATTAGGTCTGATAATAGTCAGGTACAAGAGCTTGCCTATCAATCCTCTGTACTTAAGTCTGGCAATAAGCATTAAACCTAGAGATTGCCACTTGCTTCTTACTCTTCCAAGTCATAAGATTACCAACTACAATAAGTATGGAAACCTATAGTGGATTTCCGATCCAAATGACATTCAACATAATCTACATCTGAATAACCCACCACTGTCATGGAAGTCCCTTTGGTGAATAGAAGATCCTTTCTAAGAGCCTTCTTCAGAGATCTAAGGACCATTGTGACAGCATCCCAGTGTTGTCTAATAGGCTTGGCCATAAACTAACTCAACCTGCCAACTGCAAAGGAAATGTTTGACTGAGTGATAGTAAGATACGGAAGCTTCCCAACTAACTGTCTATATTGCCTGCTATCCACATTGTCTACCTCGGGATCATACAAATTTGTCTTAGGATCCATAGGTATATTTGTTTACCTGACTCCCAGCAAACCAACCTGCTGCAAAACATCTAAAAAATACTTCCTCTGCGATAAAACAATGCCACTTTTACTGCGAGTTACCTTTATCCCAAGAAAGTATCTCAAAGAATCTAGGTCCATTACAAACTGACATCTCTTGATATCAACTATTTCCTCAAAATCATCTCCTGTGACAATCAAGTCATCCATATAGACAAGAATAGTAACACCCATTCCTATTTTTTTGACAAACAAGGAACAATCTGCAGACAACCTCTGAAATCCAATAGACTCCACCTAAGATAATTTCTGAAACCAAGCACGATGACTTTGCTTAAGGCCATAAATGGCCTTACGTAGCCTACATGCACACTCCCCCTAAACCTCATAACCTAAGGGACGCTGCATGTACACCTCATCCTGTAAATCCCCATACAAAAAAGCATTTTTGACATCCAATTGGTGTAGCTTTCATTCTTTATGAACCACAATAGACACAAGAATCCTCACTGTAGACAAGCGAAAAACAAAAGATGTGTCAAAAAAGTCTACTCCGTAGGTTTAAGTAAACCCTTTTGCCACAAGCCTGACCTTATATCTTGCAATTGACCCATCTTGATTATATTTAAGTGCAAAGACCTAGTAATAGCCAACAACAGAAGTTTCCTCTAGCAATGATGTTAACTCCTATGTGCCTCTACTCTGAAGAGCGGCCATCTCATCCTCCATGGCCTATCGCCACTTTGGATCAAGCATGGCCTCATGATATATCACAGGAATATGAGTAGCTACTTGAGCACGACAAAAACTAACAAATTCTGACCCCAAACCATCTGTCACAAGACTACCTACAACCGGATGTCTGGCACAACTTCGTGGAGCCCTCCAAATAACTATCAGAAGAACAAGATCATCCTCCTCAACTAAATTAATAAGAGATCCATCTGCATCACTGAATCACTATGCACATGATTGTTAGTGTCTAAAAGTGCAAAGTTCACCTGGCCTAGGGAACCTGAAGGAGGCGAAGAGGGGGGGTCCTGCAAAGTAGTATAAGGTCATGTATAAGTACAAATGGGCTCAGCAAATTTCTATATCTCAATAGACACTATAATGGGTGTCTCAATGTCAAGAATAGCTTCCAGTGCTATAGGTAGTATAGGCGTAGGAGCAACATCAACAATAGGAGGTAAGTCACAACCAGACGTGGAAAAATATAGAATTGCCTCATGAAAAGTAACATCTGCAGACAAAATGACGAGATGCGATAGGATTAAAACATCAATATCCCTTTTATATCCGAGAATAGCCCAAGAAAACACACTAGGTGCTAGTTTATCCCATCTAGGACCAAGAAGATGCACCAAGGCAACACAACCAAACATCAAAGGTGGAACATGAAACAATTGTCTATCAGAATGCAAAACTTGCCATGGGATCTGTTCATCAAGAGTAAAGTTTGGCAACCTATTAATCAGAAAACAAGCGGTTACACTACATCCCCCCAATACAAATGAAGGCACGGAACGATGAATCAACAAGATGCAAGAAACATCAAGCAAATGCCTATACTTCCTCTCAACCACACCATTTTGTTGAGAGGTATGAGCATAGGTAATGTAGTGTATAATGCCATTGGACTTGTAAAAAGATTTTAAATGAGTAATACACAATTCCAATGCATTATCAGAATGAAACATCTTAATAACAATAGAAAGCTGAATCTTTATTTCAATGACAATTTTCAACAATGTTTCCAACCTCAGATTTATTCTTCATAGGAAAAACCCAAGAAATTTTAAAGAAATCATCAACCATCACCAAAAAATACATATGACCTAACCGATCAGGAATCTGGCTAGGACCCCATATATCCACATGAATAAATTGAAAAATAGAAGTAGACCCAATATGACTGGAAGCAGGAAAACTGGCACAGTGATGCTTACCAAGTTGACAGGCATCACAAAGAATAGTAGCAATGGAAGGAATGTGAGGGATAACGCGTCTGAATCTCTCCAAGGGTAGATGGCTAATGCAAAAATGCCACTAGAATGGAGATCCAGAGGCACTCTCCATGACCAACAAAAATAGTAGTAATAGGTGCACAACTCAAATGGTAAACCCCCCTTCTTCACGTCATCCACCAATCGTCTTCCCCGTGAGTTTGACACATGCCCGTGTATCAAATACAGCTCGACAATTTAATTCCTTGTTAATACTACTAACTGAAAGTAAACTAAGAGGAAAATCTGATACACAAAAGACACTAGACAATTTCAAGGTAGATGATAGGGGAACATCTCCCTTCAAAGCCACAAGACAATGTCTACCATCGACAACCTATACAGTTCTCGACGCAACAAGACTCATAGCAGGAAAAGAGTTGTGATCTCCACATAAATGTATCAAAGCTCCTGAGTCAACTAACCATTCACCAGATCTCATCAAAAAGGAGCAAACCAAGTCAACACCTGAGGAAGATAAATGTTGTAGTATTTGCAAGCTAGGAAGTGGAAGCATGTGCAAGCTAGGAGAACCGCTGAAGCAGATCACCAAATTTAGCCCTGGAGACCACCTCTGGTGATGCATCTGAAGCATCTGTCGCCTGATTAGCAATGGCAGGTTTGCCATGCTTCTGTCAGCAAGTACCCTCATTGTGCCCTACTCAGCCACAATAGGTGCAAAGAGTACGATTATGACCCCCGAATCCACGTCCACGGCCACGAATAGAAGGTGCAACTCTACCACATCCAAGGATCACAGCCAAAGAAGAGGTTTGACCTGTAGTATCGACCATTGGAGTCTAAATGGCAATCCAGTTGAGCCTACTGTAGGTCTCCTCCAATGATGGGAGCTCTAGTAGAGTCAAAATTTGCTCCCTAGCTGTTATGAATTCAAGACCAAGACCTGAGAGGAACAAAGCGACCAATAGCTCCTTCTTGAATTCACGCCACAAGGTGCAGGTACAACCAAGCCTATAAGAGTTGTGTCTCTCTAAGAGACCCTTCACAATGGAGTAATATTGTGCCAATGACCATCCCTCCTAATGAAGATGAAACAATTCATGATAGGCCTGGAACACCCTAGAGGAATTCTTCTCATGAGAATGTCTCACGAAGAAAATCCCACATCTACTTGGTTGTAGTGTAGTACATGATTTCATTGCCAATTCTTGGAATAACGTAATTCATCATCCAAGCATATACCATTGTGTTATCTGTCCCAATTGGCATTTGCACCTATTTTCTGGTCGGGTTCTGGGCTACTCAGAATGTGCTCCTTCCCATGACCTCTGACAATCATCAAGAAAGTCTGGGATCACCAAGGATAATTGGTCTCATCAAGTTTAATCATAGGACCAAAGAATGGACTCTTGTAAGTCCCGGTTGCCACTATGGAGTCTGAACTAACTTTGGATGAACTTGAAGAAGCCATTTCTCGCTTGCCCACAAACCTGCACCACCTTAAAACTCTTCAAATCACCAACTCAAGCACCAAACATATGATTTGTGGTCTAAAACCACAAAATCAGACTCACCACAATAGAGACCCCTCCAATTCGATCAAAGACGTCAAATTGGAGGCGCTCAAAGGCCAACGGGCAACAAATATACCACTAGCAGTCTGTCGATGCTGGTTCTACCACCAACGACGATGCTAGTGGTCTTAAATGGCCACCAACGACGACGTTGGTGGCTAGAATCACCTAGGCTACGGCACTGGAACTAGCTAGGGCAGTCTCGGTTCGTAGGGCAAAGTCGAAGAGATAGCTGGGATCAGTTGGGCAACACCAATGACCCTGTAGGGATCGACTAGAGCAACATCGGATGATCTACACCACAAGCAATGACACCGGTGGCGCTTAGGGCGCCAATGAGGGAGATCAGCCAGTGTAAGGAGGATTGGGGAGATCAGTGAAGAGGTTTAGAGGCTTATTTAGGTGAGATATTAAGAGCTCTGATCTAGGTCCATCACTCTGATACCAAGTTAAAAGAAACGAATAACCTGATCTTATTCCAAAGCCCTGCCTCTCTTTATATAAAGATAGGAGCGAAAAATTACAACACAACTCTAAGCAAAAATAAAAGGTTACAAACATGCCCCTACAAAAATAATAGACTAACAGAAACATAACAGGCAAACGGAGTACAACAGTTAGCAACAGTTTCTACCATTCAGGAGATCCATCCCTTACAACAAGAGCAGTGATATCAACAAGGGTGCTATCCTGGGCACATACTATCCAGTTGCACCCTCCAAAACATCCATGAGGAGCACAAAACGCTATCACTAAGGACAAGGGGTGTACGGAGAAGGTGACATTCTACACTAGTGCCAAGGGGTCATTGGGCCCATGCTAGCCAAGGAAGAAGAGGAAGGAGAAACAAGGGGTCGTTGCAGGATAGGTGAGTATTGAGTAGGGAGAACAGAGGAGGACGAGCCACGATAATGTAAGCTATCCACTCTATAACAATGGCTGGGTTAGAGATTGGTAACCTCAACTGTCAAGTAGGGGGTGGCTTGGAAGGGGCCCGTAGATGTGGGAACGGGAAAGCGTAGGGGAGGGTTCAAAAGGAGATGGTACAAGGAAAGGCCTATGATGGGGCATGGATGGGCTCCCAAGCTTAGTAAGGAAAAAGTCTTGCCTCGGGCGGAAAAATACTTGAAATTTATCGAGGGCAAAATTGTAATAAAAAATTTAATCTAACAACTCTTTTATTTGTGTATTCTCCTGGATAACGACAGAAACGAGGAGTAGAGTTGGATGTTGGAAATCACAGGGGCAAAATGATGAGCATTGACAGTTTAGGGGCATCAATTGATTTGGAGAGGATATTATCGCATGAGAGTAAATGATTTTTCCTCCTCTCAAAGGTGCTTGTGGAAGCTAACAAAACTAGGTTTTCTATGTTTGGGTTATTTTTTTCTTTTACAAAAACACATCCTGCTTCGCCCTCTATAGAAAGCCAGAAATCACAGAAGCAACTATAACTTTCAAAGTTAAGCTATTCTTACAAGCTGAAGCTATTCTACAAATAAACATAAGAAGAGATAAACAGAAGGCAGAAAACACGTAAAAGCTTGTTGAAATATACAACAAGCTGATCATTTCAATTAAACAATTCTTATAGTGTTATTTTGAGGCAATTAAAGGTCATAGGAAGTAATTAAAATCAGATTTTCAGCCTCTGACACATGTGGGAGGGGAATAAATGCAGAACTCTGATCTTGTACATGTCATCACATGATCACTTTTCTAAACAATTTTGTTATGACAAGACCCAACTTGTTACACTTCTTAGGATGTGGGAACTAGCATTTGTTCTTTAAAATCCTTTTCAAAAAAATGCATTTTCTTTTTAAAAAGATAGGACCCTTTCTAGGAACAAGTCTACAATTGAGGACTGTCCTTAAAAATTACTGAACAAAAGTGGCATTCACTTTTGCAGTACTCGCAATGATATGTAGCAAAACAGAAAATTTCTTCTTGCAGATATATTTTTAGAGGCCTAGTTGGTTCCATAACTATCCCTGTGAAGGAATAAAGCCATGTGGACTGTCGTGTGGCACAGTTACCATGTGGACAGTCCATGTAGGTGCATGTTTGAGTCCAATAAAGGGCCGTCGGCCCTAGGTTCTTAAGGAAGTTGCTTAGAGTTTTTAAGTTGTGCCAACTTGTGGCATCTTTTTTAGTAGGATAATTAGAAGTTGTTGGGTCAATTATCTCTTACTATTTTTTTTATCTCTGTTAGGATTTTCCTTATTTAAGATTAAGAGTCATCTCTCTCTCTATATATATATATAGAGAGAGGCACTACCATATTATTATTTGAGTTGCAATAAATCATTCTTCCATCCATAACAACTCCCCCTTGTGCCAATCCTCTCTCTCTCTCTCTCAGTTCTCATGCACACACCATGCATGGGTTCTCCACACACCAACCTTGCTTCGCTCCCATTGCAAATCGCCACATGGTATCATAGCAGAATTCTCTCAAGATATAGTCTTCACGCATGGAAGAGAGAAGAGAGAAGAGAGAAGAGAGAAGAGTTCGCACACAAGAAAATCTCTCTTGTGTGTGGACCCTTCAAGCGAGCACCATAGGCCACAAGATTCGCGACATCTTTACCAACATAGGAGTTCTCTTGAGAACTCTTTGGAGACCGTTGGCACCTTACGCAAGGCCCAAGGAGTCAAGGAGAGTGCCCCAACTAGTTGTCTTTCTCACATATTCCGCACCTTACGCGACACGTAGAAGAAAGAAGCTTGTTGCACGTTGAAGATGTCAGAGAATGAGACCCAAGTGTCGACCGGAGAGGGCAAGGTGATTGTCCAAGCAACGACCATCAAGCTTTAAAGTGCATCCAACTATGTCCTATGGGCTAGGGCATTGAAGATATTCGTAGGTAGACAGGAGAAGCTCCATGTTACTTAAAGAAGCCCCTAAAACCAATGACTTGACGAAAAAGAAGGTTGAAAAAGACAATTATCTTGTGATGAATTGGCTAATGAACTCAGTTGATCCATCGCCATTAATATGATATACAAGAAGTCAATGCTCGAGAAGTAGGATTCCTTGGAGAAGAGGGAATCCAAGAAATCCAACAACACCCACAACACTAACCTTTATGCTCGTATCTGGACAACAAATCAAGAGAATCTTCCCATTGATAAATATTACTCAAAGATGGAGACACTATTTAAGGAGCTCGAAATTTTTAAGCTCGTCCACTACAACAAGTAGACCACCACATGTAAGAGGTGGCAAGCAACGGAGTTCCTATCAAGGTTACATCTTCGATATCAACCGACGTGTGATCAGATTCTTGCCTTGAATGAAAAGATAGATCTTGAGACAATTTATAGTCATCATGAGAAGCTTAGAGAACCTAAGATGGAGTTGTCTACGGTGTCTGAGAACACCGCGTTAGCCACCACTGATGGTGGCGAAGGACGTAGGAAAGGACAAAGCCGAGGGTCAGGTCGAGTCTTCCCATCTTACCAACATTGCAGGCGCACAAATCATGCACATGACAAGTATTAGGATAAATTTGAGAGGCCTTCACGTGGCACATCTACTTCCCAACAGGACTTTTCCCTCTCACCTACAAATCTAGAAAAGATCCAAGCGATGGGTTCAAGATGATAAGAAGACCACGACAACAATTGAGATGACTATTGAGGTTGCCCATGAGGCAACGACTTCGGAGGTCGCACAAGGACTCTCTATAGCTTCCCAGGGACTTGAAAAGGAAAGCTTGGGTGTAGAAGACAATGAAGAGTGGTTGGGGCTCTAGCGTCATCACAAGTGCACAAGTCTACAACATACTCTAGCCTCGACTTGAGGGAGAGTGTGAAGGAAAAAAGACACGTGGACAATTCACATAAGCAAGTGTTTTGAGTCCAATAAAAGGTCGTCGGCCCTAGGTATTTAGGAAGTTGCTTGGAGTTTAAGCTTTTCCAACTTGTGGCACCTCTTTTAGTAGGATAATTAGAGTTTGTTGGTTTAATTATCTCTTACTGGATTCCTATCTTCTGTTTTCCTTATTTAGGATTAAGAGTTCTCTATATATATAGAGAGGTACTACCATATTATTATTTGAGTTGCAATAAATCATTCTTCCATCCATAACAACTCCCCCTTGCGCCAATCCTCTCTTGGTTCTCGTGCAAACACCACGCGTGCGATCTCCACGCACCAACCTCACCTCGCTCCCGTTGCAAATCACCACAATCCCAAAAACGTATATGTTGGAAAGGGAGATCCTCAAAAAGTGCTAGTTATCCACAAATCTTCCATTTCATTCTCCAAAGCTTCTTTTCCCCCAGTGCTATCAAGGCACTCACCTAGGCGCCTAGTTAAAGTGAGTCAAGGCCCTAGCACCTCATCTCGCTTTGCTTGAGGTGCTACCTAGGCAAATGCCTAGGCTAAGGCGCTAGGCACCCCCAGAGATCACCTAAACCAAGTTTCTTAATTTTTCATTTTTTTAAATAGTTTCAAGGATTTTAATTTCTTTTTACTTAATTATTGAGCACTCTCTCTTAGTTAAACACAAATATATGCATAGGTATAGCCACATATGCATTGATACATACATATACATATGCTTAAATAGATATATACATATAGTAGATACATATATACATACAAATATACACATATTTTGTATGTTTGTATATGTATGTACATTTCAACTTATACATATAAATATATATGTACATACACACATGTGCATAAGTATAGCATATAAACATAAAAGCATATTGTTGAGCTTCGGGACTTATTTTATTGTTTATGTTATTTCTTGTGACTTTGTAATTTTCCCAAACATCTTTAGTATAAAAGAGAGACTAGGGTTTTCTTTTGAGAATAAGACATTGCTTTTCTCTCAACATAGTATCAAAGTTGCGGTCCTAGGTCGGTGCTCCGATATCCCACCAAATATTCCCGCACAAAGATGATCAAAATCACCAACATAGTTGTGATTTGATCAAAGGAAGGTGGATGGTGAGTAGCAGCAGCAGTGGCAGTGCTGGAGGAGGGCAAACCAGCACCGACACCGACTCCAGCACCGCCCCCTAGGGGTCCGGTGGCCCTATTGGCATCGCTGAGGGGGGCGGCAACTCCTCTACTGCTACCAGCAGACCTATTGTAGGTCTGTTGGTGGCTCAACCGACCAACGCACCGCTTTGGCTTGTGGTTTTTGGTGTTATCCTTTGCGTAATGAAGTATATTTCACGCATTATAGTTGTGGTGATGAGTCTTCTCTCACCGTTGATAGTGAAAACTTTTCCCTTAAGCACGATGAGCCTTCTCTCGTGCAAAAAAGATGAGGTTGGTCCACAAGAAAGTTCAAGTTCAAATTTGACGAGACTTGCATTTGCAGTCCAAAAAAACACAAAGAAGAAGAGGATCAGAGGAGCACAGATAATTGACTGCGGTGCCTCTATTCATCTTACAAGAGATGTGGAGCACCTTGTGAATCCCAAGGCTCCATGTGGGATCAAGGACGTCAGGGTGGCTAATAGAGCAACGTAACCTATACACCAGTTGGTCATGTACATGCATGTCCAAAGATGTTGATCGAAGAGGTTCATTATGCTACAGAGTTTCCAATAAACCTATTGTTTGTGAGTCACATCTGCAAGGATCTTAGGTGTTATGTAGTGTTTAACGATGGTCATTGTTACTTCCAAGATCAACATATAGGAGATATTATAGGTGGGGATATAGAGCGAAATAGTCTCTATTACCTTGACACACATTGTTTGTTGGAGTAGTTTCCATAGCTACTTATCCTTGCCTATGGCACAGGAGGCTTAGGCACCCATCGCTCAAGAAGATGCGACAGATGTACCCTATATTGCCAGATTCCTTGACTCTATAGTGCAAGGATTGTCAACTTGAGAAGCATCACAGGAGCACTTAGCCACGGAGGGTTGCTAGAGTGAGTATTGTTTCATTTTCCTTCATATATTGTGATGTATAGGGGCCATCTAAAGTTCCTACTCCAGAAGGACACAGATATTATACTATCATTGTGAATGATCACAATCGCCTTACTTGGATCTTCTTGATGAAGACAAACTCATAGATTCCACAGGTTACTCAGCAATTCTTCGAAAAGGTTCAAACTCAGTATGATGGTATAGTTTAAGTCTTCCGCAGTGATAATGCCTTAAAGTTTATGTAGCACGATGTTCAAAGTCTTTTCTCTTCTAAAGGCATTATTCACCAGACATCTTGTACTCACACATCCTAACAAAACGGTGTAGTTGACATCTCCTAAACATTGCTAGGACGCTAATGATTCATATGAAGGTTCCTAAGCAATTCTGAGGGAATACCATACTTACTACGGCCTACCTGATTAATCGGGTACCTTCGTCAGTGCTTGGAGGATAGGTTCCCTTTCAAGTGATCCATCTAGACCATGGCAGGCCCTTTGCTTTATCACTGGGGATTTTTGGGTGCACATACTTTGTTCAGGCATATGGCAATCGAGATAAGTTTTCTCCTAAGGCAATCAACTGTATCTTTCCTGGGTATTCCAGGACATAGAAGGGATACAGATTATATGACCCGAGTCACAAAAATACATTGTTACAGCAGATGTTACTTTTTTTGAGAAAATTTCTTACTTCTCAAAGGAAGGAGCTTCTGTACAGGCTGCCTTAAAGAAGACTTAGGTCTTACCACTGGAGGCCACACATTTCACCAAACGCAGGGCCTTGTCCCTTCTTGACAGATGAGAGTGGTTCAGATACGAAGGAGCAGTCAGTTCTAAGGAGATCCAGTAGATCATACACACTTCATCTTCTTTCACGATATATAGGAGTTGCCCATCTGGAGGATGGGACCCATCAGTTTGTTGATGCCATTACTGTAACTGTTATCCCTAGGAACTTTGCTCAGGCTTCCCAAGACCCTAGGTGGTGTGCAGCAACAGATGAGGAGATGCAAGCATTACAATCACAGAAGACATGGGATCTAGTACCATGTCCTTCTGGTGTCACACTGGTTGATTGCAGATGGGTCTAGACAGTGGATAGATGTAAAGCCAAACAGGTTGCCCAAGACTTTACCCAGACTTATGAAGTAATCTGGAGCCAGGCTTATGCCATTACTACCACTGTTATCCCTAGGAGTTGCCCATCTCAGCCGAGTAGTCGGTTTAGTCAACTGAGTAGTAGGCCGATTTTTGTATAAAGGGAAAAATAGGTATGTAGGTATATTAATTTCTTTCAGGTCAAATAAAACCCTACTCGACCCCCCTCCCCCGATCACTCCCCTAAAATCGTTTATTTCACCCGAGACTCATTTTCAACCAACCAAAAATCCTCCATCGCCGAAGCATATATTATAACGTATTTGATTCAAATATTTATTAATTCTTAGTTTATGTTACACTGTCACTAGTAATAAATTTGTAATGATTTATACTTTGATTTAATTATTAAATTTGTAATAAATTTGATATTATTTGTACTTTGTAGCTTATTTTATAAGCTTGAACTTAAATATGTTTATTTTATGTAATGATATATTTTACTGATTGATATGTGTGTGTGTGTATATATATAAAATGGCCGACCAAGTACTCCCCGACTACTCCCCCGCATACCATATACTCCTTAGTCAGTGGCCTGACCGACTAAATACCGACTATCGACTTTTACAACACTGAAAATTAGCACCCCGTATGTCTCCTTAGAACATATATATTTAGCAAGGCTCTAAAGAAGAAACGTCTTGATTTTTTGTACAACAAGTTAAGTCTAGTGAATATCTATGCCCCAACTTAAAGGAAAGTGTTGAGCCTAGGGACTTATTTTGTTGTTTATGTTATTTCTTGGGTGACTTTGTAATTTTCTCAAATCTCTCTAATATAAAAGAGAGACTGGGATTTTTTTTTAAATAAGACATCACTTCTCTCAACACATAAATATAATGATTACATTTATGTGTATATGTAAATGTACAAAAATGTATGCACACACCTACCATGTGTATCAATGTGCATATGTATGTGTATTGCGCATGTTTGTCTAAATATTTATATATCATATATATTATATATATGCATGCATAACATATTATATTTTGGTTATTGTGTGATTATGTATGTATATATGTATGTCTGCATATGTATCTATATATTCTTCAGCGCCTCATTTTTCTAAGGGGACCGCCTAGCACCTCGGGCATTCTAGACCCCCTCTCCTTTTAGTGCATGTTGCCTTTGACACTCTGCTTTCCCCCAATACTCTTTACTAATTTTATCCTTGTACATCAATTAAGTTCATTCAAAGTACTAGGTTATTGTGATTGATCCATCTACCTTATTAAACATCCAAGAAATTTGGATAACAATAAAAGGCTCTGCAAAATTTTTTTTTGCATGAAGCTCAAAGAGACGTCCTCTTCAGAGAGAGAGAGAGAGAGAGAGCTCAAATAGGCACTCAATTCAACATAAATTTTAAAAATAATCCATAATCAAATTTTTTTTTGAAAAGCAAAGGGCAGTCATCAGAATAATAACCATCCAAAATCATTCCATTCCAAAAAAATTAATTTACATCAGATATTACAAAATAAATCCCCAGAACACCACCTAAAAAGAAATCAAAAAAATAAAATTCTCAACATAAAGTCTCTCTCCCCTAAAAAGCACCCCATTCCATCCCACATAAAAACCCCACAAGACCACCAAAACCTAGGATCTATCCTTCTTGGATCTAAAGGTGACCCTCTGTCACAGGCATTTTCTCTATAAAATGAGGACCAGAAGGTAACCCCATCTCGATAGGCGATCCAGTCGATCCCCATCATTTGCCAAACATGTATCACAAACGGACACTGGAAGAAGAGGTACTGAGCGTCGTCATCGACTCCGCCATAAAGAGGACATGTCAGGTCAACCGTTTGGGTCCATCTCGCTCTCCATCGCTTCATCATAATTCTCCCCCTTCTCACCAACCAGGCGAAGATCTTCACCTTCAAAGGGCACTCCATCGTCCAGAGCAATCTACAGTCCTGCAAGAAATCAATGTCCAAGCTGACTGTGCCACTCCCCAATCTGTAGAAGACCTTTACCACTGAGAAGTCCCCTTCCTCCTAGGAAAAAGCATCAAAACCATCCTCCGGTGCCCAACCTTCCAACTCCTATAACAACCGTTGGAATTTCTCACATCTCTGGTCGGAGAGCCCCCCCCCCGAAAAGCTGGACACCCAACTCCATTCCAACTTCCCACCGTGGCCAATAGGTCTACACCACTCCCAAAAAGGTGAGGGAACCTGTCGCCAAGGGTATAGCCAACCCCCTGCCAATCATCCTGCCAAAATCGAAAAGCATCCCCCTCCCCCAACGTATGGGAGAAGAAATTGCGCACCTTCACCGCCACCGTCACCACGCCCTTTAGAAAGTGGGAGGCTCCGGGAGGAGGGGAAACCAGCGACCCTCACGACATGAAAGGGTCATAGCAACGCCGCATAACATCACCAAAAAGCCCCTGCTCCTGTCACATCAACCTGGCAATCCACTTCGTGAGGAGGCTGATGTTTACCTTGTCCACATCCCTAACCCCCACCCCCTTGAACTGGTCTACACACCTCCTCCTAGGCCACCAACCTCTCCCCCTGCCTGCCGACCCTACATTAGCCCAAAAGAAATCCCTCATCAACCTCGATATCTTCTCAATCTGGCACGGTAATCTGAAGACCGAGAGGAAATATGATGGTATGAATGTCAGAACTGCCTTCACCAGGGTCAGTCTTCCACCTCTAGATAGGTGTCTGGAAGACCACCCTGCCAACCTCTCCTTCATCCTCTCCAGCAGAGGAATCTAATCATGTAACTTAAGGTGCCGAATTGATAAAGGAAGTCCCAGATACGCCAACGACAAGGAGCCCAACTCTGTCCCCAAAGCACCTGTCTCTGCGACCGACAAGTTAAGCGAGACAAAAGTTGACTTCTGATAATTAATCTACAGCCCCGATGCCTCGCCAAAAAGCTCCAATCCTTCTGTCCTCTAGATCTGTACCCTCGACCAGAAATAGTGTATCTTCAGCATACTGCAGAACCGCTGTCTCCCTGTCCTCACCAACCATAAAGCCTCTAATAAGACCTCAGCACAGGCCCTATATGCTGCCCACGCCAGAGCATCCGCCACAAGTACAAACAGCATAGGTGTTAAAGAAAAACCCTGTCTAACCCCCCTCCTAGGTTGTACCCATCCTCCTGTCGAGTTCCCATTGATCAGGACTGAAAAGGATGTCATCACACACCTCTTCATCCAATCAATCCAACCGTAGGAAAACCTCTCCTCAACAAGGAAGCCCACAGAAAATCCCACTGTACTGAGTCGTACGCCTTGCTGAAGTCAACCTTCCACAGCAAGGCCTGCTTCTTCTCCCTCCTCCAAGTGACCAACGCCTCTAAGGCAACCACAAAACCATCCAGGATTCCTCTCCCTGGAATGAAGGCCTTCTGTACCGGGGAGACCAAGTCTCCAAGAAGATCCTTGAGCCTGTTGGCCAAGACCCTAGCAACAATAAGGTAAACGACATTTGACAATAATCAAAATTCATAAAGGCTTTTAACCAAGGTTTTAAAAAACGCGAGGTGATATCGAGGCGGTTTGCCTTCATCGAGGCGAGGCGTAAGCCTCAAGTTTTGGATAAAAAACATAGAAAATTGATATGATATATACTTGTTAAGTATATATACATACATAAACATACCTCTATGTATACTATACATACATATATAATAGTATATATTATATACATACTTCTACGTATACATACATATATAATAGTATATATTATATACATACTCCTACGCGTACATACATATAAGTATAACAGTATATATTATATACATACTTTTATATATACAATTTCACAAATTCAAACACAACTCTCAAATGTGTACAGTGTACACATTACCTCTCAAATGTGTACAGTGTGCACATTACCACCTTAAACCCTAAATAAAAATCACATACCTCTTAAATGCATCCCGCTGGAGAGGTGGAGCACCCTAATGGCACTGGAGCGATGGTGTTGGCGAGTGCTGCACTTGGCTGCACTAGACGAGCGAGTGGAGCTTGCGCTAGAGCCTGCACTGAAGCGAGTAAGCAAGCCTGCACTAGAGCCTGCGCTGGAGCGAGCACTGCCGATGGAGCTCGTGCTGCTGCTGGCGATGGAGCTGGCGCTGTCACGCTGGCAATGCAGTGGAGCAACTGCGATGGAGATGGAGCTCGCACTAGCGATGCAGTGGAGGAGTTGGCATGGAGATGGAGCTTCCAACCAACATGGCGCCTCGCCAACGCCTCATTGCCTCGACAGCGCCTCGAAGAGTTGAGGCACACGCTTCACAGAACAGACCTAAGGCTATAGCCTCGAGACGAAATCAGGCTGCCTCACCTTGAGGCGTACGCCTCACGCGCCTCAAGGCATGATTTTTAAAACCATTCTTTTAACAATTTAGGCAATTTACAATAAAGGTCCCCAACTATAAGGAAGCTGATCTTTGAAAATGATCACATTGGTATTCAAAAATGTATTGGATTTTCTTTGAAAAGTTATTATGTATTGAATTGGTATCATAATTCTCAAATTACCCATAATCCACACCTTCATCTTGTGTATCATTGTTCTCATTGCACTTCCCCTTCCCTGCCACCCCTCATCCCTTTACCACCTTTATCCCCTCTTCTTTGACTCCAGCAAAGCACCCGTTTCCTCCTCTCCTACAAACCCAATCCTACCACACCATTGCCTTCTACTTCAATAACGATGCCCTCCTCTCCCACCTTATTTGCTTCCTCAATCCCCTCCCTCGCTCTCCCATGCACATAATTTTGCACAATAGCCATTAGTTCGTCTCCCTAGCAAATTATAGATGACACCAAACGCTTCCATTGCTCACCCATTGCTTGTTCCTCCCTCTTTCAATCCCCTCCTTACCCTCCAAACCTTCACTCACTTCTTTAAGGATTATTAAAAATATATATATAACAATAACAAAACAACAAATAACACTCATGCTCTCCCCCCCCCCCTCCCCCCACTACCACCAACCTATCTCTCAAATCCTTATCCTCTGCGAGAACTCCTCAAGGCAACACAAGTACTCCCTCATCAAGACTCCCTCGTCCCCCACCCTTTCCCCTGTTACTGATGCCACGCCCCCATTTCCACTCCCACTCCGCAACCCTTTTTTTCTCCTCTCTTTGGTGCCCATTCCCTCCCTCCTAGACAAGTTCACCTTCATCATACCTTGTAGTAAGAACAACTCACTCATCGATAACATTCTTATGCTCACCCTACCCCCAACAACCTCTATATTAGCCTCAAACCTCATTGGCACCAACTCAACAACCTAGCTACTGATGACAATCATAGCTATAACTAGTTTTAATTAGTTAAAATTAATTGACAACTGCTCCTACATAACCGCCAGAGTCGTAATTCATTGCATATTCTTTCTAAGAGAAATACATTAAATCAGGGGTAAATCTGCAGTTTTAACATCATGTCATAAATGAAGAGTAATCATTGGATTTTCAAGGGGTTAAATGAAGGTCAAATGAGCATTAATGACTAATAAGAGTGCCCATGCAAACAAAAATGGATTCACGCATTTCAAGAATTAATGGACATCCGAAACTTTAATTTCAGACCGCTTAATTAACTAAGGTTCTGATTAGGATAAAATTCACCTAAACCTTCTAAAAATCATAGAAAAATATTTTATAAGGTTTTGTATCTTTGATTTAACCATTAGAACCCATTTTGACCTAAAAAAGAGTCTCAGACAAGAAGTTACCCTAATCTGGATTTCTGCGTAAATTACCCAGTCAAACTTGGTCAAAACCAAAATCCAACTTCACCATCAGATTCCTTGGGTCCAAATTAGGCTTGTACCAAAATTTGGGCCCAATTAAAGATCATCTTGACCTAGTTTGCATTTCAGTCCAGTCAGACTCTCTCTCTCACTTAAACCTCTAACTTTCAAAATCTATTACAAAGAACAACCTAACTTTGTCATCACCTTCACATCTAGGTCCCTACCGCCATGACCTTATGAACCCAAAGGTGTCGAGCTTCAAATCAGGGATACCCCCCTGATTTCTCAATCAATCCCTTCCAAAATTGGAAGAGATGATCTTGAGGTCATCCCTAAATAACTAAACCTAATTCTAGATCCCAAATCCGCCCAAGAAGCCCATGTGAACTCCTTGAAATCAAGAGTCCTAATCCCTGATTTCTCGAGCTTTCAAGCTTGTTTCCAAGCTTGAAAGCTCGTCCAATGCCCTGTAAAAGACCCTCAGGGACAACCTTACATCCTTAGCTTGGTTTTGGCTGGATTCCCCACTTCTTCCCTTTTCTCCGACTGGATTCTCCATGAACTCCAGCGACCCTCCTGATCTGACCTCTTCGTCGTCCACCACGTACAATAGGTGGCAATACCATCTTCTTCAAACTCTTTCGCGCATTGCAATACCAGCAAGCGTCTTCTATCTCCCCTCGTTGTCGCCACTTCGCCCACCGGAGATTTCACCTTCCACGGCATCGGTCATACCATACCCGGTGCCCACTCTCCCCTTTCGTCCATTAGAGTTAGGTTAGCTTAGGTTAGATAGGTTCCTTTCTCCCTTTACTTCCTTTTCATCTCCTTTATCCCTCAAATAAACCCACGACACCACCACATGCCGCCATCTTCTCCATCTCCGGCCGCACCTCCGGCGAGGCTTCCTCGTCGCTCCACGGCACCACATGCCTCGCCAACACTTCCTACACCTCCGTCTCATCCACCCAAACCAAACCCCCATCCTTATTCACCGTTTCATCCACTCACACAACCCCCTGAACACACCCATCACCGACCACCTTCTCCATCATCGTCTGCCCTCATCCGCGCACGAAACACCCCACGGGCGCCGCCATCACCTTCCATGCCCTACGGCGATCCTCTTGAATGTTTTAACAAGGGTTTGTAGCCCATATTTCGTGTTTTAGGTCCCCTGCCGAAGCTCCATCGCCGCGTCATCTTTTCCAGCCGTGTTCATCGAGCCGTGGCCATGTTCTTCATCCAATCCACCCTAGGCCATGCGGACACCCTCCAGAATCCTTCCCAGGTCCTCAATTAGAGGCCTCACCCGCGACTTCAACTCCAATTGAAGAAGGCTCCACAGCAATGCACGCGAAGGAGGGGGACTAAGATAGTCCCACCTCGTGCAGTGAAGGGTGTGTGATAGCGCATAAATGTATTTTGTGAAATGGCCTTAGCGCCCAGTCACTTGAAGGGTCAGGTCCCTCACACCCCTTCACACTCGATAACCCGCATACCTCACTCCTCGCCTACGACCCACGCACGCAAGCCTGGACACTGTGCATGACCCGATAACCCAATTGAGATCCGATTAAACCTGGGGTATGAGAGAAAAGGAAGAGGAGAAATTGTGACAGTTTGGGTTTTGGGGGGGGGGGGGGGGGGGGGGTTTGCTCCTCTGCATATGCGGCTAACACTTAATCGCTGAAGGACTTAGTTCCCCGTGCTATGAACGAAGAAGCTGAAGAAAAGAGAAGGCTTGTGAAGAAGAAGGAGAAGGCTCAAAAAGAGAAAGGAAAGTAGAAGAGAAGAAATAAAGAAGAAAGGCTTTGAGAGCCTTGTGCACTTTAAGTCATCAAATCTAACGTCTGATTTGGTTGAGACCATTGTGGCATTATTTGAGCTACTGTTGAATAATTTAAATATTATAGTTTAATTGAATTTCGATTGAATAATTGCATACATGCTTAATTAAGAGGATTAGTGGTAATCTAAATCACCATTATTTTTTTATTCTCTTTTCTTTTTATTCTATGCAATCTCTAGATACATTGAATTACATTGAATAAATAATGTGACAGATTATTATTCATTAAATATCTCTTTTGTGTTTCAATTATGGTGCTCATTTATATGCAATTAAAGATTAACGCGTGAATTCCATATTTGCTCCCTCTGTTCGACCTCGGACTCGATTGTAAATTCTGAGTTATAAATTTTATCTGCTGATCAAGCTATTTAGGAGTGTGCTACAACGACGAAACATTAAACTTCTATCCGATTTCGACCAAACAGCTACCAACATGGCCAATGGTGTCACAATCATCACCATCGTCATTGATGCCAAGATTAGTGAGGTATCACTTCCCATAGGATGTTCTCATTATTCCACATCGTGCATCTAGCATCAAGCAAGCGATGATGGTTGATGATGGGAATAATCACATGGACCCAATGGCGTTTCTCCGAAAAGGTCCCAAGGAGTGAAAAATTGTCGCTTTAAAGTCTCAAATTTAGAAAAGAGAGGGATCCAATCGAAACTGATGAATGGAAGGGAAGGGGTAGACCTATCGTTGAGTAGTCTAACCCTAGAAACATGTTGGGTCTAAGGTTTTAAAAAATACGAAGCGATGCCAAGGCAATTGTCCTTTATCAAGATGAGGCATAAGCCTCAAGGTAGTCGAAGTGTAAGCCTCAAATTTTGGGTGAAAAAAAAGGATAAAATGACATAAGTATGTACTTGTTAGGTATTTTTGGAATTCTTTGTTTATTTTTACGTGATATTCAATGATATTGACTATAATCCTTATCTAAAAGCATTGCAAGCAACACTTGATTTAAACTTTTACCATTGCAATATGCATTTTAGTTATCTAGTGGTCTTTGTTTTTTTTTTGAAGTAAGAAAGGGTGGTTATCCAATTGAAAACTACCAATTGATAACTACCCAGGGTAGTTGTCTAGTGATCATTGGTTAGATAATAAAAACATTCAAATAAAATACAATAATTTTTTGAGACATACATACCATGCAACCCTTGAAAAGAACATAAACACATACAAACAGTTATCACACAATCTTTTTCAAAAAACAGTTATCACACAATCATAATATATTTCTTGAACACTCATCAGTTACATAATCTAAAGGTTACAAAAATATTAGTAAATAACACAAACATATAACCTATAAATAACTAAATAGTAAATAAAAACTCTATAAACAACAATGAATGAAAACAATAACCTGAGTCTAAACCGAAAGTAAAAAAATAAGAGCACATCACTATGGGAAAGGCGATGAGTAAACTGGAAACTCCAGAGGCAATGGTGCAACAATGGATGAGGATCACAGCAATAGAGAGGACCATGAGGCAACAACAATGATGGTGATGGGTCGGCAATAGCATTGAAGGGCAGAGACCAACAATTGAAGAGAGAATGATGGTAGAGAAGATGATGATGGGAGCTCTATAGCCCACTTGAACAATCGATTTAGGGTTGTGAAGGTTCACTCAGAGTTTAGGGAGGGCTTTTAGTCACTAGAAATAGTCATGTAATCAGCACATGGCTGTCTAAACTAGGTCTCAACTAAGGTACTGCCTTGCCTCCGCCTCCGCCTCGATGCCTCTGCCTCAACAAGTCAAGGCACATGCCTCACTGGTGGACCAGGCTACCGCCTCACCTCAAGTGGTACACCTCAAACATCTCGAGGTGCGATTTTTAAAACAATGGATGTGTCAAACCTCATAGTTCAGCAGAACAGGCTGACAAAAGGCCTCAGATGTAGGGCAAAGTTGCTAGCCTAGAGGGTACAAAATCAATCCAACAGCAGATATCGAAGAACCAAAAAAACGAAGCCAGTTAATACTGCCCCTACAAGGACTTTTTCAACTCCACCCCAAGATTTTGCTTTTTGACAGAGCATTTGACTGAAAAAAGTGTTGTGTTTCTCACCACTCCCCAAGGCAAAGGACGGTCAAACCATCATTCCAGGATATGCAGAGTTCCGAAAGTTTGATGTGGACATTGAACAAGGTATTGAGAATTAAAGGTTTGTGCAAGAATAGGAGGCAAGAGAGATGTGCAAGGTGGTCAAGACAGGAGAGGAAGAAAGGCAGAAGAGAAATTCAAATTGCTCAACAAGCTTTGGTACCAAGGTGAGCGTTTTTAAAGATCATGTACCCTTTTGATCTACATCCCATAGTTCTTTTAGAAAAGGAACCATGTCCTAGAACCAAGGACCTTTTTTATAAATCAATTTATGTCCTATAATTAAGGACCTTTTTTGTAAATCACTCTATTAATTTGTAAATATTCTTTCCTAAAATGACAAGGTAAAGTAGATTATCATGCATAAAAACTAAACCTCAGACTCTTACAGGAAGCCTAAAAAATGTTACAAGAAACACCATACCTCATATTTAAGATAACCTTCCAGTACATCTAAAAGTAGAGGACCGCTTTCCGGACTCCTATTGGAATCATAACCATTTTTGCTGGCAAAATCTCTCAACTCCGATTTCCAAAAGTCTTTTTGCTGAAAAACGAGAGTAGAAGAAAGTCAATTTGACATGTGGAAGCCCCACACCAGAAAATTGGTGAATAATAAAATCAATGGACACAGCAAGTACCAAATTAGACTCAGGTAAGTAAACTTTAAGGGTATGACTTAGTTGAGCCCAGTCCAAGTATTCACAAACAAGTGCAGTTAGTAGCCTTCCTGCAAGAATTGGAAGAGAACGATAACCATATAAAGATCTAGAACATTTACGTGGCATTACATAGGTGGATGACCTTTACAGCATTAGACAGCAGAAAAATACAGTTATTGGGGAAAATTTCACCCACTCTTACTCGAAATCACCATTTCTATTAATTCAAGGGAAAAAATAAGTAACGTGAAAAACTGATATTATCAACATCCAGGCCACTGTAACAAAAAAATAAAATGGAAAAATGATGAAAAAAGGTGTTGGTTTAGAATTGGTTAGGAAAGGATTTACAAAGGGCTGATGCATTTAGCATAATGTCAAAGTATATACTCTTCAAGAGGTTAAAGAAGCAGACAGTAGCAACTGTTTCCAAAAAAAAACAACTGAAAGTAGTTGAATGTTAGCGAATAAATAGGAAACACTTTGAAATCATCATAATTCTAAGAGTAACAATTTCCAATCCCCCTGTCAACTAGAGTGCTTGCAATACAAGCAAACATCATATCTACCTTTAAAGAAAAAAGAATCCACAATCTACTTCAGCCACTATAATGGATACATTTAAACAAACTGAAAAGTGCATCAAAACCCTACAGAGATATGAAACAGCTTCAAAAGACGCAACATATGGTACTTAACTCCTAAATGTTGCCAATACAAAATTCGAACCTGATGGTGAGGCATGTAATTGCTTAGCACGATCATTGCAGCTACCGAGCAATGCAGGGTTAAAACCCTCTTCATTTTCAAGTGCACGATCTTCGTCTTCAATAGCCTCAAATACACTTGCCCTTAGTTCAGCCTGTCCAAAAGTAACCATCGGTCGATGACAAAGCGACCTTTTTTCATAATCTAGAAAATGTAAATACAATAAAAATTGTGTAAAAATATATAAAACTAGCAAAAGATAAGCATGTATAACAAGAACGGTTCATGTTTACATGGCTCGTGGCAACACAAAACCACCCTACTTTATAGGAGAAGCAGTCAACAGTAACATACTTCTATTATTTCTCCATTCATTCCGTCTTACTGCATTCCCTCCATTTTTTGTCATTTTCCACTTATCCCCTTACAACCCCAATCCATTTATAAATTAGGGAAAGACTTTATAAGAAAGAAAAACAACTCTACAGGTTATCCACGTAGGATACTGCGGAAGACAAACATGTGTGGAAAACATTTTCAACATAAAAAAGGAAGAGCAAGAGGATTATCTATCAGGTTCTATCCTAAACAGAGACTGTGGTCAACAACTGAATCTAAGGGCAGCCAAGCAAGAATGTGAAATTTCACGGTGCCTTTAGACACCCTTAATCTCCCTAATTAATTTGCAATCTAGCATAAAGGAATCAAATATCACACATGCCACAAGGAATCTGGAATCTCTTCAGTAAGAAAAACTAGACAAACAATGAATTCAACAGAAGCAGAAAGTCCTCCAAATGAGCAATCAGCAAGTTATGTAGCAGACCAACAAACCCAAACCAAGAGCCTCCAACAGTACACTCTTGATCCATGGGTTAAGTGCCAAAAGCCTAGGAAAGCACTGTGACCAAATCTAGTACCAATGTCCACATAAAGGGAAGGCGTTTCTGAACTTGAAGGCACAGGTTGTAGTTTAAACAAGTACCGTAGTCACCATTAACCCATTTCCAATGGAACAAACATTCCAGTATCCCAGCCTAGGGTCTAATCGGAGTTTAGACAATTGAACTCCAAAAATCTTCTCAGCTCTCCATCAATCTGCATACACATTTTGTCATCAACAAGCATCCAAGGTCCTTAACTGGAAGATCCACAGTGACCCTCTGTGAATAGCATAAGAACCATCCCACGATACAAAAGCCAATCAAGAGCTCCCTGTAGCTGGTCCTTCCCTACAACACCCCTATTAATGGTCATTAAAGTTTTCGACTTCTTAAGATGAAAACTGGCATAAAAGAGATTCCATCATCACCCTCCTTTAATTCATTTATACTTCTTATTCTAGTTCTGGTCACAACATTTGTAATCCGGCTTGCTTTGGAGGTAAAATGAAGCGGATGCAGTAATCGTTCTTTTTCTTTTCACAAAAAAAAAAAACCTTTATTCTTCTTTTTTTCATTTTTGTGCTTCCTTTTTTTGGGAACAAATCAAAAAGGATTTCATGAAATTAATTCGGCAGGATCAAGGGCTCAAACCATGGATAGGCCATCACTAAGACATGAAAAGAAGTCTAGGAAAGTTTTATACCAAAAAAAAATCTTCTAAATCTTCCCAAAGCTGTAACAACTAATTAGGAATATATGAAGCTTCTGGATACATCTAAGCTTCTAAATATTGGCAACACTTCAAAAATTTTGAAGATTTAGGACTATTGTGTGATCCTCCAAACTTCTGGCCTCCTTTAAAGAAAGAAAAGGTAATCAAAAATGCAAAAAAGTATAAATTATCTAACTCCTCCCTTCTCCCCCGGGTAGGCAATCCTGAGAAAACCCTACATTGTTGCCAGTGTCATCACAGAGACCAAAGATCAACTGCCACCAACTTTCAAATCACTGCATCATTGGCACATTACCTTGCCAATATTTCCATCTCACCAAACTTGCCAAACTCGATTAGATAGCACACACCATCTGTAGAGGTTTCCAAAACTTCCTAATCTTGACTGAATGTGATAACTAAAGGTTTGGAGGGGAAGAAGAATTGCATAAAAGAAGTTGATCACGTCATGTGGAGAAATGTACTGTCAGATAATATAGCTATTTATTTATAAATGAATCCCCTGGTGGCGAGACACAATAGGTTGGCAGTCTAATCCATCAGGTTCAGTCACACTGTACTTAAAATTCATAAGCATCGCAACAGTTATTCAAGTCCTAAAGGCAATCACGAGGTGCAGTTAACCATGCAAGGAGACAATTGTGTACCATCTAATGTAGCTTTCACAGTCAGCATGCTTTTTTTCTCTTTTATTTTGCAGGAAATTTACACTCTGCATGCTGGACACCTCTAGCGACCATGGAGAACCCAGCTCCAAATCTTCAATCAATGGTGACTACTTTGTAATGACTGCATGACTATCACACAGCCACAACTCTAAGGCTGCCACATGAGCATGACTGAAATCTGATTACATCCTTACACCACCATGAGGAAGAACCACAAGCCACAAGGTATAAAAAGTTCCATCCTGCATACATAGTCAAGAAGAATCCAACATGTGGATGACTGTCAAAAAAACTATATTGCTCGTTGACACCAGAAGAAAGCTGGCTCAGCTTCAAGACGTCCCCCACAGCACCAGCACCACCACCACCTAGCACATGCACACACAAGTAACAACATAGAATGGGATGACTTTAACATAGAACTAGATTTGTCCTCTTAAGTCTAGAAGTCAGAATTTTAGGTTGGTGTTTGGTAAGGGGAATGTGTTTGTGAAATAAGTAGAGAAATAGGAAAGAAGTACAATAAAATGAGAAATAAGTAGGTTTTGATATTTAGGTGTTTAGGCGGATTAAACTAATTCTACAAAAGAGGTGAAATAAGTTTATGCAAGGTTAACTTCTCTTAACCCGATGCAAATGGGAGACACGTTAAGTGGTGAACAAAAGCAAGTTAACTCACTTAACCCGTTGTTAGGGTTATGTGTCCCGAACGAATCAACCTAAGCCAAATCACTCAATTAGCGATTCAGATCTATGTGTCAGATGATGTGAACACACTAATACGATTAGATGGATCCCTCAATACATCAGGGATAATGTATTGTGACATATTGGATATACCAATAACAAGTATCAAAGAATCGAAACAATTTAGATTGAGAATTTGAATAAGACATCAAGAACCATCATGATATCTACCTGTTGTCTCTAGTCAGAGAAGAGTAGCAATTTACTATAGACACTATTACCTAACTAATGCCCTTGATGTACATCCTCTACATAAGAATAGAGTTTTGAGACTGCCATGCAAGTTAAGTCAAGGAATTGACTCAACAAGATAGAGATGCAGAAATCCTCTTATCATTATCATGAAGAAGACAATATCCTTTGGCCTAAAATAGATGTGTCTCTATTCACGAGCACATGTATTTGGTAGAACAATAGTAAACACGCCCACCTTAGTGCCAATACTGGAAAGCTGATACATGCGGGTAGGAACATGAGACACATGATCTATCGAAGGGATCACATAGATCAGCTGTCATAAGCATACCCAGCAGATCAGAAGACTTGATCTCGATCTACATATATTTTTTGAAAAGTCAAAGGGCAGTGCGGTTATCCAGATAATAACCACCCACATTCATTCCATATCAAAAAATCGGTCTACATCACAAATTACAAAACAGATCCCCAAAACACCACTTAGGAAGAAATGGACGAAACAAAATTTTCAACATAGGATCTCTCTCACCTAAAAAGCACCCCATTTTTCCCCAGCCAAACCCCCCACAACACCGCCAGAACCTTGGCCCTATCCTTCTTGGATCTAAAAATGATCTCTCCATCGTGGGCATTTCCTCTGTGGAAAGAGGACCAAAAGCTAATCGTGCCTCGATAGGCGATCCAGGCGATCCCCATCCTCTACTAAATCTGCACCACGAACAGACACTGGAAAAGGAGATGTTGGATGTCTTCATCCACTCCTTCACAGAGGACGTCTCAAATAATCCATTTGGGCCCACTTCGCTCTCCACCGCTTCATCATAATTCTCCCCCTCCTCACCAACCAGGTGAAGGAATTCACCTTCAACGGGCACTCCGCCATCCAAAGCAGCCTACATTCTCTCAAGAAGTCGATGTCCGAGCTGGCTGAGTCGTTTCCCAATCCGCAGTAGACATTCACCACAGAGAACCCTCCTTTCCCAGAAATATGTGTCACCTCCCACCTTCGACGCCCAACCCTCCAGTTCCTGCAACAATCGTTGGAGCTCCTCGCACCTCTGGTCGAAGAGGCCCCCCTGAAAGGTCGAGCACCACACTCCGTCCCAACAACTCCCCACCATGGCCAGCGGGTCCACAACTCCCCCAAAGAGGTAGGGAAACCTATCACTAAGAGTAGATCTGATCCCCCAGCAGTCATCCTGCCAGAACCAAAAAGTGTCCCCCTCCCCCAGGGTAGGAGAAAAGAAAAACCACACCTTTACTGCCACCGCCGCCAAACCTCTGAGGAAGTGGGAGGCTCCAGGAGGGGGGGACTCCAAAGGTCCCCATGAAAGGAAGGGGTCGTAGCAGCGTCGCATAATGTCTCCAAAGAGCCCATGTTCCTGTCCCACCAACCTAGCAATCCACTTTGTAAGGAAGCTCATGTTCACCTTGTCCACATCCCTAACCCCCAGACCCCCTTCCTGTACCAACCTACAGACCTCCTCCTAGGCCACCAGCCTTGCCCCCTTTCCTACCAACCTCGCATTAAACCAGAAGAAATCCCTCATCAGCCCGGAGATCTTCTCAATTTGGCACGATATCCTGAACACTAATAGGAAGTATGCTGGTATGGATGCCAGAACTGCCTTCACCAGGGTCAACCTCCCTCCTCTAAACAAAAGTTTAGAAGACCAACCTGCTAACCTCCTTTCCATCCTCTCCAGCAGAGGGATCCAATCTTGCATCCTGAGGCGACAATCTTGCAAGGGGAGTCCTAGATACACCAGCGGCAACGAGCCCATATCTGTTCCCAACGCACCACCAACCGTCATCACCTCTTCGGCTAATAAAGTCATCGAGACAAAGGTCGATTTCTGATAATTGATCTACAACAAAAAGCTCCAGAAGGATTCTCATCCTCCTAGCCTCTAGACCAACTCCCTCAACCAAAAATAAGGTATCATCTGCATACTATAGAACCGCAGTCTCCCTATCCTGACCAGCTAGAAAGCCCCTAATTAGACCCCTATCACAGGCCCTATGTGCTGCCCTCGCCAGGGCATCCGTCGAAAGCACAAATAGCATAGGTGCAAGAGGGCAACCCTGTCTGACTCCCCTCCCAGCTGCACCCAACATCCCGCTGGGTTCTCATCGATCAAGACTGAGAAGGATGTTGTCGTCACACACCTCTTCATCCAATCAATCCAAGTCGTGGGAAAGCCCCTCCTCACTGAGGAAGCCTACAAAAAACCCTACTGCACCGAATCATACACCTTGCTGAAGTCAACCTTTCACAGAAAAGCTTACTTCTTCTCCCTCCTCCAAGTAGCCAGAGCCTCTATAGCAACGACAAAACCATCTAGAATTCCTCTTCCCGGAACGAAGGTCGTCTGAACGGGGTAAATCAAGTCTCCAAGGAGGTCCCTGAGTCTGTTGGCCAAGACTTTGGTAACAATAAAGTACACGACATTCGACAACACAATCAGTCTAAAGTCTTGAATTACTTCCACACCTTTTTAGGCAACAAGAACATGTATATCTGTTCAGCTTGTCGAAACCTTTGTTCTCGGCCACAAACTCCTCCATCAACTACATCACCTCCACCCCTACCAGGGGCCAGAACTCCCTGAAGAAGAAAATAGGGAAACCATCTGGGCCAAGGCACCCCTTTGCATTGAGGCCCTACTGCCTGATTCGTCGTGATACAGTGCACATCCTCCCCCTCCATCTCTAGCATCCCCTAATGCGCCTCCCTGTGAATTCTCTAAAGTAATCTGTCGTAGCCTGTCCAACCTCCTCCCTAACGAAGAGGGTCTCCCCGTGTATCAGCATCTTCTCGATCCAATTTCTCCTCCTCCTGGCAAAGGCCACTTAGTGGAAGAACCTGCTATTGGAATCACCTTCAGCCATTTTTGTCTAAATCTCGTTTTCCACCCCACCTATGCTTTCCTATCGGCGGGCCTCTCCAAGCATCCCATGGTAGCGGTGATCAAGCCGAAGATTAGGGCCTCGAAGATCTCGCTCTGCATATATTGAAAAGTACGAAATTCCATGTATGGTCACATAGGTCCTGATCAGGCCTATACATGAACGAGAAAAAGGCAAACCTTTGGAAAATGATCTGATCTTTATTCTCGTCTCAATGATACAAAGAAAAGGTGAAAAGTATGTAACCCATGATAGGATGAATAGTGAATCTAGGATTTAATCCTATGAGTTCATGTCTTCTAGGTTAAATAATTCATGGATATTTGAAATATCTATAAATGATTTACGAGTATTTGAAATATCTATAAATGATTTACAAGTATTTGAAATATCTGAGGGAGGTGTAGTGTATAATTACACTAATCATGAACACTTAATTATTGGCATGATGAAACCAATAATCATTTTGGTGAGTTCCTATTTGATTGGATTGATCGATGTGATTTGAGGTGTTAAATCATACTCAATTTAGTGATTAATTGCACCTAATTTAAGTAAATACAAAATCCAAGGATTCAATTGCAATAAATTAATATTTTGATACAAGATCAAAATCACATAAGTTGTTATAGGCCAATCTTATAAAACTTAAATAAGATTAGAACTCAACTCTTGAATGAAGATCTAAGGGTTACCATCATATTAGGTTTAAATTTGAAACCCTATAAATCTCCCTAAATCTACTTGGTAGCCCTAATTGAGTCTAAGTTGTGTGCAGCCACCATCCATGAGAGAGAGATGAAGAGTTCTAGCCATCTTCTTTTGTTCTTCTTCCTGATCTCGTGGAGGAGATGGCCAACATAGGCATCAAGCGCCCCCTTATCCTCTTGCAAAATAAGAGAGTCGTCCAATAACCTTACCATTCGACGCCCTCCTCTTGCTTCCAACACAAGGGCAACAACCAGAAGGTGTTGTGGACATCCAGCTTGTGATGGAATTAGGAAATTAATCCCCAGAAGTCGTGACTTGTTACTAGTCCTTTCCTCCTTGTGTTGGTCGTCAACCAAGATCAAGTTTTAGTCAGCTCGCTACTGCTTAGCAGAAAGGATTTGATCCTCTAAGCCAAGTTCTTGATGGTTTCAAGGCAAGAATCACCTCCCGATTCGCAAAAGGGTTCGCAAAGTGCGAAACGTTCATGCCGCACACAACGAATCAAGTTTTCTCAGCACAAATGATCTCATCCACCTACCAAGAAGAAGTGAGTCCCTGTAGGTGGAACATAAGAGGCACAACATGTGGAGAGTTGTAGTATGCCACCCACAAACATAATCTCTTACTCGTATGGGTTCCAAAATGGAGAGATACTAGATCTCCCCCATGTGGTTCCAGTCACATAGGTTGTTTATGTTTCACGATTTCCATTATTCAGGTTTTCGCACATCATCCCAAGGATGAGATTCAATGAGAATTGGAAGTACATTTTCACGCTTCCGCAATGCCACGAGAACCGAGGATCGAATTATTCAAGTCCCCACGCCCCTTCAATTGGCGAGTAGGTTTGAGATCGTTTCCCTCGATTATCTCTATGTTCTACTCAGAACCTTTTAGTTATTTTATATTTTTGTCTAGTTATCACATGTAATTTACCTAACACTTCTCTCTATATAAAGAGGTGTAGGATTTTCTATTGGAATAAGATTGTTCATTCTGTCCCACTTGATATCAGAGCGGCGATCCTAGATCAGCACTCGGGTATCTCACCAAAACAAGCTGCCCACCTCCTCCACCTAAACCCCAACACCTTCTCTGCGTCGCTCATCGCCTCTCACCCTCACCGGTGGCCACACAACTAGCACGGGGACCACACACGACAATAGGCAACGGCACAAGAGGCCCCCGTGCTACCTGCGGCAGCACTGTAGGGGCTCTCTGCTCCTACGACAACGCTGCAAGCCCACTAGGGCATCGGGCGACGGCAGCACTGAAGCTGGGGCAACTACCTTGATTGGCAAAGGCGACGAATCAACCACCGCTAGGCAGTAAAGCCGTCGGTGGGACTTGTTGGCCCTGCACAACGAGGAGAAGGGGAGTAGCCCTCTTTTGGGGGTCACTAGGGGTGCCTCTGGACCCTAGTATACTCTTTCCAACTATTTAGAGGGATACTCTGCGTGTCCAACATGATTTCCAAGAAGGAGATGACTTGGATTTCATGTTAGATCACTCTTTTGTGTGATCTACAGGATTTTGCATATCTGAAAATTGGATTTCAGATCTGACTGTGGCGACTTCCTAGTGCTTGGAGCATCACGACTTCCTCTTCATCTTCTGAGGTGACATCGAAGACTAGTCAGGAGAGCAGAAGCTACAAAAATCCGTTCTTTATCCCGATTGTGAAGTTGGATGACAACATCTATGCTCGTTGGTCTCAAACTTTCCTGATGGTCGTTGAGGGTCACAACAAGGAGCGTCTACTACTGGAGCTAGAGCCTCAAGATAAGACTGAGAAGTATACCTCGTCGAAGAACAATGCTTTGGTAAGGGCTTAGATCATGAATGCCGTATCACCACAAATTGGAGACTACACCATATATTACAAGACTACTAAGGAGATATGGGATACGCTTCATGACACGTACTCTCATAAGAAGAATTCTAACAAAGTCTACCAGATCTACAATCAGATGTTCTCTCTCAAATAGGAGGGACAGTCCTTGATGCAATACTATGCTATGCTGAAAGGACTTCTGGAGAAATATAATGCATGAATACTAGTGTGCACATGTGGTACTCATCTGAAGTACCGCAAGGAGACAGCAATGCTTCACTTTCTTTCTGGGTTAGGCCCAAAATATGATCCTGCACGCTCTCAAATTTTGACATTATCAAAGTTTTCGTCTCTTGATGAGACTTATAACAGACTGAACCGGATTACCATGGTTGCTCCTACTCCTGAGGTCACCGGTCAAACCTCTGCACTGGCTGTTAGTGGACGTCGAGGCACGAGAGGTTCATCCTCAACCCGTGGGTGGACAAACAAGCAAACCACATCCCACATGCACATTATGTGGTAGGATTGGTCACATGGAGGCCTCGTGCTGATCTAAGCATAAGAGACCCCCCGTTGCCAATCAAGTTGCTACTACATCTGAGATAGAGTATGCAGTGTCACATGTTGAGTATGATGTTGTTCAGAGGCTTACTCAGATCACTTAGGAGACTTTGTCATCCTCTTTATATACTACTGCCATCGCCTCCTCGAGTATAGGATATGTTTTTGTTGTTTCTAATAAGTCCACTTAGCTGGTAGATTCAGGTGCATCGCAGCACTTGAGTGGTGATCACACTGGCTTCCAGCAACTTCAATCTATACGTCCTGGTAAGACAGTTCAGGTACCCGATGGAAGGTATGCCAAAGTTGATGGTCTAGGGGATGTGCCAGTCACCTCCAATATGAAATTGCCTAATGTTTTGTTTGTCCTCAATTTTCCAATGAACTTATCTATTAACATAATAACAAAGGAGCTCAATTGCAGAGTGATTTTTTATGACGTTGGTTGTGTTTCAGGACAAATTCACAGGGTAGATGATTGGTGGCGGACATGAAGAGGGTATGTATCGCCTGTCTTAGACGCCAGTTGTTGCACAGTGCCAGGGGGATGTTTATTTCGCTACAGGGAGTGCCTTACAGTGACACAATCGCCTTGGTCATCCATTGCTAGATAGACTTTGCCACATCATTCCTCACCTTTCGCCAACCACTAATATCCACTGTGATGCATGCCAAATGGGAAAGCACCACAAATCTACATATTCGATCAGTTCTACTATTTCAGAGTCAATTTGTTATTTATTGCATTTAGATGTATGGAACCCTAGTCAAATCCCAGATCGACTGGGACATAGGCACTACTTAGTAATAGTGGATGATTGTTCCAAATTATCTTGATTATTTTTGTTAAAGAATAAATCAGATATTGGGTCTGTAATTAAGAATTTCATTATTGAAATAAAAAATCAGTTTATTTCTACTGTTAAAGTTGTGTATACTAATAATGCACTTGAGTTATGTACAATGCTATTAATGCGAAAGGCGATAGCAAGACGACACTACTCAAAATCACCCGAGGCGAGAGGCGACAAAAAGGCGACAGCCTGAGTGAATTGAGGTGATCGTCTTTTGTTAGCATATATATGTCTTATTAACTCAATTTAATAGCATTAAGTTTATAGAAACATGTCTAATAATAATGTTGGAGACTTTAAGTAGAAGAAAAGGATAACAATTGTATTGCCAAAAACTGTTTCACATAATTTCAAATGGTAAAAAAAGAAATGCTTCTACACAATTAAGGTAAAAAAATATAAAAACCAAAATTATCATTGAAGTGAACAATTGTCAATTCTCAAATAATAAAACACATTAGTAATCAAAATCATCTTCAAGATTCAATTCGTCATCGTCATCGTCACTGTCACCGTCACCAGCAACTTCTTCAATCTCCTCTTCCTCTTCCTCTTCCTCATCACTGTCCACATACTCTTCCTCTTCTTCAATAACTATTGGAGCTTTTCCTTTTCCCTTAGCCTTCTTAGGACCATTTCACTTATATATATATATATATATAGTATGTTATATACATACTTATATATACTAAGGAGGCATACATATACATCCAATATAACATACATATATATAACAACATACTTATGTATATACTTATGGATATACTTATACATTACTTATGTCTTACTTATACATACACATATTATATATAATATTACATACATATGCATTTCTTATGTTATATATATATTTATATAACATATATATATATATATATATATATATATAGTTTACTGTTTACCATTTAACATATATATATATATATATATATATATAAAATAGAAATGAAAAGAGTTCATTTCATTTCGAGGAGAAGAAACGAAGCCGGAAGCCCTGACATGAAGAAGCGGTGGTAGTGTGGTCGAACTTGAAGAAGCTCAAGCTGAGGAGATACCTGGGCGATTGAGGTCGAGGAGGCGTCGCAGATGGTAACCGGTGACGCTCAAGCGACGATGGTGGTCGACGAAGCTCAACTACTCAAGCTACTCCATCGCGAAGGTGATAATGGCATGAGGCGGTGAGGGTTGCCGTGGAGATGAGAAAGCTCTCCACAGAGGCATCTAGGGTTCGGACGATGAGGCGGCAAGGCGAGGAGGCGCCGCCTGAGGCGAGGAAGCGCGTCGCCTATTCGAAGGGCCTCACCTGGGTCCTCGAGGCGATGACCTCCTGATTCGCCTCGCCTCGTCACCTGAGGCGACCACCTCAACAGCGCTGATTCTGTACAACATGTCTGAGAGCATTCTATAGGTCTCATGGAGTGATTCATCAAACCAAATGCCCCCATACATCTCAACAAAATGGGGTAGCAAAGAGAAAACATAGGCATATCTTGGATGTGACCCGGACTCTTTTGATATATCATAATGTTCCATCACAATATTGGGGAGATGCAGTGCTTATTGCATGTTATTTGATTAACAGAATGCCTAGTTCTGTTCTATCTGAGCAGGTACCATGGCAGATATTGTATCCAAACCCATAGTTATTTCAGTTGCCCCCTCGGACTTTTGTTTGTGTAGCCTTTGTGTACATCATCACGCCAAGTAGAGATAAACTTGCACTCAGGATGGTTAAGTGTACAGTTCTAGCGTATAGTCACACCCAAAAAGGTTACAAATGCTATGACCCTCTGCAAAAGAGGCACTTTGTTAGTGTTGATGTTACATTTCATGAGGCTATTCCATACTTTTCAGTCACCAGCAGACAGTTGAGGATTGAGGCAGAGAGGGCCCCTATGCCTATTCATTCCATTCAATTTGGAGACTTTCCTGCTACTTAGATTGTATCACTAGGTACTACAGACACTAGTATGGGCCAATTTAGAGATCCTCCATTGGTCTTTAGCAAGCCAGTTACAAATAGACAGCATACCCCCCTCTTCAACACCAGCATCCTCCTCACAGCAGGTATGTGTTGACACTACTGACCAGTGTGTCTCCGATAATGATTCTACAAGTGTGATATCAGTTATCTCTAAGTCTCCTCCTGGTAATGATGAAGCATCACCATCTGAACCACCTGTCCAGTCTGATGATATGGATCTTCCAATTGCTATCCCGAAGGCCCCCAGGAGTTGTGCATACTACCAGGTGGCTGGCGCAGTTTCGTTTGATTGTCTGAGTCATTCATTTGCCTTGTTCACAGATACCCTCACCTCTACATAAATACCAACTACTTACCAGCAGGCTATGCTCAATTCGAAATGGCATCAAGCCATGGAGGAGATGACCACACTTCAGTCTCGAAAGATATAAGAGCTTACTTCGTTACCACTTAGTGCACGCACAATTAGCTGTCATTAAGTCTTTGTCGTGAAGTACAACCCAAACAATTCAATTTCTCAATACAAGGCTCGACTTGTGGCAAAGGGATTCACCTAAACTTATGGGATGTATTTCTTTGACACTTTCTCCCCTATTCCTAGGCTTCCTATTATGCAGATTCTCATTTCTGTTGTTGCCCACTTTGATTGGCCTTTATATCAGCTGTATGTCAATAATGCATTCTTGTATGATGATCTACAAGAAGAGGTATATGTGCAGCAACACCCGGGATTTGAAATTCAGGGGGAGTGTGTGTACAAGCAAAAGAAGGCAATATATAGCCTCAAGCAGAGTCCAAGGACCTGGTTTCAGAAGCTATCTAAGGTTGTTGAAGATAGGACTCATTCAATTTACTTCTGATCATTCCCTGTTTGTGAGAAAGACGGACAAGGGAATTGTAACTCTTCTGGTCTATGTAGATGACCTAATTATCACCAATGATGACGCAGCTAAGATAGTTAAGGTCAAGTAGAGGCCAGCAGAGAAATTTGTTATGAAGGATTTAGGTTCCTTAAGATACTTCCTGGGTATGGAGGTGGTAAGAGGAAAGAACGATATTGTTCTTAGCCAGAGGAAATACGCTCTTGATCTACTGCAGGAGACTTGGATGTTGGAATCTAAGTCAGCCAACATGCCCATAGATTCAAAGTTTTTTTTTTTTAGAGAACCCATGGATCCAAAGATGCACCTTATGATTCTGAGTCCCAGACTGTGGAGAGCAAAGGCTGCAGACAACTGATTGGGAAACTACTTTACCTTACTATTACACATCTATTAGTCAGGTTATGGACAGGCCGACCAAGCAGCACTGGGATGCTGCTATGCAGGTGCTCAAGTACCTGAAACGAGCACCTAGACATGGGCTACTATTCAGGAAAGGTAGATCTATGACTGTAGTGGGTTACTCTGATGCGGATTATACAGGTTGTCTTTCTGATAGGAAATCTACAACTGGATTTTACACCTATGTGACTGGTAATCTTGTTACTTAGAAAAGCAAAAAGCAGAGTGTCGTCTCGCTCAAGTGCAGAATCAAAGTACAGAGTAATGGCACAACTAGCAGCTGAGCTTGTATGGATCAGGTTTGTTTTACTTGACTTGCATGTCTAGATTGAGGAGCCCATAGAGAGGAAGTGTGACAATAAAGCAGCTACTTCTATAAAAAATAATTCCATGTTTCATGAATGCACGAAATATATAGAGATTGATTGTCATCATACTAGATATCTAATACAGAGGAGACTTCTCTTCACCACTTTTATTGCTTCAAAGAACCAGACAGCTGACATGTTCACCAAGCCTTTTGCCAGATTTGCGTTCAAGGCTTGTTCTAAAAAGCTAAGCATGATAAGCATCTATGTTCCAGCTTAAGAGGAGTGTTGAGCACTCTAGTTACCTTTATGTTCTTTTGAGGACCTTTTAGTTACTTTATATGTTTGTCTACTTATCTCATGCAATTTACCCAACCCATCTTTCTATATAAAGAGACGTAGGACTTTCTACTGGAATAAGATTATTCATTCTGTCCTACTATACCAATACTAGAAAGTTGGTACATGTAGGAAGGGGTAGGAAACACATGATCTCTCAAAGATATCACACACATTAGTTGTCGTAGGTGTACACAGCAGATTGGAAGACTAAAGTGCACTCAACGTATATTAGGAAATACAAAATTTCATGGATGATCGTACGGGTCCTCATTAAACCTATACATTAAAGAAAAGAAGATAGACATTTGGAAAATACTATGATCTTCATTCTCATTCCAATAAATACAAGGAGAATGTTAAAAATATGTAACTCATGATAGGATGGACAATGAATATGAGATTTAATCCTAAGGTTACATGTGTCTTCCAATATGAATGATTTACAAATATTTGAAATACTTGCGGGAGGTGTAATGCCATAATTTCACTAATCCTGAACACTTAATTATTGACGTGATAAAACCAATATGATTGATTGCACATAATTTGATTAGGTACAAAATCCAAAGGTTTGATTGCAATTAAGTAATGTTTTGATACTAATCAAAATATTTCATAAGTTATTATAGGTCAATCCTATAAAATTCAAATAGGATTAAAAGTCAACCCTTGAATAGGGATCCAAAGGTTGCCATCATATTAGGTTTGAATTTGAAACCCTATAAATATCTCACTAAACCTACTTGGAAGCCCTAATTAACTCTAAGTAGTGCGCACCCACCATCCATGAGAGAGAACAAGAGTCGTAGCAATCTTCTTCTGTTCTTCTTCCTGATCTCGTGGAGAAGGAAGGACACAACTGACAGAGGCATCAAGCGCCCCCTTCTCCTCTTATAGAAGAAGAGAGCCATCTAATAACCTTACCAATCGACGCCATCCTCCTATTTCTAGCATAATGGCAATAACCATAAGGTGTCATGGGCATCCAACTTGTGCTGGAATTGGGAAATTAATTCCTGGAGGCCGTGGCTTCTTCTTGATCCTTTCCTCCTTGTGTTGGGTGTCAATTAGGATCAAGTATTGGTCAGTTGGCTGGTGCTTGGCTGAGAGGATTTGATCCTCTAAGCCAAATTCTTAGTGGTTTCAAGGCAAGGGTCGCCTCCCGATTTGCGAAGGGGTTCTCCAGGTGCGAAAAGTTCACCCCCTTCGCGTCGCACACAAAGAATCAAGTTTTCTCAATACGAAGAGTCTCACCTACCTGCTGAGAAAAAGGGAGTCCCTATAGGTGGAACTTATTATAAGAGGCACAACACGTAAGGGTGTTGTGCACCCCACCCACATGTATAATCTCTTATTCATATGGATACTAGAACAAGGAGATACTAGAACTCCCCATAAGGTCCTGGTTACATAGACTGTTGTTTATGTTTCTCGATTTCCGTTATTCGAGTTTCTGAGCAACAACCAAAGTATGTGATTCCACCCAAATATGTCATTCGATGAGAGTTTTAAACACCTCTATTTCCATACTTCCGCAATGTCACAGGAATCAATGATCGAATTATTCGTGTCCCCACTCTCCCTTGATTGTCGAGTAGGTATGGGATCATTTTCCAACACCCGCTATGACAACAACTAAGCCTCTTCACATTAAGTGAGGTAAGCTAACCTAAGGAGTTTTTTTTTTAGAAAAAAGGGAAGCTAAGGAGTATTTTATTCTCATGTTTTCTGTCAGAAATTAGACTTCCATTTCTAGCTACAAATAATATTCGTCTTCTTCGTTTCCAAAAATATAAAACTCCAAAGTTAACATAATAAGCGGCCATTTGCATAAATTTTCAGAAGCAAGTTATGTGCATTGCCTACCTGAGACATCTATCCTAATTCAGGAAGTCCTGTCACAAAGCACTCAGTCTTCGTACGTAGCCACCACCAAAGCAACACTCAATACATTTCCTACCCTATGCACAAGCCCACACAAAGGAAAGGAAGTTTCTCCAAATAAATCACATCGCAGATCACACCATGCAACACATTGAAGTCTATATCCAAATTTCTTGAAGGCCAGTCCAGCTAATTGTTCAGACCAGCAGAACAGCAGTCTAACCCAATGCCTTGGCTCCATTTGGGCCTGAACTTGTCATCATCTGGCATGTGTGTGCTCTCAGCCTCAGGCCACCACAGGCAGCATCACATAACCTTTGCCAGTATATCAGCGCTTACTTAGCTGCACCATTATCCACTGGGCTTATTGCCACCAAAACCAACAATCCTCATGCTATTGGATTTACATTCAAAGTGAGACAACCACTAAAAACCTCCCATGAAAAGGCCAAGTCATCGAAACAGCTCTTTCGAGAGGAGAATAACACCTCCATGCCTATGCCCCGACACCTCTCTCAATAGCTCCATGGAGGGCGATAGTCAAGGGCACAAGACAAATCAGCATAGAACTTTACCAGGTGGGGGAGAGCATTATGCAAGTGAAACCCACCATTCACTTCAACAAGGACATGCCGAAGGACGCCCCCAAAACCCTAGTCCAATTCAAACAAACAACCACCGCGATGCCAGGATTAAACGTCCACATTGCACAGATTCCATATATTACATAAAGAACCCCCCCCGCCCCCTCCCCTTCTCGCTAGAGCAGATCCACGGCCATGATCACCACCACCAAAGAAGAAGATCAGACGGGCTCATAAAGAAATGCCGTGTCCAGAAGTGGGGGATTGGAAGGAAACAAAAACAGGGATAAGGTGGAAGCAGGTAACGATCGGGGAGCTTCGATCCACGCTGCGTTGTGTTGGAGTAGAAGAAACCCTAATTCGAGGAGAAAGGAAAGGGGTGGAGGAGAGGAATACCAACCCTAATCTTGGCGAGGACGCCCTTCTTCTCGAGGGTGCGGGTGACTAGGGTTTTTAGGTCCATCATCTCTCTCGTGTAGTCGTCCATTGCCTACTCTTCTGCCCCCCTCCTTCGCCTTCGCCCCCCTATCTCTCACTCTCTTCCTCTGCTGACGTTTGGGCTGTGACGAGGAGAGGGAAGGGGGAGAAGAAGAGGTCTGAGGTCGCTCTTTCTCCCTCTCACCCTTTTTCTCTCGCTCTCTACGGGGAGGAGGGAGTCATCCCTGAAAGAGAGGGCTCCACACACCGTGGGAATGTCGATATGGTATTCCAGAGGGAGATCCGAGTCGAGCCCTAGGGTAATTAAGGAATTAATCTTCTTAATTATCACAGTTAAGATTTTTTTTTGTTAATAACAGTGGCAAATACATAATTTTGTAATGTGGTGTATTTGAAAATCATCGTTTTCAGTATCGTTGAAGGCACTGCAACCACTTGCGTCAAACTCGTATCTATTACTCACGATTTATTCAAACAAACATCGTGAGTACCCCAGTCGAATTCCTTGACAATCACTTTGAAACTCAAAACCCTCTTCCCTTGCTACAACCCTCACCCTCACCCTCACCTCTCGCGTGAGCCTTCAATCCCTTTCTCCTCCTCGACGTTCCTCTACTACAATGCCTTCGACGACGACCTCAGTGCCACAGCCGACACCCCCTCTCCGATACCATTGCCAAAGCCACTTCTCCAATTGTCGTTGCTTTCTCGTCCGAGATCTCCTCAATCTCCAGCAACTTGCAACTTTGAAGTAAGGTTCAAGTTTGGAGTGTTGGAAACAAAAGAGGAAAACCTAGTAGTGTTGTTGATTTAGGTCTTTTTGTATGGGTTTAAAGTAGTGATGCAAGGAGAAGTGGTTTGAGTGGAGGTTGGGACCGGTGATTCCCCCTCATAATTAATTTTTCATATATGTTTATTTCATAATTATGTTTTCAGTTATATGTTTTCTTTATTTTAGGTTGGATCCGAGACTATTATATTTCATTTCCTGAGTTCTAATGTGGACTTTAATTATATTCAGGTTATTTTAAATTGCATAATTTATCTCCTGTTTATTATTTTTTGGTGGTCATATAATCCGAAATGATAATGGAGTTGACTATAACATGGACCTAGCAAAGAGAATAAGAATGTACGCAAATTGGAACTTTGAGATGTTATTGAATAAGGTGTACACAAGTTTACATATTAATCGTGCGGCACAATGTATTAACATACTTCATCTCTTTCCACATTCATAAGAAAAGAAATATTGTTTAGCACCTCTAGCTAACGATGAAGATGTTAAAACTCTTGATTGGATAAAAACTGCAGGTGGAGAAGACTATCCTAAGCTTTACATTAAGATTGATGAAGGACGTGACAATACGATTGTTTATAATTGTCGGGCATCAAGAGTATCTGAACATGCATCACTTCCCTATACAAGAACTACAAGAACGCATCCTCTACAGGAGTATCTCCCTCCTTTTTGAGAGCCTCAAGAAGCTTGCCAAGAACTAACCTACACCCTACAGGAGCATTGTTCTCCTCCACGAGAACCTCAACAAGTACAGAATCCCATAATAATTTAGAGAATGTTCAAAAGCCTCATAATGATCCTATTGACAATGATGTTGATAATAACATACCTCCAGTGAACCTTGCAACGAGTAGTCAAGGCAGGTTACGACATATTACAAAAGTTGTTGATTTATGCCAACCAACACATGAATCTGATCTAGATGATATGGATAATGAAGATGATATGAATGGGGACAATTGTAGGTTTTCCGGCCCTACCAGGAGGGGGTGACGTAATAATTGCGGAAATAAAATAAACAAACTCACAAAAAGTCAATCACACAAGTACACAAGTATTTTTAGGTGGAAACCCAAACCGGGTGAAAACCACCACCTAACCCTCTCGAGTTAAGATTTTCCGATCAACCAAGTTGATCAAAATCCACTAAACCGAATCACTTTAAACGAGGGTGATTCAACCTCAATACAACCACGCTACTTAAACGAGGGTTGCGTACCTCAACCCCTTCTCTCCACGAGAAGGATTTTGTCTCACGAAGGAGACAGGAATTCGCAAAGCGAATACCCAACCAAATAACAAAGATAAAAGAAACAACAAGTCCTATAGAGCCAACAAAGTAATTATAAACCTAGCTTCTATAGGAATTAGGAAACTCCCCTTTGCAAGGAGTGCGTCGAGTTGATGACGCGGTGTGTGAGCCACGCGACGGCGCAACTTCGCTCTCGTGAATTACGGCGGGAGAGCGGGTGCGCAACAGTTTGTTGCTCTCAAGAGAATGGAACTTGAGCTTGGAGAGCAAGAGCTAGCTAGGACACAAGGAGTGGAACTATGTTGCTTAAGTGTGTCTTGTGTTTCTCTTAGTGTATCTAGGTGTGTGTTTATGTTGCAAAGGTTCCCCTCTATTTATAGAGGCCTTAGAAAGGCTTTGGAAGGCTTAGGAAAGGTTCTACAGCCGTTGGGAACAAAGCCCAAGAGAATCAGCCCGAAATCAGGAACAATCATTGTTCTGACAGGCTTATCAGATGTCTAATTCTGGCATCAGACGTCTGGAAGTTCACTTTAAGACGTCTGATTCTAAGGTCAGACGTCTGATTTTGGGCGGGTCTCTTCCTGACTTGGATCAGATCTAAACAGGGTTCTAGTGCAAGTCCATCAGACGACATATAGGACGTCTGGCACTATGTCTGGACGTCTGGAAACCTACTTTTACTGTGGGAATGGATTTTCCAAACGTTGCAACGGCTAGAAAATCTCTGAGAAGAGATTTTGGGTCAGCCGAGGCAAAACGGTCATTTATCAGACGTCTGGACAGTCCTATGGACGTCTGATAAGGCTCTAACGGTCATATTCTTGAGTGTCTGCTAAGCCAGCCAATGGTCCACTAATTGGACGTCTGGCAAAGTCATCAGACGTCTCTTAAGACGTCTGGTCTAAGGTCTGGACGTCTGATTTCATCAGACAGAACTAACTATGTCCAGCCTAATAGTTATTAGACGTCTGAAACAACAGTCAGACGTCTTAAAATACTTTATCAGACATCTGATTTTGGAATTAGACATCTGGAAATGCTGTTTGAACCCTATATTAGTTTTCTAAGTTCTCTACAGAAAACCTAAGTATCCTAGGGTTGTGCAGGTGTTCCTAGGACTACTGTTAGGGTACTTTGAGGCTCTTTAACATAATTTTCTAAGGAAATAAAGAGCAACAAAAGAAACAAAAAATACAACAAGTACAAAAGAAGGAAATCTATCCTATTCTTCATTTCCTTCCATCTTCAATCCACCGCTCCTCGCGAATCTCTTCTGCTCTCCATCGAGCTCCTCCAATCCATCCTGGATGCGAGCTCGAACTCCGTCTAATCACGTATCCATTTGCGATTGACCTGAAATCTAGGACTCAAAGCGCAAATATTAAATGACACGTGTTTTGTTATCATCAAAACAAATGATCGTGGTGCTCTAGCACCAACAACAATGACAATGAAGAACCTTCCCCCAACAATGTCCAAACTCGTAATAGGAGGGTACGACGATTTCCATCTAATACTCGTAACATGCATAACAATAATGAATTGCCTATTAATGGAGATGTGCTCTTTTATAATGAGCGGGAAGATGAAGGTCGAATATCCAATGGGCGGAATGAATGCTCTCAAATTGGAATGAGTAATGCAAATACCAATTTGGTAAAAGGCAAGACATACAAAACAAAAGAACTAGTTTTTGAAGTGAAGAAATTTCATATCGTCAACCACGTGAACTTTTAAGTTCATGAATCTGATCAATATGTGTGGTTTGTGATTTGCTCACTTGTTTCGGAAGGATGTACGTGGTGGTTGCGTAGTCATTGGAGAGTTTTTTATCAGCAATGGGTGTTGAGCATCTTGCATAGACAATACACATGCGCCCATATTTAAGATAATGAAGATCACCCACAACTTGATTGCAACTTCACGGGCCGCTACTTGCAAAATTATGTGAAAGAGTCACCATTGGTGAAAGTGAATTTCTTGCAAGAGGTCAATCATGAAAAATTTAAGTATAATGTTACTAACAGGAGGGCATGAGATGCGAAGTGAAAGTCAATTAAATTAGTGTATGGTGAGTGGGATAAGTCGTACAAAGATTTGCCATATTTATTTATGGCTATCAAAGATTCCAACCTCGATACTTGTGTGAACATTAACAATATAGGGAACAACTATGGTGTTGTGGTCTTCATAAAAGCATTTTGGGCATATGGGTCATCGATTAAAACATTTAGACATTACTGACTGGTTATTAGTATCAATGGCACTCACTTGTACAACAAATACAAGCATAAGTTATTGATTACTTGTGGCATGGATGTTGATCATCACATTGTACCTCTTGCGTTCACCGTGGTATATAAGGAGTTAACGGAATCATAGTCGTGGTTTTTGCAATGTGTTAAGGATGAGGCTAGTCTAAAAGCTAGCCAAACATGAACTAGTTTGAAGTCTTCCTAAAGGAAAATTTGTAGATGACCTTATATGTGATTCATGTAAATTAGGTGAAATCATGAAATCTAACTTTAAAACCAAAGAAGTTATATATATCCACATCAAGACCACTAGAATTACTTTACTTAGATTTATTTAGACCAACAAAATATGAGAGTCTTAGTGGATGCAAATATTGTCTTGTAATTATAGACAATTTTTCAAGGTTTTCATGGGTCTTCTTCTTGAGATCCAAAGATGGAGTGTTTTCCATCTTTCTATTTTTTGTAGGAAGGTTCACACTGAAGAAGCCTACCAAATCACTTGAATTCGTAGTGATCATGGGGGCGAGTTTGAAAACTCCATGTTTGATGATTTTTGTCAGGAGCATGGTATTTCTCATGAGTTCTCTTTCCTCTAAATACCTCAACAAAGTGGGATAGTTGAGAGAAAGAACCACACTCTTCAAGAGTGTGCTTGAACATTGCTCATAGACTCCGAATTACCAAAGTACTTTTGGGCCAAGGTAATTAACACGGCTTGTTACATGTTAAATTGCATCTTAATTCAATCTGGGTTGCAAAAAATTTACTTTGAACTATAGTATGGGAAAATACCTGATAAACGTTAGTTTATCATCATTCTTATGTCCTAAAACAAACCTAGCTCTTAGGATTTTAACTCCGCAAACAGGTTTATGGGCTGCATTTAGGCATCACTTAGGTTAAGCATGCATTGCATATTTTTTATTATTTTTGAAACATTTATTTGAGTGTTAGGGATGAACAAATAGTCATTTAAGAAGGCAACAAGTAAAGAAAAAGTTCAATTCAGCTAAACCCCAGCTAAATCCAGCTCATCATGGCTGGATACCAGCTCACTTAGGTTAGGGTTAGCTCTCTTAAGCTCCATTCAGTTCATCTTAGCTAGATGGTAGCTCAGGGTAGTTCAATTTAACTCAACCTAGCTCAAGTCAGCTTAGATCTGGCTCAGCTTAGTTGAGTCTAACTCCTCTTAGCTCCAATCAATTCACTGGGAGCTCTAGCTAGCTCAACTAAGGTGACAGGAGTCCACCTCAGCTTAAGTCCAGCTACTTCCAACTCCACTCAACTCAAGTCAACTGAAGATGACCTCAACTAGCTCAGGCCAGCACAAGTCCAGCTCTCGGAGACTCTACTCAGCTCAACTTAGTTGAGCTAAGCTATTTAACCTAAGTTAGCTACTCCAGCTAGCTAGGTTACCTCCGAGAAGATTAGACCCAGCTTACCTCAGCTCATTTCAGCAGAAGCCAGCTTACTTTGGTTTGGCTTAGAAGCTAGCAAAGAACTAGCAAGCTAAGCCAGCTAAGGTAGCAATCACCAGCTATAGTGCAGCTCCAGACAGCTCTTCCTTAGCTCCTCTTCCCTAAACCCTAATTCCTCCTACCGTCTCCACTACTACCCTACTAGCTAAGCTAGCTTAACTTAGGTCCACCTAAGCCCTCCACTCCATGGTCATCCATCCTCCTCCTTAATCCCAATTTAACCTAACCCTAACCCACATATTTGGCACCAAAACACACCTCCTTGCACTCCTTCACCTTGGCGCCAAGAATGGTGCCTCTTCACTCCACCATAACCTCCAAAAGCCACCAATGTTGGTGCCAACTACCCCCTTCTAGAACCTCCTATCTTTTTCACCAAAACACCCCCACATCCTAACCTTACACCTACCCCTACAACCCATCCTAGCCCTCCACCTACACCCCTTCAAGAACCATCCTTAGTTGGCGCCAAAACCATGGCACCCTTCCGTGGTTGGCGCCAACTTAGGTGTCCCTTAGCCACCCATAACTACCCCCATGATACCCCTTTAGGTGGCGCCAAACACCATTCACCTTAGGATCACCTAACCACCTCTTAAAGCCCATCCTAGCCCTACACCTAATCCTACACCAACCACCACTCTCCACTTCTATAAATACCCTCCTAACTACCACCATTACAGACACCTTTGGCTTCATTAATCTACCACATTTCCACCTTCATTCCACCTATCATCTCCACGGCCAAGAGAAGGAGAAGAAGAAGATTAAGGGGATACTCTATCCCCTTGGTACCTTCCCCTCTTCCCTTCTCTCTTGAGCCCACGCCAACCAGAGGACCAGCTAAGCATGGAGGACGTCTAGGAGGAGGTCTTTAGGGTGGTGCACGTCCACCCTTAGAGGTGCTTTTTTGGTGGAATCCTTCCACCCTTGGAGGAGTAAGGGCACGCCCATCTAGGGCTTGCCAAGGAGAAGCAGCATCTCTGGAGGAGCAATTCAAGGAAGGGATTAGGAGAAATCCTTTCTAAGCCAGGAGCAACTGAGTTTGGAGTAAGGATCTTCTCCTCTTCACCAACATCACCAGGAGGATTTTTGTTTTCACTATTTTTCTATTTTTTTAGTAGTAGAAGCATTCCACTACTAGTAATATTGTAAAACATTTTTCTCCTTAATCAAAGTTGCCGTTATATAATTTTGTTGCATCTTTTTTATTGCTTTTACTTTATTACATTTCACTCCCTCTCTCAAATTATCCTAGGTCTCCACGTACCTAGGGTGAGCTTAGAGAGAGGTTACTTTTGTCACTTAAGTTATAACAATTAGGTGTAGTTTTTCTCCGCATACTATCTTGTTGTTGCCTGTTATTTCAAGATTCCAAAAAGAAAAATCATATTAAAAAATTATAAAAAGTTATTTCCCGTTTTCAAGCGAGAGTATTAAATTTTGCAAACTTACCTCCTTGGACGACCCTAGATACCTCACTATCTAGGTTTTATAAATTTAAAAGCGACTGTGGATTTGCATGTTGCAACGATTCAAAACCCTGGTTTTAACAAATCATGCATTTTTTCGCATCAATACCCAAGATTAGTTATTTTAAAGTTTTTGGATGTTGATGTTTTGTTTTAAATACCTGTTCTAATTTAGATAAATTTGATGTCAAAGGTAAATAAACTATCTTTATTTATTATTCTTCACGTAGTAAAGCATATCGAGTTTTTAACAAGATCACATTAATAGTGGAGGAAACCCTTTATATTTCCTTCGGTGAATCACCTCACTCTTCTTCATTGACTAGGTCAATGTGTAAGATAAAGATGATTCTTCTATTGATGTATCTGACATCTACTCCAATATCCCTAATCTTCCCAAAGCTTAGATATTTCAAAGAAATCATCCCGAAAGTCAAGTCATTGGAAGTGTTTCCGATGGCGTTAAAACTTGATCTCATTTTAGTTGCTCTTTCGGTCTCTCCGCCTTTGTATCTCAAGTTGAGCTAAAGAGTGTCGATGAATCATGTTTCAAAAAACCTTGGATGATGGCTATGCAGGAAGAAAACCAATTCCAAATAAATGAAGTTTGGGATCTAGTACCTAAGCCCAAAGGGCAAACGGTAATAGGAACCAAATTAATAGGTATTTCGGAACAAGTTGGATGGATCTGATGTAGTCATTCGGAACAACGCTCGTTTGGCAGCACAAAGATATAACCAAGAAAAAGGATTGATTTTGATGAGATCTACACTCCCGTAGCTTGACTCGAATCAATTCACATGCTTCTTGCTTATGCTGCCTTCCTTAGCTTTAAACTCTTTCAAATGGACGTTAAGAGTGCTTTTTCTTAACAGTTTCATTAAGGAAGAAGTTTTTGTAAAACAACCTCCAGATTTTGAGTCTCATGATAAAACCTAACTTTGTCTATAAATTAAACATGGCATTATATGATCCATGGAAAACTCCTAGAGTTTGGTATGAAAGACTCAAAGATTATTTGTTGAGTGCAATAGAAGCTGATTCTACATTGTTCATTAAAAGAAAAAGAAAAGGACATATTATTAGTCCAAATATATGTAGATGATATTCTCTTCGGTGCTACTAATGAATCTATGTGTAGAAAGTTTTCCAAGATTATGGAGGAAGAATTCGAAATGAGTTTGATGGGTGAAGTCAAGTTCTTTTTGGGTTTACAAATCACTCAACTCGAATTCGAGACCTTTGTGTGTCAATCAAAATACACAAAGGAGATGCTGAAAAGATTTGAGATGTAGAAAATTAAAGGGAAGAACACTTCTATGAGTGTCACAACCTCCCTGGACTTAGACAAGTCAGGTACGCCCATAGATCAAGAACTTTATCATAGCATAATTGGCTCCTTGTTGTATTTAACCTCTAGTAGACATGATATTCTATTTAGTAATTGCTTATGTGCTAGGTTTCAATCAAACCCCAAACAATCACACTTAAATGTAGTTAAACAAATATTTAGATATCTAGTTGGCACACTTGAATATGGTTGATTTTACTCTAGGAGTACACATTTCAACAGAGTCACATATAGCGATGTAGACTACGCAGGTAGCCGTATCGATAGGAAAAGTACTAGTGGGACGTGCTAATATTTTGGTAGATCACTAGTCTCTTGGTTCTCAAAGAAACAATCTAATGTAGCCCTATCAACCATGGAGGCAAAGTATATAGATGCTGCTTTAGCATGTTCTCAAGTGTTATGGATGAAAAATACTTTGAAAGATTTCAATTTAATATTTAATAAGATAAAAATATTATGTGATAATACTAGTGTTATCAACCTTTTGAAAAATCACGTACATCACTCTCGTACAAAACATATTGATGTTCGACATTATTTTTTGAGGGATAATAAACTTAAGGGAGAAATTAATGTTGAATTCATTTGTACTGAATTGCAATTGGCTGATATTTTTACTAAACTTAATTCCATACATAGGAAACTAAGCATATGTAAGCTAAGTGATATTTGAAGAACTTAATGACTTAGTGGAATTTTGTCTGTCATGAACATTGAAGGAGTTTTGACTTCACCAAGTCAAAGAACCTTCAAACATAGTTCAAAAATCAAAATGCACATTCTATGCAATATCAGACGTCTGATCAAAATGCCAGACATCTTTACTTAAAAAGTCGACATCCAAGTATCTTAAACAGATGTCGATTTCATTAAGTCTTATCAAATTAAAAATCTTTCGAAAAATGGTCTTCCAGACGTCCGTACATAGCTACATACGTCTACCATGTCATCGAATATCCTTAGACAGACGTCTCTTTAGCATTAGGGTAAGAAGTCAAGAGGCTCTGGATTCATATATCCGACGTCTGAGGATTGATTCAGACATCATGTAAGTCGTCGAATTCCAAAATTAGACGACAACCTGTAGCTTTGGCTCAAATCCATGGAGTACTGATTTCAGAGGTTAGACATCTAATTTTGTTTTTCGACGTCTGGTCCGTCGTCTCATATAAAAATCAAATGACAACTTATAGCTTGAATCATTTTCCAGGGAAGTTTGTCTGCAGAAATCAGATGTCTAAATGTTGCATTAGATGTCATATAGGTTGTTTGATCAAAGAATTTGACGATGAGATCGAAAGGGTTAAAATCCCAAATGGTTAATCCTGACGTCTGATGGCATCACCAGACGTCTGATATGGGCAAAAACTGCAGTTTCGTGTCTGATGTCTGGGTGGTTTTGAGATGAAATTCTCCCCAACTTCAAGGGGAGTTATGCCCAACCCGTTGGGGTATAAAAACCACTCCTCTACAACCCCACTCAACCTAAACCCCAAACCCCCAAATCCTCAAACCCTTGATGTTGCCCGGAGCACCTGCTATAGCTGCCCTTGCCGCCAAATGACCGCCCTGCCACTCCGACGACCGACGGCCTAGCTGCCCACCTTCATGCGTGTCCTCTTCCTCCTCGCATCAAGGGAAGCTCCACCATGGGTATAACCTCCTTGGTCCTTCTCATTCCATGGTTTTGTGAGGCTTTGATCTCGGTTTTGCAATGCCCCACTTGTCTTGTTCATGGTACTACACCTCATGTGGTTTAAATCTTGAACCTAGTCTATTTTTCCCTAGGAGCTCAAACCCTAGGATCAAGACCTAGGGTGTGGGACTTGTTTTGGGCATTAATACTCTTAATATGTGTTTGTATGTTAGCTTTGAATGGCAAGAGTATTACCTCAAATGACTCACGCCGTCATCTAAGTGGTTTGGGTCCAAAGGTATACTGCCACATGCCTATGGCAGGTTGTATTGCCCAAAGGCATATTGCCACACAAAATGTTTTTTTTGTGTTGTATGTGATGTTGTGTGCATGCATTTGGCGGGAATGCATATGTGTTGTAATGTTGTGTATGTGTTTGTAGGTATCCTATTTCCCTACCTTTAAAAAACCAACCCACCCACCCTACCCACAATGCCTCCCCATAAGAAGCAAGTCGAAGGCTCTTCTACTTCCTCTTCCACTTATTTGGCTAACAAATCGCATGGTGACATTTCTAGATAGTGGTTTCGTCGCTTCGCAAATGCCAAAGAGTCCTCGCTTCGTTGTGTGGAACAATTTTACACACTTAAACCTACAGGAACACTTTGAAAGTCTTCATCTATTCCACTATTTTGATTGTCAGTTCCACTACAGTGTTGGAACTGTTGGCGTGTTCCTGGACCTAGTCTGCCTTTTCTACACTAACATCATTGAAGACTACAACAATGATGAGCTTGAATTACATACCTGTCTATTTGGTCACGAAATTCATATTACCATTGATTCCTTTTCCACACTTATTGACATCCCTAATGAGGGGAACGATTTTAATGACATTCAGAGGTAGTATGACTCAGAAGTCATTAACCAAGAATTGATTCTACCTGATAAGTATAAAGAAAACCTTGTTACTTGATGTATACACATCCATTTAGTCAAAAATGCCTATTTATGCATGTTCCTAACCTTATAGATGAATTCTCATACTATAAATATTGCATAGCATTCATCATTCTGCATTTAGAATAGTTTGTATAAATTATAGGTTAATTCACGTCCTTTTGTGTCCAGGAGAGGAGACTTATTACAGGGCCTTGGATTGACGATCTAACTGTACAAATCTGATCAAGACGACGATTGGAATCCAACGTCTCCGAAATCACTTTGATCAGAGTCACGTAGCACCATATGCAGTCCAAGGAAGATCAACAGCTAAGGAACAAGGTGACATAATTTGAAGCTACAAACGAAAAATTTGACGGCATGGATGGATTCAGGTCGACGATCGTAGCCCAACGGCGCGAAAATCAACTCAATCCGGCATCCGTAGCAACATCTATGAAGAAAAAAAGATGGATGGCCCAGATGATGTCACATGACATCATCCAAGCCACCCAACAGCCACCACTGCTCCCCTTCTCTATTCAACTAATAGATCTAGGCTGTTAGATGAAGATCCAACAGCCATGGAAGCTCCATGTCACCTCAACAGCTAAATCGTCCACTTGATAATGTGAAGGCCTTGGCATGGTGGTCTTGAGCTCTATCACCAAGAGGAGGTCGCGAGTTCGAAGCTCGGAAACCTACCCAAATCTCCAATTGAGAGCGCATGCAGCATAGGGCACGAGCAGCACGGAGTGCCAACAGCACCAGCAGGTACGTGAGCTGTCTTTAGCGACATTTGTGGTGAGGCTACATTGACGATTGTAAATGTCATTGTTGACTTGTGATCTAATTTTGCCTTCTCTCCTCTACTATAAAAGGACCACCACCCCTCCCATTCTTCTTCATCTCTTCCTTTCTCTCCCTCACCACCTCCAAGGCTCTAAAGAGAGCTTATCCCAAGCTCGGGATGCTCTTCTAAAGTAGAAAAGAAATATTTTTTCCCACTTCTCACCCCCTTCGTGGAGCATCCCATGGCCGCCTTCTCATCACATTCGGGAGGTAGATCCTCGCCATGACGTTGTCCTCCGGCTCCGTTCTTCTTTGTCTAACTTCCCACCACCTTCATCCAGGCATCGTCAAAGCGATTCGTCCTCCAAGCGACCGTCGAGGGAGATTCTTCTCACCTCTATCTTTTATCTCTTTTCTAGTGTGTTTTAATTAGTTGTAATAGATATTGCTCCATTCTATGAAATATTCTCTTTTTCTCTCTCATTCTACTAGAGTAGATTAGATTAGATAACAATTTTCCTTTGATATCTTGCCTTATAAAATACCAAAAAAATCACAAAAGATAAAAACACCAAAAACAAATACAATCAAAACGTGGATTTCTCGAAAGCAAACGTTCGCCTCCCTGTATTTGACTTGGGACTCACCTCAAGCTTTGGTTATAAATTTTATCTGGTAACGAATTTTTACGCACTACGACAACGGGTTTTCAACTCAAAATCCTTTTGCATATGAAATCCCACTCACCAGTACTCTACCTTACAAGAATCTCAAACCCCTTCCCTAATTACTTTCTCACATTTTTGGTTGGGACCTTCTCAATAAATCGACTGGTTTTGATTACATCTCTCGCTAACACAAGGTGCTTCTTTTAGCCGTCGTGCGTCACATCCCTTTCAACTTTTGCCCCCTCATCATTCGTGTCATGAATGAGGACCATGAGGCTTCTTTACCTTTTGGGTCCATCTTATCCAAGCTCTTTGCAAGCCATTGGATTCCTATAGATGATTAGACAGTTAATAAAAAGGTCGAGCCGTACAACCGAGCCACAACCGCCAAGATGCAAATTCTTAGGGAGCATTTTGAGCTAGGAGAAGAGTTAGCCGATGTGGAACCACTCCCACCTTTTTCGGATTTCCATGCTGAGCACCCTCTTCAGATAGAAGCTCCTAGATCTTTGACAAGAGATGGGATCCCACCACGGATTCCATCTCCGCGGGCATCTCTCTTTTGATGCTGTGCATTGGAGAGATGTACACTTTCATGGGTGGCATGCTGATGTGAACACATTTACACTACTTAAAATGTCTATTTATGCATGTTCTTAAGCATAGGATTGCATTTCATAATATAAATATTGCATAACATGCATCATCTTGCATTTAGAGTAGTTTGAATAAAATGGAGGTTAATTGTCTCCTTTTATGTGCTTGGACAGGGCAAACATTTAATCGGGGCCTCGGATCAAAGATCCAACCATATGGATGTGATCAGGGCGACGATTGGAGTTCAACGACTCCAAGATCGCCCTAATCAGGCATCCGTAGCATCAGATAGAGACCGGGGAACCCTAGAAGATCAAGGGCCAGGATGGTGTAAATCCGCACTTCAGATGGCAAATCCGATCACACGGATGAATTCGGATCGACGATCGCAGCCCAACGACACAAAAATCGAGTCAATCCGACATCCGTGGCACCATCTACAACTTCCAGAAGATGGACGGCCAAGATGGCGCCACTTGGCACCATCCCGGCCGCCCAAACGGCCGCCTACACTCTATGAAGACCGCGCACCCATCCCCTCTCCGCCGTTGGATCTCAATCCAACGGCTGTGGACGCATCGTTTTAAAAGCATCCGCGCGACCATTTGGGCGAGGCAGCGCAGCGGTCCAGCGCCTTATCGCGAGGAGCTGGCGCGCGTTCGAGCCTCGCCAAGCAATTTCTGAGGCGAGCGGGCGCGCTCCAATTGACCGCACGATCGCGATCCAACGGCCGCGCGCGCCCGATAGCGCCGACGCGCAATTGGACGCTCTGGTGAACGCGCGATCGTACGCGCAGGCGGGCGGCAGCGGTGAAGGCGCGATTTTAAGCCGTCCGATCTCACGATCGGACGGCTGAAAATCAAGCGACGTGCGTAGGCGTTACGCGCGGGCAGCCGAGCGGGCGCGCGTGGGCGCGGAGGCTACGCCCACGTTGAGGGCTTTAGCGACGGTTTTATCCGTCACTAAAGACCCCTTATTTATTATTTTGAAGATGTAATGTCCATTTTGCCCCCACTCCTTGCAACTATAAAAGGAGACCCCCTCCATACGAAATTTTCATCCCTTCCTTCTCCTCTCTACCTCTCCAAAGCTCAAGAGAAGCTTGTCCCACACCCGGGATGCTTCTTGCGAGATAAAGTCCAAATTTTCGTCCCCCTTCGGAAGTGGATCCCGCGACGACGACGGCGTGCTGCTCCGTTCCCGCTCTTCTGCTTCGTCCTCCCTCGTCCTTCTCCGTTCTCGTTCGTCCAGACGTCGTCTCGTTCGGCTCATCCTCCAAGCGACCGTCAAGGAGGATAACTTCTCTCTCCCATTCTTATTTACAGCTTTTCTAGTGTTGAATTTTCCTGCTTTATAGTGTAATTGATTTCCCGCTTTCTAGTGTAACTTTCATTTCGTTTGCTTGTATAAACAATTGAAATATTGAATGCATGTTCTCTTTCTCTCTCTCTCTCTCTCAGTTTGATAGCTCGATTGTAATTATTTCGCCTTGTTTATCAAAAATCCTAAAAAAAACATAATTGCGAATATAGATCAACGTAGCCTCCCTGAGTTCGACCCGGAATTCTTATTTCGGTATAAATTTTATTTGTTGAACTCGAATCCTTCGCTTTCGAACTACAACGACGGGTTTTCCAAAACCAAACACGTTAGCGTAGGTTCGTAAATCGTTCAACATTTTGGCGCCGTTGCCGGGGAGGCAACGATTTCCGATCTTTTCTTCGCATTTCTTGCACTTTATTTGTTTTCTAACTAAGCTTTCTCTTGTATCTATTGTTCTACAGAGACCTCCATCAAGCAATCAACAAGCGGTAGACTAGAGTAAAGTGCAGTTGAAGACAACTGTAAGTGCTCCCCCATTCTTTCCCCCTCCATAGATTTCATTCGGCACATTAAATCCAAATTTCAATTAACCTAGGTGTTTGCATAAATCCTAGGTATAGTTTGGTTGTTTGGATTTCTACTCACACTCATTTCACCCTCATTCATAAAAAAAGAAATAATAACAAAAAGATAATTTTGTGGGTAACTTTCAACAAACACACAACACACACCCACATTCAAGGCACTTGATTAACTTGATTTGTTTTCTACTCAACCGGGTTCTGATCTGTGGAACCGGTACACACAGAGCAGCACATAACAGAGTAGAAATCATTCTAGGTTAACCATCTTTGAGTGCCTAACTTAGTGGTGCAATTGTGGCCAATTGTTTGAGTTGTTTGGGCCGCACCACTTTATTTAAAACCAACTCATCAAGTAGCTCCTCCTTAGGGTTTTCAATCTAGGTATATTCTAGGCACTCTGCTTTCTTTCTGATTTTAAAGGAAAACTATCTTCACCCGTGTTTTACAACTTGGTTTGCCTAGAAATTTGATTGCAATTCACCTAATTTGAAACCCTAAAAGCTACTTAAGCAGGATTTGAACATTAAAATTCACACATTATAAATAATCTTGCTTGAAAACCCTGGTTGTGCACGCACTTACACAAATTTCAATCAATCATTAAGGGCACAACCCATTGTAAGGGCCCATCACATTCCATAAGCACCACAATCCCAGGCCGTAATAAAATTGAGTAGACATTGGCCCTAAGGTTTGATTCGCTCTTCAAGGCCTAGTCTGAGATTGTTTTTGATTAACCTACTTGTACTGATTAATCTGATGTCTAGCTAGGGGAGTAGCGTCAAACGACCGCGGCTGGGGGGTACACTAGGAACCGGAGGCGAAAGCCAAAGGAAGAACCTTCTCCCCAGTCCCTCCTTCTAACTGGTTGGATTATACAGACGCAAGTAGAGTAAATCAGTTACAGTCTTAAGGCTGGTGTTGGGAGTCAGTAGATCCTTAGGCTACCTCACTTAAGGACAGCCTTGTTGTGTTGTACTGCAGGGTCCCTATCCCCGGTCCTTCCGACCTACTCCTAGTTTATGCTGGGAAGACGGTCATTGAATCCCCGATTAGAAGGACCATTAGAACATTCTAGGAGGCGCAAGTTAGATTTTGGTCAATTTGATCCCATGGCCGAACAACAGCCTCTTCTGCCTGGAAATCCACAGGAAGAATTTCGAAGGCAGCTGGAACAAATGCAGAGAATGCAAGAATGGTTCCAGAGAATGCAGGGCGCTCAGCCCTTGAAGGATTTTTATGATCCTTCAAATTACGGGGAACGTCCCGGCGTCCAGATTCCAGCCGGTGACGTAGAAATCAAGCCCCAGGTGTTAAGCCTGATTAAACATTATCATGGGCTTGGCTCCGAAGATCCGTTTCAACACTTGGAGGACTTGACCACTTTGGTCCAGACCACCAAGTCTCGAAATGTAAACGAGGTGCAAATGATCATGAGTCTCTTCCCCCACTCTCTTAGGGATAAGGCCGCGCATTGGTATAGGACAATAGGAAGACCAATTACAACTTGGAATGAGTTGAAATCGGCCTTTCTAAAGAAATTTTTCCCAGTCGGTCGTACCAATGCTTTGAGACGGGCAATCACTACTTTTACCCAGCGGCCGGGGGAGCAGTTTCATGTGGCCTGGGAGCGATTCCAGGACTTATTGCGGAGGTGTCCACACCACGAGGTGCCGAAATGGCAACTCGTGCTGATTTTTTATCATGGGTTGACTGAGCAACTCAGAAACCATGTGGATGCTTCTTGCGGAGGCAATTTCCTTAATAAAGATGCAGATAGTGCACATGATTTATTTGAGGAAATGAGTGAGAATTCAATAAATCATGCCTCCATGGATACTTTTAACCGGTCCCAACAACCCAGATCAAATGTCAATGAAGTCCATGACTCTCATTCATTTGATATGGAATTGATTTGTAATAAACTTGACAAAGTGGACTTGGTTGCTAAAAGAATGGAAGAGTGGATGGCTGGCAATTCTATGAACAACTCTCAATCCACTCAATCCCAAAATTCGGGATTCCATTCTTCACGAGCTCTTTCTGGACGGGAGTTCGTGAATCAACTCGATGCGACTCAACCTATGAGTCAGCATTTTTCGGAACCCCATGGGTTCCCAACTGGGGCCTTTGATCCCAGTTTTTCTAATCCTTCCTTTTCTTTCTCTCCATCCTCACTTTATGAGGATGTCTGTGCTGTACAAGAGAATGTTAGATCCAACCCCTACTCGAATGCCTATAATACAGGTTGGAGAAACCACCCTAACTTCTCTTGGAAAAATCCGGGGCAACAGACCCAATTCCGACCCAGCAATTATGCTCCGCAACGACCAATGGGTCAGGGTCAAGTATATACTCAGTTGCCTCCGAATCAGATCAATCAGCCAGCTTGGAATGCCCGTCAACCCGCAGGGCAGGCTGATTTGAACCATCAAATAGTAGAGATGCAAGGATCTATGCTCCAGCTCATGCAGCAAATGAAAAACTCACTGGACAACTTGCAATCCGGGCTCATTGCTAACTCTCGTCAACCCGGATCTCTACCATCCCAACCCGTACCCAACCCACGAAACATTACAAATTCGGGCAATCAAGCCCAAGGGTACGGAAATCAGAGGGACCCACACGCGCATGCTCAGGTGGTTGAGCAGGGTTCCTCGTCTTCTTCTTCTGTAAATCAACAATTCATGGTCAATCAAGCCCCTCCAATCTTTCCTAACCCTCCCCAAGACCCAAATTCTTACGCTTCTGCAAATTCTGTCACTTTGAGAAGTGGTAAGAAGACTCAGGATCCACAACCACATTATTCTAATCTTTTGAATCCTGAAGAATCTGAGGAGAGAGAAGAGAATTCTAAAGGAGAAATCAAGGCTCAGGAATCCGATTCCAAAGATCTGACTCGTGTTCCTTTTCCTGAAGCCTTAACCAAAGCAAAGAAGAAGAAGTCTGTTGATAGCAATGAGGAGCTTCTGAATTTATTTAAGAATGTTGAGATCAATATCCCGCTCCTTGATGCTATCAAGCACATACCGACTTACGCAAGATTTTTAAAGGAATTATGTACACAAAAGCGTAAGTCGAGAGAATCTGTTCCGAGGAAGGTGGTACTCTCCGAGCAGGCTAATTCTGTTATCCTGCACTACCTCCCTCAGAAAAAGAGAGATCCTGGTGCTCCTTTGATTTCTTGCGTTATCGGAGATTACACATTTGATAGAGCACTTTTGGATCTCGGTGCATCCATCAACCTAATTCCGACTTCTCTTTACGAGAAGTTTGGGTTAGGCGAACTTCGGCCAACTTCAGTAACGCTACAGTTAGCGGATCGTTCGGTCACAAACCCGCGAGGCGTTATTGAAGATGTTATAGTTAAGGTCAAGGATTTCTATTTTCCTGTAGATTTCCTTGTCCTTGACATGGATGTACCAGATAATCTGAGAAACACGCCCATCATTCTGGGGCGTCCGTTCCTGGCTACCTCAAAGGCCAACATTAATTGTGAAAGCGGTAGCATGGAAATCGCCTTTGGGGACCAACGTATGAAATTAGATATTTTTAAGGCGATCAATAAATTTGAGGATTGTGGAGTTATTGAGGAACTTGATGAGGATAATGTTAATATTGAAACTTGTTTGACAGTTTCTTCAATTGAAAGTTCCTCTTTGGTTGATGAATTTGACCCGCAACCCTCTGACTTAACATCTTCGGAAGAGGTTACTGATTTTATCCACTCACAACCTCTCCCTCTTGTTGAATCTTCAGCATCTACCCGACCATCAATCATCACCCCACCCCAGCTCGAATTGAAACCATTGCCCAAGAATTTGAAATATCAATTTTTAGGACCTCAGAATACGCTCCCTGTGATTATCAGTGCTAAATTGACAGAGGAGCAAGAGATTAAATTGATTAAGGTCCTAAAGGAACATAAGGAGGCAATTGGTTGGACCATTCATGACCTTAGGGGGATCGAGCCAGCTTACTGTAATCATAGAATATTCTTGGAAGATGGATCCCGCCCTTCTCGCCAGATGCAGAGGAGATTGAATCCAAATATGCGAGAAGTGGTCAAAAAGGAAATCATCAAGTGGCTCGATGCAGGAATTATTTATCCAATCTCTGACAGTCCCTGGGTAAGTCCCGTTCAGATTGTTCCAAAGAAAGCCGGGATTACTGTTGTGACTAATGAGAAAGGAGAATCTGTCACAACTCGTTCAGCTTCTTCTTGGAGAGTTTGTATTGATTACAGGAAGCTGAACACTACCACTAAAAAGGATCATTTTCCCCTGCCCTTCATTGATCAAATCCTGGAAAAATTAGCCGGGTAGAAGTACTTCTGTTTTCTTGATGGCTACCCGGGATACAACCAAGTTCCTATCCATCCCGAGGATCAGGAAAAAACTACTTTCACCTGTCCCTACGGAACCTTTGCTTTTCGTAGGATGCCTTTCGGGTTATGCAATGCACCTGCGACTTTTCAAAGGTGTATGCTAGCCATATTTTCCGACATGGTGGGAGAGTTTATGGAAGTCTTCATGGATGATTTCTCCGTTTTCGGAGAATCATTTGACTCTTGTTTGGTTAATTTGGAAATGATTCTTAAGCGATGTATCAAGACACGATTGGTCCTTAGCTGGGAAAAGAGTCATTTCATGACCCAAGAGGGCATCGTTTTGGGTCATGTAATCTCTGAACGGGGAATTGAAGTGGACAAAGCTAAGGTTGATGCTATCGCTAAACTTCCTCCTCCCACATCAGTTAAACAAATCAGATCATTTCTTGGCCATGTGGGATTTTATCGAAGATTCATCAAGGACTTCTCGAAGGTTGCCCGCCCTTTGAGCAATCTTCTTGCCAAAGAAACGCCGTTTGTTTTTGACGAATCATGCCAAAAGGCATTTGATTTCCTAAAAATGGCAGTCACCTGTGCTCCAATTTTGCAACCACCTATTTGGACAACCCCATTTGAGATCATGACCGATGCTTCTGATTACGCGGTCGGGGCTGTCCTGGGTCAGAAAATTGACCGAAAGCCCTTTGTCATTTACTACGCTAGTAAAACTTTGGATGAAGCCCAGAGGAATTACACTGTTACTGAAAAGGAATTACTAGCTGTAGTATTTGCGTTGGAAAAATTCAGGGCTTATCTCTTGGGGTCTCATGTTATTGTTTATACCGACCACTCGGCCTTGAGACATCTCTTGGCTAAAAAGGATGCTAAACCCCGGCTTATTCGTTGGATTCTTCTTCTTCAAGAATTTGATCTTGAAATCAAGGATAAAACCGGGGTACAAAATGTGGTGGCGGATCATTTGTCGAGACTCCTAGGTGATTCTTCTTGTCCGGACATTCCGATTGCTGACACTTTTCCGGACGAAACCATTCTTACAGTTTTAGGTGTCCACACCCCATGGTTTGCTGACATTGTTAACTATTTGGCCGTTGGTCAAATCCCCCAGGATTGGACCAAGCAACAACGGGATAGACTCAAATCTGAGGCCAAATACTACTTTTGGGAGGACCCTGAACTGTATCGCATCGGCTCTGATCAGATTATTCGCCGATGCATACCAGAGAATGAATTCAACAGTATACTTGAGTTCTGCCATGCATCTGGGTGTGGTGGACATTTCTCCGGGAAAAAGACGGCTGCAAAAATTTTGCAATCTGGCTTCTATTGGCCGTCTTTATTCAAGGATGTCCAGGATTTCTCACGGTCATGCCCTCGATGCCAGGCACTCAGGAGCATAACTAAGAGAGACATGATGCCCTTAAACCCTATTCTTCCTGTCGAAATTTTTGATGTTTGTGGCATTGATTTCATGGGACCCTTTATCCCTTCATTTGGACATCAGTACATTCTTGTCGCTGTTGATTATGTGTCTAAATGGATTGAGGCAATTCCCACCCGAACCAATGACCACAAGGTGGTCATCAACTTTGTCAAGAAAAATATCTTCAGTAGATTCGGGATTCCGAGGGCTATCATCAGTGATGGTGGCACTCATTTTACTAATGCCCAATTCCGGAGTTTATTGGCGAAATACGGGGTTAATCATCGAATTTCCACACCTTACCATCCCCAAACGAATGGACAAGCCGAGATCTCTAATCGAGAGATCAAGAACATTCTGCAAAAAACGGTTAGGCCCGATCGCAAGGATTGGACTCAAAAGCTTGAGGACGCTCTTTGGGCCTACCGTACGGCGTATAAAACACCTATCGGCATGTCTCCATTCCATCTGGTGTATGGAAAGGTGTGTCATCTACCCGTAGAGATTGAACACAGGGCATTCTGGGCAATCAAACAATGCAATCTAGATCTAAATCTAGCTGGGAAGACCAGGAAACTCCAACTATCTGAGTTGGAGGAGCTTAGAAATGATGCTTATGAGAATGCCAAGATCTACAAGGCTCGGACCAAAGCTCTACATGATCAAATGATTTCCCGCAAGAGCTTTGAGCCAAACCAGAAGGTCTGGTTATTCGATTCTAAACTTAAGCTCTTTCCTGGTAAACTTAGATCTAAATGGAGTGGCCCATTCATAATTGATCAGATTTTTCTAAATGGTGCCGTTCAGATTTCTGACCCAAAGACGGGTAACACCTTTAAAGTCAACGATCAACGTCTGAAGCCTGTTGTTGACCGTAATCTTCCAGAACCCGTTTCAGACTCTGTTGCTCTAGCCATTCTGTGACTTCTTTGGCTGGACTTCGCCTAGCTGACGGCATTAAACTCAGCAGTTGTACATATAACACAAGGCTGATACGAGCTTCATATCCAGGTGACATCTTTCATATTCTACCCTTTCTTTCATGTCTCTTTTTCAATGAGGACATTGCATCAGCTAGGCATGGGGGGGTGGATTCATTTTTGAATTAGTTGGTCAGCTTTGTGAAATCCATATAAATTGCTCTCTTTCTAAAAAAAAAAAAAAAAAAAAAGAAAATTAGGAAGGATTAGTTGGACATTAGGACTTTTCAATCCTAAGAAATTTTACATTAGGATCTGAACACAAAGACCCCTCAGGTCTTTGGACTTAATTAGCCTGTGTATCTACTAAAATGTGGATTTGTCTTTGAGTTCTCGCCATCTTAATTCTATTATAATTGGAATAAATAAGTTTGGGTGATAAGTACACGACTTGTCAACCCACCCTCTGATTTAAGGGAATTTTGAGTTTTAAGCATCTACACACTTTCTTTGCACTGACTCGTTGCTCGGCGATTTTAATGAAAATTGGGTAGCTAATGAACCTTCTAGGGTGATATGGCTGGCAAGTTATCGTGGGTAACAGCCCATAGGTAGGTTGTCCAGAGCCCAGTCACTGGACCTTTCTCTTTGCTGCCTTTAGGTAAATCTTAGACCAGGGAAGCCACCTACTTAATGCAAAAGAAAAAAAAAAAATCAAAAAGGAGAAAAGAACAAAAAGAAATAAGCCACACTTCGCCGCACGAGTATGGCTGGCAAGTTGTCGGTGGTAACAGCTCATCGACCGGTTGTCCAGAACCCAGCTCAGAAAATGCACTAAAAATTCCCAAAACACTTAGGAAGAAGCGGAGAAGTAGAATAAACCGGGGAGATATACACTGGATTCACCCTTGTGTTGACCCCGTTAAAAAAAAAAAAAAAAAAAAGTAGGGAGAAAGCTACCGGTTGTAAAGATACACCTTTAGGCAGAATTCTTTTTGAGGTCACCTAGAGGCGTAGAAATCTGAAGTCCGTTCTAATTGCCGGTCAACGAGTCTATCACAATCACAATAAGATGCTTAAAACTTAGGGTTCTCATCAAATCTTGGGTGAGTTGAATGGCCGTAGAAAGCCACTCTTAAACCCTAAAATTTGAAAATCCAAAAAAAAAAAAAAAAAAAGTAAAAACAGAAAAAGAAATTTTTCTTTGAATAAGGCGAGGCTTGAGGCGGTCTGCATTTTGGCTGATACCTGGGCACTGTTGTGTCTTTGAAAGTTCAGTTCTTAAGTAGACAATTTCTTAATGATTGAAAATAACTCAGGTCCAAATAATCTAACCTAATTCTTTTATAAATAGCATATAGTTTTTGCTAGGGACTAGCAAAAGATAGGCATGGGGGTATGATGTAAACACATTTACACTACTTAAAATGTCTATTTATGCATGTTCTTAAGCATAGGATTGCATTTCATAATATAAATATTGCATAACATGCATCATCTTGCATTTAGAGTAGTTTGAATAAAATGGAGTTTAATTGTCTCCTTTTATGTGCTTGGACAGGGCAAACATTTAATCGGGGCCTCGGATCAAAGATCCAACCATATGGATGTGATCAGGGCGACGATTGGAGTTCAACGACTCCAAGATCGCCCTAATCAGGCATCCGTAGCATCAGATAGAGACCGGGGAACCCTAGAAGATCAAGGGCCAGGATGGTGTAAATCCGCACTTCAGATGGCAAATCCGATCACACGGATGAATTCGGATCGACGATCGCAGCCCAACGACACAAAAATCGAGTCAATCCGACATCCGTGGCACCATCTACAACTTCCAGAAGATGGACGGCCAAGATGGCGCCACTTGGCACCATCCCGGCCGCCCAAACGGCCGCCTACACTCTATGAAGACCGCGCACCCATCCCCTCTCCGCCGTTGGATCTCAATCCAACGGCTGTGGACGCATCGTTTTAAAAGCATCCGCGCGACCATTTGGGCGAGGCAGCGCAGCGGTCCAGCGCCTTATCGCGAGGAGCTGGCGCGCGTTCGAGCCTCGCCAAGCAATTTCTGAGGCGAGCGGGCGCGCTCCAATTGACCGCACGATCGCGATCCAACGGCCGCACGCGCCCGATAGCGCCGACGCGCAATTGGACACTCTGGTGAACGCGCGATCGTACGCGCAGGCGGGCGGGCGGCAGCGGTGAAGGCGCGATTTAAGCCGTCCGATCTCACGATCGGACGGCTGAAAATCAAGCGACGTGCGTAGGCGTTACGCGCGGGCAGCCGAGCGGGCGCGCGTGGGCGCGGAGGCTACGCCCACGTTGAGGGATTTAGCGACGGTTTTATCCGTCACTAAAGACCCCTTATTTATTATTTTGAAGATGTAATGTCCATTTTGCCCCCACTCCTTGCAACTATAAAAGGAGACCCCCTCCATACGAAATTTTCATCCCTTCCTTCTCCTCTCTACCTCTCCAAAGCTCAAGAGAAGCTTGTCCCACACCCGGGATGCTTCTTGCGAGATAAAGTCCAAATTTTCGTCCCCCTTCGGAAGTGGATCCCGCGACGACGACGGCGTGCTGCTCCGTTCCCGCTCTTCTGCTTCGTCCTCCCTCGTCCTTCTCCGTTCTCGTTCGTCCAGACGTCGTCTCGTTCGGCTCATCCTCCAAGCGACCGTCAAGGAGGATAACTTCTCTCTCCCATTCTTATTTACAGCTTTTCTAGTGTTGAATTTTCCTGCTTTATAGTGTAATTGATTTCCCGCTTTCTAGTGTAACTTTCATTTCGTTTGCTTGTATAAACAATTGAAATATTGAATGCATGTTCTCTTTCTCTCTCTCTCTCTCTCAGTTTGATAGCTCGATTGTAATTATTTCGCCTTGTTTATCAAAAATCCTAAAAAAAACATAATTGCGAATATAGATCAACGTAGCCTCCCTGAGTTCGACCCGGAATTCTTATTTCGGTATAAATTTTATTTGTTGAACTCGAATCCTTCGCTTTCGAACTACAACGACGGGTTTTCCAAAACCAAACAAGTTAGCGTAGGTTCGTAAATCGTTCAACACATGCACTGTGACATCAACAAACTTTGCACCGACCTCCGCAATCTACAGATGGGATAAGGACCCACTCGATGCTGCTACGGCCACGATTAAGAAAACTAATATACTCTTAGTTGAAGTTGTTGTATTTTCTTTCGTTTCTTTCTTTCCATGTTGGCATGTATTAAAGGCTTTGACCCCATACTTATGTTTTCTTTGGGAACAATAACTAGTTCTTGGTTAGGGCACATACATTTTCCCTAGTTAGTGTACTTTCATGCTTTTTCAAAACACTTTAATTATATATTTAGCATGCCATTTTCTATATTCATATTGTCCTCATAATCATTGTTCTAATTTAATATATGACTAGCAAAAACATGTTTACTTAATATATGACAGTTCTAGTTTAGTTCACTTCTTTAGGAACCCTTCTTGATGACATTCAAAAAGGGGGAGAAAAACTTAGGATCATAAAAATTAACTAAAAATTTGATCAAGTTTAGCATAGATCACTAAGTATAACATTTAGGGGGAGAAAATAAGATCCTAAAGATATATTTTGAAAATCATCAAAAAGGGGGAGATTGTTAGTTCAACCCCTCATAAAGAATATTTTGATGATTTTACAAAATAAAGTAAAAGAAATAAAATATGGAAATAGCATATTTTTCTTTGTCATAACAAAATTGCAGATCTCGCAGATTTTTCAAGATAGATGATTAGGAGAGTGAAGACACGTTGGGTCATAGGCTTTTTATTGTACACTTTCAAAAAGCTGTAATCTTCTTTTTAAATTAAGTCTAGAAATGTTGTAAAGAGCCCCCGAAGATAACATACACATAACTAACTTAGGCTCTCTATACTTAGGCAAAATCAGAAATAAAAACCTAACACAAAACACATATCAGACATCCAACACACCTGTCAGATATCTGATATGCAACTTTAAGACGTCTGATCATGATTACAGACGTTCAATTACCTATAGCCTTGCCTTTACATTTTGAACATTTAGGCTCTAGTCGATGCAACCTTCAATAGATGTCCATAGGCTTATCCAGACATCTAATACAGACCTCAAGCATTCTTTAAGCCAACCGTTAGATTCCCCTTAATATTTCCTTTATCATTCTTTAATCTTAACGGTTAGATATACTTTTAGTGTCTGGACTTGTCTCCAAACGTCCAATAATGGACCGTTAGCTGCTTTCTCTGTGAAGATTTGTCAGAAAGCAAATCTTGCTTTTTTTGATTCCCTAAGCAAGATATTATTCCCTTTCCAAATGTCTAGACCACTGGACAGACGTCCACACTTACGTCTGATCCTTAAAATCTAGAACCTTATTTGGCTCTGATCAAAATAGAAACAAATTCTCCTATAATTAGATGTCCAATTCTAATGCCAGACATCTTATAATAGCATATCAGGCATCCACTTAGAACCTTGTTTCGATCCAATGAAAACCATAAGTCTAACCCATTAAATCAGACATCTATAATTGTAGTCAGACGTCTTATATGACATTTGATCTTGCTGTCAGAATCATAATTACCTTGATTTGAGTTGGATTTCATCTCAATCTCTTGGGACTTACCTCCAACAGCTAGGAGCCCTCTCCCAAGCTTCTGAATGGTTCTAAGCTTGCCTATAAATACACTATAACCCCTCTTAGGCAAAACACACCTCTTGAGATATAATTCACATAGATTATCATTTGCTCACTTGCTCTATTACTTTCATTACCCTTGTGCTGTGCAACTACTCTAATTGGGGCAAACCAACACTCCCATTGTGCCTTATAATCTCATCTTCAGGAAGTTTCCTTCACCCTTAGTAGATAAGCTAATTATACATATTTTTGGGGTGCTCTATAGGGTGAATTTTACTTTTCATTTTACTTGTTGTAGTTGGGTATCCGGCCTATCGGATCTCCGTCTCTTTATTGTGAAGGGAGAAACCTCCATTTAGGGATCGGAGGTGGGATTTGTAATTGAGATACACTACCCTCGTTGAAGTAGTGTAGTTAGTGGATTGATCACATTTGTGACCGTATATCATAAGTTAAGGGATTGGCTTAGGTGGTGGTTTTCACTCGATTTTAGGTTTTCACCTAAAAATCTTATGCCTCCATTTTTATGATTGTATTTTATCTTGCAATTATTTTTTAAATTCACTATTCACCCCCTCTAGTCAAATTAATTGTGCTTATAGGAAGGACATACAAGGAGACATTGCCCATAGAATCAAAATACTGGGTCCACAACACAATCACAAGAACAACCATAGCAACCTCTTCGCCCAAACACATCGAGGCATAATAGAAATGTGAATAAGTGTAGTGTTTGTTGAAATACGGGTCACAATAGAAAAAATTGCCCAAATAGAGGGATGATTTATTTCATCATGCTTAGATTTTATATATTGTTATATGTTTATTATATTACACCCTTTTATTCATTATTTTTTTTTTTATTTATGCTTCTAGATGGAGCCAGGACATGTGATCCAAGGGTGTTGGATGGACATGCAGGACAACGATTGAGTGCAATTTGGGATGGAGATGTAGGTTTTTAAATTTTTTCTTTTACATCCGGTAACTATATTTATTTCAATCAGAAGCCTATTTGATAGTTCATTTCCATTAAAAATTCATTTCAATAAGAAATGATGTCAAAATTAGCACTTGAAACTTAGAATGTGTTTAAACCAAAGAGCCAAATTAGTGTTAGCCAAACGGGTTGGTCTGCCTAGACCAATGCCCAAGTCCTTGATTCCTGCCATTGGGTCCTAGTTCTTATCCAAGTCAGGCTTCAATTGCAAGAGGAAAAATTATACTCTTATAAGCTACCATATGTCTTAAATAGTATCCCATGTCCCAAAATGCCAAAATGTGTGATTCAAAATAGCCAAACGTAAAAATGGTTGTCGAGTCGCTTTGATCGTTTTAGTTGATTAAAGTGAATCTAACATTTAAATTTATAATACTCGAATTAACAGAAAAATCCGAGGTCGTCACTGGGAGCAAGCTAAAGTGCGATTACCACTATTTTGAATTTTAAGTCTAAGAACTAGATGTGATCAATAAAATTTTAGTTTCAAACCTAGTTTAAAAATGCAGAGAGAGAATTTCCAAGAAGCTATGGGTAATTAATTTCGCAAGGCAATTTAAATAGGTTGGGATTTTTATACTCATTTAATGCTAAATAAGATGTCAATTATTGTGATTAAGTATTAAATAATTCAAATAATATCCAAAGAAAATAATTAGTGCAATAAAATCTCTCTATATGAAGCAAATTCTCAACATACGAAAAGAATATTCAAGTTAGTCCATGGAGATTTACAATCGGGTTCTCGAAAATATTTACGAATCGATCCTTTTCTTACAAGTTGGTCCCTGCCAATTTCTTTCTTCTGCAGATGGGTCCTTCTTCTCTCTTTCTTCTTCTCTTTACATTAGCAGCAGGAGGTGCAGGTCGTTGGCGATGGATGAGGTCGGTAAGGTTCAGAGCTCCAAGCTTCAAGCCAAGGGGTCAAGGGGCTTCCACCTGATACACTGAAGGTGGAGGAGGCATTGGATTGGAGCGGCGATGCACGAAGGTGGTCGGAGAAGGGTTGGCGGATCCGATGTTGATGGGTCGGCCGGTTGGGTGCGAGGTACGTCGAAGCTTCTAATGAAGGGCCCAGTGAGCTTTGGCTGGACCCACTGGAAGTGATGGAGGCATTGATTTCTTGTGAGGAGATCGGAAGAGGGCTGGCGAACTTGACGAAGACGGCGGCGGCGAGGAGAGTTCGGTGGGTGGTGGGCGGCATCGAAACCCCAAATTGGTTGAGGGGTTTGACGCTCTTGTCGAGGTGGAGCTTATGGGGTGGTCAGCAGCGCGTGAGACGGCATGGAGCGAGGTGGAGGGCGTCACCGAAGTTGGGTTGGAAGTTGGTCGATCGCGAGGAAGATGACCACGAGGAGGAGAAAATCTCGGTCAATATCTACAAGGAAGGGGTCTAAGATGATCTATAGAATGAGGGGAAGGAAGAGAGATACTTGAGGAGCAAGGAAGAGGCGAGGAGAAGCCCGGCGTGGTCTGTTGGTCTTGGAGGAGGAGAACTTCGATGAGGGAGTTTGGTGCCAAGGAGGTGGTTAAGCTATCGTGCCCTTTGATGGGGAGCACGGCGAGGAAAAGGGAAGGCGGCTTGGTGGTGAGGGGTAGCGGATTGATGGGAAGGAAAAAGCTCCAAGGTCCATTAAAGGCCATGCTCGGGGAAGAAGAATAGGAGAGGAAATGAGCGTGATTTTTGGATGACGGACCTCGGAAGGGCCTCATGAATTTTTATAGCCCCACGGCCGTGCAAAGGGGTTTGGAAGCTCCCGAGAAGAGCTTCGAGATATGCGAGTTAGGCATGGTTAATTTGGCCGTAGATTCCGACATGATGAAGCAACCGTTGGTGAGACAATCAGCTTCGTTTGATGCGGGGAGGAGAGGAGAGTCGTTCCTCCAAGTTTCGCGAGGAGAGGTTGAGGGAGTCGGTGGGAAAACAAGATCAAATCTCATCTTCCCACATGCCATGGATGCGTAAAGGTCGAGGGACCTTAAAGTGAAGAAGATGAGAAGTTGGGGGGTCTTCGTAAGGAAAATCAAAAGTTAGGGGCTGTTTTAAGGAAATAAGGAATTGAGGACCAAATTGCAAACTTGGCCAAGATGAAGTCCAAATGAGCCCAAATTTTTGTAGTAACCTAATTTAGACATAAGGAAGTTTATGGTGACTTAAATTTTGGGTTTTGATGATGTTTACATGCTCAATTTACGTTTAGACCCAAAATATACCAAATTCTCGTCCATGATTCTGTTTCAGGTCAAAACAGGTTTCGATTATTAAATTGACTATGTCAAACCTTATACAATAATTTTAAATGATCTTAGAAGGTTTAGACTACAATTATCTCTATCGAATCTGTTTTAATTGAAGTGGGGTTAAAATTAGGATTAAACATTCATATTAAATGTAAATTTTGAATTATTCAGCACTAATCCATTTTTAGGATAATTAAGCTTAATTGAACTTTGATTAGCCATAAGTTCACCCTTCGGCTATTCTACATTTATAATTATTCGTAAAAATTATAGAATTAACCCTAATTTTTATCAAATTCTCTCTCTTCAGCCCTGATTGAGTTATACCCTTCAATGTGTTAATTATGTGAATTTAACCTTAAAACTTAGCAAAATTAGGTTAGACATAGTGAATGATGGCGATGCCATCAATAGTCACTTTCAGCAATCTGAAATAGTTGGCCTGAATTTTAAGAATACAATTAAAATGCAAGTTCACCTTTTCTAATTGAAAGTCCAAAAGCCAGTTCGTTATCAATTCGGATATGGGGGGTCAAATTTCCACCATTAAACCTGATATTTATCCTGCTCAAATATGTTATATAACATATCTAAAGTTGGAGATACAATCTGCAGAATCTGACTAGATGAAAACAAGCAAGAGGACACTCTAACAAAGTCTGCGGCTTATATTGACAAAATTTTCCATATTAAATGTGACCATTGATTTGTGCACGAAAAATTCTGAATTATTGCTAGATGATAGATCTCTGAATGATATTTCAAATGGTATATGTGGCATTTTCTAAGTCTAAGTGTGCTGCTAGATATTGATCAATTAGTGCAAGGGGGTCAAACGGAATGGCTACTACTATGCAACAACTTGCACAAATTTCTGTATTTTCCACAAAGCTTCATTTTTGACAAAAAAATTTTTCAGAGTTTCTTTGATTAATGTAGGTTTTTGTTCAAAAATCATCAAAAAATTTTTAGATCATTCTCTCATGGTGCCACTGATTTGATTGCAAGTGTATCAAATGGATGATGGAGGAGCATTGGATCCCATTTTCTGAGAAGCCTTGCACTTTTGTGTCCCACATTAATGGAGCCTCTTAGTGAAAGCAATTATGTCAGGATACATGGGTCCTTTTTGAGAAGATAATAGTCTGCTCTGCATACTAAAAGGTTGCAAATCTTGTTTTGGTAACTCTCAATGTCCTTTAATTGCCTCTGATGGCACTTTCTAAGTGTTTGTTTAAGTGACATTGACAACTTATTTATATGAACAACCTTAACGTGTATTCTGCTTTGCATTTGTCTCTTGTTCTATTTACTTGTCTACTTATAGAAAGTGTCAGCTCGCTATTGAAGCTCAATTTTTGCCATGACATAGTTAATTTCATTTTTTTCTAGATTTGTTTAATATAGGGCAGATGGTGGGTTTGTTTCTTAGGGGCAGAATTCCTAAGAATTCCTTGTTTAATAGATATTCCTTATTTCCCTCTACAATTTGCATTTCCAGAAATCTAAATTTTGAGATAATGCAACAAAGCATGGAGTATATCTATATGTGCCATTGCTCCTTTTTTTTAGTAGGTTTACTCCTAGTTTAGATGCAGACGTCGGGATGGTGTTGTTCGATCATATCCACTTGATGAACGCGTGCACATGTTGGTTGGCATGGCAGGCGTTGGAGGAATATCGCGTCTTGGATTCTTGCTAGATTGGCACCTGATTACCTCACTTGTTGAGAGATAGAGACTAGAGATGCATACCTTCCACATGCGCCATGGAGAGATGACTATTACACTGGAGGATGTGGCCATTATTACTGGGTTGCTAGTGGATGGCAATCATGTCATGGGTGCCATGAATAATCCTAATTGGCCAGCTTTATGCAAGAGGTTACTTAGAGTGGCGCCACCTGAAAGTCAATTGGCCAGTTCACGATTGTAGTTGACATGGTTCTCACAACATTTTGGCAATTTATCGATAGATGCTAATGAGGAGACTTGTAGAAGCTATGCCCATGCTTATATCCTCCAACCTCTAGGTGGGATCATATGTATAGACAAATTAGGATTTTATATCTCATTGGTGTACTTGCCACTGCTAGAGGATCTACAGGTAAATAGAATTGGTAATTGCTATTAATTATGATATTATTATGCTTGCATGAGTTTTGTAAAGTTCATCTTTATAAGTAGGCTACAGGTCAATACAACTGGGGATCTGCATGTTTACGATTTTTATATCGACACCTTTGCTCAGCAGCCGAGCATGGAATGGAACACATTGTGGGAGCTTGCATATTACTTCAGATTTGGGCCTAGGAGAGATTTCCACACATTGCTCCAACAGTACATATTTGGCTAGATTGGCATGGGTGACCACTTGCAGTACGTTTGGTGGAGGACTTCAACATCTGCAAACATCCACAGAGTGTGGTTATATTGCATTGTGATGCTTTCGACCTAAAGGCACTCGATTAGGTATATTGTATTTGTTAAGTTTTATACTATTAGTAAAAAAAACCTTTAAACTAATACATTATGCTTTAAATTTCAGGTCGTTTGGAGGCCGTATACTCAGGACGTACTTCAACACATTCCTGCATACTGTCTAGAAGGTCAGGACATATGGTACATTCGAGTCCCACTTATCCATTTCCATATAGTGGAACACTACTTTCTACATAACATCATTCGTCAGTTTGGTGGACATCAAGGCATCCCAATCAAGTGTGAATTGATGCAAAGTTGCATGAAATTGATCTTAGGTGCAAATTTGACATTGATTAGCCAACACATCATGCAACACATAATCAACATTAGGGAGCCCTCCATGAACACATCATACAAATAGACCCCACCAATGAGCCTGCAACCATAGCAGACTACATGCCATGGTACCTCCAAATCACAAGGAGGATTGTAGGGAGACTTGGAGCTTTGGTCGATTTTAGTGTAAGTACACATTTTATATTTATGAAAAATAATTTAAAATGAAAATCATTGTATACTTAAAGTAATGTTTGTATCTACACCCATGTAGATCTCTCAGTGGACATACATATTTGAGAAAACAGCCAACCGAAAAGGGTTAGCGGAGCTTCATGAGATTGTGAGAAAGGCCAAGCTTGTAAATGAGAAAATCGTTGCAGCAAAGTTTAGGCATACTGAAGTTGATCCCACCAAGGACCAGGATGATGGTGAGGACGAGGACGAGGACTTCTGCGTGGTCAAGGTGAGGGTCTAGGATGGGGACGAGGGTGAGGGCGTGGACAAGGACCAGCACCAGAGAATGTTGACGTACAACTGCTGCCTCCCCTTGAAGAGTAGCATGATATGGGAGAGGGTCCCATACTAGATAATGTTCAGGTACCACATCCGCCTCCCCCTAAAGGTAATGTAATGGATGATGCAGGAGTAGTTGCAAACCAGCATGATATGGGAGAGGATCCCATAAAAAAGAAAGTTGAGGTACCACAACCGCCTCCACATAAAGATAATGTAATGGATGATAGAGGAGCGATTGCAGAGCAACATGATATGGGAGAGGATCCCATACCAGAGAATGTTGAGGTACCATTGCCGCCACCTATTAATGCATCTAATGAGTCATCTAACTTCGTGACACCAAGTACTCAACAAGACTCTGAGATCCAGATTACACCAAGAGCACTTCAAAAGAGGCGAGTTGAGGATGTAGATCTGGGAGAGGGATCCTCACAGGTTGACACTCGTGTACCACCATCCCCACTACTTACACATAACTTTGAAGAAGTAAACGAAGTTGTTGGATCAATGATCAATGACATTGATGATTGCAATCAACTTAGTACCATTAATGTGCCATAAACATTGCAACGACACGTCAGAAGGAGGAGAAGAAATCCATAGCTTTCACAACAGTAAGTCATTTATTTTTACTATGAGGAGATACTTGTGTTGGTTATGCATTGGTTTTGTTGATTTTGGTAGGGTGGAATTGGTTCTTCGAGTGGAGTAGTTGATCTTCTTGAGTGATATTGCTTTGGGACGTGTTATAACCAGGCATCAAGCGTCGTTTAAGACGTCTGGGAAGCAGTCCAGACGTCTGGTCAGACGTCTAGAAGCCTTCCCAGACGTCTGAAATTAAATTTTTTCAGCGTATGGGTTCGTGTCTATGCGCATGCGTGCGCAGACTGAACCTGCCGCCCTCCTTCTTCTCTTTCCTCTCCCTCCCTGCAGACGCAGCTTTTCTCTTTCTCTCTCCCCGTGGCTGCCTTCAAATACGCCTCTCCCTCACCCTCACTCCACTGCCTTCTTCTTCTTTTTCCTGTCAGCGAGAGAGCGAGCAGGCGAGAGCGGCAGCCGCGACTGCTGCGAATGAGTGGGGAGGAGGAGCTGTTGCGAGAGGAAGAGGGAGCTTGACCGCAAGGTTGTGAGCTCGCCGGAGCAGCCGGAGCCGACCGGCGGGTGTGCAGCAAGCGTGGGGTGCCGCGGAGAAGCTGCTGCAGCTCAGGCAGCAGGCGAACGTGGCGCGACACAGCCGTGCGCTGCGAGCGGAGGGCGAGGAGGTCCTGATTCTGGGAAAATTTCCCAGAACCAGACGTCTGGACTTACGTCCAGACGACGAAGGAGACGTCTGGAGGAAGGTCCAGACATCTGAAAGGTACGTTATTTTATCTTCTTCTTTCACGTGTACGGCCATGCAGCCGTTTTCGCCGAAGTCTCCTGCATCCTTTCGTGATGAGAGCGAGCGTGTGTGTGTGCAGGACTTGTTCAGGAAGGCGTAAGAGCACGCCATCCCACACAGATCAGACGTCTGGGCACGGCACCAGACGACGAAGAGGGTCTCCAAACGTCCAGAGCAACAGTCGGATGTCTGGAAACTAAGTCCAGATGGTTCAGCAGGCTTCTGGACGTTTAAAGGACCACGTAGATCGAGGTATGACCTGAGCGATCATTTAAGACGTCTGGAAGAAGTTTCAGATGTCTGATTTTGGATAGACTCGTCATTTTTGACCCGCTTAGGGTCCGTTTGGAGTCCGTTTTCCGCGTTTCAAGTTTCGTTCTTCTTAGATTTAGTTCCTCTACCTGTTTACAGTAATCGTATGCTGTTTTGAGTAACTCCTTGTCTTTGATCCTTGTGTTAGGATCCCATTCCGTTGCGGCTCTGGGGGTTGCGGAGGCACGCGGCTTGTCGATTACGCCCCCAGTACTCCCGATTTTGCGGATAGAGTGGCCCTTTCAATTATTTATCAAAAATTATGCAATTGTGAAATAATTAATAGAGTTTAGGGTATTGCATGAACCCTAGGATTGAAAAATTAGATTGAATGATAGATCCTTGGATATTGCATGAATCCTAGGACTGGAAAACTAGATTGAATGATAGATCGTAGGGTATGGCATGAATCCTAGGATTGGAAAACTAGCTTGAATGCATATACATTGCAGTCTTGGAAAAGTAGAAAGGAAATGATAACTACCTGTAATTGGTTAACAGCTACCTGATTATGCATGAATAATTACGGTTGGGAACATGGGCTATATAAAGCTGAAAGGATGAAACCTAAATTGGCTGAGCACGAACCCTACGGGGAATTAGGAGTAGAACTCCTAGAAAGTGAATGGAATGGAATTGGGGAAGTGAGCTGGCCCTTGAGTACGGAGTACCAAGGAGAGAGACTGTCCCCCTGTTTAGTGCAGAGCGGAGCTAGCCGCCCCAGGGACCCAAGGTTAGGTCTAGCCACTTTGTACCGACTTTTGGCCCTCGTGTACACAGTACCGAGGAGAGCTACTAGTGTAGGGAGAGCACTAGCTACCCCACGGGCCCCAGGGTTCTGCTAGCTCTCCTACACCGACTTGTCAGGCCCACTAGGCAAACCAGGGTAATCAAGGGAGGGTGCGCGGACTGTGGAGGGGCAAGACCCCTGTTTGGTTATTGTGGAGGGGCTGGACCTCGGTTACTGAGAGGGCTTTGCCCTATACTGGTTCTGTGCTGTGCTTTGGGCGCATCCGTTAACGAAAATGACTGACCACATGCCAGTGAGGGGTAGCTACCTGTGCGTTTATCGCGCGTGCCGTAGTCACCGTTACGTCTGTCAACGACCTTGGGGTGGTTGACTGAGGGTAGGACCACCACGGGGGACTCTTCCGGCCAGGAGAGCACCACGTGCTACTTCTACTTTTCGGAAAAGACTGCAATCAAGATCGTTCCCATGAGGAACATTCAAGATCAAGAGAAGGATCTGAGAAATAATTCAAGAGTGAATAAACGGAAAAATATAAAAAAAGAAATTAAAAATATAACAGCTATTGTCCACCTTACTGTTTCTTAGCTTTTAGTTGCCACTCTACTCAATGTTTCGCTGATGTGTCACCTTTGTTACCTTTTCAGGACCAGGTGTTGAGCAGCCAGAGTCGGCGACTGCAGAGGACGCTGGGCCTAGTAGAGCCTAGTAGTGTTACTTGTGAAGTACCTACTGTACCTTTCTTTCTGTTGTTGTGAGTAGTTTCTGTTACCCCTGTACTCTTTTCATTGTAAGCTTCATGTTTGTGTACATGTTTATTTCTCTACTGTTGTGCTAGTGTATACTGTAGTATTTCTTTTCTTTACTACTGTATTTTGTTACTGCTAGTTACATACATGGTAAATGTGGTTTATTTTACTGCTCTTTTGGTTACTTTCTCGTTGGACGACTGGGTCTTGGGATCAGTCGAGTCGGTCCGATTCTTGTATCACGTAGGGATTTGGGAACCAGGTCGAACAGGATGATATGCTTATTCTTCTCTTTTTTCAATTAAATTTCTTAATAATTTGACTACTTTCATTCTTTTGTAGATAAGAGACATTTTATATCCGCAGCTAGGAGAAATCAATTGTTTTTTGGGTGTTTGGACGGTGCTTTTTTACTTCTTTATTTTTTTAACCTTTGGTTTGAGTGTTGGAGATGTTATGTGGTGGCTTATTTTGTATTTGTATTTGGCCTATGATAATATGTGGTAGCTTGTTTGTATTTGTACTTGACTTGTTTCTCTGTTGCTTAGTTTCAAAATGGATGCAATTGTATTAATCAACTTTTTGTGTTCTTTTTTATTTCTACTTGCCTCCAAATAGCCTGCATATACATTGCATGCAAGCACCATGTTATCTTATGCTGATGCAACCATAGCACCAAATGTGACAGTAGCTATATCTGAAAAAAGATGGTTAACCATTGCTGTCAAGTAGCAGCTATGAAAAAAAAAAAACTGAACTCATGTTTTATATTGACGAGTTCATCACAAATTGGTCTCTTCTATTGGTGAGTTCTTCACTTCTATTGATGGAGAAAATCATGTTCAGTGGTCACGAGTTTGTCTCAAACTCGTGACTACAAAACACGATTTTCACTCAAAAGTCGTGACTAACAAACACGATTTGATTAGAATACCTTTCTCGCAGCTGTGCCCAACTGCTTTATGTACAATGGTAAAATCATGTCTACAAAACACGAGTTTCTCTTAAAGAAATACCCATGCAACATCGTCAATTCAAGTCACGATTTTAGTACTGCTAATAACAAAAAAAAATCCCCAGTACGATAATTAAGAATAAAAATTCCCTAATTACCCTACTTAAGAATTTTCTTCCAACCTGATAGGATGGGTTTTACTGACATAGTATATGGGGGAGATTTGGTTTTTTTAACCATCCTTGAAACATGCTTGAGTTTACGACCCTAAACTCATGTTACCTAATTGCATGTATGGGATGCATATTTTATTGTATTTTAAGTCTTAGCATGATTTTCTTTCAAAAATATCTTCTTTCTACTTTTTTATTTGTCTTGCATAATGAAATATTTGTATAAGAAATATGTAACGACCTGAATCTGGATCCGAGTTTAATTGAGAAAAATTGACCATGACAACTTTTTTGGTATGAGCTTCATAAATCCAAACAACTACCTAAAATGTTTAAGTCCAAGTTATTTAGTAATTTTCAATCCTTATATCCTACCACTCACTTTCATAAGTTTGCAATGTAAAATTATTTTTGGGGTATTACAAAAAAGTCTCTTTTATCATTTGTAAGTGTACTCCTTCCTTGGTTTTTTGTTGATATGCATTAACAATTCTTATACGAACTTTGTGTAAGACCTCTTGATTATAAGATAGATAAAGTATAGCTATCACATATTAAAGGAAAATTGACAAATTTTTTAGGTATTTGGAATGCAACGTATGAGGTAGTATGCTAATGGGTACCCATTTGCTATACTATTTCCCATCAAGTAAATAAATTTAGGTGAGCCTTCCCAACGAAGTAAATAGAGTGGGTATGGGAAATGAGTTTCTAAAGAAAGATGTATTTGGAAATTTTTTTGACAGGGGAAGGATTGATCCCTGCAAGTTTATTCATTAAGAGGGGAGACTAAACTCTCAAAGTGTTACGATAATGAGATGGAATTGGAAATATTAAAACCTAACTCGAACCTACCTCATTGACATCCCCACACCAAATTATGGCTTTAGTCTTCCTATGGAGTGAGATAAATGGATCCAAGGTATCCATTCCAAGGGTAAAGGCAATTAAGTTGAGCCCAAGATTAACTCGCTTCGTTAGCGAGCCTTCATTATGGGCTCATGCTCGTAAGAGCTCAATAAGGCCAAGCAAAGCTGGGATCATTTCACTTGCGCCAATTAGACAACCAACTTAAGATCCATATATCAGTCATAAGCTTTGTAGACAAGCTAAACGTGCACAACCTCTCCCTTATAACTTACTTCCTACAAGTCCTCTCACTTTGCTCCAAAATGGATCTTCTAATATCTCGTTCAGATAATCTAAAACAACATCATCTTCCAAGCCTATGAAGTGATGCGAAGTGAACTTAGGGATTAATAATTATGCACGCAATCGTTGATTTACTCCATAGCCTTTCACTGCTTAACTTTAGCAAAAGGAAACACCAAATTGACCATACCTCTTACATAACTTCTTATGCTTGATTCTATTTAAGTAATATCTCAAGCCACTAAGAACAAAGGCTAACTATTTCAATTACAATGAAAAATTTTGGAAAACTCTATATACGAGTGTCAATATTGGATTTAAAAATCTTTTTATATGTTTTTGAATTATATGTGTTATATAGTCCATTGAACCAAGTTGTTGATCTAAATGATGCTCAACCTCCCTTCCTAATAGTCCTCCAAATTATCTATTAGCAACTACCTTCTATGTTTGCCTCCCTTCCTAATAGTTCACCTCCCATCTTGCCATCTTCTCTTATATATTTTCCCCATCTACGGGTTTACAAAAGCAGCATCATTAGGTGGATGAAAAACTACAATTAAGCAAAAGAGACAATCATTTGCAAATGGGTAAGCAATAATGCAAGGCTTACTTATGAGTTGCGAAAGAGACAATGGAAGGACAACTGGTAGTATTGGCTTTGAAAGGACATGTTCAAACCTAATTAAGGCACAAATTTGAACAAGTTGTAAGCATGAGTCCTAATAGAATTGAATCTCATTGAATCTGTCAAATTCGAATTCAATTTGATGGGATAATTAGAAGTTTGAATTGTTGGATTTTAATCCAATTTACGAACTAGTATGTGTACACATGTAGATATAATCAAATAATAAATGGATTATAGACTGTCATCTTAATGCCCATAATTTAAAGTGATCAACTAAGGTTAATCTTGGGTGTGGGCATAAAATGCAAAAGGGAGGTGTGGAGTTTAAAACAAATGTGTAGAAACCTTTTGGTGATTATCATTTCGTTGATAGGTGGAAATGCAAATCACCCATGGCAATTAGTAAGAATAATTGTTGACTAAGCTTGGGTTATGGTTCCCAAGAGACCTTTTGATTTTCTCAAGAGGGTTGTCCACATCGTGACATGGAGAGAGGAGAGAAGAAGGTCTTCTTCTTCCTAGTTTCAAGGTTAGATCTCTCCTTATCACTCAAAAGGAACTCTTGGAAGATCTAATCACAACCCCTGACCTATTAAGCAATGGTGAGTACAAGTAATGTGTATTATTGTTCTTCTATGTATATCATTTCATTTGAATAGCTTATATTATATATATATATATATCCTTTGCACATGCCCATGTATATGAATGTATATATAGTCATGTTTATATGCCTGGTCTTGTAGAATCATAAGGTTGGCATAAACTAGGATTAGATGATTGTTCACATTCTCCTGAAAAACTTGAACTCCTTTTCATAACTAAACAAGTACTGGTACATGTGTGTTACAAATTCGATTCCAGAACTCAAAATAGAGACTGTAGCTTAGTAGTACCGGTACTCAGCATGAATACCGGAACATATGAGTTGCAGATTGGGTCTTGGGCTCCAGAAACCAATATCTGTGACTTGTGTATACCGGTACTTATTATGAGTACCAGTACTCATGAGACACAGACTTGGTTAATGGATTGAAGTGACTAAGATTTGTATGTTACTACTAATCCTTAATACTGGTACATGTTGGCTACAGGTTGAGGTTAGGACAGTACTTAACAGGTACCCATACTTGTCATGGGTATTGGTACTCGTTGAGATCAGTAAAGTTCTGGAGGGGTACCAGTATGCTTATGGTACCAGTACTACTCATTAGTATCGGCACACCACGAATACTGGATAAGTGTACATAATTGAACTCAAGTCTTCAACAGTAAGCCATAAGTACCAATACTTGTTAGATATCAGACCTAAATATGTATATCAGTGATATGGATATCGATGCACCAGTACTAGTACTCAGTATATGGGTTACTGGTACTGGTCCACCAATACTGGTACTTAACAAGTATGAAGTTCAGTTATTTTAAGTTGTAGTTCAGGTCCATCCTAAGCTAGAAGTGGGTTATTTATGGATTAACCCCAACATGAATTTGATTAGAACTCTAAATTGATCCATTTGATTTGATATGGGATTTGAATATTCAACATGATCCATCCTTAAAAACTATTAGCACGTGTGGACATAGCACTATTTACCTCCCTATAGCAAAATGTACAATGCCATCTTCGTAATTATCATGAAAAGCATGCTTGAAGTTCGAGACCCACACCACATCCCATAACTCTCTAGCCTTTAGCAGATCTCTTGTCCTTATCATCGCTATCACTGCTGCGTTGCCTATAAAGGTCATCACCACCACAACCACCTCCCTCCTCGCTCACTTGCCATGGTCTTTCCTTACATTTCCCCTTACATCACCCAAGAGTTGTCGCATCATCCCTTGCAGCAGTTGTAGCCTTTGTGTTTGTTTGTCAACACGGCCACGCTATTCTAAATCGATGGTGATGATAGAGTTTGTTTTCTCAAGTCAGAGTGTGCAGTTGGGGTGACCTCTGAGGTTTGGTGGTGGTAGTTTTCTCGTTTAGTATAGGATACTTTTGTGATGGGATTTCTTTAATTTTATCAAGTTTTCTATGTAATAAGTATGGATTGATGTCTATTATGGTTGATGGTTGCTATTGGACCAACTGTTTCTTAGTTATTTTTGAAAAAAACCTAAAATGTTGGAGATAGTTACACATATGATAAGGAGGTAGAAGAAAATGATAAGGCAATAAGAAAGAACAATTTGATGATGCTGAAGATGGCGTCAAATTCAAGGGAGTAGGAAACTCTCTTTCAATGGGCTACCACCTATTGTTGGATTTTGTATACCCTAAGTGAGCCATCCGAGTAATGTAATATTATTACATTTGCATTTGACTAAAAGAATTAGATTATTTTCCAGTAAATGACCTGAGTCCTTTAGTACAACTAGGGTAACATAGTTAGCCAGATCAAATAAACCCAATGTATGTTAATCCAAAGATCTAAACAGTTTAGAGGATTTGATAGCACATCAAGAAACCATCTAGTTCGATAAAATGTTTCCGGTCTGAGTCAGGATGGCAACCTTCTTTAGAGGTCACTGCTTGATTGATGTTTTTGAATGAAGATTCAAGAAATGTCATGTGGGCTGCATTGAGGAGTTAACTTGATAAAACAAAAGATAACTAAAGTCCTCCAATGCTATCATAGAGAAGGTGTATCCTTTGAACTGAGACATACATGTGTATATATTTAAGAACACATGCATTCGATGGACTAATACTAGATGCATCCACCCTGGTTTTGATATTGGAAGACTAATGTATGTAGGAAGGGACAGGAAATTCATGATCTCTCAAAAGGATTACATAAATCTATTACATAAGTTTATGCGATAGATTGGAGGAATGAGCTCACTCTACGTATATTCGGAAGCGATAATTCCACATGTGGTCATACAGTCCTGGTCAGATTCAATGCAAGAAAGAGAAGAAGATAGATTTTTGGGAAAGTATCTGATCTTCGTTCTCGTCCCAATTATATAAGGAAATGTTAAAAAGAATATTATCCAAAGAGGAATGACAGCGGTGTAATGGAGTCAGACCTCAAGATAATATTATCCTCCAATTATAAAGGATTAATGGGTATTTGGAATACATGAGGGGGCAAGTACCAAAATTCTACAAATCCTAAAGCTTCAATATTATCTTGATAAAATAATTAATGATTTTGATGGGTTCTTAATTGAAGGATAAATTAATTGTAATTTAAAGAGTTAAATTACAATTGATTTGGTTATTAATTGCACCTAATTTGATTAGGTAGAAAATCCAAGGGTTGAATTGAAATTAATTTGTTTAGATACTAGATCTTAACATTCCATAATTTGCTATGAGCTAATCATGCAAAAATCAAATAAGATTTGATCCCTACTATTGGATGGAGATCTAATGGATCCTGTCAAATTAGAATTATGATTGAAATCCCTATAATTACCTCCTAGGTGCAAATCCTAATTCCAATCAATTGATTTCCATCAACCATCAAAAGCCACTATCCTCAGGGGAGAGAGGAAGAGGTGCACCAGGGCACCTCTTCTCCATCCACATGTCTGACCAAGTTGTTGATCGATTGGTGCTATTGTAGTCGAATGCTTAATTTCATTATTGGACGATTTGCTACTGAAGGGTGCCTTGTGACGCCTCGGATCCATTAATTCGTGACACTCGATGCAAACTTATGATTTACTTATGCCTGTGTTGTACCTGCACCTGTATGTGTACACACACCAACGTGCAAAACATCCACAAAGGAAAATTTGCGGAAGCAAGATTGAGGAAAGAAAAGTAGAAACACACCATCTACACTAATAAAGAATCACATTATTCAATTTATATCACATCATATCATATCATCTCATATCACTATCACCACATAATCACATAAAGGGAAACATATTTTGTAACAGTAGCTGTAGCTGTGTGTGTGTACACACATCACATGGCATCACATAGCATCACATATATATATAAAAAGGTTCACTAGTGTTCGTTACCATCTAGAGTTCAATATTATCGCCATATCAGAGTTTGCTATGTACATTCTTTCTTGCCACCATATGAATATACAGCAAAAAGGTTGGCTGATAAACTAAATGAGCAACATGTAAGGCAAATTCAGCACCCTTACTAACTACTACTAAAGCTATCTGATCGAACCTCCTAAGTAGTCGGAGGATCTGACTTAATGAATCAAGAACTGGCAATCGCAAGGGAAACAAGGAGATTGGTGACTCAGTTCCACCATGAGGGGTGTACGTTAGGGAGGAGGGCAATGCTCCTGAATATTCACTAGTAAAAAGTGGTATTGCAATCTCTCTTCTCTCTTAGATTGCCTTAGAGAGAGCCTTGAGGGCCTCTCTTTGCTATTTATAGTGTTGGGGGATGATCCTGTCGTAGGATCTTCTGACCGGATACGTCTGTTGTCAGGGTATGTATGTTGTCAGACTATTAATGGCGACGGTAATGCCATCATTATTGTTGGTATGGAGATCTTGGACTTTTTCACCGTCTTTCTAACATTGGTGAAAACTGAGCTCTTTGGTGGGTCAGATTCAAATCCTCTCGAGTGAAGGCAGATCGTGAAGGGTCGGATCAGCCTGTTGACCTCCTCTCCGGGTAGCCAGATCTCTTGTTGGGCTCCTTGCAGAGTTTTGAGTTGGAGGGTGCCTTTTTCCCCTCATTACTATCCAAAAAGAGAAACAGGATCGACTGCTAACATTTGGCCTCATGCCAGGCCATGCTACTTTAGAAGGTCGATGATGTCTAAAATGACTCCAATGAGCTCGCGGAGGCACATCCATATGAGCCCCTCGCTACCCCAGCCGTTATAACGACCTCTGCCTCCCAAGGCACTAGGATGAAAATTTGTGCCAATTAGAGCCTCTCCCACAGTAGATGAGCCTGCCTCTACACGGCCTGGATACGTAGCCAAAGGGGGATCCTCAGAATCGGCATGATGACTTGGAAACAGTAAGTGTATTAGGTGTGAGCTAAGTGGCTCAATGGGGCTATAAATAATTATATATGTATGTGTTTAGGTCCTTGATATCTATATATGTATATATAAATATACATAGATGCATATAAATATAAATATGTATATATATATATATTTATGTGTGTGTGTGTAGCTTTCCCCCATGTGGAACCCACTACTGATAAGTGAGCATAATTATATGTTACCATGCATAGTTTTGTTAGTTTTAGGTGTTACTTGCATTAGATTTAGGTCATATTGTACATGATTGCATATTTGCATGCATGGGTGAAACTATCATTTTAAGCCTATTTTTTGCTAATTTGAGGTATTTCTATGTGAAGGAGTCCTTTACTTAGGCTCATGAGGAGAAGAAGTAGGAATACAGGTGACCAAAGCTTTAATTGAGAGGAGAAGAATCCATTCATGCCATAAAAACCCTAGCCCTAACCCTAGTTAGAACTTGCCTATTTTAGGCTCACCCAAAACCCTAATCCTAATACCTAACCTTAATCCTAAACCATCTTCATTTAGCTCCCTAAGCCCTTGCCTTAAACCTAGTCTTCATCCTAAACTTTGTCTCAAAAACCTAACTCACACTCTAGTAACACTAACTTAATCCTAGTCCTAATCCTACTTTCTAGAAGCCTGTACCTTATCCACATGTACTACATAATTTTTTTTACACTAACTTGCCAAAAATATTCTTTGAAATTAATTGATAAAATGTGTCAATCAATTTAATTAGATTTCAATCATATCCTATGATTTTAGCCAATCAAAATCTAAATTCTAATTCAAATCCTAAAATTCGTGACAACCTAACACCCCATTAGTATTTTAGCCATAACTTTCTCATTTTAAATCTAACTTGAGTGATTCAAGTTGAATTTAAAAACTAATTTCAAGGGGTACAACTTTCCTTTTATGTGTAACTTAAAATTAGAAACATACAAAGACTGAAAATTGAAGATAATTAGGTATTTCTACTTTCCTATTTAGATAAACTCAATCCTAAACCTAATTTCCAAAACCTAAACCTATTCCTTGGCCATGAAGACACCTATGGACATCTATCCCCTTCCCTTGTTCCTATATAAACGTCACATAGCCTTCATTAGTTGCATACAACTCTCCCCCTTTCTTCTTTCTCCTTAGATCTTATTTTACCTCCTTAGCCTCTTCTTCTTCCTCCTACCTCCACCTTCTTCCTTTTCCTTTCCTTCCCTCTCCCACCTTCTTCCTACACCTTCTAATTTGCTTTTATATTACCTTTGTTGCTTAGGAATTCCATTCTCTAGTTAGGTTCTCCCTTCCCTTCACCTTCTACTTCAAGTTCTTCTTCTTCGGGATATTCTTTGACTTCTTCTGTGACTTCTTCTTTGACCATCTTCTGAAGCTTTCCTCTACCTCCGAGGGCTTTAGGCTTTTCTCTCCTTCAACCATCTCAAGCTTCCTTGCATTCATCATCATTTCAACTATTTCTACTTTCTACTCCTTTCTCGACTTTTTCTTCTTCTTATTAGTTGTAGTTATGAACATTTGATTAGTAGTAATATATTATTGGTTTTGCATATCTTTCTCTCTCTATTTGCTTGTTAGCTAGTTGCTTATTTGCTTTATTATTCCAAAAATAAAAAAAGCGTGGTTGTGTTTTCACAACTTTGCATTTCTCGCATTTTCGCACTACTTCACAATTTCGTCTTTCAAAATCTATTACGGCTTTTCCGCACTTCTAAAAATCACCCAATTTTGTCAGTACTCATACTTAAGATTAGTTAGAAAGTAACCCAACCACAAGCCTCCCTGAGATATGGCCTGGACTCCCATTTATTATGATTTTATTTTGTTATGAGTTCAGAAACTCGATTTTGAGCGATTGAGATACTTGCACTACAACGATAGAATTACCCTATTATGGGTTTTGTGCATCAACTACGCATGTATACCAGCACGTTCTTGTATAGGCTAGTCCTCGCACTCTCCTATGGGCATCTATGTATCACTAAACCCATCGTTACTCAACTTGCAACAACCTCGATTATTGTCAGGTGTTGACCCTTAAATCAACGTGGAAATCAAGTTTACCCTACGAGGATTCAAGGCAGATTTTGACTACACACTTTCTTCTCCAAGATTCGGGGTTTGGACTGCCTTGCTTTTGGTAGGTTACTCCCTTAGCCCCAGTCTATAAATCGCCCAAGATAACCATCATCAGCTGTTGGAACCTAGTTCCACATTCTTCTGTGCTTTGGTGTTAACAAAACCCTTTTTGATCTAATGAATTTTTGTGACTTTATTGTATAGGCTTTAGGAAATGGTTGGCATGAATGATGGAAGATGACAGAGATGAGTGATGGCTATATTAGAAGGTTGTTCAATAGTTTTCTTTTATTTTTCTTAAACAATGTATTGCCTCCTAACAAATCAATTGAAAATAGGAGTTAAAATTAATTAGAGATAATTTTGTATCACACTCGCAATGAATGATGGTTTTCAAAATCCAAGTTGTTTCATTTTAAAAGAAGTAAGGGTTAATCAATTACGAATTCAAGATGATTTAACAAATGTCTTAAAAGTATGAATAGTATCGGTACTATTCTTAAGTACCGGTACATGCAACGCACATGTTTGAGTTTTTAACTCAAACTATGAATAACAAGTACTGGTACATGGTGATTACGGGTTTGAGTTAACATTTTTGATGAGTTGGCCTGAACCTTACAAGTACTGATACCTATGTTTAGTACCGGTACATGTGGGTTACAGATTTGGACTCAGAACTCAATTTGTGAGTGACAAGTACCCATACTCAAGATGAATACTACTACCTATTAAATGGTTGGTACTCAACTGAGAAGGGTGAAAATCAGTACCCATGATGAGTACTGATACTCAGATTCATTTGTACTCGCTATAGGCAAACAGTGAGTAGCTAGTAGCGGTACCCATACATGAGCATCGGTACCAACTACCTGTTGAATCAAATCTGTATGGCTAATCTGCATTAATGACTAGTTGAATCAACCATTACTTGCACCCAACGGCCATGGAGAGTGGGTGGGTGCTTCTTGGCCTATAAATAGACCCTTCTTAGGCCACTTTCTACACAACATCAATCCACTTACACTCAAGAGTTTCTATACACTCAAATTCTAGCAAAAGAGAGAAAGATTGTTACCTAATGAGCTAGAGAGAAATTACTTGAGAGTGCAATAAGTTCTTGAGCATGGAAACTACATCTTTTCAATACAATTTAAGCTTCATTTTTTTCTTTGATCTTCCTTTGCTAATACTTTATAATTATATTTTGTTAGGAGGCTTAGATCTTTAGTTGTAAGTCTATTTATCTTTTCTTAAAGAGGATGCAGAGGAGAGCTAGAGAGGAAGCAGAGGAGGACGCCCAGTAGAGGAATGCTTGGTGGAAGAGGGTGGTCCTAAGGGTGGATGACTATGGTGGATTTCTAGGTGTTCTACTTAGAAGGTGGTGGAAGAAGGTGGAGGAATTTCTTTTCTAAGGAAGAGATGGATCCAAGGGGGAGCATGCCTAATGTTTTTATAGGAAAGGTAGAGGCATCGTATTGGTTGGTTTAGGTTGCCTAGGATCAAGGATTGGGATGGTCTAGATTAGATCTAAGGGGATGCTAAGATAGGTAGGATCAGGACCTTTGGATCTAAAATGGAGGGAGGAGATAAGGTTTGATTTTGTTGGGTTTGGATGGAGGTTGTTGCAACAACCTTATAGGATTGCCCTCACTTGTCTCGAATTTTCAGCCTTGTTTTGTTTCAAATTTCCAATTATATATAAAAGAAAAGTTGTATCCCACCAAATCATCTTTCGAATACAACTTGAATCACTCTATTTGGTCTTAAAATACAAAAGGTATGGCCAAAATACTAGACATGTGTTAGGCTGTTATGAATTTCGAGATTAGGAATAAGATTTGGTTTAGGTTTTGTTTTTCTAAGGGATAGGACCTATTTTTGGCTGACCATATTGGGTCTAAATTATGGCTCATGGCCTACCTCTAGGTTGGTTAATTTGGTTAGGTAATTAGGCTCTAGGCTAAGGTTAATTAGGTTCCTAAATTAGGCTAGACCTAGTGTTAATTGGGTTCGGGTCTAATTGATTCAACCCTCTTCTAAGTGAGCTCCATCTTGAATCTCCTATCTATAGGCCTCCAAATTTCTCCAAACTTGATACTTGCACATATTAGACAAAAGACATCAAGGTACCAGATATAATTTTGGGTAAAATTGTAGAAAAACCCAAACACGTGCAATGTTTACAAAATACACCTATATGACTAACCTGACCTAACTAAATACACTCTACCCTATTCAACCCTTAGATTAGCATGAGTTAGACATAATTAATGTAAATATATATAATAATATCAGACCCCCATGCCTATCTTTTTATAGTTCTTGAGCAAAACAGAGATTGACAAATTGTGAAAATAATATTTACACGAGAAAGAGAATTGTGAGTTTTGAGCTTAATTCAAATTAGAAATCCTCAGTCTCAATTTTTCACCAAAGTAAAGGAATTATACACAAAGCCTTAATGACAAAGACTCAGTAGTTCTAAAGTATTGACTCAAATCTAGACCACCTGAATTGTTACGACCTGTTCCTGAATCCCTATAGGACACGAGAATCGGATCGACTCGACTGATCCCAAGACCCAGTCATCCAACGAGAAAGTAGCCAAAAAGCAGTAAAATAAACCACATTCACCATGCAAGTAACAAAAGTACAGCAGTAAAGAAAAGAGCTACTACAGTACATATCACCACAACAGTAGAGAATTAAAAATAGGTACAGAAATATGAAGTTTACAATAAAAGAGTACAAGGTGAAACAGAATACTCGCTACTACAGAAAAATGGTACAACAAGTACAACTACTGGGCTCTACTAGGCCCGGCACCCCTGCAGTCGTAGGCTCTGGCTGCTCAACACCTGGTCCTGAAAAAGGTGACAAATGTGACATGTCAGCAAAACGCAGAGTAGAGTGGCAACCAGCTAGCTAAGAAAACAGTAAAGGTGGACAAGTAGCTATTATTTTTAATTTCTTTCTTTATTTCTCTATTTACTCTTTCTTGATTTATTTCTTAGGTCTTTCTCTTGATCTCGAATGTTCCTCGTGGGAACGATCTTGATTGCAGTCTTTTCCGAAAAGTAGAAGTAGCACGTGGTGCTCTCCTGGCCGAGAGAGTCCCCTGTGGTGGTCCTACCCTTAGTCAACCACCCCAAGGTCGCTGACAGACGTAACGGTGACTATGTCACGCGCGATAAATGCACTGGTAGCTACCTCGCACTGACACGCGGTCAGTCGTTTCCGTTAACGGGTGCGCCTCAAGCACAGCACGGAACCAATATATGGCAAATCCCTCTCAGTAATAGGGATCCAGCCCTTCCACAGTAACCAAACAGGGGTCTTACCCCTCCACAGTCCGCGCACCCTCGCCTGACTACCTTGGTTTGCCCAGTGGGCCTAACAAGTCGGTGTAGGACGGCTAGCTGAACCCCGGGGCCCGTGGGATGGCTAGCTCTCTCCCTACACTAGTAGCTCTCCCCGGTACTGTGTACGCGAGGGCCAAAAGTCGGTACAAAGTGGCCAAACCTAACCCTGGGTCTCTGGGGCGGCTAGTTCCACTCTGCACTGAACAGGGGGACAGTCGCTCTCCTTGGTACTCCGTACTCAAGGACCAGCTCACTTCCCCATCCACTTTCCCAGTTCTATTCTATTTATTTTCCAGGAGTTCTACTCCAAATTCCCCGTAGGTTCATGCTCATATTTCTCAGGCCATGCCATACTAGGTTTCATCATTTCAGTTTCATTCACATTTAGCCCGTGTTTCCAATCATTTAATATCAATTTATATACAAGCAGCTCAAATTTAATTTCCAAACAACAGGAATTACATGTAGCAGTTACTAGCAGCAGTACTCTATATTTCACAGGTAGCTGTTTCCAATTACAGGCAATTATCATTATTCTGTTTACTTATCCAGGACTGCAATTCAGGTATTCAAGACATTTGTTTTAGTGTTTCTGTTCCTAGGATTCATGCCACACCCTAGAATCTATCATTCAATCTAGTTTTCAGGTCCTAGGATTCATGCCATACAATAGGATCTATCAATCAATCTAGTTTCCAGGTCCTAGGATTCATGCCATACCCTAGGATCTATCATTCAATCTAGTTTTCAGGTCCTAGGATTCATGCCGTACCCTAGGATCTATCATTCATTTCAAAGATGCATTAATGTTCGTAAATAACTAAGGGGAGCCACTCTACCCGCAAAATCGGGAGTGATGGGGGCGTGATCGGCAGATCCACGTGCCTCCGCAACCCTTAGAGCCGCAACAGAATTAGGTCCTAACACAAGGATCAATCATAAGGAACCACTTAGAACAGGATACAAGTATTTTAGACAAGTAGAGGAACTAATTCTGAGAAGAACGAAATTTTAAACGTGGAAATCGGACCTCGAACGGACCTTAAACGGGTTAAAAACGATAATTCTGACTCAGATCAAACGTCTGGAACACCTTCCAGACGTCTTAAAAAGTGGTCCAGGTCATACCTCACTCTGCGCTGCTCCTCAGACGTCCAGGGATCCTGCTGAATCGTTTGGACCCAGTTCTAGACGTCTGACCACCTCTCTGGACATCTGGAGACGCTCTTCGCCGCCTGGTGCTGTGCCCAGATGTCTGATCTGCGTGGGAGGGTGTGTCCTCGCGCCTTCCCAGAACGAAACCTGCACGGACGACGAAAACCTCCTCATCACGACACATCTCAACACTGCGGTGGATTGGCCTGCATGACCGTATTTGCAAAAGGAGGAAGAGGAGAAATTTCGTACCTCTCAGTCGTCTGGGGCAACCTCCAGACGATGCCTGTGTCGTCTGGACGTAGGTCCAGACGTCTAATTCTGGGAAAAATTCCCAGAATTAGAACCTCCTCGCCTTCTTCCCGCTGCGTGCGAGCTCGCCACGCAGTAACTCGCCTGCTGCTCGAACTGCAGCAGCACCATGGGAGATCTCCCCCGCACGACGCCCCCTTGCGCGCACGCCAGCTAGCCTCGAGCTGCTCCGGCGGGCTCTCTCTCTTTCTCGCGCGCTCTCCCTCTTCTTCCCTCTCGCTGCACCTCTTCCTCTCCGCACGCACCCGGCAGTAGCTGCTGCCCTCGCTCTCTCTCTCTCGTGCTCACGCTGGAAGAAGGAGGAGACGGTAGGGTGGTGAACGAGGGAGAGGGGAGGGGTATTTGAAGGTGTGGGGGAGGTGTCCGCAGGACGGCGAGGGAAGAGAGAGAAGAAAAGAGGGTGGCAGGTTGCAGTCTGCAGGCGACACCCGCACAGACTCGGGATCGTACGCACGCCAAAATTTATTTCCAGACGTCTGGACCAACTCCCGGTCGTCTTAAAAGTGTTTGATGTCTTGGTCTTAACACGGATCAAATCAAAATCTTATTAGCCATTGGACTTGGGTCGCTAGAGTAACTTTCTTTGACTATGTCGACCCACCCAAAGTTTGAATCAAATGTGAGAAATAAGCATCTTGTGCATGGTTTTTATGTGACCCATCAAATGGGCAACTAAGTTGATTCGTAGTATTAAATAAGACTTAGAATATTTTTATGCCTTTTCTGGGACAACCTATCTTTGGTTAGGCCATACTTGGATTTGGCAACTTTCCCCTCACCACTTTTCTATCCAGAGGTCAACACACAAGGTGTATATCTCCCCAGCTGGACTCCTAGTTCTCTTGTTCGCTATCTCACTATGATTGGGATGCACTCATGTAGATAAGAGCTGAAAGGGAGATATATTTTTTTTCTTGCCTTTTTCTTTTTTTAATTATTTTTTTGTAACTTCCTCCAACTACTCATTTTTCTAGGTTATCTTCATTGTCACACTTTTTTTCTAGGTGAGTGGCTCTCCTTCATCCATTCTAAATGCATCCCCTATAAATAGGAACAATCCTAAGAGCTAGAAACATGGCCAAGTTTTTTGGATCCTGTACCCTATCTTATTAACCACAAGGACTCAACAAAATTGCCTAGAAGATGAGTCAGTGCAATGTGTAAGTGAAGATGCTTGGAACTCAAAGACTATCCAAATCACAGGGTGGAAAGATAACTCATTCACTTGTCACCCTTTTGACTTAATACTTTTATCACTTTTGGATCATTTCAAAGACTCAGGAAAACAAATTCAGATTTTAGTAAATACTTGAGATAATTAAGTCGACATACGACCTTAAGAGTCTTAGTAGAAAGACTTCACTTGTACTTTTCCTAAGATCGGTAAATTTTCAAAATCGAAGTAATTCAACTTTTTTTGTAGCTCAAACTCTAAAAACATTGATTTTTTTCTTCTTTTTTGCTATTTTTTTAAAACTTTTTTTCTTTTTGTTTTTAGAAAATATGATGTAAGAAGTGAACTTTGGTATGCCATGTATAAAATTCTAGAGAAGAATAAGTGACTAAAAAGATTATCTACCCCTTCTTGACTATTTCATGCAATGTCCTTAATGCGTGCAATACACATAAGAAAAGAGCCAAATATTATCTGATAACTCATGAGTTCTGACAAACATAGCTCGATTGTCTCCAGACTTGAATCAACCAAATCAAGATATAAGCTAACCTAATTCATTGGGTTGCCTCCCAATAAGCGCTGAATTTTACGTCTACAGCTAGATGTAGTTTAGTCAGTTAGCCCTCCAAGAGGGTTATAGTCTCCTTTGGGGGTATTTGGGTCAAATAAGGTTTAAGTCTTTGTCCATGTATAGTAAATGTTTGCCCAGTCTTATTATATGCAATTTCTACAGCCCCATTAGAAGAAGGATTGACCACTATACATGGGCCAGTCCATTTAGATCTAAGCTTGCCTGAGAATAATTTCAGTCTAGCATCAAATAACCATATTCTTTGATTAGGCTCAAAGGATTTTCTAATTATATGCTTATCGTGAAATGCATTAAATTTTTCTTTATAAATCCTCGAATTTTCATAGGCTTCACGTCTAATTTCTTCGAGCTCAATTAATTGGAACTTTCTATGATCACTAGCCAAATTAAGATTATAATTACTCCAATAAGCTCTATTCTCCAACTCTACTGGGAGATGACAAGGTTTCCCACAAATTAATCTATAAGGTGACATGCTTATGGGAGTTTTATAAGCGGTCCGATAAGTCTAAAGTGCATCTTCTAATCTTGCAGACCAATCTTTTCTATCAGGTCTTACTATTTTCTATAATATCTGCTTAATTTGTCTATTTAAGACCTTTATTTGCCTATTAGTTTGGGGATGGTAAGGTATAGCAATCCTATGATTTACCCCATATTTCTTTAATAAGAATCTAAATTGGGCATTTGTAAAATGACCACCACTATCACTTATTAAGGCCTTAGGAATTCCAAACTTCAAAAAGATATTTTTCCTTACAATATCAATTGCGGCCTTGTGATCATTTTTCCTAGTAGGAACAACTTCAATCCATTTTGAGACATAATCAACTCCAACTAAGACTCAAATCCATTCGATGATGGGAAGGGACACATAAAATCTATACCTCGAAATCGAAGATCTCACAAATCAAGATCGGATTAAGGAGTATCATGTCCCTTTTAGTCATACTCCGTAATGATTGGCACTTGATGCAGGTTTTAGCAAAATCATGCGCATCTCTAAAAAAGGTAGGCCAGTAAAATCGCGATTGTAGGATCCTTGAAGCTATTTTCTTTCCTGAAAAATGGCCACCACAGGCTTAATCATCGCAGAAAGAGAGCACTAATGTATACATATCCATTAGGTTAAAATGCCCATTTATGCATGTTCCTAAGCTTAGAGATGCATTCCATATTATAAATATTGCATGTCATGCATCATTCTATATTTAAAATAGTCTGTATAAATTTTAGGTTAATGTGCATCCTTTTGTGGCCAAGAGAGAAGGAGGTTTATTTTGGGGTCTCGGATTGACAATCCGACTGTACGGATCTGATCAGGATGATAATCGAAGTATAACGCCTCCAAAATCATCTTGATCAAAGTTCCGTAGTACATTATGCAGTTCGAGGAAGATCAAAGGCCAAGGGGCAAGGTGACACCAATCCAAACCTCAGATGCTAAATTCGACCACACGGATGGATCTGGATCGATGATTGCAGCCCAACATCGTGGAAATCGACCCAATCCGACGTTCGTGGTGCAACCTGCAAAGCAAAGAAGATGGACAGCCATGATGGTGACTTGTGGTGCCATCATAGCTGCCCAAATCCACTAAAACCCCTCGATTCAACTTCATCAAGCATCAATCTAACGGTTGAGATTCACGCACACCTGGCCTTCAGATTGAAAGGTGAAGACGGAGAGGAGATCTCGACCGTTGGATCGAGATCCAACGGTCGAGAGCGTGTGCACACAAAATCTGATCGTGCGACAATCCGCGGTCATGGTGCAGTGGTCATGGGCATCATTCTCAAACCGTGAGCACGAGTTCGAGCTGTGGTGAGGGAACGAATCCAGCAGCCACGACGCGCGATTAGAATTAGATCGTGCAGTGGAGATCCGGCGGTGGAGAGAGCGGCGACGTGGTGCAACGAACGCCGCGTGATGAGAAGCTCATTATGATCTCTAATTACCCTTAATTAACTAGTCTTCCTAGTTAATTAGCTAGGAATATGTGAATATATGGGTTAATTATAAAATAAGGGATATATAGTAAAGGACCTTTAAATAAGTTAAAAATGCTATTTTATCATCCAATTAATATTATTAATAATCTAATTAATAATTGGACTCGAGATATTAACAATCATTCATCTAATTAATAAGTTAACTAACTTAAGCATAATATATACATAAGTATGTAATACTTAATTAACATTACTTAATTAAATAAATTAATCTAAAAAGGTCAAAAATGTAAATTCAAGGTCTAAATATAATAATTACCTTATTTATAATCATATATAAAAAGTTGAAAAAGATCTAAATTAAAATAAACCCTAAAAACTTGAGTTTACATTTTGGCCCTTACATTTCATTCCAATCGGGTCCTTATTTTCTATTTAGGTCCTTATATTTCATCGCAAACAGGTCCCTGACTTCTTCTTCTCCTTCTCTTCAACCGGTTGAACGACTGACGATCGAGGGTGCTGCCACCACTCGGTCACCACCCATCCAATGTCACCTCACCTTCTCCAAGCTTCTGGAGCTTGCGCTCACCATCCCATCTTCATCATCGGTCTGGATGACTCTTTTATCCTAATTTAGGGTAGGAGATAACCTCACCGTCATCGAAGAAGACGCGGTGGTTAACCTCCTCCTAGCCTCTTACGCGTCCAGATTCCTCCTCCCTCTTCGTCGCCGTCAACTATAAATACCCCCTTACCCCCTTGATTTTCTTCAAGTTGGCTCCCTTCCCTCTTCTTCACTGCAGCCAACCCAATAGGCTATTCCCCCTACAACTCCGGCGAACTTTCCACCTCATCTTCCGACTTCCTCCGTCCACCTTAATCAGCTTAGGAACTTCGCCGAGGTCAGCCACGTCTCTGGACACAGGCGCTAACCAAGGAGATCCTCTGCTTCATCTCACATCCACCGCCGGAGATCTTCCCAATACCCTCTAATTTCACTCCTCCGTTATGAGCCGTCGACGGAGTTCCTCTGTCCCCTTCGTCTAGGTAACAGTAGGAGTAGGAGTAGGAGTAGTCTAGATAGTTAGTTAGTTAGGTAGTTTAGTGTAATGTCAGAATTCCAAAGATCGTCTTCTTTGACTCCGGTGAGCTCCTTGAGCTTGCCAGAGCCTTAATTTGGTCTTTTGAATCCACTGTTTACCTTCCTCTATCATTCGTAATCATTTCTATCACATTTAATCTCTAATCTAATCATTGATTCACCTAATCCAAATCCACCTTCATCAACTACTGCTGTCCATGGCAGCAGTAGTTGACTTAATTTCACATCCATCGGATCCTCCATCACTCACTCATCATTAAAGGATCCTAATTATCATCTTAATTTGATTAAATACTATATATAATGTAAAAGCCTAATTTTATTTAAGTTCTTGAGCTCGCTGTCAATGGCAGCTCAGGAGCAGTTAAAACTCTAAATTAACTAAGTACTTATCATCGCAATCCTTCTTTGACTTGTCTTGACCACTCATCTGAGTGGGAGATCAAGTCCCGTGCCTCAACCAATTCAAATCTTATTCAAATTGAATTTACTGTTTAATCTTACATCTAATGAGTTAATGAGGAATTTAATGCGATCCTGAGGTTCCTTGTAACCTTAGGAACCTTTTTAAATAAAAAATGGCATGATTTTTCTTTCTGTACACAATTTGCACCTTTTACTGGACTCACCAGAGCTTCGGCGAGCTCGGACGACTCAAATTTGATCTTCAGCCTATAGAAGTTGATGAGAAGCTCCATAATGACATAATTTTGATCACTGATTTGTTTGAGATTGTTTATTTGGAATTTTAACACCTGGAGCTAGGATTACTGATTCATCTTCTCCAACTCTGGTGGAGTTGGAGGAGTCTGATAGAAGATTAAAAGTCGCATTTGATGGATCTAAAAGCTTCAGTGCAGTGCACTGAAGCCATTCATGTCCTTAGAACACAGTAACAACCTTCTAACTCTTCTGACGAACAAATCACTTTTAGAGTTCAGGCGATGAGCCTGGAACCCTAGATTTCAAGGTCAAAATAACTGTTTAAGGGGTTGAGCGAGTTCCTAAGGTTGAAAGGATCCTATCTTAGGCTTTAATTTCTTGTGAAGAGGCATAGACCAGAAAGTCAAAATTTTGAGCCTTTTAGTCAAACCTGAGTTGGATACTTTGTTTCTAAGCTCAATTTGATGATTTGAGGAGCTTGAATTGTTTTTGAGATTCGTATGAATGATTTTAGAGTGAATTAAATGAGCTTTGTGGGTTAATTTTGTTTGAATTCAAATACTGCCAGTTTGGGTTGTTTTTTAGCCCAAACTATTGGCATTGGTCTTTGGATGAGATTTGAATGCAATTTCTACCCAGATCAGTTTATAACAACCTTTAGAAGCTGTTCTAATCGATTGAGAATGATCTTAGTTGTCTGTTAGACCTTTCTTTATGTCTGAATTCAGATTCTGAAGCTTTCAGAGAAGCTTCAACCTCCTGTGCGTTACCTAAAGCTTTGAGAGCTCAAAACCTATTCCAACAGCTACGAAAATACTTGTAGAACCTATTTAGAACCTTAGTGAAGAGAGAAAGTCCAATGTATGGACTCTGTAACCTTTATTTCACTTCTAGGCATAAATATACTGTATAAAACCCATATTTTCACCCTTAAAATTGAAGAGGAAATCTTCCCCTTAGCATTAAATAGACCCTATAATCTTGTAGAGCTACGCAAGAGCTTTCCAACAAGCTTTGATTCGCTTGGTTTGGAGCTCTGAGCTAGGGGATATACCCACTTGAAGTTGGCTCTGGAAGGGCAGATCTTAGTCCCACATCGGAGAATCTTGAGCGCCCGCATTAGTATAAAAGCAAATTTGTTAAAGGCGATATGCAGTCGTCAGCTCTTGGAGCACGGATATCGGTTACTGAATGAGCATATGCGAGTGTGTGCGGGCATGTGTGCTTGCGAGCACCTGTGTGGGCGTGCGATGTGTGTGGCCCTGGGAGGGCAAGGCCGGGGAGGCGGTTGGGTCGGTTTGGCTCGAGAAATAAACTGAAATAAATCGAATCAGGCGATGACCTAGTAGGGTCTGGTCCCACCCTGTAAAGGGTGCTGTGTATCCCCGAAAGGTCTGAGTCGCAAACCAAAAACCAATTTTTGGTTGAGGAAAAGAAAAAAAAACCCGGCTCAGCTGATGGTTTAAAGGAAGAGCTAAGGAGCGGAAAGAGCTGATGGCTAAGTACAGACACTAAGGCTGAAGGCTAAGGGTAAGGAAGGAGAAAGATAAGGAAGGAAGGAGAACTCGTAAAGAGGAAGAAAGAGAAGGAACAAACACTAAGGAAGAAAGTTTAAGAAAGGCTAAGGAAAGAAAGAGGCAGTGCAGAAGAGAAGCTTAAAGAAAGAAAGGAAGCTTAAGAACAAGAAAGAATAAGAGAGAAATAAAAAGAGAAAAGATAAAAGATAAATAAAAGAAAAAGAAAATAGAGAAAGAAAAGAAAGAAAGAAAGAAAGAAGAAGAAAAGAGAGAGAGAGGGTGAAGAGTAAAGAAATAAAGAAATTATTTTTCTTGCTATACTTTTAATTTCTCTTTATTTTTAAATGTTGTAATAAGGCATACTTTGACTAGATAAACTCTTATTTGCCTTAATTCTTTTGAAATAAATGTTGTAAATGTGATTTCATATGGAATTTTGCATATTTTCTCAATTGAAATCATTTTTCAAAATTCATGTTCTTAAAATTAACTTAATTATACCTCCTATACCTATAAGATGTTTAGAATTAATTAGTGAATTTAAAGTAATGTATACCTTCCAGCGATCGACCTGGACTCAACCAGTTAAAAAATCTAAAATGTTAGGTTAATTCGACCATATACTACTCAACCGACACAGTTTCGAGTTAACCTAAGTTACTTTCTTTTACTCTTAATTAAGCAAAATTAACTTAATTAACTGAGTTGAGAGATAACCCCATCACTGCACAATGCGGATGTGTGATCCAACGCGTAGGTTGAGTGCGATCATACGCGAATCCAACTCGTGAACTCAAGTGCGATCAATGAGAGATCGTGGCCATTTGATGGAAATTTGACGGTGGAGATTCATTCGTGCACGACAGCTGTGACCAGGGGTGTGCGCGAGCGTGAGCTAGAGGCTATAGCGATGCTTGAGTTGGAGCTTTAGCAATGACTTTACTGTCACTGTCGACCCATGCCCAATTTAACCTCTTCTCCTCCACTATAAAAGGACCCCTATCCCTTCCATTTCTCATCGTCTCTTCATTTCTCTCCCTCGCCACCTCTAAGGCTCTAGAGAGAGCTTGTCCCAAGCCTGGGATGCTCCTTTAGAGTAGTAAAGAAAATTATTTTTTTGCTTCTCATCCCCCTTTGTGGGGCATCCCATGGTCGTCATCTCACCACCTTCCGGAAGAAGATCCTCGTCATGATGCCATCCTGTCCCATCCTCCTCCCTCCGCCGCCGTTCTCCTTCCTCCAGTTTCCCACCACCTTCATCCAGGCCCCGTGAGAGCGAGCCATCCTCCAAGCAACCGTCGAGGGGGATTTCCTCATCTTATTCTTTTTATCGCTTTTGTAGTGTAGTTTTACTTCCCGCAATTAGTTGTAATAAATAGTTTGGATCACCGCTATAATATTTGTTTCTCTTTCTCGCTCTCTCTCTCTACAAGTAGATTAGTTAGATAAATATTTTGTCAATCTGATCTCTTGCCTATTAAAATACCAAAAAAATTACAAAAGATAAAAACAACAAAAATAAATAAAATTGAAGCGCAGATTTCAAAACCAAACCTTCACCTCCCTGTGTTTGACTCGAGGCTCACCTCAAGCTTCGGTTATAAATTTTATATAGTAGCAGATTTCTACTCACTACGATGACAGGTTTTCAAATTCAAAACTTTCCACGTAAAAAATCACGTTCATCAAGTACACTGGATTTCAGACTCAGGGATACATCTTCTGATGATCTGATGAGTACATAGTCTAAATAACAAAGGATCATCCTAAATATAATACTTTTCTTTAGATAGGAATTTCTCTTTGTTGTCGAGTCCAATCAGTTGGTATTTTATCAATAGCAAGGTAATTGACTAAATCAGCATGCCAAGGGAGATTTTTGTTATCTATGACCATTAAGTGTTCATCAGGAAAATGATCTTACATAGGTAGTGCAAGTCTGATGTGGTCCAGGTCAAGTCTGGAAAGGTGGTCGGCTATATCATTCTATACCTTGGCTTTGTCTCTTATTTTCAGGTCAAATTCTTGTAAGAGTAGAATCCATCTAATTAACCTGGGCTTAGCATCCTTTTTAGCCAATAAATGTCGCAGGGTTGTGTGGTTAGAGTAAATCACCACGTGGGATCCAAGTAAATAAGATCTAAACTTTTCAAGTCCAAAAACAACAGCTAGTAATTCCTTTTCAGTAGTTGTACAATTCCTTTGTGCCTTATCTAATGTTTTTCTAGCATAATAAATCACCACGGGTTTCTTATCTTTCGTTTGTCCCAGGACTACCTCTATTGCAAAATCTAAGGCATCACACATGATTTCAAAGGATTGGGCCCAATCGAGGGCTTGTAAGATTGGAGCTCGGGTCACCGCATCCTTTAAGGTTGAGTAAGCTTGGATGCATTTCCTCATTAGAATCAAAAGGGGTCTCTTTAGATAGAAGGTTAGTCAAAGGCCTGGAGATTTTACAAAAATTATGTATAAACCTTCTGTAAAATCCAATGTGTCCTAGGAATGTTCTAATTTGCTTTACCGAGCCAGGGGATGGAAGATTAAGGATTAAATCAACCTTGGCCCGGTCAACTTCTATTCCTCTTTCTGATACAATATGACCTAGTGCAATTCCTTCTTGAACCATAAAATGGTTCTTCTCCCAGCTTAGTACTAGGTAGACCTCAATACATCTTCTTAGAATCTTGGTTAAGTTGTCCAGGCATAAGTCAAATGAGTCTCCAAATATAGAAAAATCATCCTTGAAGACCTCAAGATAGTCACCAACCATGTCAGTAAAGATGTCTAGCATGCACCTTTGAAAGGTCATAGGTGCATTACATAGCCCAAAAGGCATCCTATGGAAAGCAAAAGTTCCGTAGGGACAAGTGAATGTGGTTTTCACTTAATCCTCAAGATTAACGACAAATTGATTGTATCCTAAGTATCCATCCAAAAAGTAGAAAAACTTCTTCCCTACTAGTCTCTCAAGGATCTGGTTAATAAAAGGCAAGGGAAAATGTTCTTTCTTGGTTGCAAATGAGTTTTCTTTAATCAATACAAACCTACCATGTGGTGGAAGTGTAGGTAGGGATGGATTCACCCTTGTCATTAGTTACAATGGTGAGCCCGGCTTTCTTAGGAACTACTTGTATTGGCTCACCCAAGGGCTATTAGAGATTGGGTAAATGATTTCATCATCAAGCCACTTCATTATTTCCTTTTTAACAATCTCTCACATATTAAGGTTTAATCTTCTTTGCATCTCGCGAGAAGGTCAAGCCCCATCCTCAACATAGATCTTATGAGTACAGTAAGAGGGGTTAATTTCTTTGAGGTCAGAAATGGTCCACCCAATTGCTTGTTTGTGTTCTCTTAGGACCATAGTGAATCTAGATTCTTGCTCCCAAGTTAGATGTTCATTAATAATCACAGGGAGAGTTTGGTTAGGTCCAAGGAAATATATTTCAAATTATCAGGGAGAGGTTTAAGTTCAAGTTGTGGTGGGACAAGATTAGAAGGTGGGGAAGGTACAGAGGGAAAATCAAGTTCAGTTAAAATCATGTTAGCTGAGGAGGGTTCTGGGTTAGTGTAGTGGACTGAGTTAAGGTGGCTTCTAAATGGTTTTCTATTAATGCAATTGCCATACTTTACTCAATCAAATTGTCCTCAGAATCAATATCATCAATAAACCCACAATCAAATCCTTTAGTTACCTTAAGAATATCCAATTGTAATCTTTTATCTCCAAAGGCAATTTCCATACATCCAGTGGCACAATTAATATTAGCTTTAGTAGTTGTTAAGAAAGGTTTTCCTAGGATGATGGGAGTGTCTCTTAATCTTTCAAGTACTTTCATGACAAGGACAAGAAAATTGACTGGAAAATAAGTCTTTGACTCTTACAATTACATTCTCAACTAGTCCCTTAGGTGTTTTAATAGATCATCAGCTAATTGTAAAGTTACAGGTATGGGTTTAAGCTCACCGAATCCAAATTGTATATAAAGAGTAGTTGGTATCAAATTAATAGAAGCATCTAAATCCAAAAGAGCCCTATCAAAATTTATATCACTAATTGTACACGAAATCAACGAGGCTCCAGGATCCTTTTTCTTAGGAGGTAGGCTGCTTAATATCACTGAGTTAGCTTATTCAGACAGCACTACTTTTTGTGGCATCTGGGTTCTAGCCTTACGCTTGGGAGTACATACATCTTTCATGAACTTAGAGTAGGCAAGAATATGTTTAACAACAACAAGGAGTGGTATATTAATCTCGACTTATTTAAACAACTCAATCAACTCCTCATAGTTAGCCACAATCTTTTTTCTTTTTACTTTTTCTAGGGCTTTAGGAAAGGGTAGTTGGCTATCTAACAAAGATGGGTCCTGAGCCTTATTATCCTCAATTTCTTCTTCAATGTCATTAATCAAATCAAACTCACCAGGAATAGGGTTAGAAGGCCAAATTGGGTCCTGGGTTTTAGTACCACTTCTCAAGGTAACAGAATGTGCAGAGGCATGTGAGTTAGAGTTAGATCCTTGAGATGGGTTAGGCAAGATAGGAGCCTATTGAGGAATAGGAAATCCGAGTAGGTTTTGAGGAGCGGGGTTAATCACATGAGCTTGCCCCTGATTCTAGTGGAACACTTTCTATTAGTAAGTCTAATTTTGTAGATTTTTAGGGTTTGGTACATTCTGGGAAGGGAGGGATCCTTGTTGTATAGCTTCCATTAATTGGCTCAATTGTCCCATAACCTTAGCCATGTCCTTTTAATATTTTTGATTCATATCAGCAATCATTTTAATCAAGTTATCCTTCTGGTTAGATTGAGTAGGTTGATTAGGTCCAAGTCTGGGCTGATTGTAGGTTGACCTATTGTTGTGACCTTGATTATAGGAGGGGTTAGTAGTTGGTCTGCTTTTATTTGGATTTGGGATTTGATTCTGTCTAGTCCAAGAGGAATTAGGATGACTTCGCCATCCAGGGTTGTAGTAATTAGAATAAGCGTCCATTTTGGGATAACCTTGGATAGCTTGTACGTCCTCACAGCTAGAGGGCGTACCAGGAATTGGGATAGAGTAATCAGGATACGAGGGGACAAAGGCCCCTCCCTAGAATGCAATTGGCATTTGTTTCAAGTTCAATTGGTTCATAAGTTGAACCAAGTCAAGATTGTTCATAAACTCCTTTCCCAAGGGAGTCTGGGATAGTGTAGGTGTAGTCAGTGTTACCATATCCATACAATAGGCTCACGAGGATATTCCTAGAGGTTTCTTAGAATTGATTATGAGCTCATCCAATTTCTTATCCACCACTTCCATGTGCTCTAATTTCTTAGCTATTATGTCCATGTCAAACGAGCTCAAATTAGCTTAGACCTCATATATTCCACCACGGGGTTGACTAGAGCGGTCAAAACTGGTCATGGAGGAATGATTCAAAGAGTTCTCACTTGTAGATTCAAATAATTCAAAAGCACTCTCTTCATCATTATTCAAAAATTTTCCCCTACAGGAAGCGCCTGCAAAATTTCTAAGTTTATCGTTCAAACCATGGTAGAAAATTTGGGCTAGGTGGCACGTAGAAACCTCATGGTGTGGACACTTCTGTAATAATTCATTAAACTACTACCAAGCCCCATGGAGGTATTCCCCTTGTTGTTGTGAAAAGGTGGTTATGGCTCTCCTAAGGGCATTAGTCCTACCTATAGGGAAGAATTTCTTAAGGAAAGAGCTTCTCAACTCTTCCTAAGTAACAATGGGTTTGCCTATAGTTTTGAACCAGTGTGCTGCCTTATCCCTAAAGGAGAAGGGAAGCATCTTCATTAAGACAATATCTAGGGTCACATTTCTAGGTTTAATGGTTTCAGCAAGTCCGCTTAGATCTTCAAGGTGCTGGAAGGGGTCTTCATTAGAATTCCCATGGAAAAGATTTTAGATCAGGCTAATGACATTATGTTTTAATTTAAAATCATTTCCCCTTTTAGGGACCCTAACTAAATGTTCTACATGAGTTGTAGAAGGGTCATAAAAGTCTCTAAGGGACTTGGATGGTGGTGGCAGTAGTGGTTGAGGTGGAGGTTCTTGGATTTGCTTCAGAATCTGCATAATCAAATGGACCTGATTCTGTTGAAGATTATGATTAGCATTGATCTGGGCTTGGATTAGAGCAAGAGGGTCAAGATCTAATGCTCAAGATTTTCAGGAATCTCAGACACATCAGGAATCTCATGCATCTTACCCTTACTAGAATTAGCCATCCCGGAATTAGAAAAATCAGAACTTCTAGGGTTCCTCTCAAGAGGTTCAACCAACTCAGGATTAAGTGATCTCCTACCAAGCATAAACAGAAGAAGTACAGGAGATGAGAGGGGAAACAGATGAGAAAATACCCACCCTAATTAGACCTAATCTTGGCTCCCCAAAATATGACTGGGTTAGACCAATGATGTAGACACATCTATTTCACATAAACTGTCTATTTCTGTGTGTTCTTAGGCGTATAATTACATCACACATTATAAATATTACATAACATGCATCATTATGCATTTAGGTTAAATTGTACAAATTATAGGTTAATTTTCCCTTTTTGTGGTTAGGGGACAAGGCAATATCATTTCGGGGCCTCGGATTTAAGATCCAACAGTACAGATCTGATCAGGGTAACGATCGGGGTCCAATTCCTCCGAGATCGCCTCGATTGGATCTCCATAGCATCAGGTGCCGTATGAGAAGGATCAGAGGTCAAGGGGCAAGGTGGTGTAAATCCGTACCTCAGGCGACAAATCCAACCACATGGATGGGTTTGGATCAACGATCATAGCCCAACGATGCGAAAGTTGATCTAATACGACATCTGTGGCACCATCTATAAATCAAAAAAGATGGACGGCTATGATGGTGCCGCGTGGTGCCATCACAACTGCCCAATACCTCCGGCATTCTCCCTCCTCAGGAAAGGCCGCATGATCTTGACTGTTGGATCGAGATCCAATGGCTGAGAGTGCTATGGCCTTAAAACAAGAACGCAACACAAAAGGGAGCTTGGGGCATTGGCTGAGCACCTTGTGCGAAACACCAGGCACAGGTTTTAGTCCCTGGTCGCCTCCAAATCTCAACGCTAGCATGAGTGCCAAAATTCTGTCGCACGATCGAGATTGAGCGACAGCAGAAGCAGCTACGTGGTAGCGTGGATGAGCGAGGATCTGTATACGCGTCACAACACGCAAGTCGACGTGCCCTGTGCGCATTGTGAGGAGGGACGAGCACTGATCACGACCGTTCGATCTCCATCGGAAGGCCTTGATGCGGCCACGTGTCGCGATGATTAGGTGAGTGTGCAAACGGCTGAACTCAAATGGGCGCATGATGTGGTCGCGTGTGAGCAGTTGGATGCACGATGAACAGCCGACGTTGAACACGTGGCTTCAGCAAGGCTCGCCTACAGTGACATTTATATCTGTCACTAAAGACCCTAGCATTAATTTCTAAGCCTTAAAAGACCCTTTTGCCCTCAATATGTACACCTATAAAAAGGGCAACCCTACCACTTATTTCACCATCCCATCTCTTCTCCTCTCATCTCCTCCAAAGCTCTACGAGCTGGTCCCATATCCATGATGCTCCATTAGAGCTAGAGTGAACTGATTTTCCCATCTTCTCACCTCGTTCATGGAGCACCCTGTGGTTGTTCTCTCACTGCTGTTTGGGAAGCAGATCCCACCACGACGTCGCCCTGCTTTGTCCTTCATCCAACATCTCATCCCCTTCTTCTGGCGCTCCGTCAACGTGGCTTGTCCTCCAAGCAGCCGTCGTGGAGGATAACTTCTCACCTCCTCTTTTGATCACTTTCTAGTGTAGATTTCCAGCTTTCTAGTTATATAAATTAATTGTAATGAACATTTAGCTATAAAATATTGGTTCTTTCTCTCTCTCTTTTCTCTGTATTATTCTTTCTCTTTCTTCGATTATTTATTCTTTAAGTAGAATAGCTAGCATAGATTAATTTCGACCAGCTAATCTGCTTTCGTAATAATAATTCCTACGCGATTTTTGATCAAGCGTTCGCCTCCTCGTGTTCGACCCGGGGCTCACCTCGAGCTTAGATAAATTTATCTGATAAATGGATTTTTATGCACTATAACGACGTGTTTCAAACCAAATATTTTTTGTACGAAATTCCGTTCATCAACCAACCCTTGAATTACTTGGCTAGTCAGAAGGGTGGGATCCATTAGGACACATCACATGGTGGGATACCACTAGAGGTTAACACGGTTACCGCACTAACCTTTCTTGTCACCAATTGACCCAAGTAGATAAGGCATTGATCTTAGCCCAATCTAACTTAGGTTACCAAGTAGATTAGTCTTACCTAGGACACGTCTACTCAATTTTAGGCTTAGGCTTGAAGAGCTTTTGGAATTTGATGGGTATTAGTGGAGGGTATTGCCCTTAAAATTGATTTCATAAGTGAAGTACACAATCAAAGGTTCTCAAACAAGATTTTTATGATGAAATGATTTTTAGGATTGATCTTGTTTAGAGAGGGATTTTATGGTTTCAATGAGATAATAGATTCAAGCAAGGTTCATGTGAAGGCAGACAAGATGTTTGGCAAGCACGGATGATAGTATATTTCCTTTAGAGTTTTTAAAAATATGAGTGCCTAATTGAAAATCCTAAGAATTTTAACCTAAGCAACCAGCTTCTAGAAGATGAATCGCTTTTAATTAGTTCAAGGGGTGCAATCCAATACAAAGAAACTATGGCTTCTTAGACACCACTGAATAGGGAATCCAAAAAATACTTTTTCAAAAATTTTGAGTCCCTAAAAATAATTGTTTCATATTTTTTTTGTACTGGGGTCCAAAACCTAGAAAAGACCCCCAATTAGTGTTTCATATGAATCAGATAGTGAAGTACGTCAAAATATTTTTTTAGATTTTTTTGCAGTTCTAAATTATCACAGAAATCCAACACCACAAGTTAGGATAGATATCAGAGATATAAAATTTGAATATAGAATAGATGAGTGTGAAATTTAAACACAATCTTCCTAACTTCAATACCTACGTCCAGGAATAATTTCATAATTTTTAGACAAATATGAATTTAGGAAAATATTTTTGTGACTTGAATTGGTTAGCAGACTGAATTTTAGGAAGGTGGTTTTGAGAATATCAAGGGATAATGTCCACCAAAAGAGATTTTTTTTGTTTTTTATTTTTTTATGCAAATAACTATGCTAAGGATCAAGATAGACATCTAGTCTAGATAGACACATGAAATTTTTTTTTGGAATGCAAATCTACCTAGGTTTCATGAATGATCCTAAACTAAGATGTGAAACCTACCTCGATGTCTCTACCCTCACTTTACTCCATTTCTATCGTTTATCCACCAGATCTCGTGTCATCGTAAAATTCTACACACAATTAGGGAAACAAAGAAAATTAAGTTAGAGACACGAATGCAAAATATGGAAGAAAATATGCAAGCTCAATCCGTTACCTCCTCGGCAATGACGCCAAAAAATTGACGACGAATTTACGCGATAAGTAATTAACGTTTGTTGTAGTGTGTAGAATCGCTATCAATTTTAATAAAGTAATCGGATTGGGAGTCCAAGTCGAACACTAGAAGACAAGAATCAGAAATCACGTATGCAAACGAAAGCAAATATGCACTAATACTAACTAAGGTAATAGAGAGAGTAGGGGATAGAGATCATAAAAATACTTTTATTGTTTCTGAAAAATGATTACAACTAGAGTTTTGAAAAATAAACTATATGCTATTCTACTAGAACAAATAGAATAGAGAGAGAAAGAGAGAAGATTCGGAGTGCAGTCACGGCGATGGAGAGAGATCTGTCGATAAAATCGGAGAGGATGCAGAGGAGGACGTCTAGTAGAGGAATGCTTGGTGGAAGAGGGTGGTCCTGAGGGTGGATGGCCATGGTGAAGTTCTAGGTGTTCTACTTAGAAGGTGGTGGAAGAAGGTGGAGGAGTTTCTTTTCTAAGGAAGAGATGGATCCAAGGGGGAGCATGCCTAGTGTTTTTATAGGAAAGGTAGAGGCTTCCTATTAATTGGTTTAGGTTGCGTAGGATCAAGGATTTGGATGGTTTAGATTAGATCTAGGGGGATGTCTAAAATAGGTAGGATAAGGACCTTTGGATCTAAAATGGAGGGAGGAGATAAGGTTTGGTTTTTGTTGGGATTGGATGGAGGTTGTTGCAAGAGCCTCATAGGATTGCCCTCACTTGTCTCGAATTTTCAGCCTTGCTCTATTCTGAATTTCAAATTGTATATAGAAGCAATGTTGTAGCCCTCGAAATCATCTTTTCAATGCAACTTGAATCTCTCTGTTTGGACTTAAAATGCAAAAGTTATGGCCATAATGCTAAACATGTGTCAGGTTGTTACGAATTTCGAGATTAGGAATAGGATTTGGTTTAGGTTTTGTTTTTCTATGGGATAGGACCTATTTTTGGTTGACCATATTAGGTCCAAAGTTAAGGCTCATGGTCGGCCTCTAGGTTGGTTAATTAGGTGAGATAGTTAGGCTCTAGGATAAGGTTAATTAGGTTCCTAAATTGGCTATACCCAAGGTTAATTGGGTTCGGGTCTAACTGACTCAGCCTTCTTCCAAGTGAGTTCAATCTTGAATTTCCTATCTATTGGGCTCTAAATTACTCCAAACTTGATACCTACACGAATAAAACAAAAGACATCAAGGTACCAGATATAAGTTTAGGTAAAACTATAGAAAAATCCAAACATATTCAATATTTATAAAATGAACCTATATGACTAAACTGACCTCACTAAATGCACTCTACCCTATTCAATCCTTAGATTATCATAGTTATGCATAACTAATGCAAATATATATACTAATATCACATAGTAATTATGAAACCTTAGAAATATAAAAATCTTTCTTAGAAATAGAATTAGACATGGCTAATGTAAAGGCCCGTTCTGTCCTGAGCCTTTTAAGACGTTTGGACTATCGGTCAGACATCTGGTCAGACACCTGGACACCTTCCCAGACGTCTAGAAATCAAAATTTTTGGGTATGAGCTTTGCGTCTGCGCGCAAATAGTACGCTTCTTCTCTCTCCTTCCCTCTTCTCTCCTCCACATAAACCCTAACGCACCTCTTTATAAACCCCACTTCTCCTCTCTTGTTCTCCCCACTCCACAGCCACCCTCTTCCCTTCCTCCCCACCATAGTGAGAGGAGTGAGCGCGAGAGCAGCGATGAGGAGGAGCAGCGTGAGGAGAGGAGGAGCTTGAGCTCGCAAGCTCGTGTGGGAGCTCACCGGAGGGCGCACGACCGGAGTAGCGTGTGTGGGAGGAGGAGGAGAGCATTGGGGAAGTCGTCCCTGACATTGTTGCAGCCAAAGCTGCAGGCGAGGAGGCCAGGCGCAATTGTAAGCAGCGAGGGCAAGCAAAAGGAGGTTTTGGTTCTGGGTTTTTCCCAGAATCAGACATCTAGAGCGACGTCTAGACGACGGAGTGGACGTTTGGAGACGACTCCAGACATCTGAAGACAGATCTTCACGAAGGTACATTTCCTATTGCGGATACGACCATGCAAGCCGCTCTGCAACTACGCTTTGCGTGGCTTATTGCGGGAGATTTGCTGTCGCATGCAGGGATTACTTCGGGAGGTCATGGGACACGCCCTCCCACGCGTTTCAGACATTTGGGAAGCTTACCAGATAGCTGGAAGCACTCATAGACATCCGGAGAGGTGGTCGGACGTTTGGAGCTGGGTCCAGACGGTCCAGAAGAGGTCCTGGATGTCTGAGGTTGACGTAGATCCTGAGGTGCATTCCTGGGCACTTTTAAGACGTCTGGACATTGTGCCAGACATCTGATCTGAGTCAGTAACTCTATTTTTGACCCGTTTAGGGTCTGTTTGAGGTCCGTTTTACGCAAACAAGATATCAGTATTTTCCTTATGAGTTCCTCTACCTATTAGAAGACTTGTATAATGTTCTAAATGTTCCATTATGATTGTTCCTTGTTATAGGACTTCGTCCCGTTGCGGGTTCGGGGCTTGCTGAGGCACATGAGCCTGCCGTTCGAGCCCTCAATACTCCTGGGTTTTCTGGTAGAGTGGCTTCCCCTAATTTAATTATAAACCTGAATGCATGTGTGGAATGAATGATTAGAACCTAGGATGTGGCATGAATCCTAGGATGAGAAACACTTGAAATGTCTGTATGCGTGATTGAATTGCAGTCTCAAATGAGTAGATAGAAAACAAATGCCTGTTAATAAATAAGAGCTGCCTGTGAAATATGAATTACCTGTGCTAGTTAAACAGTTACATGTGACCTTACCTATTGTATACGTTAAATGCTAGAATACGAGCTGCATGTGTATAACCTGAGAATGGAAATGTGAATGATGAAACCTAGTATGGAATGGTATGAAAAATATGAGCATGAACCCTACGAGGAGTTAGGAGTAGAACTCCTGGAAATAAATTGAATGGATATGAAAATGTGAGTGGGGAAGTGTGCTCGCCCTTGAGTACGTAGTACCAAGGAGAGCGACTGTCCCCTGTTTAGTGTAGAGTGGAGCTGGTCGCCCTTGGGTTGGGACCCGGGGTTAGGATTGGCCACTTTGCACCGACTTCCTGGCCCTCACGTACAATGTACCGGGGAGAGCTACTAGTGTAGGGAGAGAGCTAGCCACCCCACGGGACCCGGGGTTCAGCTAGCCACCCTACACTGACTTGTTAGGCCCACTGGGCAAACCGGGGTAGTCAAGCGAGGGTGCGCGGACTGTGGAGGGGCGAGACCCCAGTTTGGTTCTTAGTGGCTAGACTCCTATTACTGAGAGGGCTAGGCCCTATACTGTTCCGTGTTGTACTTTGGGTGCACCCGTTAGCGGAAATGACTGATCGCATGCTAGTGCGGGGTAGCTATCCGTGCGCTTATCGCGCGTGCCGTAGTCACCGTTATGTCTGTCAGTGACCTTGGGGTGGTTGACTGGGTGTAGGATCACCACGGGGGACTCTCCCGGCTAGGAGAGCACCACGTGTGCCTTCTACTCTTCGGAAAAGACTGCAATCAAGATCGTTCCCACGAGGAACACTCGAGATCAAGAAAGAGATATGAAAAATAAACCAATGGGTGAAAAGGAATAACTCGTAAAATAAAGTAATTGAAATAGACAGTTACCTGTTCACTTTTACTGCTTTAGTTAGTTGGTTGCCACTCTACTCAACGTTCGCTGACTTTGTGTACTCATAACCCTTTTCAGGTCCAGTTGTTGAGCAGCCTAAGTCTTCGGCTGCAGAGGGTGCTGGCCCCAGTAGAGCCCAGCAGCGGTAGTCTTCTTTTGTAGTGCTTTCTGTTGTAGTGAGTTTAGACTCTTGTACCTTTACATTTCTGTACATTTACGTTCTTGTACCTTGTTACTGTTTTACTGTTGTGGTGTTAATATGTACTGTAGCAGCTTTTACTTTCTTTATTGATGTACTCTTCTACTGTAGTTGCTTAGCATAGTGAATGTGGTTTACTTTCCTGCTTTTTAGTTATTTCTTGTTGGACAACTGGGTCTTGGGATCAGTCGAGTCGGGCCTGTCTCATGTCCTGTAGGGATTCGGGAACCGGGTCGAATAGCTAAAAATACTAATTCTCAACTACTTGCAAAAATAGTAGAGTTAGAAGATATTTATGAGCATTTTAAGGAGACTCTAAATAATGTAACGACAACTACTATGTTGAACAATGGATTTTGTGATTCATTGAAAGTAAATTTTCAATGTAAAAAGAACACACAAAATAAATCACATGCACCTAGACATGCATGGATTTATTAAAAGGTCAAAATTTCTAGGAATTATAGAACTAACACATTAAAATGGGGCTATAAATCTAAGGATTTGTTGGTGCAAGTGCTTCATGATCGTTGATTTTGATGATAACAAAATATTTGAGATTTAACATTTGCATTAGAGTCTAAAGTTTCAGGATAATACATAAATGGAAACAATTGTCAAGCTCAAGTCCATGGAGGAATGGAGGAGCTTGACTTATGAGCAAAAGCATAAGGGAGCGTGAAGATGGAGCTTTGATCTTAAAGCTTGAAGAAGAAGAATTGGACTTAGAAATTATTGTTGTATTTGTTATGATGTTGTTGCACTTTTCATTTCTTTAGATTCTTTGTAAAGAGCCCAAAATATAACACCCTTAGTCCTAGGTGTTGGTGCAAAGGCACCACGATCGTTAATTTTGATGTTAAACACTTATTATTTAACATTTGCAATTTGAGTTTATGAGTTTCAAGATATTTGCAAATGGATACAAGTGTGAAGGAGTAGCTTAAGCTCACATTCATGGAAAATTGGAGGAGCTTGATGGTGGAGAAGAAGCTTCGCTTGGAACGAAAGCTAAAAGACACGAAGAATATGATAGATTTCTTTTTTTCTTGTATTCTGTACTTAGTTTTTGTATCTTTGTTCTTTGCTCTTTATTTTGTCTAGATTATATGTTAAAGAGCCTCAAAGTAACAAAACTATAGCCCTAGGAACACCTACACAACTTTAGGATACTTAGGCTTTTCGTAGAGAACTTAGAAAACCAAAATAGGCACCAGGCAGCCTGATCAAACGTCCAATCTAGACATCAGATGTCTGATCGTAGACTTTAAGACGTTTGACTATTTGCTCAGACGTCCAAACTCTTAGGCTAGACTTAGTGCTCTCTGTCTTTTGATTTCAGACGACCAACCCTTAGTCTAGATGCTTTAGAAGACGTCTAAGGACATTGCCAGATGTCCAACTAGAGGACTGTTGGCTTCTCAGACTTAATCGTTGAGGATCAACCATTAATCTGATTATCATTTATTTTCAGACATCCTTAGAGAACCCTAGACGTCTGATAAGTAGACGTTAAGCTCAAATCACCTTTTGTCAGATTATTATATCCGTTTAACCTTGGGAAATCCATTTTCCAGAAGATTGTGTTTGCAGAGACGACCAGACACTGTGCCAGACAACTGACCTGTTGTCTGACCAACAAATCCTAGAACCTTGTTTATGTTTGGACAAAACAGGAAGAGAACTCGACTAGAATTAGACGTCTGACTATTATCCCAGACCTATTAAAAGTTATCTTTAGACGTCTGTTTTGATCCAACACCGTCCAGTTGATCCACCCATCCAGATCAGACGACCGATCATAGAATCAGACGATGACCCAGACGTCTAATAACATATTTAGCTATCTGATAACACTATCAAAATCATTAATAGCCATGATTCCGGCCTGATTAGCCTTAGATTTGTTTCCAACAACTACCTAAGGTTTTCATAGCCTTCTTAAGGGTTCCTAAGCCATCTATAAATAGAGGAGGACCATTCCTTTGTTACATACACCCAAGAATACTACTTTCATATCTTTTGTGTCCTAGTGTTAAAATGTGGGTAGGGTTATTTAATATGGTGATATTAGCATGGTAAAGTATATAGTGGAAGTGTTTACCTACAAGTGAATCTACACAATTTACCAAAATCTATTAACCTGGACTAAATCAAATTTTAACTTGTCAGTTTTAGGCCAAGGTCGAACTCAGGGAGGCGGGTTTGGGGTTAAACTATTTCTACGCTATTCCAATGATTCGCATCAATTCCATTCGCATATTCTATTTTTGGGTTTTTCTTGATTTTTAGATCTTTTTGGAGATAATCTTGTCCTTAAGGCACACCCTCAAAAATTTGTTCTTGGCTACCGCCAAAAGTTGTTCTTTGGCGATTCGCCAAAAATCAAGTTCAAAATGGATCTTGCTGCACACAAGATCATGTGCTCACAAAGACATGAGTTATCTTTTCTATTTTAGGTTTTTTTTGGTCTTTTCTTTATGAACAAAATAAAAGACAAGGAAAAGAAATTCGAAAAGAAGGTATAGAAATACTTAGCATATATATATGTAGAATATATATATATAGGATATAGATATAGATAAATATATATAGGTATAAGTATATACAACTAGATGATAGGATGGTGAATATTGAATCAAGGATTCAATAGAAATGTAGCACAACGCTAGGTTAACCATCGTCTAGAAAGACGGGATTAACCTAGCTACGTGCCACGTGCGGATGTAGAGTGGACGTGTGGAAGTGTGGGTGGAAGGCTTGGTATGTGCGAATATCGGGGAATACACACAACTGGTGCAAATATTCCCGCGATAAAATGCGCAGTATGTGTATACGTGCACGGTATTGTGAGTGGGAGATTTGTGGTGAATGTGTGAAGAAGGAAGTGTAATATAGATGCGTATATATATGTGTATACATATATATATAACTATATATATATGTATATGTATATAAATATTGTAGCTATGTGAATATATATATATATATATATATATATATATATATATATATATATATATATATATATATAAAAGTATATATCTACTATAAGAAAGTGTGTGTATGTGTATATGTATATGTATATATATATATATATGCACATCTATCTATCTATATATATATGTTTATATAGGTAAATATATATGTATGTATATGTACGTGTGTATGTCTATGTGTGAGTGTGTTTGTGTTTGTGCGAGAGAGGGTGTGTGTGTGTGTGTGTCTGGAGTGCGGTGCACGCAACGCATAGAGAAGGAGAGCGCAATGTGCTAGGGAGAGATGGGCACGTGCACAGGAGTTGAAGGAGGCTCTGCGCAGCGCTGAGAGAAGCACATGGAGAGACATGTAGGTGGGGGAGGGTTGCTGCAATCGGCTGCAGCAAGTCGAGGAAGGAGGGAGAGCGTGTGTAGTCACCAAAGAACTGAGGAACGCCTAGTCACCGCACTGTAGCAGCGAGTCAAGAAGGTGATCGGGACTGTGCGGTGCGATTGGCTCAGCTGCGTGCGGGATGCGGAGGTGGAGGCTCGTGGCGAAGGACTTGGAGAGGCAGGGAGGCACACATAGGCACACAGAAGGGATGGTGAGCCGCGCGGAGGCATGAGGGGAAGGGTTGGAGCATGCGGCGGCGCGTGAGCTTCGACAAAGCAAGCTTCAGAGCTTGCTATTGCTCGGCAATGGTGATGAAGAAATAAAAAAAATAGACAAAAAAATAAAATAAATAAAAGGAGAATACACCACGCCCATTTGCTCGTGATGGAGCTGGGCGGTGGTGCTCTCTCATTGTGGTGGATGCAGCCACAGGAGAGAATTCCTCTATTCTCAACGTCCCTCTCAACTTGTGAGTGGGGACTAAGTGTGAGGAGGGGAAAAGAGGGAGAGAGGAGAGCTCAGGAGAGGAGTGGCCAGCTGTGTGTGTTGTGTGTGCATCTAAGGTGTATGGAGTTGGATGGAATGGCTGAAGATGAGGTGAAGTATGGCTGCTGCTGACTTGTGTGGAGTGAGGTGGTGGAGGTTATATAGATGAGTGGGGATAGAAGATGACAAGGGAATGTCGTAGGGATGTGGGATTTTTGCATGTAGGCACATAGGGTGTTAGGAAATTAATGTAGGCTTTTATTAGGTTGAATAAGTGATGGAATTAAGTGGAAATGGATGGATGAAATGAATTGAATGGATGCTCAATCTCTCTCTCTATCTTCCTCTTCATAAGATGCACAAATGCAAATATTTACATAATGCATGCATAACTATCTAATCTAGTCACCTAATGTTAGAAAATAGCATAAGATGGCCAAATTAGAAGTGTGAATTTTTGTGCAATCACCTAGAAGAGAAAGATCAAAAAAGAAGTGCTCTTGCTCTCAAAGCTTTCAATCCGAGAGCATCGATACTCTGCTGAGATCATGCCTACGCACTTCCTACTATGGGGAGATTCTTACCTATAGTAGCATAATATTACATTTACTTTGTGGCTCTATAGGTTCTTGTTTTTCCTTTGTTCTTGGTTGGGTATTCGCTTTGCGAATTCCCATCTCCTTCGTGGGAGAAAATACTCCTCATGAAGAGGAGGGTTTGGGGTATACTACTCTCGTATAAGTAGTGTGGTTGTAAGAGGTTGAACTACCCTCTTTTGAAGTAGTTTGTTAGTGGATTTGATCGACTCGGTCGATCGGGAAATCTTAAATCAAGAGGTTTAGGTGGTGGTTTTTCTCGGGTTTAGGTTTCCGCCTAAAAATCCTTTGTGTTCTTGTGATTGCATTCTTTTGTGAGAATGTTTATTATATTTTCGCATTTTACTTTATATCACACATATCTCACCCCCCCTCCTTCAGAACCTACATTAGGAACACTTATCCATTATTAGGACACTTAGGCAAAAACAAGAGTTAAGATTGAAAGCCAAAACCACAATCGGACAATGTTATCAGACTTCCAATATATTTACTAGACATCTGATGGTATCTTTTAAGTTGTCTAATCTTTTGACTAGACATCCAATAACCTAGGCTGAAAAATCAAAGTCTGTGATCTTTCTTTTCAAATGTTCTAATCAATTTCCAAATGTCCAATTAGATGTCTGACGACCTTAACCGACAACCAATAATGGGATCGTTAGCCTCTATCAGACCAATAACCTCGAGAACCAACCTAGAGTATTTTAATATTATTTCAAGATGTCCATAGAGCTTCCAGGCGTCTGATAAAGAGACGTTGGGCCTTGTCAGACCAAATATGGTCGTTAGCTTCTCTGGAATCCTTGCTAGGGAAATTACCTTTATCATTAGATGTCTAGACCCTTGGTAAGACATCTAATCAGACATATGACATGTATACACTAGAATCCTATTTGGATCTTGTCATTTCCAGGAACCAGACCGGCACTTATTAAACGTCCAATATTTTTCCTAAACATCCTAAAATTCATATCCAAACAATGATCCTTTTTGTCAAGATCCCTGTTTGAATCCAATCAATTCTAGGAAACATACCTTATAGAATTAGACATCTAGACATCACATCAGTCGTCTGACCAGATGTTTGACCTATTTTTCAAATGTATGATCATACTGTCAAACTTAATTCTGACCTTGATTTGGGCCTGATTCTTCCTGGAATTGATCTCAATGGCTAGGAGCCTTCTTCTATGGCTTCTTGAAGGTTCCTAAGGCTTCTATAAATAGAGGAGAACCTCTCTCTCGTTCCACACAACCTTGAGATAATTCTTTCCACCATTTTACACACTTAGCAAGAGATTACGAAGAGAAACTCCATTGCTCTCCAAGCTTCACACTCCAAATCTGAGAGCACCGACCCACTGCACATTCATGACATTCTACTTTCGCAATTAAGGAAGTTCCTTTGTCTTTAGAAGCTTAAGTTAGTAGTACATTCTGTGGCTCTATAGCTTATGGTATTTTTATTTTATTTTTAGTTGGGTATTCACATAGCAAATAACCATCTCCTTCATGAGACCAAATCTTTTTCGTGAAGAAGAGGGGTTTGAGGGACATTATCCTCGATTGAAGTAGTGTAGATTGTGTTGAGGTTGTACCACTCTCAGTTTAAGTGTTTCGTTTAGTGGATTTTTATTTATTCCGTAGATTAGAAAATCTAAAGTCGAGAGGCTTAGGTAGTGGTTTTTACCTGGGTTAGGTTTCTACCTAAAAATCCTTGTTTCATTGTGATGAATGCTTGTGCGATTGATTTTATTTTCATCTTTTTATATCTACCGCACTATTCACACCCCTCTAGTGCACTTACATTTGAAAGGCACTAATATTCAAGGTCCCCAAAAGAAATTGTGTACCTAAACAAGACTTAATAAATTATTTTGCAAGTTGAGAAGGACAAATGAATCCTCGACAGTGGATGTTTTAAGCACATGATGGGACACTCTGACCTTTTTATAGAATGGATGAAGATTTGTGATGGAGAACACGTCTAGCTTGGTGATAACAAATGTTGTCGCATTATTGGTGAAGGTATAATAGGTAATTCTACTAAGCAGGTACGTAAAGTTCTTTTAATAGAAAATTTAAAATATAACCTGTTTAGTGTTAGCTAGATTTGTGATAATGGTTGTGATGTTTTATTTACAAAAATCAAGTTTAAATTTTAAAAGAAGGAACTAATATAGTCTTAATTGAAGGCTTTAGATATGATAATATCTATGCTCTACATTTCTCTCAAGAGAAATTTGTAAAATATCTGCTTGTCACTCATGTTGAAGTGAACTTATGGCACTGTAGGCTAGGTCACATCAACCATAAACACCTAAATAAGTTAGCCAAACGTGAGTTAGTAAGGGGCCTACCTAAGCTAACTTTTAAAAATGATGCATTGTGCAAATTATGTGAACTCAGAAAAATGCACAAAGCTTCCTTTAAATCAAAACACCTAGTGTCAACCACGTGATCATTAGAATTTTTACACCTTGACTTATTTGGGCCAACACAATTTGAGAGCCTAAATAGATCAAAAGTTTGCTTAGTTATTGTTGATGACTTCTCAAGGTTCACTTGAGTCATCTTCTTGAAATATTATGATGACTCATTTGATTCCTTCTTGAGTCTTGTTCAAAGACTTCAAAAGGGAAAATGCTCTTCTATTCTTAGACTTTAGATTGATTATGGGGGAGAATTTGAAAATGAGAAGTTTTCAAGCTTTTGTGTTGAATCTGGCATAACCCATGAGTTCTTATTTCCTCAGGCACTTTCTTGGAATGGTGTAGTAGATTGCAAGAATCACACTCTATTGGAATGTGCCTGGACATTGCTCTTAGAGTTTGGGCTTCAAAAATATTTTTGGGTTGAAGCTGTAAACACGGCTTGTTATGTTCTTAATCGAAATTTATTAAGGCCTATTCTCAAGAAAACTCCATATGAGCTATATTATTAGAAGTCTCCTGAGGTTTCCAATTTTAAGGTGTTTAGAAGTCAGTGTTATCTATTAAACACACGTGATCTACTTGATAAGTTTGATGCTAAAGGTGATGAAAGCATCTTTATTGGCTACTCAAATCGAAGCAAAGATTATTAAGTCTTCAATAAAAGAACTTTAGTCATAAAAGATTCCCTGCATGTTTCATTTAATGAAATAAATTTAGGAGAACCTGAACCCAGTCAAGTAAGGTTTGATGATGAGGATACCCCGTTCATCCATGTGTCTAAAATGGAAGATATACAAATGTACATGATATTCCAAAAGAATGGATGCATCACAACAATCACCCTCAAGAATAGATTATTGGTGATATTGAACAAGTTGTGAAACCCGATCTCAATTAAGGGCCGACTTTATCCTTAATGCATTTTGATGAGAGCCTCATCATGATCCCTAACTAACTCATTTTGACCCAAGAAAGAGAATAAGATCTCCTACATAACCAAGAGAAGGGCTTAGTTCAAGGAATAAGTGTTCTGAGAAGAATACATGAAATAAAGGGTAAAATTGTAATTTTACCATTGCAGTACATAAATGGGATTTCTCATAGGAAAAACATAGGTCAAATGGTCTGAATAAGATAGAAAGTGGGTTGATTCAATCAGAAATGGGTTCATATGCAATCCAGGAATTAAATGACATCTGGTAACCCTAAAACAGATCCGCTTAATTCAACAGGGTTCTGGTCAGGATAAAAATCAACTAAATCCTCTAAAATTCATGGAAAAATATCCCTTAGGGTTTAGAACATTCAATTTGACCTTTGGAACCTATTTTGACCTAGATTAGGGTCCTAGCTCATTAATTGACCTAATTTGGGTTTTTATGCAAAATATCTAGTTAAACGTGGTCAAAACTAAAATCCAACTTCACCATTGGATTCCTTAGATCCAAATTAGATTTGTACCAAAATTTGGACCTAAGGGGAGGTCATCTTGACCTACTTTGCAAATTAGTACACCCAATTACATTTTGGTCCCTATCTTTTGAAAATCATTGCACAGGCCCCCCTAACTTCCTCGCCACTCTTACAAACAGATCCCTCCGCCATTAATGGGGAGAAATCCTACTCCAGCGAGGAATAGAGGGGGAATACTTCCTGATTCCTCAGAGATCTCCTCCCAGATTTGGAAGGGAGATTCTCTGAGGAATTCCCTTCCATCTAAGCGTGGTCCTGATCTATGATTTGCACCCAATCTCTCGTGCGAACGCACCAGAGATTTGGGTCTTTAACTGATTCCTTCTCCGGTGAGAACTCCCGCACTTGGAAGCTTGTCTTCCAAGCACAGGAGCCCCTGCCAGTGCCTATAAAATGACCCTCAACTCTGGCCGCACCTCGGCAGCTCGACTTGGCCAGAGATTCACCTCAATTTCTTCTTCTCCTCCGGCCAAGTGGTCCAGCGAGCTCCGGCGAGCCTTCCTCTTCTTTCTAGTCGCTCTGCCACAATACCAGTGGCAGAGCTATCTTCACCATCCTTTTCCGCATCGCGCAACACCCCCGCGAGCATCCCTAGCCCCGTCGTCGCCACCGTCTCCCTCCACTGGATACCTTCTTCTTCAGCGACAGCAGGTACTGCCAGCCGCCCTCTCTCCCCCTTTGTCCACTTAATTATGTTAGAACCACTCGTCTCTATCCCCTCTTCAATTCCCCTCAACCTATTTCACAAAACACCCCTCGACTGCCACTGTCCACCACCATCTTCCCCATCTTCGGCCAACCTCCAGCGAGGCGCACCCGTCATTCCACAACTCCACACGTCTCGCCACCAACCCCACAACCTCCGCCACACTCCACTGAACATCATCCACCCACTCACAGACCGCCTACACCACTACAAATGCCCCCCGACCAAACCCATAAACCCAGCCACAAAGTAACCGAGGCACGCATGCCTAGGTCACCCCGCGGCCTGCCACCTACCGCCTCACCTTCCCCGTGACACGGTGAAGGTCCTCCTGTGGTCTGATAGAGCCGCATGGCTCCTTTTGTGTCGTGCAGGATCTGAGCACCATCCTCCATTAGTGACGGCTCGAGAATGTCGCAAGCTTGCTCCAGGCTAAAGCACTTCAGGATCCCAGGTTCAGAAGGCTTGGGGTAGTCTCGTGCAGTTAGCTGTCCAGGCAATTAGCGCTGCGAGGCCTGCAACTGCAGCAATTGGAAGAAAGAACTCCTGCGAGCGAGCAAGCAAAAGCAGGTGGGACATTAGTCCCACCTCGTAAACGTCTGAGTGAGGCACATGCAATAAATTGGATTTGTGTTTTAGTCTCTTCGCCTCGAGACACAAATGGGGTGAGGTCCCTCACCTATACATGCCTCGTCCACAACATATAACCTGCGGACCTGGCAACCCGACCCGACTATCCTACCAAGCACTCCTCGCGCACCACACCGACGTCGGTGCGCCTGGACTCAAGCACGCGACCCGATAACCCGGCTCCGAGAGAGCGTACTGAAGAGAGATTCAGAGAGAGAGAGACGTGCGGGGAGGGTAGGGGAATAGGTTTTGTTGCGTGGTGCTTGTGAGGGAAGGGGATGCTAAGGGAGGAAGAAGCGCAGCAAGAGAAGGAAGCAGGACTTAGCCGCTGCAAGCGAAGGAGAAGAAGAAGAAAGACACACTGTAGCAGAGGTGCGGCAGACCAAGAGAAAGAAGAAGAGGAGGAAGAAGAAGGAAACTAAAGACAAGGAGAGGACTTAGCTGCAGGAAGAGAATCAAGAAAAGAGAAAGCAAAGGAAAAAGAAGAGGAGCAGGAGTGGCTAAGGAAGAAAAAGAAAAAGAGAAACAAGAAACCATAGCTGTAGTAGAGCCAAAGCAAAGACAGAAGAGAAGATTCTGAAGGCCAATTTTAAGACGTCTGATGCAATATCAGATGTCCAATTCTTTTTGAGCATTTTCTCCATAACATAATCCTGTCATTTTTATTGAACTAGTCATTGCTTTTTATTAAAAGTTGTGTTCTCAAGTTTTGGAATACTCAAATTGCTCCATATGTTCGACCTCGGACACTTATGTTTTCGAGTAATAAATTCTTATTTGTTGACAACGCTTGATCACCTATACTACGATGTAACTGACTGTTAAAACACGATCTAGCTGCGTAAACACATTTGTATTTCAACTTGAACCTAAGAAAGTTGATAAGGCTTTAAAGGATGAGTCTTAGGTTGTAGCTATGCAAGAGGAGCTACTCCAATTTATGAGGAACAATGTTTGGGATTTGGTACCTACTCTTGAGGGAAATTCCATTATTGGAATTGAGTGGGTGTTCCTAAATAAATTGGATGAATTTGGTGTAGTAACCAGGAATAAGGCTAGACTCATAGCTCAAGGCTACAATCAACAAGAGGGAATTGATTTTGATGAGACATTTACCCCTATTACTTGTTTGGAGCCCATTTGGATGCTAATTGCTTTCGAAAGTGCAAAGGGCTTCAAGTTATATCAAATGGACATCAAGAGCACTTTCCTTAATGGATATATCAAGGAAGAGGTTTATGTCCATCAGCCTTCTGGGTTCGAAGGGACAACACACTCGGAGCATGTATACAAGCTCAACAAGGCAATATATGGACTTGAACAATCTCCCCAAGCTTAGTATGATCGACTGATTAGGTCCTTCCTTCTTCAGCATGGATTTCGGATTGGAGTTGTTGACTCCACTCTATTTGTACAGAAAGAAGGTGATGGCATCTTGTTGGTCCAGATATATGTCGACGATATCATATTTGGATCAACAAAGGAGTCCTTATGTCAAAGCTTTAGTGAGACTATGAAGACTGAGTTCAAGATGAGTATGATGGGTGAACTCAAGTTCTTCCTTGGTCTCCAGATCCAACAATTGGACACAGGAATTTGCAAGTCAAACTAAGCATGTTCTTGAAATTCTCAAGAAGTTTGACTTTGAAAATGTAAAAGGAAAGGAGACTCCAATTGCTTCATCTACTTCTCTTGGTGAAGACTTATCCGACAAGAAAGTATATAAAAAAAAATACTGAGGTATGATAAGTTCACAAATATATCTTACAACCTCTAGACTTGATATTCTTTTTGCTACATATTTATGTGCGAGGTTCTAATTCAAACCCAAGGAATCTCACTTAAACAAAGTAACAAGAATGTTTAGATACTAAATTGCACAATAGAACTTGGTCTCTTTTAGCCCAAAGCGCAGACATTAGATCTATGTCCTATAGTGACGCGGATTATATAGGAAGTCTGACAGACCGAAAGAGCACTAGCAGCACTTGTCATTTCATTGGAGAATCTCTTGTATCATGGTTCTCTACAAAACAGACTTGTGTTTCACTTTTGTAACGAGCGCGTACCCCAGACGTCTTTTAAGACGTCTGGGAGGTGGCCCAGACGTCTGTCAAGACGTCTGGGATCACATCCAGACGTCTGGCCAGACGTCCGGGATAGTTTACAGACGTCTGACGAACAGTTATACTCGCACGGGATATTCGTCTGCGCGCCTGTGCGCGCAGACCTGCGATCCGCATCTTCTCTGCGGCTGCAGGCGACTGCGGCCGTCTCTCCCTCCTCTCCGCGCGGCGTTAAAAGGGGGAGGGGGCGCGCCTCCCCTCCCGTCTCCACCATCTTCCTCCTTCTCTCCTGCCTGTGCGCGAGAGCGAGCGGACGCGAGGGCGCAGCGGCAGCGGCGGCCGCAGTAGGCGCGGAGGAGCTGCGGCGTGCGAGGGCGGGGCTCTGCCGTAAGGGCGAGCTCGCCGGGAGCGGCTTGGCCGGCCGGCGTAGGGCGCAGGGGGCGCAGAGCGTCGCGAAGAGGGACCTGCTGCGGGCGGAGCAGCGGACGCGCGAGGTGCGACGCGGGCGGCGTCGCGAGCGGAGGCCGAGCGAGGTTCTGATTCTGGAAAAATCTCCAGAATCAGACGTCTGGACTGATATCCAGACGGCAAGGTCGACGTCTGTGTGATCATACAGACGTCTGAAAGGTGAGTTCCGCTTTCTCCTTCTTTTTTTGTCGACTGACCGTACTGAGGGAGGAGGGTTGGCTGTGCGCAGGTGTTCGGATTCGTCATCCTTTGCGAATCCGACGTCTGGAAGTTGTACCAGACGGCGGGAGTGACCTCCAGACGTCCGGAGAGACCATCGGACGTCTGGGATCTAGGAGAGACGTCGCCACAGACTTCTGGACGTCCGGGGAACCAAGCCGAACAGGTAATTCTCTGATCCACCGTTTAAGACGTCTGGAAGGAGTTCCAGACGTCTGATTTTGCACAGTATTGTCTTTCTCGACCCGTTTAGGGCCCGTTTGGGCTCCGTTTTCCGCGATTCGAGTTGCGTTCGTTTCAGAAATTATTCCTCTACCCGCCTACAGTAGCTATACACTGTTTTGAGACACTCCTTGTGTTTGATCCTTGTGATAGGACCTCGTTCGGTTGCCGTCTTGAGAGTCGCGGAGGCACGCGGGATTCCCGACCACGCCCCCATTACTTCCGTTGTACCTGGTAGAGTGGTTTTAAGCATTAATAAAATCTGTTAAAGTATGGAACCATAACTAGAACCTAGGGCATTGCATGAACCCTAGGAATGAGAAATGTATGGAATGATAGCTCCTAGGTGTTGCATGAATCCTAGGGCCGGAAAACTAGATTGTATGATAGATCCTAGGATATGGCATGAATCCTAGGATGGAAAAACTAGTGGAATGTATATTACTGCAGTCTTGGAAAAATGGAAAGGAATATATAAGCTGCCTGTGAAATTAATTAACAGCTGCCTGTTATGAACAAGGAAACATGTTGAGATCATGGAATGTGAGAACGTGAATCTGGAAAGTGAAACATATGATGTTCTGAGATAAAGAGCTGGAACCCTACGGGGAATTAGGAGTGGAACTCCTGGAAAGAAAAGGAATGGAACTGAGATGTAGTTGTACTGTCTCTTGGGTACGCAGTACCAAGGGAAGTACCTGTACCTGTTTTAGTGCAGAGTGGGGCCAGCCGCCCCAGGGACCCGGGGTTAGGCTTGGCCGCTCTGTACCGACTTGTTGGCCCTCGTGTACGTAGTACCGAGGAGAGCTAGTAGTGTTAGGAGAGTACTAGCTACCCCACGGGCCCCGGGGTTCTGCTAGCCTCCTTCACCGACTTGTTAGGCCCACTAGGGCAAACCAGGGTAGTCAGACGAGGGTGCGCGGACTGTGGAGGGGCAAGGCCCCGGTTTGGTTACTGTGGAGGGGTTGGACCCCTGTTACTGAGAGGGCTCTGCCCTGGTTCCGTGCTGTGCTTTGGGCGCACCCGTTAACGGAAACGACTGACCGCGTGCCAGTACGGGCTAGCTACCTGTGTGTTTATCGCGCGTGCCGTAGTCACCGTTACGTCTGTCAGTGACCTTGGGGTGGTTGACTGAGGGTAGGATCACCACGGGGGACTCTCCCGGCCAGGAGAGCACCACGTGCTACTTCTACTGTTGGAAAAGACTGCAATCAAGATCGTCCCACGAGGACATTCGAGATCAAGTAAAGGATCTGAGAAGTAAATGAAATAGTGAGAAAAATTGAAAGATGTAAATAAAGGAAGTAATAGAACATAACAGCTACTGTACACTCTACTGTTGCCTTTAGTTAGTTTGCCACTCTACTCAGCGTTTTGCTGACGTGTTACACTCGTTACCTTTTTCAGGACCAGGTGTTGAGCAGCCAGGGTCGGCGGCTGCAGAGGACGCTGGGCCGAGTAGGGTCCAGTAGAGTTGCCACAGCTTTGTACCTTCTTTTGTTTCTGTTCTAGTGAGTAGTTTTGTTTCCGCTGTACCTTCTTTACCTGCAGTTTTTGTTATATGATAAATGTTGTTTTACTGTTGTGGTGGTGCCTACTGTAGTAGTTTCTTTCCTTACTGCTGTACTTTTTACTGTTAGTTATATTCATGCTGAATGTGGTTTATTTTACTGTCTTTTGGTTACTTCCTCGTTGGACGACTGGGTCTTGGGATTAGTCGAGTCGGTCCGGTTCTCGTGTCTCGTAGGGACTCGGGAACCGGGTCGTTACAACTTTCTACGACCGAAGCAGAATATATTGCTGCTTTACTTGTCTGCTCTCAAGTCATTTGGATTCGAAATACCTTATCCTATTTTGGATTGAATTTTACGCATTCTAAAATTCTATGTGACAACACTAGCGCAGTCAATCTATCTAAGAATCAGGTACATCATTCATGTACCAAGCACATAGATGTTCGACGTCATTTTCATAGAGATAATGTGCTTAAAGGTGCCATTCACTTAGAATTCATAGATACTCAAAACCAATTAGCAGGCATTTTCACAAAACCTCTTGCAACATAAAGGTTCTGCTTTATAAGAAAATTAAGACCTTGTACTTTAAAAGAAATCCAAAATTAATTGTTTGCCTGTTTTACAACTCGTTTGCAATTATCAAAAACCATGAGGCTTAACTGCAATTTATCCAGTATCAACTTTGAGGGCTATACTGTAATATTTCCACCTCATTGGAAATTTCAGGGTATTATTGGTAATTTGTGTGCCTAACTTTGGTGTTTGATGGAATTTTTCAATCAACTCCTAAGTTATAAATTTTCTCTCTTAACCACTTAAGTGGTCATGTGGAAAGCACATGACCCATCCCATATAGAAGTGTATGCCATCTCCTCTTCATTTCAAACTTTGTCCAAATCCCTAGCCCCCTTTCTCATCTCAAGGCAACACCAAGGTGCTTTCTTCAGCCAAATCACTCTCCTAAGGTGATCTCTTTTTCCCTTCAAGTTTCTATTGCTATTCTATCTAGGGTCGTGTTTTCTACATGTTATTTCTTCATTTACGACCTACTGCTACTGCTTGATAGGTCTGCTTAAGTGGATTATAATTACGCCTAAGATCATTCAATTTGCAAATTAAAGAAGATTTCGAGCATACATTGCATTTGAAATCTGTTAAGCTCATAAATTTTCATTCATGCAGTTTTATGTACTTCATTATACATATAGACTTTATGTAATGCACGTTCATATATTGATATATTATTGGCATATGGATGTTTTTGCATGAATTAATGGAGAGCCAAATGTGATGTTAACATTTTAATTTTTCATCAAAAACAACAAAGAACGACCCTTGGTTCTTTCTTTTCTTGGTGTGGGATTGATTACAATTCCTTCTGATTTGAGGATCCCATTATTAAATCAAATATCTAATTTTTAGAAGCACGTAGACTGCCCCTCAAATTTGTTGTCTGCAGCCAATGACATTCTAAAAATTGCCCCATTACTCTCTGATATCTGAAAATGCATTAGATTAAGTTGTTCGTTGTAGCATGCGTTTGCAACACTAATTTTAAAAGAAGAATCGAACATGACTACGAGTGTTGTACACATGGAGGCATGAAATCAAATCAGTTAATCGTTTTAATGTCACAAAATATTTTGTTTCGTTTGCTTGCGAAAAGAGAATGAGAGAGAGAGATAAGGGTTAGAAAATGATTCACGGTAGAGTGAAGTTAGCTAATTACACTTTAGCAAAATCATGCATCATGGAAATGAACAAATACCGTAACATGAACTAAGTAGGAAATCATTCTGAATGCATCAAAACATCATATAATAAACTAAATCACTTCTTTGAATTATGGAGCAAATGTACTACAAATACAAATAGACGAATGCTTAAGGAAATTCAAACTATAGCTACGAAGAAGCAAGTGCGGGAAGAGCGTTGAGGCAGCCACGATGGTGGAGGGACTTTCGTCAGCAGCTTAGCGACTCCGGGGGCACCCTTTGAAGCTCAATGGATGTGGACATGTGCTAGGTAGAAGCTAGGAAGAGATGCCTTGCAATGGAGGTCCATAGGGCTATTTATAATGGAGGAAAGGTGGCTAAAATAAGTATCACACCATTAGCGACAGCCAGGACATCGATGTAGGCAGCTGCAAGTGTCGTTGTAGGCCAGCTCATGCACTCGTTGGCACCACACGTGCACAGTGCTGTCACACGTGATCCGCGTGCTCGCATCGCCTGTCGTTGGATCAAAGTCGCAGATCGCCATCGGACGGCTGAGGCCGCACACAGACATCTTATCGTTAAGATTTGGTTGCATGGTCCACACTCATGCTAGCGCTGAATTAGGTGTGTTCATCTGCAAGTTATCACGTGCGTGCAGCTCGTGCTTCATCCGTGCATCCACGTTGATGTAATCCTAACCAAACTTCTACAATCGAGCGACCAAATTTCATGCCCAAACCTCCACTCAGCTGACTTGTGGCACCTGGGGTTTTGATCCTGCGCCACTCATTTGCGAGTGCCTCACCAGCTCGCTACGCTACGCTCATGAATGGTTGTGATGAAGATGAGGCGTGCGCGCGTGGATGATGATTGGATGTTGATTTGACGGTGGATGTCACGAGATGAAGGAGTTGATCGGGGTTGTTGGTGTGAGATGGAGGATGGAGTGTGCACCATGTGGCTCAACGAGGACCTTTGATGATCAAATCAATGGTTAGAACTTCCCAGACTTGTTATGGGAGCTACAAAGGTCGGATTAAGGTGATTTTGAGTCCATTGGACTCCGTTCGTCAATCTGGATCCATCTGTATGGACCGATTGCTCATCTAAGACCTGTTTCAATACACACTTGTACACATGGTCATTAAACATTAATTATAAGCAATCTTGACACAATATGCATGCAATGCTCCCAGGCCCACTATATTGTGATATTATTGCACTTGTGCCCTCAAAATTGACTCTAATTGATATAATTAACACTAATAATTGTAGAGTCATCACTCTCTCTTTGATATTCTTTTCAACAAAAGTCACGGCTGATTCGGGAGATCTCTCCCTGCCATTCGTCCATCTCTTTGGGGACCACTCACGCACCCTTCAACCCCATTCCATCAATTCCCTCTCTCTTTCTTAATATTCCACCATAAACTCTAATCCTCTCTCCTCAATAACCAGAAACGACCATCTCCCTCTCTCTTGTTCTACGTGCATGTAGACACCTACGAAAAACAGTCGGCCTCTTTGGCCTCCCATCATGAAGAGAGCCATCCACCCCCTCCCCTTCGTTCCTCATCTTCCCCCCTCCATGTCCTCTCTCCACGCACAAGAGGAACACCACCACCGTGAGGCACATCTGTTCTGGCTCCTCCTCTCTTGGTTTCCTTCTCATGAACCTTCACCTTCTCCCTCAAGATCGCGTGCCCACAACTATGCCACCGCGAGCCTCCATCATCGACCGTGACTTCCCACCACCGCGAGCCTACTCCTTCATCACCAACCACGTCCACTGGTGAGAAGGTTTTTGCGAAGAAAAGTTAGGGTTTCGGGTAACCCGTCATCGCAATCGCAAAACTCGCTATCAAATAAAATTTATAATCGAAACTCGAAAGGGAGTCCCGAGTTGAACACGGGGAGACAAATGTTTGATTTTGAAATCCGCACTTCGATTTTATTTGTTTTTGTTATTTGTATCTTTTGTAATTTTTTTGTATTTTTATAAGGAAAGAGATCAGGTCAAAATAATTTCTATCTAATCTACTTGCAGAGAGAGAGAAAGAGAGAGAGAGAAATAATCACATATACTTTCAAAATAAATGTTTGCTACAACTACAGATAAGAAAGTGAAAAACTACACTAGGAAGCGAAAAGATAGAGAGTGGGGAGAAGAATCCCCTTCGACAGTTGCTTGGAGGATGCCTCGCTTTGACGGCGCCTGGACGAAGGTGGTGAAGAGTGGAACGAACGAGGACGGTGTCAGAGGATGGAGGATGGGATGGGACGACGTCGCGGTGAGGATCTACTTTCTAAAGTGATGAGAGGATGGCCATGAGATGCTCCACAAATGTGGATAAGAGGTGGGAAAAATATTTGGTTTTCTACTCTAGAGGAGCATCCTAGGCTTGGGATAAGCTCTCTCTAAAGCCTTGGAGGTGGTAAGGGAAAGAAAGGAAGAGATGAAGAAGAATGGGAGGGCTATGTGTCCTTTTATGGTGGAGGAAAGGATCCATTTCGTACGTAGGACATTTAGTGACAGTAATAAACGTCGCTGAAGATCCGCCACAAACATTGCTAAAGCTCTAGTTCACGTGCCCCACGCGCTACGCTGCTACGCGCGCCCGTGGGATGGTGCATGCACGCCCATGGGTGGCCTGGATAGCACCACGTGGCACGATCTGGGCTGTCTATCTTCTTTGTAGGGGCTGCTACAGAAGTCAGATTGAGTCGATTTTCATGCCATTGGGTTGCGATCGTAGACCTGAATCCATTCGTGCAGTCGAATTTGTCGTTTGAAGTTCCAAATTGCATCACCTAGTCCCTTGGTCGTTAATCTTCCTCAGACTGTATAAGATGCTACGGGACTCCGATCAAGACGATTTCGGAGGCGTTGGACTTTGATCGTTGTCCTGATCAGATCTGTATGGTCAGATCATCAATTCGAGGCTTCGAATCAAATCTCCTTTTCTCCTAGCCATAAAAGGACGCAATTAACCTAAAATTTATATAGATTACTCTAAATGCAAAATGTTGCATGCTATGCAATATTTATAACATGGAATGCATATCTAAGCTTAGGAACATACAAAATAGGCTATTTATCCTAATTAAATGTGTCTTCATCATCCGCGCTCGTGCATCAACACCCAGCCACCACCACGTCTCATCCGCCCTCGACACTATGAGCCTCCTTGACACATCGACCGCGACTTCCACGACGCCGTGTGCTGCCACAATGGTTGGAGGTGACAACTTCTGTTTAATCGCTAAGTCGGTGTTTGAAAAGTGTTACGTTGTAATATTGTCGAAATAGCGTTCAAATAAATACAATTTTTTTTACTCGAATAAGTTCGAGGTCGAACACAGGGAGCAAATTAGTATTTAGAAATCAAGATCACAATTCAGAATTAAAAGAGTATGCAATAATATCAGTATCAAAGTGCAAAAATATGGGAGTAAAATGGTGATGTAGCTCACCAAATACTCCTTCAATATCACCAAATAACTCAATGTATGGATATGCAATGGAAACTAGAATCTGTCGTCTGATGAAGGAATCAGACGACTTAAAGTGTCTGATCCCTCTTCTTTGCTTCTTCTTTTCTGCCTTTGCCTTCTCTGAGGTCCTTCTCTTCTTCAGCTTCTGACTTCTTCTTCTTCTTTGGCTTTCTCTTCTTCTTCTACAATCCTTCTCTTTCTCTTCAGCTGCTTTCTTTGGCTTCCTCTTCTTCTTTGATCCAACTTCTGCCTTCTTTCTCTATCTTCAGCCCTGCGGTCCTCCTCTTCTTCTTCTCTGGCTTTCTTCTCTTAGAATCCGGCTAAGTGTTCGAGCCAATCCTCTCAGAGCAAAAACCCCCCTTACCCAGCGCAGCTTTCCTCTCTCTTTCTCTCTTTCTATTTCAGTCTCACCCTCCCAGAGCCTCAGTAGGTCGGGTAATCGGACCTATCGCATACCCGGGTCCAAGCTCACTGACGTGCGTGGTGAGCGAGGAGTGAAGGTCGGGTTGGGTAGTCAGGTCGGCCAGGTCCGCAGGTTAGGTGTTGCGGACGAGTCCAGTGAAGGGGGAGGAGGACCTCACCCTCAGTGTTTGGAGACGAATAGCCCCTTTCACTTTTGCAATTTATGTGGGTGCGAGTGCCTTTTCACTTCCGAGGTGGGACTAAATGTCCCACCTGTCTTCCACGCACCGCAGCAGCAGGGTCTTTGGCAAATCGATGGGGCTGCAACTGTTGAAACTTCGCTTGAGGGCTTGGATGCTTGCACGCCTCAAGTCTGCACAGCCTGGAGCATAGCAAGGACTGGAGCGGCTCCTGATACCTGAAAACAACAGAACGGCCTTTCAGCCCCATCAAATCGTTCAGGGAGCGTCACCGGAGCACGACGAATGTGCTGATGGCCTTGGTATTGAGAGAGGGTGGCTATGGTGGAGTGCCTAGGGTGTACTGTGTGCGTGTGAGTGGGTGTGTTCGGGGAGGTGTTTGGGTGGTCGATGGGGTGAATGGAGTGAGGGGAAATGATCAGGGAGGTGCGGTGGAGTTTGTAGGATGGTTGGCGAGGTGGATGGAAGTGCGTAGCAATGGGAGCACCTCACCGGAGGAATTGCCGAAGATGGAGGAGGTGACGGTGGTCGGTAGCGTTGGTGGTTGATTTTGGGAAATAAAGAGAGAGGGCGAAAGTGTGAGAGAGAGGGAACTTAAAAACCTATTTCTAAGGGACGAAAGGGAAAGGAATCCCACGCTGGTGTGGTTGCTAGACGTGGGGAAGACAAATCTCCGTAGGAGAGGCTGCGGCGAAGACGAGGCAGGAACGACGTCGGCGGGTATTGCACGACGCAGAGGATGGTGAGGGAGATAACCCCGCCACTGGTATTGTGGTTGGGCGACGAAAAAGCTAGGGAGCGGCCGTCGGAGCTTGCGGAGTGTTGTGCGAGAGGGGGAGAGGAAGAGAGGGGATTCCGACCCAATTTCAAGCTTGAAGAAGTTGGGGAGATCTGGGCTTCTTTTAATAGAGCTCTGAAGGTCAGTAAGGGCTTGGGAAGCAAGCTTCCCAAGCTTGGAAGGTTGTCGAAGATGGGAGTTTGTTAGGATACTCAATTCTCTAATGCGTTCGCAAGAGAGATTAGGAAAGAATCAAGGCTCTTCAATGGGTTCAGATGGGAGAGAATTTCTCAGAGGATCTCCCTTCCAATTTTGGAAGAGATTCTCTGAGAAATCAAAGAGATCTCTATCAAATGTCGCCGGAGTAGGTTTCTTCCACGATAATGGCGGATGGACCTACTTGTGAAGACAACCGGAAAGCTAGGGGGCTGTTAGCAAGGGTTTTTGAAAGTTAGGGGTAGAAATGTAATCAGATAGGACCTTTTTGCAAACTAGGTCAAGGCAAACTCATTTTGGGTCCAAATTTTGGTACAAACCTAATTTGGACCTAAGGAATCCAATGGTAATTTATGCGAAAATCCAAATTAAGGCAAATATCTGTCTGAGACCCCATTCTAGGTCAAGATGGGTTCTAATGGCCAAATTGAAGGTACTAAACCCTAGAGAATATTTTTCTATGATTTTTAAAGGGTTTAAGTGAATTTTATCATGAGCAGAACCTTGGTTAATTAAGTAGGTCTTTTTTAGGGTTTCAAAAGCTATTTAATTCTCGGATCTCACACAAACCCTTTTCTGTCAAATCCAACCCACTTGTTATCTTATTAAGACCATTTGACCTTTGTTTATCCCTTGAGAAAACCCATGGTTGTACTGCATTGGTAAAATTATGATTTTACCCCTTGTTTCTTGTGTTTCAATCAGAAAGGTTATGTAATGAGTTATGACCTTCAGTTGGTTATGTGGAGCATTTATTCTCTTCATTGGGTCAAAATGAGCTAGTTAGGGCTCATGATGGTGTTCCCATCAGCTTTAACGCCGCCATTGCGACTCGTCTATCGACTCCACGATCGTGCTTCACCATCCTTGCAACTGTGACCTCAACGACTTCTTCCTTACAGCGACCACCCACCGTGCTCCATCGCAACCCTTTGCTCCCATGCCCTCGGCCTCTTCTCTGGAGCCCACATGCACAACAACAACCATCGTCTCCTCAGTAGAGCACGCACCATCGCAGTAAGACCTCCACGACCTTCTTCCTTAACGTGCCGTCATCTTCATCTTCACCCTTGGTGAGCTGAAAGAACCGATCATGCCACCACACCTAAACTCCATATGCCACCGTTCTCTGCTCCGTCAATGTCATCGACTTCACCACGACACCACCAACCCGTCCATGACCTCAGATGCTCCTCCTGTGTCCTATGCTCGAGCGTGGGAATCCCCACTGCCAGCGACCTCCTCCTCTCTGATCAGCCAGCTTTGGCCACCTCCGTCAAAGTTGTCACCTCCGTTGGCTTTCCCTCGCTTCGGCCAACCTCCACCAATCTTATCGCCGACTGCCACAGCCTCAAGAGTGCACATGATCAACAAGAACGAATCCTCTATTTTGGGTTCAAATACTTTTTACATTTGATGTCATTGGTGAGAATTTTGATTTTTGGATTTGATTATTTTATTGAGGTGAAAATGTGGCAGAACCCCTGCACTCTTGCATTATTGCTTGACTCTTCCTTATCTCCTTAATTCGCATTGGATTTTGATGCAGATTTCACATCTATGACGGAGAATGATACGTACCTATGATTTTCTTGCATTTGTGCCTCCCTGTGATACGACCTGAAGTTGTAGTACAATTTCAATATATTTTTATTTATTTTTTATTGAGAATTTTTCGCCACACGATTTACTACGATGCATTATTTCTTGATATTATCTGCATAAGCGAAAATTCTCTCGATCACTGTTGCTCTTGTTTTTTTTACTGGTACTAATCGGTATCGGTACCCATCATTGGTACCGATACCTTTTGGCTGTAGTAGTCGCCTACTAGTGGTAGCAGGTATCGATACTGAGGTGAGTAGGGGTGTAACTGAATCGAACCCGAGTGAACTTTCCTAGGTTAGGTTTGATAACATTTTTTCAAGGTTCGGATTCGGTTTGAGTTTGATAAGAAAAACTAAAGGTGAGGTGAGGTTCGTTTTTGTTATCAAAGGTTCGATTCAGTTTGTTTACGATTCGTTTAAGTGTGAAGTTTGAAATGCTATTAACTTAGGTTCAATTTGTTAAGGGTTAGTTTAAGGGTTCGTTTAAGAGTTTGTTTTAAAGTTGTTCATGAATATTTTGTTACAAATGCAATCATGATAAATCACAATTAAAAAAAGAAAACATAGAGTAGAAAATTTAAAAACATATAAATTATAACATAAACATTTCAAGACATGTTTGTTAAAAGAAAAAATATATGTAAGAAAAAATACCTCTAAAAGCCACAAGTCATGTATCATGCATGACATTAAACATGCTAAATTGCTAGCAACCTATTGAAAAATTTACATCAGTTGATAAAATGAAGAACAAACACATTAGAACATGGTCTCACTCTAAACACAAAAAAAAAAAATCACATAGTACTAATATCCATGACAACTATATGGTTCTAATCATAACATAAGATTGCAGATAAGTTTCTAAATCAACTACTAACATAGTTTTAGATTGTGTTCCAGTATATTAAATCATACCTCAAATAAAAGATTACAATTCACTAGAAAAGAAATATTCAAGTCTTCTATAAAATAATCTCCCTGCAATATGATCAAAATAATCAATGAAAGTCATAAGTTAAGAAAAAGATTAAATTTTTTATAGATTGTGATTTATTTCATTAAATCATACCTTAAATAGAAGATTCCAACTCAATAGGAAAAGAAATATGCAACTCTTCTTCTTCTAAGTAATCTCCCTACAATACCAGAATGAAAAATTTAATAGCAATCCAAAGATGAAGCTCGTAGATTATTAATTTAGAAAGTCAAAACTTAATGAAAAAACTTATGGTTGGACTGGAAATGTCTTTCATGCCTTCTCTAATCCAATTCCCTAGACAAACTAATGCTTTAACAGTTTTTAGAGCTAAAGAACTTCTATATGGACTCAAAACACGACCTCTAGCACCAAAAGCCGACTCTGAAGCCACAGTAGTGATGAGAATGCTCAAAATATCACGAGCCATCTTGGACAAAAAATGATACTTAATAGAATTCAACCTCCACCATTCTAAAACGTCAAAGTTACTTTCATCATTCTCATCTCCAACAGCATAAAGACCTTCTCCTATATATATAGTAGCATCTGATTTATATGGTTGCTTTGCACTTTTTCTAATAAGCATGTCAAACATTTGTCTTCCTTTCAAGCCTGACTTCTTTGACACATCAGTACATTTTGGAGGCAAACCATTTGAACTTTGTACAGGTTCTTTTACATAAGATTGGTAGAGCTCATGAAACACATCTTTCACAATCTAAATGTTACGTTGAACCTCATGTTCTGGATAAATCAAAGGGAAAGTGAACTCAATAAAATCCATTTTATTTCATGGATCCAAGATTGTTGCAATTGCCAGCAATAAATTGCAATCATTCCAATACTTCTCCATTTTCTCCTACATCACTGAGGCCATGTCTCTCATAAAAACATCATCTTGATCTGATATAATTGGGCATTCAACAAGCTCCTTACTCGACACATCTTTGAAAAGAATAAATTTGTTGTTGGTTACTTTGTCCCAGAAAAAATAGCAGTGGCATCATTAAATACTTCCAAGAACTTACAAATCTTTTCAACATTTATCCATTCATTAGAAGTTGGATGCTTCCTGTAATTAGCATCTCTAAGGGCATATTGGCTAAATGCAAGCTTAAAAGTCAAAGCATGTGACAACATTAACTATGTAGAATTCCATCTTGTTGGGCAATCAATATGCAAGCCCTTGGATGTGGAAATGTCAAGTTGTTTTGCAATTTGCCCAAATTTAAACAAATGATAAGGAGACTTCTTTATGTACTTGACACTTTCTCTTATACAATTGATGGCATTTTCAATTCATTTAAGGCCATCTTGAACCATCAAATTCAAGATATGAGCAGTACATCGAATGTGAAAAATCTTTCCCTTCAAATGAAGTTTGTTTCTTGACTCAAAATATGCCCTTAAAGACTCATCCTTGATGGTAACACCATCATTAGCCATAATTAGCTTCAATTAGCCAGAATCAAGTGACAAATGCTCCTGAATGATCGCTTGAGGACCGTAATTCCATGTAAATCCATTCTGAGAAGAAAACATTAAAAATGGCTAATTCCGTAGTTTTAATATCGCATTATAAATGCAGAGTAACCACGAGGTTTCCCAGGGGTTAATTAAAGGTCTAGTGAGCATTAAAATCCAAAGAGTGGGTCCATGTAGACTGAAATAGGATTTCACGCATTTCAAGAACCAAAATAACACCCAAAACCCTAATTTCAAACCTGCTTGAATTAAAGAGGTTTTTGTTAGGATAAAATTCATATAAACCTCCTAAAATTCATATAACAATATTCTAAGAGGCTTGGTACCCTTGGTTTGACCATCTGAACCTATTTTGACCTTAAACAGAGTTGCATACAGAATTTTGCCCTAATTTAGGTTTCTGTGCAAATTACCCAATCAAACGTGGCTAAAACTGAAATCCAACTTCACCATCAGATTCCTTGGGTCCAAATTAGGCTAAGGCCAAAATTTGGGCCCAATCAGAATCCACCTTGACCTAGTTTACAATTCAGTCTTTTAAATCTCTATTTCTCTCACTTAAACCCCTAACTTTCGAAATCTCTTACGTTTAGCCCCCCAACTTTGTCATCTTCTTCACAAAATTCCCCCCATCGCCTGAAAATTCAAGGTTTCCTAAATCGCAAGTCAAACCCAAGGAAACCAATCTTTGACTATTCGATTCTCCTCTAATTTCGATCTAAATCCCTCCAAAATTGGAGGGATGGATCTCTCGAGAATCCCCAATCAGTTGAACTTGGTTACAGATCCTAACGTGGACCCACGAGCTCAGGTGAGCTCTAAGATTCTTGGAATCAATTTACCAAAAGCTACAGACCCTATGCAAGACTTCCAGCCAACTCAGACGCAGTTCAAGCTCTATATAAGCTCTAGATGATCTCAAGTTCATTTCGAGCCCGGTCATAACCTAATTCCCCTACTTCTCTTCTTCGACCACCTTCACTGCGGCTCTAGTGACCTCCCTCCTCCGTCGTCCTCTGATCGGCCAACAACCAAATTGGGCAGCCTATTACCTTCCTTTCTCTCTTCCGCTACTCACCAATCATAGCAAGGGCCGCTTCCCCCTCTCCTTGTCACCCTATCCCCTACCAGAGGTATTTGTCTCCTTCACATTTGGTAAGCCACGCTGGCGTGAATCCTACCCTCCTTCATCCCTAATTTAGGTCCAACCTACTCCTCTTTCTCTCCAGATCTTTCCTAACCCTTCCCCCTCTTATTTCAACCGACGCTCACCTCGCTCCTTCACCGTCTTCTCCACCTCCAGCATAGCTCCAACGAGCTCTCCATGCAACCACAAACCATCAAATCGCTCACTATCACTTCCAGAAGCTCCGCCATATGCCTTTGACCAAAAGCCCTCATCTAATTTAGGCTTTCGCGCATTCAACACCTCCATCGAGCACCGCACCTCGTCGTCATCAACTCCGACTCCACCTGGCCACTACACTCCTCCAAACTTATCGCAACCACCACCATTCACTTCCTTGCCTTATGACGATTCTATTGAACGCTCTAATTGGGGCGTAGTGACTGTGTTCGTTGTTTCAGGTTTAGGTCGCCTCTGATGATCACTACGCCACCGTTTGCTGTCGTCATGCCACCAACCAACCTCACATCACTTTGCAAGGTTGTGGCTTGCCTCAGAAACCTGTCTGGAGCACTAATTGAATGAAGCACGATAGTAGCAGCTCCAATTGCGAGAGACTCCCAGCAACTGCATTACGTAAAGGAAGAGAGTGGGATAGTCCAACATTGGATGCTGCTAAGCTCAAACTTACGTATAAGTTAAAGTTTTGAAGAGGCCTCTTTGCCCAGTACAAGGGGGGTCAGGTCTCCCATGCACTCTACCCATGCACCCTCGCCCACCTCCACGCCGGTGAGCCCGGACCTCTAAACTGTACACCCAATTACTCGATATGCACTCGATTAAAGAAATAGAGAGGAAATCCTGAGGAGGAGGGGGGAGGGTTTTGCTTCAGGATCTGTCCTGTTGCCTCGAGATGCGTGGCTACTCACTCTAACACTTAGCGAGAATTTAAAGAAGCTTCTAATCTTGTGTTGGCTTATGCTAATGCCTTGTGCCTTGTGCTCCTGAGGTTGTACTGATGCTCTATGCTTGACTTTTGCTTGGATCTGAATTCTGGTTACTTGAATTGGCTTGAAGCATTTAAAGATGTGCTTAATGTGGTGATTTAAATCACCATTCTTTTTAGAGTTCTCATCTTCTTTTTATCCCATTGTTTCTGAGATACGCTTTAGCTATTATTGAATATATTTCTAGGTATAATATTCATTTGAATATCTTTCTTGTGCTTAATTGATTGTGCTCATTATTTCTGAATGTGATTAGTGTTGTGAATTCCATATTTGCTTCTTGCGAATGACCACGGACTCACATTGATTTCGAGCTTATAAATTTAAGTGTTTGCATGAAATTTGTCCTATACTACGACACGTATTTCTCTAAAAGACGATCTTTGCGATAAACAAGGCACAACTGTATTGTTTGATGCATTATCTAATGTGATTGTGTGAATTTTGCCTCGAATTCTTCACTCTTGAATTCATTTAGCAATGGCATCACTGATTATGACTCCAGTAAGTGGTGGCTCTAAATCACAGAAGCTAATGATATGCTTATGTAATTTCCAATCAGAATCAATGCAATGCATAGTCAAGCACATGTATCCAATTGTTTGATTAGATGTCCAATAATCAGAAGTAAGGGAGATGCAATCCACAGGCTTGAAAGTTTTCTTCAACTTCACCTTCTCGGATTCATGCACCTTCATGCATTCATTTTTTATGGTATTTCTTGACACTTTCTCATATTTGGGATGAAGCGTTTTGGAGTAGATGTTAAAGCCAATATGTTCAACCATCTTAAAGGAATATTCATGCATAATGATAATTCTTAGGGCTTCTCTAACTTTTTTTTTATCATAGCCACCACTCGTAGAAAAACCAAGTATCTCTTCAATCTCACCTTTTGAACTAGATGTGAACAAAAGTGTTGATTGTTTCTTTGATTGATTCCTGTTATAATAAGGGCAAGTTTCCAACAAATGTCTTTTCATGTGTGTAGTTGTTCCACTAGAGGGCTTTGACAATACTTCTCCACAGCACTTGCATTTATTTTTTATGACTATCTCATCCTTGTCTTTTATCCGGACTTTAACCTCTACATCTTCAAAATAAGCCCACACAAAAGATGTTTTTTTTCTTGATCTTTTCCCTGTTATCTTGGATGACTTTATAACATTTTCATCATCATTTACTTCCATGTTATCATCTTCATCTTCATGCCCATTAGATTCATAATTCATTACATCAACATTATGCTCTTTTTCCTCCACAACTACAAGGTCTTTATCAACAAATGATAGAGATTCTTGCGAAGACATATCTATCCAAATAAATATATTATTCTAATTAGATATAATAGCCAACTAAAGGCAAAAAAAGAAGCCAATTATCAAGAGTAATATTCACTATAACATAGACGTAACAATATGTAAATTCTAACTATCTCACAAGAAATATAAAAAATGGAGCTCAGCTTATGTAAAGACTTGAAGAGGGATAAACTAATGAGGTGAAATACACTGAGCAGTAGGAATCGAATTTCAACAGGATAGTAAACTTATAAATTTCATATATCAATATAGAAATAATTAAATACAAAACAATAAAAATGTAGACGGTCTTCTATGGTGACGCATATTTTTATGCATGGTTAATGTTTCAAAATAGAAAACGTAAGTACTTAAATCATTTAATAAAAACATCAAGTACTTAAATCGTTGGTCGTTGTAAGAAACGCCTCAAGCCATACATTTTGGAAACCTTGCGTGCGTTGGCTAGAGAGATGAAGGGGCGTTGTGTGTCACGAGCAGAGGGAGGAAGAGGAAGGTCTCTGTCAAGGGGTGTGGGTGATCAAGCAGTGGAGTTGGCAAGGAGGGTGGAGTCGAGATGGGCTTTGTCGTTGACTGTGTTGGGGGAGAGAATGGAGGAGAAGGAGATCGTGTTGGGGGTGGAGGTGGGACATACCGTAACCTTGGAAGTTGAAGTCTTGAAGGTGAGGTGATTGTTGCAAGTGTACCGCAACACCGATGACCCACCACTGGCCTGACAGGGGTGTTGTTACCTAAAGTTACAGTAACTTGCTTCGTTGCAGCAACTTTCCTTGTTGTTGTTTGGGAACGGCTGAACGAGGGAGATGAAGTGCTTGGGACTCTCAGGAGACCAACAGACTCATCAGTGCATCATGCATCTGGGCAGGAGATGGAGAGAGAGAGAGAGTCATGACTCATGTATGGTGTAATGTGTTGTGTGAGATGGACTTTTTTGATTGGGGCAGAGGGGCGGACGTGAGATGGGGGATTGGATTTGGTTTTGGTAGGTGGGGTTTGCGGTCTGGTCACAGTCACAGACTTGCAAAGGGGTGGAGTGTATGGGGGTTTTTCCTAAAATTAGTTGGAGGAGAGATCTTGGATGTGGATTTCTTATATACAATGATGGTAAGATTTTGCTGGAACATATCAAACTTCATGCCATGCATATAAATGTCAAATATATATATATTTATATATTTTAACGAACTTTTAACGAATAGAACCTAATCGAACCTACCTTATTTAGGTTTGATTCATTTATTCATGAGTCGAATCTAAATCTAATTTTTGGCGAATCGAACCTAAACGAATATCAAACCTAAAAATTTTTTGATAGCCCTAATGGTGAGTACTGGTACCCACCCATATCTTGGTTGGACTTGTATGCCAACTAGTACCGGTACATACTATAAGTATCGATACTCACAGGCTTGTGTGTATTTTGTATAAGGCACAAAGTATCGGTAGTTTTGACCAGTATCAGTACATGTTGGATCAGTACTGGTAATTGGTACCAGTACCTAGAGTATTTATCTGTTGTTTCTTATTGCTAATTTATTTGCTTGTCTCTTGTGTTTTGGTTGATATATTCAAATGGCATCTAAGTCTAACTTTAAAGCTAAGACACCTTAGGATTCATTTCATAAGTTTTGTAATAATGAGGATGCTAAGTCTAGATTTGATTTTTATAAAGGATTAAAGCTTAATCATCGTAGACCCGTTGAGTGGAAGGATTTTAGTCGTCATGCATGCACTAGTCGATTTTATTGATTGTCTTTCCAAACAACATCTCATGCATGCACTTCTTTGATGAGTCATTCTTTGCCAAAGTTACTAGTCTTTCCCAATGTAAACTGTCTTTTCTTTACAAACCTCCAAGAACAAGAAAATAAGGGCCACTTAGTATTAACCTCCAATATCTTTGGGAAGCGCATAATTGTCACACCAAAATTTCTATCTTCTATCACCCAGTGTCCTAATGAGGGCCATTCATGTAGCTCTCTTAAAGAAAAATTTACCACGACCCAAATACATGAAAAACTTCTTCAACCTCAATGTCAGGGACAATCTCTAATAGCCCAAACATGACCTTGTTTTCTCGAGTTCTTTTCTACATTTTAGCATGGAATTCGAGAGCTAAATATTCAAGTTTTCACAAAGTTCTATGCTATTATTACACAATTCCCAATAAAATGGAATGCGATTTTTGTTCACTTTATTATGCTTCTTCCCTACCTCTTGATATTTTAGTCTCTCATATTCTTATCAAGAGTGGTGTTGATCTCTCACACTTTACTCCCCTTAGAAAGGTAGTCTACTTGAAGTGGTCATTGACATAACCGACATCATTAATCATAATAAGGCTATATTATCGGGTTTTTATCCCTGACAACGACGCCAAAAATATGATCGACAATAAATTATGTTGCAATAAAAGTGATGTTTTAATGTTGTCGTTATCGTAGTATAGTCACCACAATGTAAACAAATGTTGCATCATTTTATTTATTTACATAATTTTTACTGGTTTATTCTAGGTCATTCAGTAGGAGGTAGTTATTGATATACATCACTCTCTATGTTCCAAAAATGTTCTTTTATTTCAAAAATGTCAATTATATTTACAAAATGAATTAATGAATCAATTAATGAATGTATTAGTCAATTATGTCCAAAAGAATTAATTAATATACACTACAATGCCTTAAACATATTTACAACTAAACAGGCATCAAAAACTATGAATAATTACTCTATGTTAGTTATGTACAACTATGCTAAATAATACCAAGTATAGGTATAAAAATTACTACTAATATACACTAGATTAGATATAATAACATATAATATTAACTCTAATAACATATACAACAACAAAAATAAGAGTTACTATAGCCTTAGTAAAAGTATGTACAACTTAAGGCAAAAGAACTACATTTACTAACATATATACATATCTACAGTGATAGATGCAAATGTCACTAAAGCCTTAGAGTTTATTTATTTACATAAGGTTCAAACAATATATACTATTCTATTTACATATATATATTACCTATGTATATTTATACATTATATATACATATTTTATTTATTATACTTATACATATTTATTATATACTTTACTATTTACATATTATATATACTTGTATATATACACACACTTCACAACACAAGCCTTCCAACACTTAGTCAAAAATTATTTTTTCAGTGGGCAGACCGACCTTTCGTAGGATACACAGCACCCCAATGGGGTGGGACCAAATTACTACTAAACTAGTCCTAGTTCATTAATGTGCATTTTATTTCATATTCACAATCCCACAATAGGCCCACAACAAGCCTAGCGCAGTGCATGGGCTCCCAGGCCATACATTAATTCACAATAATGCTCATATATGCTTAGGAAAGGAGAGGGGAATGGATATGGTGAGGGTGCGCCCAACACTGACAACTGAGAAGCCCTCTCACCAAAAGCATTTTATATAGCATTAAGTAGTTTGTCGCCACCGATGTGGCACCATTCGCAGCAGCAATTAAGTGCAGCATTGCATTGCATGCGTTCCGATTTCATGGTTTTGGCCCTTGATTTGGGGGCTGAAATTAATTCCAAAATTTAATTAATTTACATGTTTGGAAAGCCCTTATATAGGTCTACTTAATTGTATAATTAATTTAGTATTATAAGTTATTAAATATATATTAAAATTAGTCAAAATTACAGATTTATACATGTTAAATTAACGTTTAATTTCTTAATTAATGTATAAATTGATTAATTAATCATGAAATTGACTTTATAAATAGTTAATTTATATAATAAGGTATTTATTATACATTTTTAATTTATTTTAGAGCATTTATTTTAATTTATTTACATTTAAATACACCTTTTTAGGAGATATACACTTAATTAAGTTATAAATACTAGTATACAGTATAAATATGTTTTAAATAGGTTGAAAATATTTAAAATTAACATATATAAGTGTACAGTATAAGTTACTTCGGTAATAACTTAATTTACTAATTTATTTTATTTTAAGTTAATAATTTACCTAATTAACTTAATAACTTAATTACCTACAATAATTACATAAATAAATAAATATACAGGTATCATACAGTATATATTAGTTACTTAAATATGCATGTACGGTAATAGAAATGGTTATGGGTATATACATAGTTATTTATAATTACTTAGGAATATATACATTTATTCTAATATAAATTAATATATAATTATACAATAAGGTTACATATACATTAAATCATCCTAATACTTAATTAAATATATAGAATACTATTATAAGTTGTTTTTGTACATTATTTACATATATTACAATATTGACATATAGCTTAGGATTAAGTTTTATTTACAACTATAAATATAATGTACAAGGTATTTTTAGGTATTTTGAGTATTTTTAGATTTTTATGGTATTTTTATATTCTATAGAGATAGGAGATGAGAGAGAACGAGTGATATGACAGAAATAGGAACTCTTTTGGTGTTTTGAGATTAAGCTCTTTTATTAAGTTTCAAAGTAGATCGAACCGTCGGCTGGTATGTTCTACCAAGCTAGGGATTTGGAATACTTTGCAATTTGGCATACACTTAAAGAAATACCTAATCTTACTCAAGACAGGTTTATTTTATTTTTTTATGATTTTTTTTATGATTTTTACTTATTTTACAATCAAACACACAAGAGGCCTAAAGGGAGTGAAGTTAAATAAGTTTAAGGCCTCTAAATGAGTTCTATTAGCTAGAAATGAGATAAAAGCCTTCAAAAGTGTTCAGCACATTATGTGCAAGATGTTAGAGCATTTAAACAATATTTTGATCTTTAATTTCACTCAAAACACACATTGGACAGTTAACTCAATTTCATTAGCTGACAAGGAATTTCAAAAGATACTTACAAGCAATTCAAATTATATTTCAATCCATTTCAGGTACATGAATGCTTGTACTTAAATGATCTAACCATATACAAGTGTCAGCTACATTACAATCCTTAGATTCAACCACAATCCCAACCAACAAAGGCTGATCTACTGCTATCAAATGGTAGCAACTACTGTTCAAATTTAGTAGCTTAGAGCTGCTACTATTGCTGTTGATTCAGTAGCAGATGTTGCTGAAAAATTAGTGGCAAAATCAAACTTTGTAGCTTGATCAGATGCTCCAGATCATCTCCTCAAAAATTCTTTTGAAATCAAAAGTTAAGTACACTGCAAAACTGCTTGAATTTCTACTTGAAAATTCTTCATTCAGATCAATGTTGGACTGATACATATTAGATCAGTCCCTTTTGATTTATCCATCTATAAATTTTGATCTGATTAAATCCATTCATCGAAACCATGAATAACGTTAAACTTTGAAAATCTGGAAATCTGATTTTTAGGATAAACACCTCTAGATGAAGATAAAGCATGGTAAATCCATTTCAATCATTTCAAACAATCATAGAGATGCCTGAACCTTTCAAACTCACATTGAGTCTTGAGAACACATTCAAAAATTGAGCTCAACTCTCCAAATGTCAAATCTAAATCCTTGCTAGAGCCTCAAATCAGTGCAACTAATTTTCCTTGGTTCTAGCTTTCAATCAAGAACCACAATTCAAAATTTGAAATAGAAATTGGGTGTTTAAAACTCACACAACATAGATCTAATCAAATGACTGTAAGACAATTGCATTATATCCAATTCACTCGATTTATGCAATCAAATCCAAATTGAATGCAATTACCTTAAAAATCACTTGATTAGCCATTAAAACCAAATCAAATGAAGTCATCAATTAAGCCCAATTTGAAACCATGGGAGGGTCATTTGTGACCAAGTGGAATGAATGAAATGACTCTCAAATGAATTTGAGCACAAATCTAAATCTAAGAGCTAGAAAGCTTCTATATCTGAATTCAGCCCTGTTGGAAGGGTGAAATGCGGTTTAAAATGTCGAGGGAAGAATGTGATAGTGATACTGAGTGGTGAGGGCGTTGTATGAACATGTGAGTGTAATGGAAATGCCTCTCTGATCTGAATTGATCAGAGAGGTCAGATCGAGGGGATCTACAATCTATACTAATCTAAGCCTAATCTAAAGCATTTCAATAGTGTAATTGTGATCTAAACTACCTAAATTACGCTAGAAAGTGATCGTGGGTTCGATCGGTTTGATTATATTTTATTACTCGAATACAGAAAATCTCCGAGGTCGAACTCAGGGAGCAAACTTGATTCTAGAAGTGTAGAAAATCACAATTTACAAGATATTGTTTTACAAAAAGATTAAAGAAAGGAAAATAGAAATGTCTCTTCTTTTCTTCTCTCTTTCTTCTTTTGTCTGCCTTTCTCTCTCTTTTTTCAGACGTCTGACTCCAAGGGTCAAACGCCTTAAATGCTACTTGCTACAGTGCTTCCCCTTTTCTTTTCAGCTGCTGCTGCTACTGGTTCTTCTTCTTCTTGGCTTCTTCTTCTTCTTTGCTGTCTCTACTGCAAGCCTTCTCTTCTGAGTTCTTCTTCTTTCTCCTCTACTGCGTGCCTTTTTGCTTTCTTCTCTCTTCCTTCTCCTTTTGCCTCAGCTTCCTTGCGGCTACAGTGCCGTTATCCTCCTCCTCCTTTGCTTCTCTGTTGCTCCAAGTCCTTCTCCCTTTCTCTCTGGCCGCAGCTGTCATCCTGTGGCTAAGTCCTCGCCGCTCCTCCTCCTTTACTTCCTCTTCTGTTCCCTACACAAGCGTCCGATTAGGCAAAACCTAACCCCTACCCTCCCCGCGTCTCTCTCTCTATTTCACTCCAGGGTTTGCTCTCCTAGAGCCTATTCGGGTATGCGGGTTGGTCGCGTGCTCGGGTCCAGGTGCACCGGCGTGGGTGTGGTGCGTGAGGAGTGCACGGATAGGTTAGTCAGGTCGGGTGCCAGATCCGTGTGGGAGTGTCACGGACGAGGCATGGTGAGGGCGAGGGACCTCACCCCTGCGTGTATCGAGGCGATAAGCCCTATGCAGTTTTACAATTTATACTCCAACGCTCGCTTGTCAGCTTCCGAGGTGGGACTAAATGTCCCACCTTTCGTCGCACGCATCTGTAGCAAGAGGCTTCCTTGATTGCAGTAGCTGCCACTGCCCTCGTTACCAATTGACAGCTCAGAGTTGTGCACGAGTGTCTTCTGCGTAGCCTAGGACAGAGACCTGGGGTTGGCGAAGCCTGGAGCAGCTGCAAGCAAGCTTCGAGCTTCGCTTCAATGGTGGATGACCATGTGCACCTGAAAACACCAAAACAGCCTTGCGGCCACGTCAAAATGTTCAGGAAGCTTTGCCGAGGTACGGCGAGTGTGCTGCAGTGGTCGAGGTGGCGTGGAAACGCCTGAGTGAGCGTGCCTAGGGCTTACTATGGCCGTGGAGTTGGGTGTGTTCGGTGGGCGAATATAGAGGTGATAAGTACATAACTTATCAACTCGCCCTCTGATTTGAGGGGATTTTAAGTTTAAGCATCTACACACTATTTGCACTGACTCATTTTTCGGCGATTTTAATGGAAATTGGGTAGCTAATGAACCTTCTAGAGTGATATGGCTGGCAAGTTGTCGTGAGTAATAGCCCATTGGTAGGTTGTCCAGAGCTCAGCCACACAACCATTCTTTTCCTACTGCCTTTAGGTAAATCTTAGATTAGGGAAGCCACCTACTTAGAAAAAAATAAAAAAAAAAAGAAAAATATCCAAAAAGAAAAGAAAAAGAAATAGAAGAGGAGAAAGGAAAAGAAAAAAGAAATAAGGCACACTTCACTGCACAAGTATGGCTGTCAAGTTATAGTTATCGTAGGTGAGTAATAGCTCATTGGTAGGTTGTTCAGAACCCAGCTCAAAAAATGCACGTATAATTCCAAAACACTTAGGAAGAAGCGGAGAAGTAAAACAAGTCGGGGAGATATACACTGGGTCACCCTTGTGTTGACCCCATAAAAATAAAAGTAGGGAGAAAGCTACTGGTCGAATAGATACACCTTTAGGTAGAATTTCTTTTCAACGTCACCTTGGGGCGTAGAAACCCGAAGTCCATTCTAATCACAGATCAGTGAGCCTATCACATTTCACACATAAAGATGCTTAGAACTTAGGGTTCTCTTTGAGTCTTGGGTGGGTTGAGTGACCGAAGAAAGCTGCTTCAAAACCTTAAACTCAAAAATCCAAAAAAATTAGAAAAAAAAGATCCATCTTTGAATAAGGAAAGGGCTTGAGGTGGTCTGCATTTTGGCAGACACCTGGGCGTTGTTGTGTCTCTATAGTTCAGGTCTTAGTTGAAATCTCTAAGTGTTGAAAAATAACTTTTGCCCAAGAAATCTGAACTTAATTCTCTTATAAATAGCATGTACCTTTGCTAGGGACTAGCAAAAGATAGGCATGGAGGTGTGATGTAAACACGTTTATATCACATAAACCGTCTATTTTTGTATTCTTAGACATAAAGTTGCATCATATATTATAAATATTGCATAACATGCATCATCTTGCATTTAAGTTAGATTGTATAAATTTTAGGTTAATTTCTCCTTTTTATGGTCAAGTGATAGGGAGACATTTAATCGAGACCTCAGATTGAAGATCCAATCATACGGATCTAATCAAGGCGACGATTGGAGTTCAACAACTCCAAGATCACCCTGATCGGACTTCCGTAGCATTAGATGCAGTCTGAGAAAGATCAGAGGTCAAGGGGCCAAGATGATGTAAATCTGTATATCAGATGACAAATTTGACCAGACGGATGGGTTCAGATCGACAATCGCAGCCCAGCGACATGAAAATCGATCCAATCCGACATCCGTGGCACTATCTACAAGACATAGAAGATGGACGGCCAATATGGCGCCATGTGGCACCATCTCAACCGCCTAATCTGCCAAAGGTCACCTGCAAGACTTCACCCGCTCAAGCAAATCCCAATCATTCGATGAGGATATGTGAACGTTAAAACAACAAAGAAGACAAGCGCCCCTCTTAGCATAGCGATCGCCCGGCCATCTCAGCAACGAGAGGCGCATGTTCGAGCCACGCTAGCGCTTCGATTCAGCGCAGGCACAAGGCGCAGTCGAATTTGGCCATTGGATCTGGATTGAGCAGTGGCGAAGGTGAGACATGGCGCACTCAGATGAAGGCGAAGTAGCACGAGAGATTAGATGCTTACGCCCACATGCCATCACACGCATAGGCGCGTGATGAAGGTGCGGGCGCACACATTTTAAGCCGTCCGATCGTTGCATGTACGTGTGTAGGCATTTTGTGCGTAGAAGGAGAGGAGGCGATGGCGTGTGCACATCCTTCAGCAACATGGGGTCTTTAGTGACATTTATATCCGTCACTAAAGACCCCTTCATTTAATGTTTTAAGATGAAATAACCTTTGTGCCCCCTTCAATCTTCGCCTATAAAAGGCCCTACGACCCCCACACTTTCTTGATCCCTAACTCTCTTCTCTTACCCCCTCCAAAGCTCTAAGAGCTTGTCCCAAACCCGGGATGCTCCTCTAGAGTTAAAAATATAATTTGTTCACCTTCTCATCCCATTCGTGGAGCATTCTGCGGTGGTCCTCTCACTGTCATTTGGGAAGCAGATCCCACTGCGACATCACCCTACCCCGTTCTCCGTCATCCGTCGTCGTTCTCCTTCGTCCAACATCTCACCACCTTCGTCCAGGCGCTGCATCAACACAACTCGTCCTCCAAGCAGCCGGGGAGGAGGATAACGTCTCTCCACCTTCGCTTAACTGCTTTCTAAAGTAGATTTACTACTTTTTAGCTTAGATTTCCTGCTTTCTAATGTAACAAGTAGTTGTAACAATTAGTTGTAATGAACATCACTTGATGATTATGAAATCCATTCTATCTCTATTTTATCTTTATTTGTAATATTCTCTCTCTTCTAATCATTATTCTTTAAATAGATAGCTAGTTTTGATTTAATTTGACCAGTTAATCTGCTTTGTGACAATAAAACAAAAGTGATTTTTAATCAAACGTCTGTCTCACTGTGTTCGACTCGGAATTCCTTTTGAGTTTCGGTTAAATTTATTTGTTGATGGATTTCCTCGTAAATCACATTACAACAATGGGTTTTCAAAACTCAAACCTCTTTGCGTAGATTTTCTAATCCAACATTTTGGCACCATTGCCAGGGATTATCCGTACAACAGCGTGCTTCTCCAAGGGCTTGGAATCCTCTAAATTTTATCAAGATAGTATGGGATGTAGATGCATGGAACAAAGTTGATGATATGAAGGATCCTACCATGGAATATCCAAAATAAGCTGCAGTTAAATGGAGGATTATAGTGTATACAAAGCTTGGGTGCCAGGACTCTAAGCAAGTGAGGTCATTCCTACATCAGAAAGGGCTTAAATATATAGAAATCAATATTGATATCTATCCTATCCGAAAGGTAGAGTTGGAGAAGAATATGGGTTCATAGTTGTGCCTCATGTTTATTTCAATGATCTCCTTATTGGAGGTTTAGTGGAACTTAAAACCTTAAATGAATCTGCCAAGCTTCGGGAGAAAATCAATTATCTTATAAATGAGGATCCACCTCCTGATGCCCCATTACCACCATTACTTGGAGAAGGTGATTCTTCTGGAAGCGGAATAGTTGATGAGTCGGTAATCATTGTCAAAAAAAATGAAAGCATCTATTGCTATCAAAGATTTACAGTTAAAAATTTCCTTGCATATGCAGTTAAAAATTAGAAGAGTTGATAGTTGATAGTCATATGCAGTTAAAAATTAGAAGAGTTGGTAGTTGATAATCATATGCAGTTAATAGTTGATGTGCTAGTAGTCATATGTAGTTACGCAGAATAGTCGATTTTCCTACATATGTAGTTAAAAATTTCCTTGCAGTGCTTTGTATTTTCAAAGTTTTGCAATGCATGTCCTTCGTTAATTTATGTCATTCAAGTTCAATGCAAAATCAACCATTTTATTGTCATTCAATTCAAGGGCTCAAGGGTCCAAAACCAAAGGCAAAATTGGTGTGCTGAGGAAGCCACCAATTTGCAGAAGCCAACAATTTCACCACAGGCAAAGAATGCCTATGAGTATCTGCCAAGACCCATCCATCTGTGCAACAAAGTGAGTTGAGCTCTTTGTACACTTGTGTGCCTCTACAAGGTGAGTTCATTGTTTGCCCATATGCACATCAAACCACCTAATAGAAGAGTTAAGTTTTCATAAGTTATAGGTCAGAAATCATTAGAGGATTAAAACCACAAAGAGTAAAGAATCAGCAGTTAGGTTAGCAGGAAGTAGATCCATAGTTAGCATCTCAAAGTGACCCATGCCATATGTTTTGTTTCTTCTTTTGAACCCTTCAAAATAGCTGATTTCATTCTGTTTAGAAAGTCTAAACAAAAACAGGGGACTTTTAGCAGTATTACATCCAACTTTAGATAGTATGCATCATGATAGATGCATCAGAGTCGATTTATGGTCTAGGGGAACCGCAAAATAGGGGAAAAAAGAACATTACCGACTCTCAGATTATCAAAAGCGGTATCTTTTAGCCGCAAAATGCCTAGAGAGAAACCTATGCTCGCCCACGCTCCCTCTAAGTATGGCCACACCTATGTCACTTGGTTCATTGATGTCAAGGAAGGGCTCGACGACGACCTTGTGGGTGAAGGAGTGGTGGGTCATGACGAACCATGCTCCCAAGGCCTTATACACTTGCAGGCGAGAGCTCTTTAGAGAAGTAATGGCAGATCCTCAACTATCCTTAGTTTCTCATGTTGGTTATGTCATCTTTTTCCCTTTAATGATGGGGATCATTCCACCCGTGAGTTACTGGCTATTTGCTTAGAGGATATAATGGAAATCTCATCTTTTGTATTTTTCATGTTCATTGTATGTTTTATGAAGCATATGGACCATGTCAATAAATAAGCACAGTTGCATAGCTCATATTTATACATTCATAGATAGTTTATGAATAGTTTCAAATGTTGTAGCACATTGCAGCATCATGTTGAAGCTAAGACATAAACTGCAATCTTGGAAATGGTAGAAGACTTCAACTTATCAATGTATCATGCTATGTATAGTGATATGAAAAGAAAGACACTATGCTAGAATACTAGTGAATTTCAGTTATTTTGTTTTCCTACCTCATACAACAACAATAACAACAACAACCAAGCTCTTTCCCACACTAAATGGGGTTAGCTATATGGATTCTTTGCCTCCACATAAATCGATTTTGAGCCATTTCAAGACTTAAATTAAAGTAATTGAGGTCATACATTATGCTTGAAATTAAAGTAATTGAAGTAATTTTCCTACCTCATAGAAGACAAAAAATGAGTCTTTTATATAGTCAATTGCATGGCTTTGATGGGATTTTGAGAGGTAACTTTATGCTTGAAATTGTAGCATATGATTCATATTTTTTTGTATGTCCTTATCAGTACTTCATTTGGTGAGGCTTTGCATTTAACCAACTATAGATAAACTAGTTCCATGGTTAGCATTCCTTTGGGATTTTTATGCACTTATGTGTTTAATGCAAACTGATATCAGCACATAAAATTTTTCTAAAATTCAATTTGGGTGGTTATCTATAAAAAAGAATTTCTAGTTTGGGTGGTTATCCAAACCATTCAGACTTTTTTTTTGAAACAAGAATTTGAAGTCTATTAGAAGAAGAAATTAAGATGCAATTTATGTTGCTTGTCTACATATTACTCGTAGATAGGAGGATCATCCCCTTACTGTAAAGGGCGTGATTCTAGTTCATTGAGTTGTTTATATACCCCTTTGTTTAATGTTTTATGAACCCGCTATATTTCTCACTTTCAAATAGAAAATTGTTCAAATGCCAATGGAGCCCAAATATAAAAATTGGCAGAGTAAAGGAATTCATTGTAAAATGGTTAGAGTATCAGATGGGTTAGTCAATGAAGATGGCTACAATTCATGTTGGAGATTTCCTTCAATGGTTAGGGATCATCCAATGTAGCAATGGCCTACTTCATAAGTGGAAAGTTTACGGGTGTATTTGAATCTTTTTTGCTAAATGCAATGTTTGTCCATTATGTTAAACAAATCGAGAAGGTTAGCATCTCAAGAATCTTTTTTTTTTACCTTCAAAAAAACAAATCTCCATGGGCCATCTAATATAAGCTTGTTTCATCTGTATCCATCAAAAAATTCTGGATCTTGATCTGGAAAATATGCAATAGAAATATCTTTTTCCTTCTTGGACCAACTTCTATGTTTAACCAAAAATAAACTAGGCTTATCATCCTTTTCAACCACATCTTCTTACCACCTAATAATATCACCCTTGCCAGGCCACAGATACTTAAACAAACACCTCAAAAAAAGAATCTACCAGTTTCATATTCCTTCTATGGATTAACTTGCTATACCTTATAATTGATTCACTATTGGAATTATAACTTCGTTCTTCATCATGAAGAATCTCCCATTTTGCTTTCTCTTACAACATTCTATCAAAGACATTAAAAGAATTCAAAATTTTTTCATTCTTTTTGACTTTTTAAAACATCAAAAGAATCCTTCACTGGTTTCTTTGGATGCTGCTAATTTGATTTTTGTTTCCTTTATTTCTTAAACGGTTGCCAACTTTCATTCCTATTTCCCTGTTGCTCCTGTTCTTTTAAACCACTCTATTGATTCAATTGCGGCTACTAATTTTGATTCTCTGTAGCATCAAACCATTCACCCTCATTTTGCTCATGTGTCAAGTGTTGCCCCATTCTTTGACCGAACTACTACTACTCTATTTCCTCAACATTCCTCATTTGCTGCTACCCATTAGTGCATTAGTGATTTAGAAGTTTACCCATTTTCTTTACACAATTGCAGCTGCAAAATTTTTTGATTGCCATCATGCTAAAAAATCTGTTGTTACTGTCCGTTTGTTGCCCATTACTGATCTTAACATTTAAATCCCCATGTTGCCTCCCTTGACCAAGCTTTGGCCGCCACTTCATTATCCTACCATGATATTGTTGCTATCCATTATTCATTTTAATACTTTTCTACCCAACCACAACTTCTTTTCTCCTATGTTTCTATCCATTCCTCTTAATCCCAATTTGTTGCTCACTATAATTCCTTTCAATCCCAATTTCTTATCCAAATGGCATTTAAATATTGAAGCTTTAAATCACTGTTATTTTTAAAATTATGAGGAAGGATTTCAAGATTATTCATTTTCTAACCACTCCTAATTTGTATTAATTTAAGTTTATGAAACATGAATAACACTAATGATTTAGTGGTAGAATAATATCCTTCCATGGTACAGACCTAGGTTCAATTTTTGGTTGGTACATTTTTTCTTTAGTTCTAAGTTAATGCATCTATTTTTTAATCTTTATGTTTTATGAATTTTTTTTATTGCAAACACAATTGGGAGGTTCTTCGAGGATCAAACAAAATTATAAAGAATTTCATGACGCTAATTCCATATGTGTTTCATGATAGTTGTGAAACTTGTACTTTAAAATTTGGGGAAATGTTATGTTCATCATAGGATGCTTGGTTAACTATTTTTCGGACAAAATGGCATGGAGGTATATAATGTGAAGGAAGGATGCATAGAGAATAACATCCGAAGATCATGTTATTTATTCATGTTAATATAAACTACTACCAATTAGTAGGTGTTATTCAAAACAAATTAAAATGTTTTTAATTGTAAGCATTCTACGGGCCACCTAAGCAAGAAAGCTAAGTTTATTACAGGCACCTAGTAATCGACTGGAGTATTCAATTGTTCTATAATTATTATGTTTAACTGATTGGGTTTCATCATATTTTAATGGGGACTCAACTACTTTAGAAGATGGTGGAATCCAAGTTAGTTTATTAGATTGCACATTTGTTCTTGTTTCATTATACCTTTCTATTCTCTTAATTCTTGGCTATAAAATTATTGTGGTAACATAAAACAAATCTTTTCTCTTAAATGACATTCGCACACGTCCTTGGAAAGATGCCAAATTTTATCTCTTAAGTTATTTTATGGAGAAGATATTTTAGCTCACTTCTATAAGGTTCTTTAGAAATGTAACCATAACTGCACTTGAAAACTTTAAATCTTCTCTTTGAAAATGTTCCTTTTTCACCAAGGGTAAAAGAAATTAATTTAAGATGTACCATGATAAGTTTTCCCATTGTTTCAAGGTATTAAAACAAAAGGTCCCTTTTTTATCTTAGGCTACCGTTGATTTTATTTAAGCATATGCAAATTGTTAAATAATTGTTAAATTGTTTTTCCCAAAAGATAAATTCATTATCTTTTATAAACTTTTTAGATTGGTAGTATCATAGTTTGAAGATTGGCTTGGAGTTTTGGATCTTTGTTGTTGCTGTTGCTTCTTTATCAAATGTGAAGTTGTCTCTTTGTCCTTGCATCTGTAACATAATGGTAACTCTCTTCTATGAGATTGATAGCAAATAAAATTGTAGATTGCTTAATATAGAAGCACTAGGTGTCACCATGACTTCCATAAGATCCTTTGTAAATTTTTTTTTTCAAGATTCAACACTGCAATCAACAGTTCCTCACTAGCTTGAATGGTGTATAGGTCATAGCTATATATCCAACCTCAACAGGGAACCCCCAAACTTGTGTTGTATGTTTAGGTAAACCTTTCGACTTGATGGTGGAGCTATAGTGATTAGGTTGGGTCACAGGAATAGGGAGTAAAATGGGTCATTTTTAAAAATGAAAAGGCATAGACTCCCATCTACTTTGCTTATCAGATTCACAATATTTTACACATTGAAGGAACATGATTAGTGAGATCTATATCCCAAAGCCCATAAATTACCACTGGGTACTTGTGTGGTCCATCAATGAGCTATCTTAAGAAGTTTCTGGCTCTCCTAGGTTGTACCTCAGACTTCAATCCTGTGCAATCTTGTTTTGATAGGTGCAAGTTTGCACCATGTGGATTTGAGTTTTCAAAGCATGTATCATGGGTGATAATGAATTACTTGTCCCTAACTGTTAGCTTCTTTGGAAGGCATCGACCACCTCAAGGTCATGTTTTTTTTCTTGGCTTCTTAGGACACAGTGGCAGATCACAGAGTATAGAAGGAGGTGGGCACCTCAGTTTCAAACGATTAATTCTCATGCAACCATCAACCAATGATCACAACCTTCTAATAATTTTCTGGGTGAGTTGGCTACAGAAACCGATATTATTTTTGGTGGTAACAGACCTTATGAGAAATATGTGGCGAGGAATTCCATAGATCTGCGTACTTATTGGGGAACTTCGCTTAATTTCTAAAGATTCATCTATATATTCTACTGTTAATGAAGTTCTAGGAGTTTGACCTCAAGTTGTCATCTTTTCACTCAAAAAATGGGCAAAGGGAGTTGGTCATCTATCATCTGGAACTTTATTATGTTCAAACTTCTTGTTAAAGAAGAATTCCTTTTCTCTGTTTTCTTTCCTGTTTTTGAGTTCTAGTTGAGGAGTCATAATTCTATATGGAATCCTTATGAATCCTAGTTCTATTAAGAACCTTTTATTTGGAGTTTATAGTGCTAGTACAACTATAAATTGTTGATGAAGTTATAACTACATTTGTTCTCTATTTATAGTGCTGGTACATTTTCTTTTCTTAGGTTAAGTCTAGTTTCTTTACTTGTAGTATCGTATTCATTCTTTTCTTAAATTCTACTTGCTTATCTTCATCCTAAAGCTTTTGGTGCTTATTCTGTTGGCTACAATTAACAACCTGTGGTTCTTTGTATCCTTTTACTAAAAAAATAGGTGGACATGGACATGGAAGACAAGGTCACTTACAATGAAAAAGATGTGCCTAACATGCAATAAGTGTCAAATGTTGACAAAAAAAGAAAATGTTTCTATAGGCTATGATTCTCCATGTATGTATTTGCTTTATGGACCTTATCACTCATTTAACTGTCAAAAGGGAAACCACGTTAGTTAAATGTTTATATCTAAGAGTTGGATGCATTACTATATAGAAAAATTTAGGCTTTTTTTTGATGGAAGAAAGAATATGTGGTTATAGTGTAAGAATTGATAGCTACTGACCACGATAGCCATCCTTTCCCCCTTTTTAAAAGATATAGTGTATGAAATCATGTTGTATCCTACCACTTTATAAACCAAGGATACTTGTAATGTTACTTTTTATCTATGAAATGGTTCTATTTTATGATTTTATTGTAGTGCAATTTGTATTAATTTAGGTTCATGAAATATAAATAGCACCAATGGTTTAGTGGTAAAATAGCACCCTTCCAAGGTATAGACCCGTGTTTGATTCTTGGCTGGTGCATCTTTTCTTTGGTTCCAAGTTAAAGCATTCATTTTTTAATCTTTATGTTTAATAAATTTTTTTATTGCAAAACAAAAATGGGAGGTTGTTCAAGGATGCAATCATGAAATGCAATCGAATTATAAATAATTACATGATGCTAATTTCTTTCATGTGTCATGGTAGTCATGCAACTTGTGTTTATGTAGGTAAATTATATCATTTTTTTAACAAGGGCTATAACTTGCATCATGTTTAATGATTTGCAGTTGTTCATCACCTCAAGTTGATCGAGAACCTTTGCAAGCTACTTAAGATCTCATAGTTTAGGTACCTAGAAATCAATGAGCCATTAGAGCAATTGGAAGAAAACCCAAGGAGGGCTTACATTTTGATGAACATCTTTTAAGATAGAAGCTACTTGTACCTTCTAGCCTTAAGCTAGAATGTTGTCTACCAATTTACAAGTGTATAGAGCGTGTTCGAAGGATACGTGTGGCTTATGTCATTTATAATGTTTGTAGACACAATTTACTTTTAGAATTATATGAAAATATTATTCTATTGGTTATGAATCTATGATTTATAAATAATTTAATTTGTTATTTCAAAAGTCATATCTTGTATATTTTTCTTTAATCTTACTTGAATAAAGGTAAACATTGTTGTTGATGATGATGTATGATATTGCAGGATTATAAAATTGAATAAGATGAGGTGAGCAATATCAACTTATCTACACTGACGGATCTAGTGACAAATAGTCATGTTAGTATTATGTTATTAATAAAATTGAAGTTATAACCTACAATGACAGTTTTATTGACATTTTTCATCCTACACTAATGGATAAAATTATTGCTATTGCTACTATCACCAAAATTAGACAACTTTGGAAATGCGACCGTCGTTGTAGCTATACATGCAACATCGACGATTTTTACCGTTAGTATAGACTACGGCAATGCCTCTTAAGACAACACCCTATTTAACTGTCGGAATAGCTCTTTATACCTACAGTGATGGTCATTTCGACCTATATTGATGGTTACTGACCGTTAGTGTAGGTGTAGACCGTTGTGGCTAGAGTGCAAGGATTAGGTAGCTGCAATGCCAAACGATGACCTTGCAACAAAACATGGTTTTATCCATATATAACAAATATCTTTATGTGAAATATTCATTTATGTATATCTTCCATTGTATTCCATTTTCTTTTATTGATATCATGCTCTAAGCAACATTTGTTCCTTTAGAACTGTATAAAAATTTCTCTGTGATTAGTTTCTTCTCCCAATGCAATGCACGAGCACAATACTAGTTAATTTAATAGTAGTTCCCTGGTTTGATAAAGATTCATTATTTCAATATGAATTTATCACATCATTAAAGATTCATTGGCCTAATAAGAATACATTAGCATGGTAATAGTTCATTTGTTTGATAAGCTTTTGTTATGCATAGGCTCTTTTGTTCAATCCAATGACAAGGTTTATAAGCTACGAAACAATTCAAGTTAAAGTTGGTGTGAAGTTCAATTTATGCTTAAGGTAAAATATTTTGAAAGTTTGAATCTTTGGATTATGGATTGTCATGATCTTATTACTATTCTATTTTTTGGTTGGAAGAAAGTACATGAGGTTATAATAGCGATCAATAATATAAGGACCATATATACTCTTAATATTCATTGCCTTCATGTAGATACATTTTTTTATGAGACATTTTTTATGTATATGTTATTGAATCAAGTAAGTAAAAATTTAGATTTGATTTTCAAAATTATTGAATTTCCATATGGGATTTCACTCAATTCATTTTTATTTGAATTGAACTTTTTCAATTTTTACTGGAACAAACTTAGATCGATTTCAAGTAATTTTATTTGAATAGCAACGTCAATTGAGAGACTTGGAAATTGTAATTGAAGTAATTGCTACTTAATTATTCAAGTGGTTTTATGTAGTTAATAACACAAATATGTGAATTTCTCATGTAATATTGGTTGTAACTTGTAAAGAAGATCATACTTGGTTGATGCACGAAAATTTGCAAAGGATTTAGGTTTATTAAACTTGTATTGTAGTACATGCAAATCTTCACGATCAAATGAAATTTATAATCGGGATGTGTCTCGGATCGAACACTAGAAGGCAGACGTTTGATCTTAAGTCAGCATTGAGTTGATTTCTTTTTGGTATTTTCAGCTTTATAATTTTTTATGATTTTATATAGATAGAATAAAAATTAAGAAATAAGACTAAGCTAACCAAACGAATATAAGGAGACAACAAGAGAGAGAGAGAACTAATATTATGAATAAATGGTGTTTATTACAACTAAAATGAAGAAAATACAATAAAAGAGAGAAAAAGGTGAGAAAAATCTCCTAAGCGGTTGCCTAGCGAGACGATTGTGCTTGGTAGCGATTAGACGACGGAGGTACGAGGATCGGACGATAGGGTGAGGTGTAGGAAGAATACAGGTAGAGGGGAGCTTAAGCTAATCTAGGAGGAGATTGGGATGAGGAAAGAGGCTTCTAATACTAAGGGAATGGGGATGAGGAGATGGAAGTGATCTCTTCCAGGAATGGGGGTGAGAGAACGGTAGTAGGGTACCTTATGAAGATGGTGAGGTGTAGGAAGAATATAGGTAGAGGGAGGGGATTCTTAAATCTAATAGGTCACCTAAGGCTTGAGAGTGGAGCTTTGGGTTAGTAGGCTCTCGAGAGGGTAGTAGTGATGTAAGAAGAGATGATTGGCAAAGGGAAGGGTTATGGGGTATTTATAGGTGCAAAGCAAGGTTCGAAATGCCGATTTCGACGCCGTGCCGATGAAATTATAGGTGTGCATTTTGTGGTTCGGCATGCCGTGAAAATGCCTATTTTTCGATGGCAGATTTTGTCGATTTCGACGACCCGAAAAAATGACATTTCGGAGGCATGCCGATGCATGCCGATAAAAATAACAGAAATGATTAAAATTTGAAATGCAAGTGAATCAACGTATTAGGAATATATTTACAGTTGTATGTGACAAAAAACAATCGTTATGAACATATTTAAAGTTGTATAACTGAAAAAAGGCCAAAAAATCGTGTGTGTGTGTGACAAAAAACAATCGTGTGTGTGCCACCCAGCTGTGTGTTTCCCTCCCAGATGATTTCCAGTTTCCTTCCCACCCAGCTGTGTGTGTGTTTCAAATTTCCCTCCCAGGAGATTTCGAATTTCCCTCCCTCCCAGCTCCAATTTCCAGCAACGCAACCCGACATATTATCGGTTTCGTTGGCATGCATTAGCAACTGTTGGCATGCCGACGACATCCTTGGCATGCCGACGACATCCTCGACATGCCGACGGTTTACCTGTAAACCGACATTATATCTGTGTCGGCATGACCCTACTCGAAAAACAGCCTTGCCAATGGCATGCCGTCGGCATTTAAATCACTGGTGCAAAGAATGGGTTGGATTGGCCATTAGGTGTGCAAGGGCGTGCGTTCCATGTGCATTGGACACTCATTGCGCGTAGCGCACGTGCTGGCAAGAACCATACATCGTGCGATCAATGGTTGAGGATCTCATGCATAGAACCCCTCGAATCGCGTGTAGCGTGCACCTCATTCGATCCATAAGGTGACGTGGTGCTTCCTTCGCCACTTGATGGAGATCACACGATCGGATTTAGCACGGGCACGTCGATGGGGAGTTACGAATTGAGATTCGAATGTGCATCTCGTGCATTCGAACATCATGTAAAACCACTGCATTGTTGCGATGAGGATGCGTGTAAGCCATCAGATCAACATTGCATGCCCACGATCGAACGAGAGTTGCATGGGGTGCGCTCTTTGTTAATGTGTTGCGATATGTGGTGCAAGCACGGGTGTCGCTTGTTGATCGCGCAGTCATATTAAATTTGAGGGCATACGATTAGCGACCGCGAATCTCGGTTTGATCCCGCACCTTACACTTGTGAGCGTGCTCTTCGATCGCTGTGCTGCTAGGGCAGGGGCGCAATCTCAGCTACTCGTGCGAGGTCAGATGGTGGAGAGCATGCATGAGTGATGGTAACACCATTATTAGCCATAACTAACTTAAATTAGTGTAAATCAAGAGAAATGCTTCTGAATAATTGCTTGAGGATAGTAATTCCACTCAGATCCATTTTGAGTAGAAAACATTAAAATTGGGTTAAATCTATAGGTTTAACATCACATCATAAATGCAGAGTAACCACAAGGTTTGTTAGGGGCTAATTGAAGGTCAAATAAGCATTAAAGTCCTAAGAGTGGGTCCACATAGATAGAAATAGGGTTTCACTCGTTTCGAGAACCACAACAGCACACCAAAACCCTAATTTCAAACCCACTTAAATTGAAGAGGTTCTGGTTAGAATAAAATTTATCTAAACCTCCTAAAATTTATAAAAAAAATATTCTGAGAGGTTTGGTACCTTGATTTGACCATCTGAACCCATTTCGACCTAGAAGAGAGTGTCAGACGGAATTTTGCCTTAATTTGGGCCTCTGTGCAAATTATCTAGTCAAATGTGGTCAAAACTCAAATCCAACTTCATCATCATATTCCTTGGGTCCCGATGTGCATACATCTAAATAGTCAAAAATGTTTATTAATGCATGTTCTTAGTGTCATATTAGCATCATGCATTGTAAATATTGTATAACATGCATAATCATGCATTTAGGTCAAATTGTATAAATTGTATAGTAATTGTCTCCTTTTATTACCAGGGATAGGGTGACTTTTAATTAAGGCTTTAGACCGAGGATCTAACTGTACGGATCTGATCAAGGCGACAACGGGAGTTCAATGACTCCAAGATCACCCTGATCGGACATCCGTAGCACTAGATATAGTCCGAGGAAACTCAGAAATCAAGGGCTAAGATGGTATCAATTTGCACTTCAGATGACAAATCTGACCACACGGATGGGTTCGAATCGACGATCGTAGCCTAACGCCATAAAAATCGGTCCAATCTTACATCCGTGGCACTGTTTACAACACACTAAAGATGGACGACCAATATGGTGCCATGTGGCGCCAGCTCAGTTGCCCAATCAACCCAAAGACCCACCGCTGCATTTCAAAGGACTCTTTATCATGCGATCCTAGCAGTTGGATCTTAATCCAACGGCCAGGATTTACTTAGATGCGCCCGCTCTCATCTTCATAAAGCAAAAGGCGCGGACGATCTGGACCGTTGGATCTCGATCCAATGGCCATGGTCGCTCACGCAGAAAGCCATCCGCCCGCCTTAAATGCATGCACAACACAGCGGGCGAGCGTGTCTCCGTGAGGTAGAGGTGTGGGTTAGATCCCTGTTGCACCTCAAATCATGATGCGGGCGCAGGAGCGCATTCAATTTAGCCGTTCGATGCAGATCATGCAGGCGAGGAGCGGGCGACGTGACGCAACGGATGCGCGTAGTTCACGCATATGTGATCCCACGCAGATGCAAACACCCGATCATACGTGGGGGCCCGCGATGCATTCTGAGCTGTTGGATGCGAGATTCAATGGCTAAGGAAAGGCAAGCGTTGACTCTCAACGGCTGAAGAAGAAGAGTTCGAGCACTTTAAGCCGTTTGATCTCTTGATAGGACGGTTGAGAGAGCAAGAACGTGGATGAGCGTTAGGTGCGCGGGAGAGGAGGAGGCGACAGGCATGCGTGAAGCTGCGGCGACATGGGGTCTTTATACTACGTGGGGTCTTTATGCTATTGGATTGGATCCATGGACATTAGGTTGCAAACTGATGGAAATGATGTCTTCTAACATCAGTTTGGGTCTATGCAATAGCATTGGTCTCCTAGGGTGAGGATGTTATGTTTGAAATAAGATCATTAAGAAATATAATTTCCTGTAAAGAATCCTACCATGCTCTTATAACATTAATTACCACCTTCATTTTTAGCAACACTGAATGTAATACATAAAAATGACATTAAATTGACATACAAGAAATAACCTTTATTCATAGTAACACCTAGACGCCTGAAGAACAAGTATATAGTAGTGTACGATCGATCAATACATCGTAAACATAAAAATTAAGAAAATAACAAATATAATTATAAAGTATAATACAATCTTATTCCTTCTATTATCGATGTTTTTCAACTTTTTCCTTAGATCCACATTCTCATCCATAAAATTTAATATAATATCTTTTATATAACGACATGTCGGAGGATCAATCCATTCAGAACAGTTTGCATCCACCTTTGGAAAATCCGCAAACTTACCCGTTTCTCAACTCTACAAAACTTTCACGCGCCACGTTACCCCGCCCGCGGCTCCCGAGACCCTCGTTCCCCTCCGTCGCCGCAGCCTTGCTCCTCCCACATCCTCGTCACCGATCGCCCCACTCGACTGCGATTTCGACCTCTCCTGGCGCGACCATCTCCTCTCGCATCCTCATCACTGATCGAGTATCAACCGCTCCTCTCGGCCCACTCGCCTGCGACTGCGGCCTCGACTAGCTCACCTCGAACGCCCTCATCGCCGACCTAGACTTCTCTCCTCCGATTACATGCCCTAGTTTCCTCCGATTACGTTGCCCCTCCTCTGAGGTTTGTCTTCATCTCAAACTCCCACCGAGAGCCTAGAGTGGACTCCAACTACGTATCTCAGGTCTCCTTGATCTGGAGGAAACCTCAAGACAAATTGTGAGATCTAGAAGGGAGGTAGAATTCTAAGGGGGGAGAGAGAGCCTTCATGCTTCAATCAAGGGAGCAACCCCTCACGAGGGTTCTCCTATCCCAATTAGGGCTGGTGGCATGAGTGGTAGGGAGTGCCCCTCCTCCTTCAAGTTGGGATTGTAGAACAACAAGTAGCATTGGTAGATGACTATTGACACAAGCAATCATCACCTAATCATTCTCCTACATGAGCAATAAACACCTACACAAGCGATCAATGATTAACACATTCTCCTCCAATAGTAGCTCTCCACCACCTCAAACACATCTCTTAGTCCATCTATGCTCTCTATGGAGGATGAGGAAGGGTAATAATGAGGGAAGAACAACTGCCCTTCTTAATGGGGCTCAATAGTAAGGGGATCAAGCTTGGCGACAACCACGGTTGGGATCATTTTAGGGCCTCGAGAAGGGGTTAGGCAGAGGCCCTCTCATGGTCATAAGGGTGCTTCGACCTAAGTTACCCCTCCAAAATACATTGTTTTACATTTATGGCCAAATAATTCCTGGTTAGTCTAGAACTACATGTGCCATGACTTTCGAATGTAGAGTGGTGAGAGGATGACTTTTCAAAAAAATGAGGGTACTTAATCTAAAGGATGAAGATAGACACGTTCAATTCAAAGATTATACATGTTTTGGGATTTAATAGAGTTTTATTGGGGTTTAAACATTCCAAGTATTTCTTTTGATATGTCCAGCTCTAAATTGTAAGATCTTGGAATGAGGGCAAGATGGTGGTGGTGTCAAAGAATAGAGTGGGCTCCAATTTATGGTAAGGGAGGAGAGTTGTTAAGGATATGCTAGTAATTATCCAAACTATTACATCCTAGATATATGCCTGTATGTGCTTATAGTTGATCATCGATTATCTTTGACAATTTCTTTAAAATATTATAATAATTGGAGTACCAACATAACTAGTCACACATAAAAAATGATGATTATCTCATGCATAATCTGTATGCTAGCAAACCATCCTATTGCTATTATGAAAAGATAGGTCTCCTAGAATTTGACACTAAACAGGCAACGTTTCATTTGATTTGATTACATTGTGGAAACATAAAGAGCATAGAAACGAAGACAATAACTAGCTTAGATGGTTTAGTGGTTGCATAGTTTTAATAGCCATTAGCCAGAAACTTGGATTGGATCTCACCTTGCTCGATCAAAATGCAAGATCTGACTAAGGAATGGTTCGGCCTCCTTTAGCTTGTAGGTTTGTATATCGCATTTGTTGTTATGTTGTTGCAACCTTTTGCTATCATGCTCCTCCTATTATTATTGTTGCTTTTGGTTTCTGTTGCTTTCTATATACCTTTGATTTGCTTGGTGTTTTCAAAAAACACTTCTTTTCTAAAGGAAAGAATAAAAAGAGAAAACAAAAAAACCTACCTGTAAAACAGAGCTAACTAGAAGAATCACCAATCAACTCACTATTCCATGTACACATCAGCTGTCAACAGTGCCAGCACATGCAGGAAAAATATTGCGATTGGGTAAATGAAAGTCCAAATTTGGCTGCAAACTTTCACTTTGAAAGGTTCAAATTTGGAATCCTCCTTATCAATATTATAAAATGTTGATAAATTTTAGCCATCCAACAATGCTTGACCTTCCTGATAGAAACTTAGAATTACATCAACCTGCCTAAAGCTCCAATAAAGTGGTGACTTTACAAGCCTGTTGAGTGAAACTTCGACCCTACCATCCGAAAATTACCATCCGAAAATTCAGCATGTCCCTAAAAAACGAGGAGTTTACAATATTTGAAAAAAAAAAGAAGCAAAGAAAAGGTTTGTTAAGTGAACTTTGAATCTGGATTAAAATCTTGACTGGAACAAAAAATGTGAAAATTCTGATGAAGGGAGAGGTGTTTCAATTCGCACCCAAGAATAATTAACACATAGAACCTTCATGCATCATAACTAGGTGGAAATCATAGTTTCAAGATAAATTAATTCGGAAGAAAAAAGGTATGGAATAAACATATGCTAGGTCAAAATGTTAGTCTCCTGGAATCCAACAAATACGTATTCTATAAAATAGATATTTCCTCCATCAGAGAAACCTTTCCCTGTCTACATCTGGAATGTCACCAAGAATTAAAGCCATCAACGCCATATGGTACATGTGATAAGCAATAGATTTTGGACCTTCTAATTCCATGGTTAATCCTTTTTTGGAGGTCTATTTTGTAATTTCTGATGTAATCCTTTTTTGAGGTTGAATGAATGTGGGTGGTTATCTCTTGGATAATCGTCCTTTGCCTTTAAAAAATAAAAAAAAATTCCATGGTTAATCCACCCCTTCCTTTTTGTAGTTTAGAAATAATAAACATCAATAAGCCTCCACAATTAAAAGAAGAAAGATGTTACAGTCATTCATTAGAGTAGCAATTTCCATGACAAGTAACATTATTTACCGATAATATCCGATACATGAAGACTGGGTAAATGAATAAATCACTTCACTGTCAAATTGAGAAGTTTTGCAAATGGGCCATCTCGTTTGACCGGCAAAGAAAATTTGACATGAAATCATAAAAAGGTTTTATTTGCAAAAATGTCCTTCCAAAGTCCATGCTATACAAGTACATGCCTTGTGTGGCTTTGACTAATGCTTTGTCCTTTCACAAAAAACTATCCAGTAAATGAAAGTGCACTCATCATTCAAATTGGTGCTTAAACTAGTCTAAAGATGTTCTCTGATTATGCTTTTATTCATGATTTACTTAGGATTAGAAGCTACTAAGTGAAGTTTAATGAGGCTTATGTGCCAATTGCAGTGTTGGGGATCTCTGACTGTGTGTTAAGAGATAATTCTAGTCTTATTTGACAATTGCTTTTGCGGGTCATGGTAGGGAGATATGTTCTTTTAAATTTTCTCTGTAGCGCTCTACATTGTGTAACTTTCCTTGGGAGCTTTTAGTTGGTATTTTTCTTATGAATGAACGGACTTGATGTTTCTCTAAAAAAAGACAAGTTAATAATGCTTGGTTACTCATACCATATGGGGTTGCAGTTTTGTTGTAGCAAATATGGCTGGCATCTTTTATAAGCTAAAAGGTTGTTGATGACAATAATTTTTTGGTGGCATCTTTTATAAGCTAAAAGGTTGTTGATGACAATAATTTTTTGGTGAAATCCAGTAAAGTTAAATCTAGTTATTATTATAAGAATCTTTTAATCAAAATTCTTTGTTTGTTCATGACATTACTTTGGATTTAGATATTATTCTTTGTTTTACACATGTTTTTAGTTTCAATCTTTTTAAGTTATGGTTTTGTTTTACACATTTGTATATTTTTCTAGGAGTTTCCTTGCAAGGATTTGCAAATTTGTCATAATTTAGATGTAATGCACATTGAGAAGAATGTGATAGGAAATATTCTTGTGATATTGAATTTATTTGGTAACCCAAAAGATACAATAAAAGTTAGGTGGGATCTTCAACAATTAAACATAAGGAGTGAGTTACATCCAAAGGATCTAACTAATGGTAAGTATGAATTACTTGACGCTTGTTACACATTGTCCTTACAAAAATGTCTATCAACATTACAATTTTTGAAAAAGATTTAAGTTCCAGATGATTATTCCTCAAACCTTTCCAAATGTGTGAATACAATAGATTAAAAAGTAGCTGGGTTTCCATCTCAAAAAAAAAAAAGTAGCTTGGTTGAAGAGTTATGATCATCATGTCTACATGCAAGTTTTACTATCATTGGCACTTCGTGGGATGTTACCGTTAAATGTGTTGGATCTGTTGGTGGAACTGAGTAAATTTTTTAAGATTGTATGTTCAAAAGTTCTTGATCCACTTGTTCTGGGGAAGTGTGAGACAGAGATTGTTGAGACATCATGTAAGATGGAGCAAATATTTCCACTGGCATTCCTTGATGTGATCGTACATCTAATAGTTCATTTAGCTGGTGAGGCAAAGATTACTGGTCCAGTACAATATAGATGGATATATCCTGTGGAGCAGTATCTCAAGAAACTTAAAGATTATATCAAAAACATGACACAACATGAATGATTGATTGCAGAGGCATATCTATTAGAAGAATATGTAAACTTTTGTGCAATGCATATTGATGGTCTAGATAGTCGATTTAATAGAGAGGAAATAAACTATGATGGTGGTAAAATGGAATATAAATTGAATGATATTTTGTCAATCTTATCATCAAGTGGTAAAGTAATTAATGGAACAACCAGAAAGATAATGTCAGAAGAAGATATGAACTTGGCTCACTACTACATTGTAATGCAGATTGAAGAGTTGGATCCATTTTTTGAGGAGTGCAATGAATTGTTTTCATCTCGAGTACGCATGTCTTGTCGTGTAGCCAATTTTCGTCAATGGTTTAAAATCCAGGTTCAAATACTTAAAGAAAATGAAGATAGTAGATGGACACCTGAATTAGATGTCTTAGTAGAAAAGCCTTTTACTTATGCGTATTATCATTCTGGATTTATTATAAATGGATTTAGATTTAGACCAAAACCCATGGATGTAACAAAGAGAACACAAACGTGTGGTGTTATAGTTAAGTCTAATCTTCACTCGGGTTTAGATGGCTACTATGGGAAAATCATTGAAATTGTTGAGATCAGTTTTACGCAAGATATATGCATTGTTCTTTTTAAGCACGACTGGTTTGATGTTTTTAACAAAGATTTAGGATTCATCAAAGATAAACATGGCTACATCAATCTACAACAGAATTGTAGATTGGGAACAAAAGAACCATTTACCCTCGCAAGTCAAGTTGAGCTAGTGTTCTTTGTTTCAGATAGTTTTCGAAATGGATGGATCATACCTATAAGAACAATGCCGAAGGAATATTACAATATCTTAGAGGGATCTACAACTACTGATAATAATGATGAAGCCTATCAAAAAGTTCCAAATGAAAATGATGCTTTACATTAAAACATTATTCTAAAGGTATAATACATTTCTCTTATTATGTTTATAATTTTGTTATAATGCATATTCTATTTAATTTAGTTTTACATGATAATTTGGTTGTCTTTTATATGAAAATAATTTATTTCTTTGCACAATAGTTGATTTTTTATAATAATTGATTTGTTTGATTTTGTCTATCACTTGATATGCTTTTCTTTGTTAATTTTAATGTAGATGGCTCCAAAACGTCTGCCTCTTCGATGTACAAGACATACTTGTCAAGCACGTTCCAATCTTGGGACTTTTGATCATACTGTTGGTGCAATGACTTTCCATCAAGAAGAAGATAACAAGGTGACATACATTTTTTTTTTCAATGATATTTATTTATTATGCTTTTATATTTTACACCTTTTCGATGTATTATATTTTATTCTAAATTTTTATGCAGCTGATGCCTAATTGGTTGACTTGTCAACATTCTGTTAATATTCCTCGTCATTCAGAGACATTTGAACAACATGAAGATGAAGAGGTAATAGTATATAGTAGTCTTTTAGAATTTAAAACGTTTCCCCCTACTTGCATATATCACTTGGATCATTAAGTCGAATACAGATCCATTGTTGGCTACCATTTTCCGGTTTATTTTCACTCAATGTTGCTAACATCATCAACTAATATATTATTTATGTTTTCTTAGATGGTTTCTGAACGTCCACTTCCTCAACATTCAAGAGATGCTCACCATCAAGCTCGTCTCATTGTTGAAACTTCCAATCATATCACTGGTGCAATGGCCTTCCAACAAGAAGATGATGAGGTGACATTTTTTAAGATCTCAGTATCTTTTGAATTGGGAACATATCATTGCTGTTATAGCACAAACTTGCAGGCACGATTGGCTTAGCTCCATTTACAAATGATTATTGCTCCAACTTTAAGAAATAAATTTTCTTAAGAAGGTCCATTATGTGCTTTCCAAAATGGTCGTCTAGGATGATCTCCAAGACTATCTCCCTACCACCATGAAGTATACTATGTATGAGGACCCAACACAATAGATTTTTTGCTGACAATGAATGATACTATGTATTGCGAGAACTAGTAATGGTGGTGCTCATCATAAAAAAACTAGTCCTTTTTCACTCACATAACAGGATCAATAAGCACAGTAACAGATAATAGGTTGACTAAATGCTAGTCTTATTCAACATTAGCTATGGTTCATTCTCTGTCAAAATGCTCTGAAATAAGGTCTGAAATCGGGTTCCTTGATCATAGAGGATAGAGTGATATCTATGAAATGACTTCACAACAATCAAAACTTGAAGATTGGCATTTGGAAAGGTTGTTGCTGCTATGTTATTTTTCAAATGGTCCTCATTTGTAGAAAGTATTTTGGTTGAAGGCCTCTTCAATGCCTGATCACTTACCTTTTAATTACTAAAGATGCCTTTTTCAGGAAGGTCTTCATATGATATGCACACATCAGATAATCTACTCTAGATGGATTTTGGTTGTTATTTAGAAAATTGGTAGTGGGAAGATATCTTGAGATTGTGCCATTATTTGTATGCTTGGTGGAGTTTACAATAGTTTTCTCTCTGATTGATTTTAAAATTGAACTCAGAGTGGGTTGCAGTTTTATCAAGATCTATGAAGACTTGAAGGTGACCAAAAGAGTCTCTTGATTTGAGCTGACGTTGGCACTTAGGCTGAAGGAAAATTACTTTTCTATTGAATGATTCCTATGAACTAATGTCTTGGAAGAGTGGTTATGGTTGCTGCTGGAGTTGATTCTTATGGAGTCTGATTAGGTTGGAAGTGCATTCATCCAATCGGTGTACACACCACAGCTAAGTTCTTATACCTTGGGTGTATCCATCCTTCTTATGGTCCGCATTGCTGCACAACATAGAAGAGATGAGAAACAAACACACATGGATGTATAGTGAGAAAACTATTTATCCAATTATGAACAGATTGCTGCATAACTTGATTACAGCTGATGAAATGCAGCCTGCAAACAAGAAGGGCAGGATAGGTTCTTTCTTCGCATGTTAACTGAGACAAACAAGGAACTAACCAATACCATTGTGCATAGCATACCTCTCCATCAAAAGTGATTGCATCTGCTTATTCTGCGAATCTCTGCTTTTTCTTTAAATTATCTAAATAGTCAAGTGTTTCCAAGCCCTCAACAAGCACTTCGCTGCAAGAAAAGATTGCATGGTTTAGCTCTGCAAATTTTAAGATTGGAACATTTTTACATATATGAGTATATCAAGCTTTTCAGAAGTTTAGTAGGCTTCAATACAATTAAGTACGCAAAAGTTGGTTATGGTAAACTTGTACAATTATTGTTCCAATGGAGATATATTGAGGAGTTGCAGAGGATGGTTAAAAGAATTAGTCAACAAATTGGTGGAATTTCACATTATCTCTAGTAGAAAGACATCCATGGCATTACTTGATTACATGTGAAACTTTTTATCCAAGGAATGTAGGCAATAGGCATAGACAACAACATGAATACAGACACTTAGGTGTAGTTGGTGCAAACAAGAAGCAATGATATTTGTTGTTCATATAATAGAAGAAGGGTAGTGGGAAACTCTCATACCTGATATCTGACAGAGCCAGGTAATTCCGCCTCAAGCGAGTTGCAGTGTCTGTCCTTCTCATCTTGTAGGGCTGCATCCTAGTGTATTGGCCTTCTTCCCCATTTAATAGATGATTATCTTTCAAAATGTGGCATCAGACCACATTTCAACAAATGGAAACTATAATTATTTATCATAAACTACATCAAGTTAATTAGGATAACGTATTAGGCAGGCAGGTTTCAGTGTGAGGTTTTTTAGCATAAAGCATTGGTTGATGACTTCAAAGAAATAATCCAGCTAAAAATTAACATCAAATATTCAACTTTCCTAGCACGTTAGAGGTGAAAAGCCAACTAGCAGTTGAACATGGAGATGATACTCTTATGATCAGAAAGTAGAAAACAATGAGGCATGATATGCTTAACGACAGTTCGGAATTTCCTGTTGGTCAGTGTAATTTAGTTGTGAAAAAATGTACAAAATCAGCAGAAACCCTTTTACATGCCAATCTGTTTCAATGTACTTCTTTTCCAAAAGGTGAGTGGATAACTAATAGTGGATAGTAGTCATCATCATTAGTCAATTGGAGAAATAAAAAATATAAGGTTAGTAACAGGGACAAGAAGTTGCTCAATTTTGTGCTCATGTGTGTTTATTTTGACTCAAAAAAGGATGACCACCAATACAGTGGGGGTATCCAGATGTAGTAATCAAAATTTTACCAAAAGGAATTCGCAAAAGCTACTGTCACTCTTTAAGAACTTGGTCAGCTGTTTGATATTTTTACCACTTTTAAGAGAAGGAATTAGTTCCCAAATAAGAAGGTTGGAAGGAGAGGAAGTACATGAAGAAGCTAGTTTGGTGATAGAATGATCATCAATAAGTTATTTTATCATTTGGCAAGATGTACTCATAATGTATAGGAAGAAGAGGAAACCTTTTTTCTTTGAAAGGGAAAAGGGGGAAACTTACAACTTTAACTTTTGAAAATTACGTGCATACAGTTAGTGATGAATCTAAGAAATATACGAAAATGTAAAAAAAAAGGAAGTGATTAGTATGAAGCATGTTACATGTGTAGTTTACCAACAATACAAGCTAAAGATGAAAACCACAAACCTTTTATAACTGAACCGAGTCCAATCTTAAATGTAAATGGCTGCTGCCCTGGGTCCTTTGTACTGAGATATACAAAAGAATATAACTGATTTACTTTCCATCTATTCAAATTTAAGGACAAGCAGAAATAGACATAGCATCTAGGAAAAAAGAGATACCTCCAGAACTCCTGGGAAAGGTCTCCATTCTTACCTGGAAGAAAAATAACAAAAAAAGGCCCAGAAAATGGACATCAGAAATACAACGATGCATAGAAAACTATTATCAGCATAAACAAGAGCACCTTTTGATACCTACTGAAGCAATAAATTTAACATCCTCAAGCAAATATCTAGTTCAACTTCTTTCAAGGTCGAGTACAAACTCAAATGGGCATCAAGGCAGAAAAGAACACCTTTAGTACTTCTTATTGGAACCACATGGGCAGGGGTCGTTCTTATTTACTCGCTTGCTTTTAGCTAAATTGAACTGAGCCAGACCTGCAGGTACATCTGAGAATATTACTTCATTATGCTGATTATAACCCCCATTAACTGCATACATAGCCATAATATGTATGGTATAGGTTCTTCTTACTAACGGTTTAGGTATTTGCCCTTTGAGTTATGTCAGGAATTTGTAAACAGATTAAGGTGCTTGTTTGTTATTTACATGACATATGGATATATGGACAGAACAAAATTTCTTCAAATAGAAGTGCAAAAGATGAACAAATTGATTATTAACAAGATGTACATTGAAATAGCCAATACAGTGGTACCCCACTTAGCTATATGGAAAGACTTACAGTTCAAAAATACCTTTTATTAACATGAAAGCCTACTCAGATTTCTTTGTTCCAATCTTTCCTTTTGGGATTGGTATTGGCTTTGAAGTTGCCCAAGGAAATTATACACCAGGCCATCTACCTGATCTTCATTTTTCTCATAGAATGAGGGCAACCCAATGTACAATACTGTTAAGCTTCCAATCAAGATTGAATTCAAATACTCCGTGATGTAATCTGACTCAGTATCATAATTGCTTCTTATTTTTTAGAAATAATTGATTTGTTTGATTTTTATATACTTATTTATAATTTTGTAAATGATTTCTGAACATATGCTTTCTCAACATTCAGGAGATACTCCATCAAACACATCTTAGTGTTGGAGCTCTTAATCATATCATTGGTGCAAGGGCCTTCCAACAACAAGATGATGATGAGGTGTCATTTTATTTGTGAATGATTTTTAAGTGATGCTTTTCTATTATAGATTAATTTGATGTATTATATTTTATTATAAATTTTTGTGCAGTTGACCTTTGGTCACATAACTTGTAAGTATTAATTTAATTTTTTTTTCTATTTTTTATTTTATCTTTATAATCTATTAAATTACTTGATATAGGCAAAAGGGGGGAAAAAGCTTCAAGGAAGGATCTTTTTAAGTATTTCAAAAGTCGAGAAGGTCCATATGGGTTTGAATTGATGATGAGTACAAAAAATAATATGTAAGTCTGATGAATTAATTCGTTTGTTAGTTATGTGTATAATTTAGTTAATATATATATAAAAATAATTTTTTATAATTTTTTATGACTAATTGGGTTTTTATGTTAATTATGAACATATGAACGATCTTGTAACGCGATCAGAGGGACGTAATTCTACTTCATTCTTGTCAGATGATGATGCATATTTGTATGTCAGTGGAAAAGAACATCCTGGTTTTGTATGTGGTATTGTTCTTGGTGTTAGCCCATCTACTTATTATAGAAGAGGTGTTTATTCTTCTAATAAAGCTCTTGAGACTCGAATGGATAGGATGAAAAAGATGATGGAGAAAGTTTTGGATATGCTAAGGAACAAGAAGCTTCTTCGTCTTAGCATTGTTTAGGTAGTGTAGGAAGTGGAGTGAGTGCTTTGAAAATGAAACTGATCTTGACGATGAAGATGGTTATTTTATTGATGAGTAGGAACATGTGTTAAATGTGTTAACTTTTGTAAGAATGAATTTTAATTTCGTTTACGTAGTTTAGTTTGTTTGTAATTGAGAACATGAATATTTTTGGTTGAAAATAAATGAAATACATTATTTAGGTATGTGCGAATGTTATTATTTAGTGCTATTAATATTATAGGTACAATAATACTGATGAAATAAAAGTTAATCATAAGAGGTTATTTAGAGTAACTAAAAATTCTTAAATAGGTAAATAAAATTTAGCACCATATTAATTTTTTGAAATGATATCAAAGAATTTGAGATGGTAAATTATTGTTGCAAATTTGTGATGATTTTTAATTGTCACGTAAAATCTTTTATTATGGTTTTTAATTGTCATGTAAGGTCTTTTGTGATGGTTTTTAACTGTCACGTAAAGTCTTTTGTGATAATTGTTAAATGTCATGTTAAGTCTTTTGTGATGATTTTTAACCATCACGTAAAGTCTTTTGTGATAATTTTTAACCATTTTGTAAGGTCTTTTATGATGATTTTTGACTGTCATGTAAAGTTTTTTGTGATGATTCTTAATTGTCACGTAAAGTCTTTTATGATGGTTGTTTAACGCCATGTAAGGTATTTTGTGATAGTTTTTAACTGTCATGTAAAGTCTTTTATGATGTGAAATGACTCGCTGCCCTTTTGGGTTATTTAAGACGTTTGGATTAGCCGTCAGACGTCTGTTCAGACGTTTGGATAGAGGGTTGGATGTCTGAAAGTAAAAGAACTGTACCTTGTATTCTTTTTCCGCGTATGCACACACGCACACACCTCTCTCTCTCCTTACCCCAAACCCTAACCCTCACCTATTTAATCCCCACTCCCTTCCACGCCACTTTCTCCATCTCCATCGACCACCACCTTCATCCTTCCCTCCTGTCGGTCGCCACCTTCCTTCCAACCACCAGCGCGACGTGTGGCGAGGAAGAAGAGAGAGAGAGAGATGGGACGAGGAGGAGGAGAGGGGAGGTTGCGAGGGAGCTGCGAGAGCGTGGCAGGAGCTCGAGGGGAGGAGCTTGGAGGAGCTCATGCGCGAGGAGTTTGCGAAGGTGGGCTTCGCGACCTCTTGAAGTTGCCAGTGTAGCAGTTGCGGGCGGTGCGGAGGGGCTGCGCGGAGGAGAAGGCTTGCGAGAGTTCTGCGTACTGGATATTTTCCAATATCAGACGTCTGGAGCACATCCCAGACATCTGGAATAGCAGAAGGATGTTCGGAGCTGAAGCTGGACGTCTGAAAGCACGTTCAGTGCCAAGGTACGTGCTTCTGTGTGATTTACGGCCATACAAGCCTCATTGCAAAGATTTGTCCAGCCATTTTTAAGTCTGCACGTACGTATGCAGGGGGCAGGGCGTTGGAAAGGTGTGGGGTGCTCCCTTCGAGGTGCTTTTGGACATCTGGACATGTCGTCAGATGTCTGACCGTACCTCTAGACGACCGGAAGGAGAGTCCGACGTCTGGAACTCACCTTAGACGATCGTAGAAGGGTCTGGACGTCTGAGGTAGCCGTATGAAACCCAAGGTGAGTATTGACATCTTTTAAGACGTCTGGGACTAGACCCAGACGTCTGATTTTGGACAGTGTGAGTGTTTTTAGCCCGTTTAGGGCCTAAATGGAATCGGATTTTCACAAACGAACTACCGTTGTTTTTCTCTTGAGTTCCTCTACGAGTTAGTGTCACTTGTATACGGTTTTGGACTCGTTTGATACGGTTGGTTAATTGTATAGGTCTCCAGCTAGTCGAGTACGCGGGAGCCGTGGAGGCGACGGGATCTACGATTCGAGCCCCCATTCCTTCCGTGTTTGCCGGTAGAGTGGTTTACATTAATATTAAGATTTAAATAAATGAACTGCATGTTTAGAATAACTTAGAATGAATCCTATGATGTGAATGAACTCTAGAGCAGGAACAGATGAGTATGATTTAAGCTATACTATATACTTGAGATGCATGTAGAACCCTAGAATGAGAATGAACCTTAAGGCAGGAACAGATGAGTGTGGTTTGAGCTATACTGTATATTTGAGATACATGTAGAACTCTAGGATGAGAATGAACACTAGGGCAGGAACAAATAAGTATGGTTGAGCTACACTGTTTACTTGAGATGCGTGTACCACTTTAAATGCTAACAAATGTATTGATTATTTTAATTTGATGTTTTGTCAGTTAGAAAATCACGAGCTGCCTATTTTAAGAATGGAATCGGTAATGTAAATAGAGAAATCTGAAAGTATGGAATATGAAGCGAAAGGAATACTAGCATGAACCCTACGGGGAATTAGGAGAACTCCTGTAGACGGAAAGTGAGCTGGCCCTTGCGTATGCGGTACCAAGGAGAGCCACTGTCCCTTTAGTGTAGAGGGGTACTAGCTGCCCGTTGGGTTGAGCCTCGGGGTCAGGCTTAGACACATTACACCAACTCTGTTTGGCCCTCGTGTACGTGGTACCGAGGTGAGCTACTTAGTGTAAGGAGGGAGCTAGTTGCCCAAGGGGACCTGGGGTTAGGACTAGTCGCCATACATCGACTCTTGTTAGGTCCACTAGGCAAATCGGGATAGTCGGACGAGGGTATGCGGACTGTGGAGGGGTGAGACCCCTATTCTGTTATGTTCTGAGAGGGCGAGAGCATGTATTGTTACGTGCTGTACCTTTAGGCGTACGCACTAGTGGAAATGACTGATCGCGTGCTAGTGCGGGATAGCTACCCGCACGTTTATCACTCGTGCCGTAGTCACTGCCATGTTGCGATTGTGACCTTGGGGTGGTTGACTGGGTGTGGGATTACCACGGGGGACTCTCCTGATCAGGAGAGCATCACGTGTACCTCCTACATTATGGAAAAGACTGCAATCAAGATCGTTCCTGTGAGAAACATACCAGATCAAGAAATGATTTAAGTGAATAAAGGAATAATAAATTAGAAGTACTTGGTTAAATTAAATGAAAATGGATAGTTAGTTAATTGCATTAATTAATAGCTTATCTTAATTACATGTAAATGGCTAAATTACCATTTCACTCAGCATTCGTTGACTCCGGAAATTTTTATAACCTTGTTTAGGTCAGGGAGTTGAGCAGCTAGCACCATCAGTTGCAGAGGGAGCTAGGTCCAGTCGAGCCCAGCCTTAGCTGCGTTTCTTACTGTTTCCCTAGCTTTTGTTGTGGTAGTGAGTATTTTTGTTCTATGAAATACTATTTCAGTTACTTTTCCACTGTACTTCTCTCTGTCGTAGTTGTGATGGCCTGTAATATTGATAGACTTTTCGCTCTGTTTCTTTTACTGTCTCTTGTTTTCTTTCTGCTTAGTTATATTGCATGTGTGGATGTGAATTATTTCCTGCTTTTGGTTATTTCTCGTTGGATGATTAGGTCCTGGGATTAGTTGAGGCAGGTCAGTCTCAAATCCTGTAGGAATCTGGGATCAGGTCGTAACATGATGGTTGTTTAATGTCACGTAAGGTCTTTTGTGATAGTTTTTAATTATTACAAATGATATATCATTTGTGATGGTAAATCTTTTTGGGATGTCACTTTTTATGACGGTTCATGTTACTGTCTCAAAAAGATTTTTGTGATAGTAGTGGATGTTTTTGTGACGGTTCATGTTCTCCTGAGAATTGAGAATAGAATGAGACGGGGAAGACTAAGCTTGCCATGCATGAATACCTTGAGGGACTTTGTAAGGAATATAGAAGATTGTGTTGAGTAGGAAAGTACTAAAATGGGGAGGGGGGGGGGGGGTGAATAATACTCCCTATGTGGAGTCCTATGGATGAATCTAAAATTTTCAATTTAAGGATATTCAAACTTTTATATCATCAAAGTGAAGCATAAATTTTGTTTCCATTTCTCCAAGTACAAAATATGAAATCATAATATCCAATATTCACGTTATCAAACTGTACTGACACTGGTATCTTATAGTAGTTCCTTCAACCAAACTCAATCTTCTATTAATCTACTATAAAAATCAAGTTACTCATGAGTGTTACTCAACCCTTGCAGCAATTTGATCTCAACCAATCAATCAACTTATCAAGCTGAGGTAACTTAACCTTAAGCCATTTCCCATGAGTGACTTAACACAAACAGTTCACTATGTGGCCTCCAACCATTACTCAACCAAGACCTATGACTATACACCATTTTCTTGTATACGACAAATATATAATAAATTCAAAGTACAATGATAATATTATTACTATAATGTCAATCTCATAGCTTAACCAAAGTATATCAAAATTTAAAGCACCCGCTATTAGGACTATATTGAATATACTTTGCTAAAATCTTAAATTCAAAGATTTAAAATTACCATACTTGAGAAGCTATAGGCAAATCTTCACTGAACTTTGCAACGGAGCTTCCTACCTACATATTGAATTGAGTTCTGGCTAAAGATTCTTCTAAATTCACTTTGCCTAGAATCACTTCGTAAGAGATTCTCCTAAAATCGCTTTGCTAGAGATTTCTCTTGATTTTTGCAATTCAACTATCCCAAGGTAAAAAGGAGAAAAGAAACAAGTGGATGATCATAATCAATCACATAGAATAGAGCAACTTTTACTAGGTTCCATACAAGGGAATGCAGATCTTGGGAGGAGGTGTAACCCTGAAATGCACTATATTGGGCTGGGGAACGATGACAAAAAGAGATGGTAGTACACTTGAATACTATTGTTTGAAATATGAGGTTTTTCGCTTGATTTCCTATGATCCTCTATATGTATCCTTGCATCAAGTGTGCGGGCAAGCTTATGGAAGATCACATTGATGCTGATTAGATGGTGGGTGGCTTTGCCTAGCTGCTGGCATTGTTTGAGCAAGAGAAGCTTTTCTTGTCATTCGAGGTTGTTATGGCATGCGCCTCGAGATATGATGTGGCGCAAGCTGTTAAGATTTTATTCCTTTGGAAGGTTCTTGATCCTTGTGAAAGTGTAGGAAACTTTTGTAGTTGGGTCAAGACTTTTGAGGGGGCTTTGCCTTCGGGACAAGATTCATCAAATCTTCAGCTTAGGATATTTCATACCATGACTTTCAAGCCTTGAGAATGAACCCCCCTATGGTCTTAGAGAGACAGGGGGTTTGACCTTTAGAGGATTTGGGAAGGTGGCTTGGGACAATCTTTGTTACTAAGGGATTCTTATATCTCTTAGGTGTTTGTGAAAATTGTAAGATGTTAAGTGTCATGCGCAAAATCCGATCATTTATAAAATATATAGACACTCGAAACAAATAGGAATAACTATAGTGAGAGTTTGAGTTATCTCTAGGGAGGGAAAATTATCTAAATTACTTATTACTAACCTAAACCTTTTTTCTTTTTGGATTTTAGAAGGAGAGATGAGCACAAATCCTAAATCTTGGGAGTATTTCTAAACTAACACAAAAGTTGCACAAAGATTGAGAAACTACTTTACAAACTAGCTACTAATTATGAATTACAAACTAAGCACTAAACTAATGACAATGAAAGTAAATATCTAAAGAAAAATTTTTATTCAACAAAACAATATCAAGATTTCAAAATACAATAAGAGGGAGAAGAGATCAAGGGGATGTCTCCACATGGTGGTGGCAACGAGAGAGTAGTGGAGGATAGCGGTTGCAGTGGCAGAGAGGTAGAGACTTGTCGAAGAGATCCCATGCCCAAGAGAAAGGGGGAGAGGAAGAATGAGGGATGTAAGAGCCAAGGGGTCTTGGGGGGGGGTATTTATAGAGCAAGAGAGGCCCCTTGATCCCTAAAATTGATTAGGATCGACCCAATTTCATGCTCCATGGTTTTGGCAAGTTTGGGAGGCTTGGAAACTCCAAAGTCCGTTAGGAGTAGGAAAAATCCCTTGATATTCGCTTCAATTTCCTTAATAGATTGCCTCCTTTCCTTTTACCTTTTTTATTAATGCTCTCAAGTCTTAATTTACGGCCCAAATGGGCCATCTATGTGCTATTGGGCTTAAGGGTGTTCAAAAAATCCGCTAATCTTAGATACCGAACTCGATCCATCATTTTTTACCCTATTGGATCGGGTACCCATTAAATATGACCCGTTACTTCTTGGGTCTCCATTTGGGTACTTGTCAAAACATCCATAGGTACCTGTTAACTGACCTGTCATATGATCCGTCCATGATCCATTCATATTGCCAATCTCGTAACCTAACTAAGCCAACTTGTGACCTTCCTTTCCTCAGTTCTCACTGTGCTCACAGTTCAATCTCAACCCATTGCCATTACAACCCTTATTCCTTCAGGCAGATCGGGGAGAGGGGGTTGCTAGCGGGGGGCGAGGGTCAGGAGGTGGAGGAGGTTGCGTTGTTGTCGACGTCAAGGCTCCCTGGGCCAACGAATCTAGATTTGATCCAGCTTGCAAGGTCGCAAACATGGTCGAGCTTAAAGTCGAGGAGGCGCTTGAGGTCACGGAGCTCGGATCGAGGGTAGGCAAAAATGTGGAATGTGACGGGGCCATCGGAGAGGTTCTTGCCATGATGGCTTCAGTGCTTTCTTCTCTCCTTCGATTCTTCAATGCAACAAACCTCCTTCTCGCCGTCCTTGGTTACGCATGCCTTCCCAACAATGCGTGATATCCATGCACTATTTTCCATTGTCGCTAGTGCGGACATAACCTGGTAGTTGTGCACATCCCCCTGATCGCATCTTGAAGACATTGTTACATGCTTAAAGTTTCTTATTTTTTTTTGAAAGAAAGAAATGATTACTACTATTAGTAGTAGTTAAGATTTATTAATACGAGATCTATTTGTATTTTTATTTTTATTTTTACCTTTATTATTTATTTATTTATATTTTTACGTTTTTATTTTTTTTTAATTTTTAATTTTTAATTTTTTAAATATTAAATATTAAATATTAAAATTTTGATTTTTATTATTTATTTATATTTATATTTTGTATTTTATTTTTAAATTTACTTTTAGTTAATAACATTTTTCTTGTTAAATTTATATTTTATATAAAGTTATTTTTTTATATATTTTTAAATGTTTTTATATATTTAAAAAGGAAATTTATCATTTTAATGAATATTGTCATATATATTTTTATTTGTTTATAATTATCTTTAAATTATATTTCATATCTTTACATTTTTATATTTTAGCTAAATTAGTTAATCGGGTACCCAACGGGTACCCATGACCTAGTTTAATACAATTAGATATCATTTCTATTGGAGTTTCATTTGAATGTGTTGATTTAGGTCATGACCCACTTGAGATTGGGTCGAGTCGGGTCAAGTGAGAATGGGGTGGATACCTGACCCACAAATATCCCTAGCTGGGCCCATTTTGCATGGCCCTGTTGCCATCCACACCTCATGAGTTCGTAGTGAGCCCACCTCCACGTGCTGCCAATGCCTATCAGGGCTCTTGTCTACCGCCAAAAGGTGCTAAGCACCAGTGTCCACTCTGTGAGTGCAAGAGTCAATGGGGAGTTGACCCCATGCATGCGCTCGTGCACAACATCAACTCCTCATTTGAGCTCACGCGTATGCCACTCATAAATATTTTTTTCTTTTGTTTTTTCTTTTCTCTTTCTCCTTCATTCCTTCTATATTTCTCAAGTTTTTTGTACCAAAATTTCTCCTTCGATTTTGGACCATTACACTTAGCCTTCAGGCCTCCACAACCTCTCCTCTTACCTACATCACAAAAACAAAATAAAATTAGTTTATTTTCTAATCTGAGATAAATAGCAAGATGTAATATAAATGTAAAATAAAATCCTAAAAATTCTTGAAAATAGAAAAAACATAGGCATAAAGTTCTAGAAAATTGTGATGTGATTACACCTTTGTACCTAGGTTTTGCTAGCCTTTGAGCAAAACAAAAGCAAACAAAATAAAGTTGGAAAACTTAACTCACTTTTACAGGAATGGTGTTTGCATTTGCCATATGTAATAAGTCTTTTAAGCCCCTAGTTTGCCTTAGCGAAGGAGTTACAGGCTCATAAGAGTTTGTAATTGACAAACTATAAAGTCAAAAACAAAATTGATAACAAAAACGTACATCGAGGAGTTCGAGTTAGGGTTTTGATAAGTCTACAAGCCTTATTTATTACCAACCATAGAGAATATATGCAAAATCTAATCACAAAACTCACCATCACCCAAGCACCAACCAAAATACAAATTGCCTTATCTTGCCAGACTTTGATCGGCTTGGGATTTGGGCCTTAAGTGTAGGCTTCTACGTCTTGAAAATCCAGCAAAGGTTTGAATAGAGGAGGAAGCAAGCATTTGTGCATGTGATAGTTGGCTTAACAAATGAGTAATTCTTTACAAAAAATGAAGTTTTTGTTAGGGCACAAGTTTACGTATCACTCCATGCATCCTACTTTAAATCCCCTAACCATATGCGAGAATCGTCAAGTCTTTTTTGTATCTCGTGGAAGGTGCTGTCACTCATCGTCAAAGCGCACAATTTTACTTAAAATCAATTTTTGAAAATATGTAGAAGTGGTAAGTCGGGTTGAATCCTCGAGGAGATTATTATACGTGAATCCCAATTGTATTCGGATTATTTATTACTAAATTTTAGGTTGGAATTGATGCTATGTATATATCTTTTTTTTTAGAGGAGATGTGATAACAAATAGGGTGTATATGGGTCAAGTTGGGGTTCAACTTAAACCCAACCAATGGTTTTCAGGTTGAGATTTTTCCAATCCAACCCAATCCGTTACACAATCGAACTGAACCCTACTCAAACTATAAAAATCGGGTCCAAGTTAACCGGGTTGTTACTAGTTAAAGGATTCAAAACTTATATTTATCTCCTGCTTATTTTCCGTGCCTTTCATACTTAATAAGAAAACATTTTAAACTCATAAATAACTTCTATCTTATAAAAAAGCAAATAAATTAGGAAAAAATAAAAAAACTCGATAGTTGTATAACAGTAATTGCCTCTTTCTTATAGAAAAGTAAATACATATTACAAGATGATTAACTTATCCATGTAATATTTTTCAAAGATGTAAACATTCAAAATAAAGAATTAGACGAGAACTTAAATAATTTTTTACTAGTGAGGAAAAAATTCAAGATGTATGTGTGGATGTCTTTTAATTCTGTCTAAACCAAGAATTAGATGAGAATCTAAATAATGATGTTTAATTTAAGCGTCGAAGTTTGAATGCATACGTCAAAGTTTCAAATAATTTAAGTTAAATTAAGGGAAGGTAGAGAGAGAGGAGAATGACCGAGAGAGGGGGTGGTGGCTATTGGCTATAGTGGAAGAGGATGACTGGTGAGGGGGTAATAGGTTGTGTGGTGGTGGGGGTGGTAGCGACGCTGGTGATATGTTGGACGAAGGGGAAGGTAGATGGCTAGGGAGGGGTGGTGGGTTGTGTGATGGTGGTGATGGTGGGCTAGGGGTAGTAGGCCAGCAACTCTAATGGTAGGCTTAGGTTGGGTGGAGGGGAAGGTAGAGACGATGATGGATGGCTAGTGGGGGGGTAGTGGACCATGTGATGATGGTAGTAGCAATGGCTCTGGTGAAGGAAGATGGTAGTTGTCACTAATATAGAGGAGGAAGAGAGGAGGGAGGTAGATGCTAACTTTGAGTGGTAACGGCGAGAATAATGACAACGAGAAGGGAGCTGCGAGAAAGGCTGGTGGCGATGACGAGAGAAGAAGCTCGATTTAGGGCTTGCGAGTAGGAGAGGGAAATTGACAAGAAGCGCATGATGGAGTACATAGGGAGAGCGAAAAGTGAAATTGAGGGAGCGACGTACGTTATGTGCGTGGATTTTTTTCTCTCCTTTCAAATGTAAACAGGGTAGCTGTAACGAGCGCGTACCCCAGACGTCTTTTAAGACGTCTGGGAGGTGGCCCAGACGTCTGTCAAGACGTCTGGGATCACATCCAGACGTCTGACCAGACGTCCGGGATAGTTTACAGACGTCTGACGAACAGTTATACTCGCACGGGATATTCGTCTGCGCGCCTGTGCGCGCAGACCTGCGATCCGCATCTTCTCTGCGGCTGCAGGCGACTGCGGCCGTCTCTCTCCTCCTCTCCGCGCGGCGTTAAAAGGGGGAGGGGGCGCGCCTCCCCTCCCGTCTCCACCATCTTCCTCCTCTCCTGCTGCGGGCGGAGCGAGCGGACGCAAGGGCGCAGCGGCAGCGGCGCAGCAGAAGGCGCGGAGGAGCTGCAGCGTGCGAGGGCGGGGCTCTGCCGTGAGGGCGAGCTCGCCGGGAGCGGCTTGGCCGGCCGGCGGAGGGCGCAGGGGGCGCAGAGCGTCGCGAAGAGGGACCTGCTGCGGGCGGAGCAGCGGACGCGCGAGGTGCGACGCGGGCGGCGTCGCGAGCGGAGGCCGAGCGAGGTTCTGATTCTGGAAAAATCTCCAGAATCAGACGTCTGGACTGATATCCAAACGGCAAGGTCGACGTCTGTGTGATCATACAGACGTCTGAAAGGTGAGTTCCGCTTTCTCCTTCTTCTTTTGTCGACTGACCGTACTGAAGGAGGAGGGTTGGCTGTGCGCAGGTGTTCGGATTCGTCATCCTTTGCGAATCCGACGTCTGGAAGTTGTACCAGACGGCGGGAGTGACCTCCAGACGTCCGGAGAGACCATCGGACGTCTGGGATCTAGGAGAGACGTCGCCACAGACTTCTGGACGTCCGGGGAACCACGCCGAACAGGTAATTCTCTGATCCACCGTTTAAGACGTCTGGAAGGAGTTCCAGACGTCTGATTTTGCACAGTATTGTCTTTCTCGACCCGTTTAGGGCCCGTTTGGGCTCCGTCTTCCACGATTCGAGTTGCGTTCGATTCAGAATTTATTCCTCTACCCGCCTACAGTAGCTATACACTGTTTTGAGACACTCCTTGTGCTTGATCCTTGTGATAGGACCTCGTTCGGTTGCCGTCTTGAGAGTCGCGGAGGCGCGCGGGATTCCCGACCACGCCCCCATTACTTCCGTTGTACCTGGTAGAGTGGTTTTAAGCATTAATAAAATCTGTTAAAGTATGGAACCATAACTAGAACCTAGGGCATTGCATGAACCCTAGGAATGAGAAATGTATGGAATGATAGCTCCTAGGTGTTGCATGAATCCTAGGGCCGGAAAACTAGATTGTATGATAGATCCTAGGATATGGCATGAATCCTAGGATGGAAAAACTAGTGGAATGTATATTACTGCAGTCTTGGAAAAATGGAAAGGAATATATAAGCTGCCTGTGAAATTAATTAACAGCTGCCTGTTATGAACAAAGAAACATGTTTGAGATCATGGAAATTGAGAACGTGAATCTGGAAAGTGAAACATATGATGTTCTGAGATAAAGGGCTGGAACCCTACGGGGAATTAGGAGTGGAACTCCTGGAAAGAAAAGGAATGGAACTGAGATGTAGTTGTACTGTCTCTTGGGTACGCAGTACCAAGGGAAGTACCTGTACCTGTTTTAGTGCAGAGTGGGGCCAGCCGCCCCAGGGACCCGGGGTTAGGCTTGGCCGCTCTGTACCGACTTGTTGGCCCTCGTGTACGTAGTACCGAGGAGAGCTAGTAGTGTTAGGAGAGTACTAGCTACCCCACGGGCCCCGGGGTTCTGCTAGCCTCCTTCACCGACTTGTTAGGCCCACTAGGGCAAACCAGGGTAGTCAGACGAGGGTGCGCGGACTGTGGAGGGGCAAGGCCCCGGTTTGGTTACTGTGGAGGGGTTGGACCCCTGTTACTGAGAGGGCTCTGCCCTGGTTCCGTGCTGTGCTTTGGGCGCACCCGTTAACGGAAACGACTGACCGCGTGCCAGTACGGGCTAGCTACCTGTGCGTTTATCGCGCGTGCCGTAGTCACCGTTACGTCTGTCAGTGACCTTGGGGTGGTTGACTGAGGGTAGGATCACCACGGGGGACTCTCCCGGCCAGGAGAGCACCACGTGCTACTTCTACTGTTGGAAAAGACTGCAATCAAGATCGTCCCACGAGGACACTCGAGATCAAGTAAAGGATCTGAGAAGTAAATGAAATAGTGAGAAAAATTGAAAGATGTAAATAAAGGAAGTAATAGAACATAACAGCTACTGTACACTCTACTGTTGCCTTTAGTTAGTTTGCCACTCTACTCAGCGTTTTGCTGACGTGTTACACTCGTTACCTTTTCCAGGACCAGGTGTTGAGCAGCCAGGGTCGGCGGCTGCAGAGGACGCTGGGCCGAGTAGGGTCCAGTAGAGTTGCCACAGCTTTGTACCTTCTTTTGTTTCTGTTCTAGTGAGTAGTTTTGTTTCCGCTGTACCTTCTTTACCTGCAGTTTTTGTTATATGATAAATGTTGTTTTACTGTCGTGGTGGTGCCTACTGTAGTAGTTTCTTTCCTTACTGCTGTACTTTTTACTGTTAGTTATATTCATGCTGAATGTGGTTTATTTTACTGTCTTTTGGTTACTTCCTCGTTGGACGACTGGGTCTTGGGATTAGTCGAGTCGGTCCGGTTCTCGTGTCTCGTAGGGACTCGGGAACCGGGTCGTTACAGTAGCTTTTTTTTTCTTTAAAGTTTGGAGTGAAGTGGGTTTTTTATCCTTTGAAATTTAAATGGATACTTTCATATATATATATATATATATATATATATATATATATATATATATATATCGGGTTGAATCGGGTTGCGTGTTGGGTTGGGTTTATTAGACTTCAAACCCAACTCAATCCATTTTTTATTAGGTTGGGAAAATCTCAACCCAATCTAACTCACAATTCAACCCAACTCAACCCAACCCAATCGTGTTGGATTTGAGTGGGTTCAGATTGAACCCGACCTGTGTACACCCCTAATAAATGATGGTATTAAATAATTACGTGTAAATCTCAAGTTATACGTTTAATATTGATCTTGGCTTAAGTATCATGGATTTATTAGAGGTTTGCTGAAATATTAGATTAATATCCAATTCAATTATGCTTCCCTAAGCTTAGATTATCCTTTGCGAATCAATTTTAAGGGCATAGCCTAACTTTAGCTTCAACATAATTTATGTGATTCGAGCATTAATTGTCTATTCCAAAATATACTACTTAGATTGCTCTTATACTTAACCGATGAATCAATCATGTGTTATGTAGAGGCAAAACATTGCATGCAATAAACTCAAAGATTTATGAGTGTTTATATATATATATATCAAGTACAAGAAGAAAAGTAAAATAAAATAAAATAAAAATAAAGAAAGAGTATTAAGCCTGAATATTGTGAGGCGCAGAAGAGGAGAGCCGCCAAAGAGGAGGAAGAATGGCGGTGGCACTTCTTGTGAAGGAAGGAGGTCAAGGAGGATGTGGTGTTGCTCGTTGGTGGAGGAAGTGATTTTTTGGTTTGTTTTAGTTAACGTAAGAAAAGAAAAAAGAAGAAACAGAGGAGTAACTGGGGATGAAGGTGGCTAGATGTGGAGGGTGAAATTAGAGAAGGTTGGAGCGTAATTGATTGCACAAAGTTGGCGAGTGTGTTAGCGGAAGGATGGGGAAGAGAAGATGGTTTCGGTTGTGGCGGGGATGGTGAAGGGTGTGTGAATTTGGCGAGGGAAGTTGTTGGGTTTATGTTGTGGTGGTGGCTGTGTTCGGTGGTGAATAGGGGAGGAATTGAGAGGAGAAGGAGAGGGAGGTCGTGAGAGAAAGGAGGAAGAGGAAGGTGACTGGTGGGTGTGGACCTGCTGTGGGTGGAGTGGTGGTTGGTGGTGGACAGGGTGAAGGAGAGGGGAGAGGTGGTGGCGATCAGGGAAGGGGTGGTTGTTGCTAGTTGTTGTTGGGCGTGGATCATGAAGAAGATGAAGAGGAGAGGGGGCGTGGGGGAGAGGGTGTGGGCTGTCGTTGGCTATGGGTGGAGGAAGAGGGAGCAATGGTTGCACAGGAAAGAGGTTGTGGTGGCGTTGGCAAGGTGGTTGAGAGGTGGAGGTTGATGGTGAAGAAAAAGGAGGGGAGGGGTGGTTGCTGCTGTGGTCGTGGAGAAGAGAAAGGAGGGGTAGGTCATGAGGGAGAGAGGGTTGTGTGGGGTTGTCATTGCTATGGGGTAGCTCGACTTTTCAAGGAGGAGATGAAGTTGAATTGCCATGAATGTGCGAAGGAGAAGGGACATTGGTTGAGGGAGACGGAGCGGAAAGGGTTGGGTGTTGAAGAGGAGGGGACGTGGGAGGGTGGCTAGTGTTGGTCGTCTCTTGCTCCTGCGAAAACTTGTAGCTAACTTTTTATTGTCTTCATCCTTCACCATAATCTTTACATTCAAATTCATCTTTATTTCTAATTATTGATTTCCATATCCCATAACCCTTTCAGTTTCTTGGGTCGGAAGCATTTGTTGTATCACTGAATAGTTGAACAACCTATAGCATGAGTAAAGTAAGAATATCCATGCAAAAGGGCCAATATTTTTGTGTCTCCTTTAGATGCATCAAAGATAGATTATGTTGCCAAAGTAGTAGCCATGGTATAATTCCTTCGGTCATCAACTCTACATAGCATGCAATATCTGGTAAATTGCCCAGCAATTTGGAGGTGGACTTTGTTCCAAGATGCCAGAATCCTGTATTTCGAGTTAAGTAGACTATTGCATGGTACAAAATAATAGACAAAAAGAAAACAATTCTTCCTAGAAATTTGTTAATTACCACCTTTCTACAAGTGTTAATCACTCTAAAAACAACATTTTCATTTCTACCTTGGATCCCAAACAAACACTAGAGGAAAAACTCTAGTTTTAAGGTCAACAAATAACCATTGTTGTTGAATTCTAATTTCTTTAAAGATACAACCAGTGGTATGATTTTTTTATTTTCTACCATAAAGGAAGCATATATTGGATTTACACACTTCAATTATATGTCCAAAAGAATTGTAACTTTGTTTTTTTTATTTGACAAGCAAAGGCATGGTATTCTCATACCCCCAAGTCCAAAACTCGAATTTTAGCCATCAAAATGAGCAAGCGATATTGGAATTTTTTTCTTCCTTTTCTATCTAATATATTTTTTAAAATCTTTATTTTTATTGTACAATGCACAGAATTTAGATATACATTTTGATGTTCATTGAATTGAAGGTTGTGTTCAATTGGTAGGCTCTTTGTGTGGGGGAAATGGGATTTAAGATTCTGAATTTGGGTAGTGGGGATCAGTTTGCATCTTATCAAATTACCTCCAATTGTCTTAGCTTAATCCACATACCATTTATTTAGCTCTTTATCTTTTTTTTTTACATTTAGATAAAGCACACATGAATACAAGTAAAAGTAAAAATAAACTATAAATTCCTAATTTATTAGCACTAAAAAACGTAAAAATAACAACACTAGGCATGAATTATGTGTACAAAATATGGGCTTGTTAGAAGGTCCTACACTTCGATGTCTCGAGATGATATCATAAGAGGCACCCTCTAGGCCATGCCTTGCACCCGATACCTCATGACGACATTGTAAGAGGCACTCGACCTTACTGAAGTGCATATTTACACACACATATATATTTCTCACTATTTTTCATAGATATAAGGAACTCCTCCAAAATGGGAATACACAAAGATCAAGATGTAAGGCTAGGATCTAGAACACTCTACATCTGGGAAGCATACCCAACGTAATGTAATAGCCATGCCTGCCAGAGTCTCAGATTTATATTTGAAATTAAGTCAAATTTTAAAGATCAGACCCTCATATCTTACACCCTTTTGAAAATTGAGCTTTCTAATGATAACTTGCCCACAAGTTAGCTTGTGTGTAAGTGTAGAGATGAGATATTTAAACTTCAAAATCATCCAATTCAGAGAGTGTAAGAAAAACAAGTTATGTACTTCCTAGTTCGTCACCTTAATATCTTAATTAGTAAACTAGACTCCTTCAGGACTGAAAACAATTTCACATTTTAGCAAATACTCAAATTGATTAAGGCAAAAATGATATGGAGAGTCTAAATGAAAGATCTCTACTATACTCTTATGGTTGGAAAACCCTGAGAACCTATGTAGCATCATTCTTATCTAACTTAAAATTTGACAAAACTACGTCAAAACTTGAGTGAAACTCAAGCAAAACCATTTTAAAATTTCTTTTTTTTCTTACAAAAACTAGCAAAATTTCTGGAGACTAGATATAAAATGTTAGAAAAAAAAGTACCCTCCCCTATACCTATTTCATGCAATGTCTTCATTGTATACTCGTAAATATGCATGAGAAAAAGAAGAGACCACCTAAAGATCTTTGAGCTCGTGCATTGAGAAATGACTAGCTCCAGGATTTGCAAAACAATAGACTATAAACAAACAAAATTGTGTTGGATTGCCTCTCAATAAGTGTTAAGTTAATGTCTTTAGCAAGGTGAAAACCCAAAGTTGGTATATCAATTAACTTAGCTGAAATAGACAAAATTAAGATGGAAATATATTTGTGTAGCTCAAATATGAGGTGTCCACACATGCAAATAAGTTGATGATGCAAACTACTCCAATAGGTCGGATACTTGTTAAATAATGAAACTTGAATGTGTGTATCCATTGTCTTTTATGCTTGAATATATGGGCAATTGCATGTAACCCAAGTCTAAAACGTCGAACACTTGATAAATGCATGATGTAAAGTGCTTGCGTCCAAGGGCAATGGAGCTCAAGATGATGATCTCGTAATTCCGTAAACTCAAGTTCCATGAACTTCTTAGTGTAGTTGAATTTTAAAAGATAGTAAGGGTCCTCATAAAATGTTGGCAATTTGAAATGTATAGAAACCCTTTGATCCCGTGATGCATCTCTTAAACTCTCATCATTATGCCTATCATGATTACTGGAAGTAATCACCTCCATATTATTCAAATCTTCACATGAAATGATTTTGAATTGCTTAACTCATTCCTTGAAATCCAAGTCCTTTGAGTTACGAGAAATTGGTCTATACTTGGTTACATCAATTTCATGTTCAAATTCAAAAATAAATTATTCAAATTTTGGCTCCTTGAGAGTTTGATGTAAAGGTGAAACTAGAGATCAATGTATTATCAAGTTTGAATGCAATTCATTAACCCCACCTAAATCAAGAAAGCAATTTTTATTCAATTCAAAAACAAATTGTTCATACTCATCCTTTGCATGTGTATAATCCTCAAAATGAAATGTCCCATATTCAAGTTTTATTTCAATCCTAAGATCTTTCTTTTGCTTGTTGTCCTTGAAATCCAATCCCTTCAACGAGACATCTTCATAGATTTGGTTGCTTTGAGCAAGATCAAACTCTTTGAGTAAAAGGACATTTTCTGCCTTATTCTCCACTTTAAACTCCTTTTTCTCATGTGGTTTATCTTCAAGGTTATTTAAATCAATGAGGAACTCTTCAAATATAGGCATTTTATCAAAATCATGTAGTTTATCTTGAAGAATCGTAAGACCAGTGTGTGGTTCAACTTCTAGAACATTAAAACAAGCTCTCTTAGTAGGAAATAATTCCTCTTTTATGTCCTTGCACGATTGTTCTCTAAGATCTTGATTTGACTCTTCCCCTAATTTATTTGATTGAACCTCAAGTGTCACGAATGATTTAGTTTCAATTTCATTGGATTCCTCATCATTTGACTCATTTTCAAGGTTTCCTATATTTCTCTCTACTTTAGCCTCGTGAATCTTCTTTATCTTAAACCTAATTTGTCATTCTTCTTCTTCCATCCTATTCATTAGAAGCTGCAACAAATTTTGATTGATGTCATGCATTTTCCTTTTGAGTTTCTCAATTGAATGAGACCCTAATCATTCTTGACATGAATCATTTTGCAAATTTTGATCCTTTAGCGATTCGAGATTAGAGTTTAGATCTACAAGTAGACTTTTAAGGGCAAGGCCATCAAAACCTTGGGTAAGTGTGATGTGATCAATTTCTAGGTTTACATTCTTCAAAAGGAACTAATATACCCTTTATTTTGCTTCAAAAAAAGTCTACGCGAAGGTTTAGGTTCAACGGGGATATCAAAAATAAGTTAATCATCGGCAGGTGAGTTGGAGAAATCAAATGAGCTTAATTTTCAATTAAGTAGAGAAGAAGAATTGATAAAATTGAAATCACATCCAAATCATTGGCTTTGATATGTAAATTGAGATGTAAACTAAGAAAATTGAGCTTTACCATGATTTGACTCTACTTGCATATTGAGGTTGATAGTTAGGGTATGAATAATCCATATACTCAAGTTGATCTCTATTGGGGTCATTTGTTGAGAGGTTATAATGCAATACATTCTAGATGGCTTAAGTCATATGCGTCTTAGGTGAATAATCAATATGACTTGACCAACTATCTTTAAAGGTAGTTGTGATCTAATTAAATCTATAATTGGATGAGACATATGGGGTTGAGTCGATGTTAGGGCTTCTGGTCCAACCTTGATTTGATGATTCATAAGAGACATGAGGGTTGGGTGTTAACATTGTTGGTGATAAAGCATCACGATCATTGATTTTAATGATAATAAAATATATTATGTTTAACATTGTATTTGGCGATCATATTTCAGGTTTAGGAATGGATGAAGCTTGATGAAAGCTCAAGCTCTTTAAAAGGATGGAGGAGAAAAATCATCAAGGAGATGAAGATTAGGATTAGCTTTATTTTTTGTTGTTTTGTTTTTAGAGCCTTGGATTAATCTTAGGATCCCTTTAGAACCTTTCTATTCACACCCTTCTTAAAGTTATGAGATTTAAGTTCTGTTGATATTTTAGACGTCTTATGTTTCTTTCGAATGTCTTAGTTTGTTTTTCCAGACGTCTAATATACTTCATTAGATGTCTAGAATCATATCCAGAACTTAAGATCATGTTCAGAATGCTCAACCTCTATCACCTAGAATTTTAGATGTTTGGTTTTCACTTCAGCCGTCTGACATGTTTGATTCAAAATACAACATTCAAGTTTTTCTCCAACGATTGATTTGACCTCAATTGAATTCGTCAGTTACTCATTGATTGTGAAATGTTGTAGGCCTTCAAACATCCTATTTTTCTTTCAGACATCTACCATTTCCTTTTAAGTCGTCCAACGTTTTCATTAGACGCCCTGTAAGATGTTTGGTCACAAAACATTAGGTCCCTGTCTAGATCCAATCTCATTCCAATAACGTAGTGTTTGACATTGAAGTTTTTCTAGACGTCCATTTTTATTTTCAGACGACTGAAATGACTCATTCAAAAGTCTATTATGTCTTTCAGACGTCTGGTCCAGTTTGTTGGTGCATAAGTAATTAGGCACTACATTAGCCTTTAATGATGGTTTTGATGATGACAAACATCACAAGTGATTGAGATTAAAATTATATGTTATGCATAGTTGTTGCAAGATTAATTTTAGGTTGAAGCTCTCTTGACGAATTATGAAGCCAAGAAGGAGATCATGCTCTTTAAGTTTAGGTCTTCTTGTATTAGAGGAATTGAGTTGTAATCTTTTATTCTTTAGAATGTAAGGAGAGCCCCAATTAGATTTCATATTAGCATAAACATAAGGAGTTCATATGTAATTCTTACAAGAACACCACACATAACTTAAATAGGTCAAAATATGATAAAACATATCCTTAATTGTTAAAGGATTATCCTAGAATCCTATAGAATCATCAAGACTTATTTGGATAGTTAGAGGACTTTTTACAGTCCATCTGACGTTAGGTAGTAAGGCTGAGGCCACTTTGAGCTCCAGGGAATAAAGAACTTTGCATTAAACTTTGTACTTAACGTTAGGTAGTTGACCTAATGTTAGCTAGAGGTTGCTGATGTAAACATGTTTATATCACATAAACTGTCTATTTATACATATTCTTAAGCATAGAATTGCATCACATACTATAAATATTGCATAACATGCATCATCTTGCATTTAGGTTAGTTAGAATAAAATGTAGGTTAATTGTCTCATTTTATAGCTAAGGACAGGAAACTTGTTAATCGTGGCCTCAGATATCCAACCGTACGAATTTGATTAGGGCAATGATTTGAGTTCAACGACTTCAAGATCGTCATAATCGGACATCCGTAGCACCAGATAGAGATCGAGGAACCCTAAAGATCAAGGGCCAAGATGATGTTAATCTGCACCTTAGACGACAAATCCGACTGCACAGATGGGTTCGGATCGACGATTGCAGCCTAATGGCGTGAAAATCGGTCCAATCCAACACCCGTGGCACCATCTACAATACTCAGAAGATGGACGGCTTAGATGGTGCCATGTGGCGCCATCATAGTCGCCTGGCACCGGCCGCGGCTCTTCTTCACCTGCTCGACAAATCTCAACTGTTGGATGCCCATCCAATGGCCGAGAACGCGCCATGTCACCGCTCATCCAGCGCCTCTCATCTGAAGGCACAAGCAACGCTTGATCTCGATCGTCGAATGAAGATCCAATGGCCGAGATCGGTCGTGTGCAAAATCATATGCGCGACACAAACCCACGCATAGCATAGTGGTCAAGCGCGCTGTGCAAGTGTGCGACACGCGTTCGATCCTGCAGCCGCTACGCGCGGGCATGCAATTGGAGTTGCATGATTCGCATCGAGTGGCGCAGATCGACTGATAGCGCCCACGCGCGATTAGATGCGCAGCGCAAATGCCTGATCGCACGCGGGCGAGGGCGATTTAAGCTGTTCGATCTCTTGATTGGACGGCTGAGTGCGCGTGGACATGCGAAGGAGTGGAGAGCGCGAAGGCGAAGGGGCGCATGAGCGGCGAGCGCACGTCGGCCACGTTCAGGCCTTTAGTGATGGATTTATCTGTCACTAAAGGTCCTAAATTAATGTTTTTCATGTTGTAATGTCCAAAATGCCCCAACTCCTTGCAACTATAAAAGGAGACCCCTACCATACGAATTTCTCATTCCTTCTCTTCTCTCACCCCTTTCAAAGCTCTAAGAGCTTATCCCACACCCGGGATGCTCCTCTAGAGTAAAAATCTTAATTTTTCCACCTTCGTCCCCCTTCGTGGAGCATCTTGCGGTTGTCCTCTGTTTGCATTTGAGAAGCGGATCCCACGACGACGACATGCTGCTTCGTTTCCGTTCCTCCCGCTTCGTCCTCTTTCTTCCCGCTTCGTTCCCCGTCTTCTAGGCATCATCCCGTCCGGCTCGTCCTCCAAGCGATCGTCGAGGAGGATATTTCTCTCTTCATTCTCTTTACTGCTTTCTAGATTAAATTTACTACTTTTTAGTGTACATTTCCCGCTTTCTAGTCGTAATGAGTAAGTGTAATGAACAACTTCTATTAATGAAATCCATGTTTATTCTACCTCTCTTTTGGTTTGATTTGTAATATTCTCTCTCTCATATTCATTATTTGTTAAATAGATAGCTAGTTTTCAACCAGCTAATCTGTTTCGTGATAAACAAATAAAACGCTTATTTTTAATCAAACATCCGCCTTCTTGTGTTCGACCCGAAATTTCTTTACAGATTTTTCGGTATAAATTTTATTTGTTGAACGGATTTCTTCGCAACTCGAATTACGACGGGTTTTTAAAGCCAATTTTGATAGTGTAGTCATCCGCCATTCAACATTTTGGCGCCGTTGTCGGGGAGGCGACACTCTTTGATTCTTCGCGTTTTCCGACTTACGAATTGTTTACCTCACTTCTCTCCTTATTGTGATTGCAGGTACTCTTTCGGGACAAGCAAAAGGGGTAGATTGGAGCAAAGTGCTGTTGAAGGTTCTGTAAGTTTACCCCTACTTCCCACCCATTAGTTTTCATTCCACCACGTAATAACACAAGCATAAATCAACCTAGGTGTTCTTATTAACCCTAAGGTTAGTTTTGATTGTTTGTTTGACACCAACACCCGCCTTACCCTTTGCATTTTAAAAGAAAAAATTAAAAAATCTCACAGAGGTACACAACCTCATCTACTTTTCAAACTTAATCGGTAAATCGATCTTTGGAACCGGTACACACATCCAAACACATAATTGAGTAAAAATTAGATTAGGTAATCACTTGTGTGCCTAATCAAGTGGTGCAACAAGCCGATTGTTTGAGTTGATTGGGTTGCACAACTTCAACTAAAATCAACTAATTAAGTAGCTGCCACATTGGTTCAACTCTTAGGGATTTACCAGGTACTCCACATTCTTTTAAGCCTTAAAGGAAAACATCTTCACATGTGCTTTCAAAACCTGGTGTGTCAACAAAACTTATTTGAAAATACCTAAAGTTGAATCCTAAAAGCTACTAAGCAATATTTGAATCCTAAAATTCACCGCATAAAAAATAATCTTGCTTGAAAATCACTGGTTGTGTACGCACACACACATCAATCAATCATTAAGGGCACAACTTAGATAAAGGGCCCATCACATTCTAAAACACATTCAAACCTAACCCTAAATAAAATAGAGTAGACGTTGGTCTTAAGGATTGGATTCGTTCTTCGGAGCCCAGAACGAGATTATTTTCAATTAGTCTGTTTCTATTGTTCAATCTGATGTCTAGCTAAGGGAGCAGAATCAAACGATCGTAACTAGGGGGTACACTAGGAACTGGAGGCACAAGCCGAAGGAAGAACCTTCTCCCCAGTCCCTCCCTCTAATTGGTTGGATTGAATGGACAGAAGTAGATCAAATTGTTTCTTTATCTCAAGATGGGTTCTGGGAATCTGTAGGTCTTTAGGCTAGTCCACTTAAGGATAAGTTTGATTGTTTGTATTGCAGGGCGCCTTTCTTTCTCTCGTCTATCATGAAACTTTCCACATTTCATACGCATTCCTGCTCTTTCCCTCCTGTTATGACTTATCCTCAACATGATGATTATCCCGACTCGTACTGTAATCAACCATCTCTTAGTTGGGATAACTCGGATTGATGATACAGTTCCGGACCTCCGTGTTCGGGGTCAAACCTTGAACACCATAATTGTGATTTCTATCATTCTTCGAGCCACATTGATTATAGATTGTCACCCTTTCATGGACAACCTAATACGATCTACAGTCAAGAATGATACCCTGATCTTTACCCATAACCTGATTATACTGCATTTTGGTCATCACCACCTTTTGAACAATCCGAAATGACCTATTATCAGGAAAGGTATCATGAATCTTAATTCGTTAACTCCTCTGCATTGATCTTGAACCCGCCCAACCCTGAACCAAGTCATTTGGTTCAGCTTAACCAAGTTCAATATAAGGTTTTGGCTAACTTGAGGAATACTATACAATCTTTAGAAGTTCAGCCAATACCTTGCACTGAAGAATTGGAGCCCCTTATTGAAATGATTGATGATTTGAACCCGGGTGAGTTTTTACTTGGGAAGTTAGCGAAACTGAGAATGAGATTTGTGGTTGCTTTAGTTCAATCTTGGGATGATTCCCAGGATGAACCCCCTTCAGGAGAACCAATGTCAGAACTCGCTCAGGCACCTGTTGGGGGGACATGTGTTACGAGGCTGACCAGATTGATATAGCAACCAATTAAGGATGACAGATTTCTTCACCTGAGATCCTTAAGCCGGGATACGAGGAAACGTATGTCTCTATGGATCAGAAAGTGAGGGATGATTTTGGGACGTACATTAATACGGATTTTGATTTCTTTGATTCTGAGGGTGAAAATTTAATTTGCGAAGTCTCACATGAGTTTACAGAACATGATCTCTGTGAGATGATTGGGCCTGCGGAATCGATCAAATCATTTGATAGCCCAATAATTGAGGAAATTGATCTTATTGGGGCTCACATGATGGATTCAGAATCACATTTTCTGAAGGATCCAATTCAATGTCCCGATTGTCAGTTACACCCTATTGAGCTTACTGACGATTTTGTTTTTGCGATAACTAAACCCAAGTCAATTTTGATTCAGTGACATCTTTTAGACTTGAAAATTTTAGACGGGGTGATTAATATACAAGAGGTCCTGGAATTTGACATTCTGAATGAGGAGGATAGGAGCTGGGAAATTTTGATTTAGGAAGCAAGCTCCGGAGGAAGAAGAAGATCGAGTCTAAGGGTTCAATTTAATTCGAAACCATCAAACCAGGACCCTTATGACATTTGTTCTAAGGATGACCAACCCAAGCACACATTCATTAATTATCCTTTTGAGCTTGATTTCCCTGTAACCTGACTTTTTGGTCTTGAGTTGCATCCTCATAAATCGCAAGCTCGACCCCACTTGCATACTGATTTTAGGTTTTTGGTAATTTTTATCCAGAACCTTAGATATTCTCGACCATGGGATATGGGTCTACATCACAATCTGGTCCACATCTGAGGACATCTGCTGGCAGGTCTTAGGTTGCATCTTTTTATTCTGATTCTGACTTGCGCTTCTGAATTCTATATTTCTCTTCTTTGTATTGTGTGCCTATTTGAAGGCACTAAATTTAGCACGTATACAGTTTCTGTTTATCTCAGAGTGGACCCGTTATTCATGCAATTCAGGTGCTTTCTGCTCTACTCCACTCTATTTCATATCTTTTTAATATAATGAGTACATTGCATTAGATAGGCATGGGGAGGTGGATATTCATATCTGAATTACTTCGTTAGCTCCGTAGATTCGTTTTATTTTCTTTATATATATATATATATATATATATATATATATAAACATTAGGTAGTATATTAACATAAACATTGAGTGTCAATTAGATTTTACATTAACATAAACATAAGGGATTCATATGTAATTCTCATAAGAACACCACACATAACCTAAATAGGTCAAAATATGATAAGACATATCCTTAGGTGCTAAAGGATCATCCTAGAATCCTATAGAATCATCAAGACTCATTTAGACAGCTATAGGACTTTTTACAGTCCATCTAACATTAGGTAGTATATACCTAACGTTAGGTAGTAAGGTTGAGGCCACCTTGAGTTCCAGGGAATAACGAATTTTACATTGAACTTTGTACCTAACGTTAGGTAGTTGACCTAATGATAGATAGAGGTTGCTTAACGTTAGGTAGGCTATTTTGGGCCAAATTGAATATCTCTAGGAGATAGCAAACTTTTCACCTAGTTGAGTACCTAACGTTAGATAGTTCACCTAAGGTTAGATGATTTTTACCTAATATTAGATAAAACACTTTTGGAGCATATTAGTTAGCCGTTGGAAAATCCAATTGGGAAACTTTTTAACCGTTGAAGAGGGGTCTTATGCACACTTAAACTAGTATATTTACCCCTTTATATATATGAGATGGTTTCCCACTCTTTGCAAAAGAGAGAACACTCTAAAAACACACTCTAAAGTGCATTCAAGTCCACATTCAGCTAAAGCATAGATGTGGTGCTTTTGGAAGTGATGAAACTTTGATTCTCTAACTCACACTTGCTTGAAGCTTCATCACTTCAACTCTCAACAGCATCATCTTCTCACAATCATTAAGGAAGTTCTTTTAGTCTCTTAGATAGCTAGTTCATAGAATTAATTACATATCTTATTGGGGCTATCCATAGCAGCTAAATTGTATTTTAATTCTGTTTTATTCCTTAATCTACTTGTAATCTGAGAGCCCAAGTTGTGGGTTCCCTTCCTCTTGAGAAAGAGGGGTTTGCTCTTGATTGGAATATCAAGAGGGATTGAAAAAGGGTTTGGTATCCATTACTCTTGATTGGGATATCAAGAGGGTTTGTAAAAGGGTTTGGTATCCCATAAGTACCGGTTAGTATTCCGAGTTGGACTCGGGCAAAATCCTAGATTAAGAGATCTAGGTAGTGGTTTTTTTCAGGATTGGGTTTTCACTGTAAATCCTTGTGTTTATTTGTGATTTGCTTGAGTTTATATTAAATCTGCATTATTTACAATTAGTTGTTTGTTTACCGCCTTAATACTAATCACCCCCCCTTTAGTGCACTTTCACAGTCAACTTTGTTTTAAATTTGTTTCTAGCCATTAAACCTCAATTTAAATCATTCCTTTATGATTTCCAATGACTACCTAGACCTAAACCTAACCCTTTACACCTATAAATACTCTCCATGGGTTTCCTTAAGCCTATACACCAAGGATAAAAGTATTCTAGTGCAAAATTCTTCCAATTATCGTATTCTATGTTTTCTAGTGCTATTGTGCTCTATTGTTCTTAGCAACCTTTTAAGAGGAATTCCATTCCCACTTCGATTCTCTGCATCTCATAGGTTTGCAAAGGGTGTATCCTAGCCTACTTTATATTGTATATCATTCAAGGCTCATAGGATTTAGATTATATTATTTTCATCAGTTTATTTGGATGCTCGAGTTGTCGGTTTCCCGTTTCCTCTTAGTAGATGGGCTAAATTCTCCTTGGGGGTTGTTCAAGAGAGGGGAATTGTATTTTGAGGAATACCACCCTCGGAATAGTGGTGTACCTTAGTGATTCCCATTTGATTTGGGGGCAACATCCTAGATTAGGAGATCTAGGTAGAGGTTTTTCTTACAAGGGTTTTCTCTTCAAATTACTGTGCTATTTTGTTGTGATTGTTTGCTTTAAATTTTCATTGCATAATTCAACCTCTTTCTTGTGCAACTAACAATCATTTGATAGCCTTACCCAAAAGCAAAGCTAAAGCTTTGGGAGAAGTTAGGAGATGGGCTTGCATATTGAGAAGGTCCCCAACGTTTTGAATTATTTCCAAGAGAGTTATTGTACCCATATGAATTTGTTAAATTCGAATTGTTTAGACCGACTGATCCATAGGGTTTAATTGAGTCATTCTTATAAATACTAATAGATGGGCATTATTCATATGAAGGGTTTGGTTGATCTTGATCGTAGTGAGAATAAGCCATCTCATGTGTGCACGAAGAGAGAAATTAAGCAATTTATCAAACAAATCTATCCTTAATTGGGGTTTTACCCTAAAGGACCTAATGCTAGCACTTTTGAGACCCAAATTGAATCTCCTTGACCCTGAATTACTTAGTCAAACCAGGCAGGAAGGACCCACTTGGACAATCTACATGGTAATTCATCCAAGTGGTTAATGTAGTTACTGCATCATCCTACCTTGTCATAGGTAGTTTCAAGTAGATAAAGCCTCAAGTTGATTCAATCCAAATCCCAAAGTAGTAGGAAAATTAAATCTAGCCTAGGGATATGTCTACTCAATTTTAGAATCAAAGTACACGTAACGTGCTGGGTATTATAGGGGTAGTTAACCTTAAAGACCAATTCAATTATGTAGTGCAGTTCAACAGTCAAGCAAACAAAGTCCAAAACGTGTGAGAATTGAAATCGTGAAACATGTCAAAATTGTGTCATGCAACACTGGAAAGAGATGACAAGAAGGGTGAAGGGATGATACAGTAGGATGAAGATAGAGTAATAAGCTGCGACAAACAAGCAGTGGACTCGATGGTCCACCAACCACAAAAGATGAAGAGGGTACAGTCCAAGTCTAGATAGAATGACCAGAAAACATGAATATAAAACTCTTTCTTACCAAAAAAAAGGAAAAAATTATTCCTAAACTACTTTAAACTAATCCTAAATGTGATGTAGAGATCCAGAGTTGCCATGATCCTCCATGCACGTCCTCCAAGGTCGACCTGTGCCTACTACCAATGTCCTCCATGAAGATGTACCTGGAAGTAAACAAAAACACTTAATTAGTGACCCAAGATGCAAGAAACTAAATGCAAACTACCTAAATGCATGATATGGAGCAATGAGTAATCTAGATCTATCGCCTACTTGGAAAAGGGGCCAAAAATTGATCGTGAAAATTGCAAGATGATAAGAAGTGTCGTGCACGAAATTTGATCATTTATCAAAAATTTGAACTCGCAAAACAAATAAGAATATGCATAGCGAGAATTCGAGTTATCCTCAGGAAAGAAAAATTTCTAAATTACTAATTATTAACCTAAACTATTTTTTAAACCTTTTTGGATTTTTGTCTATTTTTTTTGAGATTTTCGAATAAAAGATAAACACTAATCTTAAATTTTATGACTAATCCTAAGCTAACACAAGTTACAAGAAGATCAAAGAACTACCTTATGAACTGGCTATGAACTACTAAGCACTAAACTAATGAGAATGAAAGTAAATATCTAAAGAAAATTTTTTATTAAGGAAAATAATGCCAAGATTACAAAATATAATGAGAGAGAGGATAGCAAGGGGATGTCTCATTGTTGTGGTGGTGATGTGTATATAACTAAATAGTCAAAAATATCTATTAATGCATGTTTTTAGTGTCATATTAGCATCATGCATTGTAAATATTGGATAACATGCATAATTATGCATTTAGGTCAAATTGTATAAATTGTATAGTAATTGTCACATTTTATGATCAGGGACAGGGCGACTTTTAATCGGGGCCTCGGATCAAAGATCCAACAGTACGGATTTGATCAGGGCAATGATTGGAGTTCAACAAGTCCAAGATCGCCTTAATCGGACATCCGTAGCACTAGATATAATCCGAGGAAGCCTAGAGATCAAGAGCCAAGATGGTGCCAAATCGCACTTCAAACGACAAATCCGACCGTATGGATGTATTCGGATCAATGATCGCAGCCTAATAGCGCGAAAATCGACTCAATCTGACATCTGTGGCACCTACATGTAACAGAAGATGGATGGCCATGATAGCGCCACGTGGCACCATCACAGCCGCCCAAATTGGCCACAGCATTGCTTCTCATCTTCTGAAGGTGCGGCTAGGTGAGATTTGGGCCATTGGATCTTGATCCAACAGCTGTGAGCACTCGCGCTTAAAACGTAAGCGTGACAAGGAAGAGGCACTAGCGTAGCGATCGAGCGGCGTTGCGCGAGCGCGGGGCATGGGTTCGACTCGCGATCTGCGGCACGCGTGCGTTTAATCTCGACCGCGCGATTCGCTGCGGATGGCTCAGATCACCCAATCGAGCGCACGTGCGATCAGACGCACCGCCTCACACCCGATCGCACGCGCAGGCAGTGTAGCTGAAGCGGGTGAGGAGGAATCTGAGCCGTCCGATCTCACGATTGGATGACTGAGATTTCGAGGATGTGGGAGAGCGTTAAGCGTGCGGTAGGCGAGGTTACGGCGATGTGGGGTATTTAGTGATGCTTAAATCCGTCAGTAAAGACCCCGTCATTTAATGTTTTAACAATGGAATGACCAAATTGCCCCCTATCCTTACAACTATAAAAGGAGACCCTTACCCTACGAAATTCTCATCCCTTCACCTCTCTCCCTCTCCAAAGTTCAAGAGAAGCTTGTCCCACACCCGGGATGCTACTCTAGAGCCAAATCCAATTTTCTCACCTCTGTTCTGGAAGTGGATCCCATGATGATGACGACGTGCTATCTCGTTCCCACTTCTTCCTACTTCGTCCTCCTCGCTCCATCCTCCGTCTTCCAGGTATCGTTCCATCTGGCTCGTCCTCCAAACAACCGTCGAGGAGGATAACTTCTCTCTATCTTCTCTTTTACTGCTTTCTAGAATAGATTTTCCGCTTTCTAGTGTAGATTTCCTACTTTCTAGTGTAGTGGGTAGTTGTAATCGTAATGAACATCAACTTGTGATAATGAAATCCATATTTATTCTATTTCTCTTTTGTCTTTATTTGTAATATTCTCTTTCTGTCTTCTATTCTTTATTTTTTAAGTAGATAGTTTAGATTCAATTCGATTAGCTAATCTGTTTCGTGACAATTAAACAAATGCGATTTTGAATCAAATGTTTGCCTCCTTGTGTTCAACCCGAAATTCTTAGAGTTTCGGTATAAATTTATTTGTTGACGGATTTTTTCGCAAATCGAACTAAAACGACGTGTTTTCAAATCTCAATCCTTTTTGCGTAGTTTTCCGACCTCAACATTTTTGCGTCGTTATCGGGGAAGCGACGATCTTTGATTCTTTGCGTTTTCCCGCGTTACTTATCTTTTACTTCTCTTTTTTTATTGTGATTGTAGGTACTCTCTCGAGCCGAACAAAAGTAGTAGGTAGGAGTATAGTGCGGTTGAAGGGTTTGTAAGTTTTCCCCTACCTCCCCACCCACTAGATTTCATTTCATCACCTAATAACACAAACCCTAATTAACCTAGGAGCCTACATAAACTCTAAGATTAGTTTTGATTATTTGTTTGACACCTACACTCGCCTCACCCTCCGCATATAAAAGAAAAATTAAAAAAAATCTCACTGAGGTACACCTCTTCTGATTTTCAAACTCAACCGGTAAATCGATTTTTGGAACCGGTACACACACCTAAACACATAATCGAGTAGAAGTCAAAATAGGTAATCTCTTGTGTGCTTAATTAAGTGGTAAATCAGGCTAATTGTTTGAGTTGATTGGGCCGCACCACTTTAACTAAAATTAACTCATCTAGTAGCTTCCACATAGGTTCAACTTTTAGGGATTTACTAGGCACTCCACATTCTTTTAAACTTTAAAGGAAAACATCTTCACCTGTGTTTTTAAAATCGGGCGTGTCAACTAAACTTGATTGAATATACTTAAAGTTGAATCCTAAAAGCTACTAAGCAAGATTTGAACCCTAAAATTCACTGCATCAAAAAATAATATTGCTTGAAAATCATTGGTTGTGCACGCACACACATATCAATTAATCATTAAGGGCACAACCCAGATAAATGGCTCATCACATTCCAAAGCATATTCAAACCTAACCCTAATTAAAACAGAGTAGACGTTGGCCTTAAGAATTGGACTCGCTCTTCGAAGCCTAGATTGAGATTATTTTTGATTAGTTTGTTTCTACCATTCAATCTGATGTCTAGTTAGGGGAGCAGAATTAAATGATCGCGGTTGGGGTGTACACTAGGAACCTGAGGCAAAAGCCAAAAGAAGAAACTTCTCCCCAGTCCCTCCCTCTAACTGGTTGGATTGATTGGAAAGAAGTAGATCAAATCGATTCTTTATCTCAAGATGGGTTCTGGGAGTCTGTAGGTTTTTAGGCTAGCCCACTTAAGGACAGGTTTGTTTGTTTGTATGTCAGGGCACCTTTCTTCTTTCTGTTCTGTCATGGATCCTTCCACATTCTACATGCATTCCCGTTCTTATCCTCCTAATACATCTTATTCCTAAAATGATTATTATTCCAATCAGACTTATTCTCATCCATCTTTTAGTTGGGATAATCCTGATTGGGGATACAGTTTCGGACCTCCGTGTTCAGGGTTTAACCCTAGACACTATGATCTTGATTCTTATCCTTCTCCAAGCTACACTGATTTTAGATCATCACCCTCATTTAAACAACCTAATATGATCTACAATAGAGAAGGATGCACTGATCCTTACCCCTCCCTAGAGTACACTGCCTTTAGGTCATCACCACCTTATGAATAACCTGAAATGACCTATTATCAGGGAGGGTATCAAGATCCTCAATTCATTGATTCCCTTGCACTGAACCCAAACCCACCCAACCCTCAACCAAACCATGTGGTTTAGGTAACCAGGTCCAAGAAAAGGTGTTGGCTAACTTGAGGAACACCATACATTCTTTAGAAGCTCAGTTAACACCTTGCACTGAAGAATTGGAGCCCCTGATTGAAATAATTGATGATTTGAATAACTATTTGTTGGATTGGCTCTAGGATGTTAAGGATAATGGTCCGGGTGAGTTTTTACTTGGGAAATTATTGAAATTGAGGATGAGATTTGTGATTGCTTTAGTTCAATCTTGGGATGATTCCCAGGATGAATCCCCTTCTGGAGAGCCAAGGTCAGAACCCGCTCAGGTACCTGTTTGGGGGGACATGTGTTACGAGATTGGGATTGATCAGATTAGTCTAAAGCAACCAATTAAGGATGAACTGATTTCTTCACCTGAGATCCCTGAGCCGAGGTACGAGGAAACATATGTCTCCATGGATCAGAAAGTGATTGATAATTTTGAGACATTAATGCGGATTTAGATTTCTTTGATTTTAAAGGTGAAGAATTATTATGCGAAGTCTCACATGAGTTTACAGAACACGATTTTAGTGATACAACTGGGCCTGAGGAATTTGATAAATCATTTGATGGCCCTAAAATTGAGGAATTTGATCCTGTTGGGACTCACATGGCAGATTCAGATCCTGTTTTGAAGGATTCAATTCCTAGCTCCGATTCTCAATCACACCACATAGAGTTTACTGACGATTTTGATTTTGAAATTACTAAACCCAAGTCCATTTTGATTCAGGCACATCTTTTAGACTTGGAAAATTCAGACGGGATGATTAATATGCAGGAGGTCCCAGAATTTGAACTTCTGGTTGCAGAGGATAGAAAATGGGAAATGATGATATGGGAAGTCAATTCCAGAGGAAGCAGAAAACCAAGTCTAAGGGTTCCAATTTATCTAAAACTCCCAACCTTCTACCAGGACCCTTATGACATATTTTCAGAGGATGTCCAACTCAAGCACACATTCATTGATTATCTTTTTGAGCTTGATTTCTCTCTAACCCGATTTTTTGGTCTTAGGTTGCATCCTCACAAATCGCAGGCCCGGCCCCGCTTGCATACTGATTTCAGGTTTTGGATAATTTTTATCCAGAACCTTTGATATACTCGGCAATTGGGTATGGGTCTACTTCACAATCTGGTCCACATTTGTGGACATCTGCTAGTAGGTCCTGAGGTGAATCTCTTTATTCTGATTCTGACCTGCACCTGTGAATTCTCTATTTCTTCTTTATTTGTATAGTGTGCCTAGCTGAAGGCACGAACTTTAGCACTTATATAAGTTCTTTTCATCTCGGAGTCGACCCGTTATTCTTGCAATTTAGGTACTTTTTACTTTATTCCACTCTGTTCATGTCTTTTTAATATAATGAGGACATTGCTTTAAATAGGCATGGGGGGTGGATATTCATCTCTGAATCATTTTGTTAGCTCCGTTGATTCTTTTTATTTTCACTTTATTTTTGAAAAAAGAAAAATTTTAGGAAAGAATATTTGGGCATTAGGACTTTTTAATCTTAAGAAATATTACAGTAGGATTTGAACACTAAGACCCTTCAGGTCTTTGGACTTAATTAGCTCGGGTATCCACTAAAATGTGGATTTGTTTATTGAGTTCTCACCATCCTGAATTCTATTTTAACTTTATTAAATAAGTTTGGGTGATAAGTACACGACTTATTGTTACGACTCGGTTCTTGGATCCCTACAGGACCCGAGATTGGCTCGCCTCGACTAATCCCAAGACCTAGTTGTCCAACAAGAAATAACCAAAAAGAAGGAAAGTAAACTACATTCACATATGCAATATAACTGAGCAGTAAAAATGTACAAAGCAATAAAGGAAAATAAAACTACTATTCCATTACATACTATCACAACAGAAACAACGGAAGTGAAAGTAACAGTGATAAGAACAGTAGCAAAAAGTCTAAAACTCACTACAATAATAAGGGAAAATAACGAGAAAGTGCTGAAACTATGGTTGGGCTCGACTAGGCTTAGTACCCTCCGCAGCCGGAAGCTCGGGTTGCTCAACTCCTGATCCTGAACAGTGTTATGAAAAAGATAGAGTCAGCGAACGCTGAGTAGAGCGGTATCTATACTATCTAAAGTAGTAAAAGCAACATGTTTAATTCTCTTTCTAGTTATTTTATTTTATATGTATTTCCTTTTCACCCATTTTCCTCGAACTTTCGGATATTCTTGATCTTGTATGTTCCTCGTGGGAACGATCTTGATTGCAGTCTTTTCTAAAGAGTAGATGGTACATGTGGTGCTCTCCTGGCCGGGAGAGTCCCCCGTGGTTCTACACCCAGTCAACCACCCTGAGGTTACTATCAAGATGTAGCAGTGACTATGGCACGCGTGATAAGCGTACGGGTAGCTACCTTGCACTGATATGCGGTCAGTCGTTTCCGCTAGCGGGTACGCCTAAAATATAGCACGGAATAGTATAGGGCCTAGCCCTCTCAGAAACAGGGGTCTCGCCCCTCAGAACCAAATAGGGGTCTTGCCCCTCCACAGTCCGCGCACCCTTGTCTGACTACCTCGATTTGCCCAGAGGGCCTCACAAGTCGGTGTAGGGTGGCTAGCTGAACCTCGGGTCCCGTGGGGTGGCTAGCTCCCTCCCTACACTAGTAGCTCGCCTCGGTACCGCGTACACGAGGGCCAACACAAGTCGGTGGAGTGGTCAATCCTAACCTCGGGTCTCAACCCAAGGGCGGCTAGCAACGCTCTACACAAAAGGGGACAGTCGCTCTCCTTGGTACTACGTACTCAAGGGTCACCACACTTCTTGCCTACTTTCCAGAGCTCTACTCCTAATTCCCCGTAGGGTTGATGCTCATGTTCACCACATTATTTCGATTCAGATTCCACCATTCAAAATTCAGTTCTTGTTTATATACAGGCTGCTCATGTTTCCATAATTCAATACATGTAACTGATGATTTTACATGTAATTGTTCATTTATCTCAGGCATCTCATATTCTAACAGGCAGCTCACAACTATATCACAGGCAATTGTTAGCAGTTTAACTTAATCATGTATACAATACAATCATGCAGTACAACTGGTTCATTCATTTCTCTGTCCTAGGGTTCATGTCACATCCTAGGGTTCCATTTGGCTAATTCCACGAGTACATTCTTATTTAATATGATTAACAGAAATAGACCACTCTACCAGACATTTCGGGAGTATTTGGGGCTCGAATTGCAGACCCAGGCGTCTCTGCGAGCTTCAAACACGTAGTAGGTCGAAACTCTATACCAAGGAGTACATCACAAAGGAGGATTTAGAACAGTGTATAAAGGTTTCTAGTAAGTAGAGAAACTCGTAGGGGAACTACAGATACTTCGTTTGCGTAAAACGGATCCCGATCTGACCCCAAACAGGTAAAAAACGTGTCTACTGACCAAAATCAGATGTCTGGGAACAAGTCCAGACGTCTTAAAAGATACAGAATCTCACCTCAAGTTCTTGTGGTGTCCTCAGACGTTCAGGCCTCCTCTGCGACCGTCTAAAGGTAGTTCCAGACTTCGGACCACTACTCCGGTCATCTGGAAGCACCTCCGGTTGTCTAGGGAGCTGATCAGACGTTCCAAAGTGCGTGGGAGGGCGTTCCACGCTCCTTCCTAAGGCTGCTCCTGCGTACGACAGTTACAGCCACCCAAATTAGGTGCAATAGATCTTCTGCGGTGCGGCCTGCATGGCCGTAACCGTGAAAAGAACGTACCTTTGCGATAAAGGAGCTTTCAGACGTTTGGTCTTGACTCCAGACGTCCAGATGCTCTGCTAGCCGTCTAAACTCCTCTCCAGACGTCTGATATTGGAAAATTTGCAGTATCAGAACTCGTTCCTAGCGCTCTGCACCGCGTTCCTCCTTGCTCCGCCGCAGCTCCAGTCGCTGCAGGTGGTCGAGGACGTCGCTCCGGACTCTCCTCTCGCACGTGCTCGCGGTGGCCGTGCGAGCTCCAACGAGCTTCCATCGAAGCTCCCGACCTCGCCCTCCTCCTGCACTCTCCTCTTTCTCGTCCTCTCTCGCTCACCCTTGCTCACCTCCTCTCGCGACAGTGAAGGTGGGTTGTGGTGGTGGTGTGTAGAGTGGAGAAGAGAGGAGGGGAGGGGTCTTTATAGATGGAGTGGGGGCCTTAGGGTTCAGGTAGGAAGGAGGAAAGAAGAGAGACGAAAGAAGTTTTACGCGTCGCCCACGCGTAGAGCGCAGAGCACGTACAAAAATTTCATTTTCAGACATCCGGGAAAGGGTCCAGACGTCTGGGCAGATGTTTGACTGAGACTCCAGACGTCTTAAAAGGTTAAAAGTGGGACAAGTCTTTACATTTATCAACTCGCTCTCTGATTTAAGGGAACTTTAAGTATAAACATTTACACACTATTTGCATTGACTCGTTGTTCGGCGGTTGTAACGGAAATTGGGTAGCTAATGAACCTTCTAGGGTGGTATGGCTGACAAGTTATCGTGGGTAACAACCCATAGGTAGGTTGTCTAGAGCCCAGCTACTGAACCATTCTTTTTCTGCTACCTTTAGGTAAATCTTAGACCAGAGAAATCACCTACTTAACAAAAGAAAAAGTCCGAAAAGAAAAGAAAACAAAAGAAAAAGAAAAGGAGAAAAGAAAAGAAAAAGAAACAAAAGAAATAAGCCACACTTCACTGCACAACTATGGCTGGCAAGTTATCATGGGTAACAGCCCATCGGTAGGTTGTCCAGAACCCAGCTCAAGAAATGCACGTAAAAATTCCTAAATCACTTAGGAAGAAGCGGAGAAGTAGAATAAACCGAGGAAATATACATTGGATTCACCCTTGTGTTGACCCTATAAAAAATAAAAGTAGGGAGAAAGCTATCGGTTGTATAGATATACCTTTAAGCAGATTCTTTTTAAGGTCACCTCGGGGCGTAGAAACCCGAAGTCTATTCTGATTGCCGATCGAGTCTATCACATTCACAAAAAGATGCTTAGAACTTAGGATTCTCATCAAATCTTGGGTGGGTTGAGTGGCCGTAGAAAGCTGCTCTGAACCCTAAACTCAAAAATCCAAATAAATTAGAAAAGAAGAAAAAGGAGAAAAATAGATCCTTCTTTGAATAAGGTGAGAGCTTGAGGCGGTCTGCATTTTGGCAGATACCCGGGCATTGTGTCTTTGAAAGTTCAGGTCTTAAGTAAAAATTTCTTAATATTGAAAATGACTTTTCCCCGACTAATCCAATCCTAATTCTTTTATAAATAATATGTAGTTTTTGCTATGGATTAGCAAAAGATAGGCATGGGGGTGTGATGTGCATATATCTAAATAACCAAAAATGTCTATTAATGCATGTTCTTAGTGTCATATTAGCATCATACTTTGTAAATATTGCATAACATGCATTATCATTCATTTTGGTCAAATTGTATAAATTGTATAGTAATTGTCTCTTTTTATGGTCAGGGATAGGGTGATTTTTAATTGGAATCTCGGATCGAAGATCCAACCGTACGGATCTGATCAGGGTGACGATTAGAGTTCAACGACTCCAAGATCGCCCTGATCGGACATCCGTAGGACTATATATAGTTCGAGGAAGCCTAAAGATCAAGGGCCAAGATAGTGCCAAACCGCACTTAAGACGACAAATTCGACCGCACAGATGGGTTTGGATCAATGATCGCAGCCTAATGGCGCGAAAATCGGCTCAATCCGACATACGTGGCACCTTCTACATGTCACAGAAGATGGACGGCCATGATGGCGCCACATGGTGCCATCACAGTCGCCCAAATTGGCCGCAGCATTGCTTCTCATCTTCTGAAGGCGCGACGAGGCGAGATCTGGGCTGTTGGATCTTAATCCAACGGTCGTGAGCACGCACGCTTAAAACGTAACCATGACAAGGAGGCGTTAGCGCAGCGGTCGAGCGTCGTTGCACGAGCGTGGGGCGTGGGTTCGACTCGCGATTTGCGACGTGCGCACGTTTAATCTTGATTGCACGATCGGCTGCGGACGACCCAGATTGCCCAATCGGGTGCACGCGTGATCAGATGCATTGCCTCACGGCCGATTGCATGCGTAGGCGGTGCAGCTGAAGCGGGCGAGGAGCAATTTGAGCCGTCCGATCTCGCGATCGGACAACTGAGATTTCAAGGACGTGGGAGAGTGTTAAGTGCGCGGCAGGCGGGGAGGCAAGCGTGTGCATGAGGTTGCGGCGACGTGGGGTCTTTAGTGACGCTTAAATCCGTCACTAAAGACCACCTCATTTAATGTTTTAACTATGTAATGACCAAATTGCTCCCTATCCTTGCAACTATAAAAGGAGACCTCTACCCTACGAAATTCTCATCCCTTCCTTCACCTCTCTCCCTCTCTGAAGCTCAAGAGAAGCTTGTCCCACACCCGGGATGCTACTCTAGAGCTAAATCCAAATTTTTCACCCTTGTTTCGGAAGTGGATCTTGCGATGATGATGACGTGCTACCTTGTTCCTGCTACTTCTTGTTTCGTCCTCGCTCCGTCCTCCGTCTTCCAGGCGTCGTCCTATCTGGCTCGTCCTCCAAGCAACCGTCGAGGAGGGTAACTTCTCTCTATCTTCTCTTTACTGCTTTCTAGAATAGATTTCCCGCTTTCTAGTGTAGTGGGTAGTTGTAATCGTAATGAACATCAACCTGTGATAATGAAATCCATGTTTATTCTACCTTTCTTTTGTCTTTATTTGTAATATTCTCTTTCTGTCTTTTATTCTTTATTCTTTAAGTAGATAGTTTAGATTCAGTTCGACTAGCTAATCTGCTTCGTGATAATTAAATAAATGCGGTTTTGAATCAAACGTCTGCCTCCTTGTGTTCCACCTGGAATTCTTAGAGTTTCGGTATAAATTTATCTGTTGACGGATTTCTGAGCAAATCGAACTATGACGGATTTTCAAAACTCAATCCTTTTTGCGCAGTTTTCCAATCTCACTAGGTGGCAACAGGAGAGTGGTGTAGGATGGTGGTTGTGGTGGCAGAGAGGCGGAGATTTGCTGAAGAGACCCCGTACTCGAGAGAGAGAGAGAGAGAGAGAGAGAGAGGAAGAATGAGGGATGTAAGAGCCATGGGGTCTTTAGGGGTATTTATAAATCAAGAAAGGCCCCCTTGATCCTAAAGATTGATTAGGATTGACCCAATTTTGAACTCTATGGGAGGCTTGGAAACTCCAAATCCTATCAGGAATATGAAAAATCCTTTGATTTTTGCTTCGATTTCCTTCATAGGTTGTGGTCTTTCCTTTTCCCTTTTTTATTTATGTGCTCCAATCTTATTTTACGGTCCAAATGGGCCACCCATGCATTGCTAGGCCCATTTTACATACCCCTCTGGCCACCCACACCTCTTGAGCTTGCAATGGGCCTACCTCCACGTGCTAAAGCCCAATTGGGTACCTGCTTGACACTAGATGGTGCGAAGTGCTGGTGTCCATTGCAAGCATGCAAAAGTCAATGGAGAGTTGATCCCATGCGCGTGCTTGCGCACGAGGTCAACTTCTCATTTGAGCTCACGTGTGCACTACTCATAAATATTTTTTTTTTCATTTTTTTCCTTTCTCCTTTTCCTTCATTCCCTCTCCTTTTCTTGGGCTTTTCGCACTAAAATTTCTTTCAAAATTTCTCCTTCGATTTTGGACCATTACACATGGCGTTCCGACCTCCGCAATCTCTCCTCTCACCTACATCACAAAAACAAAATAAAATTATTTTTTCCCTAATTTTCAATATATAGCAAGGTGTAATAAAAATAAAATCCTAAACGTGCTTGAAAAGTAGTTAAAACATAGGCGTAAAATTCTATAAAATTATGACGTGATCATTGGGGCTGACGGAGCCATTCAACTTCTTTTCAATTATAGAGGTTTTAATAGTCAACCTTAATAAGGAGTTAGTCTAGGTAGTCTCCGTGTTTAAATGGAATAGTACTTCTATGGGGCCCTTATCACCCATCTCATGGGTCGAGCATTGGGATGGTCTATCATCTAAGAGGCCCCTTTTAGCCTTGGTATGATAGACAAGGATTTTTCCCCCATCAATTATCCTACTTTTTGGTGTAAGTGAACGACACTTAGAAGCATTTGATAGAAAGGAATGTTCCCCTAATCCTTATTTAGTTAACATGGCTTAACAATTTGCAAAGAGCTTGTTTGACCTTAATGCTTTTCAACTTTATGGGAGAAGCAGAGGACTAGCGCTTCTTAATTCCTTTTTAGTGCTTCTTTTGAGATTTAATTGGAACGAATGCAGGCATCCTATTATTTTGAAAAGCTTAATTCCAAAAAAATAAATCTATTACAAATATAAAATTCATTGTTCAAAGTAATTTTCAATTTGTTTGAGGTTTTGAAAGTGTCTCAATGCGTCTAATTCTATGCGGATAATATCCACATATCATATCCATAATCACATAAATCAAAACAAAAAATAAAACAAAGTTGCTAAGAAAACAAATGAATATTCCCCAATACCTGTATCATGTTTTCCATTAAAGGAAAGATTGAATCCAATTAGATTTTGGGTCAAAAAAGTATTTAGAATTAGGTTTGCAATACTGCTTGGACATTTGGTAACCCTTATTGGATGTCCAGAACATCAGGCTAACAAGTCCAAAAGTCAGAATCAATATTTATTAGAAATCATACATTTGATTGTGTGACCAGATGTTAGATTTCAGCAAATAAGAAGCCTAACAATCACATTAGACATGTAGTTTCTTGGAACAAACCCACAACAGAATAATTCATGTTGCAGTATCAAATGTTTGATATTAAGATCATATACCTTATTTGTATCATCGGACGTCTGACATTACTGTTAGATGTCTTCTAGGTGATCAGAATGTGTTTCATGTTTTGATAATCAGATTCAATCGAATAAATGCATCTAAAACCTAAATTTGTGTGATTTCTCATAAAACCTAGATTCACTTAGGTTTGATACCACTATTAGGGATACGGAAGAACGGTTCGATCCCGGACCTTGGTGGCATTGCGAAAGTGTGAAAATCGAACCGTTTAAAATTTTTCTTCAAATTGATAGATGCTTGGAAAACCAATTAAAAAAATCAAGAAATAAATATGACCTATATTAACTGGAACCACATGGGAATTTCTAGGATCTTCCCATTCCAGGTTCCCCACGAGTAGAGAGTTATACCTGTGAGGTGGCGCAGCATAGCGCTCCAAGTGTTGTGCCTTAAATTAGTCTCGACCTCGTGGGACTCTCTTCTCGACAGGCAGATGGAGCCCTTCATGCTAAGAACACTTGATCCTGTTGTGTGCAATGTGAACTCTTTATGCTTTGTAAACACCTTGCGATTCTTGAGGAGTCCAACACCCTAAAGATTCCTCTAGGAATTGGCCTACGCAACCTAGAGGTTTGCAGCCAAAAGGATCAGATGTCCAACAATAGTTCTGGATGCCTAGAACCTCTTTTGAACCTCTCACCAAGACCCTGGATGTCCAAAATGAGGAGATTTGGATGTCCATGAGAGGAAGTGGACATCCCTTATGTTGTTTGGAGTTCTCCAAAATCTGTAGGATGTCTAAAACCAAAGAGGAAGAAGAGTGGCTCCGACCTCTTCCTTTTCTCTCTTTAGTCTCTCTCACAGTGGAGGGCATTTGCACACTTAATAGGGATGATTAGGGTTCCCATTAGGCTTTAAGGAGATATTTATAGGGATCCTACTATTCCTAGTATGAAAGTGGCCATTGGATCGAATCCAATGGGTCGGGATTAATCCTAATTGAGATTTTGCAACACTTGTCCTCTAATTAATTTGGGGATTTGGTAAGTACCCAAAGGCATTTTAGTTGCATCCAACCTCTGGGATCACTACCAAATCACATGTGGTTCAATTTAATGCCTAATCAAATACCAATTTAACTCAAATAGTATTTGATTTATATTTAATTAAGAACCTATTAAGATCATTATTGGTTTTATCATACTAATAATGAAGGGTTTAGGTATCAGGATTTATGGCGCTACACCTCTTTCAGGTATTGCAAATACTTGTGAATCCTTCAAACTAGAAGACATATGCAATCCCTAGGATTAAATCCCAGATTTATTGTCCATTCTATCATGGGTTATTGATTGCGCAGTAATCATAAGACTTAAAAGACTTGAATTGAGTTAGAACTTAACATAATTGTAGTATAATTCATGCATTAGTAGTATACATTGCATCTTTCCTGCTTTACTTAGATAATCATGAAATAATGCTATAATAATGTACTAATTAGTATATTATTTGGTCTGTAGGTAATAAAAGCTGAGGAGATGGCTCTGAAGCAAGGAAGAGGCTAGAGTTGCAACAAAGTTGGAGAAGAAGCCTTAGAATAAAGCCGCTTAAGATGAAGACATAATGTAGGGAAGAGGTATACTATATTACTTGTAGGATTTTAATGTGTGAATTAAATTATGAAGAACATAGGACTTCCCTACACCTATCCCTAGCCTTAGGACAACCCTAGATACCTTCCCAAACCTTAGCCACCCTCAGATTAGGTCACCTTAGCCTAAAACACCTTAAAACTCACATTCCAGCACACCCTTTGACGTCTAGGTAAGATGTCGGACGTCTAGGCCCCTTAGATACCACCTACAGAACTTAGAGCCCAATTTGCTGGAATATTGGACGTCTAGACAAGGTGTCAAACATCCAATTTCTGTAGAAATCCAAGATAGAACCTTAACTCCAGACTGATTTATCATTGGATGTCCAGACTAGAAACTTAGACTTCTGATTTTGAAGTATAAGTCGTCTGATCCTTAAATTAGATGTCTGGAACTCCTCTTTAGTTGCTGTTTTTAAAATCAAGCCTAGATCTTGATTTCTTTAGCTCCTAAACCCAATCCTACACCCTAGGAAACCTAAATTAAGGTATCCTAAGTCTAATACACTACCCTAAGACCCTCCTAAGAACCTAATTAGGTTCTCACTAAGCCCAATTGACTTGGATCTAAGTCAATTACACTTCACCTAGTCAATTGGACTCATAGAGTCCAATTGAGCTCAAACCTCAACTGACACGAGTCTAATGGGACTCAGTGGTAGTCCAATTGACTCAAGCCTAACCTAATTGGGAAATTTCTCTCCCAATTACACACACCCACTCAATTAAACTTGTGGTGAGTTTAATTGCACTTATCACCTTAGTATTAGGTTTTATGAACCTATTTTTAGAAATCTACCTAAACCCAATTGCCTAAACCTATAGGACTCAACCTAGACCACCTAGCCACCATCCATACTCACGTGCACACACACACACACATCACCACTTGGCCGTCCACTCTAGAGTATTATAGAGTGGCCCCAAGTGGTGCTACCTTGAAGACTAAAAATACTCTTCAAGGAGTCCACAACCTACCTCCTTAGGAAGTGGATCTAAGAAGACCCACTCCCTACCTCCCTAGCTGCCATCTAAAGCCTAGTTCTAGAGAATTCTATAATTCTCTAGAGGGCCACTCCCTTAGTTTATTTAAGGACCTAAGGGGACGACCATGCACCCCCATCTTGGATGCCACCTCCATCTCCAACCTCATTGGCGAGCTCTTCCACCTTCAAGCACCATCACCCTCACGTCCAAGATCCAAGAAGCAACTCCACCACCTTCTCAAGAGGCCGACCTACACACCTCCAGCCATACGGCCATTGGAGCCCGCCTCTAATGCCCTAATTTCTAATAGCTAGATTAATGTTCTTCGTAATTTAATGTCTGCATTAATATCTTGCTAGTAGTAGTAGTACTCTCTCTAAGAATGCATGCATAATTTACCTTAGATCCATGCATGCATATCTTTTCTGTTAGCTAGAATTAGTATTTTCAATTTTCATGTACAAGCTTTCCCCTAGAATCATTGTAATGACAATATTTTTGAAGAAATAAAAATCATTAGTTACCTACTTCATATATATATATATATTGCAATAAACATGTTGGTTCTAGAGGGTGTTAATGACTTAATGATAGATTCATTTTTTGCTAGTCACCATCGTGTGATAGAGGTTGTGCGGACCGAAACACACATTCACATTTGTGATTTATCTGACTCGCGCACATGTTTTACGTGTCAACAACGCAATCAGTGCATCTTTTACTCGCACTCTCGAAACTGAAATATGATTTTAAGTAAAGAAAGAAAAGATCAAAACCAATTTCGCTATTATCCGCCTATCTGAGATCGATTGGGACTCACCATGTCGATATTAATTTTTGTTGGAATTGTAATTCGTGTTATATTACGACGTTTTGCTAATCAAATCCACGTTTTATGACTTTAATAAATGGCACCATTGCCGGGGAGGCAACACGATTTTGGTTTTGATTTTTGAGCTTAACCTTAGCATATCTACTTTTGCTTGTTTTTTATGTGCAGGAACAGGAAAAGTGGATTTTACGCACATATTAGGTGTAGTTGAAGAAAAATGAGGTGCACATCAAAATCTAAGTTAGGTTTCCTTTGAATCCTAGGTAGATTTGATTTTTGACTAAAAAAGAAAAAAAATCTGGATATTTTTGTGCAATTTTTTTTTTGAATTTTAGGCTTAGGTTTTTTTTTTGAATCTTAGGGTTAGAGTTACTTTTGAAAAAAAAAGAAAAAACATCTAAAAAAATTTTCCCTAAAAAAAAGTTGAAAAATTGTAAATTTGAAAAAAAAGAATTTTTTTTTGCCAAAAGGCTTATTTTGAATTCGAACCTTTTCAAAATCATTCTTACTGCTCCTTGAAATTCGGCCAAATTATTTTTTGTGATTTCAAAATTTAATTGCAAATATTTTATGACCCAAAAATTATGAAATTTGGGATAAAGTTGGATTTTCAAATCGACTTTCAAACGACATCATTCATTTGAAAAAAAATTGATTTGTGTAATTTTTGAAAATTCGCCAAATGCAAGAGGGTCAAACTTACTTAGATCCAAATTTTTTTGAATTTCAAAAAGTGATTTTGACTAGTTCCCAAATTAGATTTGACTAAAAATGGTGGGGTTTGAAAGTTTATCAAATTATCTTTCATTTCCATATTTTTTCCAAATTTTTAGAGTGAAATTGATACTTTTTCAAAAAGAAAAACTGATAAGGGGTCAAAATTCTCCATCCGACCCCTCAAAAATTAAAAATTCATATTAATTCATTTGAAATAGTAAAAGTTCAAAAAAAAATTCTTTGAAAGGTTAGTTGAAAAAGAAGTCTGTTAGTCAAATTTGAAATCATTTGCATTGAAATTATGTTTTGGAGAATGTTTTAAGTTGAACTGTGGTCTACTGCTTAAACACTTAGTCTATCGCATGAACCTTAGGTGTAATTTTTAGGATTACAGACTAGGAGCCACACTTGACTAGCCTAGACTTAATCAAGTCTAGTGGTTAGTTGGTGAGCTAGGTCACCTTGTGGACCACTCACCAAAATCCAAATTGAAGAAAAAATGTTAAGCAAATTTCGTAAAATACGTTAATTAACCTAAATTTGTTATCGAACTGCTAGGTCATCACAACCGCTTTGGCTGAACCCATAGCCGAATCTGCGGGGTAGTGTCAAACGACCACGTCTAAGAGGTACAAAGGAGCTGGAGGCGAAAGCCAAAGGAAGAACCTTTCCCTTAGTCCCCTCTTATAGATTGACTGGGTTAGCTTGAGGGGTTGGGATTATTTTCAGTCGATTTTGTAATGAAATTTTCTTCAATAATTAAAATCTTAACAAAAAAATCTGGTCACCTGATCTTATGGACCACTTGATTGACAAGGCCTTAGCCTTGTTTGGCTTTGCTGCACTAACTTGAGTTGGCTAGTGTATGTAGGGGAGGAGGTCACTTAGACCTTAATTGGTTGGACGTTGGGAGCCAACCCCAAGGAGGCGAAGGCGATTTGTCGCATCGCTCGAACCTTCTTCTCATCTACCTTCTCCTACTCGATTAGCTGAGATGGCAAACCTTGGACCTGGACATGGTCAGGATCCAACAAATCTAGATCCGATGGCTTGTCTGGAAGCTCGGGTCATCGAATTTGAAGAATGATATTAGCAGAACATCGGCAGAATTTTGACAACATTGGATAGGATGCAGCATCCACCCCGCGGAGAATTGCTACGAGACTTCTACGATCCAGTGGCTCTGATTCTAGCACTCAAGTCTGGATTCTCGCAGGTGGAGATGCATTTGAGCTGAAGCCGAACGTAATAAGTCTGATCCAGACTTATTTCTATGGAAACTCGTATGAGGATCCTTTTCAGCACATAGAGGACTTGAGTCGATTCGCGGAAATGGTTTGACCCAAGAATGTCGATCTGAGAATAGTTCTAATGATGCTTTTTCCATTTTCTCTCAAGGATAAAGCTTCATATTGGTTCAAGACCATCGGGTGACCAATTGGAACCTGGGTGGAATTACGTCGTAAATTCCTCCAAAAGTTCTTCCTGATCGGTCGAACGAACGCGATGAGGTGCGTGATTACGACTTTCTTCGAAGGACCAGGGGAGAAGTTACATGATGCCTGGGATCGATTTCATGATCTTCTCAGGAAATGCTCGCACCATAGTGTGCCCAGATGGCACCTGGCTCAGATCTTTTACCATGGGCTGGATGACACACATCGGTATTTGGTCAATGCATCTAGTGGCGGGAATTTCCTCGCAAAGGATGAGAACAACGCATTTGAGTTGTTCGAATCCTTGGCGGATAACTCGATGAATGCTGCGCCAATGAACCAATTGCAGCGACCTGGACAGCAACAAGTTAGTGTCCATGAGGCTCATGCCGAATCTGCTTAAGCTAATATGGTCACCAAGAAGCTGGATAAGGTTGATCTTCTTGATAAGAAGCTTTACGAATTGATTCGAGCTCGACCCGAATTCTTCGGTAATTCTACTGCATCTAGATCCTCCTACACACCCTGAGTCCCTTCTACTCGAGTTAATTTACTCACTCGGGATGCATATTTGCCATATTTGTGGGATCCTGCATTTCAAGAGCCTGTAAATAATCTCGATCTCTCACCTCATAATCAGGGTTACTTACCACATGATGATTTTAATGTGTATTCCCTTGACGAATATGTCTCAGACGACGTCAGCCTACGAAGACGTTAATGCTATTCATGGATACCGGCGTAATAACCCATACTCAGAGACGTATAACCCTGGTTGGCGCCAGCATCCGAATTTCTCTCGGTCTGGTAACTTGCGGAGACCACATTAAGATCGACACTACGAGACCAGACAATATGGGAATGTGCAAAACACATACCCAAGGCAGTAGCCATTCTCATCTCAGCAGCAATCTCGTTCCATATATCAGCCATTGCATCAAGCTATCGGTAACTCTCCAAAGTGGGTCGACCCTTTGGAGGAATTAAAAGAGGAGCTATAAGAATCTATGCGAAAATCTACTCAATGTTGGTGCTAGAGCACCACGATCATTTGTTTTGATGATAACAAAACACGTGTTATTTAACATTTGCAATTCGAGTCCTAGATTTCAGGTCAATTGCAAATGTGGACGTGTTTAGACGGAGTTCAAGCTCGCATCCAGGACGGATTGGAGGAGCTTAACGGAAAACAGAGGAGGTTCGCGTGGAGCGAAAGATTGAAGATGGAAGACAAGAAGAATAGGATAGATTCTTTTTTTATCCTTTCATGTATCTCTTATAATTATTTTCTTGCTCTTTATTTTCCTTAGACATTATGTTAAAGAGCCTCAAAGAACCCTAACAGTAGTCCTAGGAACACCTGCACAACCCTAGGATACGTAGGTTTTCTGTAGAACACTTAGAAAACCAATATAGGGTTAAAACTGACTTTCCAGACGTCTAATTCACGAATCAGACGTCTGATAAAGGATTTTAAGACATCTGACTGTTGTTTCAGACGTCTGATAACTGTTAGGCTGGACATAGTTACTTCTGTCTGATGAATTCAGACGTCCAGACCTTATACCAGACGTCTTAGGAGATGTCTGATGACTTTGCCAGATGTCCAGTTAGTGGCCGTTGGCTGGCTTAGAAGACACTCAAGAATATGACCGTTAGAGCCTTATCAGACGTCCTTAGGCCTTTCCAGACGTCTGATAAATGACCGTTTTGCCTCGGCTGACCCAAAATCTCTTCTCAGAGATTTTCTAGCCGTTGCAACGTTTGGAAATCAATTCCCACGGTAAAAGTAGGTTTCCAGACGTCCAGACTTAGTACCAGACGTCCTCTATGTCGTCTGATGGACTTGTACAAAAACCCTGTTTAGATATGATTCAAGTCAGGGAGAAACCCGCATAGAATCAGACGTCTGACCTTGGAATCAGACGTCTTAAAGTGGCCTTCCAGACGTCTGATGCCAGAGTTAGACGTCTGATAACCCTGTGAAGTGTAATCATTGTCCTGATTTCGGCCTGATTCTCTTGGGCTTTGCACCCAACGGCTATGGAAGCTTTTCCAAGCCTTCCAAAGCCTTCCTAAGGCCTCTATAAATAGAGGGGAACCTTTGTAACACAAACACACAAGATACACACTAAGAAAGACACAAGACACACTTAGCTATACACTCTCACACTCTTGTGTCCAAGAAGCTCTTGCTCTCTAAGCTCAAGTTCTACATCTTGAGAGCATCCAGCCGTTGCGCACCCGCTCTCCCGCCGTTGTCTACGAGAGCGAAGTTGCGCCGTCGCGTGGCTCACGCACCCGCGTCATCGTCGACGCACTCCTTGCAAAGGGGAGTTTCCTAAATCCTATAGAAGCTTAGGTTTATTACTTTGTTGGCTCTATAGGTTTGTTGTTTTATTTTACCTTTGTAATTTGGTTGGGTATTCGCTTTGCGAATTCCCGTCTCCTTCGTGGGACAAAATCCTTCTCGTGGAGAGAAGGGGTTGAGGAACGCTACCCTCGTACTTGTAGCGTGGTTGTATTGAGGTTGAATCACCCTCGTTCAAAGTGATTCGGTTAGTGGATTTGATCAACTTGGTTGATCGGAAAATCCTAACTCGAGAGGGTTAGGTGGTGGTTTTTACCCGGTTTGGGTTTCCACCTAAAAATCTTTGTGCACATTTTGTGATTGCCTATTTTGTGATATTGTTTATATTTATTTCCGCATATTTTTACGTCACCCCTCCTAGAAGGGAACCTTCAATTGGTATCAGAGCAGGTCTCGCGAAATCGGCGTTACAAACCGGCGAGGATCTAGATCATGGAGGGAAGCTGTTCCACAAGTAGGATTTCGGAGGGACAGTCCACAACTCGTCCGCCCTACTTTGACGGGAACAACTACAGCTACTGGAAGCTGAGGATGAAGACGTGGCTCCAAGCCACTGAATTCGAGGTATGGGGATGTTGCGAAACCCCATACGAGATCCCGAAGCGACCCCAAGGAGGGTACTCACAAGTACAGATTCTAGAGCTCTCACTCAACGCAAAGGCAATGAATGCCCTGTATTGCGCGTTGAGTCCGGAAGAGTTCGAGAAAATCCAAGAGTGCACCACCGCCCACGAGATATGGAGGAGGTTGGAAGGCACTCATGAGGATTCCAGCTCGGAGGAAGAAGAAGAAGAAAAAGAAGAAGAAACCACTTGCTTTGGTTTCATGGCTAGAGGAACCAATAGCGACAGTGAAAGCGGAAGCGACTCCGACGAAGAGGTAAATTTTGATTTACAAGAAGCTTTTAATGAATTATTCGAGATTAGTAAATCACTAAAAATAGAAAACAAAAGCATGAAGAAGAACCTTAGTTTTCTTAAAAATGAAAATGATAGGTTAGAAAAACAACTTAAGGACATAGAAGCTAGTCCTAAGGATGATAACCTATTATTATTAGATAATCATAACCTCATCAATGAAAATACTAAATTGATTGAGGAAAATAATAGTCTAAAGTTAGAAATTTCTGATTTAAAGACTAAGATGGATATTATAGAAAAAGAAATCACATGTCTTAGGGAAAATTCTAACAAATTAATCAACAAAGTTGATAATTTTTATAGCCCTAAGGTTGAGAAAGGATCTCCATCAAGGAGACCTTCTAACAAATCCGGATCCAAGCTCACTTGGATATCGAAGAAAGAATTAGAATCTTGTTTTGTAGGGTTCAGGGATGACTACAACATAAAGGACTGGACCTACAAGCTCAAGGCTGGTCAACTCAAGTTGGGAGAACCAAGGAGTAGACCAAGGAGGAGAACAAGAAGACCGACGAGACGGCGAACAAACGACGGACCCGCCGCACGTCGACCACCAGATTGGAGACCGGCGCCAATGCCCAGGCCTCCAAGCTACGGATGGGAGCCCCATCCGATGTGGCATCCACCACCACCATTCGGGCCATTTTATTGGCCATGGTAGGTGAGGTAAAATTCTTAACCCTATCCTTTTTATAAGCATTTAGATAGGGGGAGTTAAAAATGATGAGCTTATTGTCAATTTTTAAGGGGGAGATACAAGTTAGCTAAATTTCCTTTAGTAAGGGGGAGAAAAATAATAGCTATCTTGTTGTTATAAAAAGGGGGAGGACATTACCTTTGTTAAAAATAAATAGAAGAGCATGTTTTAAGGGGGAGTAATAGGAAATATAAAATCAATCAAACCTTTTTGATAATGTCAAAAAGGGGGAGGATTTTTATGCATTATTATTTACGATTTTGTCATCATCAAAAAGGGGGAGATTGTTGGTGCTAGAGCACCACGATCATTTGTTTTGATGATAACAAAACACGTATTATTTAACATTTGCAATTCGAGTCCTAGATTTTAGGTCAATTGCAAATGTGGACGTGTTTAGACGGAGTTCAAGCTCGCATCCAGGACGGATTGGAGGAGCTTAACGGAAAACAGAGGAGGTTCGCGTGGAGCGAAAGATTGAAGATGGAATACAAGAAGAATAGGATAGATTCTTTTTTTATCCTTTCATGTATCTCTTATAATTATTTTCTTGCTCTTTATTTTCCTTAGACATTATGTTAAAGAGCCTCAAAGAACCCTAACAGTAGTCCTAGGAACACCTGCACAACCCTAGGATACGTAGGTTTTCTGTAGAACACTTAGAAAACCAATATAGGGTTAAAACTGACTTTCCAGACGTCTAATTCACGAATCAGACGTCTGATAAAGGATTTTAAGACGTCTGACTGTTGTTTCAAACGTCTGATAACTGTTAGGCTGGACATAGTTACTTCTGTCTGATGAATTCAGACGTCCAGACCTTATACCAGACGTCTTAGGAGACGTCTGATGACTTTGCCAGACGTCCAGTTAGTGGACCGTTGGCTGGCTTAGAAGACACTCAAGAATATGACCGTTAGAGCCTTATCAGACGTCCTTAGGCCTTTCCAGACGTCTGATAAATGACCGTTTTGCCTCGGCTGACCCAAAATCTCTTCTCAGAGATTTTCTAGCCGTTGCAACGTTTGGAAATCAATTCCCACGGTAAAAGTAGGTTTCCAGACGTCCAGACTTAGTACCAGACGTCCTCTATGTCGTCTGATGGACTTGTACAAAAACCCTGTTTAGATCTGATTCAAGTCAGGGAGAAACCCGCATAGAATCAGACGTCTGACCTTGGAATCAGACGTCTTAAAGTGGCCTTCCAGACGTCTGATGCCAGAGTTAGACGTCTGATAACCCTGTGAAGTGTAATCATTGTCCTGATTTCGGCCTGATTCTCTTGGGCTTTGCACCCAACGGCTATGGAAGCTTTTCCAAGCCTTCCAAAGCCTTCCTAAGGCCTCTATAAATAGAGGGGAACCTTTGTAACACAAACACACAAGATACACACTAAGAAAGACACAAGACACACTTAGCTATACACTCTCACACTCTTGTGTCCAAGAAGCTCTTGCTCTCTAAGCTCAAGTTCTACATCTTGAGAGCATCCAGCCGTTGCGCACCCGCTCTCCCGCCGTTGTCTACGAGAGCGAAGTTGCGCCGTCGCGTGGCTCACGCACCCGCGTCATCGTCGACGCACTCCTTGCAAAGGGGAGTTTCCTAAATCCTATAGAAGCTTAGGTTTATTACTTTGTTGGCTCTATAGGTTTGTTGTTTTATTTTACCTTTGTAATTTGGTTGGGTATTCGCTTTGCGAATTCCCGTCTCCTTCGTGGGACAAAATCCTTCTCGTGGAGAGAAGGGGTTGAGGAACGCTACCCTCGTACTTGTAGCGTGGTTGTATTGAGGTTGAATCACCCTCGTTCAAAGTGATTCGGTTAGTGGATTTGATCAACTTGGTTGATCGGAAAATCCTAACTCGAGAGGGTTAGGTGGTGGTTTTTACCCGGTTTGGGTTTCCACCTAAAAATCTTTGTGCACATTTTGTGATTGCCTATTTTGTGATATTGTTTATATTTATTTCCGCATATTTTTACGTCACCCCTCCTAGAAGGGAACCTTCACTCAAGACAGCTTGCAGATCATGAAAGCAATGGCTGACCAGATACGGAGCATCCAAAACACGTAGAACCAGCTGTTGCAGGAGCATAGGACATAGGGAGCCTTGCCCTCCCAACCTGTCCCTAACCCGTGATATGTGTAGAACCAGGACGCCTCGCCTAGGTTTCAGGTGCCACAGGGACAGGCACATGCCATATTACAGGGGCCTCTTGCACCACCCGGTTATGCTCAGGGTCAACCACCTTTGCTGCAAAACTCCATATATTTTGCCCTTCCGCTCCTCTGCCACCTCACGAACAGCATGCCAATGCAAAAGTTGTTACATTGAGGAGCGGGAAGAAGACACACGACCCACCATTTAGGCATGCATGTCCTGATTTTTTCTCACCCTTCACTACGGGATGGTTAGACTCCTTCCTCTTAGGAGCCACCTACGGTAGAGAAGGGTAAGAAGCCAATGGACCCTGAGATTCCCATCCCTTTACCTGAAGCTTTGACATGAGATGTAGCACGAAAAGAGGGTACGCGGAATTTTGAGAACCTGAAGTCAATGTTTAAAGAAGTTCATATTCAGGTCCCTCTCCTCGAGGCTATAGATCACATTCCCACTGTGGCTAGGTTCTTTAAGTGTTATTGTACCCCGAAGCAACAACAAAAAAAGGGACAACAGGCGGTATTGTCAAAGGAAGTTAACACCATGATTCTAGCTGACCTACCGCCTAAGAAGAAAGGCCCTGGTATCCCACTCATTTCCTGCTTTTTGCAGGGTTCTCTATTTGATCGTGCCCTTCTTGATCTGGGTTCGTCCATTAACCTAACTCTTACCGTCATATATAATTGTTTTCGATTCGAGGAGTTGAAACCCACCTTGGTTACTATTCAGTTGGCTGATCGGTTAGTAAAATCACCGAGGGGGGTGGTTGAGAATGTGATCGTTAAGGTCTTTGGATTCTGCTTCCCTGTGGATTTTTTCGTTCTCAACATGGAGGTTCCTCTTAATCTTCGAGGTGCACTGATCATTTTGGGTCACCAGTTTTTGTGCGAACATCGATTGTGCATCCGGGTGTATAGACATTGCCCTAGGAAATGAAAGACTTAGAGTGGACATTTTCAGGGCATCATAGAACTTCGACTGTGATCACATCAAGGACAGTGAAGACGAAGAATCAGCTTTTTGTGGTAACATTGGACTCCTTTGTAATGACCCAATGTCGCATTCGTCTTCACTGTCAGGGTTTTTAGACCTTGATCCACACGAGACTGAGATAACTGCAATGCACATTTCCTGCTGCGGATCCAATTGTCTGGGGTGTTCATCTGATCATGACACCCCTGATTCTGATTATCCTGATCCATCAATTACTGAATTGCCCCTACTGACATAGGAGGGCGTGAATGCGACAAACGGGTTTCCCGTTAATGTAGTCATGACCGACTATTTTGCAGGTGGTGAATCAGTGGGAATTCATGCATATCAGGATCATTAGATTTCCGCTAGTGATTCTGATCCTCCCACTCACGATTTTGATTCTGACCCACCCGTAATTGAACTGAAGCCCTTAGCTGACTCACTCAAATATGTGTTTTTGGGTGAAAGTGAGACATACCAGGCTATTATTTGTGCTCACTTGACCCTGGAATGTGAGCATCAATTGATTTCGATTTTACAAGACCATAGGGTTGCTATTGGGTGGAGTATTGCTGATCTCTGTGGGATTCGCTCCTCGTATTGCACTCATCATATTTACATGGATGAGGGGGTGAAGCCTTCGAGACAACCTCAAAGACGGATGAACCCGAATATGCTAGAGGTTGTTAAGAAGGAAATCATTAAATGGCTGGATGTGGGCATTGTATATGCGATTTCCGATAGCCAATTGGTGAGTCTTATCTGGATCATGCCCAAGAAAGCAGGACACCGTCATAAAAAATAACAAGGGTGAATCCATCCCAACCTGCACTGCAACTTTATGGTGGGTTTGCATTGACTATATGAAATTGAATACGGCTACTAAGAAGGATCATTTTCCTTTACTGTTTATTGATCAAATCTTAGAATGATTAGTCGGACGTAGTTTCTTTTGCTTTTTGGATGGATACTCCGAGTATAATCAGGTAGCAATTAACCCAGAAGATCAAGATAAGACCACGTTCACATGTCCCTTTGGTATATTGGCTTTTAAGCGAATGCCCTTTGGCCTCTACAACGCACTAGCGACATTTCAGCGTTATATGATGGCCATTTTCTCTGACATGATTGGGGATTATGTGGAAGTGTTCATGGACTTCTCTGTTTTCGGAGATGACTTTTCATCTTGTCTTGATAACCTCACAAAGATTCCGAAACGATGCATTGAAGTAAATGTGGTACTATCATGGGAGAAAGCCATTTTATGGTGAGGGATGACATTGTACTAGGTCATAGGATCTTATCTAGCGGACTCGAGGTTGACCAAGCTAAATTAGAAGTCATATCCTGATTACCTCCACCTAGCTTGGTTAAGAAAATTAGATCATTCTTCGGACATGTCGGATTTTACCGGAGATTTATTTGTGATTTCTCGAAAATCGCATGCCCGTTGACAAATCTTCTCATGGCCGATGTCCCATTTGACTTTAATTCCTTGTGTCTCAATGCTTTTGAGACATTATGAAGTACTGTTTCTAATTCCCCGATTCTCCAACCACCTGATTGGTCTCTCAATTTTGAGATTATGTGTGATGCCTCCGATTTCACCGTCGAAGCTGTTTTAGGCCAACGTTGGGAGCAACATCCTTTTGTAATTTACTATGCTAGCAAGGCGCTGAATGAGGCTTAGCATAATTATACAGTCACTGAAAAAGAACTGCTAGCAGTGGTATTTGGGTTGGAGAAATTCCGATCATACTTGGGTTCAAGGTGATAATTTTCACAGATCATTTTGCCCTTCGGCATTTGTTGGCAAAGAAGGATGCCAAACCCCGTCTTATTAGATGAATCCTTCTTTTATAGGAATTTGATGTTGAAATCCGCGACAAAGCCGGAGCGTATAATGTTGTGGCAGATCACTTATCTTGATTAGACCCAGCCCACATTCCTTATTCCTTGTCTATTTCAGATCAATTCCCAGATATGTTGTCGAGTTTCCTTGGTACGTGGATATCTGAAATTATTTTGTTGCAGGCAAGATTCCCACAAACTTATCCAAGGACCAGAAACTCAAATTTATTTCTAAGGCCAAATTTTATTTTTGGGACGACCCCTGCTCTTCCGCATTGGAGTCGATCAGATTATCAGGAGGTGCATCCTTGACTCCGAAATCTGTAGTGTGTTATCTTTTTGCCACAGCGAGGCCTGTGGTGGTCATTTCTCGGGCCGAAAAATCACTGCAAAAATTTTGTAGTAGGGATTTTTCTGGCCGACCATTTTCAGAGATACACACAAATTCGCCAAGCGCTACAAGTGATGTTAGTCAATCAGTTCTATGACTAGGAGAGACATGATGCCTCTCCAACCCATTTTTGTTGTAGAAGTATTCGATGTGTGGGGCATTGATTTCATGGGCCTTTTTCCGAACTCGCATGGCTTCGAGTACATACTTCTTGCTGTTGATTATGTCTCGAAGTGGGTTGAAGCCATCCCGCACAAGACAGGCTGATCATATGACCATTATCTCTTTCGTGCTGGAATTTATTTTCGCGAGATTTGGTATACCCTGCGTTGTAATTAGCAATGGAGTTAGACACTTCATCCACGTCCACTTTAGGTCATTATTAATGAAATACAGGGTATATCATCGTATTGCCACCCCGTATCATCCGTAGACCAATGGGTAGGCTAAAGTGTCTAACTATCAAATCAAACTGATTCTCCAGAAGATGGTTAGACCAGATAAGGATTGGTCCGATAGATTAATTGATGCACTTTGGGCATATCGGACTGCGTACAAAGCCCTCCTCGGAATGTCGCCATATCGTATGGTATATGGAAAGGTCTGTCACCTTCCTGTCGAGCTGGAGCATTGTGCCTTTTGGGCGGTGCGGAAATGTAATTTTAACCTCAATGCAGGAGGTCATGAAGGGAAGCTCTAGCTAAGTGAACTAGAAGAGATTCGGTCGGAGGCCTACGAAAATGCAAAAATCTACAAAGACAAGACGAAGGCCTTTCACGATCGCCACATCCGGAGGAAGGTATTCACGCCTAACCAGCAAGTTTGGTTATTTGATTCACACCTTAAATTCTCTGCAGGAAAACTCAAGTCCAAGTGGACTAGCCCATACATTGTGATTCGCCCTTACTCTAATGGGGCGATCCAAATCATGGACCCGAAATCTGGGCATGTTTATACGGTAAATGACTAGTGCCTCAAGCCATTTATGCCCTAGGAACCTCCTCCTGCTGAGAAAATCATTAATCTCATTGAGGACGTGTGATGGAGTTTTCGCCCAGCTGGAGGCATTAAACTCAACACTTATTCATATGTACATATCTTTTATACATAGCAGATTTTCTTTTAGCATATTTTTCTGCATATTACATATCATCAGGTTGGCTTATGCTAAACGAAAATTCAGAAGCAATTCCAGGTGATGTCAACTCACTTACTCCCTATCTTAAATTATTTTCATTATATTCATGAATGAGGACATGCAAGGGATTAGGCATGGGGAGTTTGTATACATTAAACTGAAAAATTTTCTTCTAACACTTAGAAAAACCTCTGTGTAGCATGCTAATTATACTTTAGAGTCCATAATTTAAGAACAACCAACTCCACCTCTAATGCTTGCATTGGAGCTAGAAATCACCTGTAACAGCCATTTCCAACTCGTTCGCTCACTTTTTATTTTGAATTAGAACTAAGTTGAATGTAACCTGATAATTGAACAATATTAAAGTGCTAATCATAAGAGGTTAATTGTATATAGCATCTATATATATTGCATCCATGAATAAAAGATTTTTATCAAGAGGTTTTAGTAGAGATTTTAGTCTTTAGTTGATTCCTGAAATCCAGAATCTAGTATAATTTTCACACTCACACGTAGATTTTGCAATGGATTCACTGCGAAGATCGATAAACGTCTTTAGATTGTCAAGAAGAAGCAATGCTTCTTTCTCCTGAACCCCTGGACAGTGGTTAGGGAGTCAGGTGAACCTTCTTCTAAAAGATTAGTCAAATAGTGTGAGGGGAGAGTAGATCGTTACTAGTGCTCTAAGACTAGTACAAGGAATCGTAATTTCTGGATAATTAGGTAATGATACTCGGAGTTAGGTATAGTTTTTGCTCTCGATTCCCACGTATGAACTTTGTGTGAATTTTTGAGAGCCACTAAATATGGCAATTACGCAGAGATTGAGTTCTAATAAAACTAGGACTAAGATGGATAATTATGACTATCCTTTGTAGAATTCTCGGTTGAAGGAGGGTAATGATATCAAGGTCAGAAAATATGCTGTCCTATCCATCTCTTTCCCGATGCCGAGAGTAGGCACTTCCACCAAATAAGTCACCTGATATCCTCTTGAACACCACCAATCCCCAATAATGCCTCAAGAATAAAAGTCACGTATGTCATATGCTCAATTGCATTGTGTTGAAAAAAAAAGAAAAAAAAGGAGAGAAAAAAATATATATAGAAAAAAAGAGAAATTTTTAGAAAAAGAAAAAGTAGAAAAATGAGTTTATAAGTGCATTTAGTGCTTATTTCAATTGCATTGAGGCAACATTACCCACCACATTTGTGATCCACCAAATACAACCTTAACCTATTTTTCTGTATTTCTGACCTCCTGAATACTGGCTGAGAAATTCTAACTTAGTGTTTGGGTTATCAGAACTCTATTAAAGTGATAATGCCATGTGAGATCACCAAATATGGACCACACGTAAATTTGATGAGATTGTGAGCTCGAGAAAAGAAAAAGAGGGAGTAAGTATAAAGGAACCAAAGAGAGCACAGTTTTCCTGCTTCACTTTGAGTTGATTTACTTGATAGTCTGGAAATCTAGATTCTGTAATACTAGTCTATATGTAGCACCAAATGAGTATGAGCCACCAAATACAATCCCACTTGACTTAGACATCCTCTACCTAAGCTGAAAGCTGGGGTAGAAATTATAGAATATTTTGTTATACCCTGAGGAAAGAAGTTTGCCTATCCTGCTAGAATTTTATTAGGGGTCAAGTATAGGCTTTAGAGGTGAATCGACTTTTCACTCGAATCCGTTGTATAAGCTACATAGCTGCACTTTCACGATTGTCTGGATTTCTAGATTCTCGGATGAAAACAAAAAAGAAAAAATCTCTAGTCTTACACTTAATAAAGAAAATCAGTCCACTAGGGACCTACTTGTAGATAGCTTAATTTTGTATTTGCTAAGGACTAGCAAGATTTAGGTATGGGGGTATGATTGCACAGCAATCATAGGACTTAAAAGACTTGAATTAAGTTAGAACTTAGCATAACTGTAGTATAATTCATACATTAGTAGCATATATTGCATCTTTCTTACTTTACTTAGATAATCATGAAATAATGCTATAATAATGTACTAATTAGTATATTATTTAGTCTGTAGGTAATTAAAGCTCAGGAGATGGCTATGAAGTAGGGAAGAGGATAGAGCTGTAACAGAGCTGGAGACGAAGCCTTGGAAGAAAGCCACTTAAGATGAAGACATAATGTAGGGAAGAGGTATACTATATTACTTGTAGGATTTTAATGTGTGAATTAAATTACGAGGAACATAGGACTTCCCTACACCTATCCCTAGCCTTAGGACAACCCTAGATACCTTTCCAAACCTTAGCCACCCTTAGGTTAGGTCACTTAGCCTAAAACACCTCAACCCACATTCTAGCACACTCTTGGACATCTAGGTAGGATGCTGGACGTCCAGGCCCCTTAGATATCCACCTGCAGAACCTAGAGCCTAATCTGCTGGAATATTGGATGTTTAGACAAGGTGTCAGATGTCCAATTTCTGTAGAAATCCAAGATAGAACCTTAACTCGACACTGATTCATCATTGGATATCCAGACTAGAAACTTAGACTTCTGATTTTGAAGTATAAGTCGTCTGATCCTTAAATCAGACGTCTGAAACCCCTCTCGAGTTGCTGTTTTTAAAATCATGCCTAGATCTTGATTTCTTAAGCCCCTAAATTCAATCCTACATCCTAGGAAACCTAAATTAAGGTATCCTAAGCCTAGTACACTACCCTAAGACCCTTTTAAGAACCTAATTAGGTTCTCACTAAGCCCAATTGACAGGACATACTATTTGGGAGCTATGTTACTGACTCATGCTCTCCAGTACCCTCTGGGTAGGGTCAGACCTTTGTTGGAAGCTAGTTTCACTTCTCTTTTATGTTTTGGTGTTAACAAAAATGTTTTAGCACTAATGAGTTTATGAAGTGTCATTTACAAGAAATCACAAGATTTAGGAAGTATAAAAGAAGTGGTGATGGCATGAAGAATGAAGATTGATTTCATATTGTTCTTATATCTTGTAATCTAAATTTTGTATGTCTCCTAACAAGAAAAATTATTTAGGAGTTAAAATCAAAATAGAGACAATTAGGAATCATACTCTTGTTCTATTATTCATTTGAAAGACTAATATCGTTTCATTGTCATATTAATCATATATTTGCATTCAAATATCACTTAGATTGACGAACAAAACTTATTTAAAGTACTTGTTGCAAGTACCAGTACCTGCTAGGCACAGGTCTGGGTCCTAGTCCCAAACGTGAACAAGTATCGGTACTCATCATGAGTACCGGCACCAGGTGCTCACAGTTTAAAGACTTGGGAAGTGCCTGGACCTTACAAGTATCGATATTAATCACCAGTATCGGTACATATAGGTCACTGTTTATATCATGACCCAAATTGGTGAGTTACAAGTACTGGTACTTATCATGAGTACCGATACCTAGTGACTTAGTTGGTACTCAACTGTAAGCATAGAGTACTGGTACTTATGATGAGTACCGGTACTTAGGCTTTGTTGGGCTAACTGCTGGTTAACTGTGAGCAGTCAGTACCGGCACCAATGACTGTTGTGCCTAATCTGAATGGCTATTTTGCAATTAATCCTATCTCTAATCTTCCCATTTTGCCCCTAACGGCTAGTAATCGTAGGGAAGGTGTTTAATGGCTTATATAAACACCTTGTGCGTGTCATTTACACACAACACAAGCATAAAAAATCTCCTTGCTCATATTTCCATATTTCTCAATTCAAGTTGCAAGGGTTGTTGATTTGTTGCATTTTCTTTAAGGCGATTCACTCTTTGCAACAAGTCTTTTCAGGCGAATTCATTCTTCATCGTAAAATCACTCTTTTTCGCTTTAGTGTTTTTCGTTAGATTGGTATATAAACTTTCTATTAAGCTAATTCTTGTTGGAGACTTATGAACTTAGTTGTAAGCTGTTCACGTCCTGAATTGGTGTTTTAATAGTAATACGCTGTGGTATAACCGATAAATCGTGAAGAACACTTAAAATTTATAGCTCGAACGAAATTCGAGGTTGAATGCAGGGAGTAATATGGTAATTTATTTCAAGATCATAATTTTAAGTAAGAATATAGCAATGTAATAGCAATTTCAATTACAAATGATGTAAATATAAATTCAAGAGTCAATGTGGCAAAATGATTAGGATAAAAAGGTGATCTGAATCATCAAATTATCCTATTAACAATATACTTAAATAATTCTACAGTATCAACCACATAATTTCCATGCCAACTTAAGTGTCTCAATAATGCAACATTGACTCAGAATCAGCAACAGAGGCAAAGGCCTCTCTTTTTCCTTCAGGCCTCAGGGAGAGGCAAAAGCACAGCACAACACCAACAGAGGCAAAGGCCTCTTTAAATTTTGCTAAGTGTAGAGAGCAGCAGAGGGAAAAAACCCCCGCTCTCTATTTCCTTCTCTTCTCTTCTCTTCTCTTCTCTCTCAGATACCTGAGACTAATCGGGTCTGTAATCGGGTATAAGGTCAGGAGTTGATGAGAGACTCATCATGATCTCTAATTACCCCTAATTAACTAGTCTTCCTAGTTAATTAGCTAAGGTTATGAATATATGAGGGTTAATTATAAAATAAGGGATATTTAGTAAAAGACCTTAAAATAAGTTAAAAATGATATTTTAACATTCAATTAACAATCTAATTAATAATTGGACTCGAAATCTTTTTAGTCATTCTCTTAATTAATAAGTTAACTTAAACATAATGAATACATAAGTATATTATAACTTAAGTAATTTTGCTTAATTTAATAAATTAACTTAAAAAGGTCAAAAATGTAAATTCAAGGTCTAATCATAATAGTTACCTTATTTACTAACATATATAAAAAGTTGAAAAAGATCTAAGTTAAAATAAACCTTTAAAACTTGGGTTTACATTTTGGTCCTTAAAATTTATTGCAATTGGGTCCTTAATCTTCATGAAGGTCCTTAAGTTTCACTGCATTTAGGTCCCTTTCGTCTTCTTCATCCATTTGGACGGCTGACGATGGAGAGTGATTCCACCGCATGATCACTGCCCTGCCGACATCATCCTTCCTTCTCCAAGCTCCTGGAGCTTGCGCTCACCACTCCATCTTCATCCATCGGTCTGGATCACTTGAAAATCCTAATTTCTGGTGGGAGTTAGCCTCACCGTCGTCGGAGACGATGCCGGAGGTTAAGCTCCCCAAGTTTCTTCTTCGTCCTGACCTCACCGTCCTCTTCGTCGCCATTCACTATAAATACCCCCTCACCCCTTCGATTTCTCTCAAGTTGGCTCCCTTCCCTCTTATAACACTGAGCCGACCCAATAGGCTATTCGTCTGCAACTCCGGTGACCTTCCACACCATTCTCCGACTTCCTCCATCCATCTTGATTAGTCGAGGAGCTTCGCCGAGGTCAGTCGCGTCTTTGGACAAAGGCGACGACCGAGGAGATCCTCTGCTTCACCTCACATCCGCCCGCCGAAGATTCTTCTTTAACCCTCTGATTTCATCTTTCGCTATGAGCCTTTGGTGGAATCCCATTGACCCCTTCGTCCAGGTAATAGTAGATTAGGAGTAGGAGTAGGAGTAGGATAGCTTAGCTAGTTAGATAGTTAGACTAGAGTTAATTGCAGTTTTTAAACTTCATCTTCTTCGACTCCGGCGAGTTCCTTGAGCTCGTCAGAGCCTTAATTTCGTCTTTTAAATTCACTGATCACCTTCCTTTAACTTTCACGACCATTTCTAATCCATTAAAACACTTATTTGATTACTTAATTGCCTAAATCACTTCCACCTTCACAGCTATTGTCACTGTCTATGGCGACAGTAACTGAGCTTAGATTCACATTCATAGGGTCCTCCATCACCTATTCACAATCTAAGGATCCTAATCCATACTTTAATTTGAGTAATTACCATCTATAATGTAAACGTCCAATTTTAATTAAGCTCCTGAGCTCGCTGTCAATGGCGGCTCAGGAGTAGTTCAAGTCATTAAATATATATATATATATTTATTATCGCAATTATCTGTTGACTTGTTTTCTCCACTCAATTGAGTGGGAAAACAAGTCCTGAGCCTAATCCAACTCGGATTTATGAAAAATGAATTCACTGTTAAATCTTTTTTCTAAAGAATAATTGAAGAAACTAATTTGTTCTTGAGATTCCTTGTGACCTCAGGAACCTTTTTAAATATTTAATGGCATAATTTCTCATTCTGTACACAATTTCACATTTTTCTGGACTCACCGGAGCTCCGGCGAGTCAAAACAAGTTCTTCAACCTGTAGAACAGAGTGACAAGCTCCAGATTAATGGTTTGTGGTTCACTGATTATGTTGAGGTTGTTTCTTTGAGGTTTAAGTGTCTGGAGCTTGTGATAGGTCTTCATCTTCTCCAACTCCGGCAGAGTTGGAGAAGTCTAACAGTTAGGTTTAAGTTGCAATTAATAGGCCTGGAAGCTTCAGTGTTATACCCTGAGTTTATTCCCATGCTTAAACCATTGTAACAACCTTTAGTTTATCCTGATGAACAAGCAACTTTTGAATCTCAGGCGATGAGCCTGAAACCCTAGGAACTCTAGTTGAAACATCAATTTAAGGGTCTGAATCTATTCCTGAGATTGAAGAGATGTTGTTTAAGGTTTTAATTTCGTCTGAAATAGCCAAACTCAGAAAGTCAAAATTCAAGGTTCTACAGTCAAACCTGAGTTTGATTCTTTGATTTTGGATTCAATTAGTCAAATTAAGGAGTTCAAATTGTTTCTGGGAAGATTGTGAATGATTTAAAAGAGATTTGAGTGAGCTCTGATGGATTATTTGATAGGATTTGATTCTATTTAGTTTGGGTTATTTTTGAATCCAAACTGACGACAGTAGTTGTTTGATGAGATTTGAATGTAAACTCTGCCCATATGGATTTGTAACAACTTCTAGAAGTTGTTTTAATTGATTAACTAGGTCTTTAGTTGTTTGTTAGGACTTTTCAGAGTGTAAATTACAGTCCTGAAGCTTCCTGAGAAGCTTTGAGCTTCTGTACCTCTTCTGAAGTTTCTGAGAGCCTTAAAACCTCCACTAGCAGCTGTGGAATTCATCTCCTAACCTATTGAGAACTTCGGCTGAAAGTTTAAGTCCAGTCTGTGGACTTTAGAACCAAAGATCCACTCTGCAGGCCATTTTAATCGTAGAAAACACAGAACCTTCACCCTTCAAATCAAAGAGCTTAACTTCCCCTTTTCATTAAATTGACACTTCAATTCTGTAGAGCAACTCAAGAGCTCTCCATCAAGCTTTTGTTCGCTTGATTTGGTGCTTTGAGTAGGGAGCAATCGTCGTTTGAAGTTGGAACTGGAGGGGGAAACTATAGTCCCACATCGGTAAACTACGAGTGGGTGCCCCTTAGTATAAAACATTTTTGTTAACTGGGCTTACTAGTCGTCAAGCGCTCGGCGCGAATCTGAACATCTGACCATTTCGAGCATCTATGTGTGTGTGCCCGAGTGGGCGTGTGCAATGTTGGCCCTGGGAGGGCGATGCCTGGGAGGTGGTTGGGCCGGTTCGGCTCGAGAAAGAAATAAACCAAAAATAAATCGTAATCAAATAAGGCGAGGACCGAGTAGGGTCTGGTCCCACCCTATAAAGGGTGCTGCGTATCCCCGAAAGGTCTAAGCAGCAAATCAAAAATCAATTTTTGGTTGAGAAGAAAAGGAAAAACCCAGTTCAGCTGAAGAGAAGAAGAAAGGAAGAGCTGAAGGTTATGTGTTGAAGCTGAAGAAGCTAAGGTAACTATGGAAATAAGCTAAAGGAAAGCAAGGAGAAGAACATGCACTAAGGAACAAAGAGTCTAAAGAAGAAATTAAGAAGAAAAAGACTAAGGGAAGAAGAGAGGCAGAACATAAGTGAAGAAAAAGAAAGGAAGCTCGAGAGAATAAGAGAAAAAATAAAAGGAAAAGAGAGAAAGAAAGAAAGAAAGAAGAGAAGAGAGAGAGGCTGAAGAATAAAAAGAAAAGAATTCATTTTTTCTTGCTATATGTTAAATTTCTTTTTGATTTCAATTGCTGTAATAAGGCATGTTGTAGTTAGAAAAACTCTTATTTGCCTTACTTCTTTTGAAATAAAATAGAAAACTAACATGTTTCATTTGAGTAAATATGTTTTAATTTGGAATTTTGTATATTCCTTAAAGTTTAAATCATTTGACAAAATTCATGCTTTCATCATTAACTTAAATATACCTCCTATACTTATAAAGAAAAATATAAGATAACTAGTGAATTTAGAATAAATTATACCTCCCAACCAATGACCTACACAACGGACACAATTTCAAGTTAACCTAATTGACTTTTCTCTACTTTTAAATTAGGTAAAATTAACTTAATTACTGAGTTGAGGTAAAGAACTTACCAGGGGTCCAGGTCCGCGGGCTGTGAGCACGGACGAGGGTGCGCAGGTGTGTGGGGGACCTCACCCCCCATGTGTTCGAAAACAATTTATCCTCTGTTGAAGGCATGTTGCTCTACGATGTGGGACTAAAATCCCATAGCTTCTACCTGTAGCTGCAGCCATGACTATTCTCCCAAGGGAGCGGTCAACGCTCCCAATTAGTGGTCCAAGTGCGATCCTAGGATGATTTTGCAGTTGTTGGAGTCGGTACCTAGAGCAAGCGTGCGCTGGAGCAAGCTTCAAGCTTTGCTTGAAGCTTCCATCAATGGTGGCGAAGGAGCGACCACTTGAAACACTGAAAACGGCCTAAAGGCCATGTCAGAAGCGCTTAGGAGCTTTGTGTGAATGTGGCGAAGGTGTTGGTGGCGTGTGGTGAGAGTGGTCGAAGATGGTTGGCGAAGGTGAAGGAGGTCGGAAAAGTTGGGTTTGTTTGAGGAGCTGTGTGAGTGCGTAATAGGACGAATAGGTAGAGGGCTTTGGTTGGTGGAGTTGAGGCAGAGGTAATGGGTGTGTCGACGAGGAGGATAGAGGTGTATAGCGCATGAAAATCCTCGCCAGAGTGTTCGCCGGAGGTGGAAGGGATGACGGTGAATGGGCGGTGTGGTGGTTGTGTGATTGTGTAAGTTCGTGGACAGAGAGCGATTGTTAGAGCTAACTAACGGATGAAGTGAGACGGAGGAGACGCCGGGTCTGGTATGGCCGGCGCCGAAGATGAAGGCTGCTCCGGTGGGGTAGAAGCGGCAACGACGATGAGGATTGGGGCGCCCGCTGGTATGGCGCGATGCGGAAGAGGAAGAGGAAGGGGAATTCGCTGCTGGTATTGCGAAAGGATGACGAGAGTGGTCGGAGGGAGTCGCCGGACATCGTGAAGCCCTTCGGCCAGAGAAGAGGGAGGAAAGAGGGGTATTCCGGGCCAAAAACGAGTGTAGGGAGATCGTCATGCATCATGGGTCTTTATATAGGCTTTATTGGGCGGTTTGAAGCTTGGAAACCAAGCTTTCAAGCTTGGTAAGCTTGATGCACAAGAGATACCCGAATCTCTCATGCATTCACATGAGAGATTAGGGAGGTTATGGGGTCCATGACCAGGTGTGATGGAAAGAGAATTCCTTAAGGAATCTTTGGTTCAAGTTTAGGAGAGTTTCATCAAGCAATCATAGAGAAGTTTCCAAATGAAGGCCGCTGGAGTAGGATTCCTTCGTGATAATAGTATAAGGACCTCTTTGCAACGAGTGATGACAAAGATAGGGGCTTACTTGTAATGAATTTCAAAAGCTAGGGCCACTTTTGAAATAGAAATAATCAGACAGGACTGAAATGCAAACTAAGTTCAGATGATCTTTGATTGGGCCCAAATTTTGATACAAACCTCATTTGGATCCAAGGAATCCAATGATGAAGTTGGATTTTGGTTTTGACCTAGTTTGATTGGGTAATTTATGCAAAAACCCAATGTAGGGTAATATTCTGTTTGTAACTCTGTTTTAGGTCAAAACATGTTTTGACGGTCAATTCAAAGATGCTAAGCCTTAGAGAATATTTTTATATGAATTTTAAAGGGTTTATGTTAATTTTATCCTGACCAGAACCTCAGTAGATTAAGTGGATTTATTTTTAGAGTTTCAAATGTCATTTAATTCTTGAAATGAGTGAAAAACCCATTTTGTTCTGCATGGACCCTCTTGTTAGACTCTAAAGCACATTTGACCTTTGAAATATTCCCGTGGTTATTTTGTAGTTGTGGATTACTGGTAAAATTGTAGAAATAACCTTTTATTCTTCTTTTCTTCTCAAAACAACTCAACCTGCCCAAGAGACCTTCTGACTAATATGTAGGAGCTTTTATTGACTTTATCAGATCAAATTGAGCTAGTTATGGCTCATGATGGTGTTCCCATCATAAGATAAATTGTATCTTGCATACACCTGTATCTTTTTGTTATTATCTAATCTTGTAATTGGGTTGAGGTAACCCATTAATTACCTCCGTTTATAGTAAATTGATTCCCTCTGAGTTAAGGGAATTGGATTAAAAATCCTAAGTCAGGAGACTTAGGTAGTGGAGTACTCAAGTGAGGGGAACCACTATATATCTAGTTTTATTTTTTGTGGTTTACTTTATTTGCATAATTTTTATTTACCACACTATTCATCCCCCCTTTTGGTGTGCTTGTGCCTTTTAGATCCTACAACCTTCATTGTTGAACAAGTGGTAAGCTGAGTGGACGCTACATGGATGGATGCACAAGAAAAATGGCTCTAGCTGGAGGATACCCTTACCACCAAGGCTAAGGTAGGGGAGGAGGTTGCCACTTTCATGTGAAAATTGGACGAGAAGAGGCAGGTAGTGGCTGCCATTTGGGAACAAGCTAATGGGTTGGAGAAAGAGAATTCCTAAGTCTACCAGAAGGTGGTGGAGTTGACATCCACCAAGCAGGGATTTTTATTCACCTACTAGAAGTATTGTGGCAAGCTAGCCCTTTTGGAGGAGAAGATGAAGGCTATCAATGAGGGCCTTCAAGCGATGACCGCAGCTAGTGAGAAGCTCGACTGGTTGGCGGAACACTAGATGTAGTGGGAGGTGGCCTTGGAGACAAGGCAACAAAGGTACCGCAGCTTAGCGGTGGCCAAGGCCACTATGTTGGTGAGGGCAGAGTCTATCGAGGGGAATGTTGCCCACTTGACCTAGGAGCTTAAGGCCATAAAGAGGTCCCTTTAAGTGACTGCCTCATAGGAGGATCTCCAACTAGTTAAGGTGGTTAAAGGACCAACAGAGGGAAAAGATTTCATACAGCTCGTATATAAAAATTTTATTTCGTTAATTACCGCACTGAAAATTTTATTTTGATATCTACGGTGAAGTCATGTTTCGAAGACACGATGTGTGATTGCAGGTCTAAAGTTGTGTCTTCAAGACATGACTTCACCTTAAGTTCCCCCAACTCAATTTCACTGTGGTTAGTGGGGTGGGGAGGAAGTCATGTTTTGAAGACACGACTTTATAGTATAAGTTGAAGTCGTGTTTTGGAGACACGACTCCACCATGGAGTTGTGTCTCCAAGACACAACTCCCAACCAGTGCATTACTGCTGCAGTTGCTGTTGCTGCATGTTAGGTATAGATAAATATAATTGTATATAAATTAAATTAAACATTCCAAAATAAAATAAAAATGTTTAATAAATGCCTTAGGATGTTGATTAACTAATTTTAAGGTCAATTGAGCGATTGATTTATTAATTGGGACATTAATTAAGGATTTAAGCTCTAAATAAACGTGAATAAAACACTAACTTTAACCAATTTTAATTATAATTTAAAAAGTTATTAGCTTAAATTAATTACATAATAAGGAAGCCCTATGTTAGGGATTTACAATGATATAATTTATTTTTGGAAAAGATGAATTTTTGAGCTGCAAATGGAGGCTCTAAATCAGCCTCGCGAGACGTGTTCATGCTGCTGTTGCAACATTCAATCCTCAAAATATTCCCATATCGGTGGGTTGTGAAGAGGTGCAGTGGTATTTAAGGTAAAGCGCTGATGACCTCTTCGATCATCAGCGTTGGTCACACATACATGAGCACATGCATAAATCCTCGTTTTGCATGCGCACACTTGTGCGGCCGTGGGCGCGATCGCATGTGGGCCTTGCTGGACCTGAAATTGGACAAAATTATACCTATTAAAAACTAGGACATAAGCCTAGTAATGGTATCGATCTGCCCCCTTCGTGGGTCGTAGATCTTGTGAAAGCTTAGGCTCGCCCATTAATATTCATTTATTTAAGTATTTAGAGTATGCATTTATGTTATTAAGTTAAATATCTAAATTACTAAGTTAAAATAAAATAAATTAGTAATTTAATTTATAATTGAATTACTTGATGTTGTATATATCTAGAAATTAATTATAAAAATTTTCAACATATTTATGATATATTTATACTATATAATAATATTTATAAATTGATTATATATATATATCTAATAAAACTGTATATATAATTGTATATAAATTAAATTAAAAGTTCTAAAATAAAATAAAAATGTGTAATAAATGCCTTAGTATGTTGATTAACTAATTGTATGGTCAATTGAGGAATTAATTATTAAATGGGGCATTAATTAAGGATTTAAGCTCTAAATAAACATGGATAAAGCACTAACTTTAACCAAATTTAATTATAATTTAAAAAGTTATTAGCCTAAATTAATTGCATAATGAGGAAGTCCTATGCGAGGGCTTTACAATGATATAATTTATTTTGGGAAAAGATGAATTTTTGACTCGCAAATTGAGGCTTGAAATCAGCCTTGCAGGATGAGTTTGCGCTAGAGTTGCAGCGTTCAATCCTCAAAATAGTCCCACATCGGTGGGTTGCGAGGAGACGCATCGGTATTTAAGGCAAAGTGCCGATGAGCTCTCTAGTTGTCAGTGCTGGGTGATAAACACCAGTTTATCATCATTCCTATGCCCTAAAACAGGTTTAGCTCTTGGGATTTTAACTTCGCAAATAGATTTCTGGGTTGCATTTAGGTATCAATTAGGTTAGGCATGCATTGCACGATTTTTTGTATTTTTGACATGTTTATTTAAGTATTAGGAATAAACAAATAGCTAGATCCCTAAAACCCTAACATTCAAGAAGGCAACAGGTGAAGCGGAAGCTCAATTCAGTTGAGACTCAGCTAGATCCAGCTCATCACAGTTGGATACTAACTCACCTGGGTTAGGTTTAACTCTCTTAAGCTCCATTCAGCTTATCTTAGCTAGATGGTAGCCCAACCTAGCTCAAGTTATTTCAGATCCAGCTCAACTTAGTTGAGTCTAGCTCATCTTAGCTCCAATCAGTTCACTAGGAGCTCTATCTAGCTTAATTAAGTTGACAGAAGTCCACCTCAATTCAGGTCCAGCTCTTTCCAAATCCACTCAACTTTAGTTAGCTGAAGATGACCTCAACCAGCTCAAGCCAGCTCAAGTTTAGCTCCCGGAGACTCAACTCAGCTCAACTTAGTTGAGCTGGGCTACTTAACCTAAGCTAGCTACTCCAGCTAGCTAAGTAATCTTCGAGAAGACCAGGCCCAGCCCATCTCAATTCAGCAGAAGCCATCTCACTTTAACTTAGCTTAGCAGTCAGCAAAGAACTAGCAAGCTAAGCTAGCTAAGGTAGCTCCTTGCTATTCTCTTCAGTAGCCACCAGCTCCAGTACAGCTTTAGTGCAGCTTGAGACAATTGATTTCAACTCCTCACATCCAAAACCCTAGTTTCCTCCTACCTCCTCCTCTACTCACCTACTAGCTCAGCTAAAATATCCACTTGATGGCTGTCTACCACCAACCTAAACCCTAACCTAACTCCACCTTAACTCTACTCCAAGTCCACCACTTAAGTTAGCTATCTACCTTCACCTATAGTTGGTGCCACCATCCATGCACCCCTCCACACCACCACCTCCAAGAGCAACCAAAAAAGTGGCGCCAACTGCACCCATAACCACACAAATGGTGCCAACTTTCCCTCCAAAATCCCTTCACATTACCACCAGCCATCTCCTTTTAAAGCCATCTCCACCATCCACCTCACCTCTTTTCTAGAAGCCCTCAAAGTTGGCGCCAAACCATGGCATCCTTCCATGGTTGGCGCCAACTCTAGGTGTCCCTTAGCCACCCTTAACCACCCCCATAGCAACCCTTTAGGTGGTGCCATTCATTCCTAACCCTAGATCCTACAACCAACCCATCCTAGCCATCCATCCTAAAGGCACCAAATCCCCTCCAAACCTCTTCACTTGGCTCCAACTAACCCTAGCCCTAGGATCATTTAACCACCCCCATAAAAATCATCCTAAGCCTACACATCATCTACACCAACCCATCCCCTCTACCACCCCTATATATACCCCATCTAACTACCATTACCCTTCACCTTTGGCTTCATAATTCTCACATACTCCCACCTACTATCCACCATACCCCACTGCCAAGAGGAGAAGAAGAAGATTAAGGCGACACTCCGTCCCCTTGGTGCCTTCCCCTCTTCCCTTCTCTGTTGTGCCCACGCTAGCCAGAGGTCCAGCCAGGCAAGGAGGATGTCTAGAGGAGTTCTTGAGGGTGGTTTACACCCACCCTAGGAGGAGATTTGGAGTGGAATTCTTCCACTCTTGGAGGAGCTAGGGCACACCCACCAAGGTCTTGCCAAGGAAGAAAGCATCATCTTTGGAGGAGCATATCAAGAAGGGATTAGGAGAATTTCTTTTCAAGCCCAGGAGCAACTGAGCTTGGAGTAAGGACTCTCTCCTCTTTAATACCATCACCAGGAAGATCTTTGTTTTACCATTTTTGGATCTTAAATTGTGCAGTAGAAGCATTCCTGTAAAACAAGTTTTCTCCATATATCAAGTTGACTTTATAAATTTTATTTCATTCTTTTTAATTACTTTTTACTTTAGTGCACTCACATCCTCTCTCTAATTACCCTAGGTCTTCACGTACCTAGTGTGAGCCTAGGGAGAGAATATTTTTGCCACTTTGGTTGCAGCAATTAGGTGTAATCTTTCTTTGCATAGTATTTCGTTGTTGCCCCTTTATTTCAAAACTCCAAAAAATATTATATTTCAAAATACAAAAAGAAAATTGATTTCCAGTTTTCAAGCGAGAGTTTTAAACTTTGCAAATTTGCCTCCTTAGATGACCGTAGATACTCCACTATTTAAGTTTTATAAATATTAAAAGCGATTGCGAATTTACGTGTTACGACTCAAAACCCTAATTTTATCAAATCATGCATTTTTGACACTACTTTTTGGCGCCATTGCTAGGGAGGCATGGCTTTGCATTCACTTTTCTCTCTTACTTGATATGCGGATCTCATCCCCTTCTCTTTGTTTCTCTCGTGGGTGCAGGCACTACAAGAGAAAGGTAGCATTTTGGAAGTGAAAGCTTAAAGTTCTTATCTTCCCACGAATTCAAAGTTAGTGCCATCCTTCTTGTCACATAATTATTCCAAAAAACTATCAAAAAAATATTAAATTAGGCTTTCAGGATCAAGAACATAAAAATTAGGTAGAGTGGTGGCCTTTAACACCACTCTACCCTAAGTCTTGGTGTTCTGATTTTCAAATCCAGACTTTTCTGCGGATTTCAAAAATCAATTCTTGACACCACAGACCTCCTAAAATCTTACAATTTTACCAAAATATTCCAAATTAAATGAGGAACATATGTTCCAAATTTCAAAGCATTTGGAGTTGTAGAGAATTTTAAAAATTCGCGTACCACAGGGGGTCATTTCGCATTATTTCATTATTTTGTTACTGTCCGCGAATTTTAGGAAATTGCTATTTGTCCAATTTCTATGAAATTTATCTTTCTGGAATTCTTGTCAAATTTTACACAACATATAAAATCACAAAAATTTTTTGGTGGTTGGTGGTGTTACTGAAAAGTCTAAAATACTCATGGGTATTATTTCTGGACTTTGAAACTAGGGGGGTCATTTCCTCTGATTTCATTATTTTGTTACTATCCGCGAATTTTAGGAATTTATCTACTTTTCCAATTTCTATGAAATTTATCTTTATGGAGTTCTTGTGAAATTTTACACAACATATAAAATTACAAAAATTTTTTGGTGGTTGGTGGTGTTACTGAATAGTCTAAAATACTCACGGGTATCATTTCTGGACTTTGACACTAGCATAAAGAAAAATCTCAAAAAAGTATCAAACGAATTCCTAAAATCATCAAAAATATTTTTTGGAATTTTTGTTTGATTTGCATTCTAGTAGTGGTGTTGATTTGTCTGTTTGGACAACTACTCAAGAAGAAAAGCTTGAAAAGATTCAATGATAGTTAAATTTTTGCTTAAGGTTCAAATTAATTAGGGTTTCTTTTCATTTTTTTAGTCCTACATTATAAAGGAAATCCACCTTCACCAATACAACTTGATTTCTCTTTGATTATGGAACTTAAACTTATTTGAAATCATAAAAAGAAAATCCTAAAAGACATTAAACAAAATCAAACCCTAAAAGCAGAAAAATAAAAAAATTGTGTGACAAACCACTTGATTTGGCATGGGACCCACTACATCCAATTTCACACACTTGAAAATTGAAATAACAGGGCATTACCCGAAATCAACGCCCTCTAGATTCACGTGCACATTTAGATACCTAAGCCTAATTTAAAACAAGTAGTCATTTGACCACTTAAGGACTTCACCAAAACTAGGCTTGATATTCGATATCTAAGAATCATTAAGCGCTCCTAATTCCTTTTGAAAATGCGGCGACAGACTTGGAGGGAAGTCAAACGACGGGTGCGAGTTTACACAAGCCTCTGGTGATTTTCCCTGGACATGCTTGGGCCCAATCCACCTTTTTAGTCTAGTCGGGTGATCTTAAGGAAGTAGGTTCACTTATTGATTTCTTATTTATTGGGTTCCCTAGTCTTTGGTTTCACTGAGTCAACCTTAAGGTAGATTAGGCTTGGTTGTTTGATTTGCACACTTTCTCTCATCTATCTCTTCTCCTCCTCTCCGTGTCTTCCAAGTGCATGCACGAGCTAAGGTCCCAGAACCCACATCTCGAGGGATCATTTGATTTTGCCCCACGCATAAAAAAATCTTTATTTTCTTCTCCATCTCATCATTCCTTTGATTTTAACATGAAAAACATGGAAAACCGTTCAAAAAATTCTGCTTCCACCTCCCAACCCGAACCTAACTTCCAAAACCTGTTAGCTAACCCATAAGCTGACTTTCCTATTCCTAACCTCCCACATTTGGAGCTACCACAAAACCCAGAACGGCCAGGTGGTTCTCAAAATCAAAATACAAACCCCTTTTCTCTTATGGTCGACCAATTGGTTCGACTTCAACAAAACCAGCAGCAGTTGGTTAGGACAATCACGAACCTAGCCAACCAATGATTGGGTCAGCCTCACGGGGAACCTCTTGTACCTCTTAGGGATTTCTATGATCCTTCCAATTATGAAGAGAGACTCGGGGTGGTTATACCCCAAGGGGATTTTGAAATTAAACTCGCCATTTTGAACCTAATCAAACATTTTCACAGTCTTCCGAGAGAGGACCCCTTGTGCCACCTCGAGGAGCTGACTGTCCTTGCTCAAACCACCCGTTCTCGCAATGTGCAGGAAGAGGTGTGGCTTATGAGACTATTTCCTCTTTCATTGAAAGATAAAGCTTCTCATTGGTTCAGAACTGTCGGGCATCCCATCACCACTTTGCCCCAATTAAAAAGCGATTTTCTTAAAAATTTTTTTTTGTTAGGTCGTACGAATGTTTATGATGATCGATCACGACCTTTCAATAAAAACCTGGTGAACCTCTCCATGAGTCTTGGGGGATATTTCAAGAATTGCTAAGGATTTTCTCCCACCATGAAATTCCATAATGATAGCTAATGTAGATCTTCTATCATGGATTAGAAGATCAAATGAAACGATTCGTGGATGCTTCATGCGGAGGTAATTTCCTTAATAACGATGCCAAAGGTTCCTACCTCCTTTTTGAAGAAATGAGTGAAAACTCATTTAATATGGCCTCAATGGATACTTGTGGTAGGACCAACAACCCAAGACTTGGAGTTAATGAAATTGACTCCAAATCCACATCTGTTCCAGTCACATAGGATGATCTACACATGATAGCTCAAGGACTTGAACAGATGCAAATCAACCAAAGAAAAATGAAAGAAAAGCTCACCCAAAAACAAGCTCCTTAGCCTAATTCCCCTCACCTTCTCAGAAGAGAAAATTTGCACAATATTGATGCTACTCTTGCTGGGCAACAATTTTCATCTGAATTTTCAGAAGACCTGACTAGGGCTTTTGATTTTATGAATCAAAATCTTTTTGACCCCACCACTGAAAACATTTCAGCTCTCCATGAGCAATTTAGAAATTCTTCCAATTTTTACAATCAAAATTGGAGGAACAATCCAAACCCCTCCTGGAAATCCTTAAATCAAGTTCTGTTTCCTAAGAAAAATCAATTTGGGACTTATGGGCAAAACATATTTCAACCTGGGCCATCCCAAGAAGACATCAACACCTAGGTCATGAAGACTCTGCAGGGAATGCAGACTCAAATGACTGAAGTAACCCGCATGATAACCAATTTACAACATGAAGTAAAGGTTACTCCTGATCACAGACTTGTTAGCAACCTGCCATCCCAACTCATGCCCAATCCAAATAATCAACAGAACCAATATCAAAGTGGATATCCCAATCAACCTATCTACCCAGCATCCACCGGGTTTCAATCAAAAATTGGCTTCCCATACTCCTCCTAGAAATAACCACACTGCAAATGCAATTACTCTGAGGAATGGGAAAACTACTCATGATCCCACGACTACTCAAGAAACCCACTACAAAGAAAAGTAGATAAACTCTTCCCCCTCCTCGAACCTCGTTCAGGAACCCACAATTGCAAAATAGGAAAATCCTATACCTTTTCCACATGCCCTTCACTCTACCAACAAGAAAAAGAAATCTGAGCCCACTAATAAGGAATTGATGGATCTTTTTGGGAAAGTCGAAATAAATATCCCTCTCCTTGATGCCATTAAATATATCCCTGCATATGCCAAATTCTCAAAAGATTTGTGTACCCCCAAAAGGCAGCCAAGAAACCTAGGAAAGGTGATTCTCTTGGAGACAGTAAGCTTAGTTGTGGAGAGCAAACTACCTCTGAATAGAAAAGATCCAGGTGCCCTCCTGATTCAAGTGGTCATTAATGACACTTCATTTGATCGTGCCTTATTGGATCTCGGTGCCTCAATTAATCTCATCCCTATCATAGTTTTTGAAGAATTTAAGATCTGTGAACTAAGGCCTGTTGATGAGAACCTCATCATGAGCCATAACTAGCTCATTTTGACCCAATAAAGAATATAAAAGCTCCTACATAACCGAGAAGAAGGCTTAACTGAAGGAATAAGTGCTCTGAGAAGAAAACATGAAATAAAGGTTAAAACTGCAATTTTACCATTGCAGTACATAAACGGGATTTCTCAGAGGCAAAACATAGGTCAAATGGGCTAAATGAGATAAAAAGTGGGTTGAGTCAATCAGAAATAGGTTTATGTGCAATCTAGGAATTAAATGACACCCGATAACCCTAAAACAGGCTCACTTAAATTAACAAGGTTTCGATCAGGATAAAAATCAAGTAAACCCTCTAAAAATCATGGAAAAATATCCTCTAGGGTTTAGAATACTCAATTTGGCCTTTGGAACCCAGTTTGACCTAGATTAGGGTCCTAGCACATTAATTAACCTAATTTGGGTTTTTACGTAAAATGTCCAGTCATACGAGGTCAAACCTAAAATCCAACTTCACCATTGGATTCCTTAGGTCCAAATTAGGTTTATACCAAAATTTGGACCCAAGGGGAGGTCATCTTGACCTACTTTGCAATTTAGTACACCCAAATCACAATTTGGTCCCTATCTTTTGAATATCTTTGCAGAAAGCCCCCTAAGTTCCTCGCCACCCTTGCAATCCGGTCTTGCCGCCATTGTTAGGGTAGAACCAATCTCCGGCGAGGTTTAGAGAGGGATTCCTCCCCAATCCCTCAGAGATTCCCTCCCAGAAATGGAAGGGAGATTCTCTGAGGAATTCCCTTCCTTCTAGAGCCAATTACAATCTCTAGTGTGAACCCAATCTCTCGTGCGAACACACGAGAGATTTGGGTATCCACCCTCTTTCCATCTCCGGCGAGCCGACAGAGATTGATTGCGTGATCTCCACGCGCTAGAAGGTTCAGCCAACACCTATAAAAGGTTCCCCAGACCCGACCACAGATCCTCAGCTTGATTTTGACGGAGATTCCCCCAAATTTCCCTCTCTCCCATCTCCGGCCAAGAGACCCACAAGCTCCGGCGACCTCCTCCCCTCCTTCTCGTCGCTCTGCTGCCATACTAGCAGCAGAGTCAACTTCGCCACTTCCTCCCGCGTCGCGCCGTACCAAGCGCGCGTGCCCCTGACCTCATCCTCGTCGCCGCTCCCTCCCTTAGGGTTCTTCCCCAACGACGTCAGTTACGCACCGTCCACTTCGCTGCCTCCCTTCCTTCCAGATCACTCCAGATACCCTCTCCATCCTCTCCTCTCTCTTTTCCCCCTACTATTTTATCTAATTACCCCCCCCGACAGTGCCTGAACACCTCCATCTTCCTCGCCTCCGGCCGACCTCCGACGAGCCGCTCCCACCACTCTGCCCCTCCACACGGCTCGCCAACCCTCTTGTAAGCTCCGCCTCACCACCAGGAGCAACTTCCGCCCATCCATCATCCTTCTACACCTCCACCACAGTCCCCTGAACAACCCCACACTTCTGGCCACAGGTTGACCTAGGCACGCACGCCTAGGCCATCCTACGGCCTGCAGCACCGCGCATCATCGCCGTGCCACGGCGAAGGTGCCCAACTAGTCTGATTGGGCCAATAGGCCGTGCTTGTGTATGACAGGTTGCAGCTCCTGCCGCCATTGACGGTTGAAGCAGCAAGCAGCTTCGCAGCAGCTCCAGGTGTCAGATCTCCCAGGTTCCAGGTGCAGCAGCTTCACGGGAGTGTTGCGAAGCCCTCGGGGCCAGCAAGTCGCGCTGCGAAGCTCCCAGCCTTGGCCATAGCACGAAGAGAGCTCTGCGGGCGCGCGTGGAATTGGGATAGATCAGATAGTCCCACATCATGGAATCGCAAAACACAGGTATAGTATAAATTGTTTTTGTGTTTTATGCTCACTGCCTCCGAAAGCACAGGGGTGAGGTCCCTCCCCTGACCCACACTTGCCTCGTCCGCGGTTTCACCTCGCGGATCTGGCGGGATCCGACCCGACCCAAACCTACGCACTCCTCGCGCATCACCCACCTGCAGGTGCGCCTGGTCCCGGGTGCGAATCCGACCCGATTACCCTTGTGGCTCTGGGAGAGCATCCTTGAGCGAATTGCAGAGAAAGAGAGAGACGTTTGGGTAGAGGGATGGGGGTAGGTTTTGCATTGGCTATGGTTTGCGCAGGAAAGGAGCAGAGGAAGAAGCGAACACTTAGCCACTGCAGCAAGGGAAGAAAAGAAGGAAGAAGAGGCTGAGTGTAGCAGAGAAAGAAGGAGAAGCCCTCGTAGAGAAGACAAGGAAGGAGAAAACTTCGAAGGAAAATCACAAAGAAGGAACAGGAGCAGAAGAAGAAGGAACTCTGAAGAAAGGAAGCTGAGCAAGGCAGAGATCTGAGAGAAGGAAGGACTGCAGAAAAGCCCAAAAAGAAAAGGAAGACAAGAGAGGAACAAAGGCAGGAAGAAGAAGCCTTCGCAAGAAAAGAAGCAGAGAAGACAAAGAAGAAGAAGGCAGAAGAGAGAAAGAAGATTACGTTTAACACGTCTGATATAGAAATCAGACGTCCAATTCTATTTTCTTTTAGAAATTCTTTCTATATAACTCTCTCTTTTAATCAATTACTTTCATTTAAAAGTTGCATTCTTTGGTTTTGAAAGTACTGAGATTGCTCCCTGTGTTCGATCTCGGAGACTCTAGTTTTCGAGTAATAAAATTCTCTATATTTGTTTGAATGTTTTGTCGGTTATACTACAACATGATATTCTCTTTAAAGCCCGCACAAAAGCGTACGAACACCTGTTGAGGTAATACTTCAATTAGCTGACTGATCTACAATTAAACCGAAGGGGATCATTGAGGATGCAATTGTTTGGGTCCAAAACTACTTGTTTGCTGTAGACTTTTTGGTCCTGGACATCGAGGTACTGGAAGCACTAAAGATTGCCCCCATAATTCTTGGAAGACCATTTTTAGCCACTGCCAAAGCAAATATTGATTATGATTTTGGAAAGATGAAAATCATATGCGGCGATGAATTTATTACCCTAGATATTTTTCAAGCTTCTAGGCATTTCCAAGAACCCAATTTCTTTGATGACTTGGACTCTGAGATCGAAAATTTAGTGGAGGAAGCAATGCAAATTTCACACATGGGTTCTTGCTTTGCAATTGATCCGGTTCCTGAACAATCCAATTTAACTCACCGTCCTGCCCTAACCACACCTTCTCCATCTGACTCTTCATCTAACTCCTTCCCTCTCACTTCACCCCTGGATCAAAAAGCAGAAATCATTTTGGAGTTGGGCCCCCAAATAGAGTTAAAACCTTTGCCCGACTCCCTTAAATATGTTTTCCTTGGATCAAACCAAACTATGCCCCTGATTATCAATTCTAGACTTATTGGGGCACAAGAGGAAAAACTTCTCCATATTTTGAGTAAGAACAGAAAAGCTATTGGCTAGACCCTTTTTGACCTTAAGGGTATCAATTTGTCCTATTGCACCCATAGAATATATCTTGAGGACGATTCTCGCCCCTTCCGCCAACCACAAAGGTGGTTGAACCTTAATATGCAGGAGGTGGTAGAAAAGGAGATTATTAAGTGGCTTGATGCTGATATCATCTACCCCATTTCTGACAGCTCTTGGGTTAGTCCTACGCAAGTAGTTCCTAAAAAGACTATTGTCACAAATGAACATGGGGAAAATATAGCCACTAAGACCGCTTCTTCTTAGTACATGTGCATTGATTACCAAAAATTGAACACCGCCACCAAGAGGGACCATTTTCTGCTCCCATTTATTGATCAAATCTTGGAGCGATTAACCGGACGTGATTACTATTGTTTTCTCGATGGTTATTCCAGTTATAATCAAGTTGCGGTCCATCCAGAGGATCAAGACAAAACTACATTCACTTGCCGCTTTGGAACCTTCGCCTTCCGGAGGATGTGTTTCAGTCTTTGCAACGCACCTGCAACTTTTTAAAGGTGTGTGCTTGCAATTTTTTCTAACCTAGTAGGTGAATGTCTTGAAGTTTTTGTGGATGACTTCTTTGTATTTGGAGACTCCTTTGACCCTTGTTTTAGAAATCTTGAAAGGATGCTCCAGAAATACATAGAAGTTAACTTGGTCCTCAGTTGGGGAAAAAGACATTTCATGGTCTAGGAAGGCATTGTCCTGGGCCATGTCATTTTAAAAAAGGGAGTTGTGGTAGATCGTGCAAAAATTGATGCTATCTCTAAGCTCCCACCTCCAACTACTATGGAATAGATCCGATCTTTCTTGGGGCACGTGGGCTTCTACCGTGGTTTCATTAAAAATTTCTCCCAAATCTCTAAGCCCTTAAGTCAATTACTTATTAAAGACTAGCCTTTCGACTTTAATGACCAATGCTTGGAGAGTTTTAATAAGTTGAAGAAGGATGTCACAGAGGCACCAATTTTATAGGGACCTGACTGGAATTATCCCTTTGAATTAATGACAAATGTTTGTTGGATCCTGCTCTTTGTTGAACTCAGCACTCAAATATTTGTTGAACAAAAAGATGCGAAAACCCACCTTATTTGTTGGATCTTGCTCTTCCAAGAATTTGACCTAGAAATCAAGGATAAGGCGGGGTCGTAGAATGTAGTGGCTGACCATCTCTCTCATCTTATGACGAATGACATGTTGACCCCTCCCGATATGTTCCCTAACGAGACCATCTTAGCTGCCAATACCCTCCCCTGGTTTGCACCCATTGTAAACTATTTAGCAATAGAACAAATCCCCTCTGATTGGCCAAAAATCAAATGGGATAAGTCCTTTGCTGACATCAAATATTATTTCTGGGAGGAGCCCGACCTTTTCCGCATTTGCGCTAATCAGGTCATTCGACGGTGTGTCCTCGACTATGAAATTCATGATATTCTGACACACTGTCACTCAATGGCCAGTGGTGAACATTTCTTGGGCAAGAAAACTGCAGCTAAGGTCCTCACTTCTGGATTCTTTTGGCCTAGCTTGTATAAAGATGCTCATTCTTTTGTTCTGTCCTGTGTGTGTTGCCAGAGCATCGGCAACATGTCTCGAAAGGATATGATGCCCCTAAATCCGATATTAGAAGTTAAAATTTTTGATGTATGGGGCATTGACTTCATGGGATCGTTCAACTCTTGTGGGTATTTATATAATATACTAGTTACAGTCGACTATGTATCAAAATGGATTGAAGCAATACCCACATGCATCAATGATCACAAGGTTGTTGTCAAGTTTATCAAGAAAAATATTTTTTTGAGATTCGGCATTCCCAAGGCCATTATTAGTGATGGAGGATCACATTTCACTCATTCTCAATTCTGTTACCTTCTATCCAAATACGAGGTTAATCATAAAATTTCTACTTCTTACCACACCTAAATGAATGGCCAAGAAGAAGTTTCTAACTGGGAATAAAAAATATTTTATAAAAACGGTTAGGCTCGATCTTAAAGACTAGTCCAATAAATTGGGCAATGCGTTATGGGCCTATTGTATGACTTTTAAAACTCCTCTTGGCATGCCTCCTTTCAATTTGATTTTTGGAAAGGCATGCCATCGTTCGGTAGAACTCGAACATGGGACCTTTTGGGCAATTAAATAATTAAACATGGATTTATCTACAGTCGGTACACAACGGAAACTACAATTAACTGAATTGAAAGAATTGTGTAATTTCTCATACGAAAATGCATGGATCTATAAAGACCGAACAAGAAAATTTCATGATAAATATATAGCTCGGAAACATTTTGATATTAATCAGTGCATTTGGCTTTTCGATGCAAGATTACGCATTTTTCTAGGTAAACTTGCATCCAAGTGGACCGATCCGTTTATTGTCCTCAAAAGTTATTTGTATGATGCTGTTGAACTTTTGGATCAAAAAATGAATACTACTTTTCAAGTCAACGACTAGCGTTTGAAGCCCTATTTAGACAATTCCCCGAATCTCCCATCTGGCACTATTGATTTAAACGACCTTCCTTCTGATGATCATTGATGCAATTCATGCCCGGTTGAATGGCGTAAAAGATAGCACTGGATGGGAGGTAGCCCATCGTTTTTCTTGCTTTGCATTTTTTTTCTTTCTTTCAGAGGTTTTAACTATCTTGGTTCATATTGCCTTCACCAAGGTGATCTCTTTTCCCTTTCTATTGCATAAGACATGCCATATCTTAAGCATGGGGGGGTATTTTTAAATTTTGACGATCAAATCCGGATTTTCAAAACTAAAAAACATTCAAATTTTTTGTTTCATTTTCTGCATGCATACCCTAAAAAATAAAAATATTTTAAGGTTCCCAAAAAATTTTTTGTTTCATTTTGAAATTGGGACCAAGGTTGAGGATTCATTTCAAGATATAATGGGATTTAATTATTAACAAACTAGGGACAAGGATACAGATTTGATTATTAGAACTTCTGGGTCTATCTTTAGACTAGATCAAGTATCCTTCTCTAAATTCTACTTGAACTCATGGTGATTTAGGTGACTTGATCTCCTTTTGTGACATGGAAATTACCTGGCATAGTTTCCAATTCAAAAACTTGCATCTCTTGCAAATTTCTTGTATCAAATTTCACACACAAGCCAACACCTAAAATACATTTAGAAATTAGAAAAAACCCCTTATTTAGCCTTAGTGAAAACTGAAGCAGATGATTGGTTTGAGTTTCCATTGCTGAGAAGGAGGAAAATACTTCTTTTGAGGATGCGATGTCAACATGCTACCACCTCGGCATTGCTTTATATCTATATTTCATATCTTTAGACGGAGCATTAAAGCACAATTTTGCAGCTCAGGTGTCTTGGACAATACTCTACCCATAGCGTCGGAGCAAGAGCTTGAGTTTGCTTGGAGGGCCCCTTTACACAGCATTGTGTTTTGGGGTTGTGAGCTCCTGGGTGATGTCTTGGACAATACCATCTCGAAGTGCTGGCGCTAGAAACCCCTCAAGGATTGATAGCTGGAATGATGATCTCGACGCATCTGTTGTAGGATTAAGTTAAGAATAAGCATGGGGGAGACAAAAAATGTTTTTAACAGAAAAACACGACCTCAAATGCTGGCATTCACAAGCATAGACACAAGGTTTTGAAGGACTATGCAAGTTGCAAATCAGATTCAAGAGCCGGAGAAATCCTAACTATAAAATAATTTTGACTCATCTGAATTAACAAGTTAACTTGTGAAATTTTGGAGGATACATTGATCTAGATTCATCTAATCTTTTGATCTGAAGATCAATCTCGATGTTTATCTATAACAAATGCCATGCCTCTCAAGTTTAAACCAGCCAAGGTTCCGTAATCTCCTCAAAAGTAAAAAAGAAAGTTTTTACTAAAAATCTGTATTGTGAAAATTAGTTTTGCTAAGAGATTAGCAAAAGATAAGCACGGGGGTGTGATAAATGCTAGTTTATCATCATTCTTATGCCCTAAACCAAGTCTAGCTCTTAGGATTTTAACTCCGCAAACGGGTTTCTGGGATGCATTTAGGCATCAATTAGGTTAAGCATGCATTACATGATTTTTCTCATTTTTGACATGCTTATTTGATTGTTAGAGATGAACAGATAGCTAGATTTCTAAAACCCTTACATTCAAGAAGGCAACAGGTGAAGAGGAAACTCAATTCAGTTGAGACTCAGCTAGATCCATCTCATCACAGTTGGATACCAGCTCACTTGGGCTAGGTTTATCTCTTTTAAGTACCATTCAGCTTATCTTAGCTAGATGGTAGCTCAGGGTAGCTCAACCTTGCTCAAGCTAGCTCAGATCCAACTCAACTTAGTTGAGTCTATCTCATCTTATCTCCAATCAGTTCACTGGGAGCTTTGGCTAGCTCAACTAAGTTGACAGGAGTCCACCTCAGCTCAGGTCCAGCTCTTTCCAACTCCATTCAACTCTAGTCAGCTGAAGATGACCTCAACTAGCTTAGGCCAGCTCAAGTCCAGCTCCCGGAGACTCAACTCAGCTCAACCTAGTCGAGTTGAGCTACTTAACCTAAGCTAGCTACTCTAGCTGGCTAAGTAATCTGCAGGAAGACCAGACTCAGCTCACCTCAGCTCAATTCAGCAGAAGCCAGCTCACTTTAGCTTGGCTTAATAGCTAGCAAAGAACTAGCAAGCTAAGCCAACTGAGGTAGGTCCTTGCTGTTCTCTTCAGTAGTCACTAGCTCCAGTACAGCTCCAAACAATTGATTTTAGCTCCTCACATCCAAAATCCTAGTTTCCTCCTACTTCCTCCTCTACTCACCTACTAGCTAAGCTAGCTTCTCTAAAATATCCACCCATGGTCGTCTACCACCAACCTAAACCCTAACCTAACTCCACCTTAACTCTACTCCAAGTCCACCACCTAAGCTAGCTACCTACCTCCACCTATAGTTGGCGCCACCATCCATGCACCCCTTCACACCACCACCTCCAAGAGCCACCAAAAATGTGGCGCCAACTACACCCATAACCACCCACAAGTGGCACCAACTTTCCCTCCAAAATCCCTTCACATCACCACCATCCATCTCCTTTTAAAGCCATCTCTACCATCCACCTCACCACCCTTCTAGAAGCCCTCAAAGTTAGTGCCAAACCAGGTCATCCTTCCATAGTTGGCGCTAACTCTAGGTGTCCCTTAGTCACCTTAACCAACCCCATAGCAACACTTTAGGTGGTGTCATTTATTCGTAACCCTAAATCCAACAACCAACCCATCCTAGTGATGGTAATGCCATCATGAGCCATAACTAGCTTTAATTAGCTATAATCAAGTAACAAATGCTCCTACATAGTCTCCTGAGAGCCATAATTCCTTGTATATCAATTCTAAGAGAAGAACATTAAATTAGGGTTAATTCTGCAGTTTTAACATCATATCATGAAAGTAGAGTAACCATAGGATTTGCCAGGGGTTAATCTAAGGTCTAATGAGCATTAAAGTCTAAAGAGTGGGTCCACACAGATAGAAATGGGGTTTCATGTGTTTCGAGAACCAATACAGTACCTAAAACCCTAATTTTAGAACCAATTGAATTACTAAGGTTTTGGTTAGGATAAAATTCATCTAAGCTTCCTAAAATTCATATAAATATTCATTGAGGTTTGGTATCCTTGATTTAACCATTTGAACATATTTTGGCCTTAAACAGAGTTATAGATAGAATTCTGCCATAATTTGAATTTCTACGCAAATTACTCGGTCAAACTTGATCAAAATTGAAATCTGACTTCACCATCAAATTCCTTGAGTCCAAATTAAATTTTTACCAAAATTTGGGTCAAATTAGAGTTCATCTTGACCTAGTTTGCAATCTAGTCCCTTAAAACTCTATTCTTCACGTCTAATCCACTAGCTTTTCAAATTCCTTGCATTTAGCCCCCAACTTTGTTGTCTTCCTCATGAAAAGCCCCCTGCTGCCATTAGAGGTCAACCGACCTCCAGGCCGACTTTGACCACTCCTAAGCCTACTCAAATCATCGTCAAATCCCACCAAATTTGGTGGGATTGATGTTCACACTACAAGAAAGAGATTGGGACAGATCTTCGGCTCTGATTTGCCCCAGAAAGGCCGTGCGAACACATGGATTTCTTGGGTTCTTCTTGACACCTAGTGAAGCCAATTAGCACTGTTTCCTTGTATAGAGTTTGCCTAGGAGATCTATATAAGCTCTAGCATCTTCCACCATCCAGAACTAGTCTGGTTTGGCCCTAAAACCTTCTTCCTTTCTTCTTCCGACCAACTCCGACCACGACTCCGGCGACCTCCTCGCTCCCCCTCGTCCATGCCTCCAACCATCAAATTGGAAACACCACCTTCTTCCTCGCCTTCATCTGACGGTGGCCGGCCAAAGCCCTGTTGACTACAACCTCTTCTTCGCTGCTACTCCACCACCGGAGGCTTCACCCTCTTCGGAGCCGACCAGTCATAGCCGGTGCCAAATATTCCCCACATCATCCCTTATCTAGGTCCAACCTCTTCCTCTCCTCCTAAATCAGCCTATCTCATTCCTCTCCTGTTTCGACCGCCAACTCGCCCTTGACCGCATCGTCTTCCCTACACTCAGTCGAACTCCGGTAAGGTCATTCGCACACCACTGACCTCCAAACAACCCGCTACCACCTCTGCAACCTCTGCCTCACCTCTACCTTCAAAAACTCTCAACTAATTTCGCCTTATCATCACCCAATCTCTCTGTCGATCAACCCATCCTGCATCCATCATCTCTGACTTCGTTCGGCCATCGAACACTACGAAACACTCTGCCATCACCACCGTCACTCTCCTGGCCTCACGGTGAAGCTCCTGGACCTTCTAATTAGGGCTTTTTAGCCTATTCATGCTTGCAGGTATACCTTTACCGGAGTCATTGCATACACCATCCACCTCCACCTTCGCTTGCAGTTCTCCGATCACCATCGACTATCATTCCACTTCCTGGTGCTGCGAAAGTACGCTACGAGATCATTTGAAGCTTCAATTGAGACGAGAAGCACAACACCACCTTCAATTTTACCAGGCTTTACCTGCTACTACAGCTCGCGAAGGGAAGTAGGGACATAGTCCCACCTCGGAAGTAGACAACCTGCTTGTTGAATGTTACAAGTTGCTACGCTAACATGTTTGGTTTTGAAAAAAACCTGTCGTCGTAGTATGAAAGCGAAGAACTCGTGTTCAACAAATAAAATTTATACCGGAATAGAAATCTCGGGTCAAACACAGGGAGGCGGACGTTTGATTTAAAAACATGCATTTGTTTTATTTGTCATGAAGTAAAATAATTGATTGGAAACTATCTATCTATTTACACTTAAATAGAAGAGAGAGAGAATATTACAAACAAAAATAAAAAAGAGATGTAGAATGCACATGGAATTCATTATCAAAAGGATTGCTCATTACACTAAATATCACAACGAGAAAGCGGGAAAATGATTACACTAGAAAGTGGTAAATCTACTCTAGAAAGCAGTAAATCTATTCTAGAAAGCAGTAAAAAGAATGGGGAGAGAGATATCCTCCTTGACGGTCACTTGGAGGATGAGCCGAACGGGACGATGCCTGGACGAAGGAGGATGAAGCAGGACGAAGGAGGGTGAAGCAGTAAGAACGGGAACAGGGCAGCACGTCGTCGTTGTCGCGGGATCCGCTTCCGAAAGGGGGACGAAAAATTGACTTGATCTCATGAGAAGCATCCCGGGTGTGGGACAAGCTTCTCTTGAGCTTTGGAGAGGGAGAGAAGAGAAGGAAGGGATGAGAATTAGTATGGAGGGAGCCTCCTTTTATAGTTGCAAGGAGTGGGGCATTTTGGTCATTCCAATTTGAAAAACATTAATTCAGGATGCTATCGAGCGCCCGCAGCTGCTCGTTCGCGATCGAGCGGTCGATTGGGCATGCGCCTCTGCTCCAATTCCAGTGCGGTGCAGATCGAACGTGCGCCTGCACTTCGCGTTAGGGCATTCACCCGCTGCGCTATGGAGGAGAGATGGTCGTGGAGACATTTTAAGCGGTGCATGCTCATGGACGTTGGATCAAGATCCAACGGCCCAGATCGCGCGTTGGATTTTCTTTGGAGAGGTAACGGCGATCATAAGGGTCGGTTGGACGGCTGAGATGGCACCACGTGACACCATCTTGGCCATCCATCTTCTGGATGATGTAGATGGTGCCACGGTTGTCGGATTGAATCGATTTTCGCGCCGTTAGGCTGCGATCGTCGATCCGAATCCATCTGTGAGTTGGATTTGTTGTTTGTAGTGTGTATTTACACCATCTTGTCCCTTGATGTTCTAGGATTCCCCGGTCACTAACTGATGCTACAGATGTCTGATTAGGGCGATCTTGGAGTCGTTGAACTCCAATCGTCGCCCTGATCACATCTGTACGGTTGGATTTTCGATTCGAGACCCCGATAAAAAGTTTTCCCTGTCCATGAACATAAAAGGAGATAATTAACCTCCATTTTATTCAAACTACTCTAAATGCAAGATAATGCATGTTATGCAATATTTATAGCATGCAATGCAATCCTATGCTTAAGAACATGCATAAATAGACATCTTAAGTAGTGTAAACATGTTTATATCATACCCCCATGCCTATCTTTTGCTAGTCCATAGCAAAAACTATATTCTATTTATAAAAGAATCAGGTTTGATTATTTGAGTTTGAGTTATTTTCAGTCATTAAGAAAATGTCTACTTAAGATCTAAACTTTCAAAGACACAACAGTACCTGAGTATCTGCCAAAATGCAGACTGCCTCAAGCTGTCGCCTTATTCAAAGAAAATTTTATTTTTCTCTTTTTCCTCTTTTCTAATTTTTTTTGGATTTTTAAGTTTTTGGGTTTAAGAGTGGCTTTCTACGGCCATTCAACTCACCCAAGATTTGATGAGAACCCTAAGTTTTAAGCATCTTATTGTGAATGTGATACTCGCTGACTGGCAATTAAAACGGACTTCGGATTTTTACGCCTCTAGGTGACCTGAAAAAGAATTATGCCTAAAGGTGTATCTTTACAACCGGTAGCTTTCTCCCTACTTTTATTTTTTACAGGGTCAACACAAGGGTGAATCTAGTGTATATCTCCTCGGTTTATTCTACTTCTCCGCTCTTCCTAAGTGTTTTGGGATTTTTCAGTGCATTTATTGAGCTGGGTTCTAGACAACCGGTTGATGAGCTGTTACCACCGACAACTTGCCAGCCATACTCATGCGGCGAAGTATGGCTTATTTTTTTTTCTTTTCTCCTTTTCTTTTCAATTTTTTTAAGTAGATGGCTTCCCTGGTCTAGGATTTACCTAAAGGCAGTAAAAAGAGAAAGGTCCAGTGACTGGGCTTTGGACAACCTACCTATGGGCTGTTACCCACGATAACTTGCCAGCCATATCACCCTAGAAGGTTCATTAGCTATCCAATTTCCGTCAGAATCGCCGAACAACGAGTCAGTGCAAAGAAAGTGTGTAGATTCTAAAAAGTCAAAGTTTCCTCAAATCAGAGGGCAGGTTGATAAGTCATGTACTTATCACCCAAACTTATTTACTCCAATTAAAATAGAATTTAGGTTGGCAAGGACTCGAAAAATAAGTCTACATTTTAATGGATACACAGGCTGATTAAGTCTAAAGACTTGAAGGGTCTTTGTGTTTAAATCATAATGTAGTATTTCCTAAGATTGAAAATTTTCTTAAACCCAAGTTCTCTTTCCTAATTCCAATTTTTTTTTAATAAAAGAAAATAAAACAAATCTACGGAGTTGACGAATAAATTCAAAGAGAATATCCACCCCCCCATGCCTATCTAATGCAATGTCCTCATTGTATTAAAAAGACATAAAATAGAGTGGAATAGAGTAGAAAGCACCTGAATTGTGTGAATGTTAGGTCCGTTCCAAAATAAAAACTAAAAAGAATTGTATACGTGCTTAATTTAGTGCATTCAGCTAGGCACACTATACAAAGAAGAGAAATAAAGAATTCACAGGTGCAGGTCAGAATCAAAATAAACAGATGAAACCTCGGACCTGCCAGCAAATGTCCACAGATGTGGACCAAATTGTGGTGCAGACCCATACCCCATAATCGAGAATATCTTAGGTTCTGGATAAAAATTACCCAAAACCTAAAATCTGTATGCAAGCGGGGTCGAGCCTACAATTTATGAGGATGCAACCTAAGACCAAAGAGTCGGGTTACAGAGAAATCAAGCTCAAAAGGATAATCATTGAATGTGCGCTTGGGTTTGACATCCTCAGAACAAACATCGTAAGGGTCTTGGTTTGATGGTTTCAGATTAATAGGAACCCTTCGACTTAGTCTTCTACTTCTTCCGGAGTTAGCTTCCCAAATCAGAACTTCCCAGCTTCTATCCTCATTCAGAATGTTAAATTCCAGGACCTCTTGCTTATTAGTCACCCCATCTAAAATCTCCAAGTCTAAATGATGTGGCTGAATCAAAATTGACTTAGGTCTAATTATCTCAGAAATAGAATCATCGATAAGCTCAACGGGGTGTAACTAACAATCAGGGCATTGAATTGAATCCTCCAGAAAATGCGATTCTGGATCCATAATGTGAGCCTTAATAAGATAAGTTTCCTTAATTATTGGGCTATCAAATGATTTATCAGTTTCCTCAGGCCCAATCGTCTCACAAAAATCATATTTTGTAAACTCGTGTGAGACTTCGCAACTTGAATCTTTACCATCAAAATCAAAGAAATCAAGATCCGTATTAATGTATGTCTCAAAATCATCTGTCACTTTCTGTTCCAAGGAGACATACGTTTCCTCGTACCCTGGATCAGGGATCTCAGGTGAAGAAATCAGATCTTCCTTAATTGGTTGCTCTAATTCAATCTGGTCAGCCTCGTAACACGTGTCCCCCCAATAGGTGCCTGAACAGGTTCTGAAATTGGCTCTCCTGAAGAGGGTTCATCTTGGGAATCATCCCATGATTGAATCAAAGCGACCACAAATCTCATCCTCAATTTCGCTAGCTTCCCAAGTAGAAACTCACTCGGGTTCTTATCCTTAACATCCTGGAGCCAATCCAACAAATACTTGTTCAAATCATCAATCATTTCAATCAGAGGCTCTAATCTCTCAATGCAAGGTATTGGTTGAACTTCTAAAGTTTGTATGATATTCCTTAAGTTAGCCAGAACCTTATCTTGAACCAGGTTACCTTGAACCAAATGAGTTGATTCAGGGTTTGGCGAGTTTGGGATCAGTGCAGAGGAGTTAACGAATTGAGATTCGTTATACCCTTCCTGATAATAGGTCATTTCAGATTGTTCAAAAGGTGGTGTTGACCTAAAGGCAGTGTAATCAGAGGATGGGTAAGGATCAGTGTATCCATCTTGATTGTAGATCGTATTAGGTTATTCATGAAAGGATGACGATCTATAATCGATGTGGCTCTGAGAAGGAAAGAAATCACAATCATAGTGTTCAGGGTTAGTCCCTAAACACGGAGGTCCGGAACTGTATCCCCAATCCGAGTTATCCCAACTAACTGATGGTTGATTACAGTACGAGTCGAAATAATCGTCATGTTGAGGATAATTCAAAACAGGAGGGAAAGAGCGGGAATGCGTATAATATGTGGAAGGATTCATGAGAGACGGGAGGAAGAAAGGCGCCCTGCAATACAAGCAATCAAACCTGTCCTTAAGTGGGCTAGCCTAAAGACCTACAGATTCCCAAAACTCGTCTTGAGATAGAGAAACGATTTGATCTACTTCTGTCTGTTCAATCCAACCAGTTAGAAGGAGGGACTAGGGAGAAGGTTCTTCCTTTGGCTTTCGCCTCTAGTTCCTAGTGTACCCCCCAACCGCGATCGTTTGATTCTGCTCCCCTAGCTAGACATCAGATTGAACAGTAGAAATAGACTAATCGAAAATAATCTCGTTCTCGGCTCTGAAGAGCGAGTCGAATCCTTAAGGCCAATGTTTACTCTATTTTATTTAGGGCTAGGTTTGAATGTCCTTTGGAATGTGATAGGCCCTTTATATGGGTTGTGCGCTTAATGATTGATTGATTTGTGTGTGCGTGCATAACCAGTGGTTTTCAAGCAAGATTACTTTTGTTGCGGTGAATTTTAGGATTCAAATCTTGCTTAGTAGCTTTTAGGATTCAACTTTAGGTATTTTCAAACAAGTTTTGTTGGCACACCAGGTTTTGAAAACATAGGTGAAGATGTTTTCCTTTGAAGCTTAAAAAGAATGTGGAGTGCCTGGTAAATCCCTAAGAGTCGAACCTAAGTGGCAGCTACTTGATGAGTTGATTTTAGTTGAAGTGGTGTGGCCCAATCAACTTAAATAATTATCCTGTTGCACCACTTAATTAGGCACACAAGTGATTACCTAATCTGATTTCTACTCAATTATGTGTTTGGATGTGTGTACCGGCTCCAAAGATCGGTTTACCAGTTGAGTTTGAAAATCAGATGAGGTTGTGTACCTCTGTGAGATTTTTTTTTATTTTTCTTTTTTTTTTAATGTGGAGGTTGGGGCGGGTGTAGGTGTCAAACAACAAACAATCTAACCTTAGAGTTTATAAGAACACCTAGGTTGATTGATGTTTGTGTTATTATGTGGTGAAATGAAATCTAATGGGTGGGAGGTAGGGGATAACTCAGAACCTTTCACAACACTTTACTCCATTCTACCGCTTTTGCTTGTCTCGAAAGAGTACCTGCAATCACAATAAGAAAGGAAAGAAGTGAGGTAAATGTTTTGTAAGTTAGAAAACGTGAAGAAAAAATCAAAGAGCGTTGCCTCCCCGGCAACGGCGCCAAAATGTTGAACGTCGAGATGCTACGCTAATGTGTTTGGTTTTGAAAAAAACCTGTCGTCGTAGTATGAAAGCGAAGAACTCGTGTTCAACAAATAAAATTTATACCAGAATAGAAATCTTAGGTCGAACATAGGAAGGCTAATGTTTGATTTAAAAACATGCGTTTGTTTTATTTGTTATGAAGTAAAATAATTGATCGGAAACTATCTATCTATTTACACTTAAATAGAAGAGAGAGAGAGAGAGAATATTACAAATAAAAATAAAAAAGAGATGTAGAATGCACATGGAATTCATTATCAAAAGGATTGCTCATTACACTAAATATCACAATGAGAAAGCGGGAAAATGATTACACTAGAAAGCGGTAAATCTACTCTAGAAAGCAGTAAATCTATTCTAGAAAGCAATAAAAAGAATGGGGAGAGAGATATCCTCCTCGACGGTCGCTTGGAGGATGAGCCGGACGGGACGACGCCTGGACGAAGGAGGACGAAGTAGGACGAAGAAGGGCGAAGTAGGAAGAACGAGAACGGGGCAACACGTCATCGTCATCGCGGGATCCGCTTCCGAAAGGGGGACGAAAAATTGACTTTATCTCATGTGAAGCATCCCGGGTGTGGGACAAGCTTCTCTTGAGCTTTGGAGAGGGAGAGAAGAGAAGGAAGGGATGAGAATTTCGTATGGAGGGAGTCTCCTTTTATAGTTGCAAGGAGTGGGGGCATTTTGGTCATTCCAATTTGAAAAACATTAATTCAGGACCTTTAGTGACGGATACAATCGTCGCCAAAGGTCCAAACGTGGGCGTAGTGGGTGGTGCGCGCGCCCGCTCACCTCCTCGCGCGTAACGCACGTGCACGTCCAGCCAATCTTAGCCGTCCGATCGCGAGATCGGATGGGTTAGATTGCGCTATCGCCCCCTGTTTTGTGCGCTCGCCCGCATGCGATTCCGCATGAGGCAAGGCGTGCAATAGCGCGTGGGCATTATCGAGCGCCTGTAGCCGCTCGATCGCGATCGAGCGGTCGATCGGGCATGTGCCTCCGCTCCAATTCCAGTGCGACGCGGATCGAATGCGTGCCTGCGCTTCGCGTTAGGGCGTTCACCCGCTGTGCTATGGAGGAGAGATGGTCGTGGAGACATTTTAAGTGGCGCGTGCTCATGGCCGTTGGATCAAGATCCAACGGCCTAGATCGCGCGTTGGATTTTCTTTGGAGAGGCAGCGGTAATCATGAGGGCCGGTTGGATGGCTGAGATGGTGCCACATGGCACCATCTTGGCCATCCATCTTCTGGATGATGTAGATGGTGCCACAGTTGTCGGATTGAGTCGATTTTCACGCCATTAGGCTGCGATCGTCGATCTGAATCTATCCGTGCAGTCGGATTTGTTGTTTGAAGTGTGGATTCACACCATCTTGGCCCTTGATCTTCTAGGGTTCCCCAGTCACTAACTAATGCTACAGATGTCTGATTAGGGCGATCTTGGAGTCGTTGAACTCCAATCGTCTCCCTGATCACATCTGTACGGTTGGATCTTTGATCCGAGGCCCCGATAAAAAGTTTTCCCTGTCCATGAACATAAAGGGAGACAATTAACCTCCATTTTATTCAAACTACTCTAAATGCAAGATGATGCATGTTATGCAATATTTATAGCATGCAATGCAATCCTATGCTTAAGAACATGCATAAATAGACATCTTAAGTAGTGTAAACATGTTTACATCGCTGCTTGAGTGATACAAATTGAAGTCCTGCCTTCAACTTATCGCCCAAGACACCAGGGGTTGGGTCCCCGCTCACGCGCCTCCTTGCACTCTCATGCCTCGCCTGTGCACACGCACGTAGGTTTGGCCATTATATAGGATCTGAATACCTAAAACTATACTCGAGTATACCCTAGGGTCTAAGAAAGAAGAAAGAGAAGAGAGTTTATGAGAGGAACAGGGAGGGTTTTACTCTGAAGTTCCTTGAGCATGTGCTAAAGGGAGAGAGAGGCTCTCACACTTAGCCTCTAAAGAGAAAGGCCCTATGCTTGTGATGGGTTTGCTTAAAAGCCTTGGTCTTGTGGAGGCCTGAAGAAGAGAAGGCTTTGAAGAAGCTTGGGTACCCTTGTGCCTTTTGTAAGACTCTGCTATGTGAAGGTTAAGTCATCTGGTTATGTTGGGTGACGTCTGATCTTTGGTCCTGCTGGAATTGTTGGATTATTTAAGTACCTAAGTTATCTAATTGAGGTATTGTTGGATTATTTGAATAAATTGAATATGAGATGCATGCTTAATTAGAGGGATCTAAATGGTGATCTAAATCACTACTTTTTAACTTTTCTCTATTCTTTTTGTCTCATGATCTTTTGATTTACATTTGAACATCAATTTGACAAAGTTTATTCATTACATATTTGTTATTGTGCTCAATTTATTGTGCTTATCTATTCTAAATGAAGATTAATGCGTAAATTCCACACTTGCTCCCTGTGAACGACCTCAGACTCCCTTTAGATTTTGAGTTTTATAAATTTAAATGTTTTGTTGTGCAATTTATGAGTGTACTACAATGAATGCATATTAAATCTCCTAATTTTTCCTACAATATTTTGGTGTCGTTGTCGAGGAGCAACACGCAACTTACCATTAATCTTATCTTTTTTGATTTATCTGAGGATTAATTTTCCCTATTTGCTTTGCTTGTGATTTTGCAAGGTACATCACGAAGAGATCTTTCACGCAATCAACTACTCTAGGGGTAGGTAAAATTTCTCTTCTTACCTAATCAAGCTCGTAATCTTAGGAAAGTGGAAAAGGAAACAAATCAATTTGGAACTACCTGTTGTACTTTTCTTAGTAATTATCATTTAAAGGGAAGTTTCCTAATTTGCAAACTTAATTTTATATTTGATTGAAGTGAGACGATTTTGATTAGAGATTCCCTACCATGATTTCCTATACCTATTAGGGATTTACGCTTAAATTCTTGACATTTTGGACTACTCACTTGTTTGAATCCAAGGTGTTATTTTTGAGATTAAATTGGACTTGAAATAGAGACAATTAGGATTTCTACATTAGGGTTTTAAAGTGTTAGTACAAACTTGCATGCATTAAAGGATATTAACATTCTCGCATTTATGTGCTACCCAAGCCCTTATTTGAAAAGAGCTATTCAAGGAAAACCCTAAAATTAAGCTCTAAATTCACTTGAATCCTAAAACTGTGGACCGAATAACTTGAGAGTCGATTTAGGGTGATCTTTGGGTCTTGACTCAGATTTCATCCTCAATCCTTTTGGGCAGGTTAGGTGCAGTTAGTCTACCTTGTGGGCCAATCAACCTCCAAATTAGGTCACAAATTGAATCAACTTAATCAAGTGAAATTCAAGGCACAAATTAGGACTAAAATTGGTAGACTTAAGGGCTCAATTCATACATTCCGATCTACTTGAAATCGCAGTGATAAGCAAGGTTGGGTGGGGGAAACCCTGTAACTCGTGGAGATGCTCTACCGTGTAGGGGACTTTGCGGGGCTCTCCTTACCTGGCTACTCAAGTACTTCTCGGGTATGTGGATTTTTGATTTAGAGGTATCATCCACCTTGAAACATCCTTAGTCATTAAAAAATCTTTGGGTGCCTTAATTAGGTCCAATTTATATCCATTCCCTCATCTATTCTTTAGAGCACATACACAGGAAAGGTCCTTAGGTTTTTGACCTAGAGGCTTCATTAGAGTTGATCTTTTGTGGGATTTTTGATCTGATCTTATCAATTCAATCTGAACCTGAATTTGATTCTACATCTTGATCTGCCACCTGATTTGAAAATGTAACCTGTCAATTTAGAAAGAATATTTAGTAAACTTGAATCCCAAATGAGCATAAAAGAATAGATGATTGAGGATGCTCTTAGACATCATGATGAATATTACAAAACCTTAGATCCATATAGGCACATTCAGGTTAATATACTAAAAACAACAACCCTCATTATGAACCATGCTGGAATGATATTTACGCAAATGATACATGATTCAACCAGGGATGAGCTTTTATTAGAGTACAGTGAATTGTGGAGACTACACAATTCTGAGTATATACAATGTTTGTCACATCCACAACTTTAGGAGATGCACCAGGGCCTTATTGAGAAACGTGGGTATATGCTAAATACATTACAACAAGCCACTGAGCAAAAATACCCATATCAACATTCAGAGATTGATGAGACATCTTGGAGCAATATTGAGGATCAAATTGATCTCCCAAATCCTGGATTTGAAAATAGAGGTTGTTGTGGACCCCTAACCCAAATGAAACTGGATTCAAACTTTGTGCAGATTGACATGCCTAATCTTGATGTTGGTAGGGAGGATCCAATTGCAGGTATTCCCGATTCTGAACCAGCCTTAGAGAGCCATGGAGCTGGTTCATCATGCCTTGATTTCCCAAACACCTATAGTAAGCTTGAGTCAGAACCTCTCGAGGATGTAATTCACGTACCTTATCCTGTTAAGATAATCCTCGAAAGTGATTCTGACATCCCAATAGAACCATGTCCAGATTCTAGTGATTGAATACCTACCTTTGACCTAGAATCTAGATCTGAGCCTATCTGGGATGATCATGAGGCCTAATGTGATGAAATTTAGATTTTGGATTTAGACAATGATAATGGGTCTGTATTTGATGATTACACCTCTCTAAACTCCTCAGAGGTACAAATTGATCTATTAGAAGTCATACCGATTTACAATACAGAAACAGAGGAGTTGGGATTTTATTGGGTCTACCCTAGGAGCCAAGAAACTGAGCCTATGCCTAATAATGACACCTCTTTAAGCTTAGAATGTAAGATTAAGTTAGATCCAAGTCAAGTTGTTGATTCTATGCATCATGATTCATTCTATGGTGGAAATCCCGATTTGGAATCAGGTTCAGAAACTAATCTAATCATACTCTGATTTCGGAGAACCTTTATTTCCTGATGATTACGAACAAGTTTACGACCTCAGCATCCATGATCCATTCTTTGATTCTGATGTTGAGGCCAATGATTTGGACCTCAAAGAAGCCACACCTTTTGATACATATATAAGGCCTTCCAAAATCCGATCCCAACCCTAACCTGCCACCGGAATCAACTTCTATTCTGACTCACCTCTCTCTGATCCAGGTGCATATGATTCATCTCCATCTTTTGATCGAGTATCAGACATTGATCAGATTGTTAATCACTCCTTATCCTTCTCTGATCTCACCCATAGGGTTCCTACATCCTTTATAGATCAATTTTTTTAGGATCCCTACTCTTACCAAGTTGAACTGATTCAACTAAACCTCAGATTCTCATTTCCATATCTCTTTGAGCCTTAAAGTATCTGGTCGACTCCACATCTACCAAGTCACATCCATCAACCCACCAGACTGATTGGGTTAGGTCTGCATCATCAGTCTGTTGATCTGAATAAGCACCTGGTTGGACCAACTAGGCTACTTATCAAGGTGCTTGTTCTACAAAATTTCTCTAATTTGACCACCCCTTCTCCTTGACCACCTTCTGCTCGGCTAAAAGCATTGAATATATCGCTTAACGGGGGCAACCGGTCATTCCAAAAACCCGAGACCCTTCTGATCATCTTTTTGAGCTACACTCCTACTGGATTTTGAGTTTAACTTTAGAATAGCTGACTTCACCTTTGGTACTTGTATCAAAGCTTGAAATTGTCCACAACAGTCATCCTGGCCTGTTCACCCACCCTTTGACCCTATTCTAAACTTTGAACCAAACTAAATTTGCACCCTCCTGGTTTATAATGAGGACATTGCAAAACTTAAGCATGGGTGGGTGTTAAAGTGCAAACATATGGAAATCCAATTCTCTGAGAGGTTCTCACAACAAAATACATATTCAAAAATGATAAAAAATAAAAAAATGAAAAAGAAAAAAATTGGAGAAAGGGGAGGAAATTTTGAGAATTGGTTGAAAATCTTCCTTGAGGAGAAAAAGATGAGGAAATTCAAATGTCAAAAAGGAGCAAAAATCAAGAAACAAAATGAGTCATAGCAATTAATTATGGAATATACTTAAGTTCTAGACCTAATCAAAAGAAGAATTAAGTCCTGAAATGATAGAGACAAGGAGATTAGTATGAGTGCTGATCTTAGGCCTCTTGGGCTTGTTTTAGGGCTTGAACATTCACATATTTGTTGAGATCTGGATTAGTCCTCAAGAGGTTGAGGAAAGTGCAAAGTTGATGTAGTAGGTCCAAGGCTTAGGGATTATTCAGCCCTGTTGCTTGCCTTTTGGTTTGCGGGACTGTTAACGTGGCAAGATCGTGTTTTAACAAATATCTCATTGTAATATAGATGAACTTTCTGCGAAAACAAATAAAAATTTATAACTTGAAAATCAGAGTATCCGAGGTCGAACACAGGGAGCAATATGAGGATTCCAAAAGTTGAGAACACAACTTTTAAATAAAAAGAAATGACTAGTTCAATAGAAGTGACATGATAATGGAAGGAAATTGCTAAAAAAGAATGGACGTCTGATATTGCATTAGACGTCTTGAAGTTATTTCTCAGATTCTTCTCTTATGCTGGTCTCCTTTTCTTCTTCTTCCTTAGCCGCTTCTGCTCTTCTTCTTTTTCCTTCTCTTCTTGTGGCTAAGTTCTGGCTTTGCCTCTTCTTCCTTTGCTTTCTTGCTTCTTTGTCTGCCCCTTGATCTCTCTGTTCTTCTTTCTTGGTCTGCCGCACCTCTGCTTCAGGGTGTTCTTCTTCTTCTTCTTCTTCCTTGCTTGCAGCGGCTAAGTCCCTGCTTCCTTCTTTAGCGTCCTCTTCTTGCACACAAGCACCACGCAACAAAACCTACTCCCCTACCCTTCCCGTGCATCTCTCTCTCTCTGAATCTCTCTTCGGTACGCTCTCCCAGAGCCGGGTTATCGGGTTGGGTCATGTGCTCGGGTCCAAGCGCACTGGCGTGGGTGTGGTGCGCGCGGAGTGCTCAGGGGGTAGTCGGGTCGGGTCACCAGGTCCGCGGGATGAAGTCACGGACGAGGTGCATGTATAGGTGAGGAGGGACCTCACCCCAGTGTATTGGAGGCAGCCAAACGATAACACAAAATCACTTTAAACTACTCAACGAGGTTACTGCTTACCAAGGTGGGACTAATGTTCCACCGCTTGTTTCTCGCGAGCCCGCAGCAGACCGTTCCTCCAATTGCAGCAACTGTAGGTCTCACGGTGCCACTTGCTGGAACAGATGACTTCGTGAGATCTCCTTGAATCTGCTGCACCTGGAATCCTGAAGTCCTTCAGCCTGGAGCCAGCGTGCAACCTCCTCGAGTCATCGCTAATGGCGGCTGAAGCTCAAACCCTGCTCAACACAAAAAAAAGCTTGTAGCTCTATCAGACCACAAGAGGACCTTCGTCGTGTCACGACGAAGGTGAGGTGGTAGGTGGCAGGCCGCAGGGCGGCCTAGGCGTGCGTTCCTAGGTTGCTCTATGGCCGGACGGATGGGTTAGGTCAGGGGGCAGTTGTGGCGGTGTAGGCGGTTTGTGGACGAGTGGAGAATGTTTAGTGGAGTGTGGTGGAGGTTATGCGGTGGTTGGCGAGACATGTGGGGCTGCGGAGAAATGGAGGCGTCTCGCCGGAGGGTGGTCGAAGATGAGGAAGATGGCGGTGGACAGTGATGGTCGAGGGGTGTTGTGTGAAATAAATTGAAGAAAATGAAAGAGTGGAAGATGGGGAGCTTATCTAGATTGTTGGGAGTGAAGGGGGTGGAGGGGGGCAGCGGAGACGGATGGCTTGTTTGTGCCGTCGTCGGAGAAGATGGCCCTGAGGGAGATAACAGCGATGAGGAGGAGGTCAGGGAGGCGTGTGCTTGGTGCGGCGCGATGCGGGAGGATGAGGTGGAGTGAACCCTGCTGCTGGTATGGCAGCAGAGCGACGAGAGGGAGGAGGAAGAATCGCCAGAGCTTGCGGGTTACTTGGCCGGAGAGTGGGGAGATGAAATTTGGAGGATTCTACGACCAATGTAAGTCTGTGAGATTCGCAGAGGGTCGGGGGTCCTTTTATAAGTGCTGGCCGAGCTTTTGGTGCGTGGAAGGCAAGCCTTCTGCCACCGACGTCTCGCCGGAGAAGGAAGGTAGTTGGGATTCTAAATCTCTCGTGTGTTCGCACGAGAGATTGGACAGAAATCAAAGATTGTGATTGGGCTCAGATGGAAGGGGATTCCTCAGAGAATCTCCCTTCCAATTTTGGGAGGAGATCTCTGAGGGATCAGGGAGTATTCCCCCTCCCTTCCTCGTCGGAGAAGGATTCCTCCCCATTAATGACGAAGGGACCTGTTTGTAGGAGTGGCGAGGAAGCTAGGGGGTTTATGTAATGGTTTTCAAAAGATAAGGGTCAAAATGTAATTGGGTGTACTAATTTGCAAAGTAGGTCAAAATGACCTCATTTTAGGTTTAAATTTTGGTACAAACCTAATTTGGACCTAAGGAATCCAATGGTGAGGTTGGATTTTTGGTTTGACCATGTTTGACTGGACATTTTGCATAAAAAACCTAAATTAGTTTAATTGATGAGCTAGGACCCCAATCTAGGTCAAACTAGGTTCCAAAGGCCAAATTGAATGTTCTAAATCCTAGGGGATATTTTTCCATGAATTTTAAATGGTTTAATTGATTTTTTTCCTGACTAGAACCTTGTTGAATTAAGTGGGTTTGTTTTAAGGTTATAAGATGTCATTTAATTCCTGGATTACACATGAACTCATTTCTGATTGAATCAACCCACTTTTTATCTTATTTAGACCATTTGACCTATGTTTTGTCTCTGAGAAATCCCATTTATGTATTGTAATGGTAAAATTACAGTTTTACCCTTTATTTCATATTTTCTTCTCAGAACACTTATTCCTTCAATTAAGCCTTCTTCTAAGTTATGTAGGAGCTTTTATTCTCTTTCTTGGATCAAAATAAGCTAGTTAAGGCTCATGGTGAGGCTCTCATTAGGGACTTGGTAACCTAACCACCCAAAATCACACGCTTAGTCTGGTTCAGTGCACTTAATAAAGAAAATCATGCCAAAAGTGTTCTATTTTGAAAAGCTATCTCGAAGATTTAGCTTAGGAGCGGCTCAACAACACAAGTTGATTTGACGAGTTTCTGGTGCGGAGAGGTGGGAAATTTCCCTCGAAGATGCGTAATAACACATCGTCTTCTCGGTGCTTGTCTCCTAAGATTTCTAAATATCTTACCGGGGGCATGTAAGCATCTTGTGCTGGTTCAGGTGCCATGGATAGGATTATCTCAAAATATCGATTGCTAGGGCCTGAATTTAGCTATAGAATGCCATGGGCATCATTAGCCCAAAGTGTCGAAAGCTAGGGTTCTATGGGTTGTCATGGGTGGTGCTATCCCGAAGCATCGAAAGCTAGGGACCCTTCGAAGATGGATGATGGGGACAGGGAATCCGATACAGTTCGTGTTTAGGACCAATTTGAGGCTGTATTAGGGGAAAATAAGAATAAAAAGAGAGAAAACTCTCTAAATGAAAAATCTTTCTATCTTTCTCTTACAAAAATGCACTGGCAAATTGAACCTAGACATGTTACGTCTACGCACAGGTGCTTTAACTGCTGGGGTCAACGAACCTCTAGGTAGTTTTTGTAGGCCTTAGAAACCTTTGCGGCAGACTCAGACTGAAGCTGGTTAGGTCTGAATCTTGATTGTTACTTGAGTACCTCTAGGCCTATTGTTGGCATTCTGACCTAATTTTTAGAAAGTGGAACAAATCAGGCATTTGAACTTCAATGCATGGTCTAAAGATCTGGTTCTTTCCATAAGATTTTGCTAAGGTACTAGCAAAAGTTAGGCATGGGGGTATGATCCATAACTATCTTTAATTAGTCATAATCAAGTAACAAATGCTCCTACATAGTCGCCTAAGAGCCATAATTCCTTGCATATCTATTCTGAAAGAAACATTAAATTAGAGTTAATTCTGCAGTTTTAACATCATATCATGAAAGTAGAGTAACCACAGGATTTTGCAGGGGTTTATCTAAGGTCTAATGAGCATTAAAGTCTAATGAGTGGGTCCACACAGACATAAATGGGTTTCATACGTTTCGAGAACTAATACAGCACCTAAAACCCTAATTTCTGACCCACTTGAATACAGAGGTTTTAGTCAGAATAAAATTCATCTTAAATTCCTAAAATTCATATAAAAATATTCCTTGAGGTTTGGTATTCTTGATTTAACGATTTGAACCTATTTTGACCTTAAACAGAGTTATAAACATAATTCTGTCCTAATTGGGGTTTCTACGTAAATTTTTCAGCCAAACTTGGTCAAAATTGAAATTTGACTTCAACATTAGATTCCTTGGGTTCATATTAGATTTTTACTAAATTTGGACCCAATCAGAGTTTATCTTGACTTAGTTTGCAATCTAGTCCCTTAGAACTCTATTCTTCACATCTAAGCCCCTGGCTTTTGAAATTCCTTGCATTTGGCCCCCCAACTTTGTTTTCTTCCTCATGAAAAGTCTCTACCGCCATTGGAGGTCAATCGACCTCCAGGCTGACTTTGACCACTCCTAAACTTAAATCATCATTAAATCCCACTAAATTTGGTGGGATTGATGTTCATACTACAAGAAAGAGATTGGTACGGATCTTGGGCTCTGATTTGCCCCAAAAAGGCTATGCGAACGCACGAATTTCTTGGGTTCTTCTTGACTCCTAATGAAGCCAATTAGCACTGTTTCCTTGGATAGTGCTTGCCTAGGAGCTTTATATAAGCTCTAGCATCTTCCACCATCCAGAGCTAGTTCGGTTTGGCCCTAAAACCTTCTTCCTTTCTTCCTTCGGCCAACTCCGACCACAACTCCGGTGACCTCCTCGTTCCCCCTCATCTGTGCCTCCAACCATCAAATTAGAAGCACCGCCTTCTTGCTCGCCTTCTTTCAATGGTGGCCGGCCAAAGCCCTGTTGACTACAACCTCTTCTTCGTCGCTGCTTCACCACTGGAGGCTTCACCCTCTCCAGTGCTGGCCAATCATAGCCAGCACCAAGTCTTCCCTACTTCATCCTTAATTTAGGTCCAACTCTTCCTCTCCTCCTAAATCTCCCTATCTCATTCCTCTCCTGTTTTGAATGCCAACTTGTCCTCAATCGCATTATCTTCCCCACACTCGATCGAACTCTGGTGAGGCCATCCGCAAGCCACAGACCTCCAAACAACCTGCTACCACCTCCACAACCTCCGCCTCACCTCCACCTTCAAAAATCCTTAACTAATTTTGCCTTACCATCACCCAATCGCTTTGCTGGACAACCCATCCTTCGTCCATCTTCGACTTCGTCCTGCCACTAAACACTACGAAACACTCCGCCATCACCACCGTCACTCTCCTCGCCTCATGGCAAAGCTCCTGGACCTTATAATTAGGGCTTTTTAGCTCATATTCATGCTTGAAGGTACCTTCACTGGAGTAGCTGCATACACCATCTACCTCCTCCTCTTGCAATTCTCCGACCACCATCAGCTGTCATTCCACTTCCTTGTGCTACGGAAGTAAGCTAAGAGATCCTCTGAAGCTTCAATTGAGATGAGAAGTGCAGCGCCACCTTCAATTTTACTAGGCTTTACTTGCTGCTACAGCTCACGAAGGGAGGCAAAGACATAGTCCCACCTCGGAAGTGAACAACCTGCTTGAGCGATACACATTGAATTCCTTCCTTCAGCTTATCGTCCAAGACACTGGGGGTCGGGTCCCCGTTTACGTGCCTCCTCGCACTCTCACGCCTTGCCTGTGCACATGCACGTGGGTTTGGCCACTATACAAGATCTGAATACCTGACACTATGCCCTAGTATACCCTTGGGTCTAAGAAAGAAGAAAGAGAAGAGTGTTTGTGAGAGGAGTGGGCAGGGTTTTGCTTTGAAATGCCTTGAGCACGTGCTCAAGGGAGAGAGAGGCTCTAACACTTAGCCTCTGAAGAGGAAGGCCCTATGCTTATGAAGGCTGTGCTTAAAAGCCTTGGTCTTGCGGAGACCTGAAGAAGCGAAGGCTTTGAAGAAGCTTGGGAGCCCTTGTGCCTTCTGTGAGGCTCTGCTATGTGAAGGTTAAGTCGTCAAGTTATGTTGGGCGACGTTTGATCTTTGGTTCTGCTAGTACTGTTAGATTATTTGAGTACCTAAGTTATCTAATTGAGGTGCTGTTGGATTATTGGAATACATTGAATATGAGATGCATGCTTAATCAGAGGGATCTAAATGGTAATCTAAATCACCACTTTTTAGGTTTTCTCTATTCTTTTGTCTCTTGATCTTTTGATTTACATTTGAATATCAATTTGACAAAGTTTTATTCATTGCATATCTATTATTGTGCTCAATTTATTGTACTTATCTATTCTGAATGAAGATTAATGCATGAATTCCACATTTGCTCCCTACGAACGACCTTAGACTCCCTTTAGATTTCGAGTTTTATAAATTTAAATGTTTTGTTATGCGATTTAGGAGCGTACTACAACGAACGCATATTAAATCTCCTAATTTGTCCTACAACACCTAGCCATCCATCCTAAAGGCACCAAATCCCCTCCAAACTTCTTCGCTTGGCGCCAACTAACCGTAGCCCTAGGATCATTTAACCACCCCCATAAAATCATCCTAACCCTACACATCATCTACACCATCCCATCCCCTCTACCACTCCTATATATACCCCATCTAACTACCATTACCCTTCACCTTTGGCTTCATAATTCTCACATACTCCCACCTACTATCCACCATACCCCACGGCCAAGAGAAGAAGAAGAAGAACATTAAGGGGACACTCTATCCCCTTGGTGCCTTCCCCTCTTCCCTTCTCTCTTGTGCCCACGCCAGCCAGAGGTCCAACTAGGCAAGGACGTCTAGAGGAGTTCTTGAGGATGGTTCATGGCCACTCTAGGAGGAGATTTGGAGTGGAATTCCTCCACTCTTGGAGGAGCTAGGGCATGCCCACCAAGGGCTTGCCAAGGAAGAAAGCATCATCTTTCAAGGAGCATATCAAGAAGGGATTAGGAGAATTCCTTTTCAAGCCCAGGATTAGCTATGCTTGGTGCATGGACTCTCCTCTTCATTACCATCACTAGGAGGATATTTGTTTTACCATTTTTTTATCTTAAATTTTGCAGTAGAAGCATTCCTTTACAAGCATTCCTGTAAAACAAGTTTTCTCCATATATCAAGTTGCTTTTCTAAAATTTTGTTGCATTCTTTTTAATTGCTTTTTACTTTAGTGCACTCACATCCTCTCTCTAATTACCCTAGGTCTTCACGTACCTAGGGTGAGCTTAGGGAGAGAATATTTTTGCCACTTAGGTTGTAGCAATTAGACATAGCCTTTCTTTGTGTAGTATTTCGTTGTTGCCCCTTTATTTCAAAACTCCAAAAAAATATTATATTTCAAAACACAAAAAGAAAGTTGATTTTCAATTTTCAAGCGAGAGTATTAAAATTTGCAAATTTGCCTACTTGGATGACCCTAGATACTCAACTATCTAGGCTTTATAAATATTAAAAGCGATTGTGAATTTACGTGTTGCGACAATTTAAAACCCTAATTTTATCAAATCACGCATTTTCAACACCACTGGGTGCACATACATGAGCACATGCACAATTCCTCGATTTGCGTTTGCACGCTTGTGCGGGCATGGGCGCGTGCGGGCCTTGTTGGGCCTAAAATTGGATAAAATTATTCCTATTGAAAACTTGGGCCTAAGCCCAGTAACAATACTGATCCGACCCCTTTGTGGGTCGTAGATCTTGTGAAAGGCTTAGGCCCGCCCACTAATAAGATTTTGCCAAGTGTGGGGCAGAAGTCGTGTTTTAGAAACATGACTCCACTGTAAAAAGGAGAGTCATGTCTTGAAGACACGACTTTCATTTACAGAAGTCGTGCCTTGATTGAACCCTTTTTATTCCAGCACAAGCATTACTTCACCTCCTCGTTGACTCTCCTACTTCTGCTATCACTGCTGCTGCTACTATCACTGCTTCCGCTCTCGCTGCCGCTTTGCCATTGGTGTGATGTCGTTGTCGTTGCCAATGTTCACCGCTGTGGTTCTTCGTCGCCGCCGTGTTTCCAGCAGTGTAAGTGACATCTTACACTTAGGTTAGGAGATGTGTAGGTTACGAGATAATGTAGGGTAATTGTATAGCAAAAAGTCCTTGTGTAGTATTTGTGACTTAATGTTAGGGTATTTTTTCCTATTAGGAGTTCTTAAATTGTTCAATTTATTTTGTTATTGGTGAAATAAATTGTTTAATTTATTACTAAGAGGAATATGCTTTGGTGAAATGAATTTTGTGTACATGATTTGAAATTTAACATTCATCTTTTAGGTTAGTTGAGACGGCTCTGAGTTTTTTGTGTTTGTTGTATGCACATGGGAATATTGTCGACAAAGAAAATGGGGTTGGAATATGATAGGCCATTTACGACGAATGTAAGGATTTTGAAAGATGAGATTGACTTTCAGAAATGTAAGGAGAAGATAATGAGGAGGCTTCACATTGATCCTCTAACACATGATATTGAGCTAGTCCTTAGATTCCTAGTAATTGAAGGAATTGGAGACCATAAGTTAATAAGATATATTGCTTCTCCAATCTTAGAGGATGATGATGTTAATTCACTTATTGGTACCGTGGACACAATGGGGTCGGAGTACTTCCCAGAGGTTTTTGTTAAAATCATTGAGATGTGACATATTCCTGTAGTGAACTCGGAAGTTATACATCATCCATTGAATACTGCAGGTGCTGCAGCGAGTGCTTCTGTTATTTCACCTGTAGTGGGTACTCAAGTTGTGCATGCTCCAGTTAGTGCTCCTAATTTCTTTACTGTTTCGGGTACTCCAGTTGTGTAGGATTGTGTGACAACTCCTATTGTTTAGGCTAACATGACTACTCTTGATCATCAGGCTCCTGCTGGACCAAGAAGTCCTGTTGTGCATTCTTTGCATGATGATAATGTTCATGATTTGAGCAATGATCATGAAGCTTTCAATGACATCCCATCAGATGATGATGATGACAGCAATGAGGAGGACCTGAATGATATGTCAGTTGACCCTTCGTCGCAGACGATTAATGGAGGTGGTAGCAACACTATACAACTTGGGATGGGACTAGATAGTTTCTACAATGTTGCAATTAGTACTGGCTATATTAGTTGGGAGGAAAGTGTTCTTGATATTAGTCTTGGTGGTCAATTTGCTGGGATGAGGATCGCAAGCTTTGGGCACCGGCTGGGTGCAACCTGCGTGAAGGTGGCAGAGCAAGAGAAGAGATGGACAGATTGCTTCATGATCTGGATAGCTTCGTGCCAAAGGGTGGAGTGGACATATTTGAATGGTCTTATGGAAATTTCACGTCGGCTGCAGCATATAATGTTCTATTGCGTGCAAATGATTCAACTGACATGGAGGAGATTGATAGACAATGCGCAGGTTTATGGAAGCTACGTATACCCCTTAAAGTACAAATTTTTCTCTGGCTGTGTAGAAGAGGACTTGTCACGGGAGAGCTGCGACACAAAAGGATGGGAACCCAACTACAACATTGCCTCCATGTGATTTCCCCATTGATAGTGTGAGACATCTATTCTTGTCGTGTTTGGTGACCAACCAAATATGGAGATCTATGTGTGGATATCCCTTGCCAATGTGGGAAGGCCTTTGGAGGGATTTTCAAACTCATGGGAAACCACGAGTAACTATGGTAGCCGTGCTTTGGAGTGTGTGGAGGGTTAGAAATGAGAAATTATTTAGGGGGTTGTCGGTGTGTGTGGGGAAAATTGTGTGGAGTTGTAACTCTTTTGTTTAGGCGTGGAGTGATTCTTTGTAAATTCTTATAGTTGATTTTTTAATAGAATAATTCCCGGTTTGCTATCATTTTCGATAACATTCCTTTCAATCTCAAAAAAAAAATTCCACGTGGGGAAGGCATTTAATAGTAAGGAAGATTTAGTTTTTGCAGTTAAAGATTTTCACATTAGACATAAATATAACTTCTCCGTTTGTGAGTCAAATAGAAAAGTTTGGGCGGTTCAATGAAGTTATAAGGAGAAGGGTTGTAAATGGAGGCTTCGTGGTCATTTGAGAAAATTTGATGGGAAATTCGTTGTTGGTGTTGTAGATGGACCGCACAATTGTCAAAACCTAATTACAGGTTTAGCTCATCCGCAACTGGATTGTAATTTCATGGCACATTTCCTCGTGAAGTATGTCCAAGAATCTACAGCAATAAAAGGCAGGGAATTAAAAACTTTCGTGGATATAGAATTCAATTGTAAAATTAGTAAAAGGAAAGTTTGGGATGTAAAAAAAAAAGCAATTGAAATTGCTTATGGTGATTGGAGTCTTACAATGACCTCATACACTTGCTTCATGCAATAAAAGAAATGAATCCCGAAACTGAGATAGACGTTGATTGGGACATGAGAACCTCACGAGACGGCAACTGTATTTTTAGGAAAGCATTTTGGGCATTTGGTCCTTGTATTGAGGCCTTTCAACATTGTAGGCCATTAATTAGCATTGACGGGACACACTTGTATGGAAAGTACAAACATGAATTATTGATTGCTAACAGCATAGATAGAGCTAATCACATTATTCCATTAGCATTTGCTCTGGTGGATGAGGAGCAAGAAGAAACTTGGGCATGGTTTCTAACATGTGTCAGGTACTTTGTAATTCGAGAAAGATAGGGTCCAATATGCATCATCTCAGATACACATGTAGGAATAAAGGCAGCAATGAGAGCAATTGAAGTTGGCTTGCTTCCACCCTTTGGACAGTGGAGATTGTGTTCACGTCATGTTTCTAACAATTTTAATAACGTCTATAAGAATTTAGCAATAAAAAAAATTATACAAAGAGCATCTCTTTTGGCATGCTCCCTTAAGTTTAATGCTTGCATGGAGAACTTGAGGCAACTAAATGAGAATGCTCCTAGTTGGTTTGAAAGCCATTCAATCACAAATGATATGTGGACACTTGCATATGATGGGGGATATAGATGGGGTTACATGACAACTAACCTAGTTGAGAGTTATAATGCAATTTTGAAAGCTGTGAGAGCTTTGCCGGTGGCTGCATTGGTTAGGAAGACATTCCATAATTACATGAATTACTTTCGAGATTGTCAAGGTGATGCAGAAACAGGATTAGATAGATCTGAAGTATACACTACTTGGGCTTCAAAGAAACTACAAAGTTGGAAAACTGTGGCTCATCATCATATCGCAGAGATGTACCATTGGTCTCCTGAATTAAAATATTAAGTGGTGACTGGAGAATGACCAACATCTTATGGAATGAAAGATGGGAAAACGAGATCCATTAATGTAATGGCCCACACTTGTAGTTGTGGTAAATGGCAAGTTTGGAGGATTCCATGCTCACATGCATTGGCCGCACTCGCACATAGGAATTTGAATTACGATGCCTTCATGCCACATTGGTATACTTGGGAGAACCAGCTTCAATGTTACAATGGCAGGTTTTATCCAATCCCCAACAAACAATCATGGAGTTGGTCGTCAATTGAATTTGTTATGTTAGTTCCAAATCCAGAATGCAAGCGCACAAAGGGCCATCCTAGGTCAACTCATCTACGTAATGAAATAGACTTTTGAGAGCCCTCACAAAGTATACATTGTAGCAAATGTGGTGGCACATGTCATACAAGGTGTAACTGTCCTCCTAGGCCAACTTCCGCATCATCATCAAATGTACATGCATCGAATGACACTATATCTAGTATAGCCAATCCCCAAAAGGTTATGCCTCCATCATCTACCACGGGACATAGTCCATCATCTGGACATATGGAAAGAACAAGGGATCCTAACACACCGAGGAACTTAAATAAATGTGGCTTGTGTGGTGGTCAAGGTGAAATGACCCTTCCAAAGGGTCATTTGGCGTTTCTGGAATTTTAAGGGTTTTTGTGCAATTTTAACCCCCCTAGGTTTTTATTGTGGGTATGCGAGGGAAAAAGAGAACTTGTAGGGTGTGCCCCCTCAATTTTCCCATCCCCACAGTACCACACCCCCTCACCCCTCATGCCACCCCATCCCTCACCGACGACACCCCCATTCCCTCCACGCCTTACACCATCTCTCCCCCCATACCTCCCACCTCCATATAACCCTCACTCCTCCATCCATCTCACACCGTAGCCGAGAGGAGAGGGAGAGTGGGGAGCAGAAGGAGGAGAAAGCAGAGAGCAGAGGAGGCAGGAGGCCTGAAAGCAGAGGGAGACGGGGAGGTGTTGTAGTTGCTGCAGCTTTTGTGGGAGAGAGAGAGCTCGCAAATGGTTCTACGGAGTTATTTTTCTGCAGAATCAGACGTCTGGAGAGACCACCAGACATCCAGAGGTAATACCAGACATCTGATAGCGCATTTTTTTCAATTATTTTGTCATTGCCGAATTCTGACTTCACGTGCATGTGTCATAGGTTGGGGAGGCGCGTCGATGCGAGGACCGAAGCGGTTTCAGATGTCTGGGAGTATCTCCAGACGTCAGAAGACACCCTCAAATGTCTGCACGAAGTTCCAAACATCCGAAGGAAGGTGCATTGAGCCAGGTGAGTATCTGAGTTCGTTTAAGACATCTGAAACTCTTCCCAGATGTCTAATTTGGGCCAGGGTTGGTGTTTTTGGTCCCGTTCACGGTCCAGATGGAGTTGGATTTCTGCAAACAAAACGTCGTTGGCTTCCGTTCGAGTTTCTCTACGTGATGATATAGTGTCTGTGCAGTTTTGAGCTCGTTTGACTTGTCAGTTCATGTTGTAGGTCTCCAGTCCGTAGAGTATACGGGACCTGCGAAGATGTCGGGAGCCACTATACAAGCCCCCATTCACCTGGTTAACCGGTAGAGTGGTTCTCTCTAATCCCAGAATTAATAATTAAATTGCATGATTTAGAATTATTTTATTGAACCCTAGGTTGTGAGATGAATCCTAGGGCTGAAAGAGATAAATGCATGCTACTTTAAAAATATTCGATTGAATTCTAGGTTGTGAAATGAACACTAGGGCTGAAAGAAGTGAATGCAATGAATGATTAAAATTATTGTGATGCTTCCTGAAAGTAGTAAACCATGAGTTGCTTGTGCTATATTTAATAAACTATGACGTGAATGGAAATACCTGCGGTATATTGAATAATCGATTGTGAAATCTTGAGCTTCTTGTTATGCATTTAATGAATCAGATGTGGAAATGAGAAAGTCTAAGTACGAACCCTACGGGGAATTTAGAAAGAAATCAAGGATACTGTAGTACGGAAAACCTGATGGTTTTGGAACATGTTGCCTACGGGCAGCTGTTTGGACTTAATTAGGGGAAGGGAGCTGGCCCTCGTGTATGTGGTACCGAGGAGAGCAACTATCCCTTTAGAGTAGAGGGGAGATTGCCGCCCCTAGGGTTGAGACATGGGGTTAGGTTTGGCCACTCTACATTGACTCTTGTTTGGCCCTTGCGTACGTGGTATCGGTGTGAGCTACTTAGTGTAGGGGGGAGCTAGTTGCCCCATGGGGCCTGAGGTTAGGTATGGTCACCCTACACCGACTCTTGTTAGGCTGCTGGGCAAATCGGGGTAGTCAGACGAGGGTACGCGGACTGTGGAGGGGCGAGACCCCTGTTCTGTTTTAAGGGGCGAGACCCCTGTTCTATTTTAAGGGGCGAGACCCCTGTTCTGAGAGGGCAAGGCCCTATGTTGTTTTGTGCTGTACCTTTGGGCGTACCCGCTAGCGGAAATGACTGATCGCGTGCCAGTGCGGGATAGCTACCCGTGCGCTTATCACACATGCCGTAGTCACCGCTACGTCGCGACCATGACCTCGTGGTAGTAGACTGAGTGTAGGACTACCAAGGGGGACTCTTCCGGTCAGGAGAGTGCCACGTGTACATCCTGCATTGTGGGAAAACTACAAGCAAGATCGCTCCCTTAGGGAACAAGAAGATTGAGTAATATCATGGAACCTGATTAGCGTATTCGACTCGGAAACACATAAACTAGAGAATTGGAAACGGATGAAAAATAAATAACTGACAATTGTATGTTTAATTGATTTTTATTTAATTGCATGTAAATGACTTAACCACCACTCTACTCAACATTAGCTGACCCCAGATTTTGTAACCATGTTCAGGTCAGGGATTCGAGCAGCCAGAGCCACTAGCTGCTAAGGGCGCTGGGCCTAGTCGAGCCTAGCCATAGTTCCTTTCTTTTGTTTCGCTGCCGAGAGTTTTTGTTGTAGTGAGTGCCATGTAGCTTATTTTCAGTTATATTTGTACTAGTTCTCTGTTGTGATGGCTACACTGTATTAATACTTTCCACTGTATCTCGTAAAAATCTAGTGGTTTGCTGTTCTCTTTCTTTTATTATCAGTTATATATTTTTCTGCTTAGTTACATTACTGGTGTTGTTGTGGAATAAATATGTATTTGGTTGTTTCTCGTTGGACGATTGGGTCTTGGAATTCATTGAGGCGAGCCATTCTCAAGTCCTGTTGAGAGCCGGGGCGGGTCGTGACACAAGGCCATAATTGAAGACATTGCCTCAATGTTAGTAAGTCATGTTTTTCTTTTCTCTAGTGGCAGGTGTTTTGTTAGCTTCATCCTGACGGATAAGATAATGTATTTTAAAATAAGTGCAATATCATAATACCACAGGAAAGAAGACTTTGGTTTGCATGGAAAAGCCCTCTCGTTAGAGAATAGAAAAACCATAAATAGAAAGAGCTAAGGATAGGGTATTCTATAATTTCTCCTCAATATAAAAGAGTATCATGCAATATAGGCCCACTTGTTCTCACACACGGATTATGCAAGGCAGGACTAAACTCAACCTAGTACTACGTGCCTAGGTGGATCCTAGAAAAAATCCAATTGCCATCTATCTAAACACAAATATTATTGATAACCCTCCCCTGAAGTTGTAGATTATCAATGATGATAACATCATCATGAGTCATAACTAGCTTAATCAGAATCAATTGACAAATGCTCCTATATAATCGTTGGAAAGTCGTAATTCACTGAATATCCTTTCTGAGAAGAGTGCATTAAGACATGATTAATTCTATAGTTTTACCAACACATTATGACTGTAGAATAATCACGGGTTTTCTAGGGGGTTAATCTAAGGTCTAATGAGCATTAATGACTAATAAGAGGGTCCACACAGACAAAGACGTGTTTTCACGCCAGAATTAAAGTAACTCAAAATCCTAATTTCATATCTGCTTAATTAGCAGAGGTTCTGGTCAAAATAAATTCCATCTAAACTTTCTAAAATTCATAGAAAAATATTCCATAAGGTTTGGTATCCCTGGTTTGACCATCTGAACCTATTTTGACCTAAAATAGAGTCTCAAAAGGTAAGTTACCGTAATTTAGGTTTTTACGTAAATTACCTAGTCAGACATGTTCAAAACCAAAGTCCAACTTCACCATCAGATTCCTTGGGTCCAAATTAGGTTTATACCTAAATTTGGGCCCAATCAGAGTTCATCTTGACCTAGTTTGCATTGCTGTCCAATCTGACTCTTTCTATCTCACACAAGATTGAGGACGAGGGGAGATGGGGCGATGGGGCTCTGGCGACAGGAGGGAGAATGAGGGTTGGGAGGTATGGAGATCGAAGAGATGGAGACACAAGGAAGATTGAAGAGAAGGGGGGGCCACCGTGAAGGCCAGGCGTTGGGCGAACGTGGGGGAGATCCTATGCTTTAGATGTAAGGCAAGAGGACACATGGCGGCGGCATGCAGGGGACCTCTTATTTGTGTAGCTTGCGGTGGAGAAGGCCATAAACGTGATGCATGTAAGAGAGGAGGGACACAATAGGGAGGAGGAAAGATTCCACACCATCACCCTCGCTCGGGGCAGAGGGGACCGAGGGCTCCGTCGCCTCCATCCCCAACGCTGGCCGGATACTTTCTTGATGTAGAGGTCCCGTACTCTGAAGACAATCATGCGTTGGAGATGGTTCTAAGGGGAGCACTGATTGGGGAGGTGATGATAGGGGTGATGCGAAAAATCACGTTATTTGTAATTAGGGTTTTTAATGTCGTTGTAACACACGAATTCGCATACGCTTTTAAATTTATATTCCTAGATAGGGGAGTATCTAGGGTTCGTCCAAGGAGGCAAATTTGCAATTCAAATATCTTGCTTTAAAGGAGAACTCAACTTTCTTTTTTGGTATTTTAAATATATATATTTTATTTCAGTTTTGAAATAATGAGGGCAAAATGCAAATTGTGACGGAAAAGTGCTAACACCTAAATTGCTAAGCTAAAACTTAAGAGATAAATATGTCCACTCCCTAAGCTCACTCTAGGCAAGTAGAGGCTTAGAGTAATTAGGAAGTGGAAGTGAAACAAGTGCTAGAACAAAGACAAACAATTGCAACAAGAAATTAAAAAGAAGGCAATTTAATTTAGCAGAATTTGTGTTCTTTTACAAAGACAAGTAGTGGAATGCTTCTACTAAAAATGGAAAATATAAAAGAAATAGAAGAAACATAAATCCTTTTGTAGAATCTGGTGAAGAAGGGAGTCTTCTTGCTCCAAGCCTAGCTGCTCCTTGGCTTGAAAAGAGGGTCTCCTTCTTCTCCTTCCTTGAAAGCTCCTCCAAGGTGGATGCTCTCCACCTCAAGTCTTTCCTCCAAGGGTGGGCGTGCACCACCCTCAAGCTCTCCTCCAAGGTGGCGTGGGCCACCTTCAAGACCTCCTCCAAAGGTCTTCCTTGCCTGGCTCCTCCTTTGGCTGGCGTGGGCACAAGAGAGAAGGGAAGAGGGGAAGGCACCAAGGAGACAGAATATCCCCTTAATCTTCTTCTTCTTTTCTCTCTTGGGCGTGGGCTTTCGGTAGAATATGAGAGAAAATTTGCTAGCCAAGGATGGTTGTAAGGTGGTGGGTGGTGGTCTTTTTATAGGGTAGGATGAGGGGTTAAGGTGACTCTTGAGATGGAGGGCTAAGATAGGAAGATGGAGATGGTTAGGTGATCCTAGGGCTAGGGAGAGTTGGCGCCACCTAAGAGGTGTAAGGGGGGTAGTTATGGGTGGCCAAAGGGCACCTAAAAGTGGCGCCAACCATGGAGAGGTGCCGTGGGTTGGCTCCAACTTCTAGGCTTCTAGAAGAGGGTTGAGGTGGATGGTGGAGTTGGCTTGGAGGGGTTATGTGTAGGGTGGATATGGGGGTTGAAGTTGGCACCAAAAGGGAGGTAGTTAGGGTTAGTTTTGGCGCCAACTTTAGGTGTCTTTTGGTGGTTAGTTGAGGGGTGAAAGGTGGTGAAGAGGTGGAGCTAGTTAAGTAGGCTTAGGTGGACTTAGAGTGGTAGGTTATGTAGGTGGAGTTAGGGTTAGGTTTTTAGTGCCATGGAGGTGGATGCTAGCTAAGCTAAGCTAAGCTAAGCTAGCTTAGCTAGCTATAGAGTAGAGGAATATGCATGTGGAGCTTAGGGTTTGAGGAGAGGAGCTGGATATGTAGAGTCTGGAGCTGAATTGGAGCTGGCAGCTACTGAAGAGATCAACATGGGGCTACTCTAGCTGGCTTAGCTTGCTAGTTCTTTGCTAGCTGCTAAGCCAAGCTAAAGTGAGCTGGCATCTGTTGAATAGAGTTGAGGTGAGCTGGGTCTGGTGCTCCCGGGGAGAATTGAGTTGGCTGAGACAGCTAAGGTAGCTTAGCTCAATTAGCTTGAGCTAAGCTGGGCCCTCGGGAGTTGGACTTGAGCTTCCTGAGTTGGAATGAATTCATCTTTAGCTGGATGGAGTTGAGTGGAGCTGGATGTAGCTGGACCTGAGCTGGGGTGAACTCCAGTCAACTCAGCTAAGCTAGCTAAAGCTCCCTATGGACTAGTGGGAGCTGAGATGAGCTAGACTCAGCTAAGTTGAGCTGGATCTGAGCTGACCTAAGCTAGGGTGAGCTAAGATAAGCTCTTTTGAGCTGCCATTCAACTGAGATGAGCTGAATGGAGTTAGGATGAGCTAACCCTAGTCCAAGTGAGCTAGATTCCAACTGTGGTGAGATGGATCAAGCTGAGTTCCAGCTAGTCTGAGCTTCTTTTTCACCAGTTGCCTTCTTGAGTGCTAGGGTTTTAGGGATTTGTATATTAGTTCATCCCTAACACTCACAAAAACACATTAAAACGATAAGAAAAAATGCAATGCATGCCTAACCTAATTAATGCCTAGATGCAGCCCAAAAACCCGTTTGCGGAGTAGAATCCTAAGAGCTAGGTTTATTTTAATGCATAAGAATGATGATAAATTGGCGTTTATCAAGGGGCTCCATCCTTGGATCGGCTACAACAGTTGGTAAGATCCCTAACCCTAAGCTCACCGAATTGGAAGGTTGCAACCTTGGGTCCTTCTCGCTTTCTACAAATGGCCTGGGTATGATGGATGTCAAATCCTTCCGATTTCAATTGAGTAAGTTTGAGAACGTCAATGTGGTGTGGAGGTCTATCTCGCCTTTTGATGGGGCACTGACGGAGCGACCCCCACAGAAGGTGACATCCAAACAGGGGAGGTTGGAGATTAGTGGTCTGCCTCTGCACTTGAGAACCAATGTGGTACTGGCGAAGATGATTGAAAGCTTCGCGGTGCTGAAGGAAGGTTCTGAAATTATGCTTGGGGAAGGGGATGGGAGGGTGGTTTGGGTGAATGTGATCTTTGCACGCATTGGTTCTCTACTGGAAAAGATCATTCTCCGATGTGGGGGAAGCTCGTGGTTGATTCGGCTTTGAATTTTCTTGGATAAGGTGGAGGTACATGAGCAGCAGATAGCAAAGGCCTTCGTAGAGGTGGTTAGGAATAATTTTGTCCATGCGAAGGTGATGGCGAAAATACGTGGTTTGTTAATTAGGCAATTTAGTGTCGTTGTAACACGCGAATTCGCATACGCTTTTAAATTTATATTCCTAGATAGGGGAGTATCTAGGGTCGTCCAAGGAGGCCAAATGTTTGCAATAGTGATTCTCTTGCTTAGAATAAATCTCAACTTTCTTTTTGGTATTTTTCAATATATCATTTTTTTTTCGTTTTTCAATTAAGATAACATGCGAAATGGTGGCAGGAAGGTGATTTACACTTCAATTTAACTATTACTTCTAAGTGGCAAGTAGATCCTCTCCCTAAGCTCACTCTAGGTAAGTGGAAGCCTAGAATAATTAGGGAGAGGGAGTGGAAAATGCTAAAAAAAACAAAGCAAGTAGAAATGCAAAATAGAAAATTGCAAAGAAGGTAACTTAAATTGATGAAAAGTGTTTTACAAAAAAGCCTAGTAGAGGAATGCTTCTACTACTAGAAAAATTAAAATAAAGAAAAGCAAACACAAATCCTCTAGATAGATGGTGAAGAAGAGGGCTTCTTGCTCCAAGGTTGGTGGCTCCCAAGCTTAAAAAGAATCCTTCAACTCCTTCCTTGCAGTGCTCCGCCAAGGTGATGTCCTCCAAGGCAAGCCCTAAGGGGGCGTGCCCTAAGCTTCTCTCCAAGGGTGGACGTCCACTGATGAGAACCTCATCATGAGCCATAACTAGCTCATTTTGACCTAATACAAAGGATAAAAGCTCCTACATAACTCAAGGAAAGGCTTAACTCAGAGAATTCTGATTTTAAGAAGAAAATAAGTCATAAGGGGTAAAAATGTAATTTTACCAGCACAATCTGTAAGCAGGGTAATTCATGGTCCAAACACAGGTCAAACAAACCTAATAAGAAGGGAAGTGAGATGATTTGATCTGATAAGGGCTACAGCAACTCCAAGGAATTAAATGACAATCTGTAACCCTAAAACAAACCCACTTCAATTCACGAGGTTCGAGGCAAAGAAAAAATTGACTAAACCCTCTACAATTCGTAGAAAAATAATCTCTAGGGTTTAGAACCTTCAATTTGGCCTTAGGAACCCATTTTGACCTACATTGAGAACCATGCCCAATTAATGACTTAATTTGGGTTTTTACGTAAATTGACTGGTCAAACAAGGTCTTATCTAGAAATAAAATTCACCATTATAATCCTTACGCCCCATTTAGTCATGCATAAAAACTTGAGCCTAAGAAGAGACCTTCTTGACTGACTTTGCATTTTGGTCCTCATTCATTACTTTTTGACCCTCAACTTTTGAAACCCTCGCATTTTTGCCCCTAACTCTTCTTCATTCTTTGCATTTGGGTCCTCCCTGCAAAACCCTGAGCAGCGCCATGCTCCGACGACCTTGCGCGAGGCATGGCTCCGCGCAAGGTGAGGGGGACCCCCTGCCAAGTCAACCAGGGGTTCCCTACGACGTCAGCCGTTGCAGGAACACCCCCCTGATCGCTGCAATCGCCCATACCGCCCGTGCGAACGCACGGACGGTATGGGTCTCCATCTCCGGCGTCCTCCGGCGAGGGAGGCACGTCGTCTCCCTCCGCCCTCCTCTCTGATTTCGACTCTATAAAAGCCCTCGACGCTCTGCCGCACTCTCCAGCTCGGATCTGACGGAGAAACCCCCCCTTTTCCTCTCTTCCCACTCCGACAGAGGCCCCCTTGCTCCGGCGGTTCCTCCTCCTCCTCCTCCTCCTCCTCCTCCTCCTCGCTTTGCCGCACTACCAGCAGCAGGGCTGCCTTCACCTCCTCTTCCCGCGTCGCGCCGTACCCAACGCGTGCTCTCCCGTTCTCTCCTCGCTGCCGCCCTCTCTCTCTGGGCACCTTCTTCTCTGGCGACAGTCGATACGACTGTCGCCCTACTCCGGCCCCCCCCCCTCGTCCCTCTGCGTAGGTACAATCTTTCCTCTTCCTCCCCTCTTTCTTTTCCTTACTGTAATTTGCATAAGCACCCCTCGACCGCGCCTAATCGCCCTCACCTTCCCCATCTCCGGCCAAACTCCGGCGACTCGCTCCCGTCATTCCACCACCCCACACGACTCGCCGACCCTCACAGAACCTCCGCCTCCTCACCCTGATCAACTTCCGCCCTTCCATTTCCAGCCACTCGCCACCTGTAGACCCCCCGAACAAACCCATTTCCCGCGCTACAGTTTGACCTAGGGCAGCCCCTACGCTCTGCCCCACGGCCTGCCAGATCCCACACCGCCTTTGCCGTGCCACAGCGAAGGTTCTCCGCTTGTCTGATTAGGCCGAGAGGCCGTTCTTCTATGGACAGGTTGCTCGCCCTCCGTCGCCATTGCTGAGCCGGTGAAGCTCCTTCAACCTGCAGCTGCAGGTGCGCTTCGCCCAGGTTCGACTCGCCAAGACGCGCGGTTCGCGGCCACGCAGTCGCCCAGGCTTGCAGTTGGGGAGAAAGCCCCGCAGCTGCTGCATCTGCCTGCAGCTCCCTCAGCTGCGGGTGCCCAATTGGGGTGGGACATTTAGTCCCACCTCGGAACTTTTGAGAGGCCCATGCCCGCATAAAGGCAAAAAGTGCCTTAGGCTCTTTGCCTCCTGAGCACGGGGTGAGGTCCCTCTCACCCGCTCGAGCCGGCCTCGTCCGCGACCATGCCTCGCGGACTTGGCCCGACCCGTTTACCAGTCCTGCACTCCTCGCCCACCACCGCACGCCAGTGGGCCTGGACCTAGATGCGACCCGCGTACCCGACTACCCGGCAGCTCTGGGAGAGCTATCCTATGAGTGAATTCTGAGAGAGAGAGACGCGGGGGAGGGTAGAGTAGGTTTTGCCCTCTGATCGAACTTTGAGTGTGCAGGCACAGGTGAAGAAGAAGAGAAGGCAGGAAGAAGAAGAAGAAAGCCACAGAGGAAAGAAGAAGAAAAGACGCACTGTAGCAGCAGCTACTTAAGTCGTCTGATTGAAAAATCAGACGATGCTCTGAAGGCAAAGAAGAAGGAGAAGAAAAGAAGAACAGGACCGCAAGGGAGAAAAAAAAGAAAGAGACGGACAGAAAGAAGAACAAGAAGAAAAAGAAAGAAAAGACAAGAAGAACAGAAGCAAGAAGAAAAGAAGAACACAAGGAGAAAGGTAAGAAGAAGCTCTGAAGAAGAAGAGAAGAAAGAAGAAGAACAGAAGAGAAGACAAGAAGAAAACAAGAAAAGAAGAACAGAGCAAGAATAAGAAGAAGGAAGAAAACTGCAGACTCAAAGAGAAGAGAAAAGAAGACAAAGACGAGAAAGAAGAGAAGAAGAAGAAGCCAACAAGACAAATCTCTCTCTCTCTCTCTTTATTTTTTGTAATAGAAACTTCGTACCTCTAGAATACAACTTGCTCCCTGAGTTCGACCTCGGGAGAACTTTTATTTCCGAGTAAAAATTGTAATAATGGCAATGACTATCTGTACTACAACGTAATTTCTATAACAAAACAACAAAACCTAGTCACAACACCGTTATCACTTGGCGCCGTTGCCGGGGAGCAACGACTATTCTAGAAGCTTTAAATTTCTTTCAAGAGATTGCTAATCTTTTTCTCTCTCTTATGTGCAGGTAAAAATTGGAAGAGCAACCGCACAACAAACACTCCAACAAAACAGGTAATCTTCATCAGCCCTTCCTTAACTCCCTTAAAATCTAAAAAGAACAAAAAGTAAAATCAACTTAGGGCTACCTGCATCATACATAGTAATTCCTCAAAGTTGCCTAAATTTTTCATTTCAACACATTGTAACTGTTCATCCAACTAAGGTAACTAGGGCTAAAACCTTCTTGATTGAGCCCTGGATACTACATTTTTTGAGGCAACTAAAATGAACCAATTAGAGCCAACTCAAGGATTGAAAAGCTAGGGTTTTTAGAAACACACCTTCTATTAACAAAGAAAAGATCTTCCCAAAAAGAGGTGTACTTAAACCTTGTTTGAAAAGATCTATACAAGAGAAACCCTAAACAATTGGCTCTCTAAATACTTGAACCCTAAAAGAATGGACCCAAAAGCTCTCAAAAGAACAAGAGGAGAAGTTGACCCCTTGGGTCAACCAACCTTAAAATTAGGTCACTTCTTCACTCAAAAATACCTAAAAGTTCAAGTGAAACCTTAAGCACCCTAATCTTAAAGTAAAGGAGGTAGACTTAAGAGGTCAAGATCCCCATTCTGGTCTACCTGGAATCGCAGTGACAAGAGAGGTCGGGTGGGGGAAACCCTGTAACCCGTGGGGACGCTCTACCGTGTAGGGGTCTTCGCGGGACTCTCCCTCTCTGGCTGCCTAGGTAATTCTCAGGTGGACGATCTTTCTGATCAAGGGGTCCATCTGCCCCGCACCTCTATAGTCACCCAACAATTTTTGGGTGCCTTGATTGGGTCCAGCACCTGCTTATCTCATCCAGTCCTTCAGTATTTGGCAGGAGGTCCTTGAGACCTCCTTCAGAAATTCACTTCCCCCCCGCCCGACGCTGAGCCTCGCTGCCCTTGTTTGTGCAACCAATCATTCACATAGCCCCTTTTCCTCTGATTCCGAACAAAGTCCCCTTCTTCCATCTTGATTCAAACTTCGATTCTATATCTTGATTCCACCACCTGATTCAAAGATGCAGCCACACCAATTAAGACTACCATTCAAAAAACCTGAATATCAGAGTTCCATGAAAGATAAGATGATTGAGGATGCCCTTGAATTCTATGAAATCAAATGTAAACCCTCAACACCAATAGAAAACATTCAGGTTGATGTCCCAACAACCACAGCTTTCATCATAAACTGTGCCCAAATTCTGTTGACAGAAATTACAAAAGGATCAACCCGAGATATGCTCATGACAGGATACATTGAGATAGAAAAATTACACCAATCTAAATACCTTCAATGCTTGACAAATCCTGTACTTTGGGAACAACACCAAGATGCCCTTATAAAATGGGTAGAAATGATGAGATCACTAGAACAAATTATCAACCAGAAATACCCGTATATACCAGAAACAGAGGATGAACCATCTTGGAACAGTATTAAGGAACAATCCAGTTTCCCAGATCCCGGGACTAAGGCACAAAGTGGTTGTGGAATCCCAACCCAGATAGAAGACAACATCGAATTAGGTTGGGATATTGTAGGAGAACACACTGATGAACCGACCCTAGACCATGAATTGCCAAGCTTAGAATTCCAAAACTCCTGCAATAAGGAGGTCAGAACTGAACCTTTTGAGGGTATAAATTCCGCCCCTTATTTTGATAAGGTGGCCCTCGAAGGTTATTCGGACTTAGGTTCTAGCAATTCTACCCACATCCTAAACCTAGAACCTAGATCTGAAACTTATTGGGAAGATTATGAGGCCTCATATGAGAAAGATCAAATTTTTACAGAATATGATTCCGGGCCTCTATTTGATGAATATCCCTCTCCAACATCCTCAGGAAATCTGATCAATTTTTCAGAAAACACGCCAATTTATGATACAGAAACTGAGTTGAATGAGCAGGGTTTTAATGGGGTCTATCCTACCAGCTTCGAGCTTGGACAGAACACCTTTTTGAGCCCAGAATTGACACATAGGCTAGAACCCAGTCAGGCTGCTGATTCCACATCTGATGATTTATGCTACGGTGGAATTCATGATCAAGAATCTCATTTAGAACTCAATTTTCACAAACTCTCCGACAACTTCAGATCTGAATATAATTGTGGAGAGTCTCTTCTTCCTGAACACACCAGGCCCATCTATGACCTCAGTTCACATAACTCTGACTCCGACTCTGAGGTCCTGATTCCTGAGATCACTGGTAACACAGAATCATTCCTTTTTGATCCTCAGGAACCAAAAACAGAAAATGCCAAGAGTGATTGCAACACAGAATTCAAATCTTTTCTCAGTTCAGATTTCCTTCATCCTACAAACACTCTTCAGGCATTTGATAGCTACCCAGAGGACTCTCTACAGAAAAACACCTGTCATTCCTTTCTAGAAGAGCCCTCATACACGATTGCCACCTCGTCCACACACACAGAACGGATCAAAACCTCTTCCCAACCCCGACTCGCAACCGGACTCAATTTCTATTCAGATTCACCTCTCACCGAGCCGATTGCATTTCCACATCGGGTTTGGAACACTTATCAGACTACATATCATGCTCCATCACTCTCTGATCACCCCTGTAGGGTTCCTGCGTCAATCACTGATTATTCTACGGGTCCCTACTCTGACCAGGCTGATTCAACTTAGCCAAACCCTGCATTCACACTTCCACATCCATTTAAGCTTCATAGTTTATGGTGGGTTCCACACCTTTTGATCTTCATCTATCAACCCACCAGATTGATTGGGTTTGGGCTGCATCATCAACCTGTCGATCTGAACAAGCACCTGGTTGGATCAACCAGGCTCTTAATCAAGGTGCTTGTCTTACAAAATTTTGCTGATTTGACCATCCCCTCTCCATCGCATTTCCTGCTTGGCTGAAGGCATCAAATTTAGCGCTCAACGGGAGGCAGCCCGTCATTCTCTTTGAAAACCTGAAATCTTTTCTGACACCTTTGTGCACTTAAAGTTTACACTTTAGGACAGCCGACTCCACCTCAGATGCTTGCATCTGAGATTAGAAATCGTCTGAAACAGTCACCCCGACCCATTCACTCATCAAAACATCTGTCCTAATGTATGCACTAAGTTGAATAAAAACCCCCTAGGTTACAATGAAGACATTGCAAATCTTAGGCATGTGGGGGTATGATAGTGCAAAACTTGTAAGAAAAGGTTTCAAACAAAAAATTTACATATGTCAAAAACACCATAAAAATTAATTTTTTTTTTTTCGAAAGAGAATAAAAGGAGAAGGAAATTTTGTGGGAGGAGAAAAAGAAACAAAATGAAAAAGGAGCACAAAATTATGAGAAAAAAGTAGTCATTAGTAAGAAACTAAGGAATTAACCTAAATTCTAGACCTCATTCAAGAAAAGAACTGAAAAGTGCACAAAGGGATTAGTAAGAATGCAAACCTTAGGCATTCTTGGATAGACTCTTAGTACCCATTAAGATCTGGACACTCCTCAAGAGGTTGAGGAAAATGAAAAGCTGAAATATTAGGTCTAAGGCTTAGGAAGTATTTGTCCTCGTTAGCTAACTTTTGGTTTACGGGACTCAGTGACCTAAGCACCCTAACCTCACACACAGCCTGGTTCAGTAAGCGTAAAAATCAAAATCACGCAGAAGCATCGCAGAAAATTCTGAAAAGTACACCTAGAGTAGGAGCGGCCGATTAACACAAGTTGATTTAGACGAGTTCCCAGCGCGGAGAGGCGGGAAATCCCCTCGAAGATGCGTAACAAAATATCATCTCCTCGGTGCTTGTCTCTTAGGATATTTACATATCCTACTGGGGGCATGTAAGCACTCTGCTGGTTCAGATTCCATGGATGGCATTATCACGAAGTGTCAATTGCCAGGGTATGGATTCAGCCACGGAACACCATGGATGGGATTATCTCGAAATCTCAATAGCCAAGGTTTCGGGGGTTGCCATGGGCGGTGCTATCTCGAAGCATCGATTGCCAGGAACCCTTGAGGATTGATGATGGGGGCAAGGAATCTGATATAGACCGTGTTGAAAAGCCAATCCTAAGCTAGAATTAAAAAGAAAGAGAGAGAGAAAACTCTCCAAAACAGAAAAATTTTCTATCTCTCTCTCTTACAAAACGCACTGCGAACTGAGCCAGGGCTAAAATCATTCCAAGCACAGGTGCTTTAACCACAAAGTCCATTAGACCTTAAGTTAGTTCTTGTAGGCCTTAAAAACCTTTGCTAAGGACTGAGGCTGAGGCTAGACAGATCTGGATCTTGATTGGTACTAGAGTACCTTTTAGGCCTATGGTCAGCATTCTAACCTAATCTGAGTTCAAATGAAAAAGCACTTATCTAAAGCTATTAAGAACTCCATGGTCTAGAACAAAGGTTGAAACCTTAAGTTTATTGCTAAGGGACTAGCAAAAGCTAGGCATGGGGATATGATGAGAACCTCATCATGAGCCATAACTAACTCATTTTGACCTAATACAAAGGATAAAAGCTCCTACATAACTCAAGGAAAGGCTCAACTCAGAGAATTCTGAGTTTAAGAAGAAAACAAGTCATAAGGGGTAAAAATGCAATTTTACCAGCACAATCTGCAAGCAGGGTAATTCAGGGTCCAAACACAGGTCAAACAAACCTAATAAGAAGGGAAGTGGGATGATCTGATCTGATAAGGGCTACAGCAACTCCAAGGAATTAAATGGCAATCTGTAACCCTAAAACAAACTCACTTCAATTCACGAGGTTCGAGGTAAATAAAAAATCGACTAAACCCTCTACAATTCGTAGAAAAATAATCTCTAGGGTTTAGAACCTTCAATTTGGCCTTAGGAACCCATTTTGACCTACATTGAGAACCATGCCCAATTAATGACTTAATTTGGGTTTTTACGTAAATTGACCGGTCAAACAAGATATGATATAGAAATAAAATTCACCATTATAATCCTTAGGCCCCATTTAGTCATGCATAAAAACTTGAGCCTAAGAAGAGACCTTCTTGACCGACTTTGCATTTTGGTCCTCATTCATTACTTTTTGACCCTCAACTTTTGAAACCCTCGCATTTTGGCCCCTAACTCTTCTTCATTCTTTGCATTTGGGTCCTCCCTGCAAAACCCTGAGCAGTGCCATCCTCCGGCGACCTTGCGCGAGGCATGGCGCCGCGCAGGTTGAGGGGGACCCCCTACCAAGTCAACCAGGGGTTCCCTGCGACGTCAGCCGTCGTAGGAACACCCCCTGATCGCTGCAATCGCCCATACCGCCCGTACAAACGCACGGACGGTATGGGTCTCCATCTCCGGCGTCCTCCGGCGAGGGTGGCACGTCGTCTCCCTCTGCCCTCCTCTCTGATTTCGACTCTATAAAAGCCCTTGACGCTCTGTTGCACTCTCCAGCTCGGATCTGACGGAGAAACCCCCCCTTTTCCTCTCTTCCCACTCCGACAGAGGCCCCCTTGCTCCAGCAGTTCCTCCTCCTCCTCCTCGTCGCTCTGCCGCACTACCAGCAGCAGGGCTGCCTTCACCTCCTCTTCCCGCGTCGCGTCGTACCCAGCGCGCGCTCTCCTGCTCTCTCCTCGCCGCCGCCCTCTCTCTCTGGGCACCTTCTTCTCTGGCGACAGTCGATACGACTGTCGCCCTGCTCCGACCCCCCCTCGTCTCTCTGAGTAGGTACAATCTTTCCTCTTCCTCCCCTCTTTCTTTTCCTTACTGTAATTTGCATAAGCACCCCTCGACCGCGCCTAATCGCCCTCACCTTCCCCATCTCCGGCCAAACTCCGGCGACTCGCTCCCGTCATTCCACCACCCCACACGACTCGCCGACCCTCACAGAACCTCCGCCTCCTCACCCTGATCAACTTCCGCCTTCCATTTCCCGCCACTCGCCACCTGCAGAGCCCCCGAACAAACCCATTTCCCGTGCTACAGTTTGACCTAGGGCAGCCCCTATGCTCCACCCCACGGCATGCCAGATCCCACACTGCCTTCGCCGTGCCACAGCGAAGGTTCTTCGCTTGTCTGATTAGGCCGAGAGGCTGTTCTTCTGTGGACAGGTTGCTCGCCCTCCGTCGCCATTGCTGAGCCGGTGAAGCTCCTTCAACCTGCAGCTGCAGGCGCACTTCGCCCAGGTTCGACTAGCCAGGATGCGCGGTTCACAGCCACGCAGTCGCCCAGGCCTGCAGTTGGGGAGAAAGCCCCGCAGCTGCTGCATCTGCCTGCAGCTCCCTCAGCTGCGGGTGCCCAATTGGGGTGGGACATTTAGTCCCACCTTGGAACTTTTGAGAGGCCCACGCCCGCATAAAGGCAAAAAGTGCCTTAGGCTCTTTGCCTCCTGAGCATGGGGTGAGGTCCCTCTTACCCGCTCGAGCCGGCCTCGTCCGCGACCACGCCCCGCGGATCTGGCCCGACCTGGGCGCGGCCCGCGTACCCGACTACCCGGCAGCTCTGGGAGAGCTATCCTATGAGTGAATTCTGAGAGAGAGAGACGCGGGGGAGGGTAGAGTAGGTTTTGCCCTCTGATCGAACTTTGAGTGTGCAGGCACAGGTGAAGAAGAAGAGAAGGCAGGAAGAAGAAGAAGAAGAAAGCCACAGAGGAAAGAAGAAGAAAAGACGCACTGTAGCAGCAGCTACTTAAGTCGTCTGATTGAAAAATCAGACGACGCTCTGAAGGCAAAGAAGGAGAAGAAAAGAAGAACAGGACCGCAAGGGAGAAGAAAAATAAAGAGACGGACAGAAAGAAGAACAAGAAGAAAAAGAAAGAAAAGACAAGAAGAACAGAAGCAAGAAGAAAAGAAGAACACAAGGAGAAAGGCAAGAAAAAGCTCTGAAGAAGAAGAGAAGAAAGAAGAAGAACAGAAGAGAAGACAAGAAGAAAACAAGAAAAGAAGAACAGAGCAAGAATAAGAAGAAGGAAGAAAACTGCAGACTCAAAGAGAAGAGAAAAGAAGACAAAGATGAGAAAGAAGAGAAGAAGAAGAAGCCAACAAGACAAATCTCTCTCTCTCTCTCTTTATTTTTTGTAATAGAAACTTCGTACCTCTAGAATACAACTTGCTCCCTGAGTTCGACCTCGGGAGAACTTTCATTTCCGAGTAAAAATTGTAATAATGGCTATGACTATCTGTACTACAACGTAATTTCTATAACAAAACAACAAAACCTAGTCACAACGCCATTTCTCCCTTGCCTGGCCGTCCTCCTTGAAGTGGAAGAGTCCTCCTTGGTGTGGCCCAAGTTGAAGAGAGTGGGGAGAAGAAGGCACCAAAAGGGCTGGTGATGTGCCCCTTTAATCTCCTTCTCTACTCCTTCTTGGCCATAGGTATAGGTGGTATAGGTACCAAACTACACTAATCGAGGATGCCCCAAAATGGTGGTAGGTGGTGGGTTTTTATAGAATAGGAAGGGGGCTAAGGTGACCCTTGAAATGCAGGGCTAGGATGGAAGGATGGAGGTGGTTAAGGATCCAATGGCTAAGGGTGTTTGGCGTCACCTTAAGGGACACCTAAGGGGTGGTTATGTGTGTTGGCACCCCTTGATATTGGCGCCAAAATGGCTTCTAGAAGAGGGTCTAAGTTGGCACCAAGAAGGATTCTAGAAGGGGGGTTAGGTGGATGGCTGGGATGGCTTATGTGGGTAGGTGTAGGGTGGATTAAGGGCTGAAAGTTGGCGCCAATATAGAGGTGGTTAGGGGTAGTTTTTGGCGCCAACTTTAGGTGTCTTTTGGTGGTGATAATGGGGTGAAGGGATGGCTAGGAGGTGGCGCCAACTTCAGTAGGGTAGCTAGCTTAGGTAGGCTTAAGTTGGTGGAGCTAGCTAGGGTTGACTTTGAAGGTGGTGGATGGCCAAGGAGCTGGTTGTTAGCTAAGCTAAGCTAAGCTAAGCTAAGCTATGCTAGCTTAGCTAATGGAGGAGTAGAGGAGAAGGTGTTGGAGTTAGGGTTTGGAGGGAGGAGCTGAGGAGGAGAAGTTAGAAGTTGAAACTGGAGCTGGCTGCTGTTGAAGAGGTTGGGATGGAGCTACTCTAGCTGGCTTAGCTTGCTAGTTCTTTGCTAGCTGCTAAGCCAAGCTAAAGTGAGCTGGCTTCTTCCACAATGAGCTAAGGTGAGCTGGGTTTGGTGCTCCCGGGGAGGGTCAAGCTGGTTGAGGCAGCTAAGGTAGCTTAGCTCAACTGAGCTGAGCTAAGCTGAGTCCCCGGGAGCTGGACTTGAGCTTCCTGAGCTGGGATGAATTCTTCTTCAGCTGGTTGGAGTTGAGTGGAGCTGGATGTAGCTGGATTTGAGCTAGGGTGAACTCCTGTCAACTCAGCTGAGCTAGCTAGAGCTCCTTGTGGACTAGTGGGAGCTGAGATGAGCTAGACTCAACTAAGTTGAGCTGGATCTGAGCTGGCTTGAGCTAGGGTGAGCTAAGATGAACTTTCTTGAGCTGCCATTCAGCTGAGATTAGCTGAATGGAGCTAGGATGAGCTAACCCTAGTTCAAGTGAGCTAGGTTTCAGCTGTGGTGAGCTGGATCAAGCTGAGTTCCAACTAGTCTGGGCTTCTCCTTCACCATTTGCCTTCTTGAGTGCTAGGGTTTTAGGGATCTGTGTATCTGTACATCCCTAACACTCACAAAAACACATTAAAAAGATAATAAAACATGGAATGCATGCCTAACCTAATTTATGCCTAAATGCAGCCCAAAAACCCGTTTGCGGAGTAAAATCCTAAGAGCTAGGTTTGTTTTAATGCATAAGAATGATGATAAACTGGCGTTTATCAGAAGGGAGATGGAATCATTGTGAAGGAGAGACCGGCGGTAAAGAAGAGAAAGGAGCACCATGATGAGGAATGTGGAGGGGGCCAGATGACAAAAGCATCTGTGACAATACTGAATGAGGATAGTATGAGTGAGAGAGGCTCTCAGATGATTGTACCAGTGGAGGAGAATGCTGGAAGAGGGCTTGGAAAATTGGGGGTGGAAGCCCCCTTCGCCTTTGATATGCCTAAAGGCTTTCGATATGATATTGGGACCAAAGGTAAAGGGATGGGTGTATTGATCCGATCCCCATACAAATTGCGGAGGAGACGAGGTGATGATAAGGTGGGGATGGAACTGAGCACGGTGGCAAGAGTGCTTGGAGTGATGAGGACGATGGGGGGGGGGTGAGGAAGGGGAAACTTGACACAAGATGAGAGTTCTATCATGGAATGTGCGTGGGCTATGCGACGGGGTGAGAAGAGCCTCCCTTGCTAGATATATGAGAGAGTGGGATGTTGATTGTGCGTTATTGCAAGAAACTCACATTGAAGAGGATGGGCAGAACTTGTGGAAATCGCTGATACAAGATGGGAGATCTGAAATCACCACTGTAGGGGCCCAAGGCAGATTGGGAGGCATGGTAGTATGGTGGAAGCTTGCAAAGCTGCGGCTGGCCGAGGTAATGCAAGCTGAATTCAATATAACCTGCAGATTTTAGGCAGTCCACATGGGGTGTTTTCTGTGTATCACATGCATTTATGGGCCATGTAATGCGAATAGGAGGACTGCTTTATTGTCTGAATTAGTAGAGAGAGCGGAGGGGATTGGAGACAGCCCATGGCTCGTAGGGGGCGACTTCAACTGCACACTCTCCAGTCAGGACAGAGTGAGTGGGCACATTGACCAATCTACTATTAGGTTTCAGCTGGCGGTTCAGAGCATGGGATTGAGTGAGTACTCATCTTCTGGTGTGGAACACTTAGCGCAATGGCAGTGGGCAAATGTCGAAACTTGATCGGTTCTTTGGGAACTCAAGTCTTTTGGACAGATACCATCTTTCTGGTGTGGCCGGGCAAGAGAGGCCATTTTCAGATCACACTCCGTTGATTTGGGACTGTGGTGAAGGCAGCTCAGTGGGTTCCTACTTTAAATACAGAAGGTCTTGGTTGAGGGAGCCAGGCTGCAAGGAGATGATTCCGAACTGGTGGGAGATGAAACAGGTGTCTGGGTTAGCAGCTTTGAGACTTGCTGCGAAGTTAGCTAGTTTGAAAATTTTGTTGAAAGAGTATGGACAGACTATGGGGGTGCTGTGCGAACAGAGGAGAGTGGAGGCTCTTGCTTGGCTGTGCATGTTGGATGAGAAAGAGGCTATAGGTTCGCTGGCTGAAAGTGAGCTACAACAACAGAAACAAATGCAAGGTGTGGTTCTAGAAGAGGACTTGAAGAGGGAAATGGACTGGGGGGAGAAATCGAGACAACTTTGGTTGCACGAGGGTGATGCCAATACCAAAATCTTCCACATGGCTGCCAGTTCAAGGAGATGCATCAACCATATCTCATCCATCCTCTTAGGAGACTAACGGCTTACCTCTATGGCAGACATTCGGGCTACAGCGGTTGCCTATTTTCACGACCTCTCTGCTGCCCCTACCAGAAGTGCTTGGAAAATGATGACAATGGAGTACCCAAGGGTGGAAGGTATGTAGGACGACAGATTGGCAGCCCCTTTTTCTGAACAGGAAGTGATAGATGCCATCAGTGGCCTCAACCTAGAAGGATTTCCGGGACCAGATGGGTTTCAAGTATTATTTTACAAGGAGTTCTTGCGGGTGGTGAGAGGGGAGGTAATGGAGGTGGTTCGTGAGTTCCAACAGGGGAATAGTGGGTTTGAGAAGTTGAACAGATCTTATCTATTCCTGCTTCCTAAAAGCCTGGGGCTGAGAGGTTCAGTAAGTTCAGACCCATAGTGTTATCAAACTCCATTGATTTAATCATAAGCAAAGTACTGACAAATAGATTAAGAGGGGTACTCCAAGGAATGATATCGCCTGTTCAGTCACCTTTCTTGCCAGATAGATCATTGCAAGAGTCCTTTATTGTGGCCCAAGAAATAGTGGCTAGATGGAGCAGAAAAAAAACAAAGGCCTTCATGTGGAAAGTCGACTTCAGTAAGGCATATGACTCAGTTTCTTGGCCATATTTGTGGGAGGTACTCACATGTAGAGGATTCCTAGTCCTATGGATTAGATGGATGAAGAGATGCATTACTACTTTGGTTTTCTCCCCTTTGATCAATGGTAGACCATGTGGTGCCTAGATTCAACCTAGATGTGGGGTCCGACAAGGGTGTCCCTTAGCACCATTGTTATTCAACTTGGTAGTGGATACCTTGGCTTGCTTCACGTTCAAGCTCTTGGAAATGAGGATGATCAAGGGGTATACTCTATCGAACAGTCAGGCTTTGGCCTCGGTGCTCCAATATGCGGATGACAGTGTTTTTTATAGAGGGGGGTATGTCGGAGGCACGTATCATATATCATATGGTGACTATTTTTGGGGAGATTTCAGGGCTGAAATTGAATGGGGAAAAATCCTCTCTTATTTGTTTTGGACCGAATAGAGATGTGGGCCACCAAATATCAGAGACTTTGCACACACCAATCATCTCCTTACTGATTACCTATCTTGGGTTGCCACTGAAGAGTGGGAAGATGAAGAAGAGTGATTGGAGTTACTTGTTTGAGAAAATCTCTGCAAAGCTGGAATGTTGGAGTAGTAAATATCTCTCAAAGTGGGGAAGATTGATTCTCTTGAACTCTGTTATCACTACGATGCCGGTCTTCATGTTTTCTGTTTTTAGAGCTCCTAAAGCAATTTGGAAGCACTTAGATATAATGAGGAAACACTTCTTTTGGAAAGGGGCGAAACATGAGGGACGCTTCTTCCAACCGGTAAAGTGGGATAGTTTGTGTGCACCAAACAAGTAGGGGGGTTTGGAATTAGATCCTTGAAGGAATTTAATTATTCTCTACTGTTGAAATGGGCAATAAAAATTTTCCAAGGGGAGAAAAAATCATGGGTGGAAGTGATCAGAGGAATATATGGTGCTTCACACTCCATGGCAAATAGACTTTCTCCCATCAAAGCATTTCCTTTCTAGAGTTCGGTGGTGGCAGCTATGAAGGAAAACTGGGATTTATTCTTGCCAGTTTGTGGGGATGGATGAACTTTTCTTTTCTGGTTGGAAAATTGGTCATCTTTGGGTCTACTACATAATCAATATCCATGTGTATATGGCCTTCTGGGTGATAGAGAGGCTAAAGTTGTAGACTTCTAGGATGAAGAGGCGAATAGATGGGAGATACCATAAATGGGTTGCAGGGGGGGAGTCGCACATGGGGGGAAAGAGCATGACTGATGCAAGATTTGCAAGCCTTCAAGCCAACAGGAGGCACTGACACATACAGATGGATGGGGAATTTTTCCACTACCAAGGCCTATGAACATATGGTTGCAAGGAGACAAAGTGAAGATGCTGACATCGTTTGTGCAGGTTTATGGAAGCTGAAAATCCCGTTGAAGATACAAATTTTTCTTTGGCTCTACAGGAGGGACGGACCCATCACTAGTGACTTGAGGGACCAAAGAATGGGGATTGCTGCTCATACATGTTATCTATGTGGCTTCGAGACTGATAGTGTGCGACATTTTTTTTCCTCGTGTGTGGTCACTGATTGTGTGTGGAATAGGGTATGTGGTGGTGGGATACCTGTATGGGAGGACATGTGGGGGGATTTTATTAGGAGTGGGAGACCTCATTGTTCCATGGTGGTTGTTCTGTGGTGTATTTGGCGTGCATGAAATGTGTCCTTTTCAGGGGAGGCCTATCAATTTAATACAAATTGTACATGAATGTTAGGTTTTCATACGTCATTGACGAAGTTGATGTAATTTATTTTTTGATTCTATAAATAAAATCCCCAGATGGCTCTCTTTAGATAGCATTCCTTATTTTATCAAAAAAATCTCACACAAGCCCCTAGCTTTTGAAAATCTTACGGATAGGTCCCTAGGTTAATCGTCATCTTTTCATTCAAGTCCCTGCTACCATGGTCATGTGAACGTAGCTTGTCACCGACCTTCAATCAAGGAGTTCTCCCTGATTTCATGCCTAATCTCTTCCAAAATTGGAAGGGGAACTCTTGAGAAGATGCTTTTCAATCTAAGCTGCATCTTGGTCTCTGATTCTTGCCCAAAAACCTAATGCGAACGGTCTTAACACGAGGGTTTCCTATTTCGCGAAAGTCTCGAGCTTCCAAGCTTGGAATGCCCCCTTAGCCCTATAAAAGCATCCCCTATGCATGGCCATTCTCCTTAGTTTGGTTTGGCCCGAAAATCCCCCTTCTTCCCCTCTCTCCGACCTAATTCTCCACAAGCTTTGACAAGCTCCTTTGTCTGCCCTCTTTGTTGGTCGCTATAGACCATAGTCGGCCAGTTCTTCCTTCTCATGTTCTTCCGTGCCTTGCGATACCAGTGGGCGCCCTATCCCTCATCTTCCTCGCCGCTTCTCCCCCACCGGAGGTTCTTCCTTCTCTGGTGTCAGCCATACCACAACTGGTGCCATCCCTGTCCTTTCGTTCGTTATCTTAGGTTAATTAGTTTCCCTTCTCCCTATACTTCCTTTTCATCTCTTTTATCCTTCAATTCGACCATCGACGCCGTCGTTCACCCTCCGTCTTCCCCACGATCGGTCGAGCTTTCGACGAGGCTTCCACACCTCCACAAGCCACCAAACACTCCACAACCGGTCCTGAAACCTCCGTCTCACTTCACTGACCAAAACACCTCAAGAAATTGAGGGGATTAGGCCACCAAACACCTCACCAAACACGACCTCATCTGTACTCCATCCTCGACATCGTTTGACCACCACACGCCTCTACTCACCACATAACCACCATCACCGCACTTCTCATTTGTCGGCGATGCTTGTGAACTAGTCTAATTGGGCTACAAGCTCGTATTGTTATTCACAGGTGTCCATCGCACTTTGACGTCGTCGCCGTCTCGTCCAACCACGAATGCAGTCCTTCGGTGTCCTTCGTCCTCGAATCCACTTCCAGGACATACGTAACTCCTCCAGGCATCCCTCCAGACCCTCAATTGAAGACCACATCTGTGATATCACCTCCACTTGGACGGAGTGACACCAAAGTTGCACGTAAAGAAGGGATGTGGCACTTTAGTGCCACATCGTGAACAGACGCCTCCGCGCGCACATATAAATTGTATTTGTGCTAAGGTTTACTGCCTAGTCACTGACGGGTCGGGTCCCTTTTACCCCTTCACATCCAATTACCCGACCTAACTCACTCCTTGGTCACCACACACGCCCGGTGACCTTGGACACTGTTTGAGATCCGAATACCTGTATCTAGATCCGGTTACGCTGGGTCTGGGTTTGAGAGAAGAAGAGAAAGAATTGTGAGAGAGAAGGGAGGGTTTTGCTCTCTTGGCCTTGTGCTCCTGTCCGACACTTAGTAGCTGAAAGAAAGTTGATTCCCCTGTGCTGTGCATGAGAAAGAAAAGAAGGCTTTGAAGAAGAGAGGGGCCATGTCTGAGAAAGAAGGGAAGCTTAAAGAAGAAGAAGAAGAAGAAAGGAAGCTGAAGAAGGGAGAAAGAAGAGAAAGGCTTTCTGAGAAAGCCTTGTGTTCTGTTAAGACATCTGATTTGGTTGATAACACTGTTGCATTATTTAAGTACTATGGTTAAGATTGAATTCTGTTTGGAATATTGAATGCATGCTTAATTAAGAGAATAAGTGGTGAACTAAATCACCATTGTTTTGATTCTCTTCTATTTTTGATTCCATGCAATCTTGAGATACATTGATTGATATTAATTCTAATTAATTTCATCCATTGACTATCTTTATTGTGCTCCGTTTATCGTGCTCTTTGATTTTGAATGAGATCAATGTTTTGAATTCCACATTTGCTCCTTGTGTTTGACCTCAGACTCTTCTTTAGAATCTTAGTTATAAATTTATTTATTTAATTGAGGCTTTGCTACAACGAACACATATTTAAATCTCCTATCTCGCGTTAAACAATCAAGCTTCAGCTTATTGCATAAGTCAGAACAAATTAACTCACACAAACTTTATACACCTTCTAGTCAATGAAGTAGGTAGACGCACTAGAGTGCAACAATCATTTGGCCAGGTGGATGGAAGGTAGGCAGGAGAAATCAATAATATGAGAAATGATCCTAAGTAGCAAAGTACAATAGGACACTAAGCAACAAATTAGTAGAGGACAGTCCCAAGCAGTAGTGGAGATGGGGAGTAGGGTGTCACACCTGAGTATGGTCCATGGTACCATACCATTACTCGAAGATGCATTGGTCGACACGAGGAAGTTCTATGGAGTGAGGTATAATTTTGACAATTACTTAAATTTAAATTACTTATTGTAAGTTACACAATTTAACTTTTGGTTGATTTCCCTACATATTTCAACTATCTAAGTGGGATAAGGCTGTGAACCTATTAGCAGAAGAGAGGCCTAATTTGGACGAGCTATGAATCCTTGTCAAGGACGCACGTCGAGATTTGCGAGAAGAGATAGGCCAATAGTTTGTTGTGGTCCAGTTGCCCATAGATGGAGAAAATGATGATGAGGCCATCAACCCTCTAATGGCACCTCCACAATGAGGACAAGGTCAACGTGTACGACGAGGTCGAGGAAAAGGACAAGAACGACGAAGAGCTCATGGGGATTTGGGGATACACAATGAGGAAGACCAGCCACATCAACATGAGCATGACCTAGAGATGGATGTGCAGCAGGAGGACATCCTACCCGACCCCTCAATGGATGTCATGGACCAGCCATAGCTACAGCACGACCATCTAGAGGTAGAGCACTAGGTGCCAGAGATACACAACTACCACCCAGAGTTACAGCATTCCTAGCCAGATGTATTGCACGAGCAGCAACAGGTAGTGCTACAGCATGAGCAATTGACCATGGAGGCAGACGAGGGCCAGCACCATGACGTTTTAGGAGCCTCATCGTCAGATTTTGTCACTCCATCAGTTATTACCACTGATGCATCACTCGTCACTCCAGGTGCACCTAAGAAGATCCATCCACAAGATGACCAGTTTGGGGAGAGGATTACACAGGATACATCTCATACTACAGTGGCACCATTGCGATCCCCCTTGTTTACAACTGGGTCAATTATTGAGGACATTGACTTGCATTCTCAGATTGAATAGATACCAGTTACACATCAAGGGAAGACTTACAAGAGAGAAGGGAAAGAACTTAGCTTAGCCTCTCCTTGTTTTCTTCTACATATCTTGTACGTAATATATGTAATGGGCATGTGCCCGCTTTTCCACGTATGGAGATTGTACATGTTTAAACCAATTTCTAATCAATTCCAAGGTTGTTTCCCAAAATTTATTCTTTTCAAATCCACGCTTTCAGATGATTTTAATTGGGTTATTGATAGAAAATATCAAATTAACAAAGTTACAGCTTGATGTAGTTGATTGGGGATGTGATTTCCTCAAAGTTATTTCTTAATACATGTGAACACGATAGCAGCATTAGCTGTAACAACACCAGCAGCAGCAACGGCAGCAGCACAGCATCAGCTCCAGCAGCAGCAGCATCAAAATCCAACATCCAGTAGCTGTTGCTGCAGTTTAGCTGGGGTCGAATAGAAGTTGTGTCTTGAAGACACGACTTCACCCTGTCAAGGGGAGTCGTCTCTTAAAAATTTGACTTCAACTTTTATCGTGAAGTCATGTTTCGAAAACATGACTTTTGCGCTACCCTCCACTACACCTTAGTTAACTATGGTTGGTTGTGGTAAAGGTAAAGTTATGTCTTTAAAACACGACTTCACACCTGGGACCATCAGTCGTGTCTTCGAAACACAACTTCACTGGAATTGGTGAAGTTGTGTTTTGGAGATACTTCACTGTAACTAACAAAATAAAATTTTTCGTATGGTAATTAATGAAATAATATTTTAATCTGCGGTCCATACGAAATTTTTTCCCAACGGAAGAAAAAGCTCTACTTGAAGGTGGTAACGGAGTTCTTCTACGATGACCCATTGTGATCCGCTAGCTAAGGCGGAGTTAAATATAAGACGTTAAGGTTGCGAAGATACGTATTTTTGAAAACACATCATTATAGCTTGACTTGCCTTTAGTAGTAATACACTTGATTAATTACAGAACTCGAAATGGATTAGATTAAGGGAGTCTCGGTCGATCCCACGAGGAGGCTTAGATGAACTTGGACCTTGAATGCCTTAATTGAGTTCCTTTATTCTATTTTTGTAATTTTTATTTATTCCATTTTTTTTCTTCTTTTCTTGCGAAAACAAAACAAAACCTAAGACTAGCTAATACACCTAATTTTTTTGTGATTTTGACTTAATGATAAAGCAGAAAGAAAACTAACTACGCTTGTGAAATACCTTCAGGGAAGGTGATAATGGTGACTAAGTAATATGTGCGGTGGACGTTTTGCATTGAATGAGAGAAATGACTACCAGGGATATTAGTGGAGGTAAGAAGAGTGATCATGAATATGTAATAAGACATGGCATTTTTTTTTCTTTTTGATAAATATAATTTTTTTGGTCTTTTCGTTTACTAAAGTAGAGACAATATATTTACAAGCGCCAACTAAATAACGATATGAGTACTTTTACAATTATACTCATTTTTTTATTTTCTTTTCTTTTGATTAAGGAAGAAAAAGACACATTAGATAATAACTAACTTAAACTTTTATTTCACGTAAACATACTACAACATGAAACACACATTGAAAAGAAAACAACTCCATTACACTAAAGTGTGGAAAGATCCACCTATACAAAGCTCTTGAAAGATAGTTAAAAGCACTCTTCTTGATAAATGGAGATAACAAGATCAACATGGTTAGTGGTTTCTTGGGGTCTTTCTTGGAGGAATGGGATCCAAAATGGTGATGGGACAAAGGTTGAGGTGGTGGTAATGATGGGGGTAATAAGGATTAGGAAAAAGGCCATCTAATGGAGGATGAAGTGCTCAAACTCCCTAATGTGGTTGAGGTTTAGTGTCTTGGTGATGTGAGTGATAATGTGCTCATTGGTCTTAATGTTGGTGGTAATGACTATGGCAGAGGATAGGGATATGGATATGAAGATCCTATACTTGGGGGTGACTAAGGTTTGTTCTAATGTGGTGTTCTCAATGGAGTCTATTTGGTGGGCTCTATGGTAGGGGGAGGGGGCAGCCATCGTCCTAGGGATCTAATGGGTGTGTTGGTGGTAGTAGGATTAGGAGTTGGTCTTGTAGATGGTGGTAATGAGGAGTGTGTGTGAGGGAGTGAACTAGAGTGCTTGTGAAGGTGTGTAGTGGTGGCGTGTGTGATGGAGGTGAAGTGTGTGCTTAGGCTTGTGAGAGGTGATGGTGTGTAAGTGAGTGAGTGTAGTGGTGGTGTGTGTGAGCAAGTGAGTGAGAGTGTTTGTAACAACTTGAAAAGCAAATAAAGTAAAGCAAAAAGCAAGTATTAGAATGCTTGAACATGAAATCTACTCTACTAGCAAAGAAATTAAAAAGCAAGGAATATAAAGATCAACTGACTAAGATGCAAGTAAAGCAAATAGCAAGTAGAAAAATACTAAGCCAACAAAGAAAACTAAAAAGAGTATGAGGAAGAAGATAGGTGTCTCTTCCAATGGGGGCACAAGGCGTATTGGAAGCGGAAGAGGATCCTTGGCTTGAAGCCTACCTCTTCTTCACCTAGAAACCCAAAGCCAAGTGGGCACAAGCTAGCCTTTGGCCAAGGATCAAGAGCTATTCATGGAGCTCACAAGGAGGAGAGTTTGCATGAGAGTGAGTTGGAGAGGAGAGTGGAGGGTGAGGGGGGTGCACTCTCTATGGGGGCTCTTTTATAAAGTGTTGGGTTGGGTAAGGTGTTCCTATGGTGTAGGTTTAGAAGGGCTATTTTAGGGTGCAACTTAAGAGTAGAAGGTTCTATACTAAGGTGCAAAAGAAGGTGAGGGTGTGGTCAAGGAGTGGTCAAAAGTGTGGATAAGCTAATGTGGGCGTTGGATGTGGGTGTGGTTAGGTGGGGATTAGGTAGGCTCTAATTGGTGGTAAGGGTTAAGTAACTAGGGTTAGGTGGGTTTAGATTAGTGAGGTGTTTGGGTTCTCAAATTATGTGGGCTTTAGTGTGTAGTAGAGTGGGCCTAGAGAAAATAAATTAAATACCATTATATATTAGCTACTACTAGGTCCACATATGTGTAAATAAAATAAGAAAAATATAAATAGCTATAGTAAAAATGTGCACAAGTATTATGCATGTATAAGATTGTGTATGAGAGTATGAATGAACATGCAATTTACAATCTATGCATGTGCACATGTGTGTGTAAGGTGTATGGTTATGTGCATGGGTTTGTGTTGAGTTGGCTTAATTAGACATGAATGGGTTTGCATGGTTTTTGCATGGGTTTGCTCCTCTACTTCTCTTGCCAGCTGCTTCCTTGTTCTCGACCTGTAGAGATGGTTCTCTTGTATCCTTAAGCTCCAATACTGCTCCCTGATTATGGTTCTACATGGATGAATTGATAATATTACTCAATGGACCATAATATGACATAATTAGTCTAAGGATGTTTAGATGCAACTATGAATGAAATGCATGCAATGTATGCTCTATTTAAAAGATGTGAGCTAGGTTATTAGCTTAATTTAGTCAAATTAAGACCCATGATTGCTATGCAATCACCCATCCATGAAGGACCACTGGTGGTAGCTTAGGGTAGAGTTGGGAAAGTCTACTCTAACGACCACTCAGTTCATCCTGGCCGGCAAAGTATCCTCCCTAGAGGGCTTCCCTACTTGGTCTACTCAACTCTTCCAAGTGCACAAGGAGCAAGTTTGCACGGGCTTGATCGAAGATCGATCCTCGATTAAGCTAGATACGTAGGAGGTGCGGGCGGAGAAGGAATCCTTGGAGACTATTGAGACTAGCTCTAGCTCAAGCAATTTTGGTAGCTCTTCTAGTAGGTTGGGCTCCTTAGATGGCAAGGGGGAAGAAGGTGAAGGTCCCTCCTCTCAAGATCCTCCTAATGGGAATGTCGACTCGATAGGTGACAACTTTGTCAAGCACTTATTCCCTTGTAATTTTGAGGAGGTCTAACATTGCTTTCATTTGTTCGTCATTTTTGGAGGGGTTATAAAGTTGGACTTGATAAGTGGGGAGGTCAACTTCTAGTGGTATCTATGCTTTCGTCCTATATACTAGGCTGAAGGGAGCCTATCTTGTAGCAATTTTTTGGCTTGTTTTTGTTGGTGCTAGAGCACCACGATCATTTGTTTTGATGATAACAAAACACGTGTTATTTAACATTTGCAATTTGAGTCCTAGATCTCAGGTCAATTGCAAATGAAGACGTGTTTAGACGGAACTCGAGCTCGCATCCAGGACGGATTGGAGGAGCTTGACGGAAAATAGAGGAGGTTCGCGTGGAGCGAAAGATTGGAGATGGAAGACAAGAAGAATAGGATAGATTCTTTTTTATCCTTTCATGTATCTCTTGTATTTATTTTCTTGCTCTTTATTTTCCTTAGACATTATGTTAAAGAGCCTCAAAGAACCCTAACAGTAGTCCTAGGAACACCTGCACAACCCTAGGATACTTAGGTTTTCTGTAGAATACTTAGAAAACCAATATAGGGTTAAAACAGACTTTCCAGACGTCTAATTCACGAATCAGACGTCTGATAAAGGATTTTAAGACGTCTGACTGTTGTTTCAGACGTCTGATAACTGTTAGGCTGGACATAGTTAGTTCTGTCTGATGAATTCAGACGTCCAGACCTTATACCAGACGTCTTAGGAGACGTCTGATGACTTTGCCAGACGTCCAGTTAGTGGACCGTTGGCTGGCTTAGAAGACACTCAAGAATATGACCGTTAGAGCCTTATCAGACGTCCATAGGACTTCACAGACGTCTGATAAATGACCGTTTTGCCTCGGCTGACCCAAAATCTCTTCTCAGAGATTTTCTAGCCGTTGCAACGTTTGGAAATCAATTCCCACGGTAAAAGTAGGTTTCCAGACGTCCAGACTTAGTGCCAGACGTCCTCTATGTCGTCTGATGGACTTGTACAAAAACCCTGTTTAGATCTGATTCAAGTCAGGGAGAAACCCGCATAGAATCAGACGTCTGACCTTGGAATCAGACGTCTTAAAGTGGCCTTCCAGACGTCTGATGCCAGAATTAGACGTCTGATAACCCTGTGAAGTGTAATCATTGTCCTGATTTCGGCCTGATTCTCTTGGGCTTTGCACCCAACGGCTATGGAAGCTTTTCCAAGCCTTCCAAAGCCTTCCTAAGGCCTCTATAAATAGAGGGGAGCCTTTGCAACACAAAAACACACTAATATACACACTAAGAGAAACAAGAGACACACCTAAGCAACTTAGTTCCACTCTTTTGTGTCCAATTGAGGCCCTTGCTCTCCAAGCTCTAGTTTCATTCTCTTGAGAGCATCAAGCCTTCGCGCGCCCGCTCTCCCGCTGTTGATAACGAGAGCGACGTAGCGCCGTCGCGTGGCACACGCACCGCGTCATCGTCGACGCACTCCTTGCAAAGGGGAGTTTCCTATTTCCTATAGAAGCTAGGTTTAATTTTGTTGGCTCTATAGGACTGTTGTTTTATTTTATCTTTGTATTTTGGTTGGGTATTCGCTTTGCGAATTCCCGTCTCCTTCGTGGGACAAAATCCTTCTCGTGGAGAGAAGGGGTTGAGGAACGCTACCCTCGTACTTGTAGCGTGGTTGTATTGAGGTTGAATCACCCTCGTTCAAAGTGATTCGGTTAGTGGATTTGATCAACTAGGTTGATCGGAAAATCCTAACTCGAGAGGGTTAGGTGGTGGTTTTTACCCGGTTTGGGTTTCCACCTAAAAATACCTGTGTACATTTTGTGATTGCCTATTTTGTGATATTGTTTATATTTATTTCCGCAATTATTACGTCACCCCCTCCTAGTAGGGACTTTCAATTGGTATCAGAGCAGGTCTCGCGAAATCGGCGTTACAAACCGGCGAGGATCTAGATCATGGAGGGAAGCTGTTCCACAAGCAGGATTTCCGAGGGACAGTCCACAACCCGCCGCCGTTCTTCGACGGGAGCAACTACCCCTACTGGAAGTTACGGATGAAGACGTGGCTTCAAGCCACCGACTTCACGGTCTGGGCCAGATGCGAGACGCCTTTCGACATCCCAGAAAATCCCGCGGGAGGATACTCGCAGCAGCATATTCGAGAGCTTTCACTCAACGCAAAGGCAATGAATGCCATGTATTGCGCGTTGAGTCCGGAAGAGTTCGAGAAAATCCAAGAGTGCACCACCGCCCACGAGATATGGAGGAGGTTGGAAGGCACTCATGAGGAGACAAGCTCGGAGGAAGAAGAAGAAGAAGAAGAAGAAGAAACCGCTTGCTTTGGTTTCATGGCCAGAGGAACCAACAGCGACAGCGAAAGTGGAAGCGACGACAGCGACAACGAGGTAAATCTCGATCTTCAAGAAGCATTTAATGAACTTTTTGAGATTAGTAAATCACTTAGGGTAGAAAATAAAAGCATTAAAAAGAACCTTAGTTTTCTTAAAAATGAAAATGATAGGTTAGAAAAATAACTTAAGGACATAGAAGCTAGTCCTAAAAATGATAACCTATTATTAGAAAATCATAACCTCATCAATGAAAATAATAAATTGATTGAGGAAAATGTTAGTCTAAAATTAGAAATTTCAGATTTAAAGACTAAAATGAACATTATAGAAAAAGAAATTGCATGTCTTAGGGAAAATTCTAACAGATTAATCAACAAAGTAGATAAGTTTTATAGCCCTAAGGTTGAGAAAGGATCTCCGTCAAGGAGACCCACTAACAAATCCGGATCCAAGCTCACTTGGATACCAAAGAAAAAATTAGAATCTTGTTTTGTAGGGTTCAGGGATGACTACAACATAAAGGACTGGACCTACAAGCTCAAGGCTGGTCAACTTAAGTTGGGAGAACCAATGAGTAGACCAAGGAGGAGAACAAGAAGACCGACGAGACGGCGAACAAACGACGGACCCGCCGCACGTCGACCACCAGATTGGAGACCGGCGCCAATGCCCGGGCCTCCAAGCTACGGATGGGAGCCCCATCCGATGTGGCATCCACCACCACCATTCGGGCCATTTTATTGGCCATGGTAGGTGAGGTAAAACCCTTTACCCTATCTTTTTATCAGTAGCATTTAGATAGGGGGAGTTAAAAATCTTACGAGCTAATTGTCAATTTTTAAGGGGGAGAAATAAGGTAGCTAAATTTCCTTTAGTAAGGGGGAGAAAAATAATAGCTATCTTGTTGTTACAAAAAGGGGAGAATATTACCTTTGTTAAGATAAATTCATAGAAGAGCATGTTTTAAGGGGGAGTTATAGGAAATTTAAAATCAAACCTTTTTGATAATGTCAAAAAGGGGGAGGATTTTTATGCATTATTATTTACGGTTTTGTCATCATCAAAAAGGGGGAGATTGTTGGTGCTAGAGCACCACGATCATTTGTTTTGATGATAACAAAACACGTGTTATTTAACATTTGCAATTTGAGTCCTAGATCTCAGGTCAATTGCAAATGAAGACGTGTTTAGACGGAACTCGAGCTCGCATCCAGGACGGATTGGAGGAGCTTGACGGAAAATAGAGGAGGTTCGCGTGGAGCGAAAGATTGGAGATGGAAGACAAGAAGAATAGGATAGATTCTTTTTTATCCTTTCATGTATCTCTTGTATTTATTTTCTTGCTCTTTATTTTCCTTAGACATTATGTTAAAGAGCCTCAAAGAACCCTAACAGTAGTCCTAGGAACACCTGCACAACCCTAGGATACTTAGGTTTTCTGTAGAATACTTAGAAAACCAATATAGGGTTAAAACAGACTTTCCAGACGTCTAATTCACGAATCAGACGTCTGATAAAGGATTTTAAGACGTCTGACTGTTGTTTCAGACGTCTGATAACTGTTAGGCTGGACATAGTTAGTTCTGTCTGATGAATTCAGACGTCCAGACCTTATACCAGACGTCTTAGGAGACGTCTGATGACTTTGCCAGACGTCCAGTTAGTGGACCGTTGGCTGGCTTAGAAGACACTCAAGAATATGACCGTTAGAGCCTTATCAGACGTCCATAGGACTTCACAGACGTCTGATAAATGACCGTTTTGCCTCGGCTGACCCAAAATCTCTTCTCAGAGATTTTCTAGCCGTTGCAACGTTTGGAAATCAATTCCCACGGTAAAAGTAGGTTTCCAGACGTCCAGACTTAGTGCCAGACGTCCTCTATGTCGTCTGATGGACTTGTACAAAAACCCTGTTTAGATCTGATTCAAGTCAGGGAGAAACCCGCATAGAATCAGACGTCTGACCTTGGAATCAGACGTCTTAAAGTGGCCTTCCAGACGTCTGATGCCAGAATTAGACGTCTGATAACCCTGTGAAGTGTAATCATTGTCCTGATTTCGGCCTGATTCTCTTGGGCTTTGCACCCAACGGCTATGGAAGCTTTTCCAAGCCTTCCAAAGCCTTCCTAAGGCCTCTATAAATAGAGGGGAGCCTTTGCAACACAAAAACACACTAATATACACACTAAGAGAAACAAGAGACACACCTAAGCAACTTAGTTCCACTCTTTTGTGTCCAATTGAGGCCCTTGCTCTCCAAGCTCTAGTTTCATTCTCTTGAGAGCATCAAGCCTTCGCGCGCCCGCTCTCCCGCTGTTGATAACGAGAGCGACGTAGCGCCGTCGCGTGGCACACGCACCGCGTCATCGTCGACGCACTCCTTGCAAAGGGGAGTTTCCTATTTCCTATAGAAGCTAGGTTTAATTTTGTTGGCTCTATAGGACTGTTGTTTTATTTTATCTTTGTATTTTGGTTGGGTATTCGCTTTGCGAATTCCCGTCTCCTTCGTGGGACAAAATCCTTCTCGTGGAGAGAAGGGGTTGAGGAACGCTACCCTCGTACTTGTAGCGTGGTTGTATTGAGGTTGAATCACCCTCGTTCAAAGTGATTCGGTTAGTGGATTTGATCAACTAGGTTGATCGGAAAATCCTAACTCGAGAGGGTTAGGTGGTGGTTTTTACCCGGTTTGGGTTTCCACCTAAAAATACCTGTGTACATTTTGTGATTGCCTATTTTGTGATATTGTTTATATTTATTTCCGCAATTATTACGTCACCCCCTCCTAGTAGGGACTTTCAGTACCCCCACAAGATGTAGGGCAATTGTTTTACCTATCTTCCTTTTGCCTCATCCAGCTTTCTCTTGAGGGCTAAGATGATTGTCTTGTTGGTGACCTCTGCTAGGTCGTTTGCCTAAGGGTGTTCCATATACATGAAGTTTAGTTGAATACCCCTATCAGTGCAAAAGTCTTCATAGTGCTTTGAGGCAAATTTAGTGCCATAACCTTTTACAATTACTTTGGAAAGTCTGTATCTACATATTATTTCCTTTCTAACAAAGTTCACAACTCTCTCTACATTTAAGATCGCCATGGTCTCTGCTTCCACCCATTTAGAGAACTAATCCACCACCGCAATGATGAATTTCTTCTAGATGGGGGCCATAAGGAAGGGGCTGATGAAGTCCATCTCCCATCTCGTGAAGAGGATCAGGGCTATGATAGGGATTTTCTCGTTTAGTAAGGCCCTTGGTATGTTAGCAAAGTGCGGCCAGACATACTCATACTATAGGATCTTTGCTACTGAGGCTTTTTGGTTCCTCATGGTTATTGCATATTCTAGCATGAATGCCCTTTAGGGTCTAGTGGGCCACATTGGGACTTAAGCACCTTTGTAAGTATACCGAGATGCCTTTGAGCAGAACGTATTAGCATTTTCTACTCTCGGTGGGATTTGCCCTCTCTTAGGTAGCTTGTGATAGGATCCCTCCAAATTTCGCCAACACTAATCACTGTAATCTGCCTTTCCTTGATGGTAGGGGTGGTTAACTCTTTTAGGAAGATGTCAACCTCTTGCCTCCCTTGTATTGCTGATGCAAGCTTCGTTAGCATGTTTATGAGAGGGTTCTTCATGTGGGACACTTGCTTGATTTCCACTTGCTTGAAATCGGCTATTGTCGCTCGAGCTTCTTTAGCATATTGGGTCATATTTTGGTCCCCTGTTTGCAACTCCCCTTCAACTTGGTTGCTACCAATTGGGAGTCCGTGTAAACCTTTAGGGTCTCAACTACCATTGCGTTTGCTAAGTGGAGTCTTGCTAAGGGGGCTTTGTATTCTGCAACATTGTTTATAACTTTGTAGTGGGGAAGGCTAGGAGGATGGCATATTTTCCCACAAAACCATTAGGTAAGGCTAGGGTAACTTCGACTTCGGTCCTATTGGAGGTAGATGAGCCATCTACATGTAGATGCTAGATGCTTCCCTCTTTTTGCTTCCTGGGGTGAACTTTGCAATGAAATTGGTCAACTCTTGGCCCTTGTTCATGAGGCATGATTGGTACTTGATGTCAAATTCTTCCAACTTTAGGGCCCGCCTCGTCTAATGGGTGGATCCTATGGGCTTATGTAGCATCTTTCTGAGTGGTTGGTCAGTGAGGATGATGAAGGTATGGGCCTGGAAGTAAGGCCTTAACTTTTTAGCAGTCGTTACTAATGTGAGGCCTAATTTCTTGATCGGTATCCTCCTTTACTAGGGTGGTGCTAAGGCTGAGGCTAAGGTGGCCAAGTATAAGTACAAGGGCTCTCTCGACATCTGGGATCATCATAATAAGTGAGTTCTGGAGGTATTATTTGATTTATCTAACGCTGCCTGACACATTGCTGCCTTAAGGATTGACCCCCTTGCAGTCCCTGAAGTTTATAATTTTTTCTACTTAGTGAATTTGTTTGAAATTTGGAACTTAGGTTCTTGATTCAAAGGGGCTTCTATTGGTAGAGTTTGAGGATTTTAGGAAGCCTCTTTGTGTTCAAACTTGTTTTTTAAAAGTCAAGAAAGAAGTCTGGATTTTCAAAAATGAGGCACCAATGTAATGAAGGTGGTGGAAAAGTGATTCAAACAAACAACCAAATGGATTTTAGGGTTCCATTGATAGGTCAACTTTGGTAGACTAAATTTAAGCCTAAGTGCATTATCATTGAAATGAAAATTAAATTTCGGGCATACATTACATGGAAAAATTAATTAAGCTCATATTTTGACATTCATGCAATTTTGTGGAAATACACTACCTACATGCATTGATTGATTAGATACTTATTCTTCTTTGGGAATATTTAAATACCATATTTACATGAAAAGAAATTAGGAAAGATTGATTGTCTACAAAACAAAATCACATTGATGCATCTGATTGTATGAGATTCTTTTCTCATTAATTTCTCTCTTAGTCTTTCTCTTTCTATTTATAATAGGAGGAAGGGGCCCCTCGAAAGCATCCCTCAACATCCATCTTCTTCCTCCAACGGAGGGAGAGCCCTTTCTCCACGCACAGGACCCCCACCACCATTGTGAGCCTCCACGACGATCACCTCCTCGACTGCGCTCCGTGCTCTCCAACGACTGCGACAAGTTACATCATTGTGCCATCGTCCAACACTCAAGCCATCCACGATCGCACCTGTGCACCTATGACATCGTCACCACCGTGCTCAGTTCATCGGCACCACCATTGCGACTTCCACGAAGCACAACCGTGCCTCCTCCTCCTTCTTTGTAAGATCTTCGACGAGGCAACAGGCTCCCTCCTCTCTGTTTCCACATCTTGCACACACACAAGTGTTGAATAGAAAATCGTCATATTTAGGAAAATAACGCGTCGCAGTATAGCGACGAAAATCGATAAAGCATTTAAATTTGTAAGCTAAAAAAATGTGAGTCCGAGGTTGTTCGCAAGGAGCAAGTCTAGCAAATCAATCCACTAATCACAATTGTCAAGAATAATAATGCAAATGAAATCAAAATGATATTCAAGGTATAGAAAAATGTATCTTAGATGTTAGGTAGAAAATGTAAAAAGAATGGGATAAAAATGGTGGTTGAAATCACCAAATTAACCCTAGAATTTAAGCTCTAATCAAACTCAAATATTTGAACAGTAACTTGCAACCACTAATGACAATTTCCATGTCAGCAGATGTGTCCATAGTTACCAAGGAACAGAACCACCCTGAGGCTTCAGACGCCTTAACTCCAAGGCCTCAGAAGGACTAAGGCAAAGCATAACACAGAGGCATGAGGTTCAACAATGGCTAAGTGTGGAGTGAGCGAAGGGAAGGCAGGAATCCCAAGGTGCTACAGTGCAAAAACCCCTCTCCCTCCTCCTTAAATCTCTTTCTCTCTCAAGCTCAAACTCAGTGATGATAACGTCATCATCAACCATATCTAGTTTTAATTAGTCAGAATCCACAGATAAATGCTCCTACATAATCACTAGAAGACCATAATTCACTGCACATCCATTCTGAGAGATAAATATGAAAACAAGGGTAAAACTACAGTTTTAACAGAATATCCTAAATGCAGAACAATCACAGGATTTCCCAAGGGTTTATTAAAGGTCAAATGGTCATAAATGTCTAATAAGTGGATTTATACAAACAGAAACAGGTTTTACGCATTTTGAGAATTAAATGACATCTGAAATCCTAAAAATAGACCTGCTTAAATAATTGAAGTTCCGGTCAGGATAAAATTCACGTAAGCTTTCTAAAAATCATAGAAAAATATTCTTTAAGGTTTGGTACCTTTGATTTGACCATTGGAACCCAACTTGACCTAAAACAGAGTCTCAGATAGACAATTGCCCTAATTTGGGATCCTGTGCAATTTACTCAGTCAAACTTGGTTAAAACCTAAATCCGATTTCAACATCAGATTCCTTGGGTCCAAATTAGGTTTGTACTAAAATTTGGTTCCGATCAGAGATCATCTTGACGTAGTTCGCATTTTAATCCTGTTCTAACTCTTTTTCTTACAAAGAGCCCCTCAGCTTTTGAAACCTTTACGAATACTCCCCTAACTTCATAAACTTCTTCACAAATAGGTTCCCGCCGCCTTCATACTCCTAAACCCAACTCCGACGACCTTCAATCAAGGAGTTCTCCCTGATTTTTTGCCCAAACCCTTCCAAATTTGGAAGGAGAACTCCTGAGACAATCTCCTTCCATTTGAGCCATTCCTTGGGCCCTAATTCCTACTCAAAACCTAATGCGAATTATTTGAAGGATTGGGTTTCCTATTTCACGAAGCTTTGAAGCTTCCAAGCTTGGTCTCCAAGCTTAAAAATCTCTCTTGATACCTATTTAAGGACCCCTGAGGACAAATCGTCTTCCTTAGCTTGGTTTGGAGGTCGGTTCTCCCTTTTTCCCTTCTCTTCGACCTCCACCTCCACCAACTCTGGCAAGCCCCTCTGTCTACCTTTCTCGTTCGCTCTCACGGACCATAGCGAGTGGATTCCTTCTTCTCAACTTCGTCCGTGTCTCGCAATACCAGCAGACATCTTCTTCCACATCTTCCTCGTCGCTCCATCACCAGAGGCTTCATCTTCTCCATCGCTAGTGTGCCAAAGATGACGCTGATCCTACCCCCCTTCGTCCAATTAGGTTAGGTAGCTAGGTTAGTTAGATCTTTAGGTTAATTTCTACCACTCAAAACCTCAAAAATACCCCCTCGACCGAACGCACGCCACCTCCATCCTCCGCTTCGGCCACCACTCCTACGAGGCCCATCTCACACCACTAGTGACCAACCTCCTCGCCACCTACCCCACAACCTTTGCCACCTCACCACGACCAAACCCCTCTCCTATCTTGCCATTCCATCCACCCAAACTCCCCACTGAACAACACTACATTCTCCGACCTTCTTTGCATCCGCTACACCCATACACGCTCTCTCGTCGCACGCCACCGCCACCAACACCTTCGCCGCACCATTGCGATCTTCGTAAGCATTTTAACCGGGGCTTTTACTTTGTATTTTTCATTTCGGTCGCCACCGGAGCTTCGTCGCCGCGCTTTATCTCCGATGTTGTTCTTCGAGCTCCAGGTCACGTTTGCCCCAGGTCACACCTTCAGGAGACGCGGGCGACCTCCAGGACCCTTCTCAAATCCTTGATTAGGGACATCAATCTCAATAGCCAAGCAAATTGAAGGCGTCTTCATTTGCAGGCACGCGCGAAGAAGTCATGGGATTTAGTCCCACATTGTTAACGAAGGAGTGCATGATAGTGCATAAAGTGAATTTGTCACTTGACCTTATTGCCTCAAGACACATGGGGGTGACGTCCTCGCTCACCCGCACTTTACCCGACCAGACCTAAGACTGTTCACTCCTCAGCTGCGACCCACGCTTGCAGCCTTGGACCTAGGTGCGCATACTTGAATACCCGATTACCCGAACGTCTGAGAAAGAGAGAGGAAGAAAGAGAGAGAGAGCACGGGGAAGGGAGGGTTTTTCTCCCCTGTGCGTTGGTCGATACTTTGCCGTGAGAGAAGACTTTTGTGCTCTCTGAAAGGAGGAGGAGAAGACTTAAGGAGGAAAGGAAGAAGGCAAGGGCCGAAGGAAAGAAGAGAGGGAGCTGAAGAAGAAAGCTCTTTACAGAGCATTGTAGCAACAACATTTAAGTCGTTTGATTTGCCAAAGAGACGTCTGATTACTATAGCATTCAAGCTACTATTGCTTTATTTGATATAATTGATAGTTGGATGCATGCTTAACTTAAGAAGGATATAAGTGGTGATTCAAATCACCATTATTTTTTATCCTGTTATCTTTTTGTCCTCATACTCTTGAGATACATTAAGCTTTATTGAATATTTAATGTGACAGATTAATATTCATTGCATATCATTATTGTGCTCATTTATACTTTAATTGGAGATTAGCATGTGAATTCCTATTTGCTCCCTGTGTTCGACCTCAGACTTCATTGTTAGATATTCGAGTTTATAAATTGTATTTGTTGATTGAGCCATTTAGAAGACTTTACTACAACGAAACACTTTAATCTCCTGAATAGCTCGTTCAACATTTTGGTGCCGTTGTCGGGGAGCAACGTGCAATTCACCGCTAGTCTTTATTTTATTTGATTATATTTGAGCGCTAACTTGTCTTGTTTGATTTCTTGTGATTTTGCGAAGTACATTACACAGAGATCTTCCACTCTAAACAGCCTCTCAAGGCAGGTAATTTATGTTCTTCCCTAATCAACCTCCTAATCTTGAGAAGGTAAAAAGGAAATAATCATATTAGGATTCACCTGCCTTAATTTCTTAGTAAATCATCATTTAAAAAGGCAAGTTTTCTTGATTTGCAAAAATTTTCATATCTGATTGAAAGCTTGAGGAGATTTTGTTTAGAATTCCCTACCCAAATTGCCTGTACCTATTAGGGACTACGCTTAATTTATAAGTTACTTTGGGCTAACACACTTCTTGCTTGAAGCCCAAGGTGAACATTTTGAGATTTAATTGGACTTGAAATAAAGCCAATTAGGGTTTTCAACATTAGGGTTTGAAGTGTTAGAACACATTTTCCTGCATAATGAGAATAAACCCTCCTGCATTTGTGTGCTACCCAAGCCCATGTTTGGAAAGATCTAATCAAGAAAAACCCTGAAAATCAAGCTCTAAATTCACTTGAACCCTAAAAACTTGGACCTAATAAACTGAGTCATTCAGGGTGATTTCTGGGTCTTGACCTAGATTTCATTTTGTCATCTTTGTTGGTGCTAGAGCACCACGATCATTTGTTTTGATGATAACAAAAACACGTGTCATTTAATATTTGCGCTTTGAGTCCTAGATTTCAGGTCAATCGCAAATGGATACGTGATTAGACGGAGTTCGAGCTCGCATCCAGGACGGATTGGACGAGCTTGATGGAGAACAGAAGAGATTCGCGAGGAGCGATATATTAAAGATGGAAGGAAATGAAGAATAGGATAGATTTCCTTCTTTTGTACTTGTTGTATTTTTCGTTTCTTTTGTTGCTCTTTATTTCCTTAGATATTTCATATTAAAGAGCCTCAAAGTACCCTAACAGTAGTCCTAGAAACACCTGCACAACCTTAGGATACTTAGATTTTCTGTAGAACACTTAGAAAACCAATATAGGGTTCAAACAGAGTTTCCAGACGTCTAATTCCCAAATCAGACGTCTGATAAAGTATTTTAAGACGTCTGACTGTTGTTTCAGACGTCTGATAACTGTTAGGCTGGACATAGTTAGTTCTATCTGATGAAATCAGACGTCCAGACCTTAGACCAGACGTCTTAGGAGACGTCTGATGACTTTGCCAGACGTCCAATTAGTGGACCGTTGGCTGGCTTAGCAGACACTCAAGGTTATGACCGTTAGAGCCTTATCAGACGTCCTTAGGCCTTTCCAGATGTCTGATAAATGACCGTTTTTCCTCGGCTGACCCAAAATCTCTTCTCAGAGATTTTCTAGCCGTTGCAACGTTTGGAAAATCCATTCCCACAGTAAAAGTAGGTTTCCAGACGTCCAGACATAGTGCCAGACGTCCTACATGTCGTCTAATGGACTTGCACTAGAACCCTGTTTAGATTTGATCCAAGTCAGGAAGAGACCCGCCCAAAATCAGACGTCTGACCTTGAAATCAGACATCTTAAAGTGAAGTTCCAGACGTCTGATGCCAGAATTAGACGTCTGATAAGCTTGTCAGAACAATGTTCCTGATTTCGGGCTGATTCTCTTGGGCTTTGTTCCCAACGGCTATAGAACCTTTCCTAAGCCTTCCAAAGCCTTCCTAAGGCCTCTATAAATAGAGGGGAACCTTTGCAACACAAATACACACTAAGAGAAACACAAGACACACTTAAGCAACATAGTTCCACTCTCTTGTGTCCTAGATAGCTCTTGCTCTCTAAGCTCAAGTTCTACATCTTGAGAGCATCAAGCTTAGCGCACCCGCTCTCCCGCCGTAGTTCACGAGAGCGAAGTTGCGCCGTCGCGTGACTCACGCATCGCATCATCAACTCGACGCACTCCTTGCAAAGGGGAGTTTCCTAATTCCTATAGAAGCTAGGTTTATAATTACTTTGTTGACTCTATAGGACTTGTTGTTTCTTTTATCTTTGTTATTTGGTTGGGTATTCGCTTTGCGAATTCCCGTCTCCTTCGCGAGACAAAATCCTTCTCGTGGAGAGAAGGGGTTGAGGTACGCTACCCTCGTTTAAGTAGCGTGGTTGTATTGAGGTTGGATCACCCTCGTTTAAAGTGATTCGGTTTAGTGGATTTTGATCAACTTGGTTGATCGGAAAATCCTAACTCGAGAGGGTTAGGTGGTGGTTTTCACCCGGTTTGGGTTTCCACCTAAAATACTTTGTGTACTTTGTGTGATTGCATTTTGTGAAGATTGTTTAATTTATTTCCGCAATTATTACGTCACCCTCTCCTAGTAGGGAATTTCAATCTTTAGGGTAGGTCAGGTGAAGTTAGTCTACATTGTGGGCCAACCAACCTCCAAATTAGGTCACAAGACAATCAACTTCTAATCAAGTGAAATTCAAGGCACTAATTAGGCTAAAATTGGTAGACTTAAGGACTTAAGTCCGTACATTCCGGTCTACTTGGAACTGTAATGACAAGGAAGGTCGAGTGGGGAAAACCCTGAACCCGTGGGGACACTCTACTGTGTAGGAGTCTTTGCGGGACTCTCCCTTCCTGGCTGCCCAGGTATTTCTCGGGTGTGCGGATTTCTGATTCAGAGGTATCATCCGCCTCGAAACTGCCTTAGTCATCCAATAGTCTTTGGGTGCCTTGATTGGGTCCAAATAACATCCAGTCCCTCATCTTTTCTCCAGAGCACACACATAGGAAGGTCATTAGGTTTGTTTTAACCTAAGTGATCTCACTAGATCTTGGGAATCTCCTTTCAGATCTAATCAACTTCAATCTGATCCTGAGTTTGATTCTACATCTTGATTCCACCATATAATTCAAAAATGTAACCTGACATTTTAGGAAAACTGTTTAGGAAACTTGAATTCCAAATGAGCATTAAAGAGAAGATGATTGAGGTTGCTCTTAAACACCATGATGACTATTTCATGACCTTAAATCCGGTTAGCAGGATTCAAGTTACCATACCAGAAATAACAAACCACATTATGAACCGTGCTGGACTGCTATTTACACAAATGATACACGGTTCAACCTGGGATGATCTTTTAACTGAATACAGTGAATTGTGGAGACTACACAATACCGAGTATATACATTGTTTGTCCAATCCACACCTTTGGGATATGTACCAAGGTCTCATGGAAAAAAATGGGTGTATGTTGAACACCATACAGCAAACCATTGATCAAAATTACCCATACATCCCTTCAGAAATTGATGAAACACCTTGGAACAGCATTGAGGATCAATATGATTTCCCAGAACCTGGGAAAGAGAATCAAGGTTGTTGTGGACCCTCAACCCAAATAGAATCTAATTCAAATTACGTGCAGATTGATACGCCTGATCTTGAGATGGGTTTGGAGGATCTAATTGCATGTGTTCCCGATTTTGAGCCAACCCTAGAAAATCAAGAGCCTGGTTCACCAAGCTTTGAATTCCCAAACACTTGTAATGATGAACTTAAAATAGAACCTCTCGAGAGTATAAATCCCAAGCCTTATCCTGTTAAAGTAACTCTCGAGAGCAATTCTGACATCCCAATAGAGCTTAGCTTAGATCCTAGTGATCCAACACTTACCATTAACCTAGAATCTGGATTCGAGCATATTTGGGATAATTATGAGGTCCAATGTAATGAGAATTAGATTTTGAGTCTAAATTATGATTCTGGGCCTGTGTTTGATGACTACACCTCTCCAGACTCCTTTGAGATACAGATCGATTTTTCAGAAGTCACACCAATTTACGATACAGAAATCGAGGAGCTAGAAGAGTTAGGATTTGATTGGGTCTACCCTAGGAGCCAATAACTCGAGCCCATGCCTAATAGGGACACCTTTTTTAGCTCGGAATATGAAAATAGGTTAGATCTAAGTCAGATTGTTGCTTCTATATTTCTTAATTCTTTCTATGGTTGAACCTCTGATCTGGAATCGAATTCAGAATACAATCTTCGCAAGTTCTCCGATGATTTCGAATCCTACTCTGATTTCGGAGAACCTTTACTTCCTGAGGATTATGAACCAATCTACGAACTCAGCATCCATGACTCATTTTTTGAGTCTGACTCTGAGGTACTTGATATAGAGATCATTGATTCAAAATCAGGTTCTATTGAGATGGAATCATTTCTTTTTTATCTTCAGGATTCAGAAAGAGTAAGTGCCGAGAGTGTCTGCAATCCTGAGTTCGAATCTTTTCTTAACTCAGATTTTGATGATCCTATAAGCACTCTTCAGGCATTTACTTTTGATTTTGATGGCCATTATGAGGACTCTCTATATGAACGTACTTTTGAATCCTTTCTAGAAGAGCCCTCAACTCACATAGTTTTCAAAGAAGCCACACCTTCAAATCCGCATACAGAACCTTCTCGAATCCGAACCCAACCCCGACCCACAACCAGAATCAACTTCTACTTTGATTCTCCTCTCGATGATCCAGTTGCATATGATTCTTCTCCTCATTTTGACAGAGTTTTGGACTTTGATCAGACTACTAATCACATCCCATCCTTCTCTGATCACTTTCGTAGGGTTCCTACATCCTCCACAGACTCTTTTTTATTTGAGGATCCCTACTTTGACTTGGTTGATCCGATTCAACCAAACCCTAGATTCTCACTTCCATATATGTTTGAGCCTCAAAACACTTGGTGGGCACTGCATCTACTGATCCACATCCATCAACCCACCAGATTAATTGAGTTTGGGTTGCATCATCAGCCTGTTAATCTAAACAAGCACCTTGTTGGACCAACCAGTCTATTAATCAAGGTGCTTATTCTACAAAACCTTGCTGATTTGACCACTCATTCTCCATGACCACTTTCTGCTCAGCTGAAGGCATTGAATTTAGCGCTTAATTGGAGGCAACTCGTCATTCCAAAAACCCAAGGTCCTTCTGATTATCCTTTTTAGCTTTACGTCTATTGCACTCTGAGTTCAGTTTTAGAACAGTTGACTTCACCTTTGGTACTCGTACTAAAGCTTGAAATTGTTCGCAACAATCATCCTAGCCCATTGACGCACCCATTAACCCTGTTCTAATCCCATGAACCAAGCTGATTTCATACCCTCTGATTTACAATGAGGACATTACAAAACTTAGGCCTGGGGGGGTGTTACATTGCAAACACATAAAAATTCAAGTTTCTAAAGGAATCTCACAAAAAAATTACTCACATTCGAAAAACCAAAAAAATAAAAATTGAAAAAGAACAAATGAAGAAAGGGGAGGAAATTTTGAGAGATAATTGCATATCATTTTTGAGGAGGAAAAGAGGAGGTGTTTTAAATGCCAAAAACGGAGCTACAATTTGGAACAAAAAAAGGGATAGTCATTAGTAAATGATTATGGAATCTACTTAAGTTCTAGACCAAATCAAAAGAAAATTAAGTCTTGAAAAAATAGAGAAACATGGAGATTAGTATGAGTGCTGATCTTAGGCCTCTTGAGCTTGTTTTAGGGCTTAAACATTCAAGTATCCGTTAAGATCTCGATAGTCCTCAAGAGGTTGAGGAAAATGCGAAGCTTATGTATTAGGTCTAAGGCTTAGGGATTATTTGACCTCATTAACTGACCTCTGATTTACGGGACTCGGTAACCTAAGCACCCTAATCCACACATAGTCTGGTTCAGTGCACTTAATAATCAAAATCACGCAAAAGCATTTATTCTATTCTGAAAAAGCTACCTATATTAGGAGCGGTTTATCAACACAAGTTGATTTGGACGAGTTCCCCACGTGGAGAAGTGGAAAATTTCCCTCAAAGATGTGCAATAACATACCGTCTCCTCGGTGCTTGTCTCCTAGGATATCTAAATATCCTACCGGGGGCATGTAAGCACCTTGTATTGATTCAGGTGCCATGGGCGAGATTATCTAGAAATGTCGATTTCCAGGGCCTGAATTTAGCTATAGAATGCCATGGACGACACTATCTCGAAGTGTCAAAAGCCAAGGTTCTGGGGGTTGCCATGGGCGATGCTATCTCGAAGCATCGATTGTCAGGGACCCTACAAGGATTGATGGTGGGAGCAAGGAATCTGATACATATCGTGTTTTTGAGCTAATCCAAAGTTAGAAATAAAGAAAATAAAAAGAGAGAGAAAGCTCTCCAAAAAAGAAAAAATTCTTCTATCCCTCTCTCTTACAAAAACACACTGCAAACTGAACCTGGACTAGCCATGTTACAAGCATGGGTGTTTTAATCGCGGGGTCCAACGAATCCTAGGATAGTTTCTGTTTGCCTTAGAAACCTTCACGGCAGACTGAGACTAAAGCTGGTCAGGTTCGGATCTTGGCTGGTACTTGATTACCTCTATTAGCACTCTGACCTAATTTCCAAAGAGAAGAAAAAAAATTAGGACTTTGAACATCAAGGCATGGTCTAAAATTCGAGTTAATTTCCTAAGATTTTGCTAAGGGACTAGCAAAAGTTAGGCATGGAGGTATGATGATAACGTTATCATCAGTCATATCTAGCTTTAATTAGTCAGAATCCACAGATAAATGCTCCTACATAACTGCCAGAAGACCATAATTCTCTGTACATCCATTCTAAGAGATAAGCATGAAAACAGGGGTAAAACTGTAGTTTTAACATAATATCCTAAATGCAGAACAATCACGGGATTTTCTAGGGGTTTATTAAAGGTCAAATGGTCATAAATGTCTAATAATTGGGTTCATACAGACAGAAATAAGTTTTTACTCATTTTGAGAATTAAATGACATCTGAAATCCTAAAAATAGACCCGCTTAAATAACTGAGGTTCTGGTCAGGATAAAATTCACCTAAACTTCAAAAAATCATAGAAAAATATTTCCTAAGGTTTGATGCCTTTGATTTGACCATTGGAACCCAACTTGACCTAAAATAGAGTCTCAGACAGATAGTTGTCCTAATTTGGATTTCTACGTAATTTACCTGTTAAACTTGGTCAAAACCTAAATTTGACTTCACCATTAGATTTCTTGATTCCAAATTAAATTTGTATCAAAATTTGGGCCCAATCATAGATCATAGATCATCTTGACCTAAATTGCACTTTAATCCTGTTCTGACTCTTTTTCTTACAAAGAGCCCCTCAACTTTTGAAACCTTTACGAATACCCCCTACCTTCGTCATCTTCTTCACAAATAGGTCTTCGCTGCCTTCAGACTCCTAAACCCAACTCCAGCGACCTTCAATCAAGGAGTTCTTTCTGATTTCTCGCCCAAACCCTTCCAAATTTGGAAGGAGAACTCCTGAGATAATAATCTCCTTCTATTTGAGCCATTCATTGGGCCCTAATTCCTACTCGAAACCTAATGTTAATCATTTGAAGGATTGGGTATCCTATTTCATGAAGTTTCGAAGCTTCCAAGCTTGGTCTCCAAGCTTAGAAAGCTCTCTTGAGACCTATTTAAGGACCCCTGAGGACAAACCATCCTCCTTAGCTTGGTTTGGAGGCCGGTTCTCCCTTCTTCGCTTCTCCCCGACCTCCACCTCCACCAACTCCGGCGAGCCCCTCTATCTACCTTCCTCGTCTCCTCTCACAGACCATAGTGAGCGAATTCCTTCTTTCGAACTTCATCTGCATCTCGCAATACTAGAAGACGTCTTCTTCTACATCTTCCTCGTCGCTCCTTCAACACCGGAGGCTTCATCTTCGCCGTCGTCGGTGTGGTAAAGCCGAAGCAGATCCTACCCTCCTTCGTCCAATTAGGTTAGGTAGTTAGGTTAGTTAGATCTTTAGGTTAATTTCTACCACTCAAAACCTCAAAAATACCCCCTCGACCGAATGCACGCCACCTTTGTCATTCGCTTCGGCAAGGCCCATCTCTCACCACAAGCCACCAAACGCCTCGTCACCTACCCCACAACCTCCACCACCTCACCATGACCAAAACCCCTCTCCTGTCTCGCCATTCCATCCACCCAAACTCCCCACCGAACAACCCTACATTCTTCGACCTTCTTCGCATCTACTACACCCATACACGCTCTCGTCGCACGCCACCGCCACCAACACCTTCGCCACACCATTGCAATCTTCCTGAGCATTTTAACCGGGGCTTTGAGCTGATATTCTTCATTTCAGGTCGCCACCGGAGCTCCACCGCTGTGCTTTATCTTCGACGTTCTTTGAGCTCCAGGTCACACCTTCAGGAGATGCGGGTGACCTCCAGGACCCTTCCCAGGTCCTTGATTGGGGACACTAATCTCAGTAGCCAAGCCAATTGAAGGCATCTTCATCTGCAGGCACACACGAAGCCATGGGATTTAGTCCCACATCGTTAACGAAGGAGGGCATGATAGCGCATAAAGTGAATTTGTCACTTGGCCTTATTTCCTCAAGATACATGGGGGCGACGTCCTCGCTCACCCTCACTTTACCCGACCCGACCTAAGACTGTTCGCTCCTCGAGTACGACCCACGCCTACTGCCCTGGACCCGGATGCACATACTGATATGAAAGATTTTCGCTTGATTAAAATAGAAATAGAATGATTTATGATTGTAATTTATGTGGTGGAAATCTCTCAATCAAAGATTAAAATAGATACTAATTTAAACCACAGAAAAGATGTATCCACAAGGAGGTTTAAGCCTAATAAAACTCGCAAATTCCTTATCTTATTATTCCAACATGATGTCACCTACAATTATAATTTAACATGCAATGTATGCGAAGCTAAAAGATTGAATAGATATGCAACCAGATAATATAGTTAAAACTCAAGGGGTTGGCTGCAATTGCATTCAAAATAGCAAATATTTTATTTAAAGATTAAAATCCCAACAATGGCATATCAATGTAATTACTAATTCAATCAAAAATAGAGGATTCTTCCTCTTTCCTCCTCGTGCACGGGAAGGAGATTGGCCGACCGGATGGAGTTCGGAGGAGATCGACCAAGATGAGGACTTCGCGATGATGTAGGTGGCGCGGGCTGAGGTGGCCGGTGGTGGCTGTGCATCCGTGGGAAGACCAACGGCAGAACATCGTCACGAGCGGCGGAGGAGTTCGTGGCTGGGTGTGAGGTGCACGCATGGTAGAGTCGGCGAGGAAGAGGCCAGCGAGTTGTGTGGAGATTTCCGGTGGCGTTGGCGGAGGGATCGGGCGGTTGGAGATGGGCGGCAGCGTGGACGGCGTGGCTGCACCTTTGGGTTCTCTTTTGCTATTGAAGGAGAAGACAAAGAAGGAGAAGAGGCAGCCGATGGGGAGGGGGGGTTGCTGCTATGAGGTGGGTCCACGCATGGCAGAGGCGTGCGAGGAGAATCGTGGCCTGTGGTGCGTGTGATAAGGACTCGCTGGAGGAATTGGCGCACGGAAGAGAGGGCGGAGGCACGGCTCTATTGAGGAGGAAGATGAAAGAGAGGAGGCCGTGTGTGAGGCCTGGTGCAAGCATGCAAGGCTGATGGAGTCCGCATTGATCCACGGTACGTGCTTTGGAGCACGTTGTAGGCGAGAGGAAGTCGATGGAGAGCGAGCGTGCGTCGTTACTCCGGTGGTGGGTTGGAGCAGCTCTTTTTAAAAACCAAATCCCCCGTCTGTTTCTCTGCGGCCACCATCTTCTCCAACCACTTGGCGAGAGTTGTGAGTGGTTGGAAGAGAAGGATAAACGTTGCCATCTTTCATCAAATGTCTGAGTGATTCTTCAGACATCTTAAAATATGCAGACCTTAGGGGATCTGTGATGGTAATTCTTTAAACATCCAAATTGAGCTCCAGATGTCTTATAGAGTGATTTTGACCGTCTGAATGGTACCTTCAGGTGTCTTATGCTGAGCCTGCATCCACCAAATGATTATCATAACATATCATATGTTATTAAATATAACATTGGTGCATAATATGATATGTAGACTATGTTGAATTCCCGCTTTATTTCTAATCAAATATCAACTAAGAACGACTAATTAAAGAGCACTTAGGCCAAATAATGATCCGCGAAAGTGGACTTATCAAATGCCCCCATGCCTAAGTTTTGCTAGTCCCGAGCAAAAGTGAAAAACAATGAAAGTAACCAAAAGATTTCTTCTTCCCTTATTCCAAAACTTTAGAGATTCAGACTAATGTGAAGTGATAATAACCTAGGTAACGGATCCAAGTGAGAAGTAAACTTATATTTAAAGTTCGTACTTAACCCATGGTAAACATTTTATTAGGATAGGCAACTACTTCCCTCGGGGATAAAGTAGAAAACAATATGTAGTTTGACCTCGACTTTTTGGCTTAGGTAGGAGATACTGAGTTGAATGGATTTATATTCGGTGGCTCACACTCATCTGGTGCTACCTGTAATCTAGTACTACAGACTCTAACTCTCTAGACTATCAAATGAGTCAACCTAGAGAGAGGCTACACAACTGTGCTCTCTTGATGTTCCTTTGTGCTCACTCTTTTCCTTCTTTTCTTTTTGAGATTCACAGATCTCACCAAATTTTGTAAATGTAGTTACTGTTTGGTGGTCTCACATGGCATTCACACTTCAGTTAAAGTCCTAATAACCCTACAACTAAGTTAGAGGACCTCAGCTAGTATTCGGACGATCAGAAATACTGAAAAGTAGATATGGGTTATATTTGGTGGATCACAATGGGTGTTTTTGTTGTTACCTCAAAAACATTGACAAAAAATGACATGAAGATAAAACTCCAAACTTGGACTCTTTTTTCTTTTTTTTTCTCTTTTTTTTATATATTTTTCTAAATATAAATATTTCTCCTCTTTCTTTCTTTTTTTTCTTTTTATAAATCAACATAACACAATGCAGACTTTTATTCGTGAGGCATTATTAGGGATGATGATGGTCAAGAGGATATTGTGTGGCTTATTTGGTGGAAGTGTCTACTCTCGGCACCTGGAAAAGAATGGATAGGACAAGCGTATTTCTGACCTTTAACACTATTACCCTCCTTCAGCCGAGGACTCTATGAAGGACGGTCGTAACCATCCACCATAGTCATAGTTTTATTAGAACTCTATTTCAGTGTATCTGCCTTATTCGGTGACTCTCAGGAATTCACACAATGTACCCACACAAGAACAGAGAGCAAAAATTATGCATAACTCTGAAGTATCATCATCTAATTATCCAGAACTTAAGAGTCCTTGCACTAGATTTAGTGCACCAGTAGTCTCTCTACTTTCCTCTCACAAATATTAAGTGGATCTAATAGAAGATATAATATGCCTGACACCCTATTAACTGTTCAAGGGTTCAATAGACTAAAAATGCTTATTGATTTTCTACAAAGATCCATTACCCAATCTACGTGCAAGTGAAGTAACTGTACTGGATTCTAAATTTAAGAAACAACTTAAGAAGAAAATCTTTAATGAAACTTTCTTGATAAGAACTTTTGCTCAAGATTAATCAAATTCAGCTCAAGAAACAAAAGTGATTTTTTTTTTTTGGGCTAATGCACTATCCTTAATGCATGCAAATATTTATAAATGCTATAAACATCCTCAGGTTATAAGCCCCCATACCTAAGACTGACAATGTCCTCATTGAAAAAAAATAAAATAAAGACATAGAAGAATATCACCTGAGGAGGAGAGTGGGAGGAGCTAAGGCTCCTTAAGCCAAAGTGCATCCAAAGCCTGGACACCTGAAAGAGTAACATAAGGTTTAAGTCGTTGGCCGTTTACCTTAAAGCTCACTCCAGAAGTAGGGTTCCAAATCTCACAGCTCCATGAGGGAAGGCATTGATAACAACGTATGGCCCATCCCAGCGGAACTTTAACTTTCTTGGAAACAATTTAAGTTTGGAATTGAAAAGCCAAACCCACTGGTTAGGCTCAAAGGTCTTTCTAATGATGTGCTTATCATGGAAGACCTTTGTACGTTGCTTGTAAGCTTGAGAAGTTTCATAGGCTTCATTATGAAGCTCCTCTAGCCCACTTAACTCTTAGCATACATGCCTTTCCCACTTTATCCAGATTCAAGTTAACGTTTTTAATCGGCTAATAGGCTTTGTGTTAGATTTCAACGGAAAGGAAACATACCCAAAGGAGTCTTATACGCTGTTCTGTAAGCCCAAAGAGCATCATTTAGTTTTTTAGACCAATCTTTACGGTCGAGGCTGACAGTTTTTTCTAAAATTTGTTTAATCTCCCTATTAGACACTTCAACTTGTCCACTCATTTGGAGATGGTAAGGAGTGGCTATCATGTGGTTGACTCCCAAATTTTGGAGTAGTCTTATGAAGTATACGTTCTTGAAGTGAGGTCCTCCATCACTTATGATTGTCCTTGGGCACCTGTACCGAGAAATGATATTAGCCTTAACAAAATCCAAGGCCACGGATTGGTCATTGGTTCGCATGGGTATGGCTTCTACCCATTTCGATACATAGCCCATAGCCACAAGAATGTACTCATATCCGAAGGACACAGGAAAGGGACCCTTGAAGTCGATGCCCTAAATATCAAAGATCTCAACTGGGAGAATAGGTTGCTGAGGCATCTCATCCCTTTTTCCGATGGTTCCCATCTGCTGGCAACGTAGACATGTGCCCACATATGTATGTGCATCTCGGAATAATGTGGGCCACCAAAAGCCAAACTGAAGAACCTTATGAGCAGTCTTTTTTCCGCTAAAATGTCCTCCATAGTGGAGGTCATGGCAGAAACTTAGAACACTTCTTTATTCTTCGTCAGGGATGCAACGGCGGAATAACTGGTCAGGGCCTATTCTAAAAAGCTCGGGTTCCTCCCAGTGATAAAATTTAGCATCAGCAAGAAACCTGTCTCACTTTTGCTTGTCCCAAGTACTGGAGGTGATGCCCGTGACCAGAAAGGTCACTATGTTAGTGAACCAAGGAGTTTTGGCCTCCACTGCCATCAAAGACTCATTAGGGAAAGTCTCTTGGATACCGCCAGTAGGGGTGGATGCCTCAATAGGGATCCTAGATAGATGATCTACTACGACATTCTCAACTCCTTTCTTATCTTTAATTTCTTGGTCAAACTCCTAGAGTAGCAGAATCCAACGAATTAAGAGAGGTTTGGTGTCTTTTTTAGCAAGAAGATGCTTTAAAGCAGAATGATCAGTGAACACCACAACCTTGGATCCCAAAATATAAGATCGAAACTTTTCCAAATTAAACGCTATAGCAAGAAGCTCATTTTCAGTGACCATGTAGTTTTACTGAGGATCCGTAAGAGTCTTGCTGGCATAATGTGACACATGAGGTTTGCCATCAACCCTTTGACCTAAGACCTCTCCCACTATAAAATCAGAAGCATCGCACATTAGCTCAAACGGGAGGGTCCAATCTGGTGCTTGGAGAATCAGCGCGGTAATAAGGGCTTTCTTCAAGACTTGGAAAGCCTCGCCACATCTGTCATCAAAATTGAAGGAAACATCCTTCGCTAACAGGTCATAGAGTGTCTTAGAGAATTTACTAAAATCTCTAATGAAGCGCCTATAGAACCCAGCATGGCCAAGGAAAGATCTAACCTAATGAATATTGGTGGGCGATGGAAGCTTAGAGATGGAATCAATTTTTGCGATGTCCACCTCTAATCCTTTCTTGGAAACTACATGCCTTAACACAATGCCCTACTGGACCATAAAGTGGCTTTTCTCCGAGTTAAGCACCAGCTTTGCCTCTTCGCAAAGGGTTAAGACTTTATCAAGGTGCAAAAGGCATAGGTCAAATGACGAGCTGTAAATGGAGAAGTCATCCATGACAATCTCAACAAACTCATCGATCATATTAGAAACGATAGCCATCATACATTGTTGGAAAGTGGCAGGAGCATTACATAACCCGAATAGCATTTGGTGGAACGCAAATGTGCCATACGGACTCGTGAAGGTGGTGCACTCCTGATCGTCAGGAAATACTGCTATCTGATTATACCCAGAGTACCCGTCAAGAAAACATAAGTACTTGTTCCCTGCCAGTCGTTCCAAAATCAGATCGATAAATGGTAAGGGGAAATGGTCTTTCTAGGTAGCCGTGTTTAAACGGTGGTAATCAATGCAGACCCTCCAACCAGTTGAGGGTCTAGTGGTTACCAACTCTCCTTGGTCGTTCTCTTCCACAGTGATTCCTACCTTTTTGGGCACCATATGAATAGGACTTACCCATTTACTATCTGAAATGGGATAGATAATTCTTGCATCCAACCATTTCAAAATCTCCTTTTTAACAACTTTCCACATATTGGGGTTGAGCCTTCTCTGCATGTCTCGGAAGGGTTTCACGGACTCGTACGTGTATATATGATGCATGCAAAGGAAGGGATCAACAACCTTAATGTCAACAATTGACCAAGTAATTACTTCCTTGTGCCTTTGTAAACACTCAAGTAGAGCCCCCTCCTGCAATTCAGATAATGCAGACGAGATAATAACGGGGAGCGTGTCATTAGGGCCAAGGAAAGCATACTTCAATGTGCTCGAGAGGGGTTTCAGCTCCAACTTAGGAGCCTTTTGGATTGAGGGTTTAAGTTGAGATGTCCCTGCCTCAGGTAGTAGATCTACCTTCACGGTCCAGGGTGGGGATAGAGACTTTGTGTGTATCCCCAGAAACTCTTCTAATTCGGGTATTTCCCATTTAGTTTCTTGAATAATCGGAGGATGGTCCTTAGATATGACCTTTTGAAGGGGATCTCTACATAGAAGTGTTGGAGTAGTCTCCTCAATTATTTCATCAACAACGTCAATCTGAGAACAATCTTCAAATCCGGATTTCTTGTAAGTATCAAAAACATCCAACCGGATCTTCTTGTTCCCAAAGCCCATTTTAAGTTCCCATGATCTACAATTGATAGAGACATTGGCTGTGGCCAAGAAGGGGCGTCCCAGAATAATGGACGGCTTAGTGGGCTTATTTGAAGGGTCAACATCTAGCACAAGAAAGTCAACAGGGAAGAATATGTCCTCCACTCTCACTAGGACATCTTCCAGTAATCCTTGTGATATCTTAAGCGATCTGTCTGTGACCTGGAGGATGATTGGGCTAGGCTTTAACTCACCTCCTCCCAAAAGATCGTAGACAAAGCTCGGTAAAATGTTCACCTTTGCACCTAGATCGAGAAGAGCCTCGTCAATGTGTTGGTTACCTATAACCACTGAAATATACGGGGCCCCTGGGTCTTTCATTTTGGGGGGTGTTCCATGTTGGAGAATCGAGCTAACATGGTCAGGCAGGATGACCTTAGCTTGGACCTGTCTCCTAGATTGGTGCTTCTGGGTGCATTGGTCCTTTAGAAACTTGGCCTAGGATAGGATTCGTTTGATAGCTTCCAACAGAGGCAAGTTGATCTGGACTTTCCTAAAAGTATCCATAATCTCCTCCGTCTTATCCTTGGCTCCAGGCGAGCCAACAGAAGATTCCCCAGGAGCAGATAGGCGCTCTGGATAGGGCACCCTCGACTTCTGGGTAGAGGGGTCATCATGGCGAGAGAGGGGTGGCAGACTGACGACATCCTCAGGGTAGGTGATTTCAAGCGAGGGAGAGCAGTGTGTCTCTACCTCGGTGGAGATGAAAGTCAGGTCGGGTGAAGGAGGGGAATCATGAGACATGGCCGTAGGAGTGCTATTAGGCTTTTCGATTTTCTTTCCACTCCTCAGCACAGTCACAGCTTGGGCGTGCTCCATGAATATCACCCCCTTGCCCTTTAGGTTCTCCTCAGAAGAGTTAGGGAACTTCCCCGGATCACGCTGCCTAACTGCCTTAGTAAGATGACCAATTTGGGATTGCATATCAGTAATCATCTTATTCTAAGATAGGATGACCATATTATGATGCTCTTGCATCGCTTTCATCATGGCTTTAGGTTCATCCATCTCAGAAGGCTTATTCTGAGGAGGGTTTGCTTAGGATGGCTAGTATATGGGTTGGGGAGGTAGGGGTCTTGCATTCCCTGAGATAGAAGCATCACCTTGCTTCCATGATAAGTTTGGATGGTTTCGCTACCCTAGATTATAGGTATTAGAATACAGGTTATTTCGAGGAGGCGGGCGAAAACCTTGGGCTGCGTTCAGGTCGGCCTGAATCAACTCAGGGAATTGATTTTCCTGGTGGCACTCCGCAGTGGCGTGCGTTGTGCTTTGGCAAATGGAGCATTCACTTGAAGCCTGAAAGATAGAGGCTGCTTGCGGGTTCATGCCGGGGTTTGCTAAAATCCTATCAAAGTTTTTGTTCAATAATTGAATTTGATAAGCCAAATCCTGAGTAGCCCCGACTTCATGGGCCTCTATCTTCCTCTGCAAAATTGATGGTTTTCTTTCTTGATAGGTAGAGGACATATATATGGAATTATCACTTAATGTTTCAAATAATGCCCAGGCTTCATCCTGAGTTTTGGTCATGAAGGTTCCTGCATAGGCTGCATCGAAGGTTTGCCTGTGCCTTTCAGATAATCCGTTGTAGAACCTTTCGATCAACTGCCATCTTGGCACCTGATGGTGAGGGAATAACCTAAGAAAAGGTCATTAAAACGCTCCCAAGTCTCGTGAAATTGTTCCCCTTCCTGTTGAGTAAAACCCATAATCTCTCTTCTATAATGGTTGGTTTTACTCATAGGAAAATACTTTTTCAAGAATTCTCCCTTAAGGGTGGCCCAATCATTTACCCTTGCATCGAGGGTATGATACCAGTGCTTGGCCTTATCCTTTAGGGAGAATAGAAAGAGAGTCCTCATCAGGGCTTCATCAGTAAAGCCCTGGAGCTTCATCGTGGAATAGACCTTGGTGAATTCCTCAAGATACCTGTAGGGATCCTCCCTAGCAGTACCATAAAAAGATGGGAGCAAAGATATGGTGCTGCTCTTGATTTCATGTGAGTTATTCACTCCAGGTCTTCAGATAGGTAGGGCTTGGTGGGTTGTAGGGAGGAAATAGTCTCTCAAGGTTCTCTGATTTTCACGAACCCTAATCTCTTCTTCAGGTCTTTCTTCAACCATTTTTCTTCCTTCTTGGTTAGCTTTCCTTATAATTCTCTCAGGCTCAAGGTTGAAGAGAAGACTATTTCTAAGAGAGTGCCTACCAGCCATACACCAAGCAAACAAAAGGTAAGAGGTCTTTTGTTGATTTAAAATTCTTTAAGTCCTCTTCCAACTCTTCAGCTTGGCCAAATATAGTTAAGGCAGTTTTTCTCCATTCCCACGTAAGTGGTATAAGAGAAATAAGGCACTTGCAATTTCTGGTCAATGACTGTTAAGAAGGTTGAGGTTAGTTTTAGTCCTTTTTGGGTGATCAATCAAGTTGTCAAGCAATTACGCACCCTAAATTGACCTTTGAGTGCCTTAAAGACGTACACTTTGCTACAATGATATTCTCTAATGCTCAAGTAAAAAGGTACTCCAAGGATGGAACCAAGGAATGCAAGTAGGGCAAACCCTTCCTTTGAGGCGTTGTGTTAGTAGTCCCTCTTAACTACCCTTATATTCCTTTAAGGGGCGTCCCCCTCCTTAGAGTATCAAATCACTCGAGCAAAAGTTAATATCACCATTTCAAAGCGAGATAGGAGGGTTTGCACCGATAAAGAGATCAATGCCTATAGCCTTAAGGGTCCAAGTCCTAGTGCAGTACCTATAGTGCATGCTCAGTGAAGGAAGTGTGCATCACACCGCGAAAAGTGATTTTTATTTTGAAAATCGCAATCAATTTATTCAAACACTTCCTGTATTTTTATTTTATTTTCGAGAAGCAATATGACCACTTGATTAATCTTTTCAAATCAGTTTAAGTGGTCTTCTTTAATTATGTTCAAATGCAATGCATGTGCAGATAACTAATGTAGTAAGATAAGAAATTCGTACCTTGCTCCAGCACTCTTCTATGCAAAAATGCACACAATGCAGTAAAAAATCTAGATGCTGCTCAAGCAATCCTAGATGGTCGTCCTATGGATATGCAACTTCTAGCAGGCAGTTTGGATTTTTTTTTAATAATAAATAGATGCGCAATCAAAAGAACTAACTAACTACGAATAAACCTAGAATCTAAAGAATCGGGGACACTCTCCCAAAAACTAGCCCCAGAGTACAAGGGTGAGAAAACAAATAATTAATACTAAGTCTATCAACCTAAATCTAAACCAAGATCTAATAATTAGGAAAGGCTCCTCCGTACGCCTTCACATGTGTGGGATCAAGGCCCACAAGCACTTGTTGCTGCCCCTTAGGTGGTGTCAAGGTCTGCTAAGAATATCACCTCCGTTGTGTATGCCCGTCGCATTCGTTTCCTCTAGATAGATGTACCTCCCATAGGAAAAAGAAATAGATCAATGAATATATAGCTCCAATTAAAAATCACTACTAACAGGAAATATGTGTGAGTTTACTAGGCTTGTTGCCTCCCCAGCAACGGTGCCATTTGATCTGAAAGATTTTCGCTTGATTAAAATAGCAATAGAATGATTTATTATTGTAATTTATGTAGTGGAAATCTCTCAATCAAAGATTAAAATAGATACCAATTTAAACAACAGAAAAGATGTCGTATCCACAAGGAGGTTTAAGCCTAATAAAACTTGCAAATTCCTTATCTTATTATTCCAACGTGATGTTGCCTACAATAATAGTTTAACATGCAATGTATGCGAAGCTAAAAGATTGAATAGATATGTAATCAGATAATATAGTTAAAACTCAAGGGGTTGGCTGCAATTGCGTTCAATATATCAAATATTTTATTTAAAGATTAAAATCCCAACAATGGCATATCAATGTAGTTACTAATTCAATCAAAAACAGAGGATTCTTCCTCTTTCCTCATGCACGGGAAGGAGATTGGTCGATCGGACGAAGTTCAGAGGAGATTGGCCAAGATGAGGGCTTTGCGATGACGTAGGTGGCACGAGCTGAGGTAGCTGGTGGTGGCCGTGCACCTGCGGGAAGACCAACGGCAGAACGTCATCACGAGTGGTGGAGGAGTTCATGGCTTTGCGTGTGAGGTGCGCGTGTGGTGACAGTCGGCGAGGAAGAGGCCGGCGAGTTGTGTGGAGATTCCCGGTGGCGTTGGTGGAGGGATCGGGCGACCAGAGATGGGTGGCAGTGTCGACAGCGTGGTTGCATCTTTGGGTTCTCTTTTGCTACTGAAGAAGGAGAAGATGAAGAAGAAGAAGAGGGAGCCGGTGGGGGGGGGGGGGTTGCTGCTATGAGGTGGCTCCACGCATGGCAGAGGCATGCGAGGAGAATTGTGGCCTGTGGTCGTGCGTGATGAGGGCGCGCTGGAGGAGTTGGCGCACGGAGGAGAGGGCGGAGGCGCAGCTCTGTTGAGAAGGAGGAAGACGAAGGAGAGGAGGCTGTGCGTGAGGCCTAGTGCAAGTGCGCAAGACTAATGGAGTCCGCACTGATCCATGGTGTGTGCTTTGGAGCACGGTGCAGGCGAGAGGAAGCCGATGGAGAGCGAGCGTCCGTCATTACTTCGGTGGTGGGTTGGAGCAGCTCTTTTTAAAAACCAAATCCCCCGTCTGTTTCTCTACGGCCACCATCTTCTCCAACCACTTGGCAAGAGTTGCGAGTGGTTGGAATAGAAGGATAAACATTGCCAGTTTTCATCAAACGTCTGAGTGATTCTTCAGACGTCTTAAAATATGCAGACCTTAGGGGATCTATGATGGTAATTCTTCAGACATCCAAATTGAGCTCCAGACATCTTGTAGAGCGATTTTGACCATCTGAATGGTACCTTCAGGTGTCTTATGCTGAGCCTGCATCCACCAAATGATTATCATAACATATCATATGTTATTAAACATAACATTGGTGCATAATATGATACATAGACTATGTTGAATTCCCACTTAATTCCTAATCAAATATCAACTAAGGATGACTAATTAAAGAGCACTTAGGCCAAATAATGATCCACGAAAGTGGATTTATCACATACCCGAATACTCGATTACCCCGAATTCTAAGAAAGAGAAGAGGAGGAAGGAGAGAGAGAGCACGAGGAAGGGGAGGGTTTTGCTCGTCTGTGCGTTGGCTGAGACTTAGCCGTTAGAGAAGACCCTTATGCTCTCTGAAAGGAGAAGACTTGAGAAGGAAAGGAAGAAGGCAAGGGGCAAAGGAAAGGAGGGAGCTGAAGAAGAAAGCTCTTTACAGAGCATTGTAGCAATGACATTTAAGTCATCTGATTTGCCAAAGAGACGTCTGATTACTGTAGCATTCAAGCTACTGTTACTTTATTTGATATAATTGATAGTTGGATGTATCCTTAACTTAAGAAGGATATAAGTGATGATGCAAATCACCATTATTTTTGATCATCTTATCTTTTTGTCCTCATACTCTTGAGATACATTGAGCTTCATTAAATATTTAATGTGACAGATTAATATTCATTATATATCATTATTGTGCTCATTTATACTTTAATTAAAGATCAGTGTGTGAATTCCTATTTGCTCCCTATGTTTGACCTCGGACTTCATTGTTAGATATTTGAGTTTATAAATTGTACTTGTTGATTGAGCTATTTAGGAGACTTTACTACAACGAGACACTTTAATCTCCTGAATAGCCCATTCAACACTCAAGTGAACAGTATCAGGTATACGGATCCCAAGCCCATACCCACATGGTGTGAGCACCGGCGAAGCCACGTGCGAAGAGCATGCGAGCGAAACCTCACCTCGATGCTCTCGGAGGCATCCGACTGAGGACACAAATTCCTCTTATGTGCCTTCGCGTGCTTCTAAGTCCCCAATGTTGGACTAAAGTAGCTGAGTCCCTCCGTATACAGCTATAGATGATGCGCACGTTCAATCAAGCTACTGCTGCATTGTTCTTCGTCAATCGCAAGTCCAGATGCCTTCGCAAGGTCAAACTGCGCCTGTAGAGTGTGGGATTGAGGTCAACGAAGCTTGATCGATGGAGAATTATGGCGAAGATGAAGCTCGCTGGCGACGGCATCTGAAACACAATATACGGGCTAAACACCCAAATTAAAAGGCTCAAAGGTATCACCAGAGCACAGCGAATGTGATGGTGGTGGTCTTGTGGTGTTTGGTGACCGATGGCGGGCTATCGGTGACAGAGAGGATGAATGGAAGTGGGTTTGTTTGGGAAGGCTATGCACAGATGAAAGCTCTTGATTAAGTTGGGGCTTTTGATCCGTGGATGGTGTGGGTGGTTGTGGTGGTGTGTTGTTTCGTGAAGTGTGGTGGTGGTGCAAGCTCACTGGAGCCTCTATTGGAGGTAGAGAAGACGAGGGGTGAGAGGGTGGTACAATGGTTGTTTCTAGAGTCTAAGGGGCTAGAAGGATTCTAGAGATGGAGAGGGAGAAGGTGAGGGAGCTTAGGAGGTGGGAGAGGCTGTCCGACATTGGTCGGCCAGACGCGGAGAAGATGAAGTTGATGGCAAGGAAGTACGGCAACGATAAGGGTGAAAGGAACCTCTGCTTTGACCAGCGAGAGGTAGAAGAGAGAGACGAAGGTAGAGGGCCATCCAATTTGATGGTTGGACGATCGGAGGAGGAAGACGAAGGTAGTCACTGTAGCCGAAGGTGCAGTTGGCCAGAGAAGGAGAGGAGAGGTGTTTCTTGGCTTATCCTTGGCTAAAGGGAAAGCTGGGAGCTTGAGGGGTTTAAAAAGGACCTTTCCTGCTCCTCCAAGAGCTAAATCAAGCATGCTTCAAGTCAATTTTTGAGCTTGACATATTTGGGTTCGCCAACGACGAAATCGACCATGAATAATCTTGAGATCTAGTCCATTCTGTAGAGAATCGTGTCAGGAATAATCTGACCCAATTTGGAGAGATTTGGGCGAGAATTGAGTGAGAAATCCTCGCTCAAAAGTATGTGGTGGAGGTATGTTCACACTAATGGCGGAAGGGACCCATTTTTAGAAAATGATGAGAAAGTTAGGACCAAATCGCAAGAAACTTGAAACCTGGGGGCCTAAGTGTATGAAATAGAGTTTTTAAGGGCTAAACTACAAACTAGGCCAAGATGAACTTTGATTGGGCTCAAATTTTGGTGCTAACCTAATTTTGACCCAAGGAATCTAGTGGTAAACTTGGATTTGAGTTTTGACCATGTTTCTTTGGAAAATTTGTATAGAAGCCTAAATCAAGGTAAATTTTCATCTGTAACTCTGTTGTAGGTTAAAATAGGCTTAGATGGTCAAACCAAAGATACCAAACCTATTAAAATATTTTTATATGAATTTTACGAGGTTTAAATTAATTTATTATGAATATAACCTCTTCAATTTAAGTGGGTTGATAATTAGAGTTTTTGGTGCTGTTTTCGCCCTCGAAATATGTGAAACCTTAATTCAGTCTATGTTGACTCACTTTTTAGACTTTTGTGCTCATTTGACCTTTAATTAACCTTTGAGTGACCCCATGATTAATATGTGTTTATGCTGTGCTGTTGAAACTACAGAATTAACCTTGTTTCTTCTTAAATCTGAATGTTGTGGAATTGTGTCCCTCAAATGATTAGGTAGGAGCTTTTATTATTCAAACCTAACTAAATATGGCTAGTTAGGACCCATGATGGTGTTACCATCATACCCCCATGTTAATAGGGTGAAATCGGTGTTTAAATAATGCAGCGTTGCGGTATAAATGAAATCACCTTGAAAATAAATAAGAATTTTTATTACTCGAAAACCTATGTATCCGAGGTTGAACATAGGGAGCAAATTTGTATTTAAAGACTAAGATCACAATCTCAAATTAATCAAATGTGATGTTCAACAATCAATAGAATGAGATTCAATGTATATGAAAGCTAAGGAGAAGAATAGAGATGTAAAAAGAAATAGAATGTTCTCTCTTCTTTCTTCTCTTCTCTCTGATGGCTTCTTCTTTCTTCTTCTCTTTTCTTGCTTCTCTAATTTCTTATTTCTTTCTTTGTGACTTCTTTCTCTTCTATCTTCTTCTTCTGCAGCTCCTTCCTTCTCTTCTTTTCTTCTTTTTCTTCTCTTGCTTTCTTTCTCTTTCTCTGCCTTTGATTCTCTCTGTGGCTCCTTCATTAGCTTCTGATTTTCTTCCTTCTCTTTTCTTCTTCAGCAGTGCCTTCTTCTTCCTTGTTCTTCAGCTTCTGCCTTCGAGTCCTTCCTCAGCCTCTGCCTTCACAAGTCCTTTTCTTTTCCTGCCCTTAAGCTTTGGCTCTTCTTTCCTTAGCTTTTCCTCAGCGGCTTCCTTCCTTCTTTCTTTCTTCCTTCCCTGCATACACGAGAGTGCAAAACCTACCCCTACCCTCCCCTGTGTACGCTCTCTCTCTATTTCTCTCTTCGCTCTCCCAGAGCTAGCCAATCAGGTATACAGGTCGGGTTACGCACACCCGGGTCTAGGCGCACCAGCGTGGGTGGTGCACGAGGAGTGCAGGATAAACGAGTTAGCCAGGTTCGCGTAGGCGTGGGTCGCGGATGAGGCGAATGACGTGGGTGAGGGGACCTCACCCTGTGAACTGAGGCGATAAGCTGAGAACACAAAAATAACTTATATGACTTACTTGCGCCCAACGTTTTCGAGGTGGGACTAAAGTCCCACCTACTTCTTCGCGTGTGCACAGGAGGAACACCTGTTCAATTGGGGTAGCTGCGGTCGCTGAGGCCCTTGATTGCTAGGTGCGAAAGGGTCATGGACTAATTGCGTGCACCTCGGGCTTGTCTATTTGGAGTAGCACGACCTGGAGCAAGCAAGCTTGCTCCTTCATGCTTGCTCCAATGGCAGAAGAGGGTTGGACCTGAAACTCAGTAATACAGCCTCGCGGCCCTGTCAAACCAATTGGGGAGCTTCGCCGTGTCATGACGATGGTGAGGCGGGGGGTGGCGTGGTGCAGAATGGCCTAGGCGTGCGTGCCAAGGTCGGACTGTGACCGTGAAGGTGCGTGTGTTCGGTGGGCACTTAGGGAGGTGTTGGCGGTCGATGGAGGTGTGGATGATGATCAGTGAGTGATGGTAGAGGTTCTGAGGTAGGTGGCGAGGCATGTGGATGAGTGGAGCGACGGTTGCGCCTCACCGGTGGTCTGCCGGAGATGGGGAAGATGGAGGTGGTTGGTGGTTGTCGAGGGGGGTTTTTATGAAATTAAGAGGGGGAAAATGAAAGGTAGAGAGAGAGGAACTTACTGAGGGTAGTTGGACGAAGGGGAAAGGCGGAGGACGAGTGACGCGTGTGTGCCGTCGTCGGAGAAGAAGGCCCTGAGGCGAGGAAGACGGCGACGATGAAGGGGTTGGAGGAGCGCGTGCAGGTATGACATGACGCGGAGGAGAAGGGCAGAGAAGACTCTGCCACTGGTATGGTGGCAGAGCGACGAGGAGAAGGAGGAGGGATCGCTAGAGCTTACGGGCTATTGGTCGGAGTTGACGGAGGACGAATTTAGGGGGTATCAGCGGCCAAAACAAGCTTGAAAGTTGTAGCAAGGACAGGGGGTCCTTTTATAGCTACTGGCAGAGGTTCTTGTGCTTGGAAGGAAAGCTTCCAAGCGCAAGAATCTCATCGGAGAAGGAAGGTGCAGATGATACCCATTTCTCTCGAGCGTTCGCACGAGAGATTGGGTGCGAATTAGATCTAGGGATTGTGTTCAAATGATAGGGAATTCCTCAGAGAATCTCCCTTCTAAATCAGGGAGATCTTTGAGGAATTGGGGAGAAATCCTCCTCAAATCCTCGTCGGAGTAGGACTCCTCCGCTGTAATGGTAGAGGGACCTAAATGCAAGGATTAGCGAGGAAGATAGGGGGGGTCTACACAAAGGTTTTCAAAAGATAGGGGTCAAAATGTAATTGGGTGGACGATTTTGCAAAGTAAGTCAAGGTGACCTTCCCTTAGGTCCAAGTTTTGGTACAAACCTAATTTAGACCTAAGGAATCTAATGGTGAAGTTGTATTTTAGGTTTGACCATGTTTGACTGGATATTTTACATAAAAACCCAATTTAGGTCAAATATCTGACTAGGACCCTAATTTAGGTCAAAATAGGTTTCAAAGGCCAAATTGAAGGTTCTAAACCCTAGAGGATATTTTTCCATGATTTTTAGAGGATTTAGTTGATTTTTATCCTGACCAGAACCTTGTAAAATTTAGTGGATTTGTTTTGGGGTTACATAATGTCATTTAATTCTTAGATCTCACAATAACCCTTTTCTGATTGAACCATCCCACTTTTCCTCTTGTTAAGTCCAATTGACCTATGTTTAGCCCCTGAGAAATCCTGTTGATGTACTGCAATGGTAAAATTGCAGTTTTACCCTTTATTTCATATTTTCTTCTCAAAATAGTTATTCCTTGAATTAGGCCTTCCTTTAGGTTATGTAGGAGCTTTTGTTCTCTTTTCTAGGTCAAAATGAGCTAGTTAGGGCTCATGATGATGTTCCCATCATACCCCCATGACTAGCTTTTGTTAGTCCCTTAGCAAAATTTCAAGGTTTTAATGTCTGTTCTAGAGCATGAGTTTCTTTCACCAGTCATGATAAGTGCCTTTTCTTTTTCTTTCAATTGGGTTAGAATGCCAACAGTAGGCCTAGAGGTACTCAAGTACCAACCAAGATCCGGACCTGACCAGCTTTAGCCTCAATCCTCCGTGAAGGTTTTTAAGGCCTGCAGGTGCTATCCTAGGGTTCGTTGGACTCCACGGTTAAAGCACCCGTGCTTGAGACATATTTTAGCCTTGGTTCAATTTGCAGTGCATTTTTGTAAGAGAGAGACAGAGGATTTATTTGTTTGGAGAGTTTTCTCTCTTTTCTTTTTATTTCTAGCTTCGGATTGGCTTCTCAACAGGGTCTGTATCGGATTCCTCGTCCCCATCATCAATCCTCAAAGGTCCTTGGCAATCGATACTTCGTGATAGCACCACCCATGGCAACCCCCAGAACCCTGACTTTCGAGATTTCGAGATAATCCCGCCAATAGCGTTCCATGGCCGAATCCAGACCTTGGCAATCGACGTTTCGTGACAATGCCGCCCATGGTATCTGAACTAGTAGAGTGCTTACATGCCCCCAGTAGGATATGTAAATATCCTAGGAGACAAGCACTGAGGAGACGATATGTTGTTATGCATCTTCGAGGAAAATTTCCCGACTCTCTACGTCGGGAACTTGTCTGAATCAACTTGTGTTGATCGGCCGCTCCTAATCCGGGCAACTTTTTTCAGAATACTTAAACGCTTTTGTGTGATTTTGATAGTTATGCGCACTGAACCAGACTGTGTGTGGATTGGGGTGCTTAGGTTACTGAGTCCCGCAAATCGAAGGTCAGTTAACAAGGCCGAATACTCCTTAAGCCTTGGACCTAATACTTAAGCTTAGCATTTTCCCCAACCTCTTGAGGATTATCCAGATCTTAGCGGATACTTGAATTTTTAAGCCTAAGAGTCTAGCCCAAAAGGCCTAAGGTCAGCGTTCCTACTAATATCTTTTTGTGTCTCTTTAGCTCTTTTTCTCCTTTTTCTTTTTTTTCTTGATGTGATCTAGAACTTCAGTTAATCCCTTAATTTCTTACTAATGACTATTTTTTTTTCTTTTTCATTTTGTGCTTCTTTTTTGTCATTTTGCTCTTTTTCCTCATGTTTTGTATAGCCTCAAAAATTTTCTCCCCCCTCAATTTTTTTGTTCTTTTTCAAGATTTTTTCATTTTTTATGTTTTTGGTGATTGTGAAATTTTTTGTTGAAACCTTTTCTTTTGATATGATTTTTCATAACATTTTGCACTTTCATACCCCCCCATACCTACGATTTGCAATGTCCCTATTGTAAATTAGGTGAGTTCGAATTCAGCTTAGTTCATTCATTAGGACAGGTGTTGGGTGGGCGAACGGGTCGAAGTGACTGTTGCGAACGATTTCTAGACTCGGGTACGGGTACTTGAGGTGGAGTCGACTGTTCTAATGGATGAACTCTAAAGTGCAATATGAATTCAGCATAGAAATGTCAGGAAAGGCTTCAAGTTTTTCAAAGAATGATGGGTTGCCTCCCGTTAAGCGCTGAGTTTTACGCCATCGGCTGGGTGCAATGAACTCAAGGAGAATGGAGGATAAAGGATATCTTAGCCAAATCTGTATCGGTCATGTCAATAAACGGTTTGAGTCCCTGACCGTTCACGATGAAGGGTTTGGAATCGTGGCTGAGTGGACTGATCTCAATGGCTCCATTTCCAAAGATTTGTCAGACTAAGTAGGGTCCGATCCATTTAGATCGTAGTTTTCCTGGGAATAATTTGAGTCTGGCATCAAAGAGTAGGACCTTTTGACCAGGATGAAATATCTTTCTAGATATATGTTTGTCATGAAAGGCTTTGACTCACACTTTGTAAATTTGCGAGTTCTCATTCGTGTCGTGGCGTAATTCATTGATCTCGCTCATTTGAAGCTTTCTATGGGTTCCAGCCTTAGAAAGATCTAAGTTGTAGTTCCGTACTGCCTAATAGGCTTTATGCTGCAATTTGACGGGGAGGTGGCATGCCTTCCCGTACACCAGTCTGAAGGGAGACATAACTAATTGGGTCTTGTGGGTGGTCCTATAAGCCCACAAAGCTTCCGGAACCTGGGATGACCAATCCTTCCTGTCAGGTTGAACAGTAACCTGGAGGATTTTCTTGATCTCCCGGTTTGATAGCTCAGCTAGACCACTAGTTTGGGGGTGGTAAGGAGTAGAGATTCAGTACGACACCCCATATTTGGTCATCAGTGACCTGAACTGAGCGTTTGTGAAATTGGTCCCTCCATTGAAAATTATTGCACGTGGAATCCCAAACTGTGAGAAGATGTTTTGGTGAATGAACTTGATGACAACTTTATGATCATTGGTTTGGGTCGAAATGGCTTCGATCCACTTGGACACATAGTCAACCGTAAGTAAAATGTATTCAAAGTCGTCCGAGATAGGGAAGGGTCCCATAAAATCAATCCCCCAAATGTCGAAGATTTCGCATACCAGAATCGGCTATAAAGGCATCATGTCTCGATGGCTCATGTTGCCCAAGGTCTGGCAACAAGTACATGCCTTACAGTGATTGTATGCATCCTTGAAAATTGTGGGCCAGTAAAAGCCACACTGGAGGACTTTTGATGCAGTTTTGTATCCTAAAAAATGTCCACCGCATGCCTGGTCATGGCAAAAAGAGTATGCCTTTGATTTCCACTTCCGCGACACATCGTCGAATTATTTGATCAGCACCAATGTGGAATAGATACGGGTCTTCCCAAAGGTAATACTTGGCATCGGAACGTAATTTGTCCTTCTTGGCCTTCGGCCAATCAGACGAGATTTGATGTGATGCCAAGTAGTTCACTATGTTAGCAAACCATGGAAGCCCTATATCGATAGTCAGGAGGTGCTCATCAGGAAAATGTTCCGTGATGGTTCTGGAAGGGTCAATGATCTCAGAAGGAAGGCAAGACAAGTGATCAGCTACCACATTCTATTTTCTCCCTATGTCATAAATCTCAAGGTTAAATTCTTGTAACGGCAAGATCCAGCGGATTAATCGAGGTTTCGCATCCTTCTTTACAAGGAGATGCCTCATAGCTGTGTGATCCGAGTAGATGATAACATGAGAACCTAGGAGGTAAGATTTGAATTTTTCTAGGGCAAATACTACGGTTAGCAGCTCATTCTCAGTAACCATGTAGTTACACTGAGCCTCGTCAAGTAGTTTGCTAGCGTAGTAAATGACCACGGGTTTCCCGTCAATTTTCTACCCAAAATCTCTCCTACAGCAAAGTTAGATGCATCGCATATGATCTCAAAGGGTTGAGACCAATCAGGGGACTGTAGGATCGGGGCTTGGGTAACACTTTCACGGAGGATCTCAAATGCTTGAGTGCATTCCTTGGAGATTTTGAAAGGTACATCCTTGGAGAGAAGAGTAGTCAGGGTGCACGCGATTTTTGAAAAATCAGGGATAAATCGACGGTAAAAACCGACGTGCCCCAGAAAAGATCGGATGTCCTTGATCGAGCTAGGCATAGGGAGTTTGGAAATCAAGTTAACCTTGGCTCGATCGACTTGGATGCCTTTCTCCGAAATCAGATGTCCTAAGATGATTCCCTCAGGCACCATGAAATGTCTCTTTTCCCAGGAAATAACCAGATTCACGCCAATGCATCGCCTGAGTATTTGGACCAAGTGCTGGAGGCAATCGTCAAATGATGCTCCAAATACTGAAAAGTCATCCATGAAGACTTCCAGATAATCACCTACCATATCTAAGAATATGGCAAGCATGCACAGCTGAAAAGTCACGGGTGCATTGCAGAGATCGAACGACATTCTTCGGAACGCGTACGTCCCGAAGGGGCAGGTGAAAGTGGTCTTTTCTTGGTCCTCAGGATGATTATAACCGGAGCACCCGTCAAGAAAGTAGAACCTATTTCCCGCTAGTTTCTCGAGGATCTGGTCAATAAACGGCAGTGGGAAATGATCCTTCTTCGTGGAGGACTTGAGTCTTCTGTAATTAATGCAGACTCTCCACGAGTTAGCTATATAGGTCGGTATGACCTCTCCGGTTTCAGTCGTAATGACGGTGAGTCCGGCCTTCTTAGGCACAACCTGAATTGGACTCACCCATCGACTGTCTGAGATCGGATAGAAGATCCCTACATCTAACCACTTAATGATCTCCTTTTTCACGACCTCCTGCAGATTAGGGTTTAAACATCTCTGCATTTCTCGCGAAGGTCGTGCACCCTCTTTGGTGTAGATTTGATGTGTGCAATAAGAGGGGCTTATGCCAGTCAAGTCATCGAGAGTCCATCTAATGGTTCTACGATGTTTCTGGAGAATAATAATCAGACGGGATTCCTGGTCAGGTGTGAGTCTGGAGTTAATAATCACAGGAAACATCTGATTGGAACCCAAAAAGACGTATTTCAGATGATCGGGAAGGGGCTTGAGTTCCAGGACGGGATTATTAGCAGCAGCGGGCGGTTTAGGGTGTGTATTAGGGACGAGGGTAGGAGTTATGGGAGTATCTAGATTAGGTTCAGACTCCTCTGTTTGCAGGTTTTGATCTTCTGGTGGTTGATCGAGGATAATCAGGTTGTCCTTGATATGCGGTTCATCAACCACGGCTTTGATATCACATATTTGTTCTATAACTCCGCAATTAATCCCTTGTTGGGCCTTAAAGATGTCAATCTTTTGAGTTTGGTTCCCAAATTTTAAGTCTATTTGGCCCTCCTCACAGTTTATGTTGTCCTTAGCAGTGGCCAGAAAAGGTCTCCCTAGTATAAATGGTGTATCCTTTGGGTTCTTAGGTGCATCCATATCTATAACTATAAAATTCACCGGGAAGTAGAAATCCCGTACCCTAATAATGACATCCTCGAGTACTCCTTTAGGTGACTTGATAGATCGATCGGCTAACTGCAATGTCACCTTTGTCGATTTAAGCTCGGACTCTTCAAGGTGGTCAAGGAGGGATGTAGGTATTAGGTTTATGGAGGCACCTAGGTCTAACAAGGCTCTGTCGAATTTGGTATCACCAATTTTACATGAAATTAGGGGAGTACCTGCGTCTTTAGCCTTGGGTGGGAGTTTACTCAAGATTACAGAGCTAGCTTGCTCTGGCAGTACGATCGGACTCCCACTTTTGGTTCGCGGCTTACTCTTGGGTGTACACACATCTTTCAAAAATTGTGCGTAAGTTGGTACGTAACAGATTGCATCCATCAAAGCGATGTTTATCTGGACCTATTCAAAGAGCTTGACCAGATCCTCCTCAGGAGCCACATCTTTGGTTATCCTCTTTCCCTTGGTCAAGGCCTCGGGAAATGGAACCTTTGTTGGTTCCTCTAGAATAGGTCTTGGTTCTTGATCTAGGATAGGGGTATCCTGGATAACTATCCTAGGGCTTGGGTTACTACCAGGCTTGGAGTGGTTTGGATAAGGTGGGTCTTGAGTTGCTTTACCACTACAGGTTGTTACGGAGTTTAATCCTGCCTGGTTTTGGTTTGGGGTCGATAAAATGGGTGGCTGCTTTGAAATCCCGCGTAAGATGTCGAAGCTTCCATCCTGTCGGGTGATGGAATAGAAGGGGCCTGATAAATCATATGTGTGTGGCCTGGATTTGGGTTCATAACGTGCCTCTGGGTTGGCACGTTATTTGGGTTCGGCAAAGGTTGCTAAGGAAGTGTGCCAGGTTGGCGAGAATTCGCCATCTAGGTGATTGCGAACCTCTGTGATCTCGTCCTTGTACTGTTTTTGTATTGCCACATTCGTCTTCTGAATGTTAGCCAGTGTTTGAAGGATAAGTGTCATTTGATCTTGGTTTGGCCTAGATTGATAGGTGGGGTTGGGCCAAGGCTGAGGCGACTGATATGGACGAGGAGCTTGTGGACGGGGTTGATAAGGTGGTTTGATTATGAGAATTTCCCGTCCACAGGAAGTTGGGATGATTCCACCATCCAAGGTTGTAGGTATTAGAGAATTGGTCATTCTGGATGGCGTTGAGGTCCTTGAAGGTCTGAGGAGTCTCAGGAAAGTTAGAGTACGAGGGTTCAGAGTTCCCCCAACTAGAATAGAGTGGATCGGAGGTCCCTTCAGTCCTGGAGTCAGACGGGGGTGGATACGGGTCCATCCCCTGAGAAGATCGATGATAGATGTTCTGCACAGTTTCCCTCGCAAGAGGTGGCTGTGCAAATGAGTTCTGCGAAGAAGTGGCTTGCTGCAGATGCCGAGTCAGCTCGTCCACCTTCTTCTCTATGATAGAGACCTTGTCCAACCGACTGGCCATCAGTTCCAAGTCGATGGATGTGGACAGTTCCCCCTAAGATTCATCGATACGCAGGCATTCGTTCGGTTGAATAAGCCCATGGAGGCATTATTGATGGAGTTCTCACACATATTTTCGAGAATCTCCCACACCGTGTCCTCATGTTGACCCATGATGTTTCCTCCGCAGGTTGCATTGACAAATAATCGAATGTCTTCACGGAGTCCCTAGTAAAAGGACTAGACTTGTTCCCATTTAGGAACTCCGTGATGGGGGCACTTTCGCAGGAGATCCAAGAATCGATCTCATGCCTCATGAAGAGGTTCTCCCGATTGTTGAGTGAAATGAGTGATCTGGTGGCCCAAGGCATTTATCCGGCCAATGGGGAAGAACTTCTTCAAAAATTCAGACTGGAGTTCGACCCATGTGTTGATTGGACAAGTTTGAGTCTAGTACCAATGAGCAGCCTTGTCCATGAGGGAGAAAGAAAACATCTTCATGAGTAGAATATCCTGATTTTGTACATTTGACTTGAAGGTCTAGGCCAGATGTTTGAGCTGCTTAATGTGCTGGAATGGATCCTCGGAGTTAAGCCCATGGAATTTTGGTATGGCATGAATCATATTGGGCTTGAGTTCAGAATCAAGACCTCCAGCCGGGATTTGGACTCGAGGCTCGATTGCCATCGCAGCGGGATTATAGTGATCTCGCATCATAGGACGCTGCGGCGGGTTTACAATGTTTTGGAAGAGATCATTTAAGCGCCGAAGTTGGTGCTCAAGGTTGTTCTCTTCTTAAATGGGTTGTGCCATGATGGAAGAAGGAGAACTCGATTCTGAATCAGAGGAGAGATCTTTGTGGTGGGGTTGCTGCACAAACACGAGCATCAAGGCTTGCCCTCGGTGGGAGTGGATTTCTAAAGGAGGTCTTAAGGACCTCCTACCAAACATGCACTGAAGGGTTTGATGAGATTAGAATGTGCTGGACCCAATCAAGACACCCAAAAAATGTTGGGTGACTATAAAGGTTCGGGGCGGATGATACCCCTTAGTCAGAAAGGTTGTCCACCTGAGAAGTACTTGGGCAACCAGAGAGGGAGAGTCCCGCAAAGACCCCTACACGGTAGAGCATCCCAATGAGTTACAGGGTTTCCCCCACCCGACCTCTCTTGTCATTGAGATTCCAGGTAGACCAGAATGGGGACCTTGTAAAGACCCGTTCTGTCATGAACCTTTTAAGATGTCTGGACTGTCGGTCAGACATTTGGTCAGACATCTGGACAGCTTCCCAGACATCTGGAAATTGAAATTTTTGTGCAAGCCTTCGCGTCTGCGCATGGGCAACACGCAAACAATACACTCTTTTTTTATCCCTTCTTCTCTCTCTCCCCGCCTCCAGTGAACCCTAACCCACCAACCTTATAAACACCCTTCCCCCTCTCTTGTTCTCCCACTCCAGCCACCTTCCTCTCTTCCTCTCCACCCCAGCAAGAAAGTTAGTGCGAACGAGTGAGTACGAAAGCGACGACGAGGAGGAGCGGCATAAGGAGCAGAGGAGGAGTTGAGCTCGCGAGCTCGTGTGGGAGCTCATCGGAGGACACACCGCCGGAGCAGCGCGTGCGGGAGGAGGAGTACGTCGGGGGAGTCATCCCCGACACTACTGCAGCCGGAGCTGCAGGCGAGGAGGCAAGCTGCGGCCGCGCGTAGCGAAAGTGAGCGGGAGCAGGTTCTGGTTCTGGGTTTTTCCCAGAATCAGACGTCTGGAGTGACGTCCAGACGGCGGGGCGAACGTCTGGAGGCGGTTCCAGACGTCTGAAGAGAGGTCTTGGCGAAGGTACGTTCCCTTTGCAGATACGGCCATGCTGGCCATTCCGCAGCTACGCTTCACGTGGTTATTTTGAGAGGATTTTGCTGGTGGCATGAAGGATTTGCTTCGGGAAGGTGTAGGGCACACCCTCCCACGCATTTTAGACGTCTGGGCGGCTTACCAGACGGCTGGAAACACTTCCAGACTTCCGGAGAGGGGTCGGACGTCTGGAGCTGGGTCCAGATGGTCCAGAAGAGTTCTTGAACATCTAAGGTCGACATAGAGCTTGAGGTGCATTTCTGGACACTTTTAAGACGTCTAGAAGTTGTTCCAGACGTCTGATTTGAGTCAGTAACCCTGTTTTTGACCTGTTTAGGGTCTGTTTGAGGTCCATTTTACGCAAACAAGATACCGATGTTTTCCCTACGAGTTCCTCTACTTGTTAGAAGGCTTTCTATACTGTTCTGAATGTTCCATTGTGATTGCTCCTTGTTATAGGACATCGTTCCGTTGCGGGATCGAAGCTTGCTGAGGCACGTGAGCCTACCGTTCGAGCCCCCAATACTCGTGGGTTGTCTGGTAGAGTGGCTTCCCCTAATTTAATTATAAACCTAATGCATGTGTGGAATGAAGGATTAGAAACTAGGATATGGCATGAATCCTAGGATGAGAAACACTTGAAATGTCTGTATGCATGCTTGAATTGCAGTATTGAATGATTAGATAGGAAACAACTGCCTGTTAACAAACAAGAGTTGCCTGTGAAATATGAATTAACTGTGCTAGTGAAACAGTTGCATGTAACCTTACATGTTGTATACGTTAAATGCTAGAAATACGAGCTGCATGTGTATACCCTGAGAATGGAAACGTGAATGATAGCAATACGAGTTGCACGTATATAACCTGAGAATGGAAATGTGAATGATGAAACCTAGTACGGAATGGCATGAGAAATATGAGCATGAACCCTACGGGGAATTAGGAGTAGAGCTTTTGGAAATATATGGAATGGATCTGGAAATGTGACAGGAAGTGTGCTAGCCCTTGAGTACATGGTACCAAGGGGAGCGCATGTTCCCTCTTAGTGTAGAGGGGAGCTTACCGCCCTTCGAGTTGAGACCCAGGGTAGGTTTGGCCACTTTGCATCGACTTCGTGGCCCTCGTGTACACTGTACCGGGGAGAGCTACTAGTGTAGGGAGAGAGCTAGCCACCCCATGGGGCTCGAGGTTCAGCTAGCCACCCCACACAGACTTATTAGGCCCACTGGGCAAACCAGGGTAGTTAGGCGAGGGTGCGCGGACTGTGGAGGGGCGAGACCCCTGTTTGGTTCTTAGGGGCTAGACCCCTGTTACTGAGAGGGCTAGGCCCTATACTGTTCAGTGCTGTACTTTGGGTGCACCCGTTAGCGGAAATGATTAACCGCGTGCCAGTGCGGGGTAGCTACCCGTGCGTTTATCGCGTGTGCCGTAGTCACCGTTACGTCTGTCCGTGACCTTGGGGTGGTTGATTGGGTGTAGGACCACCATGGGGGACTCTCCCGACCAGGAGAGCACCACATACGACTTCTACTCTTCAGAAAAGGCTGCAATCAAGATCGTTCCCACGAGGAACATTCGAGATCAAGAAAGAAATCTGATAAATAAACCAAGTGGTGAAAAGGAATAATTAATTAAATAAAGTAATTGGAATAAATAGCCACCTGTTCACTTTTACTACTTTAGTTAGTTGGTTGCCACTCTGCTCAACGTTCGTTGACTTTGTGTACTCTTAACCCTTTTCAGGTCCAGGTGTTGAGCAGCCTGAGTCTACGGTTGCAGAGGGTGTTGGGCCTAGTAGAGCCCAGTAGTAGTAGCTCTTTTGTTGTACCTCTTTTGTAATAGTGAGTTCAGACTCCTGTATTTTACGTTTTGTACCTTTATGTTCCTGTACCTTGTTACTATTCTATTGTTGTGGTGATAATATGTACTGTAGCAGTTTTTACTTTCTTTACTGCTGTACTCTTTTACTGTTAGTTGTTTAGCATAGTGAATGTGGTTTACTTTTATACTTTTTGGTTATTTCTTGTTGGACGACTGGGTCTTGGGATCAGTTGAGTCGGGCCGGTCTCGTATCCTGTAGGGATTCGAGAACTGGGTTGTAATAGGCCTTGACCTCTTAAGTCTACCTTTTTCAACTAAGATCAAGGTGCTTAGGGTTCCACTTGAACTTTAGGTCTTTTGAGTGCAAAAAGTGACCTAATTTTAAGGTTGGCTGACCCAAAGGATCAACTTCACCTCTTTGTTCCTTTGAGAGCTTTTAGGTCATTTCTTTTAGGGTTCAAGTGAATTAAGAGCATGATTTTCTTAGGGTTTCTCTTGGATAAATCTCTTCAAACATGGCTTAGGCACACCTCCTTTTGAAAATTTTGATTCTTTGCTTAAGAGAAGATGTGTCTGTAAAATTCTAGATTGAACTCCTTAAGTTGGCTCTATTTGGTCCAATTTAGTTGCCTTAAAAAAATGGTATCTAGGGCTCACTCAAGAAGGTGTTAGCCCTAGTTACCTTAAATGGATGTACAATTAAAAATGTGTTGAAATAAAAATTAGGCAGCTTTGGTGAATTACTAAATATGGAAGCAGGTAGCCCTAGATTGATTTTTCTTTGTTTTCCTTTTAAGATTTTGAGGGTATTAAGAGAAAGGGCTAATGAAGATTTACCTGGTCCTTGGTGTGGTTGTTGTGCGGCTATTTTTCTTTTCTTTTCTTCCCTTGAAACAATCACAGCAAAAGAGAGAGAGAGTAAGTTAGTACTGAATCAGAGGTTGTGATCAAAGTTTCTAAAATGCCCATTACTCCCCGGCAACGGCACCAAAATGTTAACAGGGCGAAATTGGTGTTTAAATAATGTAGTGTTGCAGCATAAATGAAATCGCCTTGAAAACAAATAAGAATTTTTATTACTCGAAAGCCTAAGTATCCGAAGTCGAACATAGGGAGCAAATTGGTATTTAAAAATTAAGGTCACAATCTCAAATTAATCAAATGTGATGTTCAACAATCAATAGAATGGGATTCAATGTATATGAAAGCTAAGGAGAAGAATAGAGATGTAAAAAGAAATAGAATGTTCTCTCTTCTTTCTTCTCTTCTCTCTGATGACTTCTTTCTTCTTCTCTTTTCTTCCTTCTCTGATTTCTTCTTTTTTTCTCTTTAACTTCTTTTCTCTTCTATCTTCTTCTACTATGGCTCCTTCCTTCTCTTCTTCTTTTCTTCTTTTTCTTCTCTTGGTTTCTTTCTCTTTCTCTACCTTTGATTCTCTCTGTGGCTCCTTCCTTAGCTTCTGATTTTCTTCCTTCTCTTTTCTTCTTTAGTAGTGCCTTCTTCTTCCTTCCTCAGCTTCTGCCTTCAAGTCCTTCTTCCTCAACCTCTGCCTTCATAAGTCCTTTGCTTTTCCTACCCTTAAGCTTTGGCTCTTCTTTCCTTAGCTTTAACTCAACGGCTTCCTTCCTTCTTTCCTTCTTCCTTCCCTGCACACACGAGAGTGCAAAACCTACCCCTACCCTCCCCCGCGTACGCTCTCTCTATTTCTCTCTTCGCTCTCCCAGAGCCAGCTAATCGGGTATACGGGTCGGGTTATGTGCACTCGGGTCCAGGCGCACCAGCGTGGGTGGTGCGCGAGGAGTGCAGGGTAAATGGGTCAGCCAGGTTCGCATAGGCGTGGGTCGCGGACGAGGTGGATGACGTAGGCGAGGGGACCTCACCCCGTGAACTGAGGCAATCAGGTGAGAACACAAAAACAACTTATATGACTTACCTACACCCAACGTTTCCGAGGTGGGACTAAAGTCCCACCTACTTCTTCGCGCACGTGTAGGAGGAACACCTGTGCAATTGGGGCAGTTGTGGTTGCTAAGGCCCTTGATTGCTAGGTGTGAAAGGGTCGTGGACTAATTCTGCGTACCTGGGGCTTGTCTATCTGGAGTAGCATGACCTGGAGCGAGCAAGCTTGCTCCTTCACGCCTGCTCCAATGGCGAAAGAAAGTCGGACTTGAAACTCAGCAATATGGCCTTGTGGCCTTGTCAAACCACTTGGGGAGCTTCGCCGTGTCACGGTGAAGGTGAGGTCGGGGGTGGGGTGGCGCAGAATGGCCTAGGCGTGCGTGCTTAGGTCAGACTGTGACTGTGAAGGTGCGTGTGTTCAGTGGGAACTTAGGGAGGTGTTGGTGATTGATGGAGGTGTGGATGATGATCAGTGAGTGATGGCGGAGGTTCTGAGGTAGGTGGCGAGGCTTGTGGATGAGTGGAGCGACGATTGCGCCTCGCCGGTGGTCTGCCGGAGATGAGGAAGATGGAGGTGGTCGGTGGCTGTCGAGGGGGGTTTTTATGAAATTAAGAGGGGGAAAATGAAAGGTAGAGAGAGAGGAACTTATTGAGGGTAGTTGGACGAAGGGGGAAAGGAAGAGGACGAGTAGTGCGTGTGTGTCGTCGTCGGAGAAGGCCCTGAGGTGAGGAAGACGGCGACGATGAAGGGGTTGGAGGAGCGCGTGCAGGTATGGCACGATGCGAAGGAGAAGGGTGAAGAAGACTCTGCCACTGGTATGGTGGCAGAGTGACAAGGAGAGGGAGGAGGGATCGCCGGAGCTTATGGGCTGTTGGCCGGAGATGATAGAGGACGAATTTAGGGGGTATCAGCGGCCAAAACTAGCTTAAAAGATGCAGCAAGGACAGGGGGTCCTTTTATAGCTACTGGCAGAGGTCATTGTGCTTGGAAGGCAAGCTTCCAAGCACAAGAATCTCTCCAGAGAAGGAAGTTGCGGATGATACCCATTTCTCTCGAGCGTTCGCATGAGAGATTGGGTGCGAATCAAATTTAGGGATTGTGTTCAGACGATAGGGAATTCCTCAGAGAATCTCCCTTCCAAATCTGGGAGGAGATCTCTGAGGAATCGAGGAGAAATCCTCCTCAAATCCTCGCCAGAGTATGACTCCTCCACTATAATGGCGGAGGGACCTAAAAGCCAAGAGTGGCGAGGAAGATGGGAGGGTCTGCGCAAAGGTTTTCTAAACATAGTGGTCAAAATGTAATTGGGTGGACTATTTTGCAAAGTAGGTCAAGATGACCTTCCCTTAGGTCCAAATTTTGGTAAAAATCTAATTTTGACCTAAGGAATCCAATGGTGAAGTTGTATTTTAGGTTTGACCACGTTTGACTGGACATTTTACACAAAAACCCAATTTAGGTCAAATATCTAACTAGGACCCTAATTTAGGTCAAAATAGGTTCCAAAGGCCAAATTGAAGGTTCTAAACCCTACAGGGTATTTTTCCATGATTTTTAGAGGATTTAGTTGATTTTTATCCTGACTAGAACCTTGTAAAATTAAGTGGATTTATTTTAGGGTTATAGAATGTCATTTAATTCTTAGATCTCACAGTAACCCTTTTCTGATTGAATCATCCCACTTTTTCTCTTGTTAAGTTCAATTGACCTATGTTTAGCCCCTGAGAAATCCCATTGATGTACTACAATGGTAAAATTACAGTTTTACCTTTTATTTAATGTTTTCTTCTCAGAACAGTTATTCCTTGAATTAGGCCTTCCTTTAGGTTATGTAGGAGCTTTTGTTCTCTTTTCTAAGTCAAAATGAGCTAGTTAGGGCTCATGATAGTGTTCCCATCACCGCATGCCTAGCTTTTGCTAGTCCCGAGTAAAATCCTATGGACCGGACTAGTTCTCTAAGCTGGATGTAACTGTCAGCATGCGCTACTAATTCGCATCTATAGAAATTAGATCAAAATACCAACAATAGGCCTATAGGTACTCAAGTACCAGCCAAGATCCAAACCTGACCAGCCTCAGCCTTGGGTCTGCCGCGAAGGTTTCTAAGGCCCGCAAAAATTGCCCAAAGGTTCGTTAACCCTAGCAGTTAAAGTACCCGTGAGTGTTTGTTACAAGTATAGGTTTAGTTTGCGATTGCATTTTTGGTAAGAGAAATAGAGAGGGATTTTCCATTTTTAGAGTTTTATCTCTTTTCTTTTCATATTCCCTTTAATCCAACAACAGATTGGCCCTAAACATGCTCTATATCGGATTCATTGTCCTCACCATCAATCCCCAAAGGGTCTTTGGCTTTCGATGCTTTAGAATAGCACCAACCATGGCAAACCCTAGAACCCTGACATTCGATACTTTGGGATAGTGCCGCCCATTGCATTCTATAGCTAAATTCAGACCCTAGTAATCGACATTTCGGGATAATCCCGCCCATGACACTTGAACCAGCACATGGTGCTCACATGCCCCTGGTAGGATATTTAGATATCCTATGAGACAAGCACTGAGGAGACGATATGTTATTACATGTCTTTGAGGGGAGAATTTTTCATTCTACCTCTCTGCGCCAAGAACTCGTCCAATCAACTTGTGTCTTCGAGTCGTTCGTACGGAAGATCTTCGGGAAAATATTTTTTAGAATGGAATGCTTTAGGCATTATTTCTTCATTAAGCACACTGAGCTTGACTGGTGTGTGAATTTTGGATGCTTAGGTTACCAAGTCCCGTAAATCAAAGGGTAAACAACGAGGCCAGATAGTCCCTAAGCCTTAGACTGAATACATCAACCTCACACTTTCCTCACCTTTTGAGGATTAATCTGGATCTTAATAAATACGTGAGTGCTTAAGCCCTAAAATAGACCCAAGAGGCCTAAGGTCGGTACTCGTCACTAATCTTATAAATTTTAGCCTTCCAAGTCTTCATTTATCATTCCATCCAGCCTAGAACTTAGGTAAATTCCATACTCAATTACAGGGACTATCTCATTTTCTTTATTTTTTATTGTTCCGTTTTCCTTTTTCTTTTCTTTTCTGCCTCAAGTTTTTCAATTCAACTCAAAATTGGTCTCTCATCTCTCCTTTCTCCAATTTTTTTTTTGAATTAAAACCCTTCATGAATCGAATTTCACAGCGTTTTGCACTTTAATACTCCCCATGCCTAAGATTTGCAATGTCCTCATTGTAAATTAGGTGGGTTCAAGTTCAACTTAGATCGTACAATAGAACAGGTTTGGTGGGTGACGAACGGGTCAGGGTAACTGTTGCAGATGATTTCTACCTCTGATATAGGTATCAAAGGTGGAGTTGGTTGTTCTAATGGATGAACCCTAAAGTGTAATATGATTTCAACGTAAAGATAGGTCAGAAGGGCCTCAGGTTTTTTTCCAAAATGATGAGTTGCCTCCCGTTAAGCGCTATGTTTAACACCATCAGCTGGGCGCAATGTGGCTCAGGGAGAATGGAGATCAAAAGATACTGCAGCCAGATTTGAATCGGTGAGTTCAATGAATAGTTTTAGTCTTTGATCATTCATGACAAATGGTTCTGAGTTGAGGCTGAGTTCACTGATTTTGACAGCTCCATTTCCGAAGACTTGTCGAACGAGGAATGGTCTGATCCACTTTGATCTTAGTTTTCCTGGGAAGACCTTGAGCTTATCATCAAAGAGTAACACTTTCTGACCAGGATGGAAAGATTTCCATAAAATGTGCCTATCATGGAAGGCTTTGACCTGTTCTTTGTAGATACGTGAGTTCTCGTACTTGTCATTGTGTAGTTCCTCGATCTTGCTCATTTGCAACCGGTAGTGGATTCCAGCCTTCATGAGATGTAGATTGCACTTCCGTACTGCCGAGTAGGCTTTGTACTTCATTTCTACAGCAAGGTGACATGCCTTCCTGTACACGAGTATGAAGGGGGACATTCCTAACTAGATCTTATGGGCGGTCCTATAGGCCCACAAGGCTTCTAGAAGGTGGGTAGACCAAGTTTTCCTATCAGGCCGAACAGTGACCTGAAGGATTTTCTTGATCTCCCAATTGGATAATTCAGCCAATCCATTGGTTTGGGGGTGATAAGGAGTCGAGATATGATGTGACACCCTGTACTTTTTCATTAGGGATTGGAAGTGCACATTCGCAAAGTGAGACCTGCCATCGCTGATGATGGCCTTGGGAACCCTAAATTTGGAAAATATGTTCTCCTGAATGAACCAGAGAACAACTTTATGATCATTCGTTCTGGTAGGGACGACTTTGATCCATTTTGAGACATAATCAACAACAAGTAAGATGTACTCGAAGCCATTAGATCCTGGAAAGGGTCCCATGAAATCAATTCCCCAGATGTCAAAGATTTCACACATAATGATCAGATTCAAGGGCATCATATTGTGTGGGCCCATGTTGCCGAGGGTTTGATAGTGGGCACATGTCATAGAATAGGATTGTGCATTTGTGATCATTGTGGGCCAAAAGAACCCACACTGGAGGATCTTCATTGTGGTTTTACACCTAGAGTAATGGCCACTGTAGGCCTAGTCATGGAAAAATGAGATGACATCATTGACCTCGTTGTTGGGAATGCATCTCTGAATCGCTTGGTTATTACCAATGTGGAAAAGATACGAATCTTCCCAGACAGTACTTGGCATCGAAAATCAGCTTGTCCCATCGAGAGGTCACCCAATCAAGCGAGACTTTCCCCATAACCAAGTAATTCATAATATCGGCAAACTAGGGAAGTCCATTGATGGCCAAGAGATGCTCATTCAGAAAGTGCTCAGTGATAGGTCCGGACAGGTCAATGACCAAAGAAGGAAGGTGAGACAAGTGGTCAGCTACCACATTTTGCTTTCCTGCCTTGTCGTGAATTTCAAGATCGAATTTTTGCAATAGCAAGATCCAATGGATTAATCTAGGCTTCGCGTCCTTCTTTGTAAGTAGGTGCCTTACTGCAATGTGATCCGAGTAAATGATGATGTGGGATCCCAGAAGGTATCATCTGAATTTCTCCAGAATAAATACTACAGCTAGCAGCTCTTTCTCTATAATCGTGTAATTACGCTAAGCCTCATCTAATGTCTTGCTAGCGTAATATATAACCACCTATTTCCCATCTATTTTCTGACCCAACACTGCTCCTACTGTGTAGTCAGATGCATCGCACATGATCTCGAAGGGTTGAGACTAGTTAGGAGATTGAAGGATTGGTGCTTAGGTGACTCGGTCACGCAGGATTTCAAATATGTGAATGCACTCACTTTTCATCTCGAAAGGTGTGTCCTTCGAGAGAAGATTTGTCAAGGGGCACGCGATCTTGGAAAAATCAAATATGAATCGGCGATAAAATTCGATGTGCCCCAAGAATGATCTGATGTCTTTGAATTTGGAAATCAGATTTACCTTAGCTCGGTCAACATGGATACCTCTCTCGGAGACAAGGTGTCCAAGAACGATGCCCTCAGGAACCATAAAGTGGCTCTTTTCCCAGGAGAGAACCAGGTTCACTTCGATGCATCTTCGAAGGATCTGGATCAAGTGTAGGAGGCAATCATCAAAAGATTCACCAAATATCGAGAAGTTGTCCATGATGACTTCAAGGTATTTACCTACCATATCAGAGAATATGGCTGGCATGCACCGCTGAAAGGTGGTGGGTGCGTTGCACAACCCAAATGGCATCCTATGGAATGCATACGTACCGTAGGGGCAGGTAAAGGTGGTCATTTCTTAATCTTCGGGATGGATTTGCACCTGATTATATCCAAAGTACCCATTCAGGAAATAGAAAAATTGATTTCCCGCCAGTTTCCTAAGAATCTGATCAATGAACGGTAGCGGGAAATGATCTTTCTTCGTGGAGGCATTCAGTTTCCGATAGTCTATGCAGACTCCATGAATTCACAAAACTAGTTGGGATGGTCTTTCTAGATTCGGTTGTAATCACAGTGAGCCCTGCCTTCTTAGGCACAAGTTGGATGGGGCTTGCCCAGCGGCTGTCAGAGATCAGGTAGATGATTCTAGTGTCTAACCACTTGATGATCTCCTTTTTTATAACCTATTGAAGATTCAGATTCAGTCATCTCTACATTTCTCTCGATGGTCGTTAGCCCTCTTTGGTGTAGATATGATGTGCGCTATACGAGGGACTTATCCCAGTCAGGTCATTAAGAGTCCATCCAATGGCTCTTCGATGCTGCTGGAGGACAGAAATTAGTTTTGTTTCCTGATCAAGTGTGAGTTGGGAATTGATAATCACAGGGAACATTTGATCGGAACCCAAAAATATGTACTTCAGATGATCCGAGAGGGGCTTCAATTCTAGTACCAGGTTATTAGCAGCGGGTGGTGGTTCGGGATGAGCCTTGGAAGATAAGGAGGAAGCTATGGGTAGTTTTGGATCAGCTTAGGGCTTCTCTGTAATTTGGTGGAATCTATGGGTCAAGATCTTCTTGTGGCTAAGGACTTAGGATAATCGGGTTTTCCTCTATAATTGGGTCCTCAACCAAAGAACTGATGTCGCAAACTTCTTCCATCGCCCCACAGTTTATTCCTTTCTAGGCCTTAAAGATATCAATTCTTAGTGTCTTGTTCTTGAATTTCAACTCGATCTGGCCCTCTTCACAATTGATATTTGCCCTAGTAGTGGCTAGGAACGGTATCCCTAAGATGATCGATGTATCTCTTAGATTTTCAGGAGTATCCATGTCTCATACAATGAAGTCCACCGGGAAGTAGAAATCTCATTTCCTAACTAGAACATCCTCGAGAACTCCTCTAGGTAACTTTATTGATCTATCAGCCAGCTGCAAGGTCACCTCAGTCAGTTTAAGCTCAATTTCCTCGAAATGATCTAGTAGGGATCAGATTTATGGAGGCTCCTAAATCCAATAAAGCTCAATCAAACTCTAGGTCACTGTTCTTATAGTAGATCAAAGGGGTGCCAGGATCTTTCACTTTCTGCGGGAGTTTGCTCAGGATGATGGAGCTGGCTTGCTCGGATAATACAATCGAACTCCTGTCTTTGTTTCGCAGCTTACGCTTTGGTGTACATAACTCCTTTAGAAATCGCGCATAAGCTGGTAAGTGGAAAATCACATCCATCAAGGGGATGCTTATTTGGACTTGCTCAAAGAGCTTGACCAAGTCTTCCTCAAGTGCCACGGGTTTGGGTTTCCTTTTTCCTTTGGTCAAGGCCTTAGGAAATGGAATCTCTGTAGGTTCCTATAGGATTGGTTTAGGCTCTGAATCTGGGATAGGTGTGTCTTGGATAACCATCCTAAGGTTAGGCTTTGAACTACCAGGTCTAGAGTGGCTAGGATAAGGTGGATCCTGAGTCAGTTTGCCACTACGTGTGGTGACAGCATTGAGGCTAGCTTGGTTTTGGTTCAGAGTCGACAAAAGAGGTGGTTGCTGTTGATATCCCACATACGATGTGGAGGCCTCCATCCCATCGGGTGATGGAGCAGACGGGGCCTGATAAGCATAGTAAGATTAGCCTCGATTCAGGTTCATAACGTGCCTCTGGTTTGACACATTATTTGGATTCGGCAGAGGTTGAGACGGGAGTGCAGTATGCTGGCAAGACCCAGCCATCTGTGCAAGTTGATTCCGAACCTCTGTGATCTCGTCTTTGTGTTGTTTCTACATGGTCACATTAGTCTTTTGAATGTCTTCCCTTGACATTCATTTGATCTTCCCTTGACGGCCCGGATTGGTAATTCGGATTGGGCTTAGGCTGAGCGGGCTGATATGGGCACGAAGCCTGTGGTCGGGGTTGGAATTACGATCTCGTGTTTTGATTATTTCCTAACCACACGAAGTTGGGATGATTGCATCATCCAGGGTTATATGTGTTGGAGAATGGATCATTCTAGATGGCATGGAGGTCCTCACAAGTCTGAGGAGCTCCAGAGAAATCAGAGTACGAGGGTTCAGAGTTTCCCCCAACTAGAGTAGGATGGCCTAGAGTTTCCTCTGAAATCGAGATCAGACGAAGGTGGATACGAGTCCATCCCCTGACAAGAGTGGTGGTGAATGTTATCCATAGCCTCCCTACTTGAGGGCGATTGCACATACATGCTCTACTATGTGGTGATGGCTCTTTGTAGATGTTGAGTTGATTCATCCACTTTCTTCTTAATGATAGAGACCTTATCCAAGTGACTGGCCACCAACTTCAAATCGACAGATGCGGATAGGCCTTGAGTCTCGTGTGCCCCTCACGTGTTTGTCAATGCATGGGTGGTCGTCCGATTGAACACACCCATAGATTCATTGTTTATGGAGTTCTTACACATGTTTTCGAAAATCTCCCAAACGATATCTTCATGCTGACTCATGATGTTGCCACCACAGGTTGCATTGATAAAGAATGGGATATCCTCATGGAGTCCCTGGTAAAAAGACTGGACCTATTCCCATTTAGGAACTCCATGATGGGGGCATTTCTACATGAGATCCAAAAAGCGGTCCAATGCCTCATGAATTGGTTCTCCCACATTTTGCGTGAAATGTATGATCTGGTGCCTCAATGCATTGGTGCGACAAACTGGGAAGAATTTCTTTATGAATTCAAATTGGAGTTCCTCCCATGTGTTCATCGGATGAGTCAGTGTCTGATACCAGTGGACAGCCTTATCCATAAGAGAGAAGAACATCTTCATGTGCAGGATGTCTGATGACGAGATTTACGCTTAATTAAGATGATTGCAATAAAAAAGATATGTCGTTGATGAATTTTATGTGGTGGAAAAGATGTTGTATCCACAAGGAGGAAAAGATGCAATCAATTCACGAATATTTCCCTTTGTATCTGCCCAATCAGTGTGAGAGACGTGCTTACATTCGAGGCGAAATAAGGCGAAAAGAAAGAAATACACAATAACTAGAGAATGTAAGGTTATGGGTGCAGTTTTTCCTCAATAAAATATTCATTAAAAGATGTGATCATTAGTGGCATCTCATGTAATTTCCAATGGTATGCGTACGAGAGTGGAATGATGCAAATATGAGTCACAATTTAATGTAATCGAAAGTGAAAAATATGCACTGAATAATAATGAGAAAGTATAAGTGCTCTGATGTAATTTCACCTCAATATAATATTCAAAAGTTAAAAATAAAATTGATGGCAATGGCATCAAATGTAAATACTAATAGAACTCGAAACAAAGGAATTCTTTGCCTCGTGCGTGCGCGAATAAGAGGCCGCAGTCGGGCATGCGGAGCTCGGAAGAGGTTGGCCGCGACGAGGGCTACACATGGGCGATGGCGGCGCATCGAATGGTGGACGGAGCTCTCGTTGACGATGAGGAGGGGCGAGGGCGGTGGCAGCGGCTCGCCGGCATGCGTAGGCTGTCGTGGGCGGTTCTGAGGGTGTGGTCGTGCTCATGAGGGTGCGGCAAGTCCGTTGGAGTCAACGGCATGGCAAACGAAGGTCTGTGGTCATGGATGCATTTTTGGGTGGTTTGGGTTCCCTCGCTCTGTGGATTGATGGAGAAGAAGAGCGGGCCGGCCGTGGCGCATACGCGAGGGTCGTGCGCTAGGAGGTCAGTGTCGGAGTGTCTGCTGCTGCTGGTGTGCACGCAGGCTGGGAGTGCAAGTGCGTTGTTGCTGCTACTGGTGCACCCACACGTGGGGGTGAGGACATGCGAGGGGGATCAAGCAGGGGTGGCTTGCTGAAGGTGGAGTGGTCGCGTAAGGCATGCTAGGCGCATGCAGGTGGGCTGCTGCAACGCCGTGTGTGGTGCATGAGGGGCGTGGATGTGTAACTTGCGTACAGGCAGCGCGTGGAAGGTGCACTGGTCATGTGCGGACTAGAGGTAGTGCCTGCTTTTGTTTGGTGGAGAAGATGAAGAGGGTGGAGGTGAGGGGTAGGCGCTGATGGTGGTGGTGATACTCTCTGTCATAGAGCAACACCCGGGGGTAGGCGGCGTCGACGAAGTTGGCTTTAAGCCATAGTGCGCTCTCCGGCCACGATGTTTGCTTTCTTCACGATGGTGAAGGATGGAGGAGACGATCGAAGATGATCAGATGTTTTTCACTGCACAGGACTCCTTTTTAAAGAAATCGTCGCCGACTCTTCAACGGATGGCCGAAGATCCCAAGGCAGTTGTGGCTGCTACGCAAGACTTGGCTGATTTGGGTGGGCGATCAGGTCGACGAGGAGGAGGCGGTTTCTTTGTTGCGATCGATGGGTCTTGCACGTGGTAAAAAAAAAGGTTATTTACAAGAAAATAATAAAATGATGCATATAATGCATGCATGTCCCTAAAATATATATACTATCTTATGCAAGTACTAATCTATTTGCGTATCAAAGTATGCTTTATATATGTAGACATTATCATAATATTTAGTCATTTATGTAATTAATTAGCCCACATATGTGGTCTCATCAATGTCCCGATTCTAAACAGGTGGTGCAAAACTCTAGGCCAAATGTTTCAGCTACTTGATGTACTGTAAAGGATCTTCAGAGTTTAAGCTGTGGAATTTGGGGATCGCTTAGTCAGATTCAGCTTCAATTCGGTATCAAGTCCTCCAGTCGGAATTTGCACCTTAGGTTCGATCGCCATCGCAGTGAGATTATAGTGATCTCACATCTGAGGATGCTGCGGCGGGTTCATGAATGTGTGGAATAGATCGGTGAGACACTACAATTGATTCTGAACATTGGGTTCTTCTTCGTGGTTCTCCATGGATGCAGATGATGGGGAGTTGGGTTTAGATGTGGAAGAGTCGGATGAAATCTCAATTTGATCGGGTGGAAGCACAAACAAGTGGGTCGAGGCCAATGAACTGCTAATGGAGGCCTCAAGTTCTATCTTAAGGACCTTCTCCCGAACATGCACTAGAGAAATAGATGAGGGACAAAATGTGTAATGGACCCAATTGAGGCACCCAAAAATCTTTAGATGACTAAGGAGGGTCGAGGCGGATGATACATTTAGATCAAAAACTCACTCACCCAAGAATTACCTATGCAACTAGGAAGGGAGAGTCTCGCAAACACCCCTACACGGTAGAGCATCCCTATAGGTTACAGGGCTTCTCCCACCCAACCTTCCTTGTCACTGAGAGTCCAAGTAGATCGGAATGAGCAAGCTTGACTCCTAAGTCTACCAATTTTAATTCTGAGTATGTGCCTTAAATTTCACTTGATCTTTAGAGTTGATTTTGATTATGACCTAATTTGGAGTTTGGTTAACCCACAAAGTATATCAACTTCACCTAACCTGCCTAAAATTGAGGATGAGTTGGGTAAAGAACCCAAAATCATCCTGAAGTGATTTGCAAACAGGTTATTAGGTGCTAATTTTTAGTAATTTAAGTGATTGTTAGAGCCTGATTTTAGGGTTCACTTGGTTATATCAATTAAACCAGGACTTGGGCAACACACGATGTGGGAAATATGTTCTCTTTAAATCAAGCAACTATGTCTTCCTGAAACCCTAATATAGAAACCCTAATTTGGCTCTATTTTCCAAGTCCAATTCTTTCTAGAAATTGGTACCTAGAGCTCAATCGAGAAGGTGAATAGCCCCAGGCACCTTAAGTCCCTAATAGTTGCAAGTATCAGGATGGGGATCTCTAATCAAATCAGATCAAATCAGAAAACTTAGATGATTGATTACTATGAAATAAAGCAAGTTGATCCTAATTGATTTCCTTTTATTATTTCAAGAGATGAGGGGCCTAAAGAGAATGGGAAAGAGATTACCTGCTCCTGGTGTGGTTGCTTGTGCGGTCCATCTTCAGCTTCACCTTGCAAAATCACAGCAAATCAGATAAAGCAAGTTAGTATCAAATCAGAATTTTAATCAGTAAATGAGATGCGTGTTGCTCCCCGGCAACAATGCTAAAATGTTGAATTGAAAATTGTTGTATTTAGGAAAATACTGCGGTGCAGTATAATGACGAAAATCGATACAACATTTAAATTTGTAAGCTCGAAAAATGTGAGTCCGAGGTCGTTCATAGGGAGCAAGTTTAGTAAATCAATCCACTAATCACAATTGTCAAGAATAATACTGCAAATGAAATCCAAATGATATTTAAGGTACAACAAAATGTAGAACAGGTGTTAGGTAGAAAATGTCAAAAGAATGGGGAGAAAATGGTGGTTGAAACCACCAAATTAACCCTAAAATTTAAGCTCTAATCAAACTCAAATATTTGAGCAGTAACTCACAACCACTAATGATAATCAAGGAACAGAACCAGCATAAGGCTTCAGATGCCTTAACTCCAAGGCCTCAGAAGGACTAAGGCAAAGCACAACACAGACACACGAGGTTCAACAACAGCTAAGTGTGGAGCGAGCAAGGGGAAGGCACGAATCCTAACGTGCTACAATGCAAAAACCCCCTCCCTCCTCCTCAGATCTCTTTCTCTCTCAAGCTCAAACTCGAGTGAATAGCACCAAGTATACAGATCCCAAGCCCAGACCCGCGTGGCATGAGAACGAGCGAGGGCATGTACGCGGAGCATGCGAGCAGGACCTCATCCCAGTGCTCTCGGAGGTAACCGGCTGAGGACATGAATTCCTATTATGCGCCTTCACGTGCTTCTAAGTCCCCGATGTGGGACTAGAGTAGCTGCGTGCCTCTGCATACAACTGCAAATGATGCGCACATTCAATCAAGCTATTGCTTCATTGTTCTTTGTCAATCGTGTGTCTAGATGCCTTCGCAAGGTCAAATTGCGCCAGCAGGGTGTGGGATTGAGGTCGGCGAAGCTTGATCGATGGAGAATGACGGCGAAAGTGAAGCTCATTGGTGACAGTACCGAAAACACAAGATACAGGCTAAACACTCAAATTAAAAGGCTCAGAGGTATCGCTGAAGCACAATGAACGTGATGGTGGTGGTCTTGTGGCGTTTGGTGACCGATGGAGGGCTGTTGGTGACGGATAGGATGAACGGAAGTGGGTTTGTTCAGGGAGGTTGTGCATGGATCAAAGCTCCAAATTAAGTTGGGGCTTTGGACTCGTGGAGGGTGAGGGTGGTTGTGGTGGTGTTAGTGTGTTGTTTCGTGAAGTGTGGTGGTGGCGCGGGCTCATCGGAGCCTCTGCCGGAGGCGGAGAAGACGACGGGTGAGAGGGCGGTATGATTTTTGTTCCTAGAGTCTAAGGGGGTAGAAGGAGTCTAGAGATGGAGAGGGAGAAGGTGAGGGAGCTTAGGAGGTGGGAGAGGTTGAGATGCGTTCGGTATTGGCCGGCCGAATGCGGAGAAGGTGAAGTTAATAGCAAGGAAGTACGACGACAGTGAGGGTGAAAGGAACCTCTACTTTGACCAGCAAGATGCGGAAGAGAGAGACAAAGGTAGAGGGCCATCCAATTTGATGGATGGATGACCGGAGGAGGATGGAGGAAGTCGCCAAAGCCTAAGGTGCAGTTGGTCGGAGGAGAGGAGAGGTGTTTCTTGGCCTATCCTTGCTTGAGGGGAAAGCTGGGAGCTTGAGGGGAATAAATAGGACCTTGCCTGCCCATCCAAGAGCCAAATCAAGCATGCTTCAAGTCAATTTTTGAGCTTGACATATTTGGGTTCGCCAGTGGCGAAATCGGCCATGAATAATCTCGAGATCTAGTCCATTCTGTAGAGAATCATGTCAGGAACAATCCCACCAAATTTGGAGAGATTTGGGCAAGCAATCCTTGGTCAAAAGTCAACGGTGGAGGTTTGTTCACACTAATTGTGGCAGGGACCCATTTGTAGAAAATGATGAGAAAGCTATGGAACAAATCACAAGAAACTTGAAACTTGGGGGGCTAAGTGTATGAAATAAAGTTTTTAAGGGATAAAATGAAAATTAGGTCAAGATGGACTCTGATTGAGCCTAAGTTTTGATGCCAACCTAATTTGGACCCAAGTAATCAAATAGTGAACTTGGATTTGAGTTTTGACCATGTTTCACTAGATAATTTACATAGAAGCCCAAAGTATGGCAAATTTTCGTCAGTAACTCTATTCTAGATCAAAATAGGTTCAGATGGTCAAATCAAAGATACCAAACATCTTAGAATATTTTTCTATGAATTTTATGAGGTTTAGATTAATTTTATTTTGACCATAACCTCTTCAATTTAAGTGGGCTGATAATTAGGATTTTTGGTGTTGTTTTCACCCTTGAAATGTGTGAAATCTTAATTCAGTCTATATTGACCCACTTTTAGACTTTTGTGCTCATTTGACTTTTAATTAACCCCTGAGTGACCTCATGGTTAATTCGCGTTTGTGATGTGTTGTTAAAACTGCAGAATTAACTATGTTTCCCTATTTTCTTCTCAAATCAGAATGTTGCGGAATTGTGACCCTCGGATGATTAGGTAGGAGGTTTTATCATTCATACCTAACTAAATGTGATTAGTTTGGACCCATGATATTGTTACCATCAGCAGGACCTCTTCTTCTTCCTCTGTTTCTTCTTCAAACCCAACAGAACCATCGCCGCCGCCTTCTCTCCTCCACCCAACATATCCCACACAAAGGGCTCTCTCTCGCGCTCACAGCCCACTAACCGTAGAAGCACACTACGAGCCACTCAGCCACAATGACCGCTCGTCCCCTTTCAGTGCTCATCCTCGTCACCTCTGATGCAAAGCTCCACCACCGATGCCTCGCTGCCGACAACCACACGTGGCCACGTGCAACATCCATAGGGCTCCCCTTCAGCCACCATGCACTGTTAATCTTCTCCCCAGAGAAGAACCCAATGCCTACCGTGACCACTTCAGTGTTGTCTCCACCACAGGCAACGATCCATTATGCCATTGACTCCCCCGTGCTCGCCTCAACTCCACGAACCCTGCCATGCCATCAGAATTGCCGATGGTAGCCCCCGTGCACCTACGAAGGAACCCACCACCAATGACCTCCAAGTCATTGTCTGGTGAGCTTCGGCTGCCTCTCACCTTGAGACCACTGCCATTGCGAAGCTCTCCGCATCCTCGACCTTCTCCGAGCTTCGCATGGCAAGCAACGACCCCTTCCCTTTGCGCGAGCAAAAGGAATGTGTTCCCTTGTTTGTGGTCCAATTAAAATTTACGAGCATTGCCGTTGCCAAAACATATTTTCTTGATTTTCTTAGTTATTAAATTAAGGTGAAATTGTGTCTTGGTACTTCCTATTCCTCATATTTGTTCGGCTATTGTTATTCACCTCATTTCGCATTGGATTTGGACACGGGTTCCGCACATGATTGGGAAAATATAATGGGAAAGTATTCGTGACTCGTCGTGGTTAGTTTTCACTGATAAATATTTTTGCTCTAGGATTTTTCCACCGCACGCTTTATACTGCGACGACATATTCTATATTTTTCTGCCACATCATCTTTAAATGATGCCATTGTCAGGGAGGCAACAGACACAATAGATTTACGCAATCATTTTTCTGATCTATTTTGAAGTACGCATTGATTTGACCAGTTGCTATTTTTTCTATGCGAGGAATCTAACTTGATAGGTGTAGCTAAGTACGATGTCGACCATGAGTGATGCCCACACACGCAGAGAGGACTCTAAGAGGAGACCTAGATCCCGCTTTCACAGGGATTCTCCTTTGTTGTGAATTTTATTTTATTTCAGTCTTCTTGCCCTTGTAGCATCGGGGCTGATTTTCGGGGGTCTTCCCCACTTTCTTTAGCAACTAGGGCAATTTATCTATGGTTCTCTGCTTGCCTACTTTAAAAGAAAAGGAGAAAAATATCGAGTTGCCTGTTTAGGAGTTGTCTACCCTTAGGTGCGCTCATTTAGGGGTGATTGTGCAGCATACTAGATCTCTTTCCTTGCATTGCATACATATCTGCATGGAGATTGCTGGAGTCAGGTATACCTTTCTATCTTTACATCCAACTCCAGTCATGCATTGCATTAGGATTAAATCTCAAAATCGCCAAATTGATTGAATTGATCTAATTCATTGGTTGCCTAATCGATATTAGGACTGCTAATCAGATTCAGCCTTAAAAATAAATCACATTTGATCCTATCAAAAGGGACTTGTGTGTGATTCTTCTAAAAAACAAACTGATTTGTGATGTGATGCACACTTCTAGCACTAAGCACGCGCACTAGGCACCGCATTATGTCTCGATCCCTTAAGGCTATAAGCACCGATCTCTTTATCGGTGCAGACCCTCCTATTTCACTTTGTGGTGGTTATACTATCCTATGACCAAGTGTTTTGATACTTCAAGGAAGGGGACACCCCTTAAAGGAACAAAAGGGTAGTTAAGAGGCACCGCATTCACACCACCTCAAAGGAATGGTTTGCCCTACTTGCATCCCTTAGTTCCATCCTTGGAGTAACTTCTCACTAGGTCACTTAAGACTATCATTGAAGCAAGGTGTAGGTCCTAGGGCACATGAAGGTTGACTTAGGTTGCGTAACTGCATTGAATAACTTGTTTGGCCATCTATATCAACCAATTTAACCTCAACCCCCTCAAAACAGAATTGGTCAGGATCTCAAGTAGTCACTTTCCTCTTATACCACTTACGTGGGAAGGGAAGGACATTGCCTTGATCCTTTTCAACCGATTTGTTGACTGGGGGTTTCACTTAATTGGTAAGAACTTGAATTGTGATTAGTAGATATTGTATGCTTGGTAGATGCTCTCTTGAGGGTTGTTTAGTGTTTGATCCTGAGCCTAAGAGAATCCTTAGGAGAGCCCACCAAAGAGAAAAGAGAAAAGAGATGGCTGAGGGAGAAAATCACCAAAGGGCCCTGAGAGACTACTTCATTCCGACCAACCAACCCGCTTAAGTACTGAGACGATCGGCAGGGGATAATCCATATGAGATCAAGAGCAGTACCATATCCTTATTTCCCTCCTTTTATGGTATTACTAGGGAGGACCCCTACCAGTATTTAGAGGAATTCACTGAGGTCTGCTCCACGGTGAAACTTCAAAACTTTACTGATGAAGCTCTGATGAGGACCTGATAAATGATAACTTATCATCATTCTTATGCATTAAAACAAACCTAGCTCTTAGAGTTTTGCTCCGCAAACGGGTTTTTGGGTTACATTTAGGCATAAATTAAGTTAGGCATGCATTGCATTTTTTATTGTGTTTTTAATATGTTTTTATGAGTGTTAGGGATGAACAGATATACAGATCCCTAAAACCCTAGCGCTCAAGAAGGCAAATGGTGAAGGTGGAGCTTAGACTAGTTGGAGCTCAGCTTGATCCAACTCACCACAGTTGGAATCTAGCTCACTTGAACTAGGGTTATCTCATCCCAGCTCCATTCAGCTAATCTCAGCTAAATGGCAGCTCAAGAGTGTTCATCTTAGCTCACCCTAGATCAAGTCAGCTCATATCCAGCTCAACCTAGTTGAGTCTAGCTCATTTTAGCTCCCACCAGTCCACAGGAAGCTCTAGCTAGCTCAGCTGAGTTGATTGGAGTTCACCCCAGCTCAGATCCAGCTACATCTAGCTCCACTCAACTCCAGCTAACTGAAGATAACTTCATTCCAACTCAGGAAGCTCAAGTCCAACTCCCGGGGACTCAGCTTAACTCAACTCAATTGAGCTAAGATACCTTAGCTGCCTCAACCAGCTTGATCCTCCCCGGGAGCACTAGACCCAGCTCACCTCAGCTCATTATGGTAGAAGCCAGCTCACTTTAGCTTGGCTTAGCAGCTAGCAAAGAACTAGCAAGCTAAGCTAGCTAGAGTAGCTCCATGCCAACCTCTTCAGTAGCTGCCAACTCTAGTTCCAGCTCCAGACTTCTCCTCAGCTCCTCTCTTCAAACCCTAGCTCCAATACCTCCTCGTCTACTCCATAGCTAGCTAAGCTAGCTTAGCTTAGCTAGCAACCAGCTCCTTGGCCATCCACCACCTTCAACTCAACCCTAGCTCGCTTCACCAACTTAAGCCCTACCTAAGCTAGCTATCCTACTCCAAGTTGGCGCCACCTCCTAGCCACCTCTTCACCCCATCATCACCACAAAAAGGCACCAATTTTGGCGCCAAGACCTAACTCTAACTACCCCGCTTTTTGGTGCCAACATCCACCCCCATATCCACCATACACTTAACCCTATAACCCATCCTAGCCATCCACCTACCCCTCCTTCTAGAACCCTCCTTGGCGCCACCTAAGCCCCCCTTTCTAGAAGCCATTTTGGCACCAACTTCAAGGGGTGCCACCACCCATAACCACCCCCTAGGTGTCCCTTGGGTTGGCGCCAATTGCCCTTAGCCATAGGATCCCCAACCACCTCCATCTTCCCATCTTAGCCCTCCATTTCAAGAGTCACCTTAGCCCCCTTCCTACTCTATATAAACCCACCACCTACCACCATTAAAGCATCCTCCATTAGTGTTTACTTCCACCTACATCCACCTATACCTATGGCCAAGGAGAAGGAGTAGAGAAGAAGATTAAGGGGGCACATCACCAGCCCCTTTGGTGCCTTCTTCTCCCCACTTTCTTCAACTTGTGCCACGCCAAGGAGGAGGAGCTTTCCACTTCAAGGAGGACGGCCAGGCAAAGGAGAAGAACCTAGGGTGGACGTCCACCCTTGGAGGAAGAGTATTAAAGGTGGATGATGTCCTCCAAGGTGGTAGCTACCACCTTGGAGGACATCATCTTAGAGGAGCATAGCAAGGAAGGAGTTGGAGGACTCTTTTCAAGCTTGGAGCAAGAAGCCCTCTTCTTCACCATCTATCTAGAGGATTTGTATTTTATTTTTCTTGTATTTTCAAGTAGAGTAGAAGCATTCCTCTATAGGTTTTGTGTGCATAATTTTGATTTAATTCAAATTACCTTCTTTCAATTTCTATTGCATAGCTTATTACAAATCTTGACTAGCAATTATTTCACTTCCTCTCCCTAATTATTCTAGGCCTCCACGTGCCTAGGGTGAGCTTAGGGAGAGGCCCTACTTGTCACCTTAGGGTAGGTTTCTTAAATTAGGTATTAGTTGTTTTATAGCTTTCAACAAAAACCTGCATGTTGCCTTTATTCCAAAAATCATAAAAACTATATATTCAAAAAGACCAAAAAGAAAGTTCAGATTTATTTTCAAAGCAAGAGATTTACTTTTTGCAACTTGCCTCCTTGGACGACCCTAGATACTCCCCTATCTAGGTTTATAAATTTAAGAGTTGATCGGTTGTGTGCGTTACAATGACGTATTTTAGAAACCATGTAAAATCCATATCAGGACCCTCTTTTCCTTCTCCCTTAAGGGCAAGGCAAAACTCTGGTATCACATCTTGGATGCAAGGGTGAATGATTAAAACGCCCTTAAGGGAGAATTCCTGAAGAAATACTTATGAGCAAAATCACCCACTTCAGGAGGGAGATCATGGGTTTTACTTAACTAGATGGGGAACAATTCCACGAGACTTGGGAGAAATTCAATGATCTAATTCAATTATGCCCCCATCATCAAGTGCTCAAATGGAAATTGGTAGAGAGGTTTTATACCGGACTATCTGATAGGCACAGGCAAACAGTAGATGCTGCTTGTGCTAGAACCTTTCTTACCAAAATGGAGGATGAGGCCTTGACATTATTTGAGTCTCTGAGTGATAATTCTATTCACTTGACCTTAGCTTATTAAGATAGAAAGCCATCCATCCTCCAAAAGAAAGCGGAGGCTAATGAAGCTGGGGATGCTCAAAATTTAGCCTTCCAAATCCAGTTGTTGAACCAGAACTTTAAAAGACTCATATCAAATCCCAGCACATTCCCGCAATCAGCTTCCCAAGTCCAGGCTCTTTCTGATGCTCCATTTGCCAAAGCACTCTTCATGCCATGGTTGAGTGTCATTTGAGTAATCAATTCCCCGAGTTAGTTCAGGCAGACCTGAATGCTGCCTAAGGGTTTCGTCCACCTCCCAGGAACAACCCTTTTGGAAACACCTACAATCCTGGGTGGAGAAACCATCCCAACTTCTTATGGAAGCAAGGTGATGCTTCCAACTCGAGGAACTCAAGAGCCCAACCCACCCAACCCTTTCAAGCACAATAATATCAACCTCCTCCTCAACCCAACAACTCTAACTTGAATGATCTTAAAGCCATGATGAGGGCCATGCAAGAGAACCAGAATATGATCATTCAATCGCAAAATAGGGAAATCAATGAAATGAAATCTCAAATTAGCTACCTTGTTGAGGCTGTTAGGGAATGTGATCATGGGAAATTGCCTAGCTCATCTGAGAACCCTAGGGGTAAAGGGCCCTTCATAAGGGAGCACGCTAAGGCTGTGACTGTTTTGAGGAGTGGCAAAGAACTCTCCAAACCTGAACTCACTCCTACAGTCACCCTTTCTACCAATTGACGACCACTTACACATCTACCGAGGAAGAGCCACTCAACCCCTCCTCGCTTAAAATCACCCATCTAGAGGATGTTATCACGGTTCCACCTCTATCCAGCCATGACAACCCCTCCACTTAGAGGCCGAGAGTGCCCTTTCCTGAGTGCTTATCCGCCCCTAAGGCACCTTTTGCTGGCTCATATGGAGCCAAAGATAGGATGGAAGAAATAATGGAGACATTCAAGCAAGTTCACATTAACTTTCTTCTATTGAATGCTATCAAGCAAATCCCGTCCTATGCTGAATTTCTGAAGGACTTGTGCACGCAGAAGAGAAAATCAAGGAAACAGGTCCAGGCTAAGGTCATCTTACCTAACCTACTCAACTCTGTCTTACAACAAGGTACACCCCTTAAAATGAAGGACCTAGGAGCCCCGTATATTTTTGTGGTCATTGGAGACCAACGCATCGATGAGGCTCTCCTCGATCTGGGTGCAGGGGTTAATATATTACCGAGCTCGGTCTATGAGCTATTAGGAGGAGGTGAATTGAAGCGTAGTCCTGTTATCCTCCAAGTAGCTGATAGATCACTTAAGACACCACGCTGACTTTTAGAAGATGTCCTGGTGAGAGTGGACTTCTTCTTTCCCATCGACTTCTTGATATTGGATACTGATCCATCCAACATGCTCACCAGAAATTCGATTATCTTAGGGCGTCCCTTTTTGGCTATGACCAATGTGTCCATCAATTACAAATCAGGGGCACTCAAAATGGGCTTCGGGAACCGGAAAATCTGACTGAATGTGTTTGATGCCTATAAACAACCCAGATTCAAAGATTGTCCCCAAATCGAGGTGATTGATGAAATTGTAGAGGAGACGACACCAATTCTTTTGTGTGATGATCCAAGTCTTGAAGGAGAGGGAAATATGCCAAAATTAGAAGAGCTATTGGGTGTCAAAGCTGAGTCCCTCTCCTCGCCATGGACAATCAAGGTAGAAAGCTCCTGACTTAGAGCTTAAACTACTCCCAGAAACCCTCAAGTATGTTTTCCTTGGGCTCAATGATACACTCCCAGTCATCATTTCAACTGCTCTATCTGAGACGTAGGAGAGAGAATTGATTGAATGCCTAAAATGACATAAGGAGGCCATTGCTTAGACTATAGTAAACATCAAAGGGGTTGACTCAACTCTCTACATGCATCACATTTACATGGATGACTCTGTGAAACCCTTCCGAGATATGCAGAGACGGTTAAACCCCAACATGCGGGAAGTGACGAAGAAAGAAATCTTAAAATGGTTGGATGTAGGGACAATCTACCCCATTTCTGATAGTAAATGGGTCAGTCCTATTCACGTGGTGCCCAAAAAAGTGGGATTTATGGTGGAGACCAATGAGAAAGGGGAGAAAGTCACTACTCAACCCACAACAGGCTGTAGGGTATGCATAGACTACTGCCGTCTTAATAGCTCTACCCAAAAAGACCACCTTCCTCTGCCATATATTGATCAGATATTGAAGAGATTGGTGGGGAATAAATACTTTTATTTTCTCAATGAATATTCTGGGTACAATTAGATTGCCATCTTTCTAGACGACCATGAGTGCACTACCTTCATGTGCCTTATGACACATTTGCCTTCCATTGGATGCCATTTGGACTATGTAGTTGATGGGAACACCATCATAGGCCCTAACTGGCCACTTTTAGTCAGATTTGATGAATAAATGCTCCTACTTAATCGTCTGAGAGTTGTAATTCCATGTCATTCTATTTTGAGAGGAAAATAATAAATCAGGGTTAATTCTATAATTTTAACAGCATATCATAAATACAGATTAACCATGGGGTTTGTCAGGGGTTAATTAAATGTCAAATGAGCATTAATGTCCAATGAGTGGGTCCATACAGATAGAAACGGGTTTCACGCATTTCGAGAACTGAATCAGAACACAAAACCTTAATTTCAAATCCACTTAAATTGATGAGGTTATGGTCAAGATAAAATTCATCTAAATCTCCTAAAATTCATAGAAAAATATATTGAGAGGTTTGGTATCCTTAATTTGACCATTGGAACCTATTTTGACCTTAAATAGAATCTCAGACGGGATTTTGCCCTAATTTGGGCTTCTGTGCAAATTGCCTTGTCAAACGTGGTCAAAACTCAAATCTGACTTCACCATTAGATTCCTTGGGTCAAAATTAGGTTATTACCAAAATTTAGGCTCAATCAAGGTCCATCTTGACTTAGTTTGCAATTTAGCGCTTTAAAACTCTATTTCTCACATTCACCCCCTCAGGTTTCGAATTATTTGCAAAAAGGGCCCTAAATTCCCATTATTTTATTCACTTTGGTCCCTACCGCCATTAGCGGTGGGAACGCATCCACAACGAATATCAAGGGAGGTTTTATCCCTCAAATCAAATCTATTCACCTCCAAACTTGGAGGGAAGATCCTTGAGAGGTTACCCGATCTGGCAGGCCACATATTGACCTTCAAATCAAGCTCCTAAGCTCGATCGAGCCTGAGAAATCTTGGGGATTTCTTTCCTGAATTTCGACCTCTTCAAGCTTCTTCCTAAGCTTGGAACTCGCCCTGAGGCCTTTAAAAGGACCTCCTACGATCGACCATCCTCTTCAACAAATTTTAAGGCCAAAAACCTTTCTTCTCCTCCGACCTCCGGCCTGCTCCACTTTGCTTCGGTGACCCTCTTCCATCTTCCTCACCCTCTGTCACATACCTTACGCAGAGGGAAACTCTTCCTCTCCATCGTCTGCTCCTCGCCATACCTGCTAGGAGCCTCCTCCCCCTTACAGACGTTGTCATCTCCCTTTTCGGAGCTCTCTTTGTCTCCAACGCTAGCCAATCATAGACGGCATCACACTCACTCTCCCTTCAAACGTAAACATCCTCCTTCGATTCCTCTCCTTCCCCTGACTCTTCCTACACCCTTAAAACTTAGGTTCGCACACTACATCACCCATACCACCTTCGCCTTCCTTAGCATCGGCGTACCTCCAGCGAGCTCGCATGCCCGCTCCATTGCACATATCACCTCGCCACAACTTCCAGAAGCATTGTCGCATCCCCGCAACAAAAAGCCCTCACATCACTGGGGCTATTGACCACCAAAACACCCCATCGATCTCCACCACCTTCACGCACCTTCCTCAACTTCGCCACGCACACACTCACCTCCTCACGGCATGCAACCACCACCAACACGTTCGCCACACTCAGACGATCCTCTTGAGCAATTCTGAGAGGACCAAGAGGCTGTATTGTCCATTTCACGTCTATGTCGGAGCTCCGTCACAACCACCACCTTCTTCGGCTCCGTCTACAGTTCCTTGACCAATTCGTCCGCATTGCTACCTCCAGGCACTACAGACTAGTCCTAAGATCACTTCCAGGTCTTCAATTGCAGCAGCAGGTGACCCCTTCGACCTAGATCAGAGAGACCTTCATCCGCGGCTACACACGAAGAACGACAAGGACAACAGTCCCACAACATGGATTTTGAAGCCTGCTGCAGCAAATAAAGGGAATTTGTGACAGAGGCTTATCGCCTCAGCACATGGGGTGAGGTCCCACTCACCGCACATGCGCTCACTCTTCGCTTACCACCCACGCCGGTGAGCCTGGACCCCTGGATCCGATTACCCACCTGATTACCCGGTACTGTTCACCCAGGTCTGAGTTGAGAGAGAAGGAAGAGAATCAGAGAGAGAAAGGGGAGGGTTTTGCTCTGCTTGGGATTCGTCCCTTCCTTTCTCTCAAGCACTTAGCCTCTAAGGACTTTGTGCAAGGCCCTTGTGCCTCTATCTGCGCCTCCATTGGTGTGTTGTTGATGTGCCTCTTCTGTGAGACTTAAGGCAAGGCCTTGTATCTTGTGAGCTCCTACTGGTTAAGGCGTCTGAGGCCTTTTGTTGTCGTCTGATTTGGCACTGGATTAGTTCTGACCCTAATATTTGATTGAGCATACTATTCATTTATTTGAAATAATTGTGAGCTTAAACTTAAGGGTTAATTTGGTGATTCAAATCACCATTTTAAACCCATCTTTTTGCATTGACTCTCTATTCTTTATTGGAATATTATTTTGAGAATTTCATTGGTTTCAATTGCATATTCTTTTTTATATTGTGATTAGTGGATTGAAATTGCCATATTTTTCTCCCTGTGAACGACCTCGGACTCCAAATAGATTTCGAACATTACAAATTTAAGTCTTTTATGAGATTTTCGTCCTATACTATAACATGCTTCTCTAAACATTGATGATTTCGCATAAATAGTAATGCTCCGGGAACATTTCAGTGGTGTATGATGTTCATCTTTTCGGACATGATTAACGAGTTCGTAGAGGTTTTCATGGATGACTTTTCCATATACTTCTCGTCATTTGACCACAGTCTCTCGCATTTAGAAAAAATACTGCAAAGAGACAGGATTGGTGCTTAGCTAGTTCCATCTCTCTTCTGCATTTTGGTGTTAACAAAATCATTTTAAAATCTAATGTGTTTATGAAGTATTACAGGTCAAAAGAATCTATTGATGCAAGCAACAAGATATCATATGAAGGAAGAAGATTAAAAGACTATAGTTCTGGTTGTATTAATTGTATTTTAGAATCTTTGTATATCTCATAACAAGTAAAACATAATCTAGGAGTTAAAATCAAAGTAGAGATAATTAGGGTTTAGAAAATTGTTCATTCACTCATTTCAATACTCAAAATCGATTTTTTTCAAAATAAAGTCGTTTAGAGTATGTTGGATATCTCTAAAAATTGACTTACACTTACAATATTTGGTACTTGTAGCAAGTACCAGTACTGGTCATAAGTACCGATATATGCTAAGCACAGGTTTGGGCCTAAGTCCCAAATTGTGAACAAGTACCGGTACTCATCATGAATACCGATACCAAGTGGTCACAGTTTGTGCACTTGATTTGTGCCTGGACCTTACAAGTACCAGTACTAATCACTAGTAGTAGTACATGTAGGTCACTGGACCCAAATCTGTGACTTAGTTGGGCTAACTGTAGGCAGTCAGTACTAGTATCAAAAGTTTAGGACCGATACCAACTAACCGTTGTGACCAATCTGAACGGCTATTTTGCAATTAAATCTATCTCTAATCTTCCCAAATTACCCCTAACGGCTAATAATCGTAGGGAAGGTGCTTAGTGGGTTATATAAGCACTCTTTGAGTGTCTTTTGCACACAACCAAGAAGCTAAAATTCTATCTTTGCCTACACCTTCACTTCTCAAATTACTAGCTCCAAAGGAGCTTATTTTGTTGTAATTCTCTCAAGGCCACTCTCCACTTGCAACAAGTCATCAAGGCGATCGTGTTCCTCTTTGATAAATTCATTTGTTTTACACCTTAATATTCTCGTTAGATTAATTTACATACTTATATCAAGCAATATAATTGTTGGAGACTTAAGGATTAGTTGTGAGCTTGTATTTGCATTTTACTTACACCTGTATCTTTATCTCTTTTTAATATCTTATAACTGGGTTGAGGTAACCCGTTAATTACCTCAAGTTTTAGTAAATTGATTCCCTACGGATTGAGGGAATTGGGTCAAAAATCCTAAGTCAGGAGACTTAGGTAGTGGAGTACCCAAGTGAGGGAAACCACTATATATTTTGTGCATTTTGTGGTTTGATTTGTCTTGCAAATTTTTTTCTACCACACTATTCATTCCCCCTTCTAGTGTGCTTGTGATTTACAGATCCTACAGGTGGTATCAGAGCTAGTTGCGAATAGAAGTAACTATTCTCTTTCGCAATGGCATCTTCAGTCAAGCGCACCGAAGGACAGTCATCCACACATCCTCCCTACTTTGACGGGACGGACTATGGATATTGGAAGAGGAGGATGCAAATCTTTCTCAAAGCCATGGATGAGGACTCATGGACTCTTATCCAAGAGAAGTACATGGATCCAGAGCCGCAGGACGGGTTGTTTGGACTACAGAACAAAAGAAAAAGATAGCGGGAAATGCGAAAGTGATGAATGCACTCTATTGTGCATTATCAAGGGAAGAGTTTAACCATATCTCTGCATGCGAGTCCGCATACGAGATATGGAACATGTTGCAAGTCACCTATGAAGGTACAAGTAAGGTAAAAGAAACATATTTCTATTCTAATAAAAAGCTATGAGTGTTTTAGGATGCAAAAAGGTGATACAATCAAAAAAATGTACACAGGATTTGGAGAGATCATAAATCCAATGAAGAACCTTGGAGTCAAGCTGAAGGAGGAGCAGCTTGTAAGGAAGATCTTGAGATCCCTTACAAGCGATTGGTCTCCAAAGACCACAGCCATCCTAGAGGCGAAAGACCTTTCTACTCTCTCCTTGGATGACTTGATTGGAAGTCTCATGGCATATGAAGTCCAATTGGAAAATATGAAGATTGAAGAAAAAATCAATAGGCAAGAAGAAGGAGCTTGCTTTTAAAGCTATAAAAGAAGATTTGAACCTCAATGATTCCAACTCCGATGAAGAAGAGGAGCTTGCTCTTCTAACGAGAATATTTAGAAGATTCATCTGAAAATAAGGTAAGAAAGTAAATAAATTTACAAATGACATTATTTGTTTTGAGTGCAAGAAGAAGGGGCATGCATGAAAAGATTGTCCAATGATCAAGCAGAAGAAGGCAGAAAAGAATAAAGACAAAGAACTCGATCGGAAGAAGAAGATTTCAAAAAAGGCATACAAGACAACTTGGGATGATAGTGATTTCGACACGGAATCATCTTCTGAGGAATCTAAAGAAACAGAAGTTACACATCTTTATTTAATGGCAAACGATAGTTCAAAAAATGAGGTAGACTCTGAAGTCACTTTTAATGAGTTATTACAAGCATATAAAGATTTGTATCACAAAGCGAGGTTGATTAAAAAAAGAAAATAAGGTCTTGCATGATAGTTATAAAACTTTAAAAATAGAGAAATCTTATTTAGAAATAGAACTAGAAATGTCAAAAGAAACTAACAATCAATTGCATGCTAAAATAGTAGAATTAGAAGATATTTATGAACATTTTGAGGACACTTTGAATATTCTAAAAACAACAACTAGGCTAAATAAAGAATTTTGTAATAATTTAAAAGCCAAGATCAATAATAAAAAGAACACACAAAAAAAATCACATGCACCTAGACATGCATGGATTTATCAAAAGATCAAGAATCCTAAGAATTATAGATCTAATACTAAAGTGATATATAAACCTAAGGATTTGAAGGGTACTAACCATCAAGGATCCAAAAGAAAATAGGTACCTAAAATATATTTAATAAACTATTTTGTACGTCAAGAAGGATAAATGGATTCTAGATGGTGGGTGTGCCAAGCACATTATGGGACACTCCGACCTCATTATCAAGTGGATCAGAATCGAAGATGGAGGACATTCAAGCTGGGCGACAACAAACGTTGTCGCATTATTGGTGAAGGTACAATAGGTAATTCTTCTAAGCAGGTACGTAATGTTCTTTTAGTAGAAAACTTAAAACATAACCTGCTTAGTATTAGTCAAATATGTGTAATGGATGTGATGTTTTGTTTACTAAAGTTGGATTTAAAATTTTAAAAGAAGGAACAAATACGGTCTTAATTGAAGGCTTTTGTTGAACGCAACGAATTGCTACGCTAACGTGTTTGGTTTTGGAAAACCTGTCGTTGTAACTTGAAAGCGAAGAATTCGTGTTCAACAAATAAAATTTATATCGAAAAGAATTCCGGGTCGAACACAGGGAGGCTACGTTGATCTATATTCGCAATTATATTTTTTTTTTAGAATTTTTGAAAAGCTATGCGATATAATTACAATGGAACTATCAGACTAAAAGAAAGAGAGAGAGAGAGAAAGAGAACATGCATTCAATATTTCAAACTGTTTATACAATCAAACTAAATAAAAGTTACACTAGAAAGCGGGAAATCAGCTACACTATAAAGCAGGAAAATTCTACACTAGAAAAGCTGTAAAGAAGAATGGGAGAGAGAAGTTATCCTCCTCGACGATTGCTTGGAGGACGAGCCAGACGAGATGACGCCTGGATGAAGGAGAACAGAGCCAGGATGAAGCAGAAGAAAGGGAACGAAGCAGCACACCATTATCGTCGCGGGATCCACTTCCGAAGGAGGACGAAAATTTGGACTTTATCTCGCGAGGAGCATCCCGGGTGTGGGACAAGCTTCTCTTGAGCTTTGGAGAGGTAGAGGGAGAAGGAAGGGATGAGAATTTCGTATGGAGGGGGTCTCCTTTTATAGTTGCAAGGAGTGGGGGCAAAATGGTCATTACATCTTTAAAATAATAAATGAGGGGTCTTTAGTGACGGATAAATCCGTCACTAAAGCCCCAACGTGGGCGCAGCACCCGCACCCACGCACACCTCCTTAGCTGCACTCTTCTTCAACGTCCGCGCACGTTCTTTAATTCTTAGCCGTCCGATCGCGAGATCGGACGGCTTAAGATTCATCTTCGCCCGCTGCTGCGCGCCCGCCCGGCGCGTGCGATGCCGTGTGACGCCGCGCGTGCAATAGCGCGTGATCTCAATTGAGTGCAGACGGCCGTCCGATGACGATCCAACGCCCGCCATCGCCCGCACGCTCGCGCCTTTCTCCCCTTCGCTGCGGCTCGAACCCGCGGTTGCAGCTCGTGCAAGTGCGCTCGACTGCTGCGCTATGAGGCGCGAATGGTCAAACGAGCGCTGTTAGGCACGGCCGCCCACAGCCGTTGGATCGAGATCCAACGGCTGAGAGGGAGCGGGTGCAGGGTCTTCAGAGAATGTATGCAACCGTTTGGGCGATCTAGAAGTCACCACGTGGCGCCATCTTGGCCATCCATCTTCTGGATGTTGTAGATGGTGCCACAAATGTTGGATTGACTCGATTTTTGCGTCGTTCGACTGCGATCGTCGATCCGAATTTATCCATGTGGTCAGATTTGTCATTTGAAGTGTGGACTTACACCATCCTGGCCCTTGATCTTCTAGGGTTCCCCGGTCACTATCTGATGCTACAGATGCCTGATTAGGGCTATCTTGGAGTCATTGAACTCCAATCGTCACCCTGATCACATCCATACGATTGGATCTTCTATCCGAGGCCCCGATAAAATGTTTGCCCTATCCAAGCACATAAAAGGAGACAATTAACCTCTATTTTATTCAAACTACTCTAAATGCAAGATGATGCATGTTATACAATATTTATATCATGAAATGCAATCCGATGCTTAAGAACATGCATAAATAGATATTTTAAGTAGTGTAAATGTATTTACATCATACTCCCATGCCTATCTTTTGCTAGTCCCTAGCAAAAACTATATGCTATTTATAAGAGAATTAGGTTGGATTATTTGGGCATGAGTTATTTTCAATCATTAAGAAATTGTCTACTTAAGAACTGAACTTTCAAAGACACAACAGCGCCCGAGTATTAGCCAAAATACAGATCGCCTCAAGCTCTCGCCTTATTCAAAGAAAATTTTCTTTTTCTCTTTTTCTTTTTTTTTCTAATTTTTTTGGATTTTCAAATTTTAGGGTTTAAGAGTGGCTTTCTGCGGCCATTCAACTCACCCAAGATTTGATGAGAACCCTAAGTTTTAAGCATCTTATTGTGGATGTGATAGACTCGTTGACCGGCAATTAAAACGGACTTTGGATTTCTACGCCTCTAGGTGACCTCAGAAAGAATTCTGCCTGAAGGTGTATCTTTACAACCGGTAGCTTTCTCCCTACTTTTATTTTTTTTACGGGGTCAACCCAAGGGTGAATCCAGTGTATATCTCCCCGATTTATTCTACTTCTCCGCTTCTTCCTAAGTGTTTTGGGAATTTTTAGTGCATTTACTGAGCTGGGTTCTGGATAACCGGTCAATGAGTTGTTATCATCGACAACTTGCCGGCCATACTCGTGCGGCGAAGTGTGGCTTATTTCTTTTTGTTGTTTTCTCCTTTTCTTTTTGATTTTTTTTTCTCTCTTTTTTTTTTAAATAAGTGGCTTCCCTGGTCTAAGATTTACCTAAAGGCAGCAAAAAGAGAAAGATCCAGTGACTGGGCTCTGGACAACCTACCTATGGGCTGTTACCCATGATAACTTGCCAGCCATATCACCCTAGAAGGTTCATTAGCTACCCAATTTTCGTTAAAATCGTCGAACAACGAGTCAGTGACAAGATAGTGTATAGATGCTAGAAACTCAAAATTCCCTCAAATCAGAGGGCAGGTTGATAAGTCGTGTACTTATCAACCAAACTTATTTACTCCAATTAAAATAAAATTCAGGTTGGCGAGAACTCGAAAAACAAATCCACATTTTAGTGGATACATGGGCTGATTAAGTCAAAAGACCTGAAGGGTCATTGTGTTCAAATCATAATGTAGTATTTCCTAAGATTGAAAATTTTTTTAAACCCAAATTCTCTTTCCTAATTTCGAATTTCTTTTTATAAAAGAAAATAAAAAAAATCTATGGAGCTGACGAATGAATTCAGAGATGAAAATCCAGTCCCCCATGCCTATCTAATGCAATGTCCTCATTGTATTAAAAAGACATAAAACAGAGTGGAAAAGCGTAGAAAGCACCTGAATTGCGTGAATGTCAGGTCCGCTCCGAGATGAAAACTAACAAGAACTGTATATGTGCTGAGTTTAGTGCCTTCAGCTAGGCACACCATACAAGGAAAAGAAATGAAGAATTCACAAGTGCAGGTCAGAATTAAAATAAACAGAAGAATCTTCTGACCTATCAACAGAGGTCCACAGATGTGGACCAAATTGTGGTGCAGACCCATTCCCCATAATCGAGAATATCTTAGGTTCTGGATAAAAATTACCCAAAACCTAAAATCAGAATGCAAGCGGGGTCGGACCTACCATTTATGAGGATGCAACCCAAGACCAAAAAGTCGGGTTACAGAGAATTGAAGCTCAAAAGGATAATCGTTGAATGTGTGCTTGGGTTTGACATCCTCAAAACAAATGTCGTAAGGGTTCTGATTTGATGGTTTCAACTTAAAAGGTACCCTTCGACTCAATCTTCCATTTCCTCCAAAATTAACTTCCCAAATCAGAACTTCCCAGCTCCTATCCTCCTCATTCAGCATGTCGAATTCCAGGACCTCTTGTATATTAATCACCCCATCTGAAATCTCCAAGTCTAAATGATGTGGCAGAATCAAAATTGACTTGGGTCTAATTATCTCAGAATTAGAATCATCAATAAGCTCAATGGGGTGTAACTGACAATCAGGGCTTTGAATTGAATCCTCCAGAAAATGTAATTCTGGATCCGTAATGTGTGCCCTAAGATCAGTTTCCTCAATTATTGGGCTATCAAATGATCTATTAGATTCCTCAGGCCCAATCGTCTCACAAAAGTTGTGTTCTGAAAAGTCGTGTGAGACTTCGCAACTTGAATCTTCACCATCAAAGAAATCAGGATCCGTATCAATGTATGTCCCAAAATCATTTGTCACTTTCTGTTCCAAGGAGACATATGTTTCCTCGTAACCCGACTCAGGGATCTTAGGTGAAGAAATCAGATCATCCTTAATTGGTTGCTTTAATTCAATCTGATCAGCCTCGTAACACGTGTCCCCCCCAACAGGTGCCTTAGCAGGTTTTGTCAATGGATTTCCTAAAGAAGGTTCATCCTGGGAATCATCCCAAGATTGAATCAAAGCAACCACGAATCTCATCCTCAATTTCGCTAATTTCCAAAGTTGAAACTCACCTGGGTTCTTATCCTTAACATCCTGGAGCCAATCCAACAAAGACTTGTTTAAATCATCAATCATTTCAATCAGGGGCTCCAATCACTCAATGCAAGGTATTGGCTGAACTTCTAAAGATTGAATGATATTTCTCAAGTTAGTCAGAACCTTATCTTGAACCTGGTTAACTTGAACCAAATGAGTTGATTCAGGGTTGGGTGGGTTTGACATCAATGCAGAGGAATTAACGAATTGAGATTCGTTATACCCTTCCTGATAATAGGTCATTTTAGATTGTTCAAAAGATGGTGATGACCTAAAAGCAGTGAAATCAGAGGATGGGTAAGGATCGGTGTATCCTTCTTCATTGTAGATCGTATTAGGCTGTTCATGAAAGGACGGCGATCTATAATCGATGTAGCTCTAAGAAGGATAGAAATCAAAATCAAAGTGTTCAGAGTTAGACCCTAAACACGGAGGTCCGGAACTGTATCCCCAATCCAATTTATCCCAATTAACTGATGGTTGATTACAGTACGAGTCGGGATAATCGTTATGCTGAGGATAATTCAAAACAGGAGGGAAAGAGCGGGAATGCGTGAAATATGTGGAAGGATTCATGAGATACGGGAGGAAGAAAGGTGCCCTGCAATACACACAATCAAACCTGTCCTTAAATGGGTCAACCTAAAGACCTACAGACTCCCAAAACCCGTCTTGAGATAAAGAAACGATTCGATCTACTTCTATCTGTTCAATCCAACCAGTTAGGAGGGACTGGGGAGAAGGTTCTTCCTTCGGCTTGCGCCTCCGGTTCCTAGTGTAATCCCCAGCCGCGATCGTTTGATTCTACTCCCCTAGCTAGACATCAGATTGAACAGTAGAAACAGACTAATCGAAAATAATCTCGTTCTGGGTTCTAAAGAGCGAGTCCAATCCTTAAGGCCAACGTCTACTCTGTTTTATTTAGGGCTAGGTTTGAATGTGCTTTGGAATGTGATGGGTCCTTTAAATTGGTTGTGCCCTTAATGATTGATTGATTCGTGTGTGAGTGCACAACCAGTGGTTTTCAAGCAAGATTTTTTTTGATGTGGTGAATTTTAAGGTTCAAATCTTGCTTAGTAGCTTTTAGGATTCAACTTTAGATGTTTTCAATCAAGTTTCATTAGCACATCAGGTTTTGCAAGCACAGGTGAAGATGTTTTCCTTTAAAGCTTAAAAAGAATGTGGAGTGCCTAGTAAATCCCTAAGAGTTGAACCTAATTGGCAACTACTTGATGAGTTGATTTTATTTGAATTGGTGCGACCCAATCAACTCAAACAATTAGCCACAATTGCACCACTAAGTTAGGCACTCAAAAATGGTTAACCTAGAATGATTTCTACTCTATTATGTGTTGCTTTGTCTGTACCGGTTCCACAGATCAGAACCCGGTTGAGTAGAAACAAATCAAGTTGATTAAGTGCCTTGAATGTGGGTGTGTGTTGTGTGTTTGTCGAAAATTACCCCACAAGATTATCTTTTTGTTATTTTTTTTTTATGAATGAGGGTGGAATGAATGTGAGTAGAAATCCAAACAACCAAACTATTCTTAGGATTTATGCAAACACCTAAGTTAATTGGAATTTGGATTTAATGTGGCGAATGAAATCTATGGAGGGGGAAAGAATGGGGGAGCACTTACAGTTGTCTTCAACTGCACTTTACTCCAATCTACCGCTTGTTGATTCCTTGATGGAGGTCACTGCAAAACAATAGACACAAGAGAAAGCTAGTTAGAAAACACTAAAGTGCAAGAAATGAGAAGAAAAGATCGGAAATCGTTGCCTCCCCGGCAATGGCGCCAAAATGTTGAACGCAACGAATTGCTACGCTAACGTGTTTGGTTTTGGAAAACCTGTCGTAGCTTGAAAGCGAAGAATTCGTGTTTAACAAATAAAATTTATACCGAAAAGAATTCCGAGTCGAACACAGGGAGGCTACGTTGATCTATATTTGTAATTATATTTTTTTTTAGAATTTTTGAAAAGCGAGATGATATAATTACAATGGAACTATCAGACTAAAAGAAAGAGAGAGAGAGAGAGAGAAAGAGAACATGCATTCAATATTTCAAACTGTTTATACAATCAAACTAAATAAAAGATACACTAGAAAGCGGGAAATCAGCTACACTATAAAGCAGGAAAATTCTACACTAGAAAAGCTGTAAAGAAGAATGGGAGAGAGAAGTTATCCTCCTCGATGATTGCTTAGAGGACGAGCCGGACGAGACGACGCCTGGATGAAGGAGAACGGAGCCAGGACGAAGCAGAAGAACGGGAACGAAGCAGCATGCCGTCGTCGTCGCGGGATCCACTTCCGAAGGAGGATGAAAATTTGGACTTTATCTCGCGAGGAGCATCCCGAGTGTGGGACAAGCTTCTCTTGAGCTTTGGAGAGGTAGAGAGGAGAAGGAAGGGATGAGAATTTTGTATGGAGGGGGTCTCCTTTTATAGTTGCAAGGAGTGGGGGCAAAATGGACATTACATCTTTAAAGTAATAAATGAGGGGTCTTTAGTGACGGATAAATCCATCACTAAATCCCCAACGTGGGTTTACCACCCGCACCCACGTGCGCCTCCTCAGCTGCGCTCTTCTTCAACGTCCGCGCACGTTCTTTAATTCTCAGCCGTCCGATCGCGAGATCGGACGGCTTAAGATTCATCTTCGCCCGCTGCTGCACGCCAGCCCGGCGCGTGCGATGCTGTGTGACGCCACACATGTAACAGCGCGTGATCTCAATTGAGCGCAGACGGCCGTCCAATGACGATCCAACACCCGCCATTGCCCGCACGCCAGTGCCTTTCTCCCCTTTGCTGCGGTTCGAACCCGCGGCTGCAGCTCGCGCAAGCGCGATCGACCACTACGCTAAGAGGCGCGATGGTCGAGCGAGCGCTTTTAGGCGCAGCAGCCCACAGCCGTTGGATCGAGATCCAATGGCAGAGAGGGAGCGGGTGCAGGGTCTTCAGAGAATGTATGCAGCCGTTTGGGCAACCGAGATGGCACCACGTGGCGCCATCTTGGTCGTCCATCTTCTGGATGTTGTAGATGGTGCCACGGATGTCGGATTGACTCGATTTTTGTGTCGTTGGGTTGTGATCGTCGATCCGAATTCATCCGGGCGGTCGGATTTGTCATTTGAAGTGCAGATTTACACCATCCTGGCCCTTGATCTTCTAGGTTTCCCCGGTCACTATCTGATGCTACAGATGCCTGATTAGGGCGATCTTGGAGATGTTGAACTCCAATCGTCACCCTGATCACATCCATACGGTTGGATCTTCGATCCGAGGCCCCAATAAAATGTTTGCCCTGTCCAAGCACATAAAAGGAGACAATTAACCTCCATTTTATTCAAACTACTCTAAATGCAAGATGATGCATGTTATGCAATATTTATATCATGAAATGCAATCCTATGCTTAAGAACATACATAAATAGATATTTTAAGTAGTGTAAATGTGTTTACATCAGCTTTAAATATGAAAATATCTATGCTCTTCATTTTTCACAAGAGAAATTTGTAAAATGTCTGCTTGCCTCCCATGTTGAAGTAGATCTTTGGCACCGTAGGCTAGGTCACATTAATCACAAACATCTTAATAGGTTAGCCAAAACTGAGTTAGTAAAGGGCCTACAACACTCTAACTTATAAAAAGGATGTTTGTGCAAATCTTGTGAACTCGGAAAAATGCGCAAAGCTTCTTTTAAACCTAATGACTTAATTTCAAAAACACGACCTTTAGAATTGTTACATCTTGATTTATTTGGACCAACATGATTTGAGAGTCTAAATGGATTAAAATTTTACCTAGTTATTATTGATGACTTCTCTAGGTTCACTTGGGTCATTTTCTTGAAACATAAGAATGACTCATTTAATTCCTTCCTAAGTCTTGCTCGAAGACTTCAAAAGGAAAAATCATCCTCTATTCTTAGACTTAAGACTAATCATGGGGGTGAATTTGAAAATAAAAACTTTCAAGATTTTGTGTCAATTCTGGTATAACCCATGAATTTTCATTTCCTCAGGCACCATCTAAAAATGGTGTTGTAGAGCGCAAGAATCGCACTCTACAAGAATGCACCCGAACTTTGCTCTTGAAGTCTAGGCTTCAAAAATATTTCTGGGCAGAACCCATTAATACGGAATGTTATGTTCTTAGTAGAACTCTCTTGTTTACACGAAAGCGAAATCGGGTTTGTAAATATTGCGTTGCAGTATAGTCGAAATCGCTTCGAAAAGCAAATGAAAGTTTATTACTTGAGAAACTATGAATCCGAGGTCGAACACGGGGAGCAAATTGGGATTTAAAAATTAAGAACACAACTTCAATTTGATAAAATGTGATGATCAATTATGAAGCAATCAAAATAGTTTCAATGTATATAGAAGCTCAAAAATATAAATGTAAAAATCATATGCTATTCTCTTCTTTGCTTGAGCTTTCTTCTTCTTCTTTCTTTCCTCTGATGTTGGCTTCTTCTTTCTCTCTTCTTTGCTTCTGACTTTGGCTTCTTTCTTTCTTCTTTGCTCGTCTTTCTCTTTCTCTGACTTCAGCTGAACCCTCTTCTTCTTCTTCTTCTTTCTTTTTCTTTTTCTTCCTTGGCTTTGGTTCTTCCCTTGTCTGTGGGTTCTTTGTCCTTTGTCTTCTTCTTCTTCCTTCTCTTGGCTTCTCTTCTTTCTTCAACTTCCTCCTTTAGGGTCCTCTTCCTTCTTCCTTTCCCTGTAAGCAAGTGCAAAACCTACCCCTACCCTCCCCTGGGAACTCTCTCTCTTTTTCTCTCTTAGGCTCGCTCTCCCAGAGCCTTTCTTGGGTAAACGGGTCGGGTCAGCGCACCCAGGACCAAGCGCACCAGCGTGGGTGATGCGCGAGGAGTGCACAGATAATCAGGTCAAGCTGCCAGGTCCACGGAGTGTATCGTGGACAAGGCGAGAGTAGGTGAGAGGGACCTCACTCCGTGTCAGGAGGCGATAAGCCCCCGACACAATTACAACTTATACTGCTTCGCTCGTTTGAAAACAACCGAGGTGGGACTAAAAGTCCCACACGCTTCTTCATGTGCGCCCACAAGGGATGTCGCACTAAATTGCTGCAGCTGCGGATGCTGGGTCTCCAATTGCTGGGTGCAACTTGTTCGCTAAGGTATTCCGCAGGTCTGGAACCTGGAACCTAGAAGGTTCTGCCTGATTCAAGCTTGCGAGCAAGCTTCGCTCCTTCTTCAATGGCGGATAGGGGTCAGACCCTATCAACTCAAATACGGCCTCACAGCCCTATCAAAACTCTTAGAAGGCTTCGCCGTGACATGGCGAAGGTGGCTCGGGTGCTGGTGTGATGCGGGATGGCCTGGGCATGCAAGCCTAGGTCGTTCTGTGGCCGTGAAGGTGGGTTTGTTCGGGGGCAGTGTATGGAGCGTGTGGCGGTCAATGGAGAGGGGGAGGATGATCAGTGGAAGGTGGCGGAGCTTCTGAGGTAGCTGGCAATGCGTGTGGGTGTGTGGAATGACGGTGGCACCTCGCCGGTGGTCTGCCGAAGGTGGAGAAGGTGAGGGTGGTCTGTGGTTGTCGAGGGATGCAAGTAGAAATTAATAGGGGAAAAGAAAGAGTAAGTGAAAGAGACTTATCTGCAAGTGATTGGATGAAAGGGGAGGTAGAGGGGCAGATGGAGAGTATTTGCTGTCACCGAAGACGAAGACCATAAGATGGAGAGGCAACGATGACGAGAGGAAGGTAGACGCAAGCGCAGGTATGGTTCGACGCGGAAGAATGAGGCGGAGATGACTCCGCCACTGGTATGGTGGTAGAGCGATGAGAAGAGGGAGGAGTTGCCGGAGCTTGTGGGCTCTTTGGCCAGAGGGGGGGAAAGAGAAAATTTGGGGGATTTTCAGGCCAAAACAAGCTTAGGATGGTCGGGAGGACTTGGGGTGTCTTTTATAGTCGTAGGCAGAGTCTTGTTCTTGGAAGGAAATCTTCCAAGCACGGGCATCCTCGCCGGACATGGAAGGTGAAAGATACCCAAATCTCTCATGTGTTCGCATGAGAGATTGGGTGGCAATCAAGGTTTGAAATTGTGTTCATATGATCGGGAATTCCTTAGAGAATCTCCCTTTCAAATTTGAGAGGGAGTCTCTGAGGAATCAAGGAGAACTCCCCCTTAAATCCTTGCCGGAGTAGGATTCCTCCACTGTAATGGTGGAGGAACCTAATTGCAAAGAACGACGAGGAAGCTAGGGGGTCTTTGCAATGGTTTTCAAAAGCTAGGGGCATAAAAGTAATTAGGTTGGACTATTTTGCAAAGTAGGTCAAGGTAAACTCTCCTTAGGTTCAAATTTTGGTATAAACTTAATTTGGATCCAAGGAATCCAATGGTGAAGTTGGATTTTAGGTTTTAGCACGTTTGACTGGATATTTTGAACAAAAACCCAATTTAGGGTAAATGTTTTACTCTGACCCCTATTTAGGTCAGAATAGGTTCTAAAGGCCAAATTGAAGGTTATAAACCCTAGAGGATATTTTTCTATGAATTTTAGCGGGTTTAGTTGAATTTTATCATGATCAAAACCTTGTTAAATTAAGTGGATCTATTTTAGGGTTACAAGAAGTCATTTAATTCCAAAATCTCACATTAACCCTTTTCTGATTGAACCAACCCACTTTTTATCTTGTTATGACCAATTGACCCATGTTTTACCCCTGAGAAATCCTGTTGTTGTACTGCAATGGTGAAATTTCAGTTTTACCCTTTGTTTCTTGCTTTTCTTTCAAACCAGTTATTCCCTGAGATAGGCCCTTCACTTGGTTATGTAGGAGCTTTTGTTCTCTTTTCTAGGTCAAAATGAGCTAGTTAGGGCTCATGATGGTGTTCCCATCATGCCCCCATGCCTAGTTTTCTCTAGTCCCTTAGCAAAATTTTAAGGTTTTAACCTCTGTTCTAGATCATGAGTTTCTGTCACAATTTATGATAAGTGCTTTTTCTTTTTCTTTTTGATTAGGTTAGAATGCCGACAGTAGGCCTAGAGGTACTCAAGTTCCAACCAAGATCCGGACCTGACCAGCTCTAGCCTCAATCCTCTGCGAAGGTTTTTAAGGCCTGCAGGAACTATCCTAAGGTTCATTGGACTCCGTGGTTAAAGCACCCGTGCTTGAGACATATTTTAGCCTTGGTTCAGTTTGCAGTGCATTTTTTGTAAGAAAGAGACAGGGGATTTATTTGTTTGGAGAGTTTTCTCTCTCTTTTCTTTTTATTTCTAGCTTCGGATTGGCTTCTCAACACGGTCTGTATCGGATTCCTCGTCCCCATCATCAATCCTCAAAGGTCCCTGGCAATCGATGCTTTGTATAGCACTACCCATGGCAACCCCCAGAACCCTGGCTTTCGAGATTTTGAGATAATCCCGCCCATGGTGTTCTGTAGCCAAATCCAAACCCTGGCAATCGACATTTCGTGATAATGCTGCCAATGGCATCTGAACCAGCAGGGTGCTTATGTGCCCTTGGTAGGATATGTAAATATCCTAGGAGACAAGCACCGAGGAGACGATATGTTGTTACTCATCCTTGAGGGGAATTTCTCACCTCTCCGCACCGAGAATTCGTCCAAATCAACTTGTGTTGATCGGCTGCTCCTAATCTAGGCAACATTTTTCAGAACATTTAAATGCTTTTGTGTGATTTTGATAGTTATGCGCACTGAACCAGATTGTGTGTGGATTGGGGTGCTTAGGTTACTAAGTCCCACAAATCAAAGGTCAGTTAACGAGGCCGAATACGCCCTAAGCCTTAGACCTAATACTTAAGCTTCACATTTTCCCCAACCTCTTGAGGATTATGTAGATCTTATTGGGTACTTGAATTTTTAAGCATAAGAGTCTAGCCCAAAAGGCTTAAGATAAGCATTCCTACTAATCTCTTTTTGTGTCTCATTAGCACTTTTTCCTATATTTTTCTCTTTTCCTTGATGTGGTCTAGAATTTCAGTTAATCCCTTAATCTCTTACTAATGACTATTCTTTTTCTTTTTCATTTTGTGCTCCTTTTTTGTCATTTTTCTCTTTTCCTCGTGTTTTTGTATGGCCTCAAAAATTTTCTCTCCCCCCCTCAGTTTTTTGTTCTCTTTCAAGATTTTTTCATTTTTTTGGTGTTTTTTTTGTGATATGTGACTTTTTTGTTGAAACCTTTTCTTTATAAGATGAGTTTTCATGAAGTTTTGCACTTTCATACCCCCCATGCCTACGATTTGCAATGTTCCCATTGTAAATTAGGTGGGTTCAAATTCAGCTTAGTTCATTCATTAGAACAGGTTTTGGGTGGGCAAACGGGTCGAGGTGACTGCTGCGAACGATTTCCTGACTCGGGTACAGGTACCTGAAGCGGAGTCGACTGTTCTAATGGATGAACCCTAAAGTGCAATATGAATTCAGCATAGAAATGCTAAGAAAGGTTTTGGGTTTTTCAAGAATGATGGGTTGCCTCCCGTTAAGCGCTGAGTTTTACGCCATTGGCTAGGCGCAATGAGCTCAGGGAGAATGGAGGGTAAAGGATATCTCAGCCAAATTTGTATCGGTCATGTCAATGAACGATTTAAGTCTCTGACCGTTCACGATGAAGGGTTCGGAATCGTGGCCTAGTGGACTGATCTCAATGGCTCCATTTCCAAAGACGGTGAGTCCTGCCTTCTAAGGCACAACCTGGATTGGACTCACCCACTGACTGTCGGAGATCAGGTAGATGATCCATACATCTAACCACTTAATGATCTCATTTTTCACGACCACCTGCAGATTAGGGTTCAAACGTCTCTACATTTCTCGCAAAGGTCGTGTGCCCTCTTCGGTGGAGATTCGATGTGTGCAATAAGAGGGACGAATGCCAGTCAAATCATCGAGAGTCCATCCAATGGCTCTACGATGTTGCTGCAAAATAGTAATCAGACGGGTTTCCTGGTCAGGTGTGAGTCTGGAGTTGATAATCCCAGGAAACGTCTGATTAGAATCCAAAAAGACGTATTTTAGATGCTCAGGAAGAGGCTTGATTTCCAGGACGGGATTATCAGCAGCAACAGGTGGTTCAGAGTGTGTGTCAGGTGCAAGGGAGGAAGTTATGGGTGCATCTAGATCAGGTTCAGACTCCTCTGTTTGCGGCTTTTGATCTTCTGGTGGTTGATCGGGGATAATCAGGTTGTCCTCGATATACGGTTCATCAACCACTGCTTTGATATCACATATTTGTTCTATAACACCACAATTAATCCCTTGTTGGGCCTTAAAGATGTCAATATTCAGTGTTTGGTTTCCGAATTTTAGTTCTATTTGGCCCTCCTCACAGTTTATATTGGCCCTAACAGTGGCCAAAAAAGGTCTCCCTAGTATAATTGGTTATCCCTTGGGTTTTTAGGTGCATCCATATCCAAGACTATAAAATCCACTGGGAAGTAGAAATCCCATACCCTAACAATGACATCCTCGAGTACTCCTTTAGGTGACTTGATAGATCGATCAGCTAACTGCAACGTCACCTCTGTCGGTTTAAGCTCAAATTCTTCAAGGTGGTTAAGGAGGGATATAGGTATTAGGTTTATGGAGGCACCTAGATCTAATAAGGCTCTGTCGAATTGGGTATCACCAATAGTACATGAAATCAAGGGAGTACCTGGGTTTTTGGCCTTAGGTGGGAGTTTGCTCAAGATTACAGAGCTGGCTTGCTCTGACAGTATGATTAGACTCCCACTTTTGGTTCGCGGCTTACACTTGGGTGTACACACGTCTTTAGAAATCGTGTGTAAGCCGGTACATGGTGGATTGCATCCATCAAGGAGATGTTTATCTAGACCTGTTCAAAGAGCTTGACCAGAGCCTCCTCAGGAGCCACAGGTTTGGTTATCCTCTTTCCCTTGGTCAAGGTCTCGGGAAATGGAACCTTTGTTGGTTCCTCTAGAATAGGTCTAGGTTCTTGATCTGGGATAGGGGTATCTTGGATAACTATCCTAGGGCTTGGGTTACTACTAGGCTTAGAGTGGTTTGGATAAGGTGGGTCTTGAGTTGCTTTACCAGTGCGAGTTGTTACGGACTTCAATCCTTCCTGGTTTTGGTTTGAGGTTGGTAAAATAGGTGGCTATTGTTGAAATCCCACGTAAGATTTCGAAGCTTCCATCCAGTCGGGTGATGGAATAGAAGGGGCCTAATAAATCATGTGGGCGTGGCCTGGATTTGGGTTTATAACGCATCTCCGGGTTGGCACGTTATTTGGATTCAACAGAGGTTGCAAAGGAAGTGTGCCAGGTTGGCGGGAATTCGCCATCTGGGCAAGTTGATTTCGAACCTCTGTGATCTCGTCCTTGTGCTGTTTTTGTATTACTGCATTTGTCTTTTGAATGTCAACCAGAGTTTGAAGGATAAGAGTCATTTGATCTGCTTGGTTTGGCCCAGATTGATAGGTGGGGTTGGGCTGAGGCTGAGGCGGCTGATATGGATGAGGAGCTTGTGGACGAGGTTGATAAGGTGGTCTTTGATTATGAGAATTTCCCACCCATAGGAAGTTGGGATGATTCCACGATCCAGGGTTATAGGTATTGGAGAATGGGTCATTCTGGATGGCGTTGAGGTCCTCGCAGGTTGAGGAGCCTCAGGAAAATTAGAGTATGAGGGTTCAGAGTTCCCCCAACTAAGGTAGAGTGGATCGAAGGTCCCTCCGGTCCTGGAGTCAGACGGGGGTGGATACGGGTCCATCCCCTGAGAAGATCGATGATAGATGTTCTGCATAGCTTCCCTCGCAAGAGGTGGCTGTGCAAATGAGTTTTGCGCAGAGGTGGCTCGCTGCAGATGTCAAGTCAGCTCGTCTACCTTCTTCTCTATGATAGAGACCTTGTCCAACCAACTGGCCATCAATTCCAAGTCGACGGATGCGGACAAGCCTTGCGTCTCATGTGCTCCCCTACGATTCGTCGATGCGCGGGCATTCGTCCGGTCGAATAAGCCCATGGAGTCATTATCGATGGAGTTCTCGCACATATTCTTGAAAATCTCCCACACCGTGTCCTAGTGTTGACCCATGATGTTTCTTCCGTAGGTTGCATTTACAAACAATCGAATGTCTTCACGGAGTCCCTGGTAAAAAGACTGGACTTGTTCCCATTTAGGAACTCCGTGATGGGGTCACTTTCGCATGAGATCCAAGAATCAGTCACATGCCTCATGAAGAGGTTCCCCCGATTGTTGAGTGAAGTGAGTGATCTGGTGGCACAAGGCATTCGTCCGGCCAACAGGGAAGAACTTTTTCAAAAATTCAGACTAGAGTTCAACCCATGTGTTGATCGAACGTGTTTGAGTCTGATACCAATGAGCAGCCTTTTCCGTGAGGGAGAAGGAAAACACCTTCATTTGCATAATATCCCGATTTTGTACATCTGACCCGAAGGTCTGGACCAGATGTTTGAGTTGTTTGATGTGCTGGAAGGGATCCTCAGAGTTAAGCCCATGGAATTTTGGAATGGCACGAATCATGTTGGGCTTGAGTTTAGAATCAGGACCTCCAGCCGGGATTTGGACTCGAGGCTCGATTGCCACCACAGCAGGATTATAGTGATCTCGCATCATAGGACACTGCGGTGGGTTCACAAAGTTTTGGAATAGATCATTCAAGCGCTAAAGTTGGTGTTCAAGATTGTTCTCTTCTTCAATTGGTTGTGCCATGATGGAAGAAGGAGAACTTGGTTCTGATGAATCAGAGGGGAGATCGATGTGGTAGGGTGGCTGCACAAACATGGGCGTCGAGGCTTGGCCTCGGGGGGAGTGGATTTCTAAAGGAGGTCTTAAGGATGGTCTTAAGGACCTCCTACCAAAAATGCACCGAAGGATTAGACGAGATTAGAATGTGCTGGACCCAATCGAGACACCTAAAAAATTTGGATAACTATAGAGGTTCGGGGCGGATAATACCCCTTAGTCAGAAAGGCCGTCCACCTGAGAAGTACCTGGGCAACCAGAGAGGGAGAGTCCCGCAAAGACCCCTACACGGTAGAGTGTCCACACGGATTACAGGTTTCCCCCGCCCAACCTCTCTAGTCATTGAGATTCCAGGTAGAACAGAATGGAGACCTTGACCGCTTAAGTCTACCACTTTTAATTAAGATCAAGGTGCTTAGGATTCCACTTGAACTTTAAATCTTTTGAGTGCAAAAAGTGACCTAATTTCAAGGTTGGTTGACCCAAGGGGTTAACTTCACCTTCTTGTCCTTTGAGAGCTTTTAGGTCATTTCTTTTAGGGTTCAAGTGAGTTAAGAGCTTGATTTTCTTAGGGTTTCTCTTGGATAAATCTCTTCAAACAATGCTTAGGCACACATCTTTTTGAAAATTTTGATTCTTTGCTTAAAGAAGATGTGTCTCTAAAAGCCTTAGATTGGAATCCTTAAGTTGGCTCTACTTGGTTCAATTTAGTTGCCAAAAAAAAAATTGGTATCCAAGGCTTAATCAAGAAGGCACTCGCCCTAGTTACCTTAAATGGATGCACAATTCAAAAATGTGTTGAAATTAAAATCAGGCAACATTGGTGAATTACTAAATATGGAAAGCAGGTAGCCCTAGATCGATTTTCTCTTTGTTTTCCTTTTCAGAATTGAGGGGGTTAAGAGAGAGGGCTAATGAGAAATTACCTACCTCTGGTGTGGTTGTTGTGCAGCTGTCTTCTTTTCTTCTCCTAAAACAATCACAACAGAAGAAATAGATGAAGTCAGTATTGAGTCAGAGGATGTGATGAAAGTTTCTGAATTGCCCGTTCCTCCCTGGCAATGGCACCAAAATGTTTACTCGAAAGCAAAATTGGGTTTGTAAGTATTGCATTGCAGTATAGTTGAAATCACTTCGAAAAATAAATGAAAGCTCATTACTCAAGAAACTATGAATCCAAGGTCGAACATGGAGAGCAAATTGGGATTTAAAAACTAAGAACACAACCTCAATTTGATAAAATGTGATGATCAATTATGAAGCAATCAAAATAGTTTCAATGTATATAGAAGCTCAAAAATATAAATGTAAAAATCATATTCTATTCTCTTCTTTGCTTGAGCTTTCTTCTTCTTCTTCTTCTTCTTCTTCTTCTTCTTCTTCTTCTTCTTTTTTTCTCTGATGTTGGCTTCTTCTTTCTCTCTTCTTTGCTTCTGTCTTTGGCTTCTTCTTTCTTTCTTCTTTGCTCGTCTTTCTCTTTCTCTGACTTCAGCCGAGCCCTCTTCTTCTTCTTTCTTTTTCTTTTTCTTCCTTGGCTTTAGTTCTTCCCTTGTCTATGGCTTCTTTCTCCTTTGTCTTCTTCTTCCTTCTCCTGGCTTCTCTTCTTTCTTCAGCTACCTCCTTCAGGGTCCTCTTCCTTCTTACTTTCCCTGTAAGCAAGTGCAAAACCTACCCCTACCCTCCCCTGCGAACTCTCTCTCTTTTTCTCTCTTAGGCTCGCTCTCCCAGAGTCTTTCTCGAGTAAACGAGTCGGGTCAGCACACCCGGGACCAGGCACACCGACGTGGGTGATGCGTGAGGAGTGCACAAATAATCAAGTTAGGCTGCCAGGTCTGCGGAGTGTATCACGGACGAGGCAAGGGTAGATGAGAGGGACCTCACCCCGTGTCAGGAGGCGATAAGCCCCTGACACAATTACAACTTATACCACTTCACTCATTTGAAAACAACCGTGGTGGGACTAAAAGTCCCACCCGCTTCTTCGTGCACGCCCACAGGAGATGTCACACTCAATTGCTGCAGCTGCGGATGCTGGGTCTCCAATTGCTAGGTGCAACTTGTTCGCAAAGGGATTCCGCGCATCTAGAACCTGGAACCTAGAACGGTTCTGCCTGATTCAAGCTTGCGAGCAAGCTTCGCACCTTCAATGGCGGATAGGGGTTAAACCCTGTCAACACAAATACAGCCTCACGGCCCTATCAAAATGCTCAAAAGGCTTCGTCGTGACACGGTGAAGGTGGCTCGGGTGCTGGTGTGGTGCCGGATGGCCTAGGCGTGCATGCCTAGGTCGTTCTATGGCCGTGAAGATGGGTTTGTTCAGGGGGCAGTGTATGGAGCATGTGGCGGTCGATGGAGAGGGGGAAGGTGATCAATGGAAGGTGGCAGAGCTTCTGAGGTAGTTGGTGAGGTGTGTAGGTGTGTGGAATGACGGTGGCACCTCGTCGGTGGTCTGCCGGAGGTGGAGAAGGTGAGGGTGGTCTGTGGTTGTCGAGGGTTACGAGTAGAAATTCATAAGGGGAAAAGAAAGAGTAAGTGAAAGAGACTTATCTGTGAGTGATTGGATGAAAGGGGAGGCAGAGGGAAGACAGCGCGAATCTGCCATCGTCGGAGATGAAGACCCTGAGATGGAGAGGCAACGACAACGAGAGGGAGGTAGACGCAGGCGCAAGTATGGCGCGACGCGGAAGAATGAGGCGAAGATGACTCTGCCACTAGTATGGTGGCAAAGAGACGAGAAGAGGGAGGAGAAGTCGCCGGAGCTTGCGGGTTTCTTGGCCGGAGGGGGGAAAGAGGAATTTTGGGGGATTCTCAGGCCAAAACAAGCTTAGGATGGTCGGGAGGACTTGGGGTGTCTTTTATAGTTGCAGGTAGAGGATCTTGTGCTTGGAAGGCAAGCTTCCAAGCACAGCATCCTCGCTGGACATGGAAGGTGAAAGATACCCAAATTTCTCATGCATTCGCATGAGAGATTGGGTGGCAATCAAGGTTTGAAATTGTGTTCATATATGATTGGGAATTCCTCAGAGAATCTCCCTTTCAAATTTGAGAGGGAGCCTCTGAGGAATCAAGGAGAACTCCCCCTTGAATCCTTGTCGGAGTAGGATTCCTACGCTGTAATGGCGGAGGGACATAATTGCAAAGAATGACGATGAAGCTTGGGGGGTTTTTGCAATTATTTTCAAAAGCTAAGGGCATAAAAGTAATTGGGTTAGACTGTTTTGCAAAGTAGGCAAGGTGAACTCCCCTTAGGTCCAAATTTTGGTATAATCCTAATTTGGACCCAAGGAATCTAATGGTGAAGTTGGATTTTAGGTTTGAGCACGTTTGACAGGATATTTTGCACAAAAACCTAATTTAGGGCAAATGTTTAACTAGGACCCCTATTTAGGTTAGAATAGGTTTTAAATGCCAAATTGAAGGTTCTAAACCATAAAGGATATTTTTCTATGAATTTTAGAGGGTTTAGTTGAATTTTATCATGACTAGAACCTTGTTAAATTAAGTGGGTCAGTTTTAGGATTACAAGAAGTCATTTAATTCCCAAGTCTCACATTAACCCTTTTCTGATTGAATCAACCCACTTTTTATCTTGTTAAGACCAATTGACCCATGTTTTACCCCTGAGAAAAACTGTTGTTGTACTGCAATGGTAAAATTACAGTTTTATGCTTTGTTTCTTGCTTTTCTTTTAAACTAGTTATTCCCTGAGTTAGGCCCTTCACTTGGTTATGTAGGAGGTTTTGTTCTCTTTTCTAGGTCAAAATGAGCTAGTTAGGGCTCATGATGGTGTTCCCATCATCTCTTAATGCCTATTATTAAGAAAACTCCATATGAGCTTTATTATGAGAAGTCTCTTAGGATTTCATATTTTAGGGTGTTTGGAAGTCGATGTTATTTATTAAACACCCGTGATCGACTTGATAAATTTGATGCTAAAGGTGATGAAGGCATTTTTATTCACTATTCAACAAGAAGCAAAGCTTATCGAGTCTTTAATAAAAGAACTTTTGTTATAGAAGAATCCCTGCATGTTTCATTTGATGAAACAAACTTAAGTGAACCTGAACCAAATCATTTAGATTCTGATGATGAAGATACCCCCTTCATCGATGTATCAAAAATGGAAGATACACAAAATATACATGATCTTCCAAAAGAATGGGTACACCATAAAGATCACCCTCAAGAACAAATCATAGGTGATATTGAACAAGGTGTAAAAACCCGACCTCACTTTAGAGCTGATTTTGTCCTTAATGCCTTTGTTTTACAACTTAAACCCAAGAAAGTTGATGAGGCATTAAAGGATGAATCATGGGTTGTAGCTATGCAGGAGGAGCTACTCCAATTTACTAGGAATAATGTATGGAACTTGGTACCTGCTTTTAGGGTAATTCCATCATTGGAACCAAGTGGCTATTTTGAAATAAATTAAATGAATCTGGTTCAGTGATCAGGAATAAAGCCAGACTTATAGCTCAAGGCTATAACCAACAGGAGGGTATTGACTTTGATGAGACATATGCTCCTGTTGCTTGCTTGGAGTCCATACGGATGCTACTTGCCTTTACAAGTGCAAAGGACTTCAAGCTATATCAAATGGATGCCAAGAGCGCCTTTCTTGATGGTTATATTAAAGGAGAAGTTTATGTTCATCAACCTCTCGGGTTTAAGGACCCAGCACACCCAGAGCACATATACAAGCTCAATAAGGCGTTATATGGACTTAAACAAGCTCCCAGGGCCTGGTATGATAGGCTTAGGACCTTTCTTCTTCAGCATAGATATGGGATTTGAGTTGTTGATTCAACTCTTTTTGTAAAAGAAGGAAATGACATCCTACTAGTTCAAATATATGTTGACGATATTATATTTGGATCAACTAAGGAGTTCCTGTGTCAACATTTCTGAGACTATGAAGACTAAGTTTGAAATGAGTATGATGGGTGAACTCAGATTCTTTTTAGGACTCCAAATTCAATAATTAGACACAGGAATTTACATTAGTCAAACAAAATATGTTCTTGAAATTATCAAGAAATTTGACTTCGAAAATGTAAATGGCAAAGAGACTCCGATTGCTCTATCTGCTTCTCTTGGCGAAGATTTATCTGGCAAGAGAGTAGATGAAAAGAAATTCCAGGGCATGATAGGTTCACTACTATATCTTACAGCTTCTAAACCTTATATTCTTTTTGCTACATGTTTATTTGTGAGATTTCAATCCAAACCCAAGGAATCACATTTTAATGCAGTAAAAAGAATATTTAGATAACTAAACAGGACAAAAGATCTTGGTCTTTTCTATCCTAAAGCACAATCCTTAGATCTATTATCCTATAGTGATGTTGACTATGCAAGGAGTCGGATAGAACAAAAGAGCACTAGCGGCACATGTTATTTTATTGGAGAATCTTTAGTCTCATGGTTCTCTAAGAAACAAACTTGTGTTTCACTTTCTACAACTGAAGCAGAGTATATTGCTGCTTCACTTGCTTGCTCTCAGGTCATTTGGATGAAACAGACTTTGTCTGACTTTGGATTGATTTTTGCACAATCCAAAATTTTATGTGATAATACAAGCGCAATAAATTTATCCAAAAATCCAGTTCATCATTCATATACCAAGCACATAGATGTTAGACATCATTTCCTTAGAGATAATGTGCTTCAAGGATCAATTCAATTAGAATTCATTGACACACAAAACCAATTAGCAGACATCTTTACAAAACCTCTTGTAGAAAACAGATTCTGCTTTATAAGAAGAAAATTAGGACTTTGTACAATAAAAGAAATTCAAAACTAATAATTTGATTGATATGGAATTTGTTTGTATTTATAAAAATCTTTAAGGGCCTCACTGCAATTTACCCATGCTTTTTTTTAAAAAAAAGGGGTAAACTGTAATATTTCCATATGTCTGTAAATATTTGGGTGTTGTTTTCAGTATGGTTGCTTAACTTAGGTTGTTGAGTACATTATTTATTCAATACCTAAGTTATAAATTTTTCCTCTCAACCATTTAAGTGGTCATGTAACAAGCACATGACCCATCCCATATAAAAGAGGCCAAGTGCAAACACTTGCCTCATTTTGTCTCAAGAAAACCCTAGCTCTCTCCACAAGTGCCTCTCCAAGTCCTTGCCAAGAAGAAGATCACCTCCAAGCTTATACTCTAAGTATATTCTTATCTCCTAAGTAGATCTTGCTATTATAAATTATTCTACATCTTGCCTTTTTCTCTCTCAAATCCTTTCTCCTTGTTGCATTTGTTCTCGTCAGGTACCAGGTGGTACCGGTACCCATCATTGGTACCGGTACTAGCTTGGTGCAACAGTGCCTGCTTTAGTGAGTAGGTACCGGTACTAAAGATGAATACCAATACTAGCTCAAACTTCTAGTTGGAACAAAAACCAACCAGTATCGGTACCCATCACCAGTATCGATACATGCTAGCTTAAATGTATTTTTTTTGTACAAACACATGAAAGGAAATTTTCTATATTTCTAATCGTTTTCCTATTCCTTGTTATTGCATGTTTCAGATGGCACCTAAATCAAAAAGTAAGAGAAAAGCACCTCAGGATACTTTTCACAAGTTTTGCATTAATGAGGATGCTAAGTCAAAATTTGATTGGTATAAATGACTAAAAGTCCATCATTGTAGGCCAGTTGAGTGGAAAGATTTCTCTCTTCAACTTTTTAGTTTTACCACTCGTCTTTCTGAACAAAAATGCATGTATTTCTTTGATGAATCATTCTTTGCTGATGTTTCTGGAGTATACCCTGATGTTAATTGTCTATTCTTTGCTAATATCCAAGAACAAGAAAATCGAGGTCACCTTGTCTTAGCAACAAATGTTTTTCGTCAGAAAATCACCATCACACTGAAATTCTTGTCAACCATTGCTGAATGTCCTAATGAAGGTTATGCATTTAACACACTTAAGGAATAATTTCCTACTCATAAAATCCATGAAACTCTTTTGCTCCCTAACTGCTAGGGCAAGGCATTGGTTGCCCCAAATATGACCCTTTTTCTCGCATCCTTTTTCACATCTTAGCATGGAATCTAAGGGCTAAAAATTCAGGATTTTACAAAATACCTGTTGATATTTTACCCTTAATATATGCTATCATTACGAGCTTTCCGATCAATTGGAACACAATTTTCATTCACTTTCTTAGACCCCATTACCGTGCATCAGCTTTACCATTGGATTTTGGTGTCACACATTCTTCATAAAAATAAAATTGACCTCTCTAATTTTACTCCTCTTAGAAAAGTGGTCTATTTTAAATGGTCCACTCTCCGAAAAATGGGAGTGAAACTTGCTAGAGAGGAATCCTCCAGTGATGATAAAGAAGAAGTTAATCCAAATGCTCAATCTTCTTCTCATCCGCCTCCTGAATCATCCTCCACTTTCATTCCTATAACCTACCCATATCCAGAAGCTGAAATACCTTAGGTAAATCTATCTAATGTGTCTGGAACTGATCCCAATTTGATAAATACCTTCAATTACATTGGTCAAAATTTAACCAATCTAAATTTTGCCTTCCGTCATATGGAATGCAAATTCCATGACCTTTCTCTTACTATTGAGTCCTCCCATGTCACTTCTTCCACTCAACAACCAAAACAAAGGAAGCGGACTCAACCAAAAGCACCTCAAGAATACAGTGAAAGAAGGAAAAAGCATTTTCAAGATCCATCTCCTATTTCAATGGTGGAAGAAGAACCTGTTCTTCATGATGATGATGAAGAAGAAGACACGGAATAGATGAAGTTTCATATTAAAATAGTGATGATGAAGATGAAGATGTCGACGACAATGATGATGACAACAATGATGATGATGATGATGATGATGGTGGTGGACATGTGCAAAAGCTTATTAGAAAACGTCCTAGAAATTAGCTTAGTTTTCATTTTTGTTGCTTGTTAAAATTTGTATGACTTTTCAGACAATTATGTGTTAAAATTGTTTCAAGTCTTATCTTTATGAACTTTATCATGTTATGATGATTGAATAGAGTTGGTTATTCATGTATCATGCTTTGTTTGCTTATGTGAAATATATCATGTTTTATTTCTATTATTTGCTCATCTTTTTGCTTGCTTGACAAAAAGGGGGAAAAATGATTGGATACTTTATATTTAAAATAGGGAGAGCTTAGTTTGAGGGGAAGGTTTTTCACTCCTTGTGGAGTTTTTTATTCTTCTTTTATTAAGTCTTTGTTTATTTTTAAATATGAGTATTATCTTGTTTGTTTTGTCAACACCAAAAAGGGGAAGATTGTTGGAACCTAGTTCCATCTCTCTTCTATGTTTTGGTGTTAACAAAACCATTTTAAAATCTAATGTGTTTATGAAGTATTACAGGTCAAAAGAATCTATGGATGCAAGCAACAAGGTAGCATATGAAGGAACAAGATTAGAAGACTATAGTTCTTGTTGTATTAATTGTATTTTAGAATCTTTGTACGTCTCCTAACAAGTAAAACATAATCTAGGAGTTAAAATCAAAGTAAAGATAATTAGGGTTCAGAAAATCATTCATTCACTCGTTTCAAAACTCAAAATCGATTTTCTTCAAAATAAAGTTGTTTAGAGTAGGTTGGATATCTCTAAAAATTGACTTATGCTTACAATATTTGGTACTTGTAGCAAGTATCGGTACTGGTCATAAGTACCGGTACATGCTAACCATAGGTTTGGACCTAAGTCCCAAATTGTGAACAAGTACCGATACTCATCGTGAGTACCAGTACCAAGTGGTCACAGTTTATGCACTTGGTTTTTGCCTGGACCTTACAAGTACCGGTACTAATCACTAGTACCGGTACATGTAGGTCACTGGACCCAAATCTGTAAGTCACAAGTACTAGTACTCATCATGAGTATCGGTACCCGGTGACTTAGTTGGGCTGACTGTAGCCAGTCAATACCGATATCACCTAATCGTTGTGACCAATCTGAACGGCTATTTTGCAATTAAACCTATCTCTAATCTTCCCAAATTACCCCTAACGGCTAGTAATCGTAGGGAAGGTGCTTAGTGGGTTATATAAGCACCCTTTGAGTGTCTTTTGCACACAACCAAGAAGCCAAAATTTTATCTTTGCCTACACCTTCACTTCTCAAATTACTAGCTGCAAAGGAACTTGTTTTATTGCAATTCTCTCAAGGCCACTCTCCACGTGCAACAAGTCATCAAGGCGATCGTGTTCCTCTCTCATAAATTCGTTTGTTTTACGCCTTAATATTCTCGTTAGATTAATTTACATACTCATATTAAGCAATATAATTGTTGGAGACTTAGGGATTAGTTGTAAGCTTGTATTCGCATTTTTCTTACACCTATATCTTTATTTCTTTTTAATATCTTGTAATTGGGTTGAGGTAACTCGTTAATTACCTCAAGTTTTAGTAAATTGATTCCCTCTTGTTTAGAATGCTGAGTCAAGTTTTAATTGTATTGTGTTGTAGTACAACGGAAATAGCATTCAAAACAAATATAATTTTATTGCTCGAAAAGATTTTCGAGATCGAACACATGAAGCAAATTGGTATTTAGAAATCAAGATCACAATTCAAGCTGTAAGAAATTGCAATAATAGCAGTATCAGAGTGCAAAAATATGTGAGTAAAATGGTGATGTAGATCACCAAATACTCCTACAATATCACCAAATGATATAAATATGCAATGAGACTAGAATTTGCCGTCTGATTCTTTGATCAGATGACTTAAAGTGTCTGATCTCTTTTCTACCTTTGCTTCTTCTTTCTTCTGCTCTTCTTCTTCCTTCTCTGCCTTTTCTTTTTTCCTTCTCTGAGGTCCTTCTCTTTCTCTTCTTCCTTCAGCTTCTTCCTTCTTCTCTTTCTCTGTTGTCTGCCTTCTCTTCTTCCTCCTTTGGCCTTGGCTTCAGCTTCTGCCTTAGATTCTCCTTCTCTTCAGCTTTCGCCTGCAACAAAACCTACCCCTACCCATGCGCAGCTCTCCTCTCTTTTTCTCTTAGGTTCTGCTCTCCCAAATCCACACAGACAATCGGGTAATTGAGTCAGGTGCGTACCCAGGACTAGGCCCATTGACGTGTGGTGGTGGGCGAGGAGTGCAGTCGGGTCAGGTCAGGCCAGATCCACGTGGGTAGTGCCACGGACGAGACCGGGTCAAGTGAGAGGGACCTCACCCTGTGGTAACTAAGGCGATAAGGCTATGGCACAATTCAACTTATGCACCTTCGGACGCTTCGCAGCCACCAATGTGGGACTAAACGCACCTTCTTTCTTTGCGTGTCTACAGCAGAGGGTGGTTGCTTCAAATTGCCTCAACTGCTGAGGCTCTTGTCTTCAATTGAGGTCCTGGGTACATGCGCGAAGTGATTCCGCACAACCTAGACCTGAAGCCTGGAACTGGCACGGCCTGGAGCGGCTTGGAGCTTGCTTCAAGTTTGTTCACCAATGGCGGATGACACCTGAACCTGAAATCACAAGAATGGCCTCGCGTCCTTGTCAGAGTTCTCAGGGAGTGTCACCGGAGCACGGCGAATGTGCTGGGGGTGGTGGTGTGGCGTGGCAGTGCCTGTGAGCACGTATCTAGGTCAAATTGTGTGTGTGTGGGTGGATGTGTTCGGGGGTGCATTTGGGTGAGTGGCGCGGTGATGTTAGTGAGGGGAAATGAAGCAAGGGTTGGCGAGGGTGGAGAAGAAAGTAGAGGGGAGAGAGAACTTAGCTAGGGTGTTAAGAGACGAAGGGGGCAAAGGTGACATCGGTCGAGGTGTAGCCGACACCAAAGACGAAAGTGGCTCCGGTGGGAGTTGGACTGCGAGGATGAAGGGGGAAAGGGTGTCTGCTGGTACGGCGAGACGCGGCTGAAGTCAGGGAGGAGGAATCCGTCGAAGGTATCGTGGTCGGACAACGAGAAGGAGCAGGGATGATAGTCGGACATCAAGGAGCCTTCGGTCGTGAGGAGAAGAGACGAATTGTGGGGATTCACAGCCAATTTTGAGCATGGAAGAGTCGGGATTGATCTGGGCTTCTTTAAATAGAGCCTTGAAGGTCGGTTAGGGCTTGGGAGGCAAGCTTCCCAAGTAAGGAAAGCTCGTCGAAGTTGGAATCCGTTAGGATACCTAAATCTCTCATGCATTCGCATGACAAATTGGGAGGGAATCAAATCTCAATGGTGGGTTCAAACGAACGGGGATTTCTCAGAGGATCTCCCTTCCAATTTTGGAGGAGATCCTCCAAGCAATCAGGGAGAACTCTCCTTCAAAGCTCGCCGGAGTAGGATTCCTCCGCTATAATGGTGGAGGGACCTAATTTTGAAAATGATGAAGAAGCTAGGGGTCTATTTGTAAGGGTTTTTGAAAGATAAGAGTACTAATGTAATCAGGCTGGACCTTTTTGCAAACTAGGTTAAGGCAAACTCAACTTGGGTCCAAATTTTGGTACAAACCTAATTTGAGCCTAAGGAATCCAATGGTGAAGTTGGATTTTGGGTTTGACCACGGTTGATTTGGAAATTTATGAAAAAACCTAATTTAGGGCAAATATCTACCTTCGGCCAATCGGATAGGATCTGATGTGATGCCTGGTAGTTTACTAGATCAGCAAATCATGGAAGCTCTGTACTGATAGTCAGGAGGTGCTCATCAAGAAAATGTTCTGTAATGGGTCCGGAAGGGTCGATAATATCAAAAGGAAGGTGGGACAAGTGATCAGCTACCACGTTCTATTTTCCTGCTTTGTCGCAAATCTCGTTGTCAAATTCTTGCAACTGCAAGATCCATCGGATTAGTCGAGGTTTCGTGTCCTTCTTCGCAAGGAGATGCCTCACAGCTGTGTGATCAGAGTAAATGATAACACGGGAACCCAGACGATATGATCTGAATTTTTCCAGGGCAAATACTACGGCTAGCAGCTCTTTCTTAGTAACTGTGTAGTTACGTCGAGCTTTGTCAAGTGTCTTACTAGCATAGTAGATGACCACGGGTTTCCCGTCAATTTTCTGTCCAAGTACCGCTCCTACAGCGAAATCAAATGCATCGCACATGATCTCAAAGGGTTGAGACCAATCAGGGGACCGTAGGATCGGAGCTTGGATAACTTGATCACAGAGGATCTCAAATGCTTAAGTGCATTCCTTGGAGATTTCAAAAGGAACATCCTTAGAGAGTAGAGTAGTCAGGGGGCGCATGATCTTTGAGAAATCAGGAATGAATAGACGATAAAAATCGACGTACCCTAGGAAAGATTGGATGTCCTTGATCGAGCTAGGCATAGGGAGTTTGGAAATCAGATTCACCTTGGCTCGATCGACCTGGATGCCTTTTTTTGATATAAGATGTCCCAGAACAATTCCTTCAGGCACCATGAAATGGCTCTTTTCCCAGGAAAGAACCAAATTCACGTCAATGCACCGCCTGAGGATCTGGACCAAGTGCAGGAGGCAATCATCAAATGATTCGCCAAACACTAAAAAGTCATCCATGAAGACTACCAGATAATCACCTACCATATCTAAGAATATGGCAAGCTTGCATCGCTGAAAAGTAGTGGATGCATTGCAGAGACCGAAAGATATCCTTCGGAAAACGTACGTCCCGAAGGGGCAGGTGAAAGTAGTCTTTTCTTGGTCCTCAGGATGGATTGCAACCTGGTTATAACTGGAGTACCCGTCCAAAAGCAGAAGAACCTATTTCCTGCAAGTTTCTCGAGAATTTGATCAATAAACGGTAGTGGGAAATGATCCTTCTTTGTGGAGGTATTGAGTCTTCTGTAATAAATGCAGACTCTCCACGAATTCGCCACACGGGTCGGTATGATTTCTCCGATTTCAATCATGATCACGGTGAGTTCTGCTTTTTAGGCACAACTTGGATTGGACTCACCCACCAACTAGCAGAGATCAGGTAGATGATCTTAGCATTTAACCACTTGATGATCTCCTTTTTCATGACCTCCTGTAGATTAGGATTCAGACGTTTCTGCATTTCACGAAAAGGTCGTGTGCCCTCTTCAGTATAGATACGGTGTGTGCAGTAAGAGGGGCTGATGCCAGTCAAATCATCAAGAGTCCATCCAATGGCTTTTCGATGTTGCTGGAGAACAGTAATCAAATGGGATTCCTGATCAAGTGTGAGTCTGGAGTTGATAATCACAGGAAACATCTGATTGGAACCCAAAAAGACGTACTTTAGATGATCGGGAAGAGGCTTAAGTTCCAAAATAGGGTTATCAGCAGCAGTGGGTGGTTCAGGGTGTGTGTCAGGAGCAAGGGAAGGAGTTATCGGTGTGTCTAGGTCAAGTTTGGACTCCTCTGATTGCGGGTTTTGATCCTCTTGTGGTTGATCAGAAGTAGTCAGGTTTTCCTCAATATACTAATCATCAACCACAACCTTGATATCACATATTTGTTCAATAACTCCGCAATTAATCCCTTGTTGGGCTTTAAAGGTGTCGATCTTTAGTGTTTGGTTCCCAAATTTCAGTTCAATTTGGCCTTCTTCACAATTAATGTTGGCCCTAGTAGTGGCCAGAGAGGGTCTCCCTAGTATGATTGGTGTGTTCCTCGGATTTTCTGGAGCATCCATATCCAAGACTACGAAGTCCACCGGGAAATAGAAATCTCGAACCCTAACAATGACATCCTCAAGAACTCCTTTAGGTCACTTAATAGATCGATTAGCCAACTGTAATGTCACGTCTGTTGGTTTAAGCTCAGATTCCTCAAGATGGTCAAGTAGGGATGTAGGTATTAGGTTTATGGAGACTCCTAGATCCAATAAAGCTCTATGAAATTAGATATCACCAATTGTACAAGAAATCAGGGGAGTACCTGGGTCTTTTGCCTTAGGTGGGAATTTGCTCAAAATTACAGAGCTGGCTTGCTCTGACAATACGATTGGGCTTCCACTTTTGGTTCGCGGCTTATGCTTAGGTGTACACACGTCTTTCAGAAATCGTGCATAAGCTGGTATGTAGCAAAACGCATCCATCAAGGGGATGTTTATCTGGACCTATTCAAAGATCTTGACCAGATCCTCCTCAGGTGACATGGGTTTGGTTGTCCTCTTTCCCTTAGTCAAGGCCTCGGGAAATGGAACCTTAGATGGTTCCTCTGGAATAGGTCCAGGTTCTTGATCTAGGACAGGGGTATCCTGGATGACTATCCTAGGGCTTGGGTTACTACCAGGTTGAAAGTGGCTTGGGTAAGGTGGGTCTTGTGTTGCTTTGCCACTACAAGTTATTACTGAATTTAGTCTTGCCTGGTTTTGGTTCAGTGTTGGTAAAATAGGTGGCTGCTGTTGAAATCCGGAGTATGATGTCGAAGCTTCCATCCCGTCAGGTGATGGAGCAGAAAGGGCCTGATAAATCATGTAGGCTTGGCCCGGATTTGGGTTCATAACGCGCCTCTGGTTCGGTACGTTATTCGAATTCGGTAGAGGTTGCAAAGGGAGTGTGCCAAGTTGGCGGGAATTTCCCATCTGGGTGAGTTGATTGCAAACCTTTGTGATCTCGTCTTTGTATTGTTTTTGCATAGCCGCGTTTGTCTTTTGAATATCAGCCAGAGTCTGAAGGATGAGAGTCATCTAATCTATTTGAGTTGCCCCAAATTGATAGGTGGGGTTGGGCCGAGGTTGAGGTGGCTGAAATGGATGAGGAGCTTGTGGACGGGGTTGATATGGTGGTCTCTAATTCTGATTGTTTCCCGTCTACAGGAAATTGGGATGATTCCACCATCCAGGGCTATAGGTATTAGAGAATGGGTCATTCTGGATGACGTTGAGGTCCTCGCAGGTCTGAGGAACCTCAGAAAAATCAGAGTACGAGGGTTCAGAGTTCTCCCAACTAGAGTAGGCAGGATCGGAGTTTCCTCCAATCCTAGAGTCAGATGGGGGTGGATATGGGTCCATCCCCTGAGAAGATCGGTGATAGATGTTATGCATACTTCCCTCCTAGAGGGCGACTGTGCGAACGGGTTTTGCTACAGATGTCAAGTTAGCTCATCCACCTTCTTCTCAATGATAGAGACCTTGTCCAAATGACTGGCCATCAATTCCAAGTCGACAGATGCGGATAGGCCCTGCGTCTCGTGTGCTCCCCTTGGATTCGTCGATGCGCGGCCATTCATCCAGTCGAATAAGCCTATGGGGTCATTATTGATGGAGTTCTCGCACATAGTCTCGAGAATCTCCCACACACTTCTTCGTGTTGACCCATGATATTTCCTCCACAAGTTGCATTGACGAATAAATGGATATCTTCACGAAGTCCCTAGTAAAAAGACTGGACTTGTTCCCATTTAGGAACTCCGTGATGGGGGCACTTCTGCATGAGATCCAGGAAACGATCCCATGCCTCGTGAAGTGGTTCTCCAGACTGCTATGTGAAGTGTGTGATCTGGTGTCGTAAAGCATTCGTCCGACCAACCGGGAAGAACTTTTTCATAAACTCAGATTGTAGTTCAACCCATGTGTTAATTGGATGCATTTGAGTCTGATACCAATGAGCTGCTTTGTCCATGAGAGAGAAGGAGAACATCTTCATGAGAAGGATATTCCGATTTTGGACATTTGACCCAAAGGTCTAGGCCAGATGCTTGAGTTGTTTGATGTGCTGGAAAGGATCCTCAGAATTGAGCCCATGAAACTTTGGAATAGTATGAATCATGTTAGGCTTAAGTTCAGAATCAAGACCTCCAGCCGGGATTTGGACTCGAGGTTCGATCGCCACCGCAGCAGGATTGTAGTAATCTCGCATCATAGGATGCTACGGTGGATTCACAATGGCTTGGAATAAATGCTCCAGATAAATGCTCCCCACAATCTCATCAAAGGTGTTGACGATGTTGGCCACAGTAAACATGGCCATTTGGTTCAAGTAATGGTTCTCATCTCTAATTGTGACGGGGAGGTCAATTTTGCCTTTGAGCTTAACCTTATGGTTGCTGAACCTCACAACTGGATACTATGAGTGTGTAGGGTTTCTTTGCTCGAACCCTAGGAACCTGAGGGTCTTGAGGAACAGGATGTCGATGGCACTTCCCTCATCCAAGAGGAGTTGTAGTTTGTTCTAGCTTGCAACCTAGAGGGTAATCAACAAAGGATCATTGTGGCACCTTGGGTCAAGGAGCTACTTGAATATTGTTGTGGCTACCTGCTCGACCTCCTACTAAGGTGTCCCAGCTCCCCACTATGACACTACGCAAGTGTCGCCTACACCAAATTGGATTGGAATTCGGCAGTGCTCCAATTGGCATTAACGTTGATGCGAAAGAAAAGTTTGACCTAGGCCAATTTGGACTCAGCTAATTGATCTTACTCGGTGGGGCTGATAAGCTAGATTTCATATGCAAAAAAGTTTGAGTTAAAAACCCGTTGTCGTAGTACGTAAAAATCCGCTATCAAATAAAATTTATAACCGAAACTCTAGTGAGTCCCGGGTCGAACATAGGGAGGTTAACGTTTGATTAAAAATCACGTTTGGAATTATTGTCACAAAGCAGACTAACTAGTTGAATAGCTATTCTACTTAAAGAATAAATAATAGAAAAGAGATAGAATACTAGAAAGAAAGAGAAAATAGAGAGATGATAAATAAGCCTTGCATTTAAATAATCCAGAGTCTATTACAACTACTTCAAGAAAATAAATCTACTCTAGGAAGAAGTAAAAAGATAGGGATGAGAAAAATCCTCCTCGACAATTGCTTGGAAGGCGAGCCGCATTAACAGAGTGCCTGGAAGATGGTGGTGAGATGCTGGATGGGGGAAGATGAAGCTGGAGGAATGAAGACGAAGAAGGGTGGCGTTGCAGCGGGATTCACTTCCCGAATGATGGTGAGAAGACAACCACGGGATGCTTCACGAAGGGGGTGAGAAGATGGACAAAATTTTGATTTTTTTACTCTAGAGGAGCATCCTGGGTTTAAGACTAGCTTCGTAGAGCTTTTGAGAGGGTAAGAGAAGAAGAGAAGGGATGAAGAAACTTAGAGGTATGAGGTCCCTTTTATAGTTGAGGAAGAAGGGTATAAAAGTCATTTTAAAGGCCTTAAGATTTGATATATGGCCTTTAGTGAGGCATGTAAACGTTACTAAAGACCGCCATTGCTAAAGAATGCATGCAAGGAGGACCATTGGATCACGATCAAATGCTTGAGATCGCGCCACTCCAAGCGCCTGATCGCCTTCAGCCGTTGCGTGCCTCATCCAAGCGCCGCGACACGTGGCACGTTGGGGGCCCTTAGATCGCGCATCCACGGCCAAGAATTACCCATTAGCTGCATTTCACGAAATCACGCCCTACGCGTCTAACTGGGCATCATCACGTGCGTGCCCACGCTTGTCCATCCGTGCTGCCACGTCGCCACCTCCATCGTCCCTCATCGTTGATCAAACGAGTGAATTTCTTTTTTTTTGAGAAAGAAAGGAATGCTATCGAATCACCGATAGCAAACCAGGAGAGCTAATATTGATAATAAAGAAATAACTACATGATCGAACCCCAATGTTGTATGAGACTCCAGCAAAAATTTATAATATTATCCACATACATTGGGGTCTCCTGAAAAACACACTCATTTCTAGCCCTCCATACAGCCCATAACACAGCCACCATATGTAAACATGGCTTATTCCCATCCACAAGACAGTGCCACAAATTCTCCCATGTGGGTAGAGACTCATTACATACCCTCCTCCATACATAATCAATGATCGCGCATGAAGAAAGGATATGAATGCTAGAATCATTATGCATCCGACATAAATGACAAAACTAGGTGGGGGTACCCATCCTCCTGTGCCTCAGATCTCCAGTAATCAAGCCATCCCTTCTGCATAGACATAAAAAAATTTATATCTTTAGTGGTATTTTTAACTTCCATAGCTTCTTCCCCATCTCATCAGCTTCCGCCATCCTGGAGGACATTATCAATCTGTCATAAGCAGCCGCAGTAGAAAATTTACCCTCCCATTTGTATGTATCATATTCATGAGGCATGGGTTTGAAGGCAGCAAGTTCTTGCATGAGATGTTCATTCTCTACTCGTGTTCTTGTTTCATGATTATTCCCCCCACCATTATTGAACAGCCATTGCTCGGATTCTGCATCCCAATAATCGGACACCACAGCATTTTTATCTGAAGCCGCTGCATAAGCAAGGGGGAACCTATCTTTAAACATCCCTCCATGTACCCAATTTTCCAGCAAAAATTTGAAGCTTTTCCCATCACCTAATACAAATTTGAAAAAATTCCAATTATCCCTCAGGGTGCGCACCACAGAAGACCAAAAGGGGGAAGGTTTACGGGGGTTTAGATGATTATTCTCATCATTGGCAGTCCCATAACTGTCCTGAATAATTTCTGTCCAGATTTTTTTTTCTCCCTGCAGTAACCGAACAACCCACTTCAATAGCAGAGCTTCATTGAATTCCTTAAGGGATCTAACACCCATACCTCCCATCTTTTTTGGCGTGCAAATTGATTCCCACTTCAAAGGTTGAAAAAAAGCCCCTTGATGAGAGGCCCCTTTCCAAAAGAATCTTTTGTGCATCACATCTAGCTTTTTCCAGATAGAGTTCGGGGCTTTAAAGACAGAGAAGAAGAATACTGGAATCGAAGTGATGACGGAATTCAGTAATATATACCTCCCCCCTTTTGATAGGTATCTACTGCTCCAGCCCTCCAATTTCGTACCTACCTTTTCAAAAAGGAAAGACCAATCTGCTTTCTTCATCTTAGAACATTTTAAAGGCAGACCCAGATATTTAATAGGCAGTGGAATCACAGGTGTACCCAGAATGGTGGAGATGTCGTTCCGTAACACACTGTTCATCCCAAACCAGACCAGGGAGGATTTATTTCCATTCAATCTGAGACCAGAAATCTCTCCAAAAATCTTTACCATATGTATAAGTGCCCGCGCTTCTCTCTTCCCCCCTTCCATAAAAAAAATAGTATCATCTGCATATTGAAGTATAGGGGCTAGAGCCCTATGATTAGACATTGAATACCCCCCTATAAAACCATCCACTGCCAGTTTGCAGGCGAATCTAGCCAAAGTATCCACAGCAAGGTTGAAAATCAGAGGAGCAATTGGGCAGCCTTGCCTAACTCCACACTGGGGCTGAATCCAAGAACAACATGGTTTACCATTTATCAATGGGGAAAAAGAGGCTGTCGTAATGCACCTCTTCACCCACTGTATCTGTAAAGGTGGAAACTTCCTTCTTCTAAGAATCTCCCATAAGTATGACCAGGAGATTGAATCATAGGCCTTGGAAAAATCTACTTTCCATAAAAAAGCCTTGGACTTTCTCCTATGCCAACCCATTACCATCTCCTGCGCAACAATGAAGGACTCTTGTAATGATCTCCCAGGAAGAAAAGCTAACTGAACAAAAATTATCAAGTCCTTTAAAACCTCCCGCAATCTGTTAGCTATAACCTTACTAATAATAAGGTAGATGGAATTAGATAGTGCAATGGGTCCGTAATCAGAAAATCTCTCCGCACCTGATTTCTTAGGAAGCAAAAACAGATAGGATTTGTTCAACCTCTCAAATCTAGAGTTGCCCAGTTCAAATTCATTAATAACCTTTAAAACATCCCCCTTAACAACACTCCACTGCTCTTTGTAGAAGAAAACCTGAAATCCATCCGGACCAGGAGCACCTTCATTATTTAAATCTTTAATAGCTTTTAGTACTTCTTGTTCAGATATAGGGGTGACAAGCATGTCTCTTTGATCATCACTAACACAGGGGAAGTCCATTGATGCCACCCTCCAAGAACCTCTTGGGGCAGCCTTGGAAATTTCTTTAAAATACTTACTTGCTTCAGTTCTGATTTCACTAATAGAGGTAACAGTTCTCTCTTCAACTTTAATAGATGAGATAAGATTGAATCTATTCCTAGCACTGGCCGCAAGATGGAAACACTTCGTGTTCCCGTCACCCTCTTTGAGCCATAGCTGTCTTGATCTTTCATGCCAATCCATTTCTGTTTTCAGATCCTCATCCCCCACTGCTACTTGCATCTGTTGCCTCAACTGCTGCTCCTGGTGGTTCAAAGCTTGCCTGCATTCTTTCAGATCAAGGTCCCTGATTACTGCCAGAGCTTCCCTCCTCTTCTGTTCTCTGATCAGAGTCATAGCCTGCCCATATTCCTTCAGCACATCACGCAGGCCTAACAATTTTGCAGCCAGCTACTGTGTAGCAATACCTTGAACTGCCTTGTTTTGCCACCACTGGGATACCATTTGCACAAAACCTTCTTCCCTAAACCAAGATCTCTTGAGTTTGAAGTATGATCCAATGTTTGAATTCATCCCACTGTCCCAAACAAGCGGAGTGTGGTCAAAGAAAGGCCTATCAAGGCTCATAACTGCTGATAATTGATGCCTCTCCAACAAGCTAGGACTGCCAAAAAATCTATCCAATTTGGAAACCTGTCCACTGCCATTCCTCCAAGTAAACTCCACACCACTGATGGGGTATTCAGTCAGTCCCATGTTCTACACAGCCATTTGGAAGCCTGCCATAGAGCTGTCCACTCTCCCATCTGGGTTGTCATCACCTGAGAGATAACAATTGAAGTCACCCCCTAGCAGCCATGGGGTCTCTTGCACTCTTTGGTGCATTGCAGAGAGCTCCTCCCACAAGCCAACCCTGTCTGCAACCACACAAGGACCATAAATGCACGATATAAACCATTCCATATCTCCTTGGGGAGACTGACATCTGCAAGAAAGCATGTACCTATCGCGAATAATTTCAGTTACTGAGATGGAAGACTTTCTCCACTAAAAGGCCAATCCACCAGACCTTCTAGAGCCACCTTTAACCGCAACATCACTGCGGCCAAATTGCTTAAAACAATCCCATTCCTGACCATTCTCCATCTCCAAGTGTGTCTCTTGAATGAGAGCACAGTCAATCTCCTACTAAGAGAGATATCTACACAATGAATTCCTCTATTTATTGCGCAACCCATGCACATTCCAAGTCATCACTCTCATTCTTCATTAGACTGACTCCCTTGGGCCATACAACCCACAAATTCAACCATAATAGACTTAGCAATATTCTGCTCCTCAATAGGGGGCAAGTTCTCCTTCCTTCTCCTTCTCAACATGTAGGGAGATCTACCCACACCTCTTTTCTGATTGGAACCACTGCCATACTTCAGATCAGTAGGAATAGAGAGCCACATCTGGTTTGCCTCTTTGAGCACCAAATCTCTTCCTGTCCTGCCCTCCTCTTTACTGCTATGCATCTCTGAATCTGTCACTGAATTCTCAACACCCTCCAAATAACCATCTTCTTTGATTACCATGGCTTGTCTGCAATCGTCAGCTGTATCAACCTTTTCCATCTGATCCTCCTCAGCATAGACCTGGTGATAGTCCTTCCTCTTTTTAGGCTCATGAGCATCAACAAGAGGAGTGTGGCCACACCTATCACTCTGTTTTCTCACCTCAGTGTTGGCTCCAGGCATCTGTCCTTCCTTAGACAACTTATCATGTCCTTGTTCAACCTGCCCAGGCACCTATCCAAGTACTGCTAGCCGAACAAGCCAAGAAGTGCCCCCACATCTGATTGTGACCATATCAGGAATTGAACCAGCACTGATGACATCAACGTCAATTCTAAGAGATCTGATGTCCCCCTCTCCAATCAAAATTTCAGATCCATCACAGATGGATGCAAAGCCTGCTAGCATTTTAGAAACGACCTCCTTTAATCTCAGATGTAGCGGCAGTCTAGAAATCTCAAGAAGAATCCTCCTGGAGCTCACTCTTTGCGAAGGCCGATCAGGGAGAGCCCCATCAAAGGGAGATACCATTCTCCAAATCACAATGAAATCTTCAAAAGAGCTCAAACAAAATCTCAGTCGTTCTACATCCAACATACCCAAACCATATACCAAGAATCGAGAATGGGATATCATGGCTACCTTCCAGCCTGCAGACAGGAGATTTAAGGAGCATACCAGGCTTTGAAGCTTATCTATCGAAGGTTTGCCTGCCATGATCTCGCCAATCAAAGCACCCCTCAGCATGATCTCTGCAGATGAGATTTCTTCAGAAATCGGGATCTCAACTTCAATTGAGTACCTACCCAAAACTGGCGGCGGTCAGGTTTCATTCTTCACCCTCCAGACAGGGTGCGAGAAAACCCTCTTTGTCTGCATAAGAATCCTCCTAGGGCACGACTCACGTTTGTGCCCTTCACCCCTGCACGCCAAGCAGATCAGAGGGTTTTTACAAATCGCTGCCACATGTTCCCTTTGTCTGCATCTGAAACAAAGAACGTCGCCGTTCATCCTCCTCCAGGGTCGTCTTCGAACATTTTCAGACGTCCTAAGGAGCCTCTCATGCCAAACCCGCTCCCTTCTCCTCCAAGCCCTCGATCTCCACGTCCTCCACTCGCCTCCTTCTCCAGCCCTGGATGGCTCCGCCCTACTGCCGCCTGTCGCCCAACGCCGATCGCCCTCTCTCTCTCTCATTTTCTTCCGAGTGAATTTCATCAGCGTGCCTTCACAGCGAATTGAAGCTGCACGCTGCGATTCTATCCCTCGCTAGCAATTTCATGGCGCAGATGAGAACTAATGCGCTACAGGGCCTCTTGTGTCTTAGATAAGAATTTGCGAGCATGGCCTTCATGTGATCGTGTCGTTGATTGCTGATCCGACGGTCAAGATTGCAAGGAGGTGCACCCTTCAGAGAGAATGATGCATAGATGAGGAGCAGCGTGGCAAGATCTTGGTCATTGGATCAATATCCAAAGGTCAAGATCATATCTTGATTTTCCTCCTTGGAAGGGAGTAGCACTACGGATACCTGTGGGTGGCTTAGATGATGCCATGTGGTATCATCTGAGCCACCCATATTCTTTTGCTCGTAGGTGGTGCCACAGATGTCGGATTGGATCGATTTTGATGTCGTTGGGCTGCAATCATCGATTTAAACCCATCCATGTGGTTGGATTTGTCTTCCAAAGTTCGTATTTTCACCACCTTGCCCATTGGCCACTGATCTTCCTTGAAATGCATTTGATGCTACGGAGGTTCGATCGAGGTGATCTCGGAGGCATTCGACTCCGCTCGTCGCCCTGATAAAATCGATATGGTTGGATCTTCAATCCAAGGCCCCAAAATATATTACGCTATCTCCTAACCATAAAAAAAGAGAATTAAGCTATAATTTGTACAATCTATTATAAATGCAAAATGATGTATGCTATGTAATATTTATAATGCATGATGTTTATACGGACATAGGAACATGCATAAATAGGCATTTTAGGCCAATTAGATATGTACACATCACATCCCCATGCCTATCTTTTGTTAGTCCCTGCAAAACTACATGTTATTTATAAAAGAATTAAGATCAATCACTTGGGCAATAATTATTTCTTAACACTAAGAAATTTCTACTAAAAACTTGAACTACAAAAACTCAACAATGCCCAAGTGTCTGCAAAAATGCAAACCACCCAAGCCCTTGTCTTATTCAAAAGTAAATATATTTTTTTCTTTTTCTTCTTTTCTAATTTTTTTGGATTTTTGAGTTTAAAGTTTCTAAGCAGCTTTCTACGGCTACCCAACCCACCCAAAACTCAAAAAGAACTCTTAGTTCTAAGCATCTTTTTGTATAAATGTGATAGACTCACTGATCGGCAACTAAAATGGACTTTAGGTTTCTACACCTCTAACTGACCTTAAAAAGAAATTCTGTCTGAAGATGTATCTATTTGATCAATAGCTTTCTCCCTACTTTTATTTCTATGGGGTCAATACAAGGGCAAACCCAGTGTACATCCCCTCAGCATATTCTACTTCTCGCTTCTTCCTAATTGTTTAGGAATTATTTGTGCATTTTGTGGGCTGAGTTATGGATAACCGGCCAATGGGTCATTACCCACGACAACTTGTCAGCCATACCCATACGGTGAAGTCTGGTTTATATATTTTTATCCTTTTCTATTTTTCATCATAAGTTTTTTTCTTTTCGGATTTTTTTTCTTTGTAGGTGGCTTCTCTGATCTAAGATTACTTAAAGGCAGCAGAAAGAAAATGGTCGTATGGCTAGGCTCTGAACAATCGGCCAATGGGGCATCAAAGCCACGACAACTTGCCAGCTCTACCACCTTAGAAGGTTCATTAGCTACGCAATTTCCATTAAAATCATCGAAAAGTGAGTCAGTGCAAATAGTATGTTGATGCTTTAAACTTAAAGTCCCCTCAAATCAAAGGGCAAGTTGATAAGTCATGTGGGCAAGTTGATAAGTCATGTACTTATCACCCCAACTTATTTAATCAATTAGAAATGAATTTAGAATGGTGAGGACTCAAGAAACAAGTCCACATTTTAGTGGACACCTGTGTTGATTAAACCCGAGGACCTGAAGAATCTAAATGTTTAGATCTTATGGTATTATTTCCTAAGGTTGAAAAACTCTAATGTTCAAGTTCACTTTTCCTAATTAATTTTTTTTTTGGATTTTTAATTTTTTTATATATAAAGAGAAAATAAATAAAAAGAATCTGCAGAGTTGACAAAATTATTCAAAAAATGAGTATCCAACCCCCCATTCATATCTAATGCAATGTCCTTGTTGTATAAAAAAGACATGAAACAAAGTGAAGTAGAGAATAAAACACCTGAATTCCATCATTAACCAGTTAGCTCCGAGATGAAAACAGACTGTGTAAGTGCTAAGTTTATTATCTTCAACTAGGCAAGCTATACAAACGAAGCAAACATAAAGAATTCACAAATGCAGGTTAGGATCAAAAGAAAAAGATCGATCCCAGGACCCGTAAGGATGTGTCCATAGATGTGGACCAGATTATGGTGCAGACCCATGTCCTAAGGTCGAGTGTATCTAAGGTTTTAGATAAAAATTACCCAAAACCAGAGATCGTTTTGTTTGCAGGACGAGCCTACGGTTTGTGAGGATGCAACCCAAGTCCAAAAAGTCAGTCAATAGAACAATCAAGATCAAAAAGATAATCAATGAATTTGTGCTTGGGTTGCACATCCTCATAATCAAAAATATCATAAGGGTCATGATAAAAAGTTGGTGATTTTAGGCAAACAGAAACCCTTAGACTCAGACTTTTGCTTCCACTAGAATTAGCTTCCCAAATTTTCATTTCCCAGCTCTTATCCTCCATAATCAAAGTTTCTGAGACCTCGAAAGTGTTATCAATCCCGTCTAAAATATCCAAGTCCAAAATTTGTGGTTTAATCAAAATTGACTTGGGTTTGGTAATCTCAAGAAGACAATCATCGATATGCTCAATGGGGTGTGATTGAGGAATGGGGTTATGAATTGAATCATTTATGAAATCAGGGTCTGAATCCTGAATGCTAGCCCCAGTTAGATGAAAATCCTCAATTACGAGGCTATCAAATGATTCATCATACTCCTCGAGCCCGTATGTCTCACTAAAATTATTTTCCTCAAACTTGAGTGAGACTGCACATAAGGATTCTTCACCCTCAGAATCAAAAAATTCTAGTTCTGCATTAATATATGTCTCAAGATCATATGTTGTTCCTTGGTCCACAGAGACATATTTTTCCTCGTACCCTGGCTCTGGGATCTCGGTGAAAGAATCAGTTCATCCTCAATAGGTTGCTCCAGACCAATCTGGTCATCCCTGGTCTCAAAAAATGTGTTCCCCTCTACAGGTGCCTGAGCGGGTTCTAACATTAACTCTCCTGAAGGGGATTCATCCTAGGAAGCATCCCAAGATTGGACTAGAGAAATCACAAATCTCATCCTCAACCTTGACAATTTTCCAAGTAAAAACTCACTCAGGTCCTTATCCTCAATATCGTGGAGCCAATCCAACAAATACTTGTTAAGATTGTCAATTATTTGAATTAGAGACTCCAATTCTTCAGTGCAGGGTGTTGGCTGAGCTTCTAAAGATCATATGGTATTCCTCAAACTAGCCAACACCTTATCTTGGACTTGGTTTACCTAAACCAAATGGTTTGGTTTAGGGTTGGGTGGGTTTGGGCCTAGTTCATGGGAGTTAACGAATTAAGGTTCGTGATACCCTCCCTGATAATACGTCATTTCAGGTTGTTCATAGAGGGGTGGGGACCTATATGCAGTGTAATCCTAGGGAGGGTAAGAGTTGTAATCATCATATCTTTCATGATTGTAGATCGGGTTAGGTTGATCATCAAAGGGTGGAGATCTATAATCGATGTAGCTCTGGGAAGGATAGAAATCACAATCATGATGTCTACGGTTAGGCTCGAAATCATATCCCTAATTTGAGTTATCCCAACTAGTGGATGGATGGTTATAGGTCGAGTCAGGATAGTAATCATCTTGGGGATAAGTGGTGGTAGGAGGGTAGGAATGGAAATGTGAGTAGGATGTGGAAGGATCCATGGCAAAGCGAGAGGAAAAAAAGAAAAGAAAGGTGCCCTATAGTACAAACAACCAAACCTGTCCTTAAGTGAGTAGTCTAAAGATCTACAGACTCTCAGAATACATCTTAAGATTAGAGATAATTTAGTCTGCTCCTATTCGATCAATCCAACTAGTTAAGGGAGGGATTGGGGAGAAGGTTCTTCCCTTAGCTTTCGCCTCAGGTTCCTTTGATACCCCCCAACAGCAGTCGTTTGACACTATTCCCCTAACTAGATATTAAATGGATCGGTAGAACAAATTAATTGTAAATAATCTCGATCTGGGCCCCGAAGAGCGAGTCAAAGCCTTAAGGCCAACGTCTACTTGATTTTAGTTAGACTTAGATTTGAATGTGCCCTTTAGATAGATTGTGCCCTTAAGGATTAATTAATATGTGTGTATGTGCACAACTAGGGTTTGCAAATAAGGTTATTTGATGATGTTTCTTTTAGGGTTCAACCTTGTTTAGCAGCTTTTAGGGTTTTAGGGTTCAACTTTAGGTGTATTCAATCAAGTTCAGGACGCACACCAAGTTTTAAAAGCACAGGTGAAGGTATATTCCTTTAAAACTAAAAAAGAATGTGGAGTGCCTAGCTAGTTCCTAAAAGTTGAATCCTATGTGGCAAGCAGCTTGATGAATCACTTTTATCTTAAGTGATGTGGCCCAAATAGCTCAATCAATTGGCCTCTTGCACCACTTGATTAAGGCACCCAAACAATTTTATCCTAATCTATTTCTAATCACTTATTTGTATAAGTCGTGTAGGTGTACCAAGTCCTTAGGTCGGATTCCCAATTAAGTGATTGAATCATATCAAAGTTGAGATGCCTTAGGTGTGTGTAGGTGTCTAAATTTCAGTTAATCCCACATTCAATTTTTTTTTTTATAAATATGCAGGGATGAGGTGTGTGGAGGTGGCAAACAAACAAGACAATCTACCTTAGGGTTTATAAGAGTGCCTAAGTTGATTTATGTTTGTGTTATTACCTGGAGGAATGAAAACTAGTGGGTGGGAGGTGGGGTATACTTACAAACCCTACAACTGCATTTTACTCCAATCTACCACTTTTTCCCACCTCGAAAGAGTACTTGCAATCAAAATAAGAAAGGAGAAAAGTGAGATAAAAGATAAGTAATGCATAAAATGCGGAAATCAAAGAGCGTTTCTTCCTCGGCAACGACGCCAAAATGGTAAGCTAGATTTCGTATGCAAAAAGTTTGAGTTAAAAACCCATCGTTGTAAGGGGTAAAAATTTGCTATTAAATAAAATTTATCACCGAAACTATAGTGAGTCCCGAGTTAGACACAGGGAGGCTAACGTTTGATTAAAAATTGAATTTGGAATTATTGTCACAAAGCAGAGTAACTTGTTGAAATTAATCTACGCTAGCTATTCTACGTAAAGAATAAGTAATAGAAAAGAGATAGAATACAACAAAGAAAGAGAAAGGTAGAGAAAGGATAAACAAGTCTTGCATTTAAATAATGCATAGTCTATTACAACTACCTGAAGAAAATAAATCTACATTAGAAAGCAATAATAAGAGAGGTGATGTAAACATGTTTACATTGCATAAGATGTCTATTTATGCATGTTCTTAAGCATAGGATTGCATTGTATGCTATAAATATTGCATAACATGCATCATCTTGCATTTAGATTAGTTTGAATAAAATGGAGGTTAATTGTCTCCTTTTATGTTCATGGACAAAGCAAACTTTTTTATCGAGGCCTCAGATCGAAGATCCAACCGTACAGATGTGATCAGGGCGACGATTGGAATTCAACGACTCCAAGATCGCCCTAATCAGACATCTGTAGCATCAGATAGAAATCGAGGAACCCTAGAAGATCAAGGGCCAAGATGGTGTGAATTCGCACTTCAAACGACAAATCTGACTGCACGGATGGATTCAGATCGACGATCGCAGCCTAACAGCACGAAAATCGACTCAATCCGACAACCGTGGCACCATCTACATCATCCAGAAGATGGACGGCCAAGATGGCGCCACGTGGTACCATCTTAGTCGCCCAATCGGCTGCTACACCCACTGCGCCCTCTCTTCTTTGACAACTCTCCATCGTTGGATGCACATCCAATGGCTATAAGCGCGCACACACAAAACTCAATGCGTGACACAAACGCGCTAATAGTGCATTGGTCGAACGCGCTCGCGAGAAGGCAGGGTGCGCATTCGACTCCTCGCGAGTAGCTACTGAGGTGAGGTGAGCGGGCGCATGCGACTGTGCGATGAGGATTGAGCGGTCGTGAGCACTCAATAGTGCCCACGTGCTATCGCACGCCTATGCCTCACGCGAGATCAGACGCGGGCGGGCGAGTAGAGGACGCGGGCGTAGGCACGAGATAAGCTGTCTGATCTCACGATCGGACAGCTGAGATCAGCTGAACTTGGAGCGTGCGTTACACGCGAGCAGGCGAACGGCCGCGCCGGCGATGCCCCACTACGCCCACGATGGGGCTTTAGCGACGGTTTTATCCGTCACTAAAGACCCCTGAGTTAACGTTTTTCAAATTAAAATGACCAAATTAACCTCACTCCTTGCAATTATAAAAGGAGACCCCCTCCACACGAAATTCTCATCCCTTCCTTCTCTTCTCTTCCTCTCCAAAGCTCACGAGAAGCTTGTCTCACACCCGAGATGCTTCTCGCGAGATAAAGTCAAATTTTCGTCCCCCTTTCGGAAGCGGATTCCGCAATGACGATGACGTGCTGCCTCGTTCCTACTCTTCCTACTTCGTCTTCCTACGTCCTGCTCCATTCCCCATCTTCCAGGCGTCGTCCCGTCTGGCTCGTCCTCCAAGTGACCGTCGAGGAGGATATCTCTCTCCCCATTCTTTTTACTACTTTCTAGAGTAGATTTACTACTTTCTACTGTAATCATTTTTCTGCTTTCTAGTCGTAATGAGTAGTGTAATGAACAATCTCGTTATTAATGAATTCCATGTTCATTCTACATCTCTTTTTTGGTTTTTGTTTGTAATATTCTCTCTCTCTCATTCTCTCTCTCTTCTATTTATTGTAAATAGATAAATAGTTTCTAATCAATTATTCTACTTCGTAACAAATAAAACAAACGCGTAGTTTTTAAATCAAACGTCCGCCTCCCTGAGTTCGACTTAGGATTTCCATTCTAGTATAAATTTTATTTGTTGAACACAAGTTCTTCGCTTTCATACTACGACGATAGGTTTTCAAAACCAAACACGTTAACATAGCAACTCGTAGCCTTCAACAAGAGGGATGAGAAAAATCCTCCTCGATGGTTGCTTGGAGGACGAGCTGCATTGATGGAGTGCCTGGAAGATGGTGGTGAGATGCTAGATGAGGGAGGATGAAGCTAGAGGAATGAGGACGAAGTAGGACAGCATCACAGCAGGAATCGCTTCCCAAATGATGGTGAGAAGACAACCATGGGATACTTCACGAAGGGGGTGAGAAGATGGATAAAATTTTGATTTTTTTACTCTAGAGGAGCATCTTGGGTTTAGGACTAACTTCTTAGAGCTTTGGAGAGGGTGAGAGAAGAAGAGAAGAGATGAAGAAAATGAGAGGTATGAGGTCCCTTTTATAGTTGAGGAAGAAGGGCATAAAAGTCATTTTAAAGGCCCTAAGATTTGATATACGGCCTTTAGTGACGCATGTAAATGTTACTAAAGACCGTCGTTGCTAAAGAATGCGAGCGCGAAGGACTGTTGGATCACGATTAGACACTCGAGATCACGCCATGCCAAGTGCCTGATCACCTTCAATCGTTGCACACCTCATCCAAGCGTCACGACACGTGGCACGTTGAGGGCCCTTAGATCGTGCATCCACGGCCAAGAATTTCCCTCAATCGCACTTCACAAATCGCACCCCGCACGTCTAACCAGGCATCATCACACACATACCTGCACTTGCCCATCCGTCCTGCCATTTCGCCACCTCTATTGTCCCCCATTGTCGATCGAACGGGTGAATTTCATCGGCGTGCTTTCGCAACGAATTGAAGCTGCATGCCGTGATTCGATCCCTCGCCAGCGCTTTCATAGTGTGGATGAGAACTGATGCCCTACAAGGCCTCTTATGTCTCAGATAAGAATTTGCAAGCGCGACCTTCATGTGATCGTGGTCGTTGATGGCTAATCCGATGGTCAAAATTGCACAGAGGTGCACCCTTCAAAGAGTATGATGCGCAAATGAGGAGCGACGTGGCAAGATCTTGGCTGTTGGATCAAGATCCAATGGTCAAGATCAGATCTTGATTTGCCTCTTTGGAAGGAAGTAGTACTGCGAATAGCTATGGGTGGCTTAGATGATGCCACATGGCATCATCTGAGTCGTCCATAGTCTTTTTCTCGTAGGTGGTGCCACAGATGTCGAATTGGATCAATTTTCATGCCATTGGGCTGAGATCATCGATTCGAACCCATCCATGCAGTTGGATTTGTTGTCTGAAGTCCATATTTTCACCACCTTGCCCATTGACCTCTGATCTTCCTCAAACTGCATTTGATGCTACAGAGGTTCGATCGGAGCGATCTTAGAAGCATTGGACTCCGATCATCACCCTGATAAGATCGATACAGTTGGATCTTCAATCTAAAGCCCCAAAATATATTGCCCTATCTCCTGACCATAAAAAGAGAGAATTAAGTTATAATTTATACAATCTATTCTAAATGTAGAATGATGCATGCTATGCAATATTTATAATGCATAATGCTTATATGGATATAGGAACATGCATAAATAGGCATTTTAGGCCAATTAGATGTATACACATCACACCCTCATGCCTATTTTTTGTTAGTCCCTAGCAAAACTACGTGCTATTTATAAAAGAATTAGGATCAAATCACTTGGGCAATAATTATTTCTCAACACTAAGAAATTTCTACTAAAGACTTGAACTACAGAGACTCAACAATACCCGGGTGTCTACCAAAATGCAAACCACCCAAGCCCTCGCCTTATTCAAAAGCAATACAGTTTTTTATTATTTTTCTTTTCTAATTTTTTTAGATTTTTGAGTTTAAAGTTTCAGGACAGCTTTCTACGGCTACTCAACCCACCCAAGACTCAAAAAGAACTCTTAGTTCTAAGCATCTTTTTGTGTAAATGTGATAGACTCACTGATCGACAACTAAAACGGACTTCATGTTTCTATGCCCTTAGGTGACCTTAAAAAGAAATTCTGCCTAAAGGTATATCTATTCAACTGGTAGCTTTCTCCCTACTTTTATTTTTATAGGGTCAACATAAGGACGAACCTAGTATATGTCTCCCTGGCTTATTCTGCAGATTCCTACGGGAAGGGGTGAGATTTGAGGAAAATAATATGAAAGTGAGGAAATATGTAAACAATCTCACACAAATAATCAATCACACAATTGCATAAGTATTTTTAGGTGGAAACCCAAACTGGGTGAAAACCACCACCTAACACTCTCGAGCTAGGATTTTCCAATCGACCAAATCACTTAAATGAGGGTGGCTGAACCTCAATACAACAACACTACTTACACGAGGATAGCATACCTCAAACCACTCCTCTTCAGAGGAGTATTTTGTCCTACAATGGAGACAGAAATTCGCAAAGCGAATACCCAACACAATCACAAAATAAAATTACAACAATTTATAGAGCCACAAAATAAACCTATAGGTAAAGAATACTTCCCTTTGCTGGAAGTGCGTCGGCTTGACGCGGATGCGTGAACCACACGTAGGCACTATGTCGCTCTCATAATCACAGAGTGAGAGTGGGTACACAACTGGATGAAGCTCTCAGGTGTGGAACTAAAGCTTGGAGAGGTAGAGCTTCTTCTCAAGATCAAAGTGACACTATATAGGTGGAAAGTAGTCTTGCAAAGTGTATCTTGGTGTTCCTTGGTGTGTGTAACAAAGGAAGGCTTCCCTTCTATTTATAGATGTCCTAAGAAGGCTTTGGAAGGCTTAGGAAGTCTTCTATAGCCGTTAGGAGCAAACCCAAGGCAAAACAGGCCGTAATTAGAATCATTAATAATTCCGACAGGGTTGTCAGATGTCTGGGAAAAGTATCAGACGTCTGGAAGACACTCTTAAGACGTCTGAAAATTAAATCAGACATCTAATCCTAGACGAGTTTCCTTACTGACTTGAGTCAGACCTAAACAGGGTTCTAGTGTAAGTTGGTCAGACGATAGGATGGGCGTCTAGCACTAGGTCTGGACGTATGGAAACCAAATTAACTGTGGGAATGGATTTACCAAGGCACAAATGACTAGATCCCTCAAGAGAAGTGATTTTGGCTTAATCGAGAGCTATGTTCACTTATCAGACGTCTAAGGTCCTCTAAGGACGTCTGATAGAAGATCAAAGGTCAATCCTCAACGATCATATTCTTTAAGCCAACGTTCAACTAATTGGACATCTGGAAAAGTCATCAGACATCTGCTAAGACATCTGGACTAAGGGATGGTTGTCTGATATAGGCAAACAAAAGTTACTAACTCTAACCTAAGTGTTTGGACATCTGATTCAACATTCAGACGTCTTAAAGTCCAAGATTAGATGTCTGATTTTCAAATTGGATGTATGATCAGGCTATCTGAAGTCTATTCTGATTTTCTAAGTTCTCTATGGAAAACCTAAGTATCTTAGGGTTGTGTAAGTGTTCCTAAGACTACTGTGTTGATACTTTGAGGCTCTTTAACATGTATCTAAGAAAAAAAATAAAGAGAAACAAAAAAAACAAAAGATACAAAGAATAAGATGAAAGGAAATCTATCATATTCTTCATCTCCTTCTTTCTTCAAGCTTTCGTTCCTTGGGAAGCTCCTCCTCCGTCAAGCTCCTCCAATTTGCCATGGATGCGAGCTCTTCACACTTATGTCCATTTGTAATTGTCCTGAAATCTTGGACTCAAAAGCAAATGTTAAATAATAAGTGTTTTGTTATCAACAAAATAAACGATCGTGGTTCCCTTGCACCAACATATTCTACTTCCCACTTCTTCCTAAGTGTTTAGGAATTATTTATGCATTTTGTGGGCTAGGTTCTGGACAACCGATCAACGAACTATTACCTATGACAACTTGTCAACCATACCCATGTAGTGAAGTGTGGTTTATATATTTTTCTCTCCTTTACTATTTTTCATCATATTTTCTCTTTTTGGGTTTTTTTTTTCTAAGTAAGTGGCTTCCCTGATCTAAGGTTTACCTAAAGGCAACAAAAAGAGAATGGTCGTGTGCTGGGCTCTGGACAACCGACCAATGGGGCGTCAAACCCACAATAACTTGTCAGCCATACCACCCTAGAGGGATCATTAGCTACCTAATTTCCATTCAAACTATCGAAAAGTGAGTCAGTGAAAATAGTTTGTAGATGCTTTAAACTTAAAGTTCCCTCAAATCAGAGGGTAGGTTGATAAGTTATGTACTCATCACCCCAACTTATTTAACCAATTAGAAATGAATTTAGAATGGCGACGACTCGAGAAACAAGTCCACATTTTAGTTAACACCTAGGTTGATTAAGCTTGAAGACCTTGAGAGTCTAAGTGTTCAAACCTAAAGAGCAAGAGTTTATTAATTTTTAAGTGTCTTATTGTAATTTTGTTTTAAACCATTAAGGGTGCATTTGCAATTATCTTTTATCGAAGGGTTCATTTGCAATACGTGGGTTTGATCTTTTATTGCTTAAATATTTATTAATCCACGCTTAATTAGTTTAATTTGGTGATTAGTTCTCAATTAAACTAAATTTGGCCCCAATAAACATGTTGCTGGATTCCAATTTCATGCTAATTTCACTCTCTCTTTAATCCCACCTTGGTGGGTGAGGGACTTAAACAGCGGTATGTAAGGAACCATCTCCCTTGGTTGTTTAGCCTAATAAGGACGGGCTCCCCCTATGCATATATAAGTGCGGTTAGCCCATTAATATATACATACACTTAGCCCATTATGGGTGGCCCAATAGGGCAAGAGAGAGGCAAGGCCAATTTTGGCCCATTCTAAACTGGGCTGGATTGTTGTTGTGCTCACGCCAGACCCTTTTTGGTGAAGAGAGAAATGAGAAGGGCATGAGACTTAGTGAAAATTTGGTAAGGTGTGAGCGCGTGCTAAGAGAAGAGGAAGAGGAATAACAGACAGAAGAAGATTGAGATCAAAGTATCCTTTAAAATCAACTCAGAGTTTAGGCCCACCTTGGAGACTTGCAAAGCCTTTACACGGCTTAAATTGAATTGAGTGCACAGACTATTCAACCCTTAATAGGGAGGCTCCCCATAGGGCATATATAAGCCCAATCTATACATACCTATCTATTGAGGAAGAAAGGAAAGGCTTGTTGAGGGGTGGTCCATTGAGGGTGTGTTTGGGCCCAAATGTATAGGGTTGATTTTGCAAAAAAAAAAAAAAAAACAAATAGAGGAAAGTGCCCTTCAGTGCTTGGAATACTTAACTGCCTTTGAGTTTGAACAGAAACAATTTTTTTACATTTTTGAGTTTGATTGCCATTTAATAATATATTTCTTTCATAACAAACTCCTGAGTCTCACATATTGTAAATAATTCGATAGTGGTTTTCGCGCAACTTATTTGCTCCTAGCAAACGACCTCGGACTCTAATTTCGAGCTTATAAATTTTAAGTGTTGATTTCATTCTCGTCAACTATACTTCGACGCATTTTTAAACTTTGACTCCAATGATATTAACAGAATCCCACCTGGTTTCTTGATAGCACCCTTTGCACTTATCGTGGTGGCTACTACGGAAATCTACTGACTAGTCCCATCGCTTGTTGTTATGGTGACTGGTCATTTGATTGTAGCCTAAGCCCTTTTGCCTAGTCAAAGCTCGCTCGCGTCTGCTTTGAGTAGGGGTTTCTTAATACTGCTTGCTCTTCCTCATTTATTCCTACTACTTGTAGGTGTAAGCAGAAGGACTCATCCCTGTCTACTCAATGATTGGCTTGGTCCCACAATTCTATCATGTCGTTAGGTAGAAGGTCCTCAATGTTCTTCGAGAACTCCAGATTCAGCAATCCTTGCTTGAAAATTTGGATGGCAATCTGGTTCTAAGGCCATCTACATCTAAAGTACTATGCCCTAAGCTTGTTCAAGTATGCCCTAAATGGCTCCCCTTTCTTTTGGTGGATCTCTACTAGCTTCTCTGGGTTCTCCTGGGTTCTTTGCAATCTTAAGAAATATTGATAAAATTTTTCTGGCAACTTATGAAAGGAGTTGATCTACTTGACAGGCAAGTCATTGAGCCATTCGTGTGCAATGCCAGTTAGGTAGGAGGGGAAAACCAAACACATGACCCCATCAGTGCATCCATGCATCAACATGTATTGTTGATAGTTCCCCATGAATATTATTGGGTCGGAAGTCCCATCATATTATGGCATGATCGGGTCGAACTATGAGGGAAGAAGGGTGTTCATTACTTAATAAATGGGAAAGTTGTAATGAACAACTTCTGTTGGATGCCCCTTAGCGCCTAGGTGAGTTACTAGATGATGTCTGGAATTGGGCTATGTTACCGAAGGAGGGGGGTAGTGCTTGAGAAGAAGGATGAGAGTTTACCTCAAATTCTCCCAAGGGGCCATTTGTCGCCCAATCACCCTGGCAATGAATGAGTTGGCAGAGTTCTTCGATTTGCCACTAGAGGCAAGCATTTTCCTCTTCCACCTAGTAAAGCCTCCCTCTTTGTCTCAACATGGGGGGTCGTTTCCTCCCTCTCCTTCCTTGTCTGTAAGGGCTACCTCCTTATGATGTTGCACATCTCAAAGTTGATCAGCGTACTGCTGGTGCTCCTTTTAGAGTTCCCTCGAACACTTGGTGTATCTCTTATCGTCCTCCTCTACTTGTCGTAGAAGGCAAGTGACCCTCGTTGGCTCAAGGTCAAGATCTTAGGTGGGTTCACCTCATTCTCCTGGTAGGGAACCTCGTTGTAGGTCTTATACTGAGGAGTGAGACTTTGATGCCTAGTGTTGAGGTTTATTCATGGGTGCAGCCATCTCATTGCCATCTTCGTGGTCGAAGTAGAATAATTTCTTTTGCTAAGGTTTTGGAGCCATTCAGAGCGAATTGTGGCTGCAACTCTTAGCCTTTTAGTTGGTAGGGTTGTTTTCCCCATAGGGTGCCAATGATCGAGCCCTTAGACTTGATCCAAAAATCCAAAAAGCAATCACACATGAAAGACACAAAATTGGTAACCCAATTCCACTGATACAATGTACATCAAGGGAGGGGATATAACACTCAAGAGTTTACTATGTATTTGCGATCAAAAGGGGTTCAATTACCCCTTAACAGTGTACGTTCATCCCCTTTTATAGGGTGTTTTAAGGCAATGATTACATGGGCCATGATTGCCCTCAAGTGCACTGTAGTTTGTTCCATTTCCCAAGGACCCTGTTGCAATGTCGCTTCATCTGCTTGGTCCACCCAATTTCTGCTATTTGATAGGCTACTTGACTTCTCCCAACATCCTGAGGCACAATGTCTAGTAGATTGCTTGGTGCCTTCTTTAGTCCACCCAGGTTACGTCATCTATCCAATCTCTTGACATTAGTCATACCCTAAGTATTCTTGACAAATTTACCACAGATGATAGGCTGATCGTCTTGGTAGATGCCTAAGCCGATCGAGTTGTCACTTTATCGGGCTCAAGTAGGTCCTCTGTTGACTAAACACCTTGCTTCAAAGGGCTTTAGGTTTCTTTTGTCTAGTTGGCCAGGGGTCAGTTGGTCTTTATGAGCCCATCTTCTTTGTTGGGCTTTAAGCTTTTGGGCTTGTTTCATTTCTCCCTCATCAAACCCATTAACCCAGTGCTCGTAACATTGGCTAGAATGCTTAAGAGCTTGGCTTAACATACACCATTTGAGAGTGATGACCTTTATGCTACACTTGCTAGCTACTTGGTGGGGTCTTAGGATTAATTGGGGGATGGAGATGTTATAAGCTCATTAAGATGGAGATGTTTAGCTTAATCACCTTAGGTCTCTATCATCTTTGTTTTTTTATAAATCTCCCACCCAATTTGACTGATATCCTTTGAAGAAAAAAAATAAGAATAGTGCAATACGTTGTAATGAAAGAAAGAAAAAGGATAAATTATATATGATGAACTAAGTTGCAATGTTGGTTTAACTATTGTTTAATGGGATTTTTACCTAAATGGCATTAAAATCTTCTGAAATTACTTAAATATCATTTACTTCACTGTATTGCAGGTCATGCCATTGAAAAAGTCATGTCGTTTTCATATTTGCCACTTCATTAGTCATAGTTGTTAAACTTAATGATTTTGAACTTAAATATAATAAATTTTATTTTTTAGTCCTCTAAATTTATTATTTTTTTCAAACCCTCCCCCACCCCCCAAGTTCACCTCCCTCCACCCCTCTAGCTCCGACCACTCTAGACCACCCCTCCAACTCTGACCACCTCAACGCTGTTAGAGAGAGGAGTCAGAGGAGGTGGTCAGAGGTAAGGAGGAGTTGGAAAGAGGGAGTGGAGGAGGAATGGAGGTGAAGTGGAGAGGAGGAAGAGAGGAGGTGAAAATAAAAAAAAATAAATTGCAACTAAAAGCTAAATTTTGTAGGCTAAAAAATAAATTTTTAATACATTTCAGTTAAACATTATTAAGTTTAATGGCTATGACTAACGGAGTGGCAAACATAAAAATGTGACTTTTTCATTGGCATAACTAACAATATAGTGAAGTGAATGCCATTTAAGTAATTTTAAAAGATTTTAGTAGTACTCATGTAAAAATCCCTTGTTTAATTTTAGCTGCTTAGTTTTTCCTTCCCCTTCTTGCTCACTTGACTTACCCCTTTTCTATGTGTTTTGTTGCCCATTGATGAATACAACAATAATTGACTATTTCATGATTAATTTATGTTAGTTGGGTAGCAATTATTATATAATTGCATTAGAATTAGGGCATTTTAGGTATTAGTGCATTTTAGGGTTCAAGTATTTTGGGTATTGGCTATTAAAAAGTGTCTATTTTCTTTTTTAGGACTACCAGAGCTGAGCTAAACCAAGGAAGGAGTGAAGATAAGAGCTGGTAGCCTCCTCTCCACCAAATAAGCTCACCTAACCCTAGCCCACACCTAGACCTAATTCCACCAAACCCTAATTCCCACTCCATCTACCCCTCTATCCTAGCCTCCATGCCACCCTTGTCCTTCCACCTCATCAATCAATGTCCTTGGCTCCCATCCACTCACATAATGCCACCTCATCTTCTTAGCCACATCATCTCTTCTCCTCCAACCACAATGATATTTTCATATTATTGACATAATTTATACGTAACTATTGTTAGTTTAAGGGTAAATCAGGTCACATTGTATTAGCTTAGGTTAGATTAGTCATTTAGCAGCATTTTGTAAATAATGCATTCTTGTAGATTTTTATGCAATATTTCCCTTATCTATATCTAGTGCCTCGATGTCCTTATTTATATGTGTGCAAGTGCCAGGTATGAGATTGATTGGAGCTTAGCAGAGAGGAGAAACCAGATTGAGCTCAATTGTGCAAAGAAGCTGAGTTAGTTTCCTACCTACACCTTAGTCTAATTAACCCTAGATTTAGCTCAATTAGGAACCCAATTTTCCTAACCAAAGAGCCAATTATCTAGCCTAATTCCCCACTTAGCATGGTCGGCCATGAGCTTATTTGTCAACCAATTTGGTTGGCCAGGTTGGCTTCCTAAACCAATTAAAAACCCTTCCTTAAACCCTACTCCTAAATCCTTTCCAACAACCTAACCTAGCCTATCTTCTATCCTAATTTGATGCCATTTACACTTTATTTAATTAGCTAGATTGGACGTCCAAAACCAACATAATTAACCACACTTAGATCCACATCCTAGGGTCTTAACTAGTTGACCTAATTCTCCTATCCAAATCCCTACCTAAACCTAATCCTTAATCCCTTAAAACAACCCTTTATGTGCCACCACCTAGCCCTATCTATCCAACCCTTGGCCATCCAATTAGGTGCCCATTCCTATCCCTTAGATGATGATCCTAAGGCTCCTAAAATTCTATCCTAAGGCATAACAAAAACCTAACAAGTTGGCTATCTCATCAAATTAAATCCTAACCATTAGATTAGGATTCAACGGCCCTTAGAACCCAACCATATGACCGACCCTAAGGGACCACCATAATCGTTAAGTGTCACCCCCTACCATCAATCATAGCCCTACATCATCCTACCAAATTAATTGTTGCCCTTCTTTAAATTCCAACAAAAACAACCTATCTTATCCATCCATCTCTTAATCCTAACCTTTGATTTCTAACCAATTAATCCTAGTCGTTCATTTCAAGACCCAAAACCTCTATAAGTACCCTATTACATGCCCCCCTTCCTATTTCATACCTTGATTCCTCCATAGTCTCTCCCTCTCATAACTTCAAGACTCCACACCACCTTTGGTTTGACTTCTAGGGTGCGCCTTCACATCCGCTTCCGCGTTCTCCATCTTCTAGGTTACATCTTCGCAATCATCTCTTTTAGTTTATTTAATTTTCTATTGTCTTCATTAGTAGTAGTTCTAGTTCTAGTTCTATTAATATTTGTTCTAGTTGTTCTTGTTTCCAATCATTCCTCTAGTTGTAGCTGAATTATTTCATCAATAAAAGTTCTATTTTTATTTATATCTCTTACCTCTAGTTGTCTATTTTATTTCCCCTCATTTACTTTCATAGTTAGGTTTTTAATTCTCGCAAAGGTTTGGCATTAGTACTTCATAGTTAGTTTAACATCATATTGGACTCTACATTAAAAAACATAAAAGAAGTACTTAGGAAAGCGTAAATATCTGGTTACCTCCATGTGAGATGACCCAAACTCTTAACTTTTAAACTTCAAATATATATTTCTAAGTTCGGTACAAAAGGCTTTCTAAGGTATGCACACGATTACTTGCTACAACTAACACGTTTTTATGTGTATCTGTTCGCGTATGATCACTTTGTGGTGCTGCTGCTAGGGAGGTACGGCAAATATTCATGCTTTCATGTTTGCATTTTTGCTTACATTCTAGGTTCTAACCCACTATATTTCTATTTGTTGCCTTGTGTGCAAGAAACTGCATGAGAGCATGGAATCGGAGCGTAGAGTGGGAAGTGGGAAGAAATTACAGGTGAAGACTTTAGGTAAGCATATTGGCATCTTAGGATTAGGTCATTTGTGAACCTTATGTTAGATTTGATTTTACATTTAGTTAGTTGTATTGTTTGCTTATCTCTCTCTCTCTCTCTCTCTCTCTCTCTCTCTCTCTCTCTCTATATATATATATATATATATATATATATATATATATATATATATATATATATAACTTTCTTGGTAATTGGGTTTTCAAGACTTTCTAAAACTACGTTGCTGAAATTTAGGCAGACTTGAACATCGATTTTCAAAAATTTATTCCATGAAATATATTGCTCCAAGAATCATAAAATTTAGCCTGAACAGAGAGATAGAAACCTAAAAATGGCAATGACACTAGGTACAATGCTACAACTTAGCAAAGAGAGCTCATGGATATTATGCTTAAGAATGAATCTCTAGAGTAGTTCTATATTCTAGTTACTATTATTGTAGCTTTGCTTTTTTTATATTTGTTTGATTAACTTCATTATATAAAATGTGAAACATGTAATAGGCTTATAGATTTTACTGTAATAGTAAGTGCATGCTTTAGTATTAGTCTTTTCTAATGCACGTTCTTGAACAAAAAGTCATTTGAGAAAAGGTCATGGGTATCTACTAGCACGGATTGAGTAGATCGCCAGAGTCTCCCTTGGTAGTGTTATCATCATCTAAAGGTATAGAGTAGTTTTTTGATTTGGTACGAGATTGTATTACAAGGGCACATTATTCTCAACTTATTTTTATTTTGACTTTGTTTCTATTTTTCTTTTACTCTAGTTCTTAAACTCCCCCATTTTGGGGAGTACTTTCCCCTTAGAGGGCATTGTCATTGCCTCCCTTTTAAGGGGATGCTTCAATTGTCTCACCCTCCCACGTCGTACGGGTCCATGTTCCGTTGTAATAGTTTTGTTTCCATTAATGAAAAGAGATGACGGGTCAGTTGAAACGTCGTAAATCTTATTTTTTATTTGTATTGAGAATGTAGATGTAAAAAGAGGATAGTAATTTATTTGTTGGATGTAACATGTGAGTTGGTTGTAAGTAGAGATGTAAAGTGACATTTCTCGTAAATTGCACTAAATCCATATTACTGTTCGTGTACTATTCATTCTAACCTACCATGTAGGACTAAACTTGCAAATAAAACTACATTTGAACATAAAGACATGGTTTACTTGAAGTGTTAATCACTAAAAGTGGGACATTAACCCTCATTTACTTGATTTTTACAAAATTTGAGTATGAGATGATTTTAAGCTCAACATAAAGTTAATGTTATTCTTTATCACCTCCTCCCACCCTCCAGCACCAAAGGGTAACACCAATTTCAAGTAAACAAAACTCAGTGTTAATCATACACCAGGGTATGGTTGAATAGTGGAGACTCTTGACTTTAGCATGAGAGATCCAAGTTCGAACCTCCGTCTTTACATTACTTGGAGGATTTATGTGTGAATGATGACCAATTTCTTCCTAGTTTACCCAATTGAATTTTGGGTCATAAAACAAAACCCTAAGCATTAATCCTCAAATGAATGCTCTAGAAAAGCAAATGGAGAAAAGTTATTAGAACCATTTCTACATTTAAAAATCTTGGTTTTCCAACAGCTTGATTTAAATGGGCTAGTAATCCAAGTTTAAAAGATGTGTCTTAAATGCAAAGACAAGTTTGGTAAAACTCAGGAATGAGATATATTAAACCCCAAGAGGAGTTACTCTTACACTTGAACCTTACAATAGTACAAGTTAACACTTGTTGCAAGTAAAGTGAAAGGTGTTAAACCCCCAAATTAAACAAACTTGCAAAATAATTAAGGGGCTAACATTACCTCCATATTTGAAAATACATATTTTCTAATACCTCAATTGAATTATCCCTTAGATCTTTTTCTCGTTACTTGACTATAATTGTCACTTCTACCAAGTAGTACATTTGTCTCGATAACATAAGCAATCTTATCCTATCCCTATGGGCTGTCACCACTAGAATTGACCTTCTTGTACAGGAAGAACTAATTCAGAAGATTATTTCTCCAATGTATAGTAGTCTCACAAGCAACATCTTTTTGTCCCTTGTCTATTTGTCCTACGAAATACTAACTTTAAGCTAATCAAAGTTTATACTTGTTTCGTCAATGAACTTAACTAAAGAGGAAAAAGAAAGGCCACTAGCCTCGTCTCACAGCTTTCTTGAGGAAGGGAAGGGGATGCTTGGTTAAGGCTAGGATGGAATGTGTTTGAGTGAATTCCGGTCTGTGAGCATACATTTTCACTCGACGAGTGAACAACCCTCCGAAGGGAATTCTTAGTCTAGAGCTTGGAAAGAGAAAACAGTGAGTGGAACTTACTTTTCCCATTGGATTTCTAGGGAGATGTAGAATGGGAAATGGAAGCGCAGTCAAGGTCACATAGCTTCCTTCTTTAGTGTTTTCCTGCCAGGAGGAAAACTTGGAAGATAAAGAACACTCTAGTCAATTGCAACCCCTATTAGAAGTTAAGAAATAGCTTCTCTACGACGCACCCACAACATCACATATTGCGATGAACCCCAGAATTGTGATATTTGGTAAATATTTGCACGATAGAGATGAATTGTACACCATTCAGTTTGTACATGTTCAAAAATGACAATAATCCGATATGACCAAGTAGCTAATAGTGCATTACATCTAAACACCGAGATAGAAGACGATAAATCTTTGGATAGCTCCGCCCTTTAAAATTCTTCGACCAATTCGGTCTAAGAGGACCCTGAAAAAATGTCAACAAACTATATTAGTCATTTTCCAAATGCTAAGCATACAATATCAATCCCAAAACATCACTTATGACTCAGTTCTTGTATCATTTAGTTTTATGTCATGATCATATCTGATATCAATCATTTTGTATCATGTTCTTTCCATAGAACTCAGTACACATACTATTTCATAATAAACCTACGTAGTTATATTTATAACATCGTAACTCCTTTGGATGTAGACTTCACATTCAACATATATCACTCACATGTTCATTCTTTTGGTAACACCAACAACCTCATCTAAACTTGGATAGATGTCACGTCATTTCATTATTTTATCCAAAACACATATTGTTATTCAGCATTGCCTTCATTTTTCATCAGCGTCTAAGTATCTTTGGCAGCTTAACTAATTGAAGTAATATAAAATATTCCGTTTCCAACAACCATAAGTCATTCATTCAATTCCCAGCAAACATATGGATCTCTTGGACTGATTCATAGTTTCATGAATTACATAATTACTTCGTCACGATTTATTTGATGTCAAAATCGCAAAATCATAAACTCTCTGCTTATGGATTGTATTCATATGTTGTCAGCTATACTGCACAATTAAACTTAATGCTTCAAAATATGTGATTAGCTTCGTAAGGTACAATCCAAAGTCTATAAACTAACTTCCAAAAAGAGAATTCGTACATCCTAAAATTAAAATATTGCATGATAAAACATTCTTAGTCATCTATCCTTATTCCTGAACCAATCAAGATTCCTTGATTTAACATCCTAGAATACTATAGTATATCTATAGAAACCATTGCTGTAAAGGCCTCAAGTGATATAGGAGCCACTTAGGCGCTTCATTCCAAACATGTGTGAGCAACCCGTTCCCTCCATCATCCATTTTCATTTTTCTATCTTTTATTTCATAATAGACAATTTCATTTATCTATCATAAATGTGTTTGGATAAGACAGTAATATGACTCTATTCTTCTCAAGAAAGACGCCACATAAATGTCCTACTAACCTTATACCTTGAAATCTTTATAACCCTTCTGTTAGAACTTGAGAACCTGCTTGGGCTGGCTTCCGAGTTTTCCCAATGCCTTGTCTAGTGCATCGCTGAAATCGTGAAAAGGAACCAACTCCATCCTGTATGACAAAAATCAAAAGATTTATCTTGGTGCTATTAAGCAGGAAAACTGACAGATCCTTCAGTTAACACGCACTCGTATTTGAGTTGGCCCTTCGCAACAAGGTCCAAAAGGTGGTCTATCATGGTCCTGCACTCATTCCCCTTGTCAGTACTCAAACACTTCTGCAACCAGAAGCCACGGAGGGAGAGGTCCTTCACAAGCAAAAGGATTTTTGTACCATTAGATTTCTAGAGAAAACTGTCACTTAAATATTTCAGCACTGAGATAGATTAGGAAGAATCAAAAGCAAAGTTCCACATACTAGTTCACTGTAAACGAAAATAGCATCGTGGTGTTATGGTGTGAACTGTAATCCTAAACTCCAAATGGTTCTTCAGAAGGTACAATCAGGCAACAGGTCTTAATGCTCTTCAATAGAAAATATTTTCAAGTTTTAAAAGAGGGGTTTTCACATATATGACCTCCTAAAATCTATGCTACTGTACTAAAATAGAGTTGATTTGATGTGCCAAAAATGGAAGGACAAAAAGAAGATATTACAGATCTATTTGAAGTTAAAAGGGTTTCTTAAGCAGGTCCTCTATTGAAGCAATTAACAATAAATTATGATGTTGGAAACTCTTAAATAAAAACTCGAGTCCTTCAAAATTGTAATAAAGATTAATTGATTATGGCATACATTCAATTCTCACATCAAACCCTTATACTCCACAAAGTAAACGGTGGAGATTTTACATAGAAGCCCACAGCATCTGGCAGTGACAAAGATACATTAGGGAGGCGGGAGGCAGGCAAAAGGTAAGAAGAAAATTCACTAGAGGATTTCTTCTGTTAGTGCAATAGGTGAGAAAAAAAGTGGGACAGGTGGCTTAAGCCAACTCAATTTTAGCATTGTAGTATAAATAGATGTTGGGAAATTCTTAAATTAGAACTTGAGTCCTTCAAAACTATGATAAAGACTTACTGAATATGGGCATAAATTCTTACTTGATGCAATTATAAAGTATAACTGGAAATGTAGAACATCCAATTTACATTTAATTTTAGCTTAAGTAATCACCAATATTATTCTTCCTATCTTCATAAAGATTAAGTGGTAGAGGCGAAAGAACTAAGGCAATGATTAAGGCATACCATGTTGCACAGTGCAAACATGACTGGTGAAATTTCTGGAAATGAGGTGTGCTTTATGCATTGAGGTTCATAATATGATTGCCATGTATGTAACATGGTGCAAATTTTGGAACTTAAAGCCAACATCTAGATTTTTGCTTCTCCAGGAAATTCTTCCTTGAATTTTTGAATTGAATTTCATGCGATTGCTATTTTCACTTATGTTCACAAAACACTTTACTATATTGAAGCAAATTAGTACTTGCATGTTGTTTGAATTATGAGATTTTTTCCTTGGAGATGAACCAAAAAAAGTTATGAAGAATCATTTGGAAACTTTTGTTGAATCCCGTGGAGAATTGGATCGTCAAGTTGAAATCTAAAATAATGCGGAAGCAATAATATCAAAGCATAAAAAATCAAAAAACACTTGATTTTACGTAGAAACCTCACTTACAAAGAGTGGGGAGAAAATCACAGGAGAAGTGCCCCTATGGGCATGTTTCTCTGTAGTTCTTCTAAAAAGAATAAGTGGGGGATGCACACATTTATAGGCCACCACACAACAAAGTCTACATCTTGCGATGTAACACTAAACCAACCACCCAATTCTCTCAACAAATACCATCACCATGTACTATTTATATAGAGTGTTTGAATCATATGGACGATTTCTAGAATGTCAAATTTTATATGCTCCAAGTGCGGATTTAGTTTACTAGTATTAAAACTACACAAATGCCTCTAAGCTTTGTGCAATACACATAATACCCTTATAAAGTTGCACCTTTTACATAAGCACCCTTGAAAAAAAGCTCCAAAAAGAAATTTGCTATTGTGGTGGAGGACAAAACATAAGTATTTTTTCCTCTCATACCCCAAAATCAAACTAATTTCATTTTCTATCTTCCATCAACTCAACTATAAATCTACCATAATTTTGGGCTCTTCCAACATCTAGATTGCATTGATGAGAATCTCCTATTTTTACTAATCTTCTAGTCTTTCAACCGACTGTCCACCTTTAGGAACACTAAGATATAAATTAACCATAATGTTGGTATAATGGTCACTCAGTGAATGGGTATGAATGAGAAGTCAGGCAATTTGCATGGGCATCGATGTAATTAAAGTAAATCTAAGGGTATATGCATATATACATTGTCATTAAAGCATTTGTGTAAAAGTCCCTGTAAAATATCAGCAGTTGTGCTAAATAACATTTTGCTATTTTAGTTATAAAGAAGGAAAAACTACCAGATATAATAGTGATACTTGATGCAAGTTGTGGAAGAGTCAAGATCAAGAAGTGTGGTTTCACTGCATTTTTTATTACAAGCTACGCATTATCATACAGCCATCACATAGTCCAAAATCAACGTTGTAAAACCATGTAGGCAGTTGGACTTATTATCACTCAAATATTAGCATCCCAAAGATTGTTGATAAAACAAAAAATAAGGAAAGAAGATGTCAGACCATACCTTGAAAATAAATGCTGAAGTAGGTACAGTGACAGGTTTTTTTGCCATGCCACCGTATGTTACCATTGTTCCTCCATTTCTGAAGCAGCAATGTGGGCGTTGGAAAGAAATATCGTCAATTGTCAGTCAGTAAGTACCATATTGTTTGTTGACCACCTAGAGGACGGTGCTAACCTTAAGAACTTGAGAACCAAAGCAGCTGCATTACCCCCAACACAATTAAATCCTAAAACAGGTTCAGGTACGTTTCCCTAAAAACATAAAATTAATCTGAGTGGAAAGAAACTGGGGACAGATTTTATAGTTTGATAGATAAAGACTTTGTGTACATTTGTGCATGCATGAGCAGGTGTACAACAAGAAAGAGGGTGTTGGGAAGAACTTTGGTTGGCGAACTTTCTCAGAATGGTTAAATTGGTTGTACCAAAAGATTCTTGACATTCTTCACTTCTAATTGGGATTCGGTATACACTTCATCTAACCCAAGCTTCTTCAGTTTATCTTTAACCTCTTCAGAACCCGCCCTGCCAAATCAACAAGTAAAAATAAAATGGTTGGATTCGGTAATAGAATTCTGAAAAAGTACATCAGTCTGTAAAAATATTGGGTAAGTCTCTAAGGATCTAAGCACATTATCAATTTAATTTTGTTGTAAAGAAAAGTGATGCCATTTCTGTTACGAAATAAAATTAGATATATGTTATCATAATTAGATGGGTATCCTATTTAGTCCTTGTTATTTTTAATAGGCAAGTTATTGCCTCTATTTTAATCTTTGTTATTTTTAGTAGGTAAGTTATTGCGATTTCCTTATATGCTTAAACCCTCTCTCTATATAAAGAGAATCATGACCTTATTTTCTTAATAACAAAAATCACCAAGTTAATTTTCCCAACATAGTATCAAAGCAATAATCCTAAATCAGTGGTCTAGTATCCCACCAAACATCCAGCAAATATGAAGATTCAATCACCAATGACTTAGTGATCCATGAAGATAATCAATGAGATCACCGACAGCAGTGACACCGCGAGGAGACCCAACAGTACCTCTGCTGCCTCCATACCTCGCCGTATGGCCTACAACGTCACTGCTATTGCCTCTAATTGGTGGTACACAGCCTGCAACACTGTTAGTGCTTCTGGTGGGGGCCACCGGTTGGCCTCTTGTCTTGCCGCTGGTTGGAGAGTCCACCGGTGGTTTTTTGTTCATGGTGCCCACATGATGAGCCTTCTTTTATAAGATACCTTGAAGTTGATGAGGGTGATGAGTCTTCTCACACCACTAGTAAAGAGTTTTTTCCTTGTTGGCATTATGAGCATTCTCTCATGCAACTTGAGCTCATTTTGCCAAAGAAAAAGGCAAAATTCAAATCGGATCGAAGTTGGTTTCTCTGTTCTAGATGGAACAAGGACAAGCAATGGGAGGCCCAAACCAATGGAGATGAGTTGCAGAATGTTGCCAGGACAAGTGGAATCCGAGAGGTTCGGGTGGCCAATGGAGCAACTCTTTGATTACTGTGGTTGGGGAAATTCAGGTTTCCCTACCATGAAGATTGTAGATGAGCACTACGCCTCGGAGTTTCCCATGAGCCTGTTTATTAGTTAAATATGTAAAGACCTCCAATGCAGGGTTGTGTTTGATAACAGGCATTGCTACTTTTAGGATAAGACACACCAATGAGATCATTGGGGTGGGATAGAGACGGTCTCTATTACTTGGTCACACCAATACTATTTACTAGAGCAGTGTCCATAATCAGTGATCCCTGGCTTTGGCATAGACAACTTCGGCAACCCTTGATCGAGAAGATGCGCTACACGTATCCCGAGTTACTAGCCTCGTTGACCCTGGAGTGCAAGGACTGTTAGTTAGGGAAGCATCACAAGAGCACTTATTCCTCAAGGCGTGATGGCGTGAGCACAATGCCCTTTGCACTAGTTCACTGCGTCGTCTAAAGACCTACGCAAGTGCAGACTACAAGACGACAAAGGTATTATGAAGTAGTTATGGACGATTATAGCCCCCTTACCTAGGTTTTCCTGATGATGGACGAGTCAGAGGTTCCATAGGTTATCCATAAATTATTTACTGAGGTACGGACGCAGTACTCTACCATACTCAAAGTTTTCTGGAGCAGTAATGCTCTAGAATTTGTTCAGAGGGAGATACAGGAATTCTTTAGTGCCCATGAGACCATTCACCAGACGTCTTGTGCTTACACATCCCAACAGAATGGTGTGGCTGAGCACAAGCTGAGGAATCTTCTTGATATTGCACGTACACTGATGATCCACATGCAGGTACCCAAATAGTTCTAAGGTGATGTTATTCTCACTGTTGCATACCTGATCAGCAGGATTTCCTCTTCAGTGCTCCACAGGTGCATCCCATATCCAATACTACATCCTAAATGTGACAGGCCTTTCACCTTACCTCTGTGAGTATTTGGGAGTACGTGTTTTGTCCAAGCACAAGATAGCCAGGATAACTTCTCGCTACATGCCATGAAGTGCATATTTTTAGGCTACTCAAGAACCTAAAAAGATTACAGATGTTATGACTCTCTACATGGTCGTTATATAGTAACTACATATGTGACCTTCTTTGAGAAAGTACCTTACTATTCTGAGAAGAGCTCTAGCATAGAGTTGGCTCCTAAGGAGAGTCAGGTTTACCATCACAAATCAACCACGCCTCCCACTGTCCCTCTAAATTCCTCTCCGGCTACACAGACAGTAGATCCAGAGCTATCGTACCTTGGTGATAACAAGCCTGTAGCCGTGAGGAGGCCTAGTAGATATTACACCCTGTATCCTATGTCTCATTACACTTGGATCTCCCACTTGAAAGGGGAGACTCGACAATTTGCCTCTACCATCACCAGAGCAGTTATTCCCATAGACTACAACCAAGCTTCCCAGGATCCTAGATGGTATGCTACTATGGACGAGGACATGCAGGCACTTGAGTCTAAATGGACTTGGGATTTGGTGTCATGCCCGTCGAATGCTACTGTTGTTGATTGTTGATAGGTATATACCATCAAATATTAAGCAACCGATACGATTGATAGATATAAGGCCCGACTAATTACCAGAAGCTTCACCCAGACTTATGTGATTGATTACTTGGAGACCTTCTCACTAGTGGTACGTATCTCATCGATCAGGATTATTATCTCTTTCGCAGTCAACAAAGGATGACCATTGTATCAACTGGATATCAATAATGCTTTTCTATATGGAGACTTGGCAGAGGAAATCTACATGAGGCAGCCACCTGGGCATCGAGTTCAGGAGGATTTCGTATATCATCTGAGCAAAGCCATCTAAGGCCTGAAGTAGAGTCCGAAGGCGTGGTTTGAGCATCTAAGTTTAGAGATTCAGAGGATTGATTTCTTGCGATCATCCTCCGATCATTCTATTTTTATTCAGCGGATAAGAGATGCGTCTACAAATAGAGTTGTTATTCTAGTTGCTTATGTCGACAGCATGGTGCTAACGGGAGACAATAAAGAACGTATCCGTTAGACCAAGGCCTTCCTGCAATCCACCTTTATGATGAAGGACCTTGGAGACCTACAATACTTCCTCGGGATTGAGCTCATTAGGAAGGGACCTCATCTGTCATTATCTCAAAGATAATATACCCTCCAGATACTTGAGGAGACTAGCTTACTGGGAGCCAATATCAACTTCACTTTCAGTAAAGCTAGTCAACACATGCAGGTACCGCAATACAAACACTGGCATGAGGTATGCTTTATTTTGAGGTACCTTAAGGGAAATCCGAGTCGACTCTGCCATAGAGAAAATAAGTCCATGGACATCATGGACTATTTTGATGTAGACTATGCAGGGTCTACTAAGGACCATCGGTCTACCTTGGGATATGCTTTGTTTCTTGGTGGAAACCTTGTTTCTTAGCAAAGCAAGAAATAGAATGTGGTTGCCTATTCCAGTGCTAAGGCTAAGTATTGCTCCACTGGCCATGCCGCATGTGAGATCATGTGGGTTGTAGGTTTCTTACAGGAACTAGGTGTGGAGGTGCAGCTACCAAATCCGCTCTATTGTGATAATGAGTCGACGACATATGTAGCATCCAACTTAATTTTCCATAAGTGTACTAAACACATCGAAGTAGATTGCTATTTCATCTGAAATGCAGTCATGGACTGAAGGATTAGCAAACCATATATCTCCTCAAACCTTTAGTTGGCAAACATTCTTACCAAGGCCCTTAAAAAGAAGAGACATGATTTTTTGTATGATAAGTTGAGACTTGCTGGTATCTACGCCCCAACTTGAGGGAGAGTGTTAGGAAATAAAATTAGATATATGTTAAGTTGTAATTAGGTGTCTTATTTAGTCCATGTTATTTTTAGTAGGCGAGTTATTGCCTTCTATTTTAGTCCTTGTTTTTAGTAGACAAGTTATTATGGTTTCCTTGTATACTTAAGCCCTCTCTCTACATAAAGAAGGTCAAGGCCTCATTTTCTTAATAACAAAAATCACCAAGTTGATTTCTTAACCAATAACTATTCCAAGAAACCTTAGCCTCTTTATATAGAAGCCAACGGGTAAAATACATGAAAGACTCAATAAAATAAGAAATATTAAAGACACCCCAAATATGACATACTCTAACACTCTCCCTCAAACTGGAGCATATATATCAATCATACCCAACTTGTTACATAAATAATCATGATGCTTTCGCAGAGTACCTTTGTAAAAATGTTAGCCATCTACTGCTCATAAATAGTAATGGAAGTACTAATCTTCCCTTCAGTAATCATGTTTCTGACAAAGTGACAATCAACTTTAATACACTTGGTGCGCCCGTAGAAGGCTAGATTTAAGGCTATGAATGTAGTTAATTGATTATCACAAAACACTAATATAGGAGGAGAAACTTTGACCCCCAGATCAGGTAGGAAATGCACCACCCAGATAATCTTGTAAGCCATATGAGCCATGACACGGTATTTAGCCTCAGAACTGAATCAAACAACTACAATATGCTTCGTGCTCCTCCAAGTGATAAGATTATCACCAAGGAAAGTAGCATATTCGATAGTGGATTTCCTTTCTACAGAGCCTACATAGTCTACATCAAAATAAGCGTGCAAGTCCACATGTCCATTATTCTTCATTTATATGCCCTTTTTAGGATTACCCTTAGAATAAGGTAAACCACATACCAATGACTATATCAAGAATTCTCCATAAACTGGCTTTGCTCTATTGACTGCAAAGCTATGCAAGATGAAGGCAGGACTCCGGTGAGAGCACATTTTGAAAATGTATGGACATATTTCAGAGCTCTAAAGGTTAGGGACGAAGATTGACAATGAGACTCTTACAAATATCATCCTGCAATCTCTTCTTAGCTCCAACTTTATCGTCTCATTTCACATGGAAAAGATGAAGACAACTACGACTGAGTTGATCTCCTTGCTTAAGTCTGCGGAGGACATTATTAACGAGAACCCACCTAAGACAATGGTTGTTGAGAGCAATGGGAGGTTCAAACGGAAGTAGAACAAAGGGAAAAGTTCCCAAAAAAAGAATAAGTTTGCAGCTCCTACACTTCTCACTTCTTCCAAGAAGAAAGACAAGGTGGCAGACATGCGCCACTACCGCAACAAGTCAGACCATTGAAAACGGAACTATCCAGAGTACATAAGGTCTTTAGAGAAGGGCAACAGCAAGACCAATGCAGGTAACAAATTTCTTATAATTGTTAAGACTAGGTTGCTCATTGGACGAGTTGGAAGTTGGGTTGCGAATTCTGGACAATCTGTTCATATTTGCAATTTGTTACATATATTAAAGGTAACTAGGAGGAAGAAGTACAGATCATGATGGGATCCGAAGCAATGGTTGCAACAAAAACTGTTGAATGATAAGGTGTGTTGTAGTAGTACATTTAGTACCACATAGTAGAATGAAGTGTGGTGTGTAGGAGCCTATAAATAAACTATTGTACCCCTATTTATTTCTTAAGAAAAATTGAGATATTAGCCCTGGTCAGGGCCTTCTCTCATGGCTTTCTCCCTGCTCTTCGTAAGTGAGGTTTTCACGTAAACCCAGGTGTTTCATATCGTTTATGCTTTGATATTATTGTTACGTTTCCGCGTTATTTATTTGTTAACATAGTATCAGAGCAAATCGATTCTTGGGAAATTTTTTCCTCATTCTAAAGATTTCATTATTTTAGTTCTTGGAGTCCTGTATGACATAAAGATCCACAAGAGTCTTGTGTCTTAACCCTCTTGTGAAGGAAATAAAGGTGTTAGGATCTTCTTGCAACGTGATGGCGAGGAAGCACAAGAAGAGGGTGGAGCTCCTCGACGATGGAGGACAAAACCAAGGCCCGTGTCCATTGCAAAGATGATGAGGCGTTGACGTGCTTTAAGGCGACGTGGATCAAAGCGACAGCGATCACGGCGAAGATCATGGCAATGATCTTGCAGGACATCCTTACACCTGACGATGATGGTGAAATAGGAGCCGAAGAAGGCACTGTTGGTGGAGGTGGCAAGAGTAATAGTAGCGACAGCATGGGTGGCACCGAACTCGATGGTGATGAGGGCAAAGGGGTCGAGATCGATGCTACTGAAGGCATACGACAGCGATTGAAGAAAACGATAAAGAACAAATGTGTTGTCACAGGCGATGGCAGCGACTGAGATCTTGTGAGTCGAGACGAGAGGATCGCATTGGCAAAAATCTCGCACAATCGCACCATTGAGTCGCGTGAGGACAAGGATTCAAGTCATTCTATTTTGTTTCCCTTTCTCTTTTTGGTGGTGAGCCTTTTCGGTGGTGGTGGCTCACATGGACACAAGAAAGGTAGGAATATATAAAAGAAAGAAGAAAAGAAAGGAAAAATGAAGAGGAAAAGGAGGTGATTGAAGTTAAAAAATATTGGAAAAAAAAAGAGAAAAAAAGGGGAAGGAAAAAAATTCAAAAAAAAAAGGAAAAAAATCACAAAAAAAGAATGATGATGAAATTAAAGAAAAGAGGGGAGAAACTCTTCTCTATATTCTATTTTATCTTTGTTTTTCTTCTCCCATACTTATATGAGAGGGGGAGTGTAACAGCTTATTTTTGGATTCCAACCAGCACCAAATCAATTATTTACAGCTTATCTCTAGACTCCTACCTACACCTATCTACAAGTAAGGTGAAGATACAAAGAAGTTGGCGACACAAGGCAGCTGTGACCCGGCAGCACTAGTTGAGGATGCAAAGAAGCCGACGACATAAGAGGCATGAAGAAACCATGACCCAATAGCATTATTTTATTTGTATTGTGTTTTTTGCTTTGTCGAGTGGGAATATCTCTTGTGCAAGTTGAGCATTTCATGCTCCAACTTGAGGGGGAGTGTTGAGAGATAAGGTGTGTTGTGATGGTACCTTTAGTACCACATAGTACAATGAAGAAGTGTGGTGCGTGTGGGAGCCTATAAATAGACTATTGTACCCCCATTTGTTTCTTTAGCAAAATAGAGATATCAACCCTATTGAGGTCTTCTACTGTGGTTTTCTCCCTATTCTTCGTGAGTGGGGTTTTCATGTAAACCCAAGCATTTCCTATCGTTTATGATTTGATATTATTGTTACATTTCCGCATTATTTATTTGTTAAGAAAAACCATATGGATCTGCAGACTCAAGATGTTTAACGGACACATCCTACTACTCAGAGACCATCACTTTGTACCTTCATCTAAAAGAAACTTTTTGTCTCTTTCTAAGTTAGATTCGACTATTCATTTCTTTTTTAGCAAACTCTTACTATAAATTATTATGATAAAATTGTTGCTTGTGGTTCCATTACTCTTGGTGGATTGTATGAGTTGGATGAATGCGAAACCATTATGAATGCTTTTGATGTTGTCATTGAGAATTAAACACCTTTTAAGCGTGTCAGGGATGATGCAGATAGGTCCATAGTGACCTAGCATCAAAGACTTGGATATGTGTCTATTAATAGGATCAATAGCTAGTCAAGAACGGACCATTAGATTCTCTGAAAGTCCAACCCTTGCCTACCTGCGAATACTGCATTCATGGGAAGATGTCCAGACCACCCTTTCCTGCAAAGGGAGTTAGATGTGAGAACTTGCTAGACCTCATACATACAGATGTATGTAGTCCATTCAATACTATGACTAGGAAAGGTCATCAGTATTTTGTGACATTTATTGATAATTATTCGTGATACGGATTTATTTACTTGATGCGTCACAAGTGTGAAATCTTTGAAAAGTACAAAGAGTATTAGGCATTGGTTAAGAACCAAACAAGTAAACAAATCAAAGCAATTCAGTTAGACCGAGGAGGTAAATATCTTTATGAAGAATTCAAAGAATATCTCAAGGAGAAAGAAATCATCTTTGAACACACGCTACCTAGTGCACCACAATTGAATGGCGTATTTGAGAGATGCAACCATACCTTATTGGATATGGTACGGTCAATGATAAGTAAAGCAAAACTACCGCTTTACTTCTGGGGTTATGCATTAGAGACAGCTGCATATACCCTCAGCTGTCGACTCAGAACCAATCCTTTAGTCACTCAAGGTGGCTAGTCTCCAGTGATACACCTGAGTCTCCTCCAGGGCAGCCTGTATAGAGGTTCCCTCCTCTGAGAAATAGGGAGCACCTTCAAAGAAGGTAACATCTGCAGTAACAATATATCTCCTACGACCAGGAACATAACACCGATATCCTTTTTGGGTTCTGGAGTACCCAAGAAAGACACATTTAGTTGCCCTCAGAGAAAACTTGTCCTAATTACCATATGCCTGGACAAAACAAGTACATCCAAATACTCGCAGAGGTAAAGAAAATGGTTTATTGCACTCTAGATGAATCACCTGATAAGGAATCCATCCCTGAAGGGCTGACGAGGGCACCCAATTGATCAGATAGACCATAGTGAGGATGACATCTCCCCATAATTGCTTAGGAACCTTCATGTGAATCATTAAGGTCCTAGTAATGTCCAAAAGATGACGCAGGTCACGCTCAGCCACACCATTCTGCTGAGATATGTGAGCACAAGATGTTTAATGAACAATGCCTCGGGAGGAAAAGAGGTCCTGCACATCTCGTTGTACGAACTCCAAGGCATAATCGCTGCGGAAGATTCTAACAACGCCCCTGTACTGAGTCTGAACCTCTGCATAATCGCTGGTGAAGAATCTGTGGAATCTCTGCACAGGTCTTCATCGAGAATACCCAAGTCGACTGTGACCATCTACCATCACCACATAATACCGATGTCCACCTGGAATAGGCACCCTAGAAGGTCCCCATACGTCATATTGTACCAAAGCAAAGGGGGTGGCACTCACCCCAGCATCTCTCTGTGAGTATGTACTGCGATGCTTCCCAAGCTAACAGTCCTCGCACTGTAATGTCAAGGAATTTGACAAACTGGGGTACATTTGATGCATCTTCTTGAGCAAGGGATGCCCAAGTCTCCTATGCCACAACCATGGGTCTGAGGCTATGGATGCAGCTCCAGCAAGTAACATAAGCATGTCAAGGTAATAGAGTTTATCCCGCTCCATACCTCCACCTATAATGTCTTTTGTCTGCCTGTCCTGGAAGTAACAGTATCCATCCTCAAAGATGACACATCTCTGTAGATTCCCTTACTCGGAGGGGGTGAGATCAACGTGACGTAAAAAATGCAAAATTAAAAATATAACAATCTCACAAAATAACAATCACACAATAGGTACAAGTATTTTTAGGTGGAAACCCAAACCAGGTAAAAACCACCACCTAACCCTCTCAAGTTAGGATTTTCCGATCAGCCAAGTTGATCAAATCCACTAACCGAATCACTTTAAACGAGGGTGATTCAACCTCTTACAACAACACTACTTTGGACGAGGGTAGTGTGCCTCAAACCCCTTCTCTTCACGAGAAGGATTTTGCCTCACGAAAGAGACGGGAATTCGCAATGCGAATACCCAACCAAATAACAAAGTAACAAATACAAGAAGTCTTATAGAGCAAACAAAATAATTCTTAAACTTAACTTCTATAGGTGTTAGGATGCTTCCATTTGCTTGGAAGTGCGTCGACGACGCGGATGCGTGAACTACGCAATGGCACAACGACGCTCTCGTGAACTACGGCGGGAGAGCGGGTGCACAATTGGATTGAAGCTCTCTAGATGTAGAAGTAGGCTTGGAGAGCAAGAGCTTTCTTCTTAGGATCAAAAGACACAAAATGATGTGAAAGTGTGTTGCTTGGTGTGTGTTTGAGTGGCAAGGGTTCTCTATTTATAGAGGCCTTAGGAAGGCTTTGGAAGGCCTTGGAAGGCTTCCATAGCCGTTGGGTGCAAGGCCCAAGAGAATCAGGCCGAAGTCAGAAATAATCATGATTCTAACAGGATCATCAGACGTTTGGAAAACCCGTTTAAGACGTCTGGGAACTAAGTCAGACATCTGATTTTAGGCGGGTTTCCTTCCTGACTTGAATCAGATTGAAACAGGGTTCTAGTGAAAGTCCATCAGACGACACATAGGACGTCTGGCACAAGGTTTGGACGTCTGGAAACCTATTTGTTCTGCGGGAATGGATTCCCAAGAAGGGTAACAGCTACAAGATCTGCCAAAGGCAATTTTGGGTCAATCGAGGCAAAACGGTCACATATCAGACGTCTAAGATCACTTACGGATGTCTAATAATGTTTAATATAAGCTAACGGTCAGATTCCTCAACGTCTGTGTGGGCAGCCAACATTCCACTAATTGGACGTCTGGCAAAGACATCAGACGTCTCCTAAGACGTCTGGACTAATGTCTAGACATCTGATTTCATCAGACAGAACTAACTAAGTCCAGCCTAAATAATCGGACGTCTGAGTCAACAGTCAGACGTCTTAAAAGTTTTTATCAGACGTCTGAAACTCAGATTAGACATCTGAAAAGGCTGTCTGAACCCTATTTTGGTTTTCTAAGTTCTCTACAGAAAACTTAAGTATCCTAGGGTTGTGCAAGTGTTCCTAGGACTACTGTTAGGATTCTTTGAGGCTCTTTAACATGAATCTAAGAAACAAAAATAAAGAGCAACAAAAGAAACAAAAATACATAGTACAAAGGAAAGAAAATCTATCATATTCTTCATCTCCTTCCTTCTTCAAGCTATCACTCCTCACAAAGCTCCTTTGTCCTCCATCAAGCTCCTCCAATCCGCCATGGATGCGAGCTCGAACTCCATTTTAACCACGTCTCCATTTGCAATTAATCTGAAATCTAAAACTTCAAGTGCAAATGTTAAATGACACGTGTTTTGTTATCATCAAAATAAACGATCGTGGTGCTCTAGCACCAACAATCTCAACTCCTTACAGATGCAATTGACTTATAACAGACTCATAGGGAATTCAGGAGCACAATGAACTTCGCCTATCATCCTCCTCTGAAAAGCATGTACCTGTCCTACTATAGTAATAGGTGACGTACTTCCATTAGCCACCCTAACCTCCTTGATTCCAGATGGAGGCTTGGGATCCTCAAGACATCGCACATCTCCCGTAAAGTGGATAGAGGCAACCAAATTGATAATCCACCACCCTCTGATCTTAGTTTTCTATCTTGTATTTTCTTGGGTTGTCATCGCAAACCCCTTTGCTGATGTGGCCAGATTTCTTGGCGAATACGTTGCCTTTTGATCATGCAAGAGAAGACCCCTCACTTCTTGGGCCTCCATCAGTCTCAAGGTAGATCTGCAGGAGGGTAGGGAGGGGTCGGCAGCCTGCTGCCCATGTGCAGCAACACCATTGCCCCCCTTTTTTGCAGCAATGGTGGTCTGATGGGTTAGCGTGCCATCTGCCTAACGGTGGCACAACATGGTGGCGCAGCACGACGCTACCTCTCAATGATGGCGCAACGACATCGCACACGCAAGAAGCAACACAACGCGACGGCGATGCCTCGACATGATGCCTCAGTGGCAACACGATGCCTCAACGATAGCGACACGATGACGACGATGTGACATCGCGAAGACAACGGTAGGCAGCGTGGAGACGATGACAGAAGGGCAATGCGTGCTATCGCTGTTGTTGCTCCTCTCCATCGATGAATCCTGGGTTTAAATCTTCATGGAATAGAAGATTCAATCATGTGGGATGAAGTATTTGGTGGGATATCATAACATTGACCTAGGACCGTTGCTCTGATACCATGTTGGGGAAAAGAAACTTCTCTATTGGAAAAAGAAACCCTAGCCTCTCTTTTATATTAGAGAGGTTTGGGACAATTATACTAATACCCCACAGAATAGAAAAACAAACAAAGAAGTCCTTATATATGCTCTATGCTCAACACTAATAAACTAAAATACCACACTACCAAATGCGACTTCATTGGGTATCCGAAGGATGGCAAAGGCTATTACTTCTATGACTCTGAGACCCAAAAGGTATTCATATTTAGGAATGCTAGATTCCTGAAGGAAGAATTCCTTGAAGATCAAGACAAAAATGAAGGGAGCTTATTAAGTCTGATGAGAGCAATGAAGTCCCTGACCTAGAAAAAGAGATGAACCAGAAATTAGTGATGCTCCCATTCCTCCTAAAAGGAGTTCTAAGGTGGTGCATCCACCTAAAAGATATGGATTCCATGTCTCAGAAGAATTCAAGATTAATCTTGCTACATATAATGTAGTGAAGGATCATGATGTGGATAGATGGAGGCTAGTAATGCGGTCTGAGATAGACTCCATGCATACGAATGATTTATGAACCCTCGTGAATCTTCCTAATGGGGTAAAACTCATTGAATGCAAATGGATCTACAAGAGAAAGAGGGGATTGAATGGGAAGGTGGAAACATTCAAAGCGTGGCTTACAACCAAAGGCTATACCTAGAAGAAAGGGGTTGACTACAAGGAAGTCTCCTCTCTTGTTGTCATGCTTAAATCCATTTGGATATTGTTATCCATAACTACATACCATGACTGACAAATGGAAGATGGATGCCAAGACAACTTTCCCTAATGATTTCCTCAAGGAGGGCATCTACATGGAGCAACCTGAGGGCTTCCGAGTTGATGGTAGGAAAAGAAATGTGTTAGCTAAAGAAGTCCATTTATGGACTAAAGTAGGCTTCTCGTAGCTGGAACATCCGATTTGATGAGATCATAAAAGGTTATAGATTTCATCAAAATTCAGATGAACCTTGTATTTGCAAGAAGGCCAGTGGGAGTGCTATCACCTTTTTGGTGTTGTATGTGGATGACATTCTACTCATTGCGAATGACGTAGGGATGTTATTTAGTGTAAAGCTCCAGGTATCCCAAAACTTTGAGATGAAAGATCATGGAGAAGCCTCTTATATCTTGGGACTAAAAATGTTAAGAAACAGAAAAAAGAGGATATTGGGACTATCACAACAAGGATACATTACCAAGGTCTTGAAGAGATTCCACATGGATAACTCTAACAAGGGTTTTCTCCTAATTAGACATGGGATTTCCTTATCAAAGAGAATGTCTCTCCAAACAGTTGAGGAGAAGAAAGCCATGGGTAGATGTCCATATGCTACTACAGTAGGCAGGTTGATATATGCCATGTTGTGTACACAACCAGATATCTGTCACACAATAGGAGTGGTAAGTCGTTAATTCAACTCAGGACAAGGACATTGGATCGCTATCAAGAACATTCTTAAATACCTAAGGAGGACAAGATTATTGTCTTATCTTTGGAGATGGAGATCTTCATGTGTTCGGATACACGACTCTGACTTCTAGCTAGACATTAACGATGGAAAGTCTACGTCAGGGTTCGTTTTCTTGTTGAACGGTCGTTCTGTAAGCTAGAGAAGCAAGTAGGATACCACAATTGATTCAACGACAAAAATCGAGTACATCGCTGCATCTGATGTTGCGAAGGTGTAGATACACAAGTTCATTAAGGAGCTTGACGTAGTTCCCTCGATACAGTCACCAATCCCTCTATTGTGCGACAACACATGTGCCATTGTGTAGGTGAAGGAGCCTCACTTTTACCAGAAGAGCAAGTATATTAAGAGGAAGTACCACATCATCTACAAGATCGCTAAGCGTGGGGATGCAATCATCATAAAGGTAGCCTCCACGAATGTCGTTGATTTGCTGATTAAGGCTTTGACTAGAGAGTCATTTAATATGAGGCTAAAGGAGGTTTCGGAATGGCTCTAAAAGATAATGAGTCTATTGGATTTTGTATGCCCTAAGAGAATCATTTAAGTAATGTAATATGATTACATTTGCATCTGACTAAGAAGAATTATATATTTTCCAATAAGTGAATTAGATCCCTTAGTATGAATAAGGTGACGTACTTAGCCAAATCAAATAAACCCGATACGTGTTGATTTAGAAATCTAAATATTTAGAGGATTTGATAGCACAACAAGAAACCATCTAATTTAATCAATTGTTTCTAGTCTGAGTTGGGATGACAACCTTCTTTAAAGGTCGTCGCCTTGAATGGAGATTCAGAATCGTCACACAAGTCATGTTAAGTTAATATGATGAAATAGGAGATCACCAAAATCCTTCTTCGATGCTATCATGGAGGTATATCATTTGACTTAAGACAGACATGTGCCCGTTCATGAATACATGCATTTGGTAGACCAATAGTAGATACACTCACCATAGTGGTAATACTAGAAAGCTATTGTGTGTGGAAAGGGATAGGAGGTGCATGATCTTTCAAAGGGATCATACAAATCTGTTACATAGGTGTATGATAGATTGGAGGAATGAGCTTCCTCCGATTATATTAGGAAATGATAATTCCATATATAGTTGCAAAATCCTGATCAAACTCAATGCAAGAATGATCTGGTTTTTTGTTCACGTCTCAATAATACAAAAAGATGTTAAAAGTAATATTATTCAAGAAGGAATGATAATGGTCTAATGGGATTAAACCTCAAGGAAATATCATTTGTGAAGGATTCACGGGTATTTGGAATACCTAGGGAGGCATAATGCCATAAATGCACAAATCCCATACATTTCATTATTGGTGTGATAAAACTAATAATGATTTTGGTGGGTTCTTACTTGTATGATAAATCAATTGTAATTTAAAGAGTTAAATTGCATTTGATTTAGTAACTAATTACACCTAATTTAATTAGCTTGAAATCCAAGGATTAGATTGCAATTAATTTATGTTTGGATACTAAAACCAAACATTCCATAAGTTGTTATGGGCTAATCCTATAAAAATCAAGTAGGATTTGATCCTTACCCTTAGATGGCTACCATCAAATTAAGATTAGGGTTGGATCCCTAATAAATATCTCCCAAGGCAACCTTAATTTCTCTTCAATCACAATTAATCTATAATCAAACCCTTCAATCCCTCTACTGCAGAAGAGAGAGAGGAAAAGAAGAAAAAGCGCCAGTGGTGCTCTTTCCCCTTTAGAAACAGACTTCTAATCATTATCAAAACTTCATAGCACCTTCCGAATGCCCAAAGATCGTTTTGGACATTTGATAGAGACGACTTTAGATTCTATGGATTCTCTTCTACTAATGGTTGCCAAGAGTTTTCAGCGTGAAAGGACGATCATCCTCGATTTTCACGAAGGCATTTGCAAATCTCATTCGTGATTAGACATCGTCGATCTACAGGGTTTCATCCACTCATTAAGGAAGAGTTTTGGGTGCACCAAGACTTATTGTAGGAGGCACTATACATGGAATGTTCTACGTCACCCACGAAGGTATAATATGCTATCTCATGGGAACCCAAAATGATTGGAAAGTACTTCCAATCATGTTTTAGGGTGTCTTATTTTATTACTTGATCAAGTTTTGGCATTGATTCGCTCATGGTTTTGAAAATTTTTTCTTTTTTTAAAAGGGTGGTTTTTAAAATTTTAAAATATCATTTTTCACACTTCCGCGATGCCACTGGTTGATTGGATCAATCCCTTCAATAGAATCATATCCCTTCATTGTTCTAGGCAATCCCATCACAAAGTCCATAGTAATATTGTCCCATTTCCATTCAATAATAGGTAGAGGCTATAGCATTTTGGCTAAACTTTTATGTTTAGCTTTGATTTGCTGAGACACTAAACATTGGCCAACAAATTTGGCAATATCCCTTTTCATACTATTCCACTTGAAGTCCTACTTTAAGTCACGATGCATCTAAGTGCTTCCTAGGTAGATGGTGAGTTGGGTGCCATGTGCCTTTGTCAAGATTTGTCTTTTACCTCTTCATCTCGAGGTATACAAAAACGACCTCGAAATCATAAAATGTCTTCTCATTGGTAAAATTCTGAGTTTCACCCTTCAACACTTTATCTCAAATCTTATCAAGTTTAGGGCCTTTCACTTGAGTCTTTAGGATCAACTTCATCAAATCAGGCATTAACTTATTACTTAGGGTTACAGTTCCCAAATGAACTTGTTTCACTGCTAGCTTCCAATCAGCCAATTCTGATAACCATTGCCATTCACAGGCTTGCAACCTAGCAACCATTAAGGATGGATTCCAACTTAAGGCATCCGCAACTATATTGCGTTTACCTAGATGGTAAAGTATCTAGCAATCATAGTCCTTAAGTAATTCCATCTACCATCTTTGCCTCATATTCAACTCTTTCAGTAAGGATAAGTATTTGAAACTTTTGTGATATGTGAATATATCAAACGTCTCTCCATACAAATAGCATCACCACACTTTGAGTGCAAATACAATGGTCGCCAATTCCAAATCATGTGTAGAGTAATTATTTTCATGTGGCTTGAGTTTTCAAGATGCAAAGGCTACAACCTGATCATTATGCATCAATACCACATCGAGGCCTAGATGTAATGCATCATAGTAGAGTAGGAATCTACCGCCACTTATTGGAATCGTTAATACCGGTGTAGTCATTAATCTCTACTATGGTTCTTGAAAACTTTTCTCACACTCATCGGTCCAAATGCACTTTGTCTCTTTCTTGGTTAAGCTAGTAAGAGGCATAATAATTTTCGAGAAATCCCGTATAAACCTTCTATGGTATCCAACTAACCCAAGAAAACTTCATACCTCAATGACTGACTTACCCATTTCCAAACTACCTTGACTTTCGTTGGATCAACTGCTATCTTATCATGAGACACCACATGCCCCAAGAACTTTACTTCATGTAACCAAAAATTCACATTCACTATATTTGGCATACAGCTTATGCTTTCGGAATGTATTCAGTGCCAGTTGTAAGTTTCATGCATGTTGCTCTTTACTTCTCGAGTATATCAACACATCATTAATAAACATAGCCATAAAATGGTCTAAATACGGACAAAACATTCGATTCATCAAATCCATAAATGGGGCTAGGGCATTTGTCAGTGCAAATGGCATGACAAGAAACTTATGATCTCCATACTGAGTTCTAAAGGTCATTTTCGGAATATCACTTTCCTTTATCTTCACTTAATGGTATCCTGACCTCAAGTCTATCTTTGAGAAATAAGCAATCCCTTGTAGCTGACCAACTAAATCATCAATCCTTGAAGTGGGTACTTATACTTTATTGAGTTGTTTGTAATCAATACACAATCTCATTAACCCATCTTTCTTTTTAACAAACAACACAAGAACTCCCCATGGAGAGACACTAAGGCAAATGAACCCTTTTTCTAACAGCAACAACAATTGGGTTTTCTACTCACAAAGTTTAGTCGATGCCATTTTGTATGGAGTAATGTAGATTGGTTCTATTCTAGGCAAACTCATCTCACGATTCGGTGGTAACCCAGGTAAATCCTGTGGAAATACATCGAGATAGTTTCGAACTATAGGTACATCACCTAACTCCATTGACTTCTCTTGATCCAAAGTGGTGACATAAGCCAGATACCCTTCAGTACCGTTTGCCAACATCTTGTCTACCTTCAATACACTCACAAGTGGAATGGAATTTTCAACTCTCTCCCAAATATAGAAATTGTGGTATCTCTGGGATATTCAATATCACTTTCTTAGGAAAATAGTCCGGAAGTGCATGATATCTTACTAACCAATCCATTCTCAGAATTATATCAAAATCTTGCATCTCCAAGATCAAGAGATTAGCTCTAAGTTGGTAGTTCCCAATTCTAATCTCATAGTTTTGTAACATCCTTTAAGTGACAAACATTTGTCCCCCAGGACCAGTTATAAATAAGGTATTCTTAATACTGTTGATTCTGTATTATGTCTTTGCATGAATGTCGGGGAAACCAATGTGTGTGGCTCTAGTATCAAATAAAACATGTGTAGGAAGTCCACAGACATCAATCATACCTCGTACCACTGACGTAGAGGCCTGAACATCCTATAGAGATAGAGCATGTACTTTGCCGACCACTTGACTAACTGTCAATGGGGTAGCTGGTGCCAAACTCTGCTTATTTAGAGGACAAAACTTTTTGATATGGCCAGGCTGCCTGCATTGATAACACAGTGGAGGCATTCTGCATTTTCTAGGTTGTCGTTTTCCACAATTCAGACAATTCCCATTATTGCCACCTTTCTTTCCCTTGAACTTGCCAGTAGGCTGCTGTGACTATCAGTCCCACTGGCAATTAGGGTAGTTGCCACCAGAGTCTTCATTTGAGCTGGTAAAATCTGAGGTGCCAACTAAGTAGCCTTCATCAGATCATTACTCTTGTTTTTCTAGTATTATTTCTTACTTTTCCCTCTAAACTGACCACTATTGGTGAGTGCTTGATATTACAACTAGTACTGGTTGGCCTGTCTCTCCACCAACATAGCCTTCTCGGCTGACTCAGCTAAAGTGCGAGTCTGAACAGCGCCATCTGGAGTTGGACAAGGGGATTCAAGCCTTGTTCAAATCTCCATTTCTTCTCTGCCTTATCAACCACAGAGCTACCAACAAATTGTGACAACTTCAGAAACTCAGCTAGGTGCTCTAACATTGACCTGGTAGTGGTAAAACCTGCTGAAGAGTCAAGAATTCCATCTTCTTTTGTTCTCTCCAAGCCTAAGGGTGATACCGTTCCTCGAACAACTAAAGGAACCCATTCCAGTTGATTGGCTAAGCTGGCTGAGCCACCGACTTCTGAATCGAAGTCCACCAGTATTCCGCAGCTCCTTCTAACTGGTAAGTAGCCAAAGCTACAAAGGATTCCTCTTTCAACTGTCAAGCAGAGAATACTTTCTTGATCTTTGTGATCCACTCCTCTGCCTTTGACGAGTCACCCTACCTCTCCATCGAAAGTTGGGAGGTTTCAACTTCTGAAATCTTTCGAACCCATTTCCAGGCATAGCCATTCTTGGAGGATTATTGGTGGCTCCATCATCGTGGAGGAATTCGCCTCCACCGAGTCTAGTCCTACTGTCTCCTTCAGGTTAAGTGACAAGCATCCTTTGGGTAATCAGTTGCATCATCTCTTGCATGAATACCTGCATCTAACTTGCCAGACCATTGTGCTGGGAACTATTCTCCTGAGAATTTGGAGTTCGTTTTGAAGCCATTTCTGAAATTCCAAAAGGCTTCTATAAGTTCCAGTCTAAAAAGACTAAAAAGAAATAATAGTTTATGCATCAATAATCTCTACCACTAATAAATGTAAAGATCACCAACTTAGTGAAGGTGATCCCTCATTAAAGGTTATTTCCTTTACTAGGTTACCTCCTCAGAGAACATTTCCAACATTGTAAGTGGGCTCTGATACTAGCTGTAACATTCTGCCCTATTAATCCCTCGCTTTAGAGGTGAGAACTATTAACAGGTGGGTATCAGCATCAGCTAGATGCACGTGACTTGTTTAAAAGCTGTACGAAGAAAATTTGTAACAGGTTCAATCATACATAAATTCATACATTCTAACATATGTGGGCACATCCCAGGATCAAACATTTTCCTATACCGAGTAAGAATAATCATGCTAACAGAAATTATGCACATACTCAAACCATAAACTATAGCTAAATGGATGTATGCACATATAACATGGTTAAAGTCTTTGCAAAATGGATAGGGTTATTATTTGCAACTCATAACCCCATCATCATAACCACCATAAGCATATAAGTATTCATAACTACAACCAAGAAAGCTCTAATAAGATACAAATGAAATACAAAACCTTCACAAACAGAATATATATATAGCTATCTATTCTGTGTGGCTTATATGACGCCATACTCCTCCAGAACCTCGATAAGATCTATCAGTATCCTCATCACCTCTTTCACGTTGAGCCTATAAGACTCCCTTTCCGCCTTCCCAAAGTACGCTTCTCGCTCCTTACGGATGAGTAGCAAAATGCGTGCAACCTTGAGTCTATCACAAAGGCGTTAGGTGTGCTACTACAATGCTCGGATCCTCAGGCGATGCAGTACTAGGATCCCTGACATCCTGTACCGAAGGTAGGTAACAAAGTAGGGTAAGCCAAGTGGTTAAGTAGGGCATATATATATATATATAGTGGTGTTACATAAGAAAATCAAGTAGTGTCAACCATTTGATTTTTTATTGTTCTATCTTAGTTTTCATTACCTATCATATGTTTTCTTCTTATTAACAAAGCACGACATGATTGAATATACTCGTCAAAACTGTCTTTAAGTCGCTTATTGAGATCTGAGGAAGCATATTCTTTCCCATATCAAAAATCATCCCTCAATCTTTGTATTGAGGAGGTTCGTATGTAATCAAGTGATGTTGGATCTTGGGGAAGCCCCACTTGGCTAGAGTAACGACACCGACTTTGGCATACACCCATAACTACTCGAGATTGGCTCTCTAGGTTACTCAACAAATGTTCACCACACTCTTTTCAGACGAAATCCCCTTGAGATCACCAGGTGTCCTTGTATAGACTACCTTGTAACATTGCTTTTTAGGTGTGACCTAAGCATTGAACATAGCTTCACAAATATTTAGTCTCAAGTCCCTATCTAACCTAATCCCATGATTCTCCAAGTAACTCTGATTTACCCATTTCCACTTCACCGAGTTTATTCCTTGACTTTTCGACTTCTTCCCCTTCAGGTTTCTCATATAGAAAAAAATTTCACCATTCATTGCAAGTTTGATTGATCAAAGAACTTTGATCCATCAAACCTAAATGAAATGCAATTTTCAGAAAACAAACTTGAAAGCCTATGAAGCTTAAATCCCACATTTCGTCACAAATGGCTTGAAAATGCATACTAAGAGAAAAGAACATCACTCCAAACCCTACCTAACCCAATCTTAGGTCAAGGTAGCCACCCTTTAAAACCTAGGTTCATCACATAACCTATTCTTAACATGCATGTTGCAAACCATACAACATCTAAATTTCAACATGCAAATCCATCAAATGGCATTGAGAAAAAATCTAAGCATTTTAAGAGACAATTACCAAATCTAACACCGTTATCATCCATCTGACACATCAAAAGGGGTCAAGAGAAGGTTTACAGCCCCGCCTCAATGGGTTCTTAGTGGATCTCTCTTTAATCACCTTGTTTTTGCCCTAATCCAAGCTCCAATCCTCTTCTCCCCAAATCTGAGTTCCTTGTCTTCCTAAATCACCAGACCCACAATTACTTCAAAACACACTCGAATGTGATGGGGAAAATCCTATTTAGAACTTCCCTTGCTCATGAATTCTTCATGCATACATGAACTCATCCAAAATCTCCATTTTAATCCCAAAATTTGTGACCATTACCTTGGAATGGAGATCTTGGAGCACGCCTTGTGGTATCCTTCTTTCCCAAGCTTCAAATGGCCTCAGTAGCTCACAAGCTCAAGATGGTCACCAATGGAGATAGAAGAAGCAGAATGCGGAGGAAGAAACAAGTGGGTCTTCTCTTGTTCGGTGGGGTACACAGGTGTCCCCATATAAGTGATAGAGAAATTTCTCTCAAGCCCTCTAAGTTCTATCCTCTTAATTCCACCTTTCCATAAATAAAAAGGGCTTGCGTTTAAGTCCTTCCCAAGCCTAAATTTCTTGAGTTTATGACCAACAAGGTATCTTCTTTCTTCTAGTCCCTTCATTGTATAAACTTGAGGGCTTTGGTGACTTTATTTGTTAATAAAGAAGGTTATGCCTTTAACCAACATCTAAAAATTTTCCTTTAAGCTTATATAATCCCAATCTCACACAACTAACAAGGGGTTTTTTGGGTTTTAATTAATTCCATTCATTATGCTCAACCCCTTGTTAAGTGTGCTCAACCCCTTGTTAAGTGTAATAAACATTAGGGTCTCACAATATGGAATGTAAGTTTAGTGGTAGAGGAGGGATAGATGTAAAAATTGGAGAAGAACGTATTCCAAAGAATGATGTTTTAAATACTTGAGATCCCGTTGAGTACCCCTTCGATCTAGTTTATGTTTTATGTTTATGAGGGCTACTTTATCATTTTTTATTTCTATTGGTTTTATACCGCAATTGTTCCTACACCTCTCTATATAAAGAGGTGTGGGTTTCTTCTTGGAATAAGAATGCTCATTTTCTCCTACTGATCCATTTTTCAACAAGATAGTAAAATTAAAGGAGATGTTACACAGAATTAATGCAAGGTAGTTGAAATAGAGGGAAGCATCTAGTGTTCTACGTGATAAAAGGGTTCCTTTGAAAGTTAAAGAAAAAAACTATCAAGCAGTTGTAAGAACTGTCATGTTGTATGGTTTTGAATATTGGGTCGTCAACTATAGACATGTGCAAAAGATGTCTACGGTAGAAATGAAGATATTAAGATGGATGTGTAGTCATACAAGGAAGAACTGTATTTCAAATGAGATTATCCAAAAAAGGTTGGGGTGGCATCGATAGAGGATAAAAGAAGAGAGACACGTCTAAGATGATTTGAACATTTACAGAGAAGGCAACTAAATGCTCCAGTTAGAAGATGTAAGGAGTTAGGGGTTGGACTTGCTAGGAGGGGGCGAGAAAGACCAAAGAATGTTGGAAACTATTAAGTATAACCTTAATTACTTAAATTTAAGCCTAAAAATGACTCGAAAATACATCTGAGTTGAATCAAAGAATCCATGTAGCCAACCCTACATAGTGTGGGAGAAGGGTTGATTGTTGTTAGGAAAACAAGTGATGAGGATTAGAATAAGGACTAGATATAGAGTTTAGTTTTCCTTGCCACTTTTCTTTTGTTAGTTCCTTACTAGCCACTTGCTTACATCTTGCTTTTACCCAATTTTACTTAAGTCTCAAGTTTGATGCTTGAAGTAAGAGAACAAGTCATATGGCTCCAAAATATTCACCCATAAGTTTAGTTTTCTTTGCTCTTACATTTATTTTCTATCGTTTATGCATTTGTTTATTATAGTCAATTATACAACGTAAATCAAGAAGGATCATGTGTGGTAATTAGCAAAGTGGATTTTCTCAGCCTGGTATAACTTGTTGTGATAACCAAGTTAACAATAAAAGGCAATGTTGATTCAGTAGGGTTCTCCCACCTTCAATACTTTTCATGAAAACCAACACCTTCTATGGTCATATCCCCGCCATCATTATGACAAAGTTACCCTTACTCCATCGAATGCTAGACCTACTATCTCAACTCCATCCAATGATTTCACCAATGATTTTCATGCTAACAACCCTTCAAGATCCCCAAGTAGCAAGGAAATTGCATCATCGCATTGCCATGTGACAAGGAGGTAAAGAACAAATTCGAAAGCTCATTTAGACAGCATCCAACAGGACCTTATTTCCATAAAACAATGCAATCCTCCAAACACTCCCTACTCCAAGCTTTCTTCTAATTGTGACCACTACTAATGATCTCATTGATGACCCATCAATGGAGTAATCAACCAAAAAATATTGAAGAGCAACTTCATTCTCCCTAATCAACACGAAATAAGGTTCATCCATATTAGGCAACTCAAAAACATTCAGTTTTACTACTATCAACATCAAGACAGAGTCCATCCTGCAAGGACAAGAATACCAACAGTATCCAAGCCCATTGCATTAAACACACTTCACAAAGTCTTGCTCCTAACCCCAGTAGGTGAAAGCACTATGTATGGTGCAATATAGACTTATGTGAGAAAGGAGCTAAGTTGACAGATCTAAATAATGCGGAAATAATAATATCAAAGCATAAATAAATAAAGAACATTTATGTTTACATGGAAACCTCACTTACAAAGAGCGAGAAAATCACTAGAGAAGGCCGCGATAGGGCTCTGATATTTCTATTCTTCTCAAAAGAATACATGGGGGTACATGCCTATTTATAGGTCACCACACACTAACAAAAGTCACACTCCACTAAGTGGGACCAAGCCACTATACATTTCTCTTAACACTCCCCCTCAAGGTGAAGCATGGAATGCTTAGCTTGTAACACAAAGAAATCCACTCTACACAACAGAACACAACCTTTGAACTAATTCTTGCTTGTAAGCAGGAACACGGGCTGAAGTTGCTGTATGAACTATAGCTGGCTTCTGACAATAGCCTCTCCTCTAGAGACCTGGTACTGGTGGCTCCCTATTCAGTATCCTTAACATGGGTCTTCCTTTAAAGACCTCGAAGCTGTATATCTCAAATAGAAATTGACTAGGCCCTTCTTCTAAGGACCTCGAAAATGAATCTCCCTTTCTCTGGAGACCTCGAAACTCTGGACCTCCCAAAGTTATGGTTTCTCATGTAATGATCAGCTACTCCAAAAGTCTGTAGCGATATCCGATGTCACTCATCGTACTTTGAGACTGTAACAAAGGGACTCCTAAACAAGGGTAACTATAATAAGTTTCCACACTCTCCCTTTCTCTCATACTCATATGAGAGAAGAAAATGACAATTAAAAGAAATACAATCAAAATAATGTTCATGGAAACTGGAGAAGACTTCTCCACCTCTTCTCATAAACATTCATTATTTGTTTATTCAATTTTTTCTCTTTTTATTTTTTTTTTATTTTTTTCTCTCTTTTTTTTTCTTTCCTTCCTTTTTCTTCCTTTCCTCTTTTTTTCCTTTTTTTTAAATACTCCCCAACGCTTAGGGTTTCACCGAGAAAGGGGCACCAAGCTCCCCCTCCCCCGCTTCATCAACCTCGCACCACTCCACTCCGAGCACGTCGCCGCACCGCCCTGCAGGGCCTCCGCTAGCCACCACCATCATCGCCACCTTCCTCTTCACGACGACCTAGAGGATCTCTGTTGCCATCAATGCACCAAGTCACCAACGCGATCTCACGGCCCCTTATCCTCGCCACCTTCATCTTCCTCTGATCGCCGCTTCAACCTTGTTCTCGCGAGGTCTCTGCCACGATTCTTGCGTCAACCTCATCTCCACGAGATCTCCGTTGAGATTACCATCGTTGTGATCTCTGCGTCTTAGGCATCATCCTCCACCTCATCAACTCCGCCTACAGCGTCGAGTTCGCCTCCAGCACCTTCTCCGTCGTCGTGCTTTATGATGCAATGGGTTTGATCGAACCTACATCTGCACCAAATCGGTTTGGCACAAGGATCGTCAGGCGAAAACCCTAGGCACTGCTCCATCTCGTGCGAGCCCTAGTAGCAGCGGCAAGGGGAGGCGGCCCTGCCCACAACGTCGAGCTTGTCCGCGATTCCATGCCTTCGAACACCTTGCTTTGTGGCCCTTCGACCACCCGTGTTGGCGCACCGCTTCAGTTTTCTTCAACTCTTCTCCACCATAGAGGAGAGGTGGAAATCATGGCATCAGCCCAACAACTCAAGAATAACAAATAATGATATGAAAAAATCTAATGATAAAACCCAAGATGAACAGATCTAAATAATGTGAAAGCAATAATATCAAAGCATAAATAAATAAAGAACACTTGTGTTTACGTGAAAACCCTACTAACGAAGAGCAGAGAAAAAACCATAGGAGAAGGCCCCGATAGGGCTCTGATGTTTCTATTCTTCTTAAAAGAATAAATTAGGGGTACACGCCAATTTATAGGTCACCACACACTAACAAAAGTCCCACTCCACTATGTGAGACTAAATCACGATACATTTCTCTCAATAAGCTAAGCCTCATCCATGGTGGAGACCTATCGGATCATATCTCAAGGTTGGAGATGAAAAGAGAGCAAAGTGAGGTGGGGATGAGAGGGTTACAAGGAAAGGTAATTGAGATGTTAGTGAGGATGGATGGATGCTCATCTTTTGAAGGAGAAGAGCACACTGGCTGTACTTCAAAGAAAAGAGTTGAGCCCGTAAGCAAACATAGTTGAACTACAAAAGTCCAAATTCTTGTGGGGTAAGGCCTTTACCTCTCAGAGAAGGTGATTCACCAAAAATGAGAGAAAAGCAGCATATGCCACAAAGGTCCAAATTTTAAAGAGTAATTTTAACAATTTACAAAGAACCAAATGCAAAATGTTGATCATGGAATTAAATAAGGAATATATGACATCCAGTTTGAAATGCATCCATCTGCTTCTACCTGTCTCTGATGATATTTATAGAACAAACTCCCCGTGCCCGTGCAAGCTGAATAACACACTGACCCACAATACTTGTAGCACCATTTTGCACAATGGCATCACCTACAGCTCAAACAGAAAGGAGGTATCTATAGCAATGACAGACCAAAAAGTTGCATGCATCCAACAAAAGACTGAATATTTCTAGATATTACCAGGATTCAACTTAACAAAATCCTCCATCATCCTCATTGCTGTTAGAGGATTCACAGAAACTGTAGCTGCATACTCCACTGGAACGTCCTTATCAACCTTTTGCCAAGCACTCTCATCTTGAACGATGAAAGTCTGCCATGTCCCTAACAAGACAACATTTTACCATCTCTCAAAACAAAATCACCAGCATTCACATGTGTATAATATATATGTATCCAAAAACTAAAAACAAGAGGTACTGTCAAACCCAAGTTACCAAAAGATGGCGGAGATGGAATGACCCAATCTCCCACAGAGAAGCCCTTCACCGAGGATCCCACAGCTTGAATTTCACCAACACCCTCGTATCCGCCGATCGCAGGCAGCGGAGGTCTTACAGGGTAGACACCTGAACGAAATGCCATGTCAACTTAGGATTTCTTCTAACATGATTCCAAGAACCCCACTTCTCAAGAAATGCCACCAGTTTCAGGGACCCTGGATACGGAGTTGTCTTTTCTTCTCTTCTCTTTTCTTTGGTGATTCCGATTAAGCCCAGAATTTATGTTTGGTAATGATAATACCTACAGGGCTAGAGGAACACTTAATTCCGATTTCAGGACAATTTCTGCGGAGTTAAAGTGATTGTAGAGCCTCATTATTAGATCCTGTATGTATGCACACAGGAATCTAGATACGTCTCTATCATTGGAAGGCTCTAGTCTAGTCTAAAGAGGGCCTCTTTAGTTATGAAGCACACTGGATGTACATGGACTGCAGATATATGTAACTGAATTCGCCTGTGAAGTGATGGATGTCAGCAGACATGTCGGTTCCTTCCTTTTTTTTTTTTTGAGAAAATGTCCCTTCGATACTGTCGGCATATAGTGTTTTTTAATGTTTTATGTTTTTTCTCGTATGGGCTTATGGGTGTCTAGCTCCTGAGGGGTAGTACTGTACTTTCACCATTTGGTCTCTCTATATATAAGAGAGCTCAGGGTTTTCTATAATGAAGTGAATCATTTCATCCAACTTGGTATCAGAGCAGCAGTCCTAGACCGGTGCCCTAGGTACCCCACCCAAATAGGCCTCTAACCCATCCACCAAATCCTTCTCTTCTCCTCTTCCTCACCGCTGCTGGTCCTCCCTTAGTCGGCAGTAGCAGCACCAACTACAGGAGCACCAGCCCCCGTCTGCAGCAGCACAAGGAGGAAGTGGGGGGCCTCGCCAATGTCGTCGGTGGGCTGGCCAACCCCAGCAGCGCCGCCGAGAAACCCAGCAGCGTTGCCCAACGTCACCGGTGGGCTACCTGATGCAACGGGCCTCCTACAGCCTTTAGCAACACCGCAGCTCCTGCTACGGCATCATCCACCACCTAAGGTAGTGTTGTAGGCTGCACTCTGCTCGGGCAGCATCGCCACACCTCACTGGTGGTAATGCAGGCCGCCTTCAGTCTTCCGCAACGCCATCAGACCTCTACGGTGGTACTGCAAGTTCTTGACAGGGACGAAGGGCCCCAGCGGCGCCATCCAGATATCCGACATCATTCAAGATGAAATACCTTGGATTTCCGACTCCATTAATGCAAGGAAATGATTGAGTGAATTTCCGCACTCTCTTATCTTTTCCTATCACCCCATGTTGCTCTCCTCTGGTAATGCAATGGCACCATTGGATATTTCATGGACAGGGATAGCAGTTGAATCAAGAGACGTGGTTGGAATACTTGTACCAGTGGCATCAAGTCCACCAACCACAACATAATCCATTTCCTCAAGAGAGTCATCCGCCACAATCCTCCAGATCTATTGGTGTTCGCCAAATAGCGGTATGACTTTCTCCAATTTTATGGATTATTTTTGGGATGTATATTCCCCATATTGATGGTTGTGTGGGGTGTGTATTCCCGGTATTGTATAATCCTTGGGGTGTGTATTCCCCATTTTCCTTGGATGTGATCTACTTAACACCTATAGCAGAATTTGTGAGTCTCGTGAATAAAGAGCATTACAGGAGCCACCATGGAGCAAGGTGGCTGATTGACTCTGGTGCGTCACAGCATCTGTGCAGTGATCAGACCTATTTTCGTTCACTACAATCCATTCCCCCAGGAAGAACTGTACAGGTTGCTAACGGCAGATATACCCTAGTTAGGGGTAAGGGGGAGGTGTTTGTGACCCCCAATTTGCAGCTGTCTGGTGCATTGCACGTGCCAGAATTCCCACTGAGTCTGTTGTCAGTGAGTAGAATCATGAAGGATCTCAACTGTAGAGTCATCTTTGATGATGTCAGATGTGTTGTTCAAGACAAGCTCACTAGGAGGACCGTTGTCAGAGGTACGGAGGAGAATGGTGTTTACCGTCTGGGATAGAAGCCATTTGAAGGGGTTACTCAATATAGTAGCGGGAGTGTTCTACAGTGACATGTTCATCTTGGCCACTTGTCTCTGAATCACCTCAGGAGGTTGATACCACATATTTCCCCAGCTGCTACCATACAGTGTGATGCTTGCCAATTGGGTAAGCACCATCGATCCTCTTTTCCAGTTAACACATCTCCTGGATCTTCGACATTATTTCAGTTACTCCATGTGGATGTATGGGGACCGAGCAAAGTCCCAAACTGAATGGGACACCGGTACTACTTAGTTGTCATAGATGATTTCTCTAGAGCCACATGGGTGTTCTTGCTGACAAGCAAGGCAGAGGTTGGAGGATGTATAGAGACCCTTCTTCTTAAGATCAGCACACAGTATTCAACCACAGTGAAGATAGTGCGAACTGATAATGCTCTTGAGTTCTGCACTGCCAGACTTAAGGAGGTCTATAGGACCCGTGGGATTGTCCATCAAACTACTTGTCCTCACACTTCACAGCAGAATGGGGTTGCAGAAAGGAAACACAGGCACTTGTTAGATGTTGCCCGTACACTATTGATTCATCATAATTTACCGCAGAGGTACTGGAGGGGACGCAATTCTGACTGCGACTTATCTCATCAACAGGATGCCCAGCTCAATTCTTCACAAGCAAATACCGGTTCTTCTTCTGCATCCAGACGATGAGTTATTTCATATGCCTCCCAAAACCTTTGGATGTGTTGCATTCGTCCATGTGCCATCACTTGGTCGTGACAAGTTGGCTCCTCGAGCTATCAAGTGCGTATTTTTAGGATACTCTAGGATACAGAAGGGGTACCGTTGTTATGATCCTTTGCAGAACAAACATTATGTTAGTGCTAATGTGACTTTCCATGAGGATACGTCATATTTCTCAGTCACTTAATAGAGGAGCTCTTGTAATAATGTTGCCTTTCTTCCCCTACCTGTTCCGCGTACAGAGACTCAGGTGTCTACTTCGCAATCCAGACCTCCAGCTGATAGACAGATGAGTTCTTTCTCCCGAGATGACTTTGAGAAATTGCATGGACCATTACATACCTATCACAGGGATCATACTACCTTTTAGAGGCCTCTCTCACCAGCAGCTGATGGTTCACAGGTAGTTGAGAGGGTACCTGATGCCAGTAACAGTTTAGTTAGACCTGACTTCCCAGACGGTGCAAATCACCACAGTGGTGAGGCTCCTTCTGCAGCAACTCAATTAGAGGTACCAAATGATTCAGATCTCCCTATTGCCATTAGGAGGGCACCGTGCACCTGTGAGTCCAGATACCAGGTCACAAGTAGCTTGGCTACCGATGGTCTTGCTCCTCAGTTTAGCAGCTTCTGTCAGGCCCTTACAGGGTCACACATTCCATCTATCTACCAGCAGGCCATGCTTGATCCGAAGTGGCGTCAAGCTATGGAGGATGAGATGGCAGCACTTTGAAGTAAACAAACTTAGGATCTCATCTCACTTCCTACTAATGCAGGACTGGTTGACTCCTGATGGATTTTTACCTTGAAATACAACCCTGATGGGTCTATTTCAATGTATAAGCCCAGGCTAGTAGCAAAGGAGTTCACTCAGACAAATAGGGTGGACTTCTTTGATACTTTCTCCCCCTTTACACTGCTTGCCACTATCCGGATACTTATTTCTATTGCTGCTCATAGAGACTAGCCGTTGTACCAGCTGGACGTGAAGAACGCCTTTCTTTACAGCGATCTTCAGGAGGAGGTTTATATGCAGCAACCCCCGGGTTTCGAGGTTCAAGGGGAGTGTGTGTGCAAATTGAGAAAGGCAATCTACGGTTTGAAGCAGAGTCCCAAGACATGATTTTAGAAGCTATCAAAGGTGCTCCACCAGATTGATTTGAGTCACTCTATTTCAAATCACTCCTTATTTACCAGGAAGACCGACAAGGAGACTGTGGCACTCCTAGTATATGTTGATGATCTTACCATCATCGGAGATGACAAATATGGGATAGATGAAGTTAAGAGACACCTATCAAAGAAATTTGTCATAAAGGATCTGGGACAGTTGAGGTATTTCTTAGGCATTCAGGTTGCACGTGGCAGGTATGGAATGGTGCTCTCATAGAGGAAGTATGCTCTTGATCTTCTTCAAGAGACTGGCATGTTAGCAGCTAAAGCTGCAAATATTCCCATGGATCCCAAGGTCCATTTATACAATGAGAAATCTGAGGTGGTTGACAGTAGGGCATACAGGCAGCTGATGGGTAAGCTTCTTTACATCACCATCACTCGTCCAGACTTGTCTTTGTCAGTTGGTAGGCTTAGCCAGTTTATAAATAAGCCAATTAGGCAGCACTAGGAGGCTGCAATGCAGGTGCTCAGATATGTGAAGAAAGCACCAGGACGAAAATTATTATTCCGTAAGGGAACGCCCATGGAGATTGTAGCATACTCTGACGCTGATTATGCTGGCTGTGTTAGGGACAGAAAATTCACCACAGGTTTTTGCACCTTTGTTGCAGGCAACCTGGTTACCTGGAGGAGCAAGAAGCAGGCGGTTGTATCTAGATCCAATGTGAAGTCAGAGTATAGGGCCATGGCCTAGACAGCCACTGAGATGGTTTGGGTCAAGTCAATTTTGTCAAATCTTCACATTTCTCTGGATAGCTCTATGGAGATGCAGTGTGATAACAGAGCAGCGACCTACATTGTCAATAACCTTATGTTTCACAAGAGGATAAAGCATGTAGAGATTGATTGTCATTACACTTGAGATCTCATTTAGCGTGTGACTTTACATATCACGAGTATCACTTCTAAGGAGTAGGCTACAGATATCTTCACAAAGCCCCTGGCGAGATCTGCCTTTGAAGCGTGTTGTTCCAAACTGAGCATGATGAATATTCATGCTCCAACTTGAGGAAGTGTTAACATATGATTTTTTTTATGTTTTATGTTTTTTCTTGTATGGACTTATGGGTGTCTAGCTCCTGAGGGGTAGTACTGTACTTTCACCCTTTAGTTTCTCTCTATATATAAGAGAATCTAAGGTTTTGTATAATGAAGTGAATCATTTCATCCAACTGATACATTGCCAGTTCTTTGTTATTTTTATCTACTGGTTCCACATCCTAAAAAGAGAGAGGAAAATATCAAATCTTGAACAAAATCTACCTGCAAGGACCACTTGCATGTGATTCTCCGACTAAAAAAGTTTGTAAAAAAAAATAATAATAATAATAATAATAAATCAATATCAAAGCAGTTCTGTCAAGCAAACCCCTGAAAAGAAACCCACATAGCACAGCAATAAATGTGATTTTAAAAAAAGAGTGACCGACGAGCCTTCAATTCTGTTGATATCGGAAGGGTTGATGGGGGAAGCAAGCATCTTGACGCAAAGGTCTCGTTCTTTGATCTGGACTGGGGGGAGGTCGACCATCCTGGTGACCTCGTCGGGACGGCCCTCCTGCTCATAGATGATGGCTTTGGATGGTGGCGAGAAGAGCGCAGAGAAGCCGCGAACGGGATGGAACTGCGAGGAGGAGGAGGAGGGCAAGGAGAAGGAGGAGATGCGGCAACTACCACTGCCCAAAAGCCTCGATGTTGATATTGGAAAACCCATTGCTCTTATTCCTCTTGCTATCGCTCTTGCTTTTGCCATTGGTGTTAGACCGCCGAGTAGAAGTTCAGGTCGTCGTCCATGTTTTACGTTCACCACCACCAGGTTTATAACTGGCGACCGCATCCGCCCGATTCTTGTCTACAGTCGTCGACAGCAGGTTGCCTGCTAGTAGCCTGCCGACGTTGCTGGTGGAGCATTTTGCCAAAGAGCAGTGGTATCCCCACGACTCATCCCACTGATACTTCCGACGTCATTTAATCTCCACCATTAATTTGTGCTGTTAGGATGCCGCTTCAAGTTTTGGATGTGTGACTCCCTTCTTCTTCTTTGATGGGAGCGGGGTATCCGTACAGGTTGTTATTAAAAAATTTAATTCATTGATTGCCGCTATTAAAAATTTAAATCATTATTTAACATAAAGTCGTGTCTTTAAAATGTAACTTGTCCATATAAAGGAAGTTGTGACTTTAAAATATGACTTTATCACATATTTTTAAAATAATACTTTACTTTAGATAGTACATCGGATAGGAAGGCATTGTCGTGGGTTATCCCCAAATAAGTTGTCTCAAATACATGACTTGTGTGTAAATAGTCAGGTTGTGCCTTCAAAACATGACTTGCTTTGGTCTCCCTCCCATCCCCACCAGACTCTGCTGTTGTTGTGCTGATGTTGCTACTGTTGTTGGCTTTTGTTGTTGTTACTGGCTTTTGCTCCTAATGTTGATGCTACTACTGTTGTTGGCTTTTGTTGTTGCTGCTGGCTTTTGCTCCTGATGCTGATCCTATTGCTACTGCCGCCAAAAGGTGGAAATTCAACAATGACATCAATGAACAATCAAGATTGCCTACAACAGAAAATCAAAGTTGAAAAGGCTACTGAGCCAAAGCAGCAACGATGTCTTATACAAATATCACAAATATCTCTGTTTCCCTTGGCATGAAAAATGTTTAGACTAGTAGAAACATCACAACCACAACATTACCAACATGAATGAAAATAACACAAGAGAGACGTAAACATCACAATAAGATAATTACCAACATCAAAGACGAAAATATCACAATCATGACATTACCCGCATCAATATAAGAGCCATAAGAGTACATATTTTTTTAGTAGGGAAAAGATGTCAGCATAGTACAAAAGTAGTTGATACTAATATTACATATACAACAAAAAGAGAAAATGAACTAGTTCTTTTTTCTTTTATAAATCTTGGTAGTCTCTCTATCTGGTATGGGTTCAACCCAAGATTGTGAGTCAATCTCAATGATGAGTGAACCTGTCTAGAATAGGGGGGATTGTGGCTATGTAACTGTAGTCTACATCATGGAAGCTTGTGTTCCCACCTCCCCTATCTCGTCATCACCTACATGCATCTTCTGAGGTGCACCTGGGTGACTGGCTGTGAAACAAGCATAGTAATCACTGGAGTGAGAAAATCTATCTCGCCTACAGTGGCCAATGATTGCTCCATCTGTGGTTGCTCTTGATGCTGCTCATGGTGCTATTCATGGTGCTACTCTTGGTAGACCTCCATAGGTGGGTCCTACTCTTGCTGGTGCTAGTCATACTAGTGGTAAGGTGTAGCATTGGGCCGAGCCCGGCCCAAGAAAGCCCATGTTTTTTTTCAGGCTATGGACTAAAATTTTTACGAAATCAAGGTTCGGGCCAAGCCCAAAGCCCATGTTTATGGGCCCAGGGCCCGGCCGAGCTAGGCCCGATTTGAATTTTCAGGCTAAGTTTTTGGGTTGGACCCAAAAAAGCCCATTAAGACCCATAAATTTTATTAGGGCCATTTTTTTATTTTTAAATAAGACATACCAACCAAATAAATTAGGCTTAAAAATATACCTTATTATTTTCCTCAAAAATGCTAGACTTTGATATATAATGAAATTACTTGAAATGAGTACTTGCATCTCCTAGCTAGTAATTTAAATTTGTTACTTCCTTCTAAATATTATTCAAAGTAGGAATTAAACATAATATTATTCAATATTATTCAAGTTGCATCACACAAAGTTACCATACGATACAAGTTACAAAACAATGTCGTTGTCGAAGATGACCCGCCGGTGAGAGATCTATTGGAGAGGAGAAGAGACTCAGCAAGACTTGTTAATGGATGCCTAAGATAGAGAGGGAGTGAGGTAGCTTGATGCTTTGATGGAGTAACCACGAGCATGGCTACACGGCGGGGGAGGGGATTCTGATTCTATGCGCAGGATTGAGGGGGACTAGGGAGGGTGACGGTTGGAATTCCTTTTTTAATTTTTAGTTAAAAAGGAAAAAAAGGTTAGAAACTTGGGTGGGGTGGGTCGGGCCCAATGGGCATTTGCGGGTTTTTTCGAATTCAGGCTGGGTCGGGCCTAAACCCAAATTTTTTAAAAAATTAAGGCCCGTGCCCAGCCCAAGTAATATTCAAGCTCAAGTCAGGTCAGGCTTTTTCGGGTTGGGTTCGGGCCGAGATCAGGCCGACCCGACCCAATGCTCCACCCTAGCTGGTGGTATGGAACATCATGTTGGTCGTCATCTATCTCTATAATCGGATCTCCATGACCTCGTCGATGTCCTCAACTTCTACCCCCTTGTCGTACTCAACATCCTTGTCTTGGAGGTCGCATTGGAGGATGAATACCCTCATCATCATTATCATCTAGAGGAGCAGCTACAACCAAAAATTGTCAGCTAATCTCATCTTGCAAGTCTTTCCTTGCTCCATCAATAGGCATTCTAAGTTCGTTGAGATTAGGCCTTTCTTATGCTAGAAGGTTGGCTGCCTTATCCAATTTTGCAAGCTGAAAGATGAACATGAATCCACATTTGAAATTAAATAAGAAATTTTAAGTCCCTTAAAACTAATTAATTATGAAATTCATACCTCACTCCACAATACTTCTCTATGACGACCTATGCATCTCTGAGTAATGCTATGGTACCATGGTGCATAATATGGTGTCACGGTCTATTATCCCTCTCTTATGGGATCTAACTCGACACCTTGTTGTTGACGTGCATCCCAATCTTCTATGTGCATGGCATGGCTCTCCACCCAGTCAACGTTGTTTTTTCATCTATGATCCGTGCTGTGGAGACTGGAATCAGTGTTATAGTCATCAAGTACTCGTTGTTGTCCTCTGAATTGATGTGTGACACGATTCGTGAAACAGTGTTCCACTATGTGGAACATAATAAGTGGCAATCGAGTGTGCCAAAACTCTTGCCCAACAAGGTAGAATGGTGGTACTTGTGCTTGTACTGCCTCTGTGTATGGTTCGCATACAACATATAACATGAAAGGAACTTTCATAACTGTTGATAGCGGCTTATATAGGAGTTTATAAAGTCATTTCGTTGTAGCAAAACCTCCTAAATAGCTCAATCAACAGATAAAATTTATGACTAAAAATCTAAATTGAAGTCTGAGGTCGAATACAGGGAGCAAATGTGGAATTCACGTACTAATCTTAATCAAAATATAAATGAGCATAGAAATTAAGCACTATAATGATATTCAATGAATATAAATCTGTCATATTAAATATTCAATGATGCTCAATATATCTCGAGACAAAAAAGAATAGAAGAGAAGCCAAAAGCAGTGATTTAAATCACCAAATAAGCCCTCTAAGCATGCATCATAAATATCTCAATTATACCAAATAACCCAACAGTAACTTGAATGCTACAGTGATCAAATGTCGGGCATGTGTATTAGACGACTTAAATGATCAAGCTTCTTAAAGCCTTCTTTGTTTCATCTCTTCTTCTTCTGCCTCAGCTTTCCTTCCTTCCCTTCTCGAGCCTTCTCCTTCTTCTTTTAGAGAGCACAAGGTCTCTCTCTCATGGCTAAGTGCTGGACAGGGTTAAACATCAAAGAGCAAACCCCCCTCCCCCCCCGCTCTCTCTCACAATTTCTCCTCTTCCTCCTCTTTCACAGTAATCGGGCATCTAATCAGGTATTTGGGGATCCAGTTGACTAAGCTTGCGAGCGTGGTGTCGCAAGTGAGGAGTGCGTTAGGTGGGTATACGGGCGAGTGAGGGTGCGCAAAGTGCGTGAAGAGGACCCAACCCCCATGAACTTGGGCAATAAGGGTAGAACACAAATCTAATTTATGGGCGTGCAGGTGCTCGTATTCTCATGATGTGGGACTATCCCCATTGGCTTCCTCGCATGCAGCTACAGAGATGGATGCTTCACTTAATTCTGTGAGCTACAGCTGCTGGGTCCTTTGATTGAGTACCTGGATGACTTCCTAGATCCCTTCCGCAGTGTCTGGAGTGAGTTGCGACGAAGAACATAGCCGTGGTGTGAAGAACAAAGCCGGGGAAGATGGCTGCGACGGCGGAGCAACGGCGAGACCTGAAATTCCAAAGAACGGCCTCTCGGCCATGTTAAACCACTTCAAGAGCTTCATCAGGTGTTGGCAAATGTGGTGGTGGTGGTCTCGTGGAGGATGGTGGCATGTAGAGGGCAGACGGTGATGGAGATGAAGGTGAGAAGGTGGGTTGTTCGATGGCGGTCGTGAATGAGCAATTGATGAAATTAGGAGAGGACTTTGGAAGGTGGAGGAATGGCAGAGGTTGTGGGGGTGTTGGCGAGGTGTGTGGTGCGGTGGAGCGACAGGGAAGCCTCACCAGAGATGTGGTCGGAGATGGAGAAGATGATGGTGAACGGTGGTGGCGTGGGTTGAATTGGGTGGAGATAAAAAGAGAGTAGAGAAGATAAACCTAACTACACTAACCTAATTGGACTAAAGGGGAGAAAGTCCTTGCCCATGGTACGTTGGACTTGGAGGAGATGAAGTCTCCAGTGGTGCAGAAGCGGCGAGGAAGACGAGGAAGGAGACCCTCGCTAGTATTGCGAGCAGTAGAGGAATGTGAGGAAGAAGAATCTGCCGGCTATTGTCCGTGACGGCGGACGAGGAAGGTGGACGGAGGAGCTTGCCAGATTTGGTGGAGATGGAGGTCGAGGAGAAGGGAAGAGGGGGAATCCCGCTGATGTAAACACATTTACAATACTTAAGATGTCTATTTATGCATGTTCTTAAGCATAGGATTGCATTTCATGATATAAATATTGCATAACATGCATCATCTTGCATTTAGAGTAGTTTGAATAAAATGGAGGTTAATTGTCTCCTTTCATGTGCTTGGACAGGGCAAACATTTTATCGGGGCCTCGGATCAAAGATCCAACCATATGGATGTGATCAGGGCGACGATTGGAGTTCAACGACTCCAAGATCGCCCTAATCAGACATCCGTAGCATCAGATAGTGATCGGGGAACCCTAGAAGATCAAGGGCCAGGATGGTATAAATCCACTCTTCAAATGACAAATCAGACCACACGAATGAATTCAGATCGATGATTGTAACCCAACTACAAAAATCAAGTCAATCCGACATCCGTGGCACCATCTACAACTTCTAGAAGATGGACGGCCAAGATGGCGCCACGTGGCACCATCCCAGCCGCCCAAACGGCTGCATGAATCCCTGAAGGCCCCGCACCCGCTCGCTCTCCGCCGTCGGATCTCGATCCAACGACTGTGGTCAGCCACGCTTAAAAGAGTCCGCTTGACCATCCGCGCCTCGTAGTGCAGCGGTCGAGCGCGCTTACGCGAGCGGCGGGTGCGGATTCGAGCCGCAACGAAGGGCTGGAAGGCGCGTGCAATTGAGCATGGGCAGGCGTTGGATCGCGATCGGACGACCGTCTGCGCCCAATCGAGATTACGCACGATTAAACGTGCGGCATGGACGCGGGATCGTACGCGGGGGCGGGTGCGCAGCGCAACGGGCGGAGATGCTCCTTAAGCCGTCCGATCTTGCGATCGGACGGCTGGGAATCAAAGAACGTGCGTATGCGTTGGAAGCTGGCAGCTGAGGAGGCGCGCGTGGGCGCGGAAGCTACGCCCACGTTGGGGGATTTAGTGACGGATTTATCCGTCACTAAAGACCCCTCATTTATTATTTTGAAGATGTAATGACCATTTTGCCCCCACTCCTTACAACTATAAAAGGAGACCCCCTCCATACAAAATTCTCATTCCTTCCTTCTCTTCTCTACCTCTCTAAAGCTCAAGAGAAGCTTGTCCCACACCCGGGATGTTTCTCGCGAGATAAAGTCCAAATTTTCATTCCCCTTCAGAAGTGGATCCCGTGACGACGACGGCGTGCTGCTCCGTTCTCGTTCTTCTGCTTCGTCCTCCTTCGTCCTGCTTCATTCTCCTTCGTCCAGGCGTCGTTCCGTCCGGCTCGTCCTCCAAGCAACCGTCGAGGAGGATTTCTCTCTCCCTATTCTTTTTACTGCTTTCTAGTATAGATTTACTGCTTTCTAGTGTAGTTCTGCTCGTCCTCCAAGCAACAGTCAAGGAGGACATTTTTCCCTCCATTCTTTTAATGCTTTCTAGAGTAAATTTATCACTTTCTAGTGCAATTGTTTTGTGCTTTCTAGTTGTAATGAACAATCTTCTTAATGATAAATTCTTTATTTATTCTACATCTCATTTTGATTTCTATGTGTAAAATTCTCTCTCTCTCTTTTACCCTCTCTCTCTCTTCTATTTATTGTAAATAATTAGATAGTTTTAAATTGAATTACTTCGTGACAAATAAAAAGAAACGCATAATTTTTAAATCAAACGTTCGCCTCCCTGTGTTCGACCCGGAATTTTCATTTCGGTATAAATTTTATTTGTTGAACACGAATTCTTTGCTTTCAAGATACAACGACAGGTTTTCCAAAACTGAACACGTTAGCGATAGCGATTCGTGCGTTCAACACCCGCCTCCAAACCAAGCTAAGGAGAACGGTTTGTCCTCAGGGGGTCTTTTATAGGGCTTAGAAGGGCATTCCAAGCTTGGAAGCTTGAAGCTTTCACAAGAATAGGAAACCCTTGATTTCAAAGGGTTCGCATTAGGATTTGGGTGCAAATCAGAGGCCAATGTGTGGCTCAGATTGAAGGGGATTCTCTCAGGAGTTCTTCCAATTTTGGAAGGGATTGAGCCTGAAATCAGTGAGAAATCCTTGATTGAAAGGTCAGTGATTGATGTGTTCACATGACAATAGTGATAGGGACCTTTTGGTGAAGAAGATGTCAAAGTTAGGGGGGCCTTTGCAATAGATTTCAGAAGCTAGGGGTTCATGTGTAAGAAAAAGAATCAGACTGGACTGAATTGCAAACTAGGTCAAAATGATCTCTGATTGGACCCAAATTTTGGTACAAACCTAATTTGGGCCCAAGGAATCTGATGGTGAAGTCAGATTTTTGTTTTGACTAAGTTTGATGGGGTAATTTACGCAGAAATCAAAATTAGGGCAACTTCCTATTTGAGACTATATTTTAGGTCAAAATGAGTTCCAATTTTCAAATCAAGGATACTAAACCTTTTAGAATATTTTTATATAATTTTTAGAAGGTTTATATTGATTAGAACCTAAGTGATGAGAACCTCGTCATAAACCCTAAACTAGCACCATCTAACCCAGATTTGCAAGAAAAAGCTCCTACATAACTCTAGAAAGGCTTGGCTCAGAGAAATTATGAGTTTGTAAAGAAAATAGAAACTAAGGGGTAAAAATGCAATTTCACCAATTCAATCTGAAAATAGGGTAACTCAGGGTCCAAACATAGGTCAAAATAACCTAATAGGAAGAAAAAGTGGGATGAGATGATCCAATAAGGGCTACAACAACTACAAGGAATTAAATGACATCCTGTAACCCTAAAAACAAATCTACTTCAATTCACGAGGTTCGAGGCAAATAAAAAATCGACTAAACCCTCTAAAATTCATTGAAAAATAATCTCTAGGGTTTAGAACCTCCAATTTGGCCTTAGGAACCCATTTTGACCTACATTGAGAACCATGCCCAATTAATAACTTAATTTGGGTTTTTACGTAAATGGATCGGTCAAACAAGGTCTGACCTAGAAATAAAATTCACCATTAGAATCCTTAGGTCCCATTTAGTCATGCATAAAAACTTGAGCCTAAGAAGAGACCTTCTTGACCAACTTTGCATTTTGGTCCTCATCCATTACTTTTTGACCCTCAACTTTTGAAACCCTTGCATTTTGGCCCCTAATTCTTCATCATTTTTTGCATTTGGGTCCTCCCTGCAAAACCCTGAGCAGCGCCATGCTCCGGCGAGGCATGGCGCCGCACAGGGTGAGGGCGACCCCCTGCCAAGACAACGGGGTGTTCCCTGCGACGTCTACTGTCGTAGGGGCACCTCCACGATCTCTGCCATCGCCCACACCTTCCGTGCGAACGTGCGGAAGGTATGGGTCATGATCCGGCCATCCTCCGGCGAGGGAGGCACGTCGTCTCCCTCCGCCCTCCTCTCTGATTTCGCCTCTATAAAAGCCACCACCGTCTGCCGCTTTCGGTAGCTCGATTCTGACGGAGAACCACCCACAACTTTCTTCTCTTCCCACTCCGGCAGACACCCAGCGAGCTCCGGCGAGCCCCCTTTCCTTTCCTCTTCGCTTTGCCACAAAACCAATGGCAGAGACTTCTTCCTGATTCTCCTCCGCGTCGCGCAATACCCGCGCGCACTGCTTCAGCCCCATCGTCGCCGCCATCCGCCCCCACTGGGTACCTTCTCCGGCGACAGTCGACACGACTGCCGCCCTGCTCCTCCCCCTTTGTCCCTGCAAGTAGGTAACAGTTACTTCTCTTCCTCCCCTCTTTCTTTTCCCTATTTTAATTTGCTCAATCAAACCCTCGACCGACCCGACCACCATCATCTTCCACGCCTCCGGCCCACCTTCGGCGAGTTGCTCCCATCATTCCGCCACTCCATACGACTCGCCGACCGACCCAAAACCTCCGCCTCGTCCCACTGAACCGTTTCCGCCCCTTCACTGCCACTCCTCACCTCCACCATACTTCACCGAACAAACCCATTCTCGCGGCTACAATCCGACCTAGCCCCGCCACCAGACGCCGACCCACGACCTGCCACACCCCGCACCACCTTTGCCTTGCCACGACGAAGGTCCCTCGCGTGTTTGATTAGGCCGAAGGGCCGTATTCCTGTCTAACAGGTTCGCTGCTCCAGCCGCCATTAGCGACGACTGAAGCAGCTTCGAGGCGAGCTCCAGGCCCTGCAGCCCCAGATTCCCAGGTGCTGCAGGTTGGGGCGAAGTCCGCAAAGGCTTCTGCCTCTTCAGTTGGCCCAGACATCGGCTGCAGCTGATCAGAGGGCGAGGTGGAGTCGTCCTGCGGGCGCACGTGAAGACAGCAGAAGATAGTCCCACATCGTGGGATTTCGAGGCCGCGCGCCCACATAAAGGCAAAAAGTGCCTTAGTCTCTTCGCCTCTTGACCACGGGGTGAGGTCCCTCTCACCCGCTCGACCTGGCCTCGTTCGCGACCACCCCCCGCGGACCTGGCCCGACCCGTTTACCCGACCTGCACACCTCGCCCACCACCGCACACCGGTGGGCCTGGACCCGGGCGCGACCCGTACCCGAATACCCGGCAGCTCTGGGAGAGCTATCCTACGAGTGAATTTTGAGAGAGAGAGACGCGGGGGAGGGTAGAGTAGGTTTTTGCCCTCTGACCAAACTGCGAGTGTGCAGGCACAGGAGAAGAAGAAGAAGAGAACCACAGAGAGAAGAAGGAAAGAAGACGCACTGTAGCAAAAGCTACTTAAGTCGTCTGATTGAAAAATTAGACGACGGCCTGCAGGAAGAAAAGAAGAAGCTTGGAAGAAGAAACGAAAGAAGGCATAACCTCAAGCAAGGAAAGAAAAGAAAGAAAGAAAAAAGAAGAGGAGGATCACCACTGCCGCAGAGAAGAAAAAGAGAAAGAGAAGAAGAAGCTTTGAAGAAGAAAGAAAGAAGAAGAATAGAAGGAAGAAGACTGAAGAACCCAAAAGAAGAGAAGAGAAGAAGACAACGACGAGAAAGAAGAGAGAAGAAGAAAAAGCCAACAAAATAAATCTCTCTCTCTCTTTTCACTTTTGTAATAGAAACTTTGTATCTCTAGAATACAGTTTGCTCCCTGAGTTCGACCTCGGGAGATCTTTTATTTCCGAGTAAAAATTGTAATAGTGGCAATGACTATCTGTACTACAACGCCATTTTTATAACAAAACAACAAAACCTAGTCATACCGCCATTACTCAGTTAATTAAGCAGGTCTAAAATTAGGGTTTCAAATATCCATTAATTCTTAAAATGCGTGAAAACCCATTTCTATTTGCACAGACCCTCTTATTAGACATTTATGAGAATTTGACCTTTATTTAACCCTTGGAAAACCCTATGATTATTCTGCACTTAGGATTTGATGTTAAAACTACAGATTTACCCCTGATTTAATGCATTTCTCTTAAAATGAATATGCACTGAATTATGGTTCTTCGGCGATTATGTAGGAGCATTTGTCAATTGATTCAGACTAATTAAAGCTAGTTATGGCTGATGATGATGTTATCATCGTGCCCCCATGCCTAACTTTTGCTAGTCCCTTAGCAAAATCTTATGAAAAGAATTAGAGTTCTAAACCATACATTGATGTTCAGAGTCCTAATTTATTCTTCTCTTTAGAAATTAGGTCAGAATGCTAATAGTAGGCCTAGAGGTACTCAAGTATCACTCAAGATCCAAACCTGACCAGCTTCAGCCTCAGTCTGCCATGAAGGTTTCTAAGGCCCGCAAGAACTACCCAAAGGTTTGTTTGACCCACCAGTTAAAGCCCCTGTGCTTTTAACATGGTTAGTCCAGGTTCAGTTTGCAGTGTGTTTTTGTAAGAGAGTAGAAGAATTTCTTTGCATTTTTGAAGAGCTTTCTCTCTCTTTTTCTTGATTATTTTCCTAGCCTCGAATTGGCCCAAAACACAGTCTATATCGGATTCCTTGTTCCCACCATCAATCCTCGTAGAGTCCTTTGCAATCGATGCTTCGAGATAGCACCGCCCATGGCAACCCCTAGAACCTTGGCTTTCGACACTTCGAGATAGTGCAGCCCATGGCGTTCTGTAGCTAAATTCAAGCCCTGGCGATCAACATTTCAGGATAATCCCGCCCATGGCACCTGAATCAGCACAAGGTGCTTACTGCCCTCGATAAGATATTTAGATATCCTAGGGGACAAGTACCGAGGAGACGATATGTTATTATGCATCTTCGAGGGAAATTTCCCACCCCTCTGCGCCGAGAACTCATCTAAATCAACTTGTGTTTGTAAGCCGCTCCTAATCTAGGTAGCTTTTTCATAATAGAAAAAATGCTTTTGCATGATTTTTATTGTTAAGCGCACTGAACTAGACTAAGTGTGTGATTTTTAGGTGCTTAAGTTACCAAGTCCCGCAAACTAAAGGGCAGGCAACGTGGTCGAATAATCCCTAAGTCTTAGACCTAATACATCAACCTCGCACTTTCCTCAACCTCTTGAGGATTAATCTAGATCTTAACAGATACGTGAATGTTTAAGCTCTAAAATAAGCCCAAGAGGCCTAAGATCAGCACTCATACTAATCTCTATGTCTCTCTGTTATTTCAGGACTTAATTTTATTTCTTTTGATTAAGTCTAGAACATAAGTAATTTCCATGATCAAGTGCTAATAAATGCCAATTTATCATCATTCTTATGCATTAAAATAAACCTAACTCTTACGATTTTTCTTCGCAAATGGATTTTTGGGTTACATTTAGGCATTAATTAGGTTAGGCATGCATTGCATTTTTTATTATCTTTTTGATCTATTTTTGTGAGTGTTAAGGATATATAGATTGACAAATCCCTAAAACCCTAGCACTCAAGAAGGTAATTGGTGAAGGAGAAGCCCAAACCAGCTAGAATTTAGCTGTATCCAACACACCATAGCTTGAATCTAGCTCACTTGAATTAAGGTTAGCTCATCCTAGCTCCAATTGCCTCCTCCTCTACTCTATTACTAGGTAAGCTAGCTTAGTTTAGCTATGCTCCAGCTCCATTGGCCATCCACCACCCTAAAACCCTACCTAACTAGCTCCACCAACTAACCCTACCTAAGTCCACCTAAGCTAGCTCCACCTCTACTCTAAGTTGGCGCCACCACCATCACCACCTTTTAACCCTCAACCACCACCAAAGGGCACCAAAAGTAAACACCCATAACCACCCCCTTTTTGGCGCCAACTTTTCCCTCCAAAAATACCCTCATCTTAACCCTACACCTACTCCCTCAACCCATCTCCACCATCCACCTAACCCCCCTTTTAGAAGACCCTAGGTTGGCGCCAATTTGGTGGTGTCTCTCCACCACCAAGATCCACCAACACCACCATAACTACCACCCTACAAACCCCTTAGGTTGGCGCCAAACACCCTCCACCCTAGGATCCCTAACTACCATCCTAAACCTAATCCTAGCCCTTCACCTAAGGCCACGCCAACCACCACCTTTCTACCCTATAAATACCCCATCTAACCACCACTAAAACCCATCCTCCATTAGTGTTAACTCTACCCTAAATCCACCCATAACTCATGACCAAGAAGACGAAGGAAGGAAGGAGATTAAGGAAGCTATGCCTTGCTTCCTTGGTGCCTTCTTCCTCTCCATTCTTCTCCTTGTGCCACGCCAAGAGAAGGAGCAAGCTCTACATCAAGGAGGATGGCCAGGCATTGGAGGAGATACTAGGGTGGTGCACACCCACCCTTGGAGAAAAGAATTGAGGTGGAGAGCATCCACATTGGAGGAGCCATTCAAGGAGAAGGAGACCTTTTCAAGCCAAGGAGCAGCTAGGCTTGGAGCAAGAAGACTCCCTTCTTCACCAGAGTTTGCAAGAGGATTTGTGCTTTTATTGCTTTCATATTTTCCATTTCAAGTAGAAGCATTCCTCTACATGTTTTTGTAAAACACAAATTCTATTAAATCAATTTGCATTCTTTTCATTTTTGTTGCAATTGTTTTCTTTGTTTCTAGCACTCTTCACTCCCTCTCCCTAATTACTCTAGGCCTCCACGTGCCTAGGGTGAGCTTAGGGAGAGGAATTAATTGTCACTTGATTTTAGCTTAGTGATTGTAGGTGTTAGTTTCTTTCCCGCCAACAACTCGTGTATTTGCCGTTATTTCAAAAGTATAACAATTATAAATTTGAAAAGACCAAAAAGAAAGTTAATTTCCATTTTGAAGCGAGAGAATTGATTTCCCAAAAAGTTGCCTCCTTAGACGACCCTAGATACTTCCCTATCTAGGCTTTATAAATTTAATAGTTGATCGATTTTATGCATTACAATGATGTATTTTACAAACCACCTAAAAATCCAGATCACTTTTTGGCACCGTTGCTAGGGAGGCACGGCTTTGCTTTATCATTTTTCTCTTGCTTCAAGTGGATCTCAACCCCTTGTCTCTCTTCTCTCTTGTGTGTGCAGAAACTACCTGAAGAAAGAAAGAATTTGGAAGAAAGAGCTTAAAGTTCCTTTTCTTCCAACAATTTCAGGTTGATTTCTCTTTCCTTGTCACATAAGCCTTAAAAACTATCAAAACACATTAAACTTGGCTTTCAGGATCTCAAACAATTAAGTTAAGTGGAGTGGCTTCATTTAAAATTCAATTGATTGCTTGTTTGCATCATTAAACACCACTCTACTTCAAGTGTTGGTGTTCTAATTTTCAGGTCTAGACTTCTATCCGAACTTCAAAAATCAATTTCTAACACCACAGGTCTCTAAAAATCTTGAAATTTCACCCAATGATTCCAAACCAAGTAGGGAACATTTGTTCCAAATTTTATATTAATTGGATTTGTATTTAATTTTAAAAAATTCGTGGACTGCAGAGGGGTCATCTCTAATCTTCCTGTTTTGCTACTCTCCGCAAACTTTAGGAATTTTTATAGTCATCCAATTTTTTTGAGGTCGGTGGTGGTGACAAGTTCAAAATACCTTCGGGTATCATTTTTGGACTTTGACACCAGCATAAAGAAAAATCTTTCAAAAATATCAAACAAATTCCTAAAATCACAAAAAAAATATTGTTTGGAATCCTTGTTTGATTTTCCTTACAGTAGTGGTGTTGTTTGCATTGTTTGTACCACTACTTAAACTGAAAGCTTAAAAATAAACTAATTAATAGTTAAATTTCTACTTAGGATTTAATTGATTAGGGTTTCTTTTCATTTTTAGAGACCAACAAATTTAAGGAAACTTATCTTCACCAATACAACTTGATTTCCTTTTATTTGTTGAATCTCAAACTTGTTTGAAACCTTAAAAAAAAAAACCCTAAAACACATTAAACTAAATCAAATCTTAAAATATAGAAATACATCAAATTGTGTGACAACTTGAATTGCATTGGAATCATCTTCCAATTCCTGCATACACACATAAAAAAAAATTGAAATAATAGGGCAATACCCCAATCAACGCCCTCTACATTCCGTATGCACTATAGTTGCCTAGACCTAATTAAAAATTATAGCAATTTGACCACTAAGGTTTCATCAACTTAGGCTTGCTATTTAGGTCTTAAGTTTTCTTTAGTTAATATCAATTCTGTCATCTATATCTGGTGTTAGGCTGAGGGGTCGTGTCAAATGACCAAGCGCGGGTTTAAACAAGCCCTTAGGGATTTTCCTGGGATATGCTTGGACCCAACCCTCCCCTTATGCAACTTGGCCAGATTTGTTGATAGAATGGGTATTCACTATTGATTTCTTATTTCCTAGGTAAATCAAGTCTTAGGTTAAATTTTTAGGGAGTCACATTTAAGTTAGGTCTAGAAATTTTGATTGATTGATTGTACACTTTCTCTCATCTCCATCTCTTTCTCCTCCCCTCCCATTGATGTGCATACATCTGAATAGCCAAAAATGTCTATTAATGCATGTTCTTAGTATCACATTAGCATCATGCATTGTAAATATTGCATAACATGCATCATCATGCATTTAGGTCAAATTGTACAAATTGTATAGTAATTTCTTCTTTTTGGTGGCTAGGGATAGGGCGACTTTTAATCGGGGCCTCGGATCAAAGATCCAACTGTACGGATCTGATCAAGGCTACGATTTGAGTTCAACGACTCCAAGATCTCACCGATCGAACTTCCGTAGCATCAGATATAATCTGAGGAAGGTCAAAGATCAAGGGCTAAGATGGTGTTAATCCGCACTTCATATGACAAATACGACCGCACGGATGGGTTCTGATCGATGATCAAAGCCTAACAGCATGAAATCGACCCAATCCGACATCCGTAGCACCTTCTACAAGTCACAGAAGATGGACGGCCAAGATGGCACCACATGGCGCCATCTCAGTCAGCCACACCAACCCAAGACTTGTTGTTGCTTTTCCCTTCTCAACTGCGCAATGGATCTGGGCCATTGGATCACCATCCAAAGGCCATGGTCGCTCGTGCACAAAAACCATCTACGCGCCTCAAACGCATGCATAACGCAGCGGTCGAGCCTCTCCACGAAGCAGAGGCACGGGTTCGATCCCCGCTGCGCCTCAAATCAAGGCACGGGCGCCGGAGCGGCTAAATCAAGCCGTTGGATGGCAAGCGGGTAGTGTAGATGCGGGAGACGTGGCAGCACCAGAGCTTGCGGATCACCTACGTGCGATTTAACGTGCGCCCAAATGCTCTGTCGCACGCATGGGTGCACGGTTACGCTAAAGTTGAAGTGGGTGAGGAGCGGTCTCAGTCGTCCGATCTCGCGATCGGATGGCCGAGAATGCTTGGACGTGATGAAGTGTTTGCGTAGAGAAGAAGAAGAGGCACATGCGTGAGCAGCACCTACGCCCACGTTCAGGGGCTTTAGTGACGCTTAATTTCGTCACTAAAGGCCCTTGCATTAAATTTTTAACATAAAATGACCTTTTTGCCCCCAACCTATACACCTATAAAAAGGCCTATGTCCCCACATTTCAATCATCCCTTCCTTCACCTCTCTCCCTTCCCAAAGCTCTAAAGAAGCTGGTCCCAAACTTGGGATGCTCCTCTAGAGTCGAAATCAAAGTTTTCTCTCCCCCGTTCCGGAAGTGGATCCCACGACGACAACGATGCCCTGCTTCGCCCCCAGTTCTTCCTGCTACGTTCTTCGTCTTCTGTCTTTGTCCTCCGTCTTCCAAGCATCGCCCCGTCCGGCTCGATCTCCAAGTAACCATCGAGGAGGATAACATCTCTCTTCCTTCTTTATCGATTTCTAGAATAGAATTTCCCGCTTTCTAGCTGTAATCATTTCCTGCTTTCTAGTTATACAAACAATATTCAGTTACAAAATGATTTTTCTCTCTCTTTCTCTTAGTGTTAATATCAATTTCATTGTGATTATCTCGCTTTTAAAACAAAAATACCAAAAAAATATAATCGCGGATTTTAGATCGATGTAGCCTCCCTGTGTTCGACCCAGAATCTCTTTACAAATTTTGGTATAAATTTATCTGTTGACGGATTTCTTCGCAAATCATACTACGACAACGGGTTTTTCGAAATCCAATCCCATTTGCGTAGATCTTCCGCTTTAACATTTTGACGCTGTTGCCGGGGAGGCAACGATTCTTGATTTTCTTTCCGCATTTCATGCACTTTATTATTTTCTAACTTGCTTTTATTTCTCTTCTATTGTTTTGCAAGTACCTCAACAGGGAATCTTCAACCGGTAGAAAGGAGTAAATTGCAGTTGAAGATAACTGTAAGTGCTCCCCATTTTTTCCCCTCCATAGATTTCATTCCACAACCTTAATTCAAACCCCAATTAACCTACGTGTTCGTATAAACCCTAGGATTAGTTTGGATGCTTTGATTTCCACTTCTACTCATCTCACCTTCATAAAAGAAAAACAAGAAGATACTTCTTGTGGGATAAATCAAATACACACTACATAACCCACATTCAAGGCACATAACCTAACTTGATTTTTTTCTACTAAACTAGGATTCCGACCTATGGAATCGGTACACGCAAATCAATACATAAGAGAGTAGGAATTAGTCTAGGTTAATCATCTTGTGTGCCTAACTCAGTGGTGCATTTCGGTCAATTGTTTGAGTTGTTTGGGCCGCACCACTTCATTTTAAAATCAACTCATCAAGTAGCTTCCCCTTAGGGTTTACAATTTAGGTCAATACCTGGCACTTCAGTTTACTTTTTGATTTCAAAAGGAAAAGATCTTCACCCGTGTTTAAACATCTGGTTTGACTTTGAAACTTGATTGAACTCACCTTATTCTAAACCCTAAAAGCTACTTAAGCAAGATTTGAACCTTAAAATCCATTCATCCAAATAATCTTACTTGAAAATCCTGGTTGTGCACGCACTCACACATATTCAATCAATCATTAAGGGCACAACCTATCCTAAGGGCCCACCACATTTCATAAGCACTACAATCCTAAGCCTAAGTAAAATCAAGTAGACGTTGGCCTTAAGGACTGATTCGCTCTTCAGAGCCAAGATTGAGATTGTTTATGATTAACTTGCTTGTACTAGTCATTCTGATGTCTAGCTAGGGGAGTAGAATCAAACGATCGCAGTTGGGGGGTACACTAGGAACCGAAGGCGCAAGCCAAAGAAAGAACCTTCTCCCTAGTCCCCCCTTCTAACTAGTTGGATTGACTGGATACAAGTAGAGTAAATCGTTTATAATCTTAAGATGGATTCTGAGAGTCTGTAGATCCTTAGGCTACCCAACTTAAGGACAGTCTTGTTTTGTTGTACTGTAGGGTTCTTATCCCCAGTCTTTCCGACCTCTTCCTAGTTTATGCTTAGAAGGAGGTCATTGAATCCCTGATTGGAAGGACCATTAGATCATTCTAGGAGGTGTAGATTGAATTTTGGCCAAATTGATTCCATGGTCGATCAACAACCTCCTCTGCCTTAGAGTCAACAGGAGATGTTTCAAAGGCAGTTGGAATAAATGTAGAGAATGCAAGAATGGTTTTAGAGAATGCAGGGCGCTCAGCCCTTGAAGGATTTTTTTGATCCTTCAAATTACGAGGAATGTCCCGGCATCTAGATTCTTGACAGAGATGTAGAAATCAAGCCCCAGGTGTTAAGCCTGATCAAACATTTCCATGTGCTTAGCTTTGAAGACCCCTTTCAGCATTTGGAGGACTTGACCACTTTGGTCCAAACCACCAAAGCGCGAAACGTGAATGAAGAGCAGATGATTATGAGGCTCTTTCCCCACTCTCTTAGGGATAAAGCCGCTCATTAGTACAGGACCATAGGAAGGCCGATCGCAACATGGAACGATCTGAAATTAGCTTTCTTGAAGAAATTCTTTCCTGTCAAACATATAAATGCACTGAGGCAGGCGATTACTACTTTCGCCCAGCAGCAAGGGGAGCAGTTTCATGTTGCCTGGGAGCGATTCTAGGACTTATTGCGGAAGTGTCCACAGCACGAGGTGCCGAAATGGCAGCTCATGCAAGTCTTTTACCACTGGTTGACTGAGCAACTCAGAAATCACATGGACGCTTCTTGTGGAGGTAATTTCCTCAACAAAGATGCAGATAGCGCGCACGATTTGTTTGAGGAAATGAGTGAAAATTCAATCAATCATACCTCCATGGATACTTTTAACCGGTCCCAACAACCCAGATCGAATGTTAATGAGGTCCACGACTCTCATTTATTCAATATGGAACTAATTTGTAATAAACTAGATAAGGTGGACTTGGTTACCAAAAGGATGGAGGAGTGGATGGTGGAAAACTCTGCAAACAATTCTTGATCCACTTAATCCCAGAATTTGGGATTCTATTCTTCGTGAGCTCCTTCTAGACGGGAGTTCGTGAATCAACTGAATGCAGCTCAACCTGTGAGCCAGCATTGTTTGGAACCCCACGGGTTCCAAACTGGGGTCTTTGATCCTAGTTTCTTTGATCCCTCCCTTTCTTTCTCTCCATCTTCGCCCTATGAAGGATGTCTATGATGTACAGGAGATCGTTAGGTCCAACCCTTACTCCAATGCTTATAATCTTGGTTGGAGGAACCACCCTAACTTCTCTTGGAAAAACCTAAGGCAGCAGACCCAATTCTGACCCAGCAACTATGCTCCACAAAGACCAATGGGTCAAGGTCATGTTTACACTCAGCTGCCCCCAAATCAGGTCAATCAGCCAACTTGGAATGCCCGTCAACCTGTAGGGCATGCTAATTTGAACCGTCAGATGGTAGAGATGCAAGGATTTATGCTCCAGCTCATGCAGCAAATGAAAACCTTGCTGGACAACTTGCAAAGCGGGTTCATTGCTAATTCCCGACAACCCAGATCTCTGCCATCTCAACCCGTACCTAACCTACATAATATACAAAATCTGGGCAATCAAGCCTAAGGGTACACGAATCAGAGGGACCCACACACACATGCTCAGGTGGTTGACCAGGGTCCTTCCTCTTCTGCTTCTTCATCAAATCCGAGGTTTCTAGCTAATAAAGCCCCTCTAATCTTTCCTAACCCTCTCCAAGACCCAAACCTATATGCATCTGCTAACTCTGTCACCTTGAGGAGTGGAAGGCAAACCCAAGACCCAAAACTACCTTGTTATGATCTACCAAATCCTGGAGAGCCTAAGGAGAGAAAGGGAAACTCTGAAGAAGAAATCAAGGCTCAAGAACCTGATTCAAAAGATCTTACTCATGTTCCTTTTTCCTGAGGCCTTGATTAAACCTAGGAAGAAGAAGCCTGTTGATAGAAATGAGGAGCTCTTGAATATATTCAAGAATGTTGAAATCAATATCCCGCTCCTTGACACTATCAAACACATACCGGCTTACGCTAAATTTTTAAAGGATTTATGCACACAGAAGCATAAGTCGAGGGAATTTGTTCCGAGGAAGGTGATACTCTCCGAGCAGGCTAGTTCTGTTATCCTACATCACCTTCCTCTGAAAAAGAGAGATCCAGGTGCCCCTTTAATTTCTTGTGTCATCGGAGATTACACCTTTGATAGGGCACTTCTGGATCTAGGTGCATCCATTAACATATTTCTGACTTCTCTTTACGAGAAGTTTGGATTAGGTGAACTTCGGCCGACCTCAGTAACATTGCAGTTAGCAGACCGTTCGGTCACCAATCCAAGAGGTGTTATTGAGGATGTTATTATTAAGATTAAGGATTTCTATTTTTCTATAGATTTCCTTGTCCTTCACATGGATGTACCTGAGAATTTAAGGAACACACCCATCATTCTGGGGTGTCCATTCCTGGCTACCGCTAAGGTCAATATCAACTGTGAGAGCGGTAGCATGGAAATTGCCTTTGGGGATCAAAAATTTAAATTGGATATTTTTAAGGTGATTAACAAATTTGAGGATTGTGGATTTATAGAGGAACTTGAGGAAGATAACTTGAATATTGAAACATGTATGGCGATTTCTACAATTGAAAGTTCCTCCTGTCTTGATGGATTCGACCCGCAACCCTCTGTGGCAAACCCGTCACATTCTGAAGAGGTTGTTGATTTTGTTCACTTTCAACCTCTTCCTCTTGATGAATCTTCATCAGCATCATCTTTACTTTCCATCCTAAACTCTCCCCAGCTCGAACTGAAACCATTGCCTGAGAGTTTGAAATATCAGTTTTTGGGACCTCAAAAGATGCTCCCTGTGATTATCAGTGCTAGATTAACTAAGGAGTAAGAGATTAAACTGATCAAGGTCTTAAAGGAACACAAGGAGGCAATTGGTTAGACCATTCATGACCTTAGGGGGATCGAGCCATCTTACTGCAATCATAGAATATTCTTGGAAGATGGATCTCGCACTTCTCGCTAAATGCAAAGGAGATTAAAACCCTAATATGCGTGAAGTGGTCAAGAAGGAAATAATTAAGTGGCTCGACACAGGAATCATTTATCCGATCTCAGATAGTCCTTGGGTAAGTCCTGTGCAAATTGTTCCCAAGAAAGCCGGGATTACCGTTGTGACTAATGAGAAAGGAGAATCTGTCACAACTCGTTCAGCTTCCTCTTGGAGGGTCTGTATCGATTATAAGAAGCTAAACACAGCCATGAAAAAGGATCATTTTCCTTTGCCATTCATCGATCAAAGCCATGAAAGACTAACCAGGAAAAAGTACTTCTGTTTCCTAGATAGTTACTCAAGATACAATCAAGTCCCTATCCATCTCGAGGATCAGGAAAAAATGACTTTCACCTGTCCCTATGGAACCTTTTCTTTCCGTAGAATGCCATTTGGCTTATGCAATGCACCTGCAATTTTTCAAAGGTGTATGTTAGCTATATTCTCTGACATGGTGGGAGAGTTTATGGAAGTTTTCATGGATGATTTCTCTATTTTCGGAGAATTGTTTGATTCTTGCCTCGCTAATCTTGAAATGATCCTTAAAAGATGCATCAAAACAAGATTGGTCCTTAGCTGGGAAAAGAGTCATTTTATGACACAAGAAGGCATCGTCTTGGGTCATGTTATCTCTGAACGGGGAATTGAAGTTGACAAAGCTAAGGTTGATACTATCTCCAAACTTCCTCCTCCCACATCTGTCAAACAAATTTGATCATTTCTTGGTCATGTGGGATTCTATAGGAGGTTCATCAAGGACTTCTCCAAGGCTGCTCGCCCTTTGAGCAACCTTCTCGCCAAAGATACGCCGTTTGATTTCAACAAATCATGTTGTAAGGCATTTGATTTTCTTAAAACGGAAGTCACTTGTGCTCTGGTGTTGCAACCACCGATCTGGACAGCCCCATTTGAGATCATGACCGACGCTTCTGATTACGCGGTCAGGGCTATTTTGGGTCAAAAGATTGACAGGAAGCTTTCTGTCATTTACTACACTAGCAAAACTTTAGATGAGGCCCAAAGGAATTACACTATTACTAGGAAGGAATTGCTAGCTGTAGTATTTGCTTTGGAGAAATTCAGGGCTTATCTCTTAGGGTCTCACATCATAATTTACACCGACCACTCAGCCTTGAGACATCTCTTGGCCAAAAAGGATGCTAAACCCTGGCTTATCTGATGGATTCTTCTGTTACAAGAATTCGATCTTGAAATCAAAGATAAATCTGGGGCACAAAATGTGGTGGCGGATCATCTTTCGAGACTTCTAAGTGATTCTTTTCGTTCGGATATTCCAATTGCTGATACTTTTCCAGATGAAACTATTCTTATAGTATTAGGTGTCCAAACCCCATGGTTTGCATACATGGTAAATTATTTGGATGTTGGTCAAATCCCCCAAGATTGGACCAAGCAACAATGAGATAGACTCAAAGCTAAGGCCAAATATTACTTCTAGGAGGACCCTTAACTGTACCACATCAGCTCTGATTAGATTATTCGCCGATGTGTTCCGGAGAATGAATTCCAAAGTATACTCGAGTTCTGCCATGCATCTGCGTGTAGTGGACATTTCTTCGGAAAAAAGACGGCTGCAAAAATTTTACAATCTGGATTCTATTGGCCGTCTTTATTCAAGGATGCCCAAGAATTCTCGAGGTCGTGTTCCCGATGCCAGGCACTTAGGAGCATAACTAAGAGAGATATGATGCCTCTAAACCCGATTAGTCCCATCGAAATCTTTGACGTTTGGGGCATCGATTTCATGGGACCATTCCTCCCTTCATTTGGACACCAGTACATTCTCGTTGCTATTGATTATGTGTCCAAGTGGATTGAGGCCATTCCCACCCAAACCAATGACCACAAGGTGGTCATCGATTTCGTCAAGAAGAACATCTTCAGTCGGTTTGGGATTTTAAGGGCCATCATCAGCAATGGTGGTACTCATTTCACTAATGCCCAGTTCTGTAGTTTACTGGCAAAAGACAGGGTAAATCACAGAATCTCCACACCTTACCACCCCCAGACGAATGGACAGGCCAAGATCTCCAATCAGGAGATCAAGAATATTCTGTAGAAAACGGTTAGACCTGATCGTAAAGATTTGACTCACAAGCTTGAGGATGCTCTTTGGACCTACTATATGACGTACAAAACGCCTATCAACATGTCACCATTTCGTCTGGTGTATGGAAAGGCATGCCATTTACCTGTAGAGATTGAACATCGGGCATTCTAGGCAATCAAGCAATGTAATTTGGATTTGAGTTTAGCCGGAAAGACAAGGAAGCTCCAACTATCTGAGTTGGAGGAGCTTAGAAATGACGTATACGAGAATGCCAAAATCTATAGGGCTTGGACCAAAGATCTTCATGACCAATTGATATCCCGAAGAGGTTCGAGCTGAACCAGAAGGTCTGGATCTTTGATTCTCGACTTTAGCTCTTTCCCGGCAAACTTAGGTCAAAATGGAACAACCCATCCATCATCGATCAGATATTTCCAAATGGGGTTATTCAGATCTTTGACCCAAAGATGGGCAATTCTTTTAAAGTCAACGGTCAACGTCTGAAGCTTTTTGTTGATCGTATTATTTCAAAACCTGTCTCAGACACGGTTGCTCTACTCATATTGTGATTTCTTTGGCTGGACTTCGCCTAGTTGATGTCATTAAACTCAGCATTTGTATAGTATGACTCAAAGCTGACCCGAGCATCATATACAGGTGATATTTTCTTCATTCTACCCTACTTCTCATGCATTTTATTTTCAATGAGGACATTGCATCAACTAGGCTTGGGGGGGTGGATTCATTTCTGAATCATTTTGTCAGCTCTGTGGAATTCTTGTAAATTCTACTTATTTTTTTTCTTTTTCTTTCTTTCTTTATTAAAAAAATGAAAAAAAAATTGAATTAGGAAAGAATAACTAGGCATTAGGATTTTTCAACCTTAGGGAATAATACAGTAGGATCTGAACACTTAGACTTTTCAGGTCTTCGGGCTTAATCAGCCCGGGTGTCTGCTAAAATGTGAATTTGTTTATCGAGTCCTCGCCATTTTAAATTTACTTCAAATTGGTTAAATAAGTTTGGGTGAAAAGTACACAACTTATCAACCTGCCCTCTAATTTAAGGGGATTTTAAGTCTAAGCATCTACATACTAGTTGCACTGACTCACTTTCCAACGGTTTTTACGGAAATTGGGTAGCTAATGAACCTTCTAGGGTGGTATGACTGGCAAGTTATCGTGGGTAACACCCCATAGGTAGGTTGTCCAGAGCCTAGTCACACGACCATTCTTTTCCTTCTGCCTTTAGGTAAATCTTAGATCAGAGAAGCCACCTACTTAAAAAAAGAATAGAGAAAAGAAAAATATTCAAAAAAAAGAAAGAAAAGGAGAAAAGAAAAGAAAAAGAAATAAGCCACACTTCATCGCATGAGTATGGTTGGTAAGTTATCGTGGGTAACAGCCTATTGGTAGGTTGTCCAAAACCCAGCTCAAGAAATGCACATAAAATTCCAAAACACTTAAGAAGAAGAGAAGTAGAATAAGCTGAGATATACATTGGGTTCGCCCTTGTGTTGACCCCATAAAAATAAAAGTAGGAAGAAAGCTACCGGTCGAATAAATACACCTTAGGCAGAATTTCTTTTCAAGGTCACTTAGGAGCATTGAAACCCGAAGTCCGTTCTAATCGTCGATCAGTGAGTCTATCACATTTCACACAAAGATGCTTAGAACTTAGGGTTCTCTTCGAGTCTTCAATGGGTTGAGTGGCCGTGAAAGCTGCTTTGAAACCCTAAATTCCAAAATCCAAAAAAATTAGAAAGAAGAAAATAAGAAAAAGATCCTCCTTTGAATAAGGCAAGGGCTTGAGGCGGCGTACATTTTGGTAGACACCTGGGTGCTGTTGTGTCTTTATAGTTCAGGCTCGTAGTCAAAATCTCCTAGTGTTGAAGAATAACTTTTGCCCAAGAAATTTGACTAATTCTTTTATAAATAGCATATAGTTTTTGCTAGGGACTAGCAAAAGATAGGCATAGGGGTGTAATGTGCATACATCTGAATAGCCAAAAATGTCTATTAATGCATGTTCTTAGTATCATATTACGATCATGCATTTAGGTCAAATTGTACAAATTGTATAGTAATTTCTTCTTTTTGGTGGCCAAGGACAGGGTGACTTTTAATCAGGGCCTCAGATCAAAGATCCAACTGTACGAATCTGATCAAGGTGACGATTGGAGTTCAACGACTCCAAGATCGGCCTGATCGGACTTCCATAGCATCAAATATAATCCGAGGAAGGTCAGAGATCAAGGGCCAAGATGGTGTCAATCTGTACTTCATATGATAAATCTGACCGCACGGATGGGTTCGAATCAATGATTGTAGCCTAACGATACGAAAATCGACCCAATCCGACATCCATGACACCTTTACAAGTCACAGAAGATGGACGGCCAAGATGGCGCCACGTGGCTCCATCTCAGCCGCCCACACCAACCCAAGACTTGCCGTTGCTTTTCCCTTCTCAACCACGCGATGGATCTGGGCTGTTGGATCACCATCCAAAGGCCATGGTCTCTCGTGCACAAAAACAATCTACGCGCCTCAAACGCATGCATAGCGCAACGGTCGAGCGTCTCTCTGTGAAGCAGAGGCGCGAGTTCGATCCCCACTGTGCCTCAAATCAAGGCGCGGGTGCGGGAGCGGCTAAATCAAGTTGTTGGATGGCAAGCGGGTGGTGCAGATGCGGGAGACGTGGGAGCACCAAACCGCGCGGATCACCTACGTGCGATCTAATGCGCACCCGAGCGCTCCATCGCACGCACGGGTGCGCGGTTACGCTGAAGCTGAAGCGAGCGAGAAGCAGTCTCAGCCGTCCGATCTCGCGATCAGATGGTCGAGAATGCTTGGACATGATGAAGCTTTGTGCAGAGAAGAAGAGGCGCACCCGTGAGCAGCACCTACACCCACATTGAGGGGCTTTAGTGATGCTTAATTTCGTCACTAAAGGCCCTTGCATTAATTTTTTAACATAAAATGACCTTTTTGCCCCCAACCTCTACACCTATAAAAAGTCCTACACCCCCCACATTTCAATCATCCCTTCCTTCACCTCTCTCCCTCTCCAAAGCTCTAAAGAAGCTGGTCCCAAACCTGGGATGCTCCTTTAGAGTCAAAATCAAAGTTTTCTCTCCCCCATTCCGGAAGTGGATCCCGCGATGACGACGATGCCATGCTTCGCCCCCGGTTCTTCCTACTCCATTCTTTGTCTTCTGTCTTCGTCCTTCGTCTTCCAAGCGTCGCCCCATCCAGCTTGACCTCCAAGTAACCGTCGAGGCGGATAACATCTCTCTCCCTTTATCGATTTCTAGAATAGAATTTCTCGCTTTCTAGCTGTAATCATTTCCTGCGTTCTAGTTGTAAAAATAGTATTTAGTTACAAAGTGATTATTCTCTCTCTCTCTCTTAGTGTTAATATCAATTTAATTGTAATTATCTCACTTTTAAAATAAAAATACCAAAAAAATATAATTGCGGATTTTAGATCGACGTAGCCTCCCTGTGTTCGACCTGGAATCTCTTTACGAATTTCGACATAAATTTATCTATTGACAGATTTCTTCGCAAATCATACTTTAACGATGGCTTTTTCAAAATCCAATCCCATTCGCGTAGAATTTCGCTTCAACACCCGTTCCATTTTTTGCACGGGCGACGGTCCAAAACTCCACACTTGGAGGGACAACTTGATTTTACCTCCCCAAAAAGACATTTCCTGCATTTTTCTTCTTCTTTAAAAATGGAAAATCAAAATTGGTCCTCTAGCCTACATGCTAATTACTCTTTCCCCAATCTTTCCACCTAGGAGCTTCTCAATTAAGCCTCCCCACCTAATTTCTACTCTATCATGGCTCAGCTACAAGTTAAGCAACAATAGTTGCATAAGGGCTTGACAAACCTAGCCAACCAAGGGAGACCTGCCACACCTACCCAAGCTCTGCAAATTTCACATTTCACCCCTTCTAACACCCCAAAGAGAAAAGACCTGCATAATTCCTGTGCTAAGTGTAATTACTATTCCGAGGCTTTCTATGGTTCAATGGGGAATTATATTTTTCCCGATCATCACCCCACCCAAAATGTCCCCACCTTCCAGGAGCAATTGAAAATTTCCTCTAATGGGAGGAATTATCTGGTTCAATCCTAGACTAATCCGGTTCCTCACCAACAACAACACCCATTTGGAGGGTACGGTTCAAAATCAACTTATCAATCTGGGCCATCTCAAGAAGACATTAATGCCCAGATGTTGAAAACCCTGTAAGAGATACAAAGAAAAACAACAGAAATAGCCTGTGCTATTAATAATCTCAATGATCAATTTGGGGTCATTTCAAACCAAAGGCCTGCAGGACACTCACCATCCCTACCCACACCAAACTTTGTCGGTCACAGGAACCAACATCCGAGTGGACACCAACATTAGAACCACACTGTTCAGCCTCCTATTAACCCGATATCTTAGCACCAACCTGGTTTCTATCAACAACAGGCCCCCCCATCTCCTCCCAGTGATAACCAAACTACATATGCAGATATGTTGAGGAGTGGGAACACCACCACTGATTTAGGGCCTTCAAATCAAATTGATGAAACCCACTCTCAGCCTATGCAAATCAACTCTCCTAACCTCACTCAGAAAGAAGAAAAAGAAATCCCAAAAACACTTGATTCAAATCCTACTTCTAACTCTCAAACATTGCAATCCAATCCTTTTAATAAAAAATCAGAGCCCTCTCACCAAGATCTTTTGGACTTATTTGGGCAAGTCGAGAAGAATATCCCACTCCTAGATGCCACCCCTGCCTTTGCAAAGCCTCCTAAATAGCTCAATCAACAGATAAAATTTATAACTCGAAATCTAAATTGAAGTCTGTGGTCAAATACAAGGAGCAAATGTGGAATTCATGCGCTAATCTTAATTAAAATATAAATGATCATAGAAATTAAGCACTACAATGATATTCAATGAATACCAATTTGTCACATTAAATATTCAATGATTCTCAATGTATCTCGAGACAAAAAAGAATAGAAATGAAGCCAAAACTAGTGATTTAAATCACCAAATAAGCTTTCTAAGCATGCATCACAAATATCACAATTATACCAAATAACCCAACAGTAACTGTAATGATACAGTGATCAGACGTCGGGCATGTGTATTAGATGACTTAAATGATTAGGCCTCTTAAAGCCTTCTTTGTTTCTTCTCTTCTTCTGCTTTCTTCTTCTGCCCCAGCTTTCCTTCCTTCCCTTCTTGAGCCTTCTCCTTCTTCTTTCAGGGAGCACAAGGTCTCTCTCTCACAGCTAAGTGATGGACAGGATCAAACATCAGAGAGAAAACCCCCCCTCCCTCTCTCTCTCTCACAATTTCTCCTCTTCCTTCTCTTTCACAGTAACCGGGCATGTAATCGGATATTCGGGGATCTGATTAACCATGCTTGCGGGCGTGGTGTCGCAAGCAAGGAGTGTGTTAGGTGGGTATACAGGCGAGTGAGGGTGAGCGAAGCACGTGAAGGGGACCCGACCCCCATGAACTTGGGCGATAAGGGTAGAACACAAATCTAATTTATGGGCATGCAAGCGCATGTATTCTCACAATGTGGGACTATCCCCACTGGCTTCCTCTCGTGCAGCTGTAGATATGGATTCTTCGCTTAATTTAGTGAGCTGCAGCTGCTGCGTCCTTTGATTGAGGACCTGGATGACTTCGTGGATCCCTTCTGTAGTGTTTGGAGTGAGTTTCGACGAAGAACATGGTCATGGTGCAAAGAACAAGGCCAGGAAAGATGGCAACAACGGTGGAGCAATGGCGAGACTTGAAATTCCCTTCACGTTAAACCACTTCAGGAGCTTCGCCAGGTGTTGGCGAATGTGGTGGTGGTCTCGTGAAGGATGGTGACATGTAGAGGGCGGACGGTGATGGAGATGAAGGTGAGAAGGTGGGTTGTTCGGTGGCGGTCATGAGTGGGCGATTGATGAAATTAGTAGAGGGATTTTGAAGGTGGAGGAATGGCGAAGGTTGTCAGAGTGTTGGTGAGGTGTGTGGTGCGGTGGAGGGACGAGGAAGCCTCACCGAAGATGTGGTCGGAGATGGAGAAGATGACGGTGAACGATGGCGGCGTGGGTCAAATTGGGTGATAATTGAGATAAAAAGAGAGCAGAGGAGAAGATAAACCTAACTACACTAACCTAATTGGACGAAAGGGGAAAAGTCCTTGCCCATGGTACGCCGAACTTGGAGGAGATGAAGTCTCCAATGGTGAAGAAGCGGCGAGGAAGATGAGGAAGGAGACCCTCGCTAGTATTGCGAGCGGTAGAGGAATGTGAGGAAGAAGAATCCATCGGCTATTGTCCGTGACGGCGGATGAGGAAGGTGGACGGAGGAGCTCGCCAAAGTCGGTGGAGATGGAGGTCGGGGAGAAGGGAAGAGGGGGAATCTGGCCTCCAAACCAAGCTAAGGAGAATGGTTTGTCCTCAGGGGGTCTTTTATAGGGCTTAGAAGGGCATTCCAAGCTTGGAAACCAAGCTTGGAAGCTTGAAGCTTTCGCAAGAATAGGAAACCCTTGATTTCAGAGGGTTCGCATTAGGATTTGGGTGCAAATCAGAGGCCAATGTGTGGCTCAGATTGAAGGGGATTCTCTCAGGAGTTCTTCCAATTTTGGAAGGGATTGAGCGTGAAATCAGTGAGAAATCCTTGATTGAAAGGTCAATGCTTGATGTGTTCACATGACAATAGCGATAGGGACCTTTTGGTAAATAAGATGAAAAAGTTAGGGGGGTCTTTGCAATAGATTTCAAAAGCTAGGGGTTCATGTGTAAGAAGAAAAATTAGACTGGACTGAATTGCAAATTAGTTCAAAATGATCTCTGATTGGACCCAAATTTTGGTACAAACCTAAGTTGGGCTCAAAAGATTTGATGGTGAAGTCAGATTTTGGTTTTGACTAAGTTTGACTGGGTAATTTACGTAGAAACTTAAATTAGGGCAACTTCCCGTTTGAGACTATTTTAGGTCAAAATGAGTTTCAATGGTTAAATCAAGGATACCAAACCTTTTAGAATATTTTTCTATGATTTTTAGAAGGTTTATCCTGACCATAACCTCAATTAATTAAGCAGGTCTGAAATTAAAATTTCAGATATCCATTAATTCTTAAAATGCGTGAATACCCATTTCTGTCTGCATGGACCTTCTTATTAGACATTTATGACAATTTGACCTTTATTTAACCCTTGGAAAACATCATGATTGTTATGCATGTAGGATATGATGTTAAAACTACAGATTTACCCCTGATTTAATGCATTTCTCTCGAAATGAATATGCACTGAATTATTGCTCTTCGACGGTTATGTAGGAGTATTTGTCAATTCATTTAAACTAATTAAAGCTAGTTATCGCTGATGATGATGGTATCATCAATAATTATATAGGTATATGCATTAGTTAAATATCATGTAAAAGTAATAGAAGATGGGGTACCTGATCTGTAGATTGCAAATCAAAAGAGTCACAATAAGGCTACAAAAGATGTGTGGGATGGTCTGTGATATTGAAGTTGGAACCCCACCGACAAGTGAGTGGCCTACCATGCCACTCTAGTGGGTGGTGCACAACTGGAGAGATGTGTGGAAAGCACTCTCATGCTCATATTTGTGATAATATCAATGACCCTCCTATTTATCCGGTGACAGTATGTGCGGCAAGACATAAGTGACGATATAAAAAAGTGAGGCACGTAGATCCCAAACTATACCTCACAGTAACCCCGAAATCCCTCAGATAGAGTGGGAAAATCAGTGAGACAAAACATCCCAACTTGTCTGGGAATAACACCCCTCCCACCAGCTGGACATTGTAAGCTCTGGCATATTGCTGAACTACGACCTCTGGTGCCCTCGCTGGCAAGTCATATAAAGTTTGTGCAAGCCATGTAAGGCTGACGCGTGCCCCCTTTAAGGTAGGAGGTCTAACACCAAGTAGCACTTCGCAAATGCCATACCATTAGTCCACTTTTGTCACGCCGGGAATAAATTGTTCATTTATCATTAGCAATTAATTGATTAACATTACCAAAATGGGAGTAAAGTTTAAGGTGTAAAAGTCATGGTATCATACCTGTGACTGATAAGCCTTTGATGGGCAAGCCAAAGATCATTGCTACATCCTGTAGAGTAATGGTCATCTCCCTGTGCCGCATGTGAAAAGCGTGTGTCTTGGGACGCCATCGCTCCACCAATGTCATAATGAAATGCCAATATAGTGATATGAAAGGTACATGTAGAAGAGAACCTAAACTAGCCTCTTAGATGCTGATTGTGCAACAATCATAGGTCCTAATCAACCTAAATAATGTTTGAATCTAGCTTAATTTGTAAATATTGTACTCATATCATGCATATCATGCATTGCATCATTTTATAGAGAATAAGATGAGATATCTTGCTATTTAATGTTTTTGTTGTTATTTGCAGGTACTAAAGTGATCTAGGATGTGAGATAGAGTGGAATAAGGCAATAAAGAGAGAAGAAGACTGATCCAGACAAGAGGAGTGAGGAGGATAACCTTACCCCTACCCTTAGAAACCCTTGGACAACCTTCCTAAACCCAAAACCACTTCCATTATGACATCTTAGCCTTAGAACCTAAAACATGGATAACACTATCCATGTTCTTATCCACCTTATCCCTCTCCCAAACACTTAGGAACCCAAACCTACCTTAGAAAACCCCAAACCCACTCTCCAGCACATTTCTCGATGTCCAGATATTAGGCTGGATGTCTGATTTCTACAGAAACTCAATCCAGGAAGTCAAAACTTGCACTGACACAGAATTAGATGTTCAACCTAACTTCCAGACGCTCAATCTTGGAGTATAAGATGTCTAATCACTTGTCTGGGCATCTGGAGGTCATCTTTGGTTCTTGTTTCAGGTTTTAGAAGCCTAAGCTTGACTCGTTTGACCTAAAAACCCCACCAAACACCTTAGGAAACCTAATTAGAGACCTCCTAAGCCTATCCCACTATCCATACCCTTAGTTATCCTATCCCTAACCCAATTGAACTAGCCCATACCTAATTAGGTGCATCTGCAATTGATTGGGTGCATCTGAACCCAATTAAATCCACCTAGAATCTAATTGACTCGTACCTATTAGAATTACCTTAGCCTAATCACACACACATACAATTAGACCTAACTTTAGCCAATTAGGTTCACTCCTCTACAATTAGACTCACCAAAGCCTAATTAGGTCGACACCCACTTAATCTTGGTTGACCCAACCTAGATTTACCAAAACCCACACACTTCACTCTACAAAATTTAAACACACACACACTTTCCTTGGCACACACCTTCCTTTTCTAAACCTACCAAAACACACACACACACTATCTTAGGAAACCCTAAAACCTATGTGCATCAACCTAGATCCTAAATAGGTGGCGACTCCTATTTTTGGGGAGCCAACTTGTGATACCAAAAGGAGGCCTTCCCATAAAATCCAAGAAAGGAGATGGCACAAGGAAATGAAATCTCACGCCCTCTACCTCTCAAGTGTGATCTCCCTCCTCCTACTCCTCCTCCTCTCCAAGATGCCCTCCATGGATGCCTAAAGAAGGTCCTCCAAGGTGCTCCTCCATAGATGACCAAGTGAAGCTTCAAGGTGTTCTCCTCCAAGGAATCAAGGATGGCTAGAAGAGAAAGGGTCCACCACCCTCTTCTCTCCATTTTCTTCTTGGGCGTCTCTTCTTCCTCCTTTGGAGAAGGCACACAACCTCTCTTCTTCCTTCTTTTTGGACGGCCACAAGATCCTTCATACGTTGGTTGGCCATCCTATCTTCTTAGTAGGTGTGTAGACGGGTTTGCAACCCACAGTCTATCCTCCACCTTCTCACAAAAGCCAATGGCCCTAGTGGTGCATTCCGACGTGAGGGATTTTCTCTATTTATGTGCTTTCTAGTATAGACTTTATTTGACATTTTTAATTGTTCTATGCATGCATAATATTGTGTGGTTGATGCTTTTATGATTGACGCTAGAACTAAATTCTCTTATGTGCATATCTTCACGTTTGTTTGCCTCTTCACCAGTATATATACATGCCACTCCTTCCTCTAAGTCTTTTTGGGTCGTCCACTTAGGTTAGCCACACTGTGCACGTCCACCATGGCCTCACCTAGATGCACATAGGTTTTAGGGTTTCACTTAGGTAGTTCTCATGATCAAGTTCATTTTCCAGAAATAAAAAACATAAAAGAAAATCGCAAAATCAAAAAGACCAAAAAAATTTAGGTTAGGTTAGATTTAGGTTAGAAAAGTGCATCCAATTCTAATATTCACATTTTATACCTCCTAGAGATGAACGACCGGAACTCATGTTATAAAAGAATAAAAATCAACACAAGTTTCGTTAAAACAAATATTTTTTATCGAGGGTTTAGCGCAACTATACTAAAAATCTGACGCATTTCAAAACACATGCCAAAACTGCTCTATTAGATGCATGTGACAATACACTCGTGGGGCTAGTTATGATGCAACTTGTCTTTTCCTCTCTTACTAGCCATGCTGACCCCTATGATAAGGAATTGCACAAGATGTTAGTTTAGTTGAAATAATATCCTTGAAAGAAATATAAACTTTTGTATTTTTTCTAACTTACATGACCTTCCCACATGAATTCTGATCGATGATCTCCTTAGAGGTACAAAAGGTGACGATTAATTGGGCCCTGATCCATCTACATGTATACAATGTGGTAATGGTCAGAAAGTGGAGGTGCTCCCATGTATAATAAGAATCACTTATTATCAGAGAACAAGCATTGCCAGGAAAAAATTCAAGAGGGGATTGATAAACGCCAGTTTATCATCATTCTTATGCATTAAAACATACCTAGCTCTTAAGATTTTGCTCCGCAAACGGGTTTTTGGGCTGCATTTAGGCATTAATTAGGTTAGGCATGCATTGCACTTTTTATTATTTTTTTAATGTATTTTTGTGAGTGTTAGGGATATACAGATTGCCAGATCCTTAGAACCCTAGCACTCAGGAAGGTAACTGGTGAAAGAGAAGCTTTCACCAGCTGGAACTCAGCTTAATCTAGCTTACCATAGCTGGAATTCAACCCACCTAAACTAGGGTTAGCTCATCCTAGCTCCATTCAGCTCATCTCAACTGAATGGAAGCTCAAGAGAGCTCATCTTAGCTCACCCTAGCTCAGGTCAGCTCAGATCCAACTCAACTTAGCTGAGTCTAGCTCATCTCAGCTCCCATTAGTCCACAGGGAGCTCTAACTAGCTCAGCTGAGTTGACTAGAGTTCACCCCAGCTCAGGTCCAGCTTCATCTAGCTCCACTCAATTCTGGTCAACTAAAGATGACTTTATTTCAGCTCAAGAAGCTCAAGTCCAGCTCCTGGGGATTCAGCTTAGCTCAACTCAGTTGAGCTAAGATACCTTAGCTGCCTCAACTAGCTTGATCCTCCTTGGGAGCACCAGACCCAGCTCACCTCAGCTCATTATGGTAGAAGCCAGCTCACTTTAGCTTGGCTTAGCAGCTAGCAACGAACTAGCAAGCTAAGCCAGCTAGAGTAGCTCCATGCCACCCTTTTCAACAGCTGCCAGCTCTAGCTCAAGCTCCAAACTTCTCCTCCTCAGCTCCTATCCTCAAACCCTAGCTCCAACACCTCCTCCTCTACTCCACTACTAGCTAAGCTAGCTTAGCTTAGCTAAGCTCCAGCTCCCTTGGCAATCCACCACCTAAAAACCCTTCCTATCTAGCTCCACCAACTCAACCCTACCTAAGCTCACCTAAGCTAGCTCCACCCTACTCCAAGTTGGCGCCACCACCATCACAACCTTTCACCCCTCAACCACCACCAAAGGGCACCAACAAAGTGGCGTCAAAACCACCATAACCACCCCATGTTGGTGCCACTTTTTCCCTCCAAAATCCCCTTCATCTCCACCATACACCTCTCCCAAAAATCATCTCCACCATCCACCTCACCTACCTTCTAGAAGCCCCATAATTGGTGCCAACCATAGGTGCCTCTTCATGGTCATAACCACCCCATGGCACCCCCTTGGCTGGCGCCAACTAACCTTAGCCCTAGGATCAACCTAACTACCCATAACCACCACCTAAATACACCCTAGCCATCCACCTAACCCACGCCTACTACCCCCCTCTCCACCTCTATAAATACCCATCATATTCCACCAAAAAACTTGACCCTTGGCTACAGTTTTTCTACCCATATTTCCACCTACATAGAAGGTCAAGAGAAGAAGAAGAAGAAGAAGATTAAGGGGATATTCTGTCCCCTTGGTGCCTTCCCCTCTTCTCTTCTCTCTTGTGCCCACTCCAGCCAAGGAAGGAAGCCAGTTATTGGAGGACAACCTAGGGTACACGCCTACCCTAGGAAGTGGAGAACTTGAGGGTGGTACACTACCACCCTTGGAGGAGGAATCAAAGGTGGTCCACGCCACCTTAGGAGGAGCCTTTGAAGGTGGAAATCCATCCACCTTGGAGGAGTTAAGCGCGCCCCCCTAAGGGCTTGCTAGGAGGAGACTATCTCTGGTTCAAGAAGAAGAGGAGGACCCTTTTTAACAACGAGAGCTGCCATAGTTGGAGCAAGGAGCATTCCCTCTTCACCATCATCATCCAGGATTTGTGTTTTAATTTTTGCAGTTTTACTTTTTGTAGTAGAAGCTTTCCTCTACTTTTGTAAAACAAAAATCCGCTTAATATTAAGTAGCCTTTTTCTACTTGGTGTAGCCTCTTTTTACTTTAGTTTTTAGCACTTTCACTCCCTCTTCTCAATTATCCTAGGCTTTCACATGCCTAGGGTGAGCTTGAGAAGAGGACTTTCTTGTCACCTAGTAGTTAAATTAGATTTAGTCTTTTTCCACCATCTTGCGATTGCCCCTTTATTTCAAAAACTTAAAAAAATATATATATTTGAAAAGATCGAAAAGAAAGGTGATTCCCGCATTTCCAAGTAATAGATTGATTTATCAAACATTGCCTCCTTGAACAACTCTAGATACTCCCCTATCTAGGTCTTACAAATTTTAAAAGCGAATCCGTTTTTGTGCGTTACAATGACTTAAAACCCTAATTTAACAAATCGTGCAACAACGCGATCAGCGACACAAAATTGAATAGAAACCTATAGATAATTATATTGTTTTACTAGAAATGAGCTATTAGAAATTAGTTCAAAATAAATCTTTATTTTACAAATTTGCCCATTGTAGACTTTGTCTTAGAATTTGAACCAAATAGTAATGTATGAGAAAGAGAAACTGCAGATATTTAAGACAAGCCACAAAGATTGTATTTTAAAGTCATATACTAATATTATGACAATGTCTTCTATTATATCCTAAACCACCGCACAAGCCACATTTGTTTAAGTTCCTTGGGGCATTCAAATCCCTTGGATGTTTTATGCACCTAGATGGTGAAGGATTTGTCGTACTCGATGATGGATGGCTGGCCTCTTGGGGATTACTTGTGATAGTTTGATGCACATTAGTTGCAGGCACATTTGAAGATAATGCCAAAGTCAGTCTAGGAGGACAGTTACGGCTTGTGTGCCCTGCTCCACCACAGTTGGTACAATGTGTTGGTTTGGATGACTCTCGAAAATTCATTTTATTTCGAATACGAGTGGATCTACTATGACCCTTACTACATCTGGGTCTGGAATTAGCTTGGAAAATTTTGTTGGTGTCCAAGTCCACGCTTGCTTGTCGGGAATAGGATAAAACCTTCCACTATAACATTGAAGTTGCTGCTCCCATGTATACCAATGTGGCATGAACGCATCACAACCCAAGTTCTATGTGCAAGTGCAGCCAAAGCATGTGAACATGGAATCCTTCAAATTTGCCATTTTCCACAACTACATGTATTTGCGGTTACATTAATTGATCTAGTTTTCCCACCTTTCATGCCATATGCTGTAGGTCGCCCCCAGTTACGACTTCATACTGTAATTTAGGGCTCTAATGGTACATTTCCGTGGTATGACGATGAGCAACTATGTTCCAACTTTGGAGTTTTTTTTCTAGCCCATGTTGTATAAACTTCAGATCTACCCAATCCCGCTTCCGTATCACCTCGACGATCTCAAAAGTAAGTCATACAATTGTGGAATGTCTTCTTTAGTAAAGCTGCAACTGGCAAAGCCCTCGCATCTTTCAAGACTACATTGTAGCTTTCAACTATGTTAGTTGTCATATACCCCTATCTATATCCACCATCAAATGCAAGTGTCCACATGTCTATTGGGATTGAATGCCTCTCAAACCAGCTTGGAGCATCTTCTTTTACTTGCCTTAAATTTTCCATGCAAGCATTAAACTTTATAGGATTTGCTATAAGAGAAGCTTTTTGTACAAGCTTCTTCATAGATAAATTCTTGTGAACATCATTGAAATTGTTGAACACATGACACTAACATAATCTCCAATAATCAAAAGGTAGAAGCAACCCTACTTCTACCTTTCTCAATTCTGCTTTTATTCCTGCATGCCTATATGAGATGATGCATATCAGCCTTCATCTTTCTCGAATGATGAAGTACCTGACATGTGATAGAAACTATGTCTATGTCTCTTCTTGTTCCTCTTCTACAAGAGCAAATGCTAATGGGGCAATATGTGTTGTTAGTGAAAATCGTCATTTAAAGTGTAGCGTCGTAGTATAGAACAAAAATCACAACACTTAAATTTATAAAACTCGAGAAACAGAAGTGAGTCCGAGGTCGTTTGCAGGGAGCAATTTGGCAATTTCAATCAACTAATCACAATATCAAGAATAAGATGCAATTAGAATCAAAACAATGCTCAATATATATTAAAATAATATCTCAAGAATAATCAGGAGTTAAAGTGCAAAAAGATAGGTTTAAAATGTAGTTTGAACCACCAATTTAACCCTAATGCTAAGCTCTACAATTAACTCAAATATATGAACAGTAGATGCAATCATATATCCAGGCAAATGTATCCATAGTAACCAGCAGATCAGAACCAACTCAACACCTTAGATGACAAGGCAAAGGCTTAGATGCCTTATCCTCAAGAGCCTTAACAGAAGCCAAGGCACAACAATAGTAGAGAGACATAAGGGTCTCACAAGAGCAAGGCACAAGGTCCTCGCAATGCCTAAGTGTTGAGCGAGGGGCACGAATCCTGAGGCCACAGTAGTACCAAAAACCCCCTCCTCTCTCTCAGATTCCTTATCTTCAGACCACAGTCAAACCTGGGTAATCAGACCCAAGCCCAAACCCATGTGGATTGAACCGCAAACGAGGGCACGTGTGATGGCATGTGCGTGGGAGGACCTTACTTTCGTGCACTCGAAGGCGATCAACTACAATCAGCTTTGCGTAATACGCTGTGCGAAGTTCGTTGATGCATGATGTGGGACTATCCCACAATCTTTCTTCCGCATGCGCAGTTGCAGGTCACAGCTTCAATTCAAGCTGCTAAGGGGTCCTTCCCTCCAATTGAAATCCTGGAGTGAGTCGCAGCGGGGTTTCACAGCACCTGGAGGAAGTAGCGAGAATGAAGCTGGTCGAAGAACTGTAGGCAAAGTCGGAGAAGGAAGCAGTGATGGAGGAGCTATGGTGATGTGCCTGAAATACAAAACATGGGCTAAATGCCCCAATTAGTATGCTTAGGAGGTTCGCCGTGTTCTAAGGAACACGATGGTGGTGGTCTTGAGGTGTATGGCGACATGTGGTGCTCGGACGGTGCGGGGAAGGTGACCGGTGGAGGTGTTCGGGGGAGTTGTGGAGTGAGTGAAAGTGAAAATAGGTAGAGGGCTTTTGTGTGGGGAGGTGAGGTGGAGCTCATAGACTCAGTGGTGTGTGGTTTCGTGCAATGTAGCAGTCGCGCAACTTTATTAGAGCTTCGCCGGCGTGATGGAAGACGAAGGTGGTGTGGGTGTTGTGGTGCTCAAACCTAAGGTCTAAGGTGTGGAAAGACTCAGGGAGGTGAGAGGAAGAGACAGAGTAATCACGAACGAAGGGAGGGAGAATGTGGCATCAGCCATGATAGGTCGACGTTGGAGAGGGTGAACGCTCTGGTGATGAGAATGGCAAGGAGGAAGGGTCGAGGTAACTCCTACTTGGTTCGGCAAGGAGCGAAAGATGTTAGGGAGGAGGTTCCCTCTGCCTATTGTATGTGGCAGAAGGAGACGAAGGGGGAATAGAGAGTTTGCCAGAGCTGAGGTCGAAGCTGGTCGGAGAAGGAGGAGAAGAGGTCGTTTGGCCTTAAAACCTAGCTGAGGAGAACAGCGAGGATACCAGGGGTTTAAATAGAGCCTTGCCTGCTCCTCCAAGAGCCATTTTGAGCAATCTCTAAGTCAGTTCTTGGGATTGACAAATTTGGGTACGTCGAAGGCTAAATCGGCCATGAATGATCTCAAAATCAGGTCCGATATGTATGGAAGATCCTTGCAACCAATCTCTCCAATTTTGGAGAAGTTTGAATTTGATTTGAGGGAGAAAATCTCCTTTGAATCTCGCTGCTGAGCTCAGATTCACACCAATGGCGGTAGGGACCAAAATAAAGAAATGATGAAAAGTTAGGGACCCATTTGCAATAAATTCGAAACTTGAGAGGTTAAATGTAAGAAATAGAGTTTTAAAGGGCTAAATTGCAAACTAGGTCAAGATGGAATCTGATTGGGCCCAAATTTTAGCATTAAGATAATTTGGATCCAAGGAATCTAATGGTGAAGTTGGATTTGAGTTTTTGACTGGGAAATTTGCATAGAAGCCTAAATCAGGGTAAAATCCCGTCTATAACTTTGTTCTAGGTCAAAATAGGTTCATATGGTCAAACCAAGGGTACCAAACATCTTAGAATATTTTTTAATAAATTTTATGAGGTTTAGATGCATTTTATTTTGACCAGAACCTCTTCAATTTAAGCGGGTCTGAAATTAAGGTTTTATGTACTGTTGCGATTCTCGAAATGCATGAAACCTTGTTTCTGTCTGTGATGACCCACTTTTTGGACTTTAATGCTCATTTGACCTTTAATTAACCCCTAGGTGACCTTGTGGTTACTCTGCATTCAAGATGTGATGTTAAAACTGCAGAATTAACCATAATTTGTTATTCTCTCCTCAAAACAGATCTAAGTGGAATTTTGGTCCTTAGGCAATCATTCAATAGCATTTATCTCTTGATTTTGACTAATTCAAGCTAGTTATGGTGAATGATGGTGTTACCATCAATATGATTGGCTCCATCCATTCTGTTAGTCGCCAACTTATGCTTATATTTGCCATACAGGTGTATGTCGTCAATGCCAATTACTGGCCTACACTGTTTGAATGCCTCTATCAATGGTCCAAAAGCCCATAATACTTTCCTAAATATCATTTTCTCATCTCGAGTAGGTCTCATGCCCCACTTAAAGTCAATCTTAGTCGTAGGATTTGTTTCCTTTATCGCATGAAACAAATGTACCATGTCGTTATACGACTCATTCGAATCACCGTATGCAATTTCAATTGCTTTCCTTTTAGCATCCTAAACTTTGCTCTTACTAATTTTATAGTTAAATTCGGGGTCAACCAAAGTCTTCAATTCTCTCACCTTAATGTTGCAGATTATTGAACGTATTTGAGGAGGAATCGTGCCATAAAATTACAATCCAACTACGGGTGGTCTAAACCCGTAATTGGGTTATGACAACTGTGCGATCCATCAACCACACCAACAACAAATTTTCCATCAAATTTTCGCAAGTGTCCATGAAGTCTTCATTTACAACCCTTCTCCTTATGGCTACATTCAACTACCTAAACTTTTCTATTAGACTCACAAACAGAGAAGTTATACTTCTGTCTTACATGGAAGTCTTTCACTACAAATATCAAATTTCCTTACTATTAAAGGCCTTCCCTACATAGAACTGTCCACCAAGTCTAATGTTAGGCACACTCTCCTCCTAAGTTATATAACTAGACCCAACTACAATGTTGTAGAAGCTGTCATCCATTGCATGTTCTACATTGTTACTATCACCTCCATCTATTGTTTGGGATGGTGGAGAATTTGACATATCATTGGGTTCATCACCATGGCTGTCGTCACCACCATCTGAGGGGATGTCACTGAAAGCACCATGATCATTTCCAAAATCTAATTCATTCTCCTCAGGAGAAGGATGCATAACAGGATTAGTCAATGGGGGCTGAATAACTGGAGACCTGAATGCAGACTACATCACAGGAGTACTCAAAGTAGGTTGCACAAGTGGAGTACTCAATGTAGGCTGCAGTACTGGAGTACTCACTGCGTGTTCGACAATTGGAGTACTCACTACATGCTGCATAATTGGAGTACTAATTACAACCTGCACAGCTAGACTTCTCAATCTATCCTACACATCTCTACTAATCACTGGATGATGTACAATTTCGACATTCTCAACAGGAATATGTCACAATTCATGGATTTGTACAAAAAGTTCTAGGAAGTATTCCGTCCCCATGGTGTCCACGATGCCTAGAAGGGAATTGACATCATCATCGGCTGTAATCGGTGAGGCTATATATCTTACTAGCTTGAGCTCTCCAGTTCTTTCAATAATTGGAAATCTATGCACTATCTCAATCTCATGTGTTAGAGGATCAACTTGTAGCTTCCTTATTATCTTCTCCTTAAATTTCTCAAAGTTCCCCTCATCTTTGAAAATCCTAACATTCTTGCAAAATGATTTATCGTATCCAACTCCATCTACTTTGTTAATAATATTCCCATGTGCATACAACAGACACAAAAAACTAGGAGCCATTTGACCTAACTTGAAAATTGTTTTTAAAAACAAGCATTATGTACAACAAATTAGTTCTTTAAAAATAATCATGCATTCTTCAAATAATCCTTCCTTCCATATGATCCACATAACTAAATGCAAGCAATTTTTGATTATTTTACTCTTTGATCCAAACCCTAATTTACTAATTAGTGTTCCTACAGTTAGGTTAACAAATTCGTACACCCCATATCCCCTGTACTACATTAGTAAAGAAACAAGTTCCTGAAATTCACCTCCACTACCTTCCTCACGAGTGTATACAGTGAGTCGCAACAATGGAGTCAGGCCAACCACCACTGTCAAGGGAGGAGGAGGCAGTCGCAGCTGTGGCTTTTACCTCCTGACCTTAGCTACAAGGGAGGAGGAGGTGATGGTGAACACGACGATGCAGTAGCAGCGCTGACAGTGGAACACAACGATGTAGCAACATCGCCAATGATGGATGGCAAGGATGCAATAGCATTGCCAATGATCTATGATGATGTTGCAACACCAGCGGCAATGACAAAGCAGCAGCATGAGTGCTCCTTTCGTTACAACAGTAGGGTCTAAAGAGTAGGGAGGAGGAGAGGAGGGTGCGTGGCGAGGTTTAAAGGGTTAAAAGCAAATCATGTCTTCAAGACATGACTTTACTGTCATTGGCCAAGTCGTGTCTTAAAGACACAACTTTGCTAAGAATAGCCCCATCAAGGGGACCCTTCATATGTGGTCTGATATCCAAGGTTAAGTCATGTCTTGAAGACACGACTTCGCCATTTATAGGAAAGTCGTGTCTTGAAGACACAGCTTTACTGTAGACAAGTCGTGTCTTAAACACATAACTTTATCGTAGATAACGATATAAATTTTTGACTGTAATTAATGATTAAATTTTTTAATAACGACCTGTACGAATTTTTTTCGGGGTGTGTGGATTAAGTTATTGATTTTAGCTTAACTCAAACATTTCTCTTTGCAACGGATGACATTAATAAAAAATTAATAGTTCATAATGTATTAAAAAAATAATATCAATGGAGGACCTATAACAAAGATGACTTTTGCCTTGTCTCTTCATTTTAAATAAGAGTGAATCTTAAAAGGTTGACTTTGCAATATATTCGACTATTTAAGAGTCAACGTTATTAGTAACGCCCACAATCCTCATATTCATGCTCCTCCAGATGCTTGCAAGCTATAACTATTATTTCTAAAAAACAAAAAAAATAGCATTCTCACTAATTATTTTTTAACCAATGATGTTTGCTGCTCCAATTATTATTCCACAACCACAAAAAAAAGAGCATTTCGAAATGATGCAAACATCCTTCTCATTACTCATTTTATTTTTACAACCACAAAAAAAAGCATTTTGACTATCAATCAAGAAGAAAATATATTTCACATTCACAAGAAGAGCTACATGAGTAAAAATAAAAGATGCATGCATCACACGTCATGAGAAATAAATGGGGTACAATAAAGGGGATGCATAATTGAGGGCACAAGAAAGAAAGAGAGTACAAGAAAGGTGATCCTATGTCTTCTTTTTGTTCTCCCTCTGATACGTCTTTAATGGCTTTAAAGGTGGACTAGTCTTGATCTGCAACTGTATGTCAATATCCTCAATTTGCAAACCTTTAAAACTCAAATATAATTGAGGTCGAGGTGGGTTGTTTCTAACAAAGGAGGCAAATGCAACATCTCTAAAGTCATCTCCATCTCCTTGTTTCTTGTATGGTGTTAATTGAGTAGTCAGAGTAGTGTTTATTATCATAGCTAAGGGAGTAACCAGTTGAGAATTGTCCTTGTCCAGATGATTGTCCTCTACCTAAATATCATGATCTTCAGGGGTGCCACCTACCATTAGACTATCACTCTGCTCAAGGCCTTCCACTTGAGTATCACAATCTTCAGGAGAGTTATCTTCCATCTGAGGATCATCGTGTGTATCTTCTATTTGAGGCACTTCCTTCTATTGTTGTATATGAGGCTACTCCTTATGATGTTGTCGCTAACCTTATGCAACTCCACATTTGCCAACTTCTCACTACCTGCGTGCCTGTCCTCGTCCTCTCACCTAACTTGGTCCACATCATCGATCACATCCATAGATAGGGAAAATGGGATCTATAACACCATTGTCGTCATCATCCAAAGGGTCAATGGCTAGACTCAACAAATTGACATGAAATCTCAAGCTCTAATATCTGCTTCACCTCTTGTGCTATCTATCTGATGACAATCATCTCTTGCCTGCCCCTATAGTTGATGTGTGAACAAATTTATTTAGAGAAAAATGCCTATTCATGCATGTTCCTAGGTTAGTTAGATGTACAAAGCAGTGTAACTATTGCATAATAGCATCATCATGCATTTAGAGTAGATTATATAATTTGTATATTAATTTCCCTATTTTAATTTCTAGGGAATAGGGAGGCACAAATCAAATCTTCAGATGGCAAATCCGACCATACGGATGGACTCAGAGCGATGATCACTGTCATCAACATGAGAATCGTCTCGATCATAGTTTTGTGGCATCTAATACAAGGAGAAGAAGATGGACGGTCCAAATGGCACCACATGGTGCCATCTAGACTCTCCAAACCATCTAAGACCACCATTGCTTTCCCTCTCATCAGCACCATCAATTCTCAACCGTTGGATCTTCATCCAATGGCTGCGAATGCTCAACCCTTGGATTAGCTTCTCGACCATCCGCGCTCATAACGCATTGGTCAAGAGCTTTACGTAGAGCAGCAAGTCACGCATTCGAAATACGTTGAGTGGATTAAATATGCTAAAAGAGGCATGGATCAAATTCACCTGTAGGATCACGATCAGATGGATCCGGGGGCAACTACGTGGTGCAGTGGATGGCAAGTAGATCTCACGCTCGTGATGATGAGAGAATCAATGCATGATGTAGATACCTCTATTTCACATAAACTGTCTATTTATGCATGTTCATAGGCTTATAATTGCATTTAGTATTATAAATATTTCATAGCATGCATCATTCTGCATTTAGAATAGATTGTACAAATTATAGGTTAATCTGCCCTTTTGTGGTCAAGGGATAAGGCGATATCTATTTGGGCCTCGAATTGAAGATCCAATCATACGAATCTAATCAGGACAATGATCCAAGTTCAACACCCCTGAGATCGCCCTAATCAAACTTCTATAGTATCAGATGCAATCCAATGAAGATCATAGGCCAAGGGGGCAAGGTGGTAAAATCCAAACCTCAGATGAAGAATTCAACTGCACGAATGGGTTCAAATCGACGATCACAGTGCAACAGTGTGAGAATTGATCTAATCCAACACTCGTGTCACCATCTATAAGCATTGGAAGATGGACAGCCAGGATGGTACCACGTGGTGCCATCCCAGCCGTCTAAAATGCCCCAATGTCCCTGTCTAATCTCTGAAGGGGAGATCAGCCCTTGATCCAATGGCTAAGATCAAGCCACACTGCACTCTCACATTTGCAAAGGAGCTCTCGTCGTGTGATCACGACCATTGGATCTTCATCCAACGGTCACAAGTGTTGAGGCCTTAAATTAAAATCTTGACACAAGAGACCCCTCAGTGCAGCAGTCATGACCTTAATCCGTAAGAAGGAGTGTGCGTTCAAGACTCGCCACTCAGTCTTATTGATTGAAGGAGTGCGCAATTGAAATTTGGTCGCATGATAGCGATCCAACGGCCGCGAAGTCGAGACGTGGCATACCAAAAGCAGTGCGATGATCACGCGCGTGATGATGCCAAATCACATGCATAATCTGACACGCTGCAAGAAGAGGCATTATGGGTTGATGGCTTTTAAGTTGTTTGATCCATCGATCGGACGACTGATCTCTATGCAGCACAATCTAAGTGCTTAAACGTTGAAGAGGAAATGGCGCTTGACGTGTGATTGCACAGCAAAAATACACTAGCAATTGTGCCATCTTGTGCTATTTCCTAGCATTGCTAGTGCATATTAGGTAGTCATAGTCGCATTTGTAAAAATACACGCATGCATGCATTTATTTGGGAGGGGAGGAGAGTGAAATAAATGGCCTTGAAATTTACGTTTTCTTCAAGTGCTGCCTTGCAAAATCTCCATCTTTATTTTTATTTCTATTTGGCTTTGAATTTCTCCACGCAGCTGCAAGGCATGGCCTCTTCTTCCTCACGCCATTCTCTGCAGCAAGCTCTCCCTGCCAGCCGCATGCAGAGCCATGCACAGCCAGGGCATGGCTGTGCATGCCTCTTTCTTCTTTAAAAAGGCACGGCTATCTTCTCTGCAGAGAGAGCTTGGTCCACACAAAAAAAAGAACACACAGCAGCTTCCTCCAAGCCGTCTCCTCCCCTCTCCCCTCCATACGCAGCCTCTCCTCCTTCTGAAGAGCCACTCTGCGGGCAGGAGCAGCTCACAGTGGTGCACAACCACCACTGTGAGTCCCACCACCTCCTAGCTCATCAAAGAGCCGGTGGGCGTGGTGGTCTTCTCCTCTCTGTTTCGCCGTTCCAGCATTTCCGCCATTATTGCAGCTCCAAGGTCTGAAGCTCCGCAGCAGCAACAGCAGCGCAGGCCTCCAGCGCGCGCCTGCAGGCCGCCCTTGTCCCTCCCCACGCGCCCTGTCACGAAGTTCCGCCGTGGCCTAGCCCTCTCCGCGCTCACCAGCAGCCGGCGCAGACCTTCCGCACGTGCGCCAGCTCGTGCAGCGGCTCCCGCACTCACAGCACTGCCAACACCTGGTCGCGCAAGCCGAGCGCGCATTGTAGCCACTGTTCACGCGTTTCAGTGGAACACTGTGGCTATAGTGAGTTGACTGGTAAGTTTCTCACTTATACGGTCACCCGGCGCGTCGCGACCGTCTGCTGCCTGTCCACGCACACCCGCGCTCGCGTCTCTCCCCACGCCCGCTCCAGCGCCCGCTCTCGCGTATGCTCGCCCGCTTCAGCGCCCGCGTCTTTGCCCTCTTCTTCGAGCCTGCACCCGCCTCACCCTGCAGCGTAGTGCACTGCGGTCTCTTCCCCGCGCCCACTCCCTCCAGCGCGCGCCTCTTCGCGCGCCTACGCGCCTACGTGTGCGGGTGGCCATCAGGTGACGCCCTGAGGCTCCGGACGACTTATCTCGCCAGCGCCTCTTCCTCCAGCAGACGCCCTCTCTCTCTCTCTCTCACAACACTCTCTCACTCTCTTTGCAGACACACACACACACACTCACACTCTCGCACACACACACTCTCACTTATACACTACTATATACTTATATATATATATACATATATATTTATATACATATATATATACATATACATATATCTATACATATATTAGTACTTATATAACTAAGTATTAGTATACATACATACATACATATATATTTATATACTTATATATATAGATGTATACACATATATATTTACATATATACATATATTTATATACGTATAAATATATAAATATAAAAAAATATATATATATTATTACCTATATAACTAACTATAAGTATAGATAGATATATATACATATATATACACATATATTTATACATATATATATATATATATACAAATATACATACATATATACATATATCTATAATTATAAATACATATACATATATATTTATACACACACACACACATATCTATATCTACATATATAGTTATATATACATACATATATATACCATTATATATATATACATATATACATACATACACATACACCTATCTATACATATATGTACATACCTATATATATATATACATATATAAGTACACATATACCTATATAATTATATCCATATATATATACATACATATAGATATATATTTACATATATACATATATATATATACCATACGTTGTATCGCGGGAATATCCGCACCAATTGCTGATATTCCTCGATACACGCATATAGAAAGCGTTTTTCGCACACATCTTTCACCCATCCATCCTACACTCCACGCGGCACTTCGTCCTGTTGGTTGCATCTTCCTAGACGATGACCGACTCGACACCGTGCTACATGCCATCTCCACCTCCACCCCCACCCCTTTATACATATACAATATATATATACTATATTTACTTTATTTCTGTTTCTCTTTCCTGCCAGTAAAAAGATAAAAAAATATATAAAAGAGAAGATAATCCTTGACTTGCAGGTACTCAGTCTTGCTAATAGCAAGACCAGTTTTGGAACCCTAATTTGGCTCAAAGCCAAGAACATGATTTTGAGGGTGTACCTCAAGGGCAAAAATTATCAGAAAAAAATCTTAAATAGAAAAAACACCAAAAACATAATAAATGAACGAAAGAGATTCGTTGTAGGAAAGGCATAGAAACTTCTTTTAATCCCACTTCCCTGAGTTCGACCCTAAGCCTAAAAGTGACCAAGATAAAATCAAGTAGGCCAGGTAAAAAATATTGTAAAGAGATGGTTAGGCTCGATTTAGGTTAACCACTATACTCATTACAACGATAAAATCACCATATTAACATAACCTATCCGGGTCTACACCACATCCTTTTCTGACACCGTTGCCGGGGAAGTGCGCATTCAAGTAAGTTTTTACTCCATTCCTTTAATTTTTCTCTTCTCACACCCTTCTCTTCATGGGTTTTTTGTTTGTTGTTGTGCAGGTGAACCTGTTGCAAGGAGAAGGCAGGCAGACGAAGTCAGAGACGTGGGCAGATCCAAGGCAGGAACGAGAGCGTGAAGATGCCGGCACCGCCCTGGAGCTTCGCACACGTTGTTGAACAAGTAGGTCTTCCTTTCTTAGCAACTTAGGTCAACTTGTCACCTTAATAAAAAAAATGTAAAAAAAAAACTAGAAAAACTTCTTGGGATCTCTTGGGGCAAGTGGATTAAAATTCACTTGTTTGATTGTTTGCCTTTACTCCCACCGCCCCGGGATTTCCCGCCAAACTTTGCATAGCGAAGATCCAAGAATCTTGATTCTTGAAGCTTTCGCCGTGTGAAGTATTCTTTGAGGCAAAAATAAAAAGATTGATTGCCATCCCTCTTTGCCTCACTTATCTACAATTCGGGATCACCTTTTTGGTGGGGAGACTTGGAATTGAGTTGATTCCAACCCCACCACGACCTTTCACGTGCCTAAGATTTGATCCCGAGCATTTCAACCCCAACAATTTGATTTTCTTTATCTTATGGTTGAGCCATGTGTGTGGAAATCATTTTTGGTGATTGGGAGCATTTGAATTGAAGTGCTTTAGCTCCCTTTCACACTAATCTAAAATTGATTCATGCATCCACACATAGAAATCTCCATCTAGGGAAGCCCATTGCATTTTAGCATGCATTAACCAACTGACATTGATGAAGGGTTTGTTGGGCTTAGAAGAAAACTTGTATTCTCTCAAAACCTGAAGATTGGTTGAATTGGTAATTCGGAGAAATCCTAAAATCCATACTACTTAAGGCTGAATTCTAAAAACCATTCACCAATTAAAACTTCAATTCGGGGAGATTTCCCCATTGCATGCTTGGTTTACACACTCTAAAAATCAATCACTTGGGCATTACCCGTAAATAACACCCTTCACATTCCAGAAACACTTGATCCTAAGCCTCTAACTAAAATTGGTAGCAACTTGACCCTTATTAAGGATTGGAGGTCTAACTACCTGCATGTAGCGCCTACATGCTGGTGAGGGTTCCCGCATGCTATCGGGTGTCTAAGACTGGGGCAAACGATCTTTCAATCTGGCTCGGTGGTTCCGCGTGCTCGCATTCTATTCCATAGGTCGTGATAGTAGGTAACTTAGATCTTTAGGTCTAAGGGCACACTATAGAGGTTAAGAATTTGATTGTATTGATTTATCATCAAGTGTACCTTTGCGGTGTCATTTCTCTCATCTCTTTTCCCTTCGTATCCCCCCAATTCTTCCTGCGGTAGTGCATGCTTAGGAGGAGGTCACAAAACCCTGAACTGTGTGAATTTCCTGATAATTTTAGAAAAGAAGCCGAATCGTCCTCCTCCTCCACAAACATGGCTGCACGCCCACCCCCAAATCCCGAGGGAGGAAACTGCCCTCAAAACCCACCAGGTGGTGGAGCCTTGGATCCCATAACCCACCTCCAAGCCCAAATGGAAATGTATAATGAGCAAATTGAAGCCATAAGGGAAACATTGGAGGAAATGCAGAACCCTCCCGAATGGGAGGAGTCTAGGTCTCCTACCTCTTATCAGAATCTCGCTGCTACAGAGACCATAGGACAAATTCAGGTCCCCATGGGCGGGGACGACTTTGAACTGAAACCTAACATAATTGGCCTGATAAATTTTCACTTCCATGATCTTGCAAGTGAAGATCCTTTTCTCCATTTGGAAGACCTAACCCAATTAGCTGAAACAATTAAACCAAGAAATATCGGGTTACCTATAGTCCTCATGAAAATGTTCCCGTTTTCATTACGGGATAAAGCGTCGCAGTGGTTACGCACCCTTGGGAGAACCATCCACTCTTGGGAAGAGATGCGAACAGTGTTTCTCAAGAAGTTCTTCCCAATCGGGCGAACCAATGCGCTTCACTGTGCTATCACTTCATTTACGCAACAAAACGGTGAACAATTTCATGAGGCATGGGAGAGATATAATGACCTCCTCAGGAAGTGTCCGCACCACGGTCTGCCTAAGTGGCATATAGCCCAGATTTTCTACTATGGGCTAAATGAGACTTTGAAGCAGATTGCAGACGCTTCCTGCGGAGGAAATTTCATGAATAAAGACGAGAATGGAGCATTCAAATTATTTGAAAATATGAGCGAAAACTCAATGAACAATGCCTCCATTGTCGCCTTTAATCGTACCAGCCTGCCTCGTAATGTCCACGAAGTTGACACGGGACCCTCCCATTCATCCACTGATCTCAGCCTTATCGCATAGAAATTGGATGAAGTCTCCGTCATGCACAAGAAGCTGGACGAGCTTCTGGCCAACCCCGCCCGTTCTATGGCAAATACCCCCACCTCACCACTTCGTCACAATTCCAATTCTTCCAATACCAGGCTTATCTCGAGAAACCCCGTAAGACCTTCCTTACCGAGTGTCGCGCTGAGCGATTCGGTAAGTCATGTGGATCTGGCTTCTGCAAGCCAGTATTTTGACACGGAGGACCAAGCCTCCGTGTGCTTAGATGCGTATTTACATGCGGACACGTCTTTTAGCATAGAAGACGCTTGTGCCCTGGGGAACAACTCGTTCTCTGCCACTTATAACCCAGGGTGGCGAAATCATCCAAATTTCGCATGGTCCAACAACCCGTAGTGCCAAATCCCCGTGGGTGGACCAATGCGACCGTCCGCACCTGTCATCCCAAGGGCCCAGTCTAATCCTATGGTAAATCCGCCATCAGGTCCTTGCGTACCGCAAACCGAACACGCATCAAGTCCTCTTGACAAATTGATGCGAATGATGATGAAAATGTCAAAGCGCCATGAAGAGAACATGACCTCTCTTCAGCACCAATTGGCGCAACAGAATGCTGAGATCAGTCAACTACGCATGGCAACTCGATCTCAGGGCACTCTTCCAGCCCAACATGTTCCAAACCTACGAAATTTCGTACCCCGTGGTCCTTAACCACAGGTACGACCTTCTCAGGGGTAGGTTCATCAAATTCTGCAGGCTTCGAGCAATCTACCGGGATTTCAGGCTAATCCCGCTGCAGCACCTCACTCTTATGTCCCTATTGCGAACCCTCCTCTGCCGTATGATCCCACTGGACTCGCATTGTCCAATGCTTTCACTACGAGGAGCGGTAAGCAGACTGTCGATCCGCCTCGACCTGATCCTGCCTCGTCTTCTTCATCGCCCTCTCATTCAGGATGCGCACCGCATTCACGAGAGGACGATACACCCAAAATGATGCCAGAATTAGTCCCATTCCCTGAGGCTCTATTGAGGGAGCCAAAAGGCAAGGAGAAGGATACGTAGGCCTTTGATAACCTGCGTAATTTATTCAGGGATGTTGAAATCAAGGTACCTCTGCTCGAGGCTATCGACCACATACCAACTATCGCCCGATTTTTCAAAGACTACACAACACCCAGGCAACAGTTAAAGAAAACTAAGAATCCGGTGGTTCTCTCGCCTCATGCAAGTTGTGCTATACTATCAAACCTACCACCGAAGCAGAAAGATCCGGGCACACCGCTTATTTCCTGTAGCATCCAAGGCTGCAATTTTAACCGTGCCCTGCTTGATCTAGGATTTCCATCAATCTTATACCAACCATCATGCTCGAAAAATTTTCCTTGGGAAATCTGAAACCCACCCCTGTCACGTTACAGTTGGCAGATCGTTCTGTCAAAATTCCAAAGGGTGTGGCGAAAGACGTGGTGGTTAGGGTCAACAGTCTTTATTTTCCTGTTGACTTTCTTATTTTAGATATGGAAGTTCCTAGCTCACTTTCTGATTGTCCGATCATCCTTGGTCGACCTTTCTTGGCCGCAGCCCGCACCCATATTGACTGCGAGTCAGGCTGTATTGAGATTGCCGTTGGATCTGAAAAGCTCAAGCTTAACATCTTCAAGGCAGCCAAGAACTTTGATTGCGATTGCATCAAGGATGACACGTCTGATGAGGACATGGCCGTCAGCGCGTGTATCGGACTAATTGGGACTTATTCTGATTGCTGTGGATTACCTTTAAACATTGACGATTGCCTGATCGACACATATTGTGACATTCCCCCATCCCTCCCTATTCCCGTACCTTCTCCTGACCAGACTTCTGACAAGGTTTTCTCCGCTTCCCATACCTCGTGGTCTGAGTCATATCTGGGCTACTCACCGCTGGTCCACACTCTTGAAGATCAGATTGCCCTTTCTTTTCCGCCAAATCAAGCGGATTTGCAACTCCACACTGGGACCTTGAGCCCACATACTACTCACTGGGGCTATTCCTTTTTGGATCCATTTATCCAAGAAGCCCCTCCTCTTGGCCAATCTGAGGGCCAACTTCTTCCTCCTGACTTGTTTTCTGATCCTCCTGGGACACTCTCGTCCCAAGAAATGCCAGACCTTTCACCATCCACTCCTGAGCTGAAAGAGCTACCTAGTACACTTAAATATGTTTTCCTGGGACCAAATGAAACGCTCCCCGTAATCATTAGTTCAAAATTGACCAGGGAGCAAGAGTGCAAACTAACGAAGGTCCTTATGGAACACAAGGCATCCATTAGATGGTCTTTATCAAACTTATCTGGCATTAGCCCCTCCTACTGCACTCACCGTATATATACGGAGGAGGAGGCTCGACCTTCCCGCGAGATGCAGCGACGTCTCAACCCTAACATGCGGGAGGTCGTTAAGAAAGAAATTATTAAGTGGCTGGATGCGGGTATAATCTACCCGATCAGCGATAGCCCCTGGGTGAGTCCAATTCATGTTGTGCCCAAAAAGGCAGGACTCACCATCCGTGTCAATGACAGGGGCAAATCCATCCCTACACGCACTCCTACATTTTGGAGAGTGTGTGTAGATTATAGGAAACTCAATGCTGCAACTAAGAAAGATCGCTTTCCGCTACCTTTCATTGACCAAATCCTGGAGCAGTTAGCGGGTAATAAATTTTTCTGTTTCCTGGATGGATTTTCAGAATATAACCAGGTGGCAATTTACCCCTGGGACCAAGAGAAAACCACTTTTACCTGCCCCTTCAACACCTTTGAATTTAGAAGAATGCCGTTCGGACTTTGTAACGCGCCAGCAACTTCTAGAGATGTATGTTGGCGATATTTCATGACATGGTGGGTGACTTTCTCGAGGTCTTCATGGATGACTTTTCGATCTTTGGACCATCTTTTGATGACTGTCTTGCCAACCTGACCCGTATCCTTGGGAGATGTATTGATGTAATCCTAGTACTTTCTTGGGAAAAAAGTCATTTTATGGTACACGAGGGAATTGTTCTCGGGCATATCATCTCCGATAGGGGTATTGAGGTTGACAGAGCTAAGCTTGATGTAATTGCTGATTTACCTGTGCCTGGCTCTGTCAAACAAATCCGCTCCTTCCTGGGACACGTCGATTTCTATAGGAGATTCATCAAAGATTTCTCCAAGATTTCTCGACCATTAACTCATCTCCTATCGACCGATGTACCCTTCGATATGGGCCCCGACTGCATACGAGCATTCACGCAGCTGCGTAATGCTATCACCAAGGCCCCTGTTCTCTAGCCACCTTATTGGTCCCTCGACTTTGAACTCATGTGTGACACTTCCGACCTTGCAGTCGGAGCCATCCTGGGACAAAGATGCAATAGACACCCCATCGTGGTGTACTACGCCAGTAAGATGTTGGATAAGGCCCAGCGTAATTGTACTACCACTGAGAAAGAACTACTAGCGATCGTCTTTGGGCTGGAGAAATTCCGCTCTTACCTTCTCGGCTCACATGTTATTGTTTTCACCGATCACGCGGCCATTCGCCATCTCATGCACAAGAAGGATGCCAAGCCTAGACTTATTCGATGGATCCTTCTGCTCCAAGAATTTGACATTGAGATCCGCGATAAGGCTAGAGCCCAGAATGTTGTGGCTGATCATCTTTCCAGACTGGACCCCAACCATATTGGACTTACTCTGCCGATTAATGAAATTTTTCCTGATGAGCACCTATTGGCAATTAATGTGGGTAGTGGACCTTGGTATGCCGACATTGCCAATTACCTTGCTTCTGGATCCCTTCCACGTGGCTGGCCTAAAAACCAGCGCGAGCGTCTCATGGCAGAAGCAAAGTATTATTTCTAGGATAATCCACTTCTTTTTCGCATAGGTGCTGATCAGATCATCCGTCGCTGTATTCCTGACAGCGAATTCCCCAGTGTGCTATCCTTCTGCCACAATCAGGCCTGCGGAGGCCAATTCTCTGGGAGGAAAACTGCAACCAAGGTGTTGCAGTGCGGTTTCTTTTGGCCTTCCCTTCACCAAGATGCACACAATTATGCCAAACATTGCACTAGGTGCTAGTCGTTAGGGTCAATGTCATGTCGTGACATGATGCCCTTACAACCCATCCTAGCTGCGGAAATCTTCGACATTTAGGGAATTGATTTCATAGGTCCCTTTCCTCCTTCCAACGGCTTCGAATTCATCCTCGTGGCTGTTGATTATGTTTCGAAATGGATTGAGGCTATTCCCACGCGCCGTGCTGACCATGTTATATCCACTCGATTTGTCAAAGACCACATTTTTGCACGCTTTGGGATCCCTCGAGCCATTATCTCGGATGGAGGAAGCCACTTTACCCATGCGTCTTTTCGGGCACTTCTAAGGAAATACAGAGTCCACCATCGTATCACATCCCCGTATCATCCTCAGATGAACGGCCAGGCAGAGGTGTCAAACCGGCAAATCAAGCAAATTCTCCAGAAAACGGTTCGGCCTGACCGTAAGGACTGGTCCGACAAGTTGATTGACACACTTTGGGCGTATCAGACCGCCTTCAAGTCTCCCCTTGGTATGTCTCCTTATAGAATCATTTACGGGAAGCCTTGTCATTTGCCCGTGGAGTTGGAGCACCGTGCTTATTGGGCGGTTCGCCAATGTAACCTCGACCCAAACCTATGTGGTCGAGAAAGGAAACTCCAACTCCAGGAGCTGGAAGAGCTCCATCATGAAGCCTATGATTCTGCCTTAACTTTCTAGCAACGCACTAAGGCTTTTCACGACAGCCGTATTCGGTGGAAAGAATTTGAGCCATCTCAGCAAGTTTGGCTCTACAATGCCCGGCTCAAATTCTTTCCTGGCAAACTGAAGTCCAAATGGACTGGTCCTTTCTTGGTCTCGAGACCATTTCCCAACGGGGCCATTGAGATTGAAGATCCCAAATCTGGGCATAAATTTACGGTCAATGGGCAGCATTTGAAACCCTATCTTACTCATGAACCTGCCCCCGTTGGAGAAACTATTGCCCTGCTGGAGGGTAACTAATTTTTTTGCCTCATTCTGAGTTCAGCTGGGGACGTTAAATTCAGCGCTCGTTGGGAGGCACCCCAACAACACGTTGCCTCTGTCACGATCACTTCACTCTTCACCTCACCACCCACCATCCACCCACCCTACCACCCTGCTGTATACCCTGCACCTCAGCTCTCGTTACCCGATCTTTTGTCCTTTCTCTACCCTTCCCTACATGCATATAAGGACATAGCACCGTTTGGCATGGGGGGGTGGATAGGCATCCATAGGATCTGGGTATTTTATGGTATCATGCGGTTTCCATCTATATATATATATATAAAAGGGTGTTTAGTGATGATCTAAAGGCTGAAACAAAAATACAATAAGTGTTTATGGATATTCAACCACTGTTTTGAAGACTTTCCAGGCCACAGAAGCTTGATTCGCTCAGGCTCGGCTTAATTCACTTGAGCATTGATAAGATAGATCAGAATCTCTCCTAACCAAGGACGTATTCTTGTACCTGAGACACCAGCACAGGATTCATTGGTTTGCTTCTACTTGAGAGCCTAAGTAATCTTGGTTCACACTACACATATCAAGAAAGACAAGGTGAACATAAGATCCAACCCTAGTGTTCATTAGGGAAGGTGGAGTCCTTACCTGTGCGTGCAGGTAGACTTTTTATCCCAGGCTTTATTCTTGTGTTTAGGAAAGACTCTTTCCACCAAGAAGGAACTCTCCCACCAAAAAGAAAAGTGTGTTCCTCCAAATAATGTTGTAAGAGATATACTGACACGTGTTTCAAAAAAAAAAAAGAAGATGCAAATAAGTCAGTATATCTCACAAATGTCTGTAAAAGCTTCCCCCTACAAAAGTTCTTCAGGGCAAGTCACAAATACCCTGTTTTCTTTGAGCCATAAATGTCAGAAAATGGGAGTTGTATTTTCCGTCATCTTTTTAAGGGTCAATCCGAAGACATGAGCTGAAACTGGGACCAACCTGTACTTAAAAATTCATGAAACCTTGGGCTTGAGTCTTAATGTTCATCTGATCAATCTTGATCCTTCACTATGCACAAGTCATAATCTCTTGAGCTCTCGAGTACGGCAAAAAACCTCCTGGGTCCTGGAAATCGTACTTAAGGTTTAAATATCAAGAGTCCTGGTTAGTTGAGAGATGGTCTATGTCATGTAAGACTTAAAGTACTGGTAGTCTTCTCTGCAATTGGTTCTCACAATATCCAACAATAAACACACCTATGTCGCCTCAGGAGAAAATCTTCAGCTTAAAGATCATTTCTAAATATAATACAAAAATGTTTTGCTAGGGACTAGCAAAAGATAGGCATGGGGGTATGATTGCACAGCAAAAATACACCAGCAATTGTGCCATCTTGTGCTATTTCCTAGCATTGCCAGTGCATATTAGCTAGTCATAGTCGCATTTGTAAAAGTACACGCATGCATGCATTTATTTGGGAGGGGAGGAGAGTGAAATAAATGGCCTTGAAATTTACATTTTCTTCAAGTGCTTCCTTGCAAAATCTCCATCTTTATTTTTATTTCTATTTGGCTTTGAATTTCTCCGCGCGGTTGCAAGGCATGGCCTCTTCTTCCTCACGCCATTCTCTGCAACAAGCTCTCCCTACCAGCCGCATGAAGAGCCATGCACAGCCAGGGCATGGCTGTGCATGCCTCTTTCTTCTTTAAAAAGGCACGGCTAGCTTCTTTGCAGGGAGAGCTTGGTCCACACAAAAAAAAGAACACACAGCAGCTTCCTCCAGGCCATCTCCTCCCCTCTCCCCTCTATACGCAGCCTCTCCTCCTTCTGAGGAGCCACTCTGTGGGCAGGAGCAGCTCACAGTGGTGTACAACCACCACTGTAAGTCCCACCACCGCCCAGCTCATCAAAGAGCCGGTGGGCGTGGTGGTCTTCTCCTCTCTGTTTTGCCGTTCCAGCATTTTCGCCATTACTGCAGCTCCAAGGTCTAAAGCTCCGCACTAGCAGCAGCAAGGCGGCAGCAGCAGCGCAGGCCTCCAGCGCACGCCTGCATGCTGCCCTCGTCCCCAGCACACTCCTGCAGGCCACCCTCGCCCCTCCCCACGCGCCCTGTCTCTAAGTTCCGCTCGCGGCCTAGCCCTCTCCGCGCTCGCCAGCAGCCGACGCAGACCTTCTGCACGTGCGCCAGCTCGCGCAGCGGCTTCCGCACTCATAGCACCGCCAACACCCGGTCGTGCGAGCCGAGCGCGCACTGTAGCCACTGTTCACGCGTTTCAGCGGAACACTGTGGCTACAGTGCGGTGACCGGTAAGTTTCTCACTTATCCAGTCACCGGCGCGTCGAGACCGTCTGCTGCCCATCCACGCACGCCCGCGCTCGCGTCTCTCCCCGCGCCCGCTCCAGCGCCTGCTCTCGCGTACGCCCACCCGCTTCACCGCACGCGTCTTCTCCTGCTTCTTCACGCCCGCACCTGCCTCACCGCTCAGCGCAGTGCGCTGCAATCTCTTCCCCTCGCCCACTCCCTCTAGCGCATGCCTCTTCACGTGCCTATGCGCCTGTGCATGCGCATGGCCATCAGACAACGCCTTGAGGCTCTGGACGACTTATCTCACCCACGCCTCTTGCTCTAGCAGACGCCCTCTCTCTCTCTCTCTCAACACTCTCTCACTCTCTCTGCAGACACATACACACACACACTCACACTCTCGCACACACACACTCTCACTTATACACTACTATATACTTATATATATATACATATTTATATATATATATATATATTTATATACATATATATATATACACATATATCTATACATATATTAGTACTTATATAACTAAGTATTAGTATACATACATACATATATATATATCTATATACTTATATATATAGATATATACACATATATATTTACATATATACATATATTTATATATGTATATATATATATATATCTATATATATATATATATATATTATTACCTATATAACTAAGTATAAGTATAGATACATATATATATATATATATACATATATACACACCTATATTTATACATATATATATATATATATATACAAATATACATACATATATACATATATCTATAATTACATACATATATATATATATATACACATATCTATATCTACATATATAGTTATATATACATACATATATATACCATTATATATATATATATATATATATACATCTATCTATACATATATTTACATACCTATATATATATATATATACATATATAAGTACACATATACCTATATAATTATAACCATATATATATACATACATATAGATATATATTTACATATATACATATATATATATACCATATGTTGTATCGCGGGAATATCTGCACCAGTTGCTGATTTCCCCGATACACGCGTACAGAAAGCGTTTTTCACACACATCTTTCACCCATCCATCCTACACTCCACACGGCACTTCGTCCTATTGGTTGCGTCTTCCTAGACGACAGCCGACTCGACACCGTGCTACATGCCATCTCCACCTCCACCCCCACCCCTTTATACATATATAATATATATATACTATATTTACTTTATTTTTGTTTCTCTTTCCTGCCAGTAAAAAGATAAAAAAATATATAAAAGAGAAAAGATAATCCTTAACTTGCAGGTACTCAGTCTTGCGAATAGCAAGACCAGTTTTGGAACCCTAATTTGGCTCAAAGCCAAGAACCTGATTTTGAGGGTGTACCTTAAGGTAAAAATTATCAGAAAAAAATCTTAAATAGAAAAAACACCAAAAACATAATAAACGAACGGAAGAGATTCGTTGTAGGAAAGGCGTAGAAACTTCTTCTAATCCCACTTCCCTGAATTCGACCCTGGGCCTAAAAGTGACCAAGATAAAATCAAGTAGGCCAGGTAAAAATTTTTGTAAAGAGATGGTTAGGCTCGATTTAGGTTAACCACTATACTCATTACAACGATAAAATCACCATATTAACATAACCTATCCGGGTCTACACCAACGTGGTCGCTTGAGAAGCGTGGGATCGTGATCAGAGAGCCCTTGTTACACGTGCCTTTCAATAATGTGAGACTACAGTAACGCTTACGAGCATCACTAAAGGCCCTGAATTAATTTAGCCCTTGGAAATGACCTTTCTACCCCTTTCCCCTTGCCTATAAAAGGGACCCTACACCCCTCATTCTATTCATCCATTCTTCTCCTCTCTTACTCTCTCTAAAGCTCTAAAGCAGCTTGTCCCAAACCAGAGATACTCCTCTAGAGTAAAAATCAAAATTTTGTCTACTTCTGATCCAGTTTGTGGAGAGCCCATGGTCTTCTCACCACCATTCGGGAATCGGATCCCGCGACGTTGACGCCCTACCTCATCCCTGATTCTTCCAGATTCGTCCTCCTGCCTCCATCTTCACTCTCCTTCCTCCAGCTGTCATCCGTCCAACTTGTCCTTTAAGCATTCGTCAAGGAGGATAATCTCTCATCCCCTATCTTTTTATCGCTTTCTAGTGTAAATTTTCAGCTTTATAGTTGTAGCAATTGATTGTAATTGACATTATCATAGTTATAAAGTTGTTATTCACTCTCTCTCTTTTCTCTCTCTTATTTATATTTCAGGTAGATTAGATATCATGAATGATTTCTTTATAAAAAAAATACAATTGCAGATTTAATCGACGTAGCTTCCCTATGTTCGACCCAGGACTCACCAGAGTTTCAGTTAAATTTATTTGATAGCGGATTTTTACGCACTGCAATGATGAGTTTCTAATTAATCCTTTTTTGTGTACAAAACCTCACTCATCAACGCACGATCGCATGATCTGGGGGTCGTGGTGCGCGCAATCAAGATCGTCTATCTCATATTTGACGGTTGTGGGACGATCACCCGCGATCTTAATGCGCACAATGTGCGACCAAGGCCTCTTCTTGGTTGCATGATGAGCAATCGACGCTCCTCAACTCGCCCTGTGTCACAAGCACATTGAAGGTGCACTGCGTACAGGATAAAGACAAGAACTTGGTCCTTTGATCAAGATCGGATAGCTCTCGTTGCTCCATGCTATGGTGCACAGTTGGAGAGCCTCAAATGGCCATTTTGGCCTTCTTTTCCCATGATAAAAGAGGCCATAGCCCCCTCCTTATTCCTCATTCCTTCCTACTCCTTCCTCTCCCACTCTAGAGCTCAAGAATCCTTCTTGAGTCCCAAGCCTTGGGATGCTCTAGTATAGTAATTAAAATAAATTTTCCTCCTTCTCAACCCCTGTTTATGGAGTACTCGCCGATCATCCTCTCACCATCCTTGCCTCGTCCCCAGTTTGTCCAAGCTCCATTCTTTTTCCTCCACCTCCATCCTCATTCTTCCAAGCACCGTCCAATCAGTTCATCCTCCAAGTAACCGTCGAGGAGGATAACTTCTCTCCTCTCTCTCTCTCTTTACTACTTTCTAGTGTAATTTTAATTCCTGCATTATTTCTTGTAACGAATATTTGTTTAGGCATATAAGTTATCTGTTTCTTCCTCTCCCTCCCTCTCTCTCTTTCTATCTATCTCTCTCTCTCTCTCTCTTTCTCTCTCCCTTATTCTACAAGTAGAGTATAGTAGATTAGATAATTCTCTACCTGATATCTTGTCTATCTAAAAATACCAAAAAAATATAAAATCGGAAAATCTCCAAAAACAAATAGACGTAAATGTGGATTTCCCATGTAATCAAACGTCGCCTCCCTGTGTTAGACTTGGAACTCACTTAAGTTTCAGTAAAATTATTTGATAAGCGGATTTACATGACTGCAACGATCAGGTTTCCTAAACTTTGACTTTTTTCTCATAAAATCTAGTTAATCAGTAGTGTTTTATAATTTCATCCTATCTCTCAAGCCGAAACCAAAATATACCACTTGTTAAACTTTTAAGATTAGAAAAACACATAAATTTTATGGAATGGAAAGTTTTATGGAATGGAAAGATTATCAATGGATAAACCTCACTCTAGAGTAGCTCGTCATGGTGTGCTATGTATCTCCATGTTATGTGACGATGCCACACATCATAGTCATCAATCACCATGGATCTATTGGCATCTGGTGGGACAATTTGCTGAAGTTGGCATCTTCTTACATTCCATCCGCCTATGTGTAGGGCATGCTTCGATCTCTAATCAATGTCATTTTTGCTTCTAAGGTCGATGGAATGAAGAGTCTTATCCATATCACAATCACTCAGAGGACCCTATCGTCAACCAAACTAGCGCAGAGCTTGATCAGGGAAGTATCGCTCAACCATGTGAAAGTGCACTAATGGCACATGAGCATTCCAAATCACTTAGTCTGCCAAGCAATTCTAAGGCATTTGTGTTATGATGTCTTTGGTATATGGCCTCCAAACAACCTAAAATAAATAGAATGGCTCAAATCACAGTTAACCTAGTCAAAAAGTGATAACCTATAGGAAATGGTAATGGATTTCTTATTTACCTTATCAACAACCTGTATGTCGAAAGCACCTCTATATGGAATCACAACATGTGTTGGATACTTAGTAACCTCGAATTCTGCATTCCAGCGACATGCTAGTGACCTCATGTTCCATTTTGGTCGTTAGTATACTATGGGAGCGATATGCGAGAACTGCTCCCACGATCACAACTGAAGTAGAATAAGGCATCCATCGATCTATCCAATAATGTTGTAAGCAGCTCTACAAAGATGTCTACATTTTGTCTGTCAATTACCATAAGTTAGTATCATTATGAATTAGTTAAGTTGGAAAGAAAATAATTTCTTTTACAAACCTATATAAGAATGACAAACATGTAAATCCAGGACTCAATCGTCTGGCAACGTCAAAATCCTATAGTAATGGTAAGTAAATAAGTTATACTAAAATACCAGACATATCGGGAAAGAGGATCGCTTTTAGCAATTGTAAGATGTATACCTGTGCATACCGCTAGACTGTCTCTTCATTAACATCTTCTGGTAGCTCTCCAAAATTTTTTTTTAGCCAATGTAAGTTGATTCGTAATCCCTTCAAAGTAGGTGGTTGGCATTCAAGCAGTTGCTGACAAAAATCTAGTTAGTTTCTATTTATATGACTTGTAACATTAAAGTAGAAAATATTAATTAAAACATTAAAGTAGGTTTTGAAGCTAAAGAGGTGAATGATCCTTTCACTAAATACAAATTATGAAACTAATCCAGTCTATACATCTTTTCAAAAAAACTAATTTAGTCCATACATATAAAGTTGACTGAATAGTGTTAAGTAATGAAGCTTTTCTTTTCAAAGGAATCTTGCATGCTAGCTTGGGAGTTTGGGTGTTGCTTTTAGTTTACATTTTCAGACGGGAAGAAGCTGCTCAAATGAGGCTTTTAAAGATGGAGAAACTTTTTTACATAAAAAGCATGTTGGGAGTTGTTGTTGCTATTGTGTTTCTACTTTCAAATATGACTTTATGTTTTTTGGAGATGAACATTTGGATTAGAGATTTTGGGGACTTGCTTAGTAATTTTGGAAGTGTGCATATCCAATATGTAGACAACAGGTAGGTTCCTTTTCTCTTTATTTCATATTAGTATTGAGTAAATTGATGTTGTTTATCCATGTTTGGAATTTGGAGTATTGTTGTTGCTGTGATAATATGTTTTTAGATGGTTTTGATATCAATTGGAGAAGGATCTTGATTCTTGGAACTGGGAAATAGCTTGTTGATTAGGAAGTGCGCATATCCATTTTGGATATGCCTATAGGAGTTAAGTTGTTCAGGTCTGCTTTTTTTTTTTAGTGCTAATTTATTTAGTCTGAGTTCGGCACTGGAAGATCTAGAAGTTTCATTTTTGCTCTTTACTTCATTTGGCCCTATTATTGTCAAGAAGATTCTACTCTTCGATTCCTTGGGATTTTCTGCTATTGTTGTTGTTAATTTTTTTATATTTGATTTATTCAAGAATATTTTGATTGATGTTGCAACCCGACCTAGATCCGCCTGGAATCAAGCCAAACCACATCCTTTAACCCAAGACCTAGTCATCCAGAAAATAATAAACTAAAACATAGTAATATTTCCAGAAATGCATCATAGTGGAAAATAAACAATAGGAAGGAAATCAGGCAATTAAGCTACTAACAGTGCATGAAGAGAAAATATGGTTCACAGCATAGCCATCACACTAATTGACAACAGTACGACAATGAAAGAAAACTAGTATAGTTCCAAAGAAAGAACATACTATAACAAAAGGAAACAATATGCTAGAGCTAAGGCTGGGCATGACTAGGCCAGCACTGTCACCTTCAATGGGCTTTGACATAGGTTGATATCTTTAAACATTTATATAACTTATTACCTTTTTACGATGGGACACTTTTTGTCAATTATATTTGTGGAATAAAGTTTATTAGTGGTGTTGGTATAAGTGATGAAATAATTAAAGTGGATGTAATAGGTGTGTTTATATATTATAAATTGTAAGTTGATGTGATGTAGAGTGCAACGTTCACTTGGGAATTCATTTATTTTATTAACTTCATTTCATTCGTTCGAGTGGCATGATATCCATTTATTATAGGGATGTGTTTTTGATGTAGAAGGAATGGCTAAGTTCCGATGTGATTCCCCCTTTCTATATGAGCTCAGCAGTGGGGATTTTCTTTGGGCACTATGCCTATCTTTCTCGAAATTATTTGGTTAAGGAAGAGAGTTTGTTCTTGGATAAAATTTAGGATAGAATAAGTTTTAGTGGTATTGGTGTAAGCAATGGAATAATAGGAGTGGATAATAAGTGAGTTTATATATTATAAATTGTAAATTGATATGATTTAAATATAAAGGAGAGAGTTATAGTTTATTTGTTTTATATTTGATATTAGATTATTTTTTTATTATTTGTTTTGTTGTAAAATGAAGTAACAGAAAGTTAAATATGATGTGTGAGTTAATATTATGTATTAAGATTTTAGGTGACATTTTATCCTAACATATAGCACTATTCATGATACTATTCATCTTATACATATCATCTCACCTAATCAACATTCTTATTCCACCTCCAAACACATCCCTACTTGTGGGGGTGTTCTAATTAAAAAAGATGGCTATCTGTATCTTTTATTTGTTTATTACCTTTTATGTACGCTTCTTGGTTTCTTCTTTATTTTTTAAGAGACACACTCTTTTTGGAGGAATTCAATATATGAATTACTTTCCCACAAAGAGTTAAAAACTAGTTTTTGTTTATGGGATTTTGACTGCTTTTACTTGGGAATTATGGAGACTTTTATTATTGCTGTTGCCTTTGAAATTTCATATTTCAACTAATTGATGTTGTCAAGATGCTATTCTTTGATTTCTAATTTCAAATTCAAGGCAAGATTGATTTTTAAAGTGTTCACAAAGGTGAGTTGGATCTTTGATTCATATTAAGTTTGCATTTTTGTCATTTTGGAAGAAGTTGGTTGCTGGTGTGTTGTTATTTTAGATTGGGATAAAACCTATAGATCTTCTTTGAAGATATTGGTGAACACACATACATGTTCTTTGAATTAAATTTGTGTACTAATAAATCCAATACAAATATGTACCTGTAATGATGTATTCATTGGTGGGTAATCCACAATGATAGCAATGTTCTCCAACATAATAGCCATCTCTCCATGGCACATATGAAAAGTATGTCTTTGGTCGCCATCTCTCCACTAATGTCGTGATCAAGTATCAATCTAGAGATATGAAAGGAAGCTACAGAAGAGATCCTAAGCCAACCAACTCGATATAGGGCCTCATCTTCTTGTAAAGCTAATTCTGATATAGAATAGCCTTACGTCTGCGACACTTAACCAAGTATTTCCCTACATAACAACATAAAATTATTAGTATTTCCATCACTGACAACAGTCTAAAAATAATAAAATGAAATAAATTATGTACTCACAAGGTCCTCCCATACATGGTGTGAGCGATATACAAACTAACCCTACAAAACACAATTATCGATGGGTCTCGAATCCATCTACACAAATGCAATAGAAATATGTATTATTAAACTTTTTGCATCAGTCAATTTCATTTCTTTAGTTATGAAGTCTTTTCTCCTACATTACACCCAGCAGGTGGATTACGATAATGTCTCCTATTATGAGCATGTCTCGCACATAACTCACATCTATTTAGATTCGTAGGTCCATTTAGATCTCATTGTAATCTTTTGCTTGAGAATCATAATGGACTAGAGACATTTGCATTTGTGGTAGGTGCAGATAGATTTTGTTTTCTTGGTGTTGTTCTAGATAGATTCTTTGCATTTATGCCTGTAATGTTGCAATTATGCCTTGTGAGCCCAAGTCCACCACACTTGCTACAATTATTTGGTCTTGCATCTTTTTCAAGTCCATCTCATTGTGTATGTTGGTTATTTCAGGATGTCCCTTCTTCCTTTTCATTCTTAGATTTGGAATAATTTTGGAGAAATCAAATGGTCGTCATGTCCACAAGTTCCTATCTGCCACTGAATAAATCCTCCATCATAGCGACTAGGTTGTTGCTTCCATGTATACTACTGTAACATGTAATCATCTATTTTGAGATTCTTGTGTGCGATGGTTGCGCAAGCATGGGAGCACAAGATCCTCCAAGTCTACCACTTATTACATGAGCATGTTTTGGCATCAAGATTGACTGTCAAGGTGTTCCCACCCTTCATGACAGACTTGTGTTGTTCACTTGTGACAACCTCAAAAATCATCTCAAGATGCCATAGAAATAGTTCAGCCTTATGTCTTTGAGCAACTTCTTGCCACCTATCTAGTTTCTTGTTGGACCATGTGATGTAAATTTCTCCTCTATTCAACCCACCTTTAGTCTCAACTTGTCATTCCCTAAAGTACTTAACACAATTATAGAAAGTCATGATCACATTATAGCTCTCACTTGTGTTGGTTGTCATGTAGCCATATCAGTATTCGCCATTGTAAGCTTGAGTCCACAAATGAGGTGACAATGAATGCCACTCAAACCAACCAAGGGCAGTATCATATGATCATGAAGTTTCTCCAAGAGTTGTTGACACTTAAGTTCATAAGCTTGAAGCGCAACAACATTCACAAGTTTTTGTTAGTGCATTGTTCTTAAACACGTAATTAAAGTTACTTGCAACATGAAACACACATTACCTATGAATCACAAATGAAGGAAGCATCCTTGCGTCTAGATTTGTAATTGCAACCTTAATCCCCCCATGTCTATTTGAAATGACACATATAGGATCGTCCCTACCATGAATGATGAAATCCTTGACTCATCTAAGAAACCATGACCAAGCTTCTTCTCTCGTCATCAACCAAAGAGAAGGCAAGGGGAACTATGTGATTGCCCCCATCCATGCTACATGCAACCAAGAGCTTGTGCTTGTACTTTCCATAAAGATGAGTTTCATCAATACTCATCAAAGGCCTATAGTAGGCAAATGCTTCGATGCACGGTGCAAATGTCCATAATACCTTTCCTAAGATCACATGTCCATGTCTTGATGGCCTCAGATCCTGTTCACAATTAATCTCAGTCCTTGGTGTTGACTCCTTAATTGTATTAATAAACAAATCATTTCATCATAAGAGTTGTCCTAGTTACTGTGTACAATCTCCAACGCTTTTCGCCTCGTGCCCCATAGTTCTGTCTTACTGATTTTACAATGTCATTTCTTATCTAAGACAACTATTAGGTGCTGCACTCTAAAGTTTTCTAGATCATTAACATATCTGACCATGTGTTGCGCTATGAAATTACAATCTAACTACGGATGATCTATGCCTTTTTATGGAATCACATGAATGTAATTTCTCGATAATGCCTATTACAAACTTTGCATCAACTTTTCTCAAATGTCCTTTGAGTCTCCAATTGCAACCCTTTCCCTTCTGGCTACATTCAATTGACCAAACTTTCCTATCTGACTCACGTACATAGAAGTTATAATGATTCTCCACGTGATATGTCTTCACCACAAAAATCAATTCTTCATTGCTTTTGAAAGTCTTCCCACGACACAACACTCCTCTAATGGGCACATCATCAATACTATCCTCATATTTGATAAATCTAGAACCAATTAGGACAACATAAACAATTGATACTTGTACTTCGTTCCTTACAAGCCTAACAATGATATGAGTGTCTGTCTAAACGACCACATGATCAACACTTGCTTGATCATCATCAGTTTCTTTGTCTACCCATCATGTATCACTTCATCATAATCAAGTAGGTAAGCATTTTCTTCTTGCTTGATCTCCAAATCTTCTACTTGAACCACATCTTGATCAACCATGGTAGTGAATGGTTTAGGAGAGTCAAGTTGCACTTCGTGGTCAATGGTGTTATGCTAATTAGGAATGGAGGTAGGTTGACACTCATTAAGTACATGAGTCTGAACAATGGTAGTGAAGACATGAGCCTGGACAATGATAGGCACCTCTGGAAGAACACTAACTTGAAGTCCCGAAATGGAGGTATGATGCACCTCATTAGTAAGTCGAGTCTTTATGATGGGAAGGGAAGTATGTTGTACTTCATTAATGAGAATGGTCTCTATAAAGGGGATCAAGGTATGCTGCAAATTAGGAGTGTGATGGACATGGATATCAGTTGTAGAGTCCACAACACCCTCCAAGATGTGAGTGGAGGTTTCCCTTATTATATGCTCCTCACGCCTTCAACATGACTCACTTTATTAATCTTGATGTACAGCTCTAGTAAATAAGTTTAACTCATAATCTCCACAAAGCCAACAATTCCCTCAACATCGTCATAATTAGTAATAGGTGAAAGGGTGTACGTCATCCACACATTTGGAGCACAACCCATGATAACGAAAAAGTTATGCTCTATCTTGATCTTTCGAGTCAAAGGATCAAGATTAAGCTTTCTCATTATCAACTCTTTAAGCTTTTCAAATGCCACCTCATCACTTAAAACTCTAATATTCTTGTAAACTTCCAATCATATACAACATCATCTTCTCCTTCAATCATATATAACAAACATAAACTACTTTGAGCCATTGTACCTAATCTAAAATAAGACAATTCCAACATCATGCATGTAGATCATATATTACAAAGTGAGACTCATTGCTTCATCACCAATGATTATTTGATTAAAGATTACACTTGACTCAAGAAACCAACTTAAGGATAAATGTGTCATTGTAGTGCAAGTTTACACAATCACTCAAAAATTAGTTTCTAAACTCGAATTGGATTAAAAATGTAATATTTGTGAGTCCAAGTTGTATCTCAAGAAGAGTTTTGTCTAGATTACTTCCTAACTAATCACTACTAGAAAAAAGGGCATTCGCGATGCTATTCTAGCGACGGTTATCGGTAAAGCCCTCTTTTATATTGAATATCGCCCCGAGGGGCATGGAAAACCTTCAATGATATACACGATGATTTTGAAACCGTCTTCTCATCTAGAAATATGATGGTTTTAATTCAAACTGACGTGTATACCAACACTACTAAATCCCCTCTCACATTATGTAGGGGGCCTCTCCTTGGTTAACAACAATGGTGTGGATTCATATACACGATGATTTCGAGACCGCCATATACTCTAAGAAGATGACAATTTTCATGTACACCGTTGTGTATACCATCCACAAAATTTCAAGGGTAGCAATTTTTGCACCTTAACCCGACCTTGGACTACGGTTTAGGAGAAAATCGTCGTAAATAGTGCAATATGAGGCCCCATTGTGCCCGATCCCTTAACCCCTTCCCCTTTCTTTCCATCTCCTTCATCTCTTTTTCCCCTCTGGTGAGCACCTCCTCCTCCAATCATTCCACTCTCATCATCCTCGGTAAGCCTCCCTCCTCCTCCCATGGTTGCCACCCCCTCCTCTTCATCGTCCTCCCTTAACTACTGCCCCCTCCCTCTCCTCCTCCCTAGGCTGCCCCTCCTCCTCCTCCCTCAGCCGACCCCCTCCCCTCCTCCTCCTCCTCCTCCCTTGGCTATCGCCCCCTCCTCCATACGCAGGCGACCCCCTCCCCTCCTCCTCCTCCTCCTCCCTCAGCCGGCCTCCCCTCCTCCTCTACACGTAGCCACCCCCTTCTAAATTTTTCTTCTTTATTTATCTTTTAATTTTTTTTATTAGAAACTTATATTTATTATGATTTATTTGTGTAATTTAATGTTGGTTACGCTTATCATCAAAGACATCCTCTCTGATTCACGTCCTCGTCGAGGTACGAATGTGTGCATGAATTTTAATTTGTACATAAATGTGAATGTATAATTGTGGGGTGTACCCACTTAATAGTGTTTTGAATGTGAATGTATGATTGTGAGGTGTACCCATTAATTAATTATGTTTTCAATGTTAATGCATGATTGTGGGGTGTACCCACTAATTAATTCTATTTTCAATGTTAATGCATGATTGTCGGGTGTACCCACTAATTTTATTTTGAATGATAATGCATGTTTGTTGGGTGTACCCACTTAGTTAATTCTGTTTGATGATATGTTGTTATCTTGAGTTAATGTGGAGAGGAGAGGAGAGGAGATGAGAGGAGAGGAGGAGAGAAGAGGAGATGAGATATAAATATTTGGAAGAACGTAGGAAAGGAGAGGAGGAAGTAGAGAATAAATAATGGAGGTAGGCGAGGAAAGGAGAGGAGAGGAGGAAGGAGAGAATAAATATTAGGAGGTAGGAGAGGAGGAGAGATAGATAAAGAAATTTTGGAAGAAGAAAAGGAGAGGATGGATAGGGAGAAGAGGGAAAGAATGGTGAAAAGAAGTGGAGGGGAGGGGAGGTAGGGTATAAGAGGGAAGGGAGAGGAGAACATTTATAATTTATTGATTTCTTTGCGAATTGTATTCTTTTAATGAATTTTATTCTTTTAATGAAATGTATTCTTTGAATGAATTAATAGATACACACACTTGCAGAAATCTGGATGTACTTAAGGTCAAACAATAGGTATTCTAACCCCTAAGTTATAGGTTTTGGGAGGGGATAATCATGTCAAAATACTGGTCCGTCGAGACTTATGATCGTGTTATACGGATAATGCAGAGTATGTGTATACTTCACTTACATGCACGATATAGTCTTTATAGCATGCCATAAGTTTCGATCATCTTTAGTTCGGTGAAGTACCGGATTAAAGAGGCTCCTTAAAGGTTTGATCACAACTTAGGGTTACTTGTTGCATGTAACAAGTGTGTAGAGAAATTTCTACTCTTCGCTAGGTAGGTTCCTAAAGCACCGTTAATTGGGTGTTATTGGGAATGTACATAAGGTTACTCTTGGGGGGTATACTGGAGAAGTGCAGGGAGATGCTGTCGAAATTTCTCCACACACTAGTTGCATGTACAAGTAACATTGTGATCAAATCTTCAAGGATAGGCTATTAAATGAAAACCCTGATCAAAACATAAACACTGATTTTATAATTATTGGGTGGTTTTATTTTATTTTTGTAGATTATCATGGATAAGTCTTGGTTTAGTTTGAGGAACTTGAATTACTCCCGATAGAAGAATGGAGTGAGAGAGTTCCTTGATTGGGCATTTCATGACGATAAAAAGTCATTCAGATGAGGAGACAAGTTCAACATGATTTTTTGCCCATGTAGGAGGTGCTTGAATGGATATTCACATGATAGAAATACCGTATTCGAGCACACGATTTGCAACAGTTGGTGGTAGCATTATATTAAGTGGATTGCTTATGAAGAGGATCATATAGAGGAAGTCAGATGATCTTCGATAGATTTTGATGAGTCTACTATGGATATTAAAACTGATGACATCGATAAAATGCTTGATGAAATAAGAGTAGGAGTTGAAGATCCAGCTAGTGGGGAAACTTCTAATCAGTTCTATGATGCTGTTAGGGCGGTGGATGAACCTATTGCTCTCAGTATCACATTCATTTCGAGATTGTCATTTCTTTTGAAGTTATTTTGGATGAAGGTTATGAATAGAGCGACCTCTAAATTGATGTCTGAGGTGCTTAAATTCATTGGAGAACTTTTAAAAAATCCAAAAGGCTATCCATAGTCATGGTATGAAGCAAAGAAATAGATTTGTGTCCTTGGTTTAAATTGTGAGAAAATTGAAGCATGTCTAAATGATTGCGTGCTATATAAAAATGAATATACAAAGTTGAATAGTTGTCCACAATGTGGTGTGGACAGATATAAAGTGGGAAAATCACTAAATACAGGGGCTAAAAAATAACCTGAGAAGGTTCTATGTTACTTTCCATTGATTCTTAGGCTTCAATGCCTTTTTATTTCAAGTAGAATTGGAAATTTGATGACATGGAATCAGGATAACAAGTCACGAGATGGTCGCAATCATCCCGTAGATTCAGAAGAGTGGAAAATGTTTGACAACACTCATTTAGCATTTGTAGAGGATGCAAGAAGTGTCAAATTGGGTTGTAAGCGATGAGTTTAATCCTTTTAAGAACATGTACCCATCCTATTCAATTTGGCCAGTTGTGATGGTAACTTACAACTTACCTCTGTGGCTTTGTATGCAATAGTCGTTTATGATGTTGACTCTCCTCATCCCAATTCCAAAGTAGCCAGGGAATGCAATAACGTTTACCTTCAACCATTGATAGATGAACTAAAACTGTTGTGGTATAACGACATTCATACATATGATGCACACAGAAAAGAATTCTTTAATCTGCATGCTGCATTATTATGGATCGTTAATGACTTCCCTGCATATGCAAATTTTTCGAGATGGAGTACAAAAGGGAAGTCTACTTGTCTAGTATGTTTGGACACTCATCATCTTCGATTACCTGCAAGTAACAAGTTCTATTATCTGGGACATCGTAGATTCCTGCCTGTTGAGCATTGATGGTGAACTACAGTGTTTAAGGATAAGTTCAATGATAAAACTTGTCAGTATTCTTTCAGGAATCCGAGGGAATAAGCTGAGTACAAATTTAATAAGGTCATCAGGTTTTCAAGTAATGGAGAAATTAGAACAACTTGGCAACATACAATTAGCTCGTTTGTTCAAGAAAGATCAAACAACTGTGAAACATTCGGGCCTTAAAAAGAAGAGCATTTTCTTTATGGAACTCCCATATTGGAAAGAGCTGATAATTCTACATGATCTTGATGTGATGCATATTGAGAAAAATGTTATAGACAACATTTTGGATGTGTTCAACTTAATTGATAGTCTAAAGGATACAGTGAAGACTTGGAAATACATGATAACCTTAGGCATTTATCCAAAGTTACATGTTATTGAAAAATAAGATGGCAGTTGTGACTTTTCGGAAGCCATTTACAGCCTAGATAATGATCAACGAGAAAAAATTTTCACCTTCTTGAAAGAAGTACAGGTGCCAGATGACTATTCTTCACAACTTTCTTGATGTGTAAATGATGATCAAAAGAAAATTAGTGGGTTAAAGATTCATGACTCTCATATTTACATGCAAGTTATGTTGCCACTAGCTATACGTGGAGTGCTACCTGATCTAGTTGTGAATTCATTTACAGAGATCAGCCGATATTTCAAAGCTATTTGTTCGAAGACATTAGATTCTGATATATTAGAGTACTGGGATAATCAAATAGTTGTCACATTATGTAAAATAGAGTAGATATTTCCTCCGGCCTTCTTTGATGTCATGGTTCATTTAACTCTGCATATTGCAAATGGAGCGAAAATTACTTGGCCTATGCAATACAGATGTATGTATCTAGTTGAACAGTTTCTGAAGAAACTAAAAGATTATGTGTTAAACAAGGCTAAGCCTGAAGGGTTTATTATTGAAGGATATTTTGTAAAAGAGTCCATTAACTTTTGTGCCATGTATATGGATGAGACAGACAATTGATTTAATTGATTATTGAGAAATTACGATGGAGGGTATAATGAGAATGATGAAGATTGTCTTTTCATATTTGATATTCCAGGAAGGTTTATCCTCCACACAGAATACAAATTAATCTCTGAAATCAATTAGCGTCTAGCTCACTTATACATTCCTAAGCAGATTTCGACAGTTGATCCATTTTATAATGAATTTAAGGAGTATTCACATCTAGCAACATGCGATGTTGACTTCCTCGAGTGGTTTAAACAATGTCTTATTCAAATGAAAGAAGAGAACGACCCACGATGGGTGTATGACTTTGACATAATATCCAATCAACCATTGAATTATGGACATTATCATTTAGGTTACATTATAAATGGATTCAGGTTCAGAACAAAATCCATACATGATGCGAAAGCTACGTAGCATGCTGGTGTTGTTGTCAGTTGTGATTTGGGCATTGGTTGTGATGGCTACTACGGACAAATCGAAGAAATTGTTGAGATGAACTTTAGATACGATCGTAGAGTTGTCATTTTTAAGTGCAATTGGTTCGACGTGTTCAAAGAAGTCATTGGCTTTAAACTTGACAAGAAGCACAGTTTTATAAGTTTGAATAAGAATCATTGAATTCTTCATTCTTCTGAACCATTCACATTAGCATGTCAAGTATCTCAAGTCTTCTACGTCCCTGGCAACAACAGAAATGAATGGATTATACCCATCCGAACAATTCCACATGAATATTATGATGAGCAAAAAGATGTCGAACCTGAAATAGAAGTAGATGCATATCAAGAACATTTATGAGAAGTTGGTCCAGGTGCAATGGATATTGATATATAAGGTATAATTATCTTTTATACCATTTCTTTTTTTATTATTATATACAAAAGCAGTATGTTATTTAGATGAAATGGATCTTGAAGTAATAGATCACACTTCAATTAGATCATGTACTCTATTGCTTTCCCATCCAACTTATGTAATATGATCAACTCAAGGGCTTTTAACATTTGTAAAAACATGCCTGAAATGAACTAGCGAAAGAAAGAATCCAATAAAAATACCTTCCTCAATTCATTTCCAATGTTTATTGCAACAAAACTAGGTAAGAGCAAAGTCACATTTACTATAGGAAAGGAAATCATATGTATAAAGGAACCCCATCCAACCCTCCACTCCTGAAGGGTTACTCCAAATAATGCCACATATTAACCATAACCCCTTCCACTTGAAGGATCCAAAAGATAATGAAGATTGAAACACAAGAAATAATTGAAACAACCTAGGATTGGAGCATTATGGATTCAAAATAGGATATATTTAAGTTACTATATTAAAGTGCTCTGCTTTTTTACTTATAATTATCTGCATTACAGATGTGGGATGTGTCTAGTGTTCACTTTCGATTATTTCTGTGAATAAGATGTTGGATGTGTGGTTTTCTGTATACAATCCATAATATAAGGGAAATTATATCAATTTTTTTCCTGCTTTATATTATGTTTATTTGTTTCTTTATATTTATACAAATACTATTTTTTTTATGCATATGTAGATGAAATTCAAGAAATTTGCTAATGGGATAAGGGTGACCAGGCCACCCCAACGGATAGGGATGAGACTCAACCTCCTTCCACATAGCCACCCCACACCCAGCCTCCTTCCACACATTCACCCCGCACGTAGCCCCCTTGCACCCAGCCTCCCCAGACACAGCAACCACCTCGCACCTAACCTCCCCAGACATAGCAACCACCCTGCACCCAACCTCCCCAGGTCCTTGAGTACATCCTTCTCAATACTACCCACGCATACCTTGTTGTCATGGTGCCTAATCCCGCATTTACGAGCTCTCGTAAATGTCTCTGGCCTAGTGATCTTGCCCGATAGTACCAGGACAAGGACAAGAAGGTGGTCACCCCTATAGTGTGAGAGCTAAAGCCAAAGCCATAGGTTTCCACCCACTACCTTCATGAGGACAAGGATGACGGTGGCGGCGAGGATGAAGGCGAAGGGGAGGGCGAGGATGATGATGCTGAGGTACAATAGACGCCTCAACAAGACCCTCAGGCTGAGGCAGGGACCAGTTCTGGTAAGAATTGTGGGTAATATCTTATTTATATTCAACATTTAATTATTAAAATTTATTTGTAATGTTTTAATTTTTTGTTATATTTTTCTTGTCAGGTAAGAAAAATAGGAAGGGGTCTAACAAGAAATGCAAATCTAAATGCACTTCTAGAGGGGACGAGGATCAAAGTGTATATCAACGAAGTTGGAGAAGATCCAAACTATCCTCTTTCACTAGCAAACTATCTAGGATGGTAAAGAAGCTCGTCCCCCTTGTTTTGACTAGAGGAGGGTCCCAAAGGAGGTGAAGGGGCAACTTGGTCATAATATGGAGGTAAATAATTCTAAACATATATCTATATAAGTTTAGTTTGATCATATTTAATTCATTTATATCATTTTTTAATACATGTGATTTTTTATTGGGGTGACGATTCGAATGTCACCCAGTATATCCTCAATCATGCCACGAGACAATATTGTGATTGAAAGATGATGACAAAGAGATAAGTGAAATATGTAATATTATCAATTTTTATATTATTTACTTAATGAATTTTTTTTTGACATGTTATTTGTATAATTTAGTTTTATAATAAAATGTCATCACATGCGGAGGCATTGAGGAATGTGCCTCCTACCTTATAAGTAGATGTATGAAAAGATTGTTGTGAGCATTGGAATAGGCCTGAGATGGAGGTAAATATAAATACTTCTAAGGGTATTTTGTAATAAATGATTTAATTATTTTCTCATTACGATATGTTATACATACAAGATCATGCAAAGAATAACAAGGCCAATAGGGCCAAAGCTCCACCACAGACCCACTGTTTGGGTTGAAAGAGTATAGATAGAGTTAAGGCAAAATATGTAAGTAATTCCTTATTATTTCACTTCTATATTTTTAATTAAATTTTTAGTTATTAGTAGTACTTACAATTTGAAATATATTTATAGGCACATTCACATGATGATGCCACACTTGATCGGGTTGGTGTCTATGAGATTATTCATAACAAGGTCACCACTGACGGCAGGTGAACATGAATACATGAGACATACCAGACGAAGCATGTAAGTGACACTTAATTATCAATTCATTTAAATTTTATACTTATTTTTATATGACATTAAATTGCCGAGCATAATTTAATTTGTAATTTGTAGGGAGAAATGACGAACTTAATTAATCCCCCTACTCCAGACGCCTCCTTCAGGACTCAACAGCACCCTCTTATGACACATGAGGAGGCTTTTTAGAAGTGTCATGCCTCTGGAGGATGGAAGCTTTGTTTGTAGTGGGGGGGTGGGGGGGGAGTCATACGATCTCCAACTGGTATGGGCAGAAGGGGTCATCATTGGCAGCTGTCGTCAAGCAGTTGTAGACATAGGTTCATATGCTACAACAGGAAAATCAGCAAACGCAATAACAGGTCCACAATGTCACCTTACAGCTCGAGCTTGGCAAGATGCTAAGCAATTCATGGAGTAGCAGAGGTAGGAGATGGAGCAGTAGGGAGTGGAGATGTAGGAGATGATGGCATTTCTATGGGGCAGTGGTCGAGATCACACTTCTTATCACTAACTGCCTCAAAGAGACGACGACTTCAGTGGTTGTGGTGCAGGACATGGGGTAGGAGCTACGGCATAGGTTTACATTACTTTTGTATTTACTTAGCTAAGTTCATATGTATTTCTCTTAGTTACGTTCACATATTTGTATTAGTTGCATGTATATTTTGACAATATAACAACTCTTTTGATTAATGTGAAACTATTTTCTATTGTTGTATATTGTGATATGTCTACTACTTTCAATTAGCGTTTATAGGTATTATAGATTAACACATCTATAATACCTACATTTTGTATAATTAAAAAAAAATGTTATATATGCGACAATTTCAAGTCAAAACCATCATGTATAATAATCAAACGACGGTTATTAAACCGTAGTCTATATCACATAACTACCGCATAACATCAAATCCAGCCCCTATTCAAAATGTACTAGGAGCTCCTCTGATGGTCCTTTACACGATGGTTGGGTTGGAAACTGTTGTTTAGTGACATACACAATAGTTAGAAAACTGTCGTTTAATGTTAATGCAAGAATAAACATGAACAAATTAATAGAATAAACGACGGTTATCTACAAGCTGCTAACCATCATACACGATAGTTGGCTAATAAACCGTCATATAAACCACGTACACGATGGTTATATAAATTGTCGTCTATTGTTTAGTAACCATTGTATATACATTAATGCAACACAACCTTGCACGATGTCATTATACAACGGTTTTGAATGTTTATGAGACGATTTTGAATCGTTGCGAAATGAGGTCATTCCTGTAGTGAATCCTAAGTGTGCATGAAATTTTTGTAATTTTTGGAGATATTTTGCTTTCTTTTGGAATTTTTCTTGGAAGTAGGGACAAATTGGCTATTTTGACCCCCTATGCAATATGAGTGCCTAACCAAGGTCAAAGAATGTTCAAAATTTTTTCTAATTTTTCCTAAGATGGTTGACCAAGTAAAGAAATAGCTGAAATTTATTTTGCATCAATTCGAGGTGTATAGAAATTACTAAAATTTTGATAGTGTGGAAAAATTAAGTTCTATTTTGCTGCTAACCCCCTAATAGTTCAAGAATTTTTTAAAATTCCAAATTTTGATTTTTATGCCAAAATATTTTAGAACTGTTCCCTACTAGTATCCTAAGTTACTAGTGAAGTTTGGTGATTTTTGAGATTGTGAATTTCGAAGGGTGAATGGAAAAGTGAATCTACGCAAAAATAGTAGAGTTGCGAATTTACGGAAAACATCACACACCTTTTTTTATTTTTGATTTTTTTTGGAGTTTTTGAGATAAGAAAAAACAAACAAAACTACTAATTACCAAGAATGGAGGCAAGAAAGAGGATCAAATCAAAATTTGAATATCATTGCACTAGAGAGAGTTTGACAACTACAAAACTAAACTAAGAAGTAGAACAAGAACAAGAAAAAGAAGAGTAGAGAGAGAATTAGCCATGGTGGTTATGAAGATGATGGAGGCCTACAAAGGTGCTAGAGAGCATTGCCATAAACCCTAGAAATAGATGAAAGCTCGATGAATACTAGAGGAGAAGTTGATGAAGAACTTAATGAAGAACTTGAAGAAGTTATTGAAGTAGATGTGAGTGCATGCGGAGCCTGTCGGAACTAATATACACACTAGGGGGTGAATAGTGTACTATCGAAGGTAATGCAAAAATTTTAAAATAACATTCACCACAGATCAAAAGCAAATATAAACCAATCACAGAAATGGAGAGATGATGACGCTTGCCAAATCTATGCAATTAAAATAGGTACGATTCAAGCAATTCAACATCAAAATTCTCACATCAGATTCCCAAGCCTCATCTTTTGAAAATGTCTCTATAATGGAACCAATTCCAAGAGAATCTAGGTTAGATTTAGAGACATCAACCCCAATTTTTAGATTTTGTGACTTGATCTCAATCATTTCAGTATCCTGATGTTTGTTAGCCTCCCCAAAATCATGATCCAATGATTTCAAATCATTGTGTTGAGCACTCAAAAGTCGTCGTAGAAAGATTGCATTGTAGTATAGCATACAACATTTAAATTTATAAGTGCTCAAAAACAAAATATGAGTGCGAGGTCGTTCGCAAGGAGCAAATGTGGAATTCACACACTAATCTCAATAAAAAACAAATGAGCATAATAATTAATCACAACAAGATATTTAATGAATAATCTACTTACAAATATATTCAATAATAACAATTGTGTCCCGTAAATAAGTGGGTTAAAAAGAATATAAATGAAAGCTAAAAATGGTGATTTGAATCACTAATTATATCCCCAAATTAAGCACATATCCCAAGGCCAACAGTAACTCTAATTTTTCAACAGTGGTCTTGAACCACTTAACCACAAATATCCATGTTAGCCAAATATCAGGTATTTCCATAGTACCTCAACCAATATCACAATCAGATGTCGAGCCTTAAGGTCAGATGCCTTAAGTTACCAAAGCCTTAGCACAAGAAACTCAGAAATCCACTAAGTGTTGGGTGCGTTGGTACGCATCCCAAGGCATGGACTCACGTATCCCGAGGTAAAACCTCCACCGACCCTCCTCAGAATTTCCTCTTCTTTCCAATCGGATCTCTAATCGGGTAATCGGGTTGGGTATAGGGTCCAGGCCCACCGGCAGTGGTGGTGGGCGAGGAGTGAGTGAGAGGGCCTCACCCCCTGCGTGAGAGGCGAATAGTCATCGTACCAATTTCCATTTATACATGCTTCTAAATTCGTAGCCCATGATGTGGGACCTTAATGCATTGTTCTCCTGTGGGAAGTTGCAAGGGATTGGAAATGAAATCAAAGCTGCTGTGTCTGCTACCGTGCTCAGTTGAAGGCCCAGATGTCTTTAGGTAGTGAGGCTACTTCGATTGGTGGAGGAAGCAAGTTGGATGGTGGCTGGAGAAGGATGAACGATGCTGAGGAAGACAATGGCGACAATGGAGCTCCGATGAAGACCTTGAAATGCAAAAGACAGCCTTGCGACCCAATTAGAAGTGCTCAGAACCTTTGTTGTGGTGCGTGGAGTGCAATAGCGGTGGGGACGAAGTGTGTGGAGGTCTGTGGAGGTCGGGTGGAGTCGTTTAGGGTGGCGGACAATGGGTGTGTTCGATGGGGTAAAGGAGGAAGTGGATCCTCAATTAGTTGAGGGGTTTTGCTCGTTGTGGTGAGTGGAAAGTATTGGTGGTGGCAGATGTGAGTTTGGGTGTGTGTGTCAGCCACACGGCCTCGTCGAAGGCGCGGCCAGTGCTAGAGAAGACAGAGGGGTAAACGGTGAGTTGTCGGTTGAATCAAGGTCTCAAGGGCTAATTTCTAATCTAGGGAGAGAGAAGGGAGTAGAACCTAATCTAAGGGACGAAGGGGGTGCGGAGTCCTCACCGGTGTGGCTACCGGAGTCAAGGACGAAGAGACCTTTGGTGAGAGATAGGGCGACAAGGAATAGGGGAGAGTGCCTTCGCTTTGGCAAGCGAGAGGCGGAAGAGAGAGAGGAAGCTAGAGGGCCAGTCAATTTGACTGTTGACCGGCTGGAGGACAATGGAGGAAGAAGGTCGTCGGAGCCTCAACAGAGGTGGCCAGAGAAGAGAAGAATAGGGAATTTGGCCTGGAATCGTGCTCAGGAAGACGTGAGAAGAGCCAAATGTTTATATAGAGCTCGAATTTGAGCTCAAATTGAAGGAAGTCCAATGTTGGACTTGCGAATTTAGCAAGTTCAAATATGGAAAACATTCTCTATGTTGGGGCTATTTCTCCTGAAATCAGAGCTTAGAATCTAGCTCAATTGCTTGGTTAAGATCTTGCGACCAATTCTCTAAATTTTAGAAGGATTCAATTGAGATTTGAGGACGAGAGCTTTGATTGAAGGTCAGTGCTTTAGGTTTCTGATTAGGAAACCTTCTCAAAATGGCAGTAGGGACCTAAGTGAGAAAGTGACAATAAAGTTTGGGACCGTTTTGTGAGAATATCGAAACTCAGGGGCTTGAGTGTAAGAAATAGAGGTTTGAGGGACTAAATTGTAAATTAGGTCAAGATGGACTCTAATTGGGCCCAAATTTTGCTCTTAACCTAATTTGGATCCAAGGAATCTAATAGTGAACTTAGATTTGGATTTTGACCACGTTTGATTGAAAAAATTGCATAAAAGCCCAAATCAAGGCAAATTAAGGCCAGAAAATGCTCAGAGGTAGAGAGGGCATGGACTATTGTAGGTTAATTATTTAAGTGGCTAATTCCCTCCTAAGGGTTGGAGGCTAGGTCATTTTATAGGAATCTAGGTAGCTTCTTATTGGTTGATCTAGTGTGTCTAGGATCACTAATTTGGATGGTTTAGATTTAATCAAAAGTGATGCCTAGGATTGGTTGAGTAGGGACCTTAGGATCTAAGCTGTAGGACTAGGATAGGATGAGGGTTTTTTAAAAATAGGCATCCTAGGTGGGTGGCTACCAAGGGATAAAATCTTTCCAAGAGATAAGATCTTATCTCTTGGCTAGCCACTAAGGGATAAAATCTTCTCAAGTTAGCACCAACTTAAGAGGATTAGGCAAGGGTTTTCATGGGTCTTATGTGGGTAGGGTTAGGGCTAGGTTTTGTAGACATAGGTTGTGAGAATAGGTTCCTAATTAGAATGGGTTGACCCTAAGTCTAGTGGGTTGGGTCCAAATAGGAAGGTCCTAGTTTAATTGTGTGTAAATGTGTAATTGGGTTAAGGGAAATCTAAATAGGTTAAGGCTTAGTCTAATTAGGTAATAATGAACCTAATTAAACTTGTGTGGGGTGGTATTTGCTTAATTAGGTTCTGGGTGAACCTAGTTGAATTTAGGTTCACCCAATCAAGTAAGTGTGCACCCAATTGGGTAAGGGCTTGGTCCAATAAGTTTAGGTTGGGCTTGATTAGACTCAAATGAGTGTAATCAACTGAGGATTAGTCTAATCAAGTCCCATGGACCTAATTGGCTAGTGGCTAACCCAATTGAGTCAATTAAGTGTGGTATGGACCTAAATAGGTTTCTAAGCTAGGGATAGGGTATCAGATAAGTTGACTAGGGTTATGGATAGTAGGATAGGTCTATGGATAGGGTGGATAGGTACATGGATAATGTTATCCATGTTTTTGGCTTTTGAGCTTAAATATCTAGTTTTGTGTTAGTTTAGGGATAGGTATTGGGATAAAGTTGTTCTAAGGTTTTAAGGATAGGGCATGGTTATCCTAGGCCCTCTCTATGCTTCTCTGTTCTTGTGTCTTCATTCTTCTTTGTTTAAGTTTTACTCTTCAACTAGATCTTAGCTCTGTTGCAACTTCTTTTCATATCTAGCTTTTATTCTTCAATGCTCCAGATTATTCTAAGTCCTTTACCTACATCATTCACAAAAGACTAGAATTAGATAATTATTCATAAAATAAATACAAAGCCAAAATATGCATACATGCTCTAAATGCAGTATTTATAAACCTAATGCATGATTTTACTAAGGAGTTAGCCCTGGATTAAGCCAATTAATGTAATAAATCAGGTTGTTATCACACCCTCATGCCTATCTTTTACTACTCCCTAGCAAAATCAACATGTGAAAAACCTGCGGAAATCTTGCAAGAATCACAATACGCGGGTTTTGTTTATTCCCAAAAGTAACACATAAATATATAGATATGTTTTATAAAGGTGTTGTTAAGAAATCGAGCCAGTTTAAATAAAAAATGCCAATAAGATTTTTCACTAATGAAGGGAAATTGCGGGCAAATACTTAACAGTTTTAAAGTGTCAACTCAAATCCAGACCTCCCAAATCAAATCAGATATCTTATTAGCCATTAGACTTTGGTCGCCAAAGTGACTTTCTCTGACTAAGTCAACCCACCCAAGATTTGAATAGAATGTGAGAAACAAATATCTTGTGTGTGACTTTTATGTGACTCGTCAGATGGACAACCAAGTTGACTCCTAGCATTCAATGAAACTTAGAACATTTCTAAACTCTCTCTTAGACAATCCCATCTTCGGTTAAGCCATACTAAAATTTAGCAACTTTCTCGTCACCACTTTTCTACCCTGAGGTCAACACACTAGGTGTATATTTCCTTGGCTGGACCCATTGATCTCTTATTCCTAATTTTTTTTCTCCATATTTTTTTCTTTTTTCTATAGGATAAACACCCATTTGTAGTGAGGTGTTTTCATTCGGAAATGGAAAAGGGTAGCATCCATACATAGTGAGATGCTTTTATTTGATGGAAAAAATATATATTTTTCGGTATATATATATATATTTTTTTTTCTTCTAATTTTTTTGGCTGAATATAAATTTTTTTCTCCGACTCAGTTTTCTAGGTGAGTGGCTCTCCTTCATCCATTCTAAATGCTTTACCCTACAAACAGAAATAGTCCTAAGAGCTAGAAATACAGTAAGGTCCTTTGGATCTGCAAGCCCTAAGACTAAATCTTATTGACCATTAAGGACTCAACAAAATCGTTCATAAGACGAGTCAGTGCAATGTGCAAGTGAAGATGCTTGGAACTCGAAGACTATCCAAACTAGAGGATGGAACGATAAATCATTCACTCATCACCCCTTTGACTTAATACTTCTAGCTCTTTCAGATTCCTTTCAAAGTCTTGAGAAAATCAATTTAGATTTAGGGAAATTCTTAAGAAAATTGTCTAAAAAGACCTAAGGAGTCTAGGCGGAAAGACTTTGTTTCACATTTCCTAAAGTTAGTAAATTCTTAAAATTGAGAATTCTTGACTCTATCTAGCTTGAATTTTAAGAATTGTACTAAAACACCTTTTTTTTCGAAATGAAATGTTCAAAAGGAGTATCACAAGAAAACATATGCTAGGATGCAAATGCAAATTTTTTTTCTCTTTTTTTTTCAGAAAAAATGCTATCTATGTATATAAGTTCTGATAGGATTAGCTAACACAAAAATAAGACATGCAATGTCCACCCCCCCATGCCTATTCATTACAATGTCCTCATTGAAATGTATGTAGAATAAAAGTAACAAAAGGCAATAAGTAAGAAGAGGGGATATCACCTGATCGAGCTTGTTGTTCCAAGTTAGCTTATAAAAATAAAGATCCCAATAACTGTACAGAATACTAGGTTGTCACCTAGCCAGCGCTAAGTTTTACGTCATTTATCGGACCAAAACCCCAAAATAAAGGAATGATCAAATTAATGGGTTGAGTTAGGATTAGAGTCAAGATATGATCATTGGGGCTCAAAATCATGTGCTCGCAGATGCGAACTAAGTGGTGGTGGAGACCCATCACTAAGGGATGGTGACTCTACAAATGGTGTATCATGCACGCCGCATAATGTCATCCATAGTTTGTTCAACATGCAGACGAGGGTTCAATTTTGAAGGAAGCAACCCAAATCCAGAAGTTCGGGCACCATAGATGTAGGCTAAATAATTAGCTTGCTGCCCTTTGAAAATCCAATCAATAAAATTGTCAAAAATTAGCTCGCATTCGGGTTGCAATAGCTTGAAATCCACTGGTTTCTTAAGGGAATCCACAATCCCATCATGGATCTTAAAGTCAAAAATCAGATTTCTCTCAAAATAAAAATTTAGCCTCCACACCAAATCATGATTTTCATGTTTGATTCCTCCATATTATTGGACCTCAAAATGATTTCTTTGTCTTCAACCTCTTCTAAATTAGAATCCAATTCCAAAGTTGAAGTAGAAGCAGAGCCATTGAAAATCTCATCATCCAAATCAGACTTGAATTCTTCACTTTTGCCCTTTTCTAAACTTGGGATGGGGTCTTCAAGTAATTCAACATCAAAAATCTCACAATCAGATTCCCAAGCCTCATCTTTTGAAGATGTCTCTATAATGGAACCAATTCCAAAAGAATCTGGGTTAGATTCAGAGACATCAACCCCAATTAGATTTTTTGACTCAAGCTCAATCATTTCAGTATCCTGATGTTTGTCAGCCTCCCCAAATCATAATCCAACGATTTCAAATCATTGTCCAACTTAGGAGGAATGGGTAAATCAACCTTGGACATAACTAGTTGAGGGCAATCTGGGTTAGTCCAATCAATCACTATAGGGCCTTCTTTCATTAATTCCAAGAATGGAGTTTCCTAAATGAAGGTTCTTTGGCCCTCCTCATCCAATTGTTGGAATGCATCAATCAATTTTTATTTATCCTCAATCAACTTTTGATTGTGTTGGTACATCTCCAATTGAAGTTTATAAATAGTTGATTAGGTTCCACCTTGGGTCGAATTTAGGTTAGGCCTATTGGTTGATTTGAGTGGTCCAAGGTTCATAGGCTGGGTTTGAGTGGGCTGAGGATAATAATTTCCAACATTTCTAACCTTACCCAAATTGGAATATCCATCATCTAAGTCATTATCTTTGGACTCGAATTGGTTCTAGTCAAGGTTGAACCTAAAAGAAGAGTTGGCACAAGGAGGGTCATAATCAAGATTTGAATGCCTAGGGTAAGGATCATATCCTTGGTTGGGTGGTGTAGGGTTATCCCAGTAAGAAGGTGGAGTGGGTTGGGTGAAATTAGGATAATATGCAAAGTGATTTTAAGGGTAGGATTGATATCCTAGATATTGGGACTCTGAGGCATATCCCTGACGAGGGGAGAGATGAGTCTGGTTGAACCAGTCAAGATAGTTGGTCATGTCAATCAGGTGCTGGTCCAGTAGGGAGAGTGTCTCTTGAGATTGTAGAGATCCTTGATATCTAAAGATTCGAGTGGAATTCCATAAGAATAAGGTAGGCCTAGCTATTCCCGGAGAATATGAGGTGTAGATAAGGGAATCAAGCCCTGGGCGTTGAGGAGGGTTCTCCCATCCTGATGAAGTTGGAGTCATGGGTGAGTTGGGATAGGGAGAAAAGGAGGAATAGTGGGATGAAAAAGAGTGTGGGTCCAACTCTCCTCCTCAATCAATTCTTCCTCATGGTGATTAGCCACGAGAAAGGATTCATAATTAGATTCAGAAAAAACAAGTCTTCTCGTAGGATTTCTCTCTAAAGGTGGCATCAAATCAAGGTTTAGAGATCTTCTACCATGCATGCACTATAAGAAAGTTGATAGATGAGAGAGAGAAGACAGATGAGAGAATACCCACCCTCATAATACAAGCAATCAAGCCAGTCCTTAGAGTGTAAACCTTAATTTGACCTAATCCTGGCTCCTCAAACTACGACTTGGTTAGACCAACCCTTTAATTACTTGGCTAGCCAAAGGGGTGGGACCTCCTAGGACACCCTACACGGCGAGACACTACTAGAGGTTAACACAGTTACCGCATCGACCTTTCTTGTCACCAATTAGCCCAAGTAGACAAGGCCTTGATTTTAGCCTAACCTAGGACACGTCTACTCAATTTTAGTCTTAGGCTTGAAGTGCTTTTGGAATGTGATGGGCGTTAGGGGGGTGTTTCCCTTAAAAATTGATTTCACAAGTGAAGTGCACAATCAAGAGGTTCACAATACAAGCTTAATTGATGTAGTTGCTTTTGTAGGATCTAAAGAACACAAGAACACTGGAAGGGGGATGAATAGTGTGGTAAAAAATTGCAAATAATACAAACCACAAAAATAGGACACCAAATATATAGTGGTTCCCCTCACTTGGTACTCCACTACCTAAGTCTCCTGACTTAGGATTTTTAACCCGATTCCCTCAACCCTAAGGGAATCAATTTACTAAAATATGAGGCAATTAACGGGTTACCTCAACCCAATTACAAGAACAAATAAAAAACAAGATATTATGGGTGTAAGCAAGAAATGTAAAAGCTTACAACTAAAATGCTAAGCCTCCAACAAGAATATCTTTAGCTAAATTTAATAGTAAGATCTAGCGTGAGAAAAACAGTGTGCAAAAATTGATTTGATGAGAACTAAAAATGTACCAAACAAACTTGTTGCAATACGAAGATCTTCTTGAAGGCTAAAAGCAACAAGCACTATCACCCTTGCAGTTAAAATGGAGAGAAATAAAATCTGGAAGCAAGGTAGATTTTTTGATTCTTGTATTATCTAAAGATGGCTCTTAAGAGTGTTTTTATAGACCACTAAGCAGCCCCCTACGCTCCCTAGCTGTTGGGGGCATATTTAGTAGGTTAGAGTTAAGATTAATCACAAAATAGCTATTTAGATTTGGTACAACTGTTAGTTGGTATCGGTACTAGCTGCTCACAGTTACTTGACAACCAGCACAATAGAGTCTGGGTACCGATACTCATCATAAGTACCAGTACTCAGTGCTTATAGTTGAATACCAACTATGTCACCAAGTACTGGTACTTATCATGAGTACTGGTACTTGTGACTCACATGTTTAAAAACTGTAACCTACATGTACCTTGCAGGTACTAGTAGGTACTAGTGATGGGTACCGATACTTGTTCACAGTTTGAGATTATGGCTCAAACCTATGCCTTGCATGTACCGATACTTATGAGCAGTACCAATACTTGCTACAAGTACCTTGAATTAACTCTTTTAATCAATTTTAGAGCTTTTCAAATTCAATTAAACTATTACTATAACTAAGAAACGATTTTAATTTTTCAACCGAATAATTTAACGTAAGTTTGATACCTAATTATCTTTATTTTGATTTTACTTCCTAAATCAAATTTTCTTGTTTAGGAGACATACATATTTCTAGATTACAACAAATAAACATAAAAAATCTCCAATCACTTGAAACTTCTTCCTTGTCATCATCCACACTTCCTATAATCCTGTGATTTTCTTGTAAATATCACTTCACAAACTCATTAGATTTAAAACAGTATTGTTAACACCAAAACATAAAAGAGAAGTAGAGCTAGGTTCCAACGATCTCCCCCTTTTTGGTGTTAGCAAAACAAAAGAAATATTCATATTGTAAGGATAGAAACCTCAAAAGAGAAGGAATACAAAAAACTCCACTAGAAGTGAAACCTCCCCCTCAAACTAAGCTTCCTTCTTTTAAATATGAGTATTTACCATTTCTCCCCCTTTTTATCAACCAAACAAAAAAAATAGAAGTATGCATAGATAATGATCAAGCATTGATAAAGAAAGTAATACATCACAATAACATATTTGAAAGTTACACATCATAACAACCAACCAAAGTAAATATTCTCATACAACAAGTTGAAAGAAAGGTTCTAACATCAAACTACATAACATAAAAGTAGAAACTAAATTAATCACAAGCTCCTTTCCTAATATATTTCTGAATGATGTTTCCATCATCAATATCATCATCATCGTCATCTTCATCGTCAGCTTCTTCTTCATCTTCATCATCTCCTTCATTTGCATCATCTCCAGCTTCATCTTCATCTTTGGCATTGAATTTCTTTATCTTCATCATTGTCTTCTTCCTCTTCGTCATCACTAAGAATAGTTTCTTCTTCCTCCATTTGAGAAGAGACATGAGATGGGTCTTGAAAATGCTTTTGCCGTCTTTCACTATATTCTTTGGGTGCCTTTGGTTCAGTGTGCTTCTGTTGCTTAGGTTGTTAAGTGGAAGAAGCAAAACGGGAGGACTCAATAGAAAGGGAAAGCTCATGGAACTTGTGTTCCATGTGATGAATACCAAAGTTGAGATTGGTAAGATTTTAACCAATATAGTTGAATGTGTTAATCATGGTGGGGTCGATTTTAGGTACATGAGACAAATTAACCCAAGGCATTTCGACTTCAGGGTAAGGATTAGTCATTGGAACAAATGTAGAAGATGAGTCAGGAACTTGATGAGAAGAAAATTGAGCATTAGGATCAACTTCATCTTCTTCTTCATCATCACTTGTGGATTCTTCTCTAATAGGCTTCACACCCATTTTCTATAGTGTGGACCACTTCAAGTAGACCACTTTTCTAAGCAAGGTAAAGTTTGAGAGATCAACCCCACTCTTGATAAGTATATGAGAAACAAGTATATCAAATGGAAGGGCAGAAGCACGATAATGAGGTCTAAGAAAATGAATGAATACCGTGTTCCAGTTGACAGGGAAACTTGTAATGATAGCATAGATTAAAGGTAAAATATCTACAGGAATTTTATGGAATCTCGAATATTTGGCCCTTAAATTCCATGCTAACATTCTAAATAAGTCTCTAGCAAACAAGGTCATGTTAGGTGCAACCAAAGACTTTCCCTGGCAATTTGGGAGCAAAAGTGTTTCATGCATTTGAGAGGTAGTGAATTTTTCTTTAAGAGTATTGAATGCATGACCTTCGTTTGGACATTGTGTGATAGTATAAAGGAATTTTGGTGTGACAATTTCTTTTTGACCAAAGACATTAGAGGTTAACACTAGATGACCTCTATTCTCTTGTTCTTGGAGGTTTGCAAAAAATAGACAATTAATATCAAGGTAGACTCCATGAACATCAACAAATAATGACTCATCAAAGAAATGCATGAGATGTTGTTCAAATAGATGGGTAGTGAAACCATAAAGATGTAAAGAAAAATCTTTCCACTCAACGGGCCTACAATAATGAAGCTTAAGGCCCTTATACCAATCAAATTTAGATTTTGCATCCTTATTGATGCAAAACTTGTGGTATGCATCTTGAGGTGCCTTTCCCTTACTCTTGGACTTAGGTGCCATCTGTGAACATGCAATAAAGAGCAAAAAAATCCTATGAGAAATTAAGAACAAAAATTTTTCCAGTACTGGCATTGGTTGTGAGTACCGGTACTGGTTGTCCAGTCCAACTAAGAAATCGAGTAGGTACTGGTACAGAACATTAGTATTGGTACCTATTGCCTATAGCAGGCACTGCTGCAACCAGTGAGTACCGGTACTGATGATGGGTATCGGTACCAGATGGTACCCAACGAAAAAAAAAATGCAGCAGCAGGTAGGGTTTAGAAAAACACTATTGAGAAGAAAAACACTCTCTAGGGGAATTAGGATCAACAAGTATGTAGAAATTACCTCAAACTCTTGAGGAAAGCCTTGGAGAGGAAGATCTTCTTTGAGAAAATGATGGAGCAGGTCATGTACAGAAAGGGTGCTAGGGTTTTGAGAAGAGCAAAATGAGGCACATTTTTGTACTCGCTCTCTTTTATATAAGAGGGGTCATGTGCAAGTCATATGACCACTTAAGTGGTTGAGAAAAATGTGAATTAAAAACTTAGGTATTGAAAAATAATGTAAACAATACCTTAAGTTAAGCAACCATATTGCAAACAACACCTTGATATTTCCAGAATTATGGAAATATTACAGTATATCCCTTTTTAACGAAAGTGGGTAAATTACAGTTAAACCCTCAAGGTTTTTCATAATTACAAACAAGTTATAAGACAATCAATCATTTAATTTTGAATTTATTTATTTGTACAAAGTCCCAATTTTCTTCTTATAAAGCAGAATCTCTCTACTGCAAGAGGTTTTGTAAAAATATCTGCCAATTGGTTTTGGTTATCCATGAATTCTAAGTGAATGGAACCTTAAAGCACATTATCTATAAGAAAATGATGTTGAGCATCTATGTGTTTAGTATGCGAATGATGTACCCAATTTTTGGATAAATTAATTATTCTTGTACTATCACATAAAATTTTAGATTATGCAAAAATCAATCCAAAATTAGACAAAGTCTATCTCATCCAAATGACTTGAGAGCAAGCAAGTGAAGCAGTAATATATTCTGCTTCGGTCGTAGAAAGTGAAACAATGTCTATTTCTTAGAGAACCATGATATCAAAGATTCTCCAATAAAATGACAAGTGTCGCTAGTGCTCTTTCGATTTGTCCAACTCCTTGCATAATCTGCATTACTATAGGATAATAAGTCTAAGGTTTGTGCTTTAGGATAAAAGAGGCTAAGATCTCTTGTGCTATTTAGGTATCTAAATATTCTTTTTATTTTGTTTAAATGAGATTCCTTGGGTTCGGATTGAAATCTCTTACATAAACGTGTAGCAAAAAGAATATCAGGTCTAAAGGCTGTAAGGTATAGTAGTGAACCTATCATACCTCGGTATTTCTTTTCATCTACCTTCTTACCGGATAAGTCTTCACCAAGACAAGTAGATGGAGTGATTGGAGTCTCTTTTCTATTTACATTTTCAAAGTCAAACTTCTTGAGAATTTCAAGAACATACTTTGTTTGACTAATGTAGATACCTATGTCCAATTGTTGGATTTGGAGGCCTAAAAAGAACCTAAGTTCACCCATCATACCCATTTCGAACTCAGTCTTCATAGTCTCACAAAAATGCTGACACAGGGACTCCTTAATTGATCAAAATATGATATCGTCGACATATATTTGAACCAACAGGATGTCATTTCTTTCTTCCTTTACAAAAAGAGTTGAATCAACAACTCCAAATTGATATCCATGCTGGAGAAGGAAGAACCTAAGTCGATCATACTAGGCCCTACGGGCTTATTTAAGTCCATATAATGCCTTATTGAGATTGAATACATTCTCTAGGTGTGCTGGGTCCTTGAACCTTGGAGGCTGATGAACATAAACTTCTTCCTTAATATAGCCATTAAGAAAAGCACTCTTGACATCCATTTGAAATAACTTGAAGCCCTTTGCACTTGTAAAGGCAAGTAGCATCCAAAAGGACTCCAAGCGGACAACAGGAGCAAACATCTCATCAAAGTCAATTCCCTCCTGTTGGTTATAGCCTTAAACTATGAGTCTGGCCTCATTCCTTATTACTATACCAGTTTCATCCAATTTATTTTGGAACACCCACTTGGTTCCAATAATGGAATTAACCTCAGGAGCAGATACCAAGTCCCATACATTATTCCTTGTAAATTGGAGTAGCTCCTCCTGCATAGTTACAACCCAAGACTCATCTTTTAACGCTTCATCAACTTTCTTAGGTTCAAGTTGAGAAACAAAGCATTAAGGACAAAGTCAGCCCTTAATTGAGATCGAGTTTTTGCACCTTGTCCGATATCACCAATAATTTGATCTTAAGGATGATCCGTATGATGTACCCATTCTTTTAGAAGATCATGTACATTTCGTGTATCTTCCATTTTTGATACATTGATGAAGGGGGTATCCTCATCATCAGACTCTAGATGATTTGGTTCAGGTTCTCCTAATTTCATTTCATCAAATGAAACATGCATCTTCTACAACAAAAGTCCTTTTGTTAAAGACTCGATAAGCTTTACTTCTGGTTGAATAGCCAATAAAGATGCCTTCATCACCTTTAACATCAAACTTATCAAGTCGATCTCGAGTGTTTAATAAATAACATCGACTTCCAAACACCCTAAAATATGAAATCCTAGGAGACTTCTCATGATATAGCTCATATGGAGTTTTCTTAATAATAAGCCTTAAAAGAGTTCTATTAAGAACATAACGAACCGTATTAACGGCTTCAACCCAGAAATATTTTTGGACGTATACTAATTTGGAAAATGATTTTTGAATCTTGCAGTTAGTTGCAGTCTAAATTTCAAGGTGGTAATTTTGTTGTTTTCCAAGAGATAATTCCCACCAAAGAGAGTTTATTTTTTTATGAGGAAAGCAAGCAAATATAAGCAAATACTTCTAACCTAAGGATCAAGAAAAGCGCCTAATTTTTTTTTTTTGGATTTTTTTTATATTGAAAGGAAATCTAACCTAAGTTAAAGGTACTTACCTTAAGATACTAACCCACTTTCCTTTTGTTGCCGTGCTTCTCCATGGATTTGATTCCTGCACACATGCAACAAATAAGAAGCAAGTGGATTAGTAATTAAAAACAAACACGAAGTTGAAAGGCTAAAAATAACTCCATGACTCCCTGGCAAAAATGCCAAATTGATGTTCGCCAAATCTATATAATTAAAATACGTGCGATTGTTGTAGCATGTAAAAAGGCATTTAATTAAAATTTTAATACCTAACTACAATGAGTCTGGGTCGAACATAGGGAGGCAGTCGATATTTTAAACCTTTTGAGAAGATAATCAAATAATGCTAGAATCAAGATATCACAAGAATAATGAACTTTATTGTTATCTTGAAGAGAGTCTTACAAAAGCAAGATTACAACTATGCAGCACAAAAACTAGATAGAATCGAGAGAGAGAGAGAGAGAGAAGGAGAGAGAGACGAGCCACTTGAGGGATGCTTGTATGAAGCTTCCAGCGGAGCTTCAAATCCAAGGTGCTGAGAGGAAGAAGATGACCGGAGAATGCTTGGAGGTAGAGAGGGAGTAGTCTATGGTAGGCTATTTCTCTAAGTGGCTAATTTCCTCCTAAGGGTTAGAGGCTAGGTCATTTTACAGGAATCTAGGCAGCTTTCGATTGGTTGATCTAGAGTGCCTAGGATCACTAATTTGGATGGTTTAGATTTAATCAAAAGTGATGCCTAGGATTGGTTGAATAAGGACCTTAGGATCTAAGTTGTAGGACTAGAATAGAATGATGTTTTTCTAAAAATAGGCAACCTAGGTGGGTGGCTACCAAGGGATAAAATCTTGCCAAGAGATAAGATCTTATCTCTTAGCCAGCTACTATGGGATAAAATCTTCTTATGTTGGCACCAACTTAAGAGGATTAGGCAAGGATTTCCGTGGGTCATATGTGGGTAGGGTTAGGGCTAGGTTTTGTAGTCATAGGTTGTGAGAATAGGTTCCTAATTAGGCTAGGTGACCCTAAGTCTAATGGGTTGGGTCCAAATAAGTAGGTCCTAGTCTAATTGTGTGTGTAAATGTGTACTTGGGTTAAGAGAAATCTAAATAGGTTAAGGCTTAGTCTAATTAGGTAATAATGAACCTAATTAAACTTGTGTGGGTTGGTATTTGCTCAATTAGGTTTTGGGTGAACCTAATTGAATTCAGGTTCACCCAATCAAGTAAGTGTGCACCCAATTGGGTAAGGGCTTTGTCCAATAGGTTTAGGTTGGGTTTAATTTGACTCAAATGAGTCTAATCAACTGAGGGTTAGTCTAATCAGGTCCCATGGATCTAATTGACTAGTAGTTATCCCAATTGACTCAGACTAAGTCAATTAAGTTTAGTATGGACCTAAATAGGTTTATAGGCTAGGGAGAGGGTATTGGATAAGTGGACTAAGATTATTGATAGTAGGATAGGTCTATGGATAGGGTGGATAGGTACATGGATAATGTTATCCATGTCTTTGGCTTCTGAGCTCAAATATCTAATTTTGAGCTGGTTTAGGGATAGGTATTGGGATAAGATTGTCCTAAGGTTTTTAGGATAGGGCATGGTTATACTGGTCCCTCTCTATCCTTCTCTATTCTTGTGTCTTCATTCCTTCTTTATTTAAGTTTTACTCTTCAACCAGCTCTTAGCTCTGCTACAGCTTCTTTTCCTATCTAGCTTTTATTCTTCAATGCTTCAGATTATTCTAAGTCCTTACCTACATCATTCACAAAGACTAAAATTAGATAATTATTCATAAAATAAATACAAAGCCTAAATATGCATGCATGCTCTAAATGCAGTATTTATAAACCTAATGCATGATTTTACTAAGGAGTTAGCCCTAGATTAAGCCACTTAGGGTAATAAATTTGGCTGTTATCAGATGGCACCTGAATTTTAGAGTAGAAACCCTCTCGGGTAAAAACCACTACCTAAGTCTCTTAGCTTAGGATTTCTTCGACTAGTTGATGCCAATCAATTCCACTACCACTTTAATGAGGGTGGTACAACTTCTTACAAAACTTCTTCTCTTATACACCTGATCAAGAGATGATAAATAACAGGACTCTCAAAATAACTTGGATCCTAAATCAAAATAATAGGAATATAATACAACAATAAATCCTTTGGAAACTCAAAAATAAAGACAAATTGAGCTTTTAGAGATCGCAAAGGCACATGCTTTAGATCGCAATAGTTGTAGGCGTAGAGGCATGGAAGCACTAGAGAGAATATGAGAGAATTGCTTTTTGAAAGCTCTTGAGGTGTGCTTCAGAATGGGGGGTTGAGGATTCTATTTATAGGTGTTTTTTGACCAGATTTAGAAAGCCTGGAAATACAGCTTTGGTGGATCAAAAATAAGAGTTGGTCGATTAAAATGAACTTTGATCGATTAAAATAAAGCTTTGATCAATTCCATGTTGATTGATTAAATTAGGAAATTGATCGACCTATGGCATAAGATTAGAATTTGTCGTCTAGAAGCCTTTAATCAATTAAACAACCTGGGTTGGTCGATCAATATGGGTTTGGTCAGTCAATGGTAAAAGTTGGTTGATCAACAGCTTTAAAAAGTTAGGGTTTCAATTATATTTGTAATCTAACAAACTTTAAAAACACATCAATTGTTATCTTTGAGGTTCTTTACAATATTTTAGACCAAAATAGAAGTAAAAAGAGTCTTCAAGTATTTCACCATGAGATTGATTTCTCTTGTGGCACGATCATTTCTTCAGTCTGACTCTAAGTGTCCTGAAATGATTAGTCTATAATAAAATATAATTTTTTTACATCAAAACAAGGGTATCAACATTCTCCCCCTTTTTAATGATAACAAAATTATAATTATATATGCATGAAGATAGAAAAGATGTATAACATGCCAATTTGTTAATTATATGCATATCAAAATTTATCTCCTCCTTTGTTACTAACAAAAAGCGTATTTGAAAAATGAAAATCTGTTTAGTTATTTGCTCCCCCTTACTATATGATGAAATGAAAATTATGACATGCTTCTTGTATGAAGAAGATTGCATGTAGATAGCACATATGAAGAAATATAATGCTTCAATCATAATATCAATAGCAAAGTTTTACATACATAGTGAAATAAAGCGCTATAGCCGTAAAGATACCAACTACAGGCATAGCAAAAAAAGTAATAAACTACTACAACCCTCAATACTGCAAACAAAAGAAAAACTAAAAGAATCTGAGAAATGCCTCAATGTCTAATGGAAACTATGCATCCATGTCAAAGTCATCCATGGTGTAGGTGGCAGTGTTGGGTTCAGTGGAGGAAGAATTGGGAAAGTGTAGTCATCATCCTGAAACAGGTGACAACTGAGTCTGTGGAGTACTACAGGATGGAGTGACTAGAGTGCCAGTTTGCTGTTGTCAAGGAGGAGCCGAAGTAGTCTGGTAGTAGGTTGGTTGATTGATCAAAAGGTAGGTTTGATCAATTAAAGAAATAAAATCGATCGATTAAAATGGCAACAAAACCAAAAGTAAATATGGAGAGTTTTAGTCGATCATTTGGAAGTATTGGTAAATCAAAGAGGTAATTTGGTAGATCAAGATAAAATTATTTGGTTGATCAAAAAAGGCATAGAACATTTTTTAACATGATATTTTTGGTTGATCAAAGTGAAAGAATTGGTTGATAAAAAATGGTTAGTAGTGAAAAATATAAGGTTGGAACAGATCGAACAAGATGAAGAAATGAAGAACACAAGATCAACGAGTGGCCAAAAATGAGATAAATCCATAGCACACAAACATACCACATCAAAACAAGATAAAATCAATATATGTTTTGAAAGAAAAGGGGAGTGGAGGGAGATATACCAGGATCGACAAGGATCAATCTAAAGATGGAAGCACGAGGGAAAGGGAGGGTGGAGGACGGATGATCAGAGAGACGATTGGTGAGGCGACAGAGATGGAGTGGGAGGACACTGGAGAGGGAGTGGCCATGGTGGTTGGTCGACCAAATCTTGGTCGATGGCAGTGGTAGAGGGGAGGTCTTGATGGAAGGGAGCGAGGTGGGGCTTTGGTCGATGTGTGTGGGGGAGGGGGGACCACGGTGGGAGTTTCTTGTGAGAAGTGGGACTGATGGTTGAAGTGGTGGTGAGTTTTGTGTAAGAAAGGAGAGGGTAGATGTAAAGTTTTTGAGTGAAAAAGTGGTAAAAAAATGTTGTTTTTATAGAAATAAGTTTGTCCAAATAAGGTAGGAGTTAATAAGAACTGAGATCAAGGATTAGGAGTTGCTTAACAAACAAATAAAGGTGATTTGATTTGCAAGTTAGAAATCTTGGTGATTTGATTTTCGCCCAGATTTGGTCAAACAAAACATATATTTGGTAGACCAAATTAAAATTTGGCTAATCAGAAAGAAAACTTGATCGATAAATTTGAATTTGCAATGGAGGAAAATTTCCTGCCCAAAAAATGATTGATCAATATCAAGGTTGGTTGATCGACTTTTGAAAGTTTTGGAGGGAATTTTCCCACCCAAGACTTTCAAGACTTAATCGATCAAAATAGAGTTTTGGTCAATCAATGTGTTGATCGATCAAAGAAAAAATTTGATGGACTAACAACTAACAAGACAAGGAAATGGAAAGCAATCAAAGTTCATTAAGTCTTAAGCCTAATTCTCTTCTGATAGTTATAAATTCGTAAGCACAAAATCTGCTTCATCCATAAAATCTGTGGGCACGCTAGAGAAGCGGCAATGTATTCAGCTTCAATTGTGGATAGTGAAACACTATTTTGTTTCTTGCTGATCCAAGAGACTAATGAATTCCCGAGAAACTGACAAGTTCCACTAGTGCTCTTGCAATCTATCTAACTACCCACATAATCAGCATCGTAATAGGAGAGTAAGTCAAGTGTGACTGACTTGGGATAGAACTGACCAAGATCTACTATGTTTTGGAGGTATCTAAGTATGCATTTTAAGGCATTATGGTGTGATTCCTTAGGGTTTACTTGAAACCTAGCACCGAGGCAAGTGCTAAATAGAATGTCTGGTCTACTAGTAGTTAGATAAAGTAAAGAACCTATCATGCTTCTATATAATTTTTGGTCTACACACTTACCTGATTCATCTTCTTTAAGTTGTGTGGTAGTTGCATTGGTGCGTCTTTTCCCTTGGTGTTTTCCATCCTGAACTTATTTAAGATCTCCTTAGTGTACTTGGTTTGCGAAATGAAGATGCCATTATTTAACTGATCAATCTGCAGCCCTAGGAAGAACTTCAATTCCCCCATCAGGCTTATCTCGAATTCGTCTTGCATAACCTTTGCAAACTCTTGACATAGAAGATCGTTAGTATTAGCACCAAAGATTATATCATCGACATGGATTTGAATCAAGATTAGTTGATTATCTTTTATCTTGGTGAAAAGGGTAGGATCAACTTGTCCAATTTTAAATTCATGATCTAGTAAGTAATTTCTTAGTCTTTCATACCAAGCTCTAGGAGCTTGTTTTAGCCCATATAAAGCTTTGTTTAGTTGGAAAGCATGATCAGGTTTATTTGAACTTTCAAAGCCAAGTGGTTGTTTTACATAGACTTCTTCTTTTATGAATCCATTGAGAAATGCACTTTTGACATTCATTTGGAATGATTGAATCCCATATGGGCAGCAAAGGTTAGCAATATCCTAATGGATTCTAAAATGGTTGCAGGTGCATAGGTCTCATCAAAATCAATTCCTTGCTCTTGATTATAACTTTGGGCCAAAAGTGATGTAAACATGTTTACACTACTTAAGATGTCTATTTATGCATGTTCTTAAGCATAGATTGCATTGCATACTATAAATATTGCATAACATGCATCATCGTGCATTTAGATTAGTTTGAATAAAATGGAGGTTAATTATCTCCTTTTATGTTCATGGACAGGGCAAACTTTTTATCGGGGCCTCGAATCGAAGATCCAACCGTACAGATGTGATCAGGGTGACGATTGGAGTTCAACGACTCCAAGATCGCCCTAATCAGACATCTGTAGCATCAAATAGAGATCGGGGAACCCTAGAAGATCAAGGACCAAGATGGTGTGAATCCACACTTCAAACGATAAATCTGACCGCACGGATGGATTTGGATCGACGATCGCAGCCTAACGGCGTAAAAATTGACTCAATCCGACAACCGTGGCACCATCTACATCATCCAGAAGATGGACGGCCCAGATGGCACCATGTGGCTCTATCTCAGCTGCCCAACCAGCTGAAGCACCCGCCGCACCTTCTCTTCTTCAATCAGGGTGCCGCTTCTCCGCCGTTGGATGCACATCCAACGGCTGTGGATGCGTGCTCCTGAATTCATCAGCGCGACCATTGATGAGAGCTTCATCATGAGCCATAACTAGCTCATTTTGACCCAATAAAGAAGATAAAAGCTCCTACATAACCTAGAAGAAGGCCTAAATGAAGGAATAAGTGTTATGAGAAGAAAACATGAAATAAAGGTTAAATCTGCAATTTGACCATTGCAGTGCATAAACGGGATTTCTCAGAGCAAAACATAGGTCAAATGATCTAAATGAGATAAAAAGTAGGTTAAATCAATCAGAAATGGGTTTATGTGCAATCCAGGAATTAAATGACATCTGATAACCCTAAAACAGACCTGCCTAAATTAATAAGGTTCCGATCAGGATAAAAATCAAGTAAACCCTCTAAAAATCATGGAAAAATATCCTCTAGGATTTAGAACACTTAATTTGGCCTTTGGAACCCAGTTTAACCTAGATTAGGGTCCTAGTTCATCAATTAACCTAATTTGGGTTTTTACACAAAATGTCCAATCAAACATGGTCAAACCTAAAATCCAACTTCACCATTGGATTCCTTAGGTCCAAATTAGGTTTGTACCAAAATTTGGACCTAAGGGGAGGTCATCTTGACCTACTTTGCAATTTAGTACACCCAAATCATAATTTGGTCCCTATCTTTTGAAATCATCGTAGAGAGCCCCTTAACTTCCTCGCCAACCTTACAATCAGGTCCTTCCGCCATTATTGGGGCAGAATCCTTCTCCGGCGAGGATTAGAGAGGGAATACTCTCTGATTCCTCAGAGATCCCCTCCCAGAAATGGAAGGGAGATTCTCTGAGGAATTCCCTTCCATCTAAGGCCAATCTTGATCCCTGGTGTGAACCCAATCTCTCGTGCGAACGCACGAGGGATTTGGGTATCCACCCTCTTTCCTTCTCCGGCTAGCCGGCGGAGGTATTGGCGTGCCCTCCACGCTCTGAAAGCACGGCCCAGTGCCTATAAAAGAACCTCCAAACCCAGCCGCCCAATTTCAACTTGACTTGGCTGGGGTTTCACCTCCATTTCGTCTCTTCCTTCTCCGGCCAAGTACCCAGCGAGCTCCGGTGAGCCCCCCTCCCCTTCCTCTTCGCTCTGCCACAAAACCAGTGGCAGAGACTTCTTCCTGATTCTCCTCCGCGTCGCGCAATACCCGCGCACGACGCCTCAGCCCCGTCGTTGCCGCCGTCTTCCTCCACTGGGCAGCTTCTTCTCCGGCGACAGCAGGTACAGCTGTCCGCCTCTCCGTCCCCCTTCATCCCTGTAGTTAGGCTTAATACATTCTCCATCTTCCCCTCTCTCTTTTCCCCCTTTTATTTCATTTAATTGCCCCTCGATCGTCGTTGACCATCTCCATCTTCCTCACCTCCGACCGACCTCCGGCGAGCCGCCCCCACCATTCCGCCCCTCCACACGGCTCGCCAACCATCTCATAAGCTCCGCCTCACCACAAGGAACAACCTCCGCCCATCCACCATCCCTCTACGCCTCCACCACAGTCCCCCAAACACACCCACACCCCCGGCCACAGGTTGACCTAGTCACACACGCCTAGGCCATCCCACGGCCTGTCGCATGGCTCACCACCTTCGCCGTGCCACGGCAAAGGTGCCCAGCTGGTCTGATTGAGCCGAGAGGCTTGTTTTGTGTGTGACAGTATCGAAGCCCCTGCCGCCATTGACGACGGTTGAAGAAGCTTCAAACCAGCTCCAAGCGTCAGCAGCTCTAGGCTTCAGGTGCAGCGGACTCGGGCGAGCAGTGCGAAGTGATCTGGCTCAGCAAGGAGCGCAGCGACGTCCGCAGCCTTGGCAATCGAAGAAGAATCGTCGGCGGGCGCGAGCGAAAGAAGGCGGGACTTTAGTCCCACATCGTTGAAATACGAAGTGCAGGTGCGGTATAAATTGTTTTTGTGTTATCTGCTATTCGCCTCCGAACGCACAAGGGTGAGGTCCCTCACCTTATCCCACGCTCGCCTCGTCCGCGGTTTCACCTCGCAGATCTGGTGGGCTCCGACCCGACCCAACCTGAGCACTCCTCGCGCATCACCCTCCTACCGATGCGCCTGGTCCCGGGTGTGAAATCCGACCCGATTACCCGTGGCTCTGGGAGAGCGTCCTTGAGTGAATTTTAGAGAGAGAAACGCGCGGGTAGAGGGACAGGGTAGGTTTTGCTCCCTTGTGCAGGCAGGCTGAGCGTTGAGAGACTTAGCCGCAAGAAGCAGAAGAAGAGGTTGAGCAAAGAAGAAGAGAAGAAGTAGAAGAAGAGGCGGAGCAAGGTAGAGAAGAGAAGGAAGAAAGAAGGGCTGCAAGAAAAGAAGCAGAGGCAGAGATCTGGTGGAAGAAGGAGAGACTACTGAGAAGAAGAAGACAGAAGAGAAAGAAGCCCTTTACAGAAAAGAGAAGAGACCAAGGAAGAAGAAGAAGCCTTTGCAGAAGAGAGAAGACGAAGAAGAAAAAGAGACTGTAGAAGAAGAAAGAAAGCAAGATCAGAAGAAGAAAAATAATCAAAAGAAAAAGGGAACACACTTTTAAGACGTCTGATCACAAGATCAGATGTCCAATTTTACTCTTTTGTCAATAATTACTTTTTAACCGCATACATTCATATTTGAATTCAAGTTTTGAGTAAATTAGAGTGTTCAATCACATTTGAGATTAGTAGTAAATTCCGATTGCTCCCTGTGTTCGACCTTGGATACTCCGATTTTCGAGTAATAAAAACTCTTTATTTGTTTTGAACGCTTTTTTGGCTATACTACAACGTGACATTCTTTAAACCCGATCGAGAGCGTCTGAACAACCATCTCGATGACGCAGCGCAGCGGGCGAAAGCACTATCGCGAGCAAGCGGCGTGCGATCGACTCCTTGTGAGCGGGTGCTGGAGCGTGGGTAAGCAGGCTCTGCGATCGCTCGATCACGATCGAGCAGCTGCAGGCGCCCAATTCGTCCCACACGCTATTGCACACCGCGCCTCACGCGGAATCACACGCAAGCGGGCACGCAAAGGAGGCGGGCGGTAGCGCGATTTAAGCCGTCCGATCTTGCGATCGAACGGCTAAGATCAGCTGGACGTGTGTGTGCGTTACGCGCGAGGAGGCGAGCAGCCGCGCGTGCTCCGCCCCTACTATTCCCACGATGGGCTTTAGCGACGGTTTTATCCGTCACTAAAGACCCCTGATTTAATGTTTTTAGAATTGTAATGACCAAATTGCCCCAACTCCTTGCAACTATAAAAGGAGACCCCCTCCATAAGAAATTCTCATCCCTTCCTTCTCTTCTCTACCTCTCTAAAGCTCAAGAGAAGCTTGTCCCACACCCGGGATGCTCCTCGCAAGATAAAGTCAAATTTTCGCTCTCATTTCGGAAGCGGATCTCGTGACGACGACGTGTTGCTCCGTTCTCATTCCTCCTGCCTCGATCTCCTTCTTCCCACTTCGTCCTCCTTCGTCCAGGCAGCGTCTCGTCCGACTCGTCCTCCAAGCAATCGTCGAGGAGGATAACTTCTCTCTCCCATTCTTGTTTACAGCTTTCTAGTGTAGAATCTTCCTGCTTTCTAGTGTAGCTGATTTCCCGCTTTCTAGTGTAATTCTTGTTTGGTTTTATTGTATAAACATTTTGAATTATTGAATGCATATTTTCTCTCTCTCTCTCTTTCTCGTTTAGTCTGATTGTTATTATGGCTTCATTGTAATTACATTGCCTCACTTTTCAAGAAAAATTATAAAAAAATATAATTGCAAATATAGATCGACGTAGCCTCCCTGAGTTCAACCCGGGATTTTCATTCTGGTATAAATTTTATTTGTTGAACACGAGTTCTTCGCTTTCATACTACGATGACAGGTTTTTCAAAACCAAACACGTTAGCATAGCAACTCGCTCGTTCAACATTTTGGCGCCGTTGCCGGGGAGGCAATGATTTTCGATCTTCTTTTCGCATTTCTTGCACTTTATTATTTTCTAACTTGCTTTCTCTTGTGTCTATTATTTTGCAGAGACCTCCATCAGGGAATCATCAAGCGGTAGACCGGAGTAAAGTGCAGTTGAAGACAACTGTAAGTGCTCCCCATTCTTCCCCCCTCCATAGATTTCATTTGCCACATTAAATCCAAATTTCAATTAACCTAGATGTTTGCATAAATCCTAGGAATAGTTTGGTTGTTTGAATTCTCACTCACATTCATTCCACCCTCATTTATACAAAAGAAAAAAATAACAAAAAGATAATCTTGTGGGGAAATTTTCAACAAACACACAACGTACACCCACATTCAAGGCACTTAACCTAATTGATTTGTTTTTACTCAACCAAGTTCTGATCTGTGGACCCAGTACATACAAAGCAACACATAAAAGAGTAGAAATCATTCTAGGTTAACCATCTTTGTGTGCTTAACTTAGTGGTGCATTTGCGGCAAGTTGTTTGAGTTGTTTAGGCCTCACCACTCTACTTAAAATCAACTCATCAAGTAGCTCCTCCTTAGGGTTTTTAATCTAGGTCTATTCCAGGCACTCCACTTTCTTTCTGGTTTTAAAGGAAAACAATCTTCACTCGTGTTTGACAACTTGGTTTGCCTAGAAACTTGATTGCAATCCACCTAATTTGAAACCCTAAAAGCTACTTAAGCAAGATTTGAACATTAAAATCCACGCATCACAAATAATTTTTCTTGAAAACCCTGGTTGTGCACGTACTTACACAAATCTCAATCAATCATTAAGGGCACAACCCATTTTAAAGGCCTATCACATTCCATAAGCACCATAATCCCAGGCCTTAATAAAATTGAGTAGACATTGGCCTTAAGGTCTGATTCGCTCTTCAGGTCCTAGTCTGAGGTTGTCTTTGATTAACCTACTTGTACTGATTAATCTGATGTCTAGCTAGAGGAATAGCGTCAAAAGACCGCGGCTGGGGGGTACATTAGGAACCGAAGGCGAAAGCTGAAGGAAGAACCTTCTCCTCAGTCCCTCCTTCTAACTGGTTGGATTGAGCAGATGCAAGTAGAGTAAATCATTTACAATCTTAAGGTAGGTTTTGGGAGTCAGTAGATCCTTAGGCTACCTTACTTAAGGACAACCTTGTTTTGTTGTGCTGCAGGGTCCCTATCCCCAGTCCTTCTGACCTGCTCCTAGTTTATGCTGGGAAGACGGTCATTGAATCCCCGATTGGAAGGACCATTAGAGTATTCTAGGAGGCGCAAATTGGATTTTGGTCAAATTGATCCCATAGCCGACCAACAGCCTCCTCTGCCTGGAAATCCATAGGAAGAATTTTGAAGGCAGCTGGAACAAATGCAGAGAATGCAGGAATGATTTCAGAGAATGCAGGGCGCTCAGCCCTTGAAGGATTTTTATGATCCTTCAAATTACGGGGAACGTCCTGACGTCCAGGTTCCAGCCGGTGATGTAGAAATCAAGCCCCAGGTGTTAAGCCTGATTAAACATTATCATGGGCTTGGCTCCGAAGATCCGTTTCAGCACTTGGAGGACTTGACCACTTTGGTCCAGACCACCAAGGCACGAAACGTAAACGAGGAGCAAATGATCATGAGGCTCTTCCCCCACTCTCTTAGGGATAAGGCGCACATTGGTACAGGACAATAGGAAGACCAATTGCAACTTGGAATGAGTTGAAATCGGCCTTTCTAAAGAAATTCTTCCCAGTTGGATGTACCAATGCTTTGAGACAGGCAATCACTACCTTTACCCAGCGGCCGGGGGAGCAGTTTCATGTGGCCTGGGGCGATTCCAGGACCTATTGCAGAGGTGTCCACACCACGAGGTGCCGAAATGGCAACTCGTGCAGATCTTCTATCATGGGTTGATTGAGCAACTCAGAAATCATGTGGATGCTTCTTGCGGAGGCAATTTCCTCAATAAAGATGCAGATAGTGCACACGATTTATTTGAGGAAATGAGCGAGAATTTAATCAATCATGCCTCCATGGATACATTTAACCGGTCCCAGTAGCCCAGATCAAATGTCAATGAAGTCCATGACTCTCATTCATTTGATATGGAATTGATTTGTAACAAACTTGATAAAGTGGACTTGGTTGCTAAGAGAATGGAAGAGTGGATGGCTGGCAATTCTATGAACAACTCTCGATCCACTCAATCCCAAAATTCGGGATTCCATTCTTCACGAGCTCCTTCTGGACGGGAGTTCGTGAATCAACTCGATGCGGCTCAACCTGTGAGTCAGAATTTTTCGAAACCCCACGGGTTCCAAACTGGGGCCTTCGATCCCAGTTTTTCTGATCCTTCCCTTTCTTTCTCTCCATCCTCAACTTATGAGGATGTCTGTGCTGTACAAGAGAATGTTAGATCCAACCCCTACTCTAATGCCTATAATCTGGGTTGGAGAAACCACCCTAACTTCTCTTGGAAAAACCTGGGGCAACAAACTCAATTCCGACCCAGCAACTATGCTCCGCAACGACCAATGGGTCAGGGTCATGTATATACTCAATTGCCTCCAAATCAAGTCAATTAGCCAACTTGAAATGCCTGTCAACCCGCAGGGCAGGCTGAGTTGAACCAACAAATGGTAGAAATGCAAGGATCCATGCTCCAGCTCATGCAGCAAATGAAAACCTCGCTGGGCAACTTGCAGTCCGGGCTCATTGCTAACTCTTGTCAACCCGGATCTCTACCATCCCAACCCGTACCTAACCCACGAAATATTATGAATTCGGGCAACCAAGCCCATGGGTATAGAAATCAGAGAGACCCATACGCACATGCTCAGGTGGTTGAGCAAGGTTCCTCGTCCTCTTCTTCTTGTTCTTCTGCAAATCAACAATTCCTGGCTAATCAAGCCCCTCCAATCTTTCCTAACCCTCCCCAAGACCCAAATTGTTATGCATCTACAAATTCTGTCACCTTGAGGAGTGGTAAGCAGACTCAGGATCCACAACCACACTATTCTGATCTTCTGAATCCTGAAGAACCTGAGGAGAGAGAGGAGAATTCTAGAGGAGAAATCAAGGCTCAAGAACCTGATTCCAAAGATCTGGCTCATGTTCCTTTTCCTGAAGCCTTGATCACATCAAAGAAGTCTGTTGATAGCAATGAGGAGCTTCTGAATCTATTTAAGAATGTTGAGATCAATATCCCACTCCTTGATGTTATCAAGCACATACCGGCTTACGCAAGATTTTTAAAGGATTTACCTACACAAAAGCGTAAGTCGAGAGAATATATTCCGAGGAAGGTGGTACTCTCCGAGCAGGCTAGTTCTGTTATCCTGCACCACCTCCCTCAGAAAAAGAGAGATCCAGGTGCTCTGTTGATTTCTTGCGTCATCGGAGATTACACATTTGATAGAGCACTTTTGGATCTGAGTGCATCCATCAACTTAATTCCAACTTCTCTTTACGAGAAGTTTGGATTAGGTGAACTTCGGCCAACTTCAGTAACGCTACAGTTAGCGGACCGCTCAGTCATAAATCCACGAGGCGTTATTGAAGATGTTATAGTTAAGGTCAAGGATTTCTATTTTCCTGTAGATTTCCTTGTCCTTGACATGGATGTACCTGATAATCTGAGGAACACGCCCATCATTTTGGGGCGTCCGTCCTAGCTACCGCTAAGGCCAACATTAATTGTGAAAGCGGTAGCATGGAAATCGCCTTTGGGGATCAACGAATGAAATTGGATATTTTTAAGGCGATCAATAAATTTGAGGATTGTGGATTTATTGAGGAACTTAAGGAGGATAATGGAAACATTGAAACTTGTTTGATGGTTTCTTCAATCAAAAGTTCCTCCTTTGATGAAGAATTCGACCCGCAACCCTCTATGGCTGACTTGCCATCTTCTGAAAAGGATATTGATTTTGTTCACTCACAACCTCTTCCTCTTATTGAGTCTTCAGCATCTACCTTACCATCAATCATCAACCCACCCCATCTTGAACTGAAACCATTGCCTGAGATTTGAAATATCAATTTTTAGGACCTCAGAAGGCGCTCCCTGTGATTATCAGTGCTAAATTGACAAAGGAGCAAGAGATTAAATTGATCAAGGTCCTGAAGGAACATAAAGAGGCAATTGGTTGGACCATTCATGACCTCAGGGGGATCGAGCCATCTTACTGCAATCATAGAATATTCTTGGAAGATGGATCCCGCCCTTCTCGCCAGATGCAGAGGAGATTAAATCCAAATATGCAAGAAGTGGTCAAAAAGGAAATCATCAAGTGGCTCGATGCAGGAATTATTTATCCAATCTCTGATAGTCCCTGGGTAAGTCCCGTGCAGATTGTTCAGAAGAAAGTCGGGATTACTATTGTGACTAACGAGAAAGGAGAATCTGTCACAACTCGTTCAGCTTCCTCTTGGAGGGTTTGTATTAATTATAGGAAGCTGAACATAGCCACTAAAAAGGATCATTTTCCCCTGCCCTTCATCGATCAAATCTTGGAAAGATTAGCCGGGCAGAAGTACTTCTGTTTTCTTGATGGCTACTCGGGATACAACCAAGTTCCTATCCATCCCGAGGATCAAGAAAAAACTACTTTCACTTGTCCCTACGAAACCTTTGCTTTCCGTAGGATGCCTTTCGGGTTATGCAATGCACCTGCGACTTTTCAATGGTGTATGCTAGCCATATTTTCTGACATGGTGGGAGAGTTTATGGAAGTCTTCATGGATGATTTCTCTATTTTCGGAGAATCATTTGACTCTTGTTTGGCTAATCTGGAAATGATTCTTAAGCGATGTATCAAAACATGATTGGTCCTTAGCTGGGAAAAGAGTCATTTCATGACCCAAGAAGGCATTGTTTTGGGTCATGTAATCTCTGAACAGGGAATTGAAGTGGATAAGCTAAGGTTGATGCTATCGTTAAACTTCCTCCTCCCACATCTGTTAAATAAATCCGATCATTTCTTGGCCATGTGGAGTTCTATCGAAGATTCATCAAGGATTTCTCGAAGGTTGCTCGTCCCCTGAGCAATCTTCTTGCCAAAGAAACGCCGTTTGTTTTTGATGAATCATGCCGAAAGGCATTTGATTTCCTGAAAACGGCAGTCACCTGTGCTCCAGTTTTGCAACCACCAATTTGGATAGCCCCTTTTGAGATCATGACCGACGCTTTTGATTACGCGGTCGGGGCTGTCTTGGGTTAGAAAATTGATAGAAAGCCCTCTGTCATCTACTACGCTAGTAAAACTCTGGATGAAGCCTAGAGGAATTACACTATTACTGAAAAGGAATTACTAGCTGTAGTGTTTGCTTTGGAAAAATTCAGGGCTTATCTCTTAGGGTCTCATGTTATCATCTATAACGACCACTCGACCTTGAGACATCTCTTGGCCAAAAAGGATGCTAAACCCCGGCTTATTCATGATTCTTCTGCTTAAAGAGTTTGATCTTGAAATCAAGGATAAAATCGGGGTACAAAAGGTGGTAGCGGATCATTTGTCGAGACTCCTAGGTGATTCTTCTCGTTCGGACATTCCGATTGCTGACACTTTTCCGAGAGAAACTATTCTTACAGTTTTAGGTGTCCACACCCCATGGTTTGCTGACATTGTTAACTATTTGGTCGTTGGTCAAGTCCCCCAGGATTTGACCAAGCAACAACGGAATAGACTCAAATTTGAGGCCAAATACTACTTCTGGGAGGACCATGAACTGTACCGCATCGACTCTGATCAGATTATTCGTTGATGTATACCAGAGAATGAATTCAACAGTATACTCGAGTTCTGCCATTCATCTAGGTGTGGTGGACATTTCTCCGGGAAAAGGACGGCTGCAAAAATCTTGCAATTTGGCTTCTATTGGCTGTCTTTATTTAAGGATGCCCAGGATTTCTCAAGGTCATGTTCTCAATGTCAGGCACTTGGGAGCATAACTAAGAGAGATATGATGCCCCTAAACCCAATTCTTCCTATCGAAATTTTCGATGTTTGGGGCATCGATTTCATGGGACCCTTTCTCCCTTCATTTGGACATCAGTACATTCTTGTTGCTGTTGATTATGTGTCCAAATGGATTGAGGCAATTCCTACCCGAACCAATGACCATAAGGTGGTTATCGATTTTGTAAAGAAAAATATCTTCAGTAGGTTCGGGATTCCGAGGGCCATCATCAGTGATGGTGGCACTCATTTTACTAATGCCCAATTTTGAAATTTATTGGCCAAATACGGGGTTAATCATCGAATTTCCACACCTTACCATCCCCAGACGAATGGACAAGCTGAGATCTCCAATCGGGAGATCAAGAACATTATGCAAAAAATGGTTAGGCCTGATCGCAAGGACTGGACTCAAAAGCTTGAGGACGCTCTTTGGGCCTACCGTACGACATATAAAACGCCCATCGGCATGTCTCCATTCCTTTTGGTGTATGGAAAGGCATGCCATTTACCTGTAGAGATTGAACACAAGGCATTCTGGGCGATCAAACAATGCAATTTAGATCTGAATTTAGCTAGGAAGATCAGGAAACTCCAACTATCTGAATTGGAGGAGCTTAGAAATGATGCATATGAGAATGTCAAGATCTACAAGGCTCGAACCAAAGCTCTACATGATCAACTGATTTCCCACAAGAGCTTTGAGCCGAACCAGAAGGTCTGGTTATTCAATTCTAAACTTAAGCTCTTTCCTGGAAAACTTAGATCTAAATGGAATGGCCCATTCATAATTAAACAGATTTTTCCAAATGGAGCCGTTCAGATTTCTGACCCAAAGATGGGTAACACATTTAAAGTCAACGGTCAACGTCTGAAGCCTGTTATTGACCATATTCTTCCAGAACCCATCTCAGACACGGTTGCTCTAGCCATTCTGTGACTTCTTTGGCTGGACTTCTCCTAGCTGACGACATTAAACTCAGCAGTTGTACATATGACACAAAGCTAACACGAGCTTCATATTCAGGTGACATCTTTCATACTCCACCCTTTCTTTCATGTCTCTTTTTCAATGTGGACATTGCGGCAGCTAGGCATGGGGGGGTGGATTCATTTTTGAATCATTTGGTCAACTTTGTGAAATTCATGTAAATTATTTTTCTCTTCTTATTTATATATAAAAAAAATAAAAATAAGAAAAGGAAGGAATAGTTGGACATTAGGACTTTTCAGTCTTAGGAAATTTTACATTAGAATCTGAACACAAAGACCCTTTAGGTCTTTGGACTTAATCAGCCCGTGCATCCACTAAAATGTGGATTTGTTTTTTGAGTCCTCGCCAACCTTAATTCTATTGTAATTTGAGTAAATAAGTTTAGGTGATAAGTACACGACTTATCAACCCGCTCTCTGATTTGAGGGAACTTTGAGTTTTAAGCATCTACACACTTTCTTTGCACTGACTCGTTGTTCAACGATTTTAACGGAAATTGGGTAGCTAATGAACCTTCTAGGGTGATATGGCTGGCAAGTTATTGTGGGTAATAGCCCATAGGTAGGTTGTCCAGAGCCCAGTCACTGGACCATTCCTTTTTTGCTGCCCTTAGGTAAATCTTAGACCAGGGAAGCCACCTACTTAAAAAAAAAAAGGAGAAAAGAAAAAAAAAAACTACACTTCGCCGTACGAGTATGGCTGGCAAGTTGTCGATGGTAATAGCTCATCGACCGGTTGTCCAGAACCCAGCTCAATAAATACACTGAAAAATCCCAAAACACTTAGGAAGAAGCAGAGAAGTAGAATAAACCAGGGAGATATATACTGGATTCACCCTTGTGTTGACCTCGTAAAAAAAATAAAAGTAGGGAGAAAGCTACCAGTTGTAAAGATACACCTTTAGGTAGATTTTTTTTTTTTAGGTCACCTAGAGGCGTAAAAATCCGAAGTCCGTTTTAACTGCCGATCAACGAGTCTATCACATTCACAATAAGATGCTTAGAACTTAGGGTTCTCATCAAATCCTTGGTGAGTTGAATGGCCGTAGAAAGCCACTCTTAAACCCTAAAACTTGAAAATCCAAAAAAATTAGAAAAAAGGAAAAAGAGAAAAAGAAATTTTTCTTTGAATAAGGCGAGGGCTTGAGGCGGTCTGCATTTTGGCAAATACTCGGGCACTGTTGTGTCTTTAAAAGTTCAAATCCTAGGTAGACATTTTCTTAGTGATTGAAAATAACTCATGCCCAAATAATCCAACCTGATTCTTTTATAAATAGCATATAGTTTTTGCTAGGGGCTAGTAAAAGATAGGCATGGGGGTATCATGTAAACATGTTTACACTACTTAAGATGTCTATTTATGCATGTTCTTAAGCATAGGATTGCATTGCATACTATAAATATTGCATAACATGCATCATCGTGCATTTACATTAGTTTGAATAAAATGGAGGTTAATTATCTCCTTTTATGCTCATGGACTGGGCAAACTTTTTATCGGGGCCTCAGATCGAAGATCCAACCGTACAGATGTGATCAGGGCGACAATTGGAGTTCAATGACTCCAAGATCGCCCTAATCAGACATCTGTAGCATCAGATAGAGACCGGGGAACTCTAGAAGATCAAGGACCAAGATGGTGTGAATCCACACTTCAAACGATAAATCCAACAGCACGGATGGATTCGGATCGACGATCGCAGCCTAACGGCACAAAAATCGACTCAATCCGACAACCGTGGCACCATCTACATCATCCAGAAGATGGACAGCTCAGATGGCGCCACGTGGTGCCATCTCAGCCGTCCAACCAACTGAAGCACCCACCGCACCTTCTGTAACGACCCGGTTCCAGAGTCCCTACGAGACACGAGAACCGGACCGACTTGACTAATCCCAAGACCTAGTCGTCCAACGAGGAAGTAACCAAAAGACAATAAAATAAACCACATTCAGCATGAATATAACTAACAGTAAGAAAGTACAGCAGTAAGGAAAGAAACTACTACAGTAGGTACCACCACAACAGTAAAACAGCATTTATCATATAACAAGAACTGCAGGTAAAGAAGGTACAGCGGAAACAAAAACTACTCACTAGAACAGAAACAAAAGGGGTACAAAAAGGCTGTGGTAACTCTACTGGACCCTACTCGGCCCAGCGTCCTCTGCAGCCGCCGACCCTGGCTGCTCAACACCTGGTCCTGAAAAAGGTAACGAGTGTAACACGTCAGCAAAACGCTGAGTAGAGTGGCAAACTAACTAAAGGCAACAGTAGAGTGTACAGTAGCTGTTATGTTCTATTACTTCCTTTATTCACATCTTTCAATTTTTCTCACTATTTCATTTATTTCTTAGATCCTTTACTTGATCTCGAATGTCCTCGTGGGAACGATCTTGATTGCAGTCTTTTCCAAAAGTAGAAGTAGCACGTGGTGCTCTCCTGGCCAGGAGAGTCCCCCGTGGTGATCCTACCCTCAGTCAACCACCCCAAGGTCACTGACAGACGTAACGGTGACTATGGCACGTGCGATAGACGCACAGGTAGCTAGCCCGCACTGGCACGCGGTCAGTCGTTTCCGTTAACGGGTGCGCCCAAAGCACAGCACGGAACCAGGGCAGAGCCCTCTCGGTAACAGGGGTCCAACCCCTCCACAGTAACCAAACCGGGGCCTTGCCCCTCCACAGTCCGCGCACCCTCGCCTGACTACCCTGGTTTGCCCTAATGGGCCTAACAAGTCGGTGAAGGAGGCTAGCAGAACCCCGGGGCCCGTGGGGTAGCTAGTACTCTCCTAACACTAGTAGCTCTCCTCGGTACTACGTACACGAGGGCCAACAAGTCGGTACAGAGCGGCCAATCCTAACCCCGGGTCCCTGGGGCGGCTGGCCCCACTCTGCACTAAACAGGTACAGGTACTTCCCTTGGTACTGCGTACCCAAGAGACAGTACAAACTACATCTCAGTTCCATTCCTTTTTCTTTCCAGGAGTTCCACTCCTAATTCCCCGTAGGGTTCCAGCTCTTTATCTCAGAACATCATATGTTTCACTTTCCAGATTCACGTTCTCAAAATCCATGATCTCAAACATGTTTCTTTATTCATAACAGGCAGCTGTTAATTAAATTTACAAGCAGCTTTATATATTCCTTTCCATTTTCCCAAGACTGCAATAATATACATTCCACTAGTTTTTCCACCCTAGGATTCATGCCATATCCTAGGATCTATCATACAATCTAGTTTTCCGGCCCTAGGATTCATGCAACACCTAGGAGCTATCATTCCATATATTTCTCATTCCTAGGATTCATGCAATGCCCTAGGTTCTAGTTATGGTTCCATACTTTAACAGATTTTATTAATACTTAAAGCCACTCTACCAGGTACAACGGGAGTAATGGGGGCGTGATCGGGAATCCCGCGTGCCTCCGCGACTCTCAAGACTACAACCGAATGAGGTCCTATCACAAGGATCAAACACAAGGAGTGTCTCAGAACAGTGTATAGCTACTGTAGACGGGTAGAGGAATTAATTCTGAAACGAACGCAACTCGAATCGCGGAAAACGGAGCCCAAACGGGCCCTAAACGGGTCGAGAAAGACGATACTATGCAAAATCAGACGTCTGGAACTCCTTCCAGACGTCTTAAACGGTGGATCAGAGAATTACCTGTTCAGCTTGGTTCCCCGGACGTCCAGAAGTCTGCGGGGACGTCTGTCCTATACCCCAGACGTCCGATGGTCCACACGGACGTCTGTAGATCACTCCCGCCGTCTGTTACAACTTCCAGACGTCTGATTCGCAAAGGATGGCGAATCAGCGAACCTACGCACGGCCAACCCCCCTCCCTCAGTACGGTCAGTCGAGAAGAAGGAAGAAGAAAGCGGAAACTTACCTTTCAGACGTCTGTATGATCTTACAGACGTCGACCTTGCCGTCTGGCTATCAACCCAGACGTCTGATTCTGGAAATTTTTCCAGAATCAGAACCCTGCTCAGCCTCCGCTCGCGACGCCGCCCGCGTCGCACCTCGCGCGTCTGCTGCTCAGCCCGCAGCAGGTCCCACTCCGCGTCGCTCCGCGCCCCCTGCGCCCTCCGCTGGCCGGCCAAGCCGCTCCGGCGAGCTCGCCCTCACGGCAGAGCCCCGCCCTCGCACGCCGCACCTCCTCCGCGCTCACTGCGGCTGCCGCTGCCGCCCTCGCGCTCGCTCGCCCTCGCGCTCAGGAAGGAGAAGAAGGAGGAGACGGTGGAGACGGGAGGGGAGGTGCGCCCTTTTAAGGTCGCGCGAGGAGGAGAGAGAAGGTGGTCGCAGCACGCCTGCAGCCGCAGAGAGAGAGAGAGGAATCGCAGGTCTGCGCGCACAGGCGCGCAGACGAATCTCCCGTGCGAACATAACTGTTTTCCAGACGTCTGTAAACGATCCCGGACGTCTGGTCAGACGTCTGGATGTGATCCAAGACGTCTGGTCCGACGTCTGGGCCACCTCCCAGACGTCTTAAAAGGCGTCTGGGGCACGCGTTCGTTACACCTTCTCTTCTTCAATTAGAGCACCGCTTCTCCGCCGTTGGATGCGCATCCAACGGCTATGGATGCGCGCGCCTGAATTCATCCGTGCAACCATCTCGACGACGCAGCGCAGTGGGCGAAAGCACTATTGCGAGCAAGCGACGTGCGATCGACTCCTCGCGAGCGGGTGCTGGAACGTGGGTGAGCGGGCTTTGCGACCGCTCGATCGCGATCGAGCCTCTACGGGTGCCCAATCCGTCCCACACGCTATTGCACGCCATGCCTCACGTAGAATCGCACGCGGGCGAGCGTGCAAAGGAGGTGGGCGGTAGCGCGATTTAAGCCATCTGATCTTGCGATCGGACGGCTGAGATCAGTTGGACGTGTGCGTGCGTTACGTGCGAGAAGGCGAGCAGCCACGCGTGCTCTGCCCGCACTACACCCACGATGGGGCTTTAGCGACCATTTTATCCATCACTAAAAACCCCTGATTTAATGTTTTTAGAATTGTAATGACCAAATTGCCCCCACTCCTTGCAACTATAAAAGGAGACCCCCTCCATACGAAATTCTCATCCCTTCCTTCTCTTCTCTACCTCTCCAAAGCTCAAGAGAAACTTGTCCCACACCCGAGATGCTTCTCACGAGATAAAGTCAAATTTTCGCTCTCATTTCGGAAGCGGATCCCGCGACGATGACGATGTGCTGCTCCATTCTCGTTCCTCCTGCCTCGATCTCCTTCTTCCCACTCCGTCCTCCTTCGTCCAGGTGGCGTGTCGTCCGGCTCATCCTCCAAGCAATCGTCGAGGAGGATAACTTCTCTCCCATTCTTGTTTATAGCTTTCTAGTGTAGAATCTTCTTGCTTTCTAGTATAGCTGATTTCCCGCTTTCTAGTGTAATTCTCATTTAGTTTTATTGTATAAACATTTTGAATTATTGAATGCATGTTTTCTCTCTCTCTCTCTCTCTCTCTCTCTCGTTTAGTCTGATTGTTATTATGGCTTCATTGTAATTACATCGCCTCACTTTTCAAGAAAAATTCTAAAAAAATATAATTGCGAATATAGATCGACGTAGCCTCCCTGAGTTTGACCCGGGATTTTCATTCCGGTATAAATTTTATTTGTTGAACACGAGTTCTTCGCTTTCATACTACGACGACAGGTTTTTCAAAACCAAACACGGTAGCGTAGCAACTCGCTCATTCAACAACAAGTCTAGCTTTATTTCTTACAATCTTCCCTAATTCATCAAGCTTGTTTCTAAAAATCCACTTTGTTTCAGTCACTGATTGAGATTTTGGTGTAGGGACTAATTTCCAGACATTGTTTCTTTCAAATTGATTCAATTCTTATTGCATTGCAATAATCCAACAATCATCAGTGAAGGCTTCTTTTAAAGTTTTAGGTTCTAGTTGAGATACAACATACTAAGTGCGAGGTTATTTAGGGAAGATTTAGTTTGGACTCCTTTTGTGATTTCGCCGGTTATAAGATCTTTGGGATGGTCCTCAGTAAAGGTTAGATCTTTAGGTAGGTCCCTAGTAATGGTTTCCTTAGGGATGTTCAAGGGATCTTCTAGGGTTTGATCATCATCTTTGGTTGATGCCTTTTCCTTTTGATCCGATTCGTCAAAGGAGACATGCAGAGCTTCTTCAACCACCAACTTTTTCGTATTGTAAACTCTATAGGCTTTACCTTTAGAAGGGCATCCTAGGAAAATTCCTTCATCACTTTTGACATCGAACTTATCCAAAAATTTTTTTGTATTCAATATGAAACATTTGCAACCAAACACCTTAAAGTAAGAAATCTTAGGTGTCCTATCATATTAAAGTTCAAAGGGAGTTTTCTTAAGGATTGGTCTGATGGAGGCTCTATTTTGAATGTAACAAACAGTGTTTACTACTTCAACCCAAAAATACCAAGGTAACTTTGACTTACACAGCACAGTGCGGGCATACTCTTGTAGGGTTCTATTCTTTCTTTCTACAACACCATTTTGAGGAGCTGCTTTTGGAAATACAAATTCTTGTTTTATCACATAAGTTGAGCAGAAATCTAGGAAATTTTGATTCTCAAATTCTCCTTCATGATCACTCATTATCCTAGTAATGGAGAAGCCTATCTTAGTTTGGATTCTTTTGGATAACTTTCTAAATTACTCAAAAGTAGAATCTTTAGACCTTAAGAATAATACCCAAGTGAATCGGGAAAAGTCATTAATAATGGCAAGATAATATCTACACCCACTTAGGCTTTCAGACTTGGTTGGACCAAAGAGGTCTAAGTGAATCAACTCAAGTGGCTTTAAGATGTTGACCATGTTTTTAGGTTTAAAAGAGGTTTAAGAGTTACCAATTTGACCAGTACCAATAATATGGCCCTTGTGGTTGTTGTCAAATGTGACTGAACCACCTTCCTTACGGTCGAGGTTGAGGAACAGATCTTCTTCTCCTATCATCTGCTTTGACCAACCCTGTCCATGACCCATCTCCCTTTGCTTTGGGCCTCGTCTTTGATTGCCATGAGTCCACAAAAAGCTTCTTCACTTGACTTGTCTTCTTCAGTTGAGCTTGAGTCGCTATCATCCCAGGTTGATAGGATCTATAAAGATAAGATGGCTAGTTTATGCACACACAAAAGCTCAAGCACAATGTCAGTAATACAAAAAAGATTTGTGATAGTGAAATTACGCAGTTTGTTAATTAGGTAATTTAATGTCGTTGCAACACGTAAATCCGCTTTCGCTTTTAAATTTATGTTCCTAGATAGGGGAGTATCTAGGGTCGTCCAAGGAGGCCAAATGCTTGCAAAATTGATTCTCTTGCTTGGAATATAAATCTCAACTTTCTTTTTGATCTTTTTCAATATATCATTTTTATGTTTTTGAAATTAAGGCAACATGCGAAATTGTGGCGGGAAAATGACTTACACTTCAATTCAATAGACTACTTCTAAAGTGGCAAGTAGAGCCTCTCCCTAAGCTCACTCTAGGCAAGTGGAGGCCTAGAATAATTAGGGAGAGGGAGTGAAGAATGCTAAAAGCAAAGCAATTAGAAATGCAACTAAAGAAATTGCAAAGAAGGCAACTAGATTAATGAAAAAGTGTTTTACAAAAAGCCTAGTGATGAATGCTTCTACTACTAGAAAAATTGCAATAAATAAAAGCAAACACGAATCCTCTAGATAGATGGTGAAGAAGAGGGCTTCTTGCTCTAAGCTTGGTAGCTCCCAAGCTTGAAAAGAGTCCTCCAACTCCTTCCTTGCTATGCTCCGCCAAGGTGATGTCCTCCAAGGCAAGCCCTAAGGGGGCGTGCCCTAAGCTTCTCTCCAAGGGTGGACGTCCACCCTAGGTCCTTCTCCTTTTCCTTCTTGAGTGCTAGGGTTTTAGGGATCTGTATATCTGTTCATCCCTAACACTCACAAAAACATATCAAAAAGACAATAAAAAATGCAATGCATGCCTAACCTAATTTATGCCTAAATGCAGCCCAAAAACCCATTTGTGGAGTAAAATCCTAAGAGCTAGGTTTGTTTTAATGCATAAGAATGATGATAAACTGGCGTTTATCAATTTGCACAATCAATTCAAACCACAAAGGACACAAAATATATAGTGGTTCCCCACTCACTTGGGTACTCCACTACCTAAGCCTCCCAGCCTAGGGTTTTTAACCCGATTCCCTCAACCCTGAGAGAATCAATCTACTCACCGAGGTAATTAATGGGTTACCTCAACCCAAGTACAAAAATGGGTTTGTTACAACCCAACGAGCAAATGCTCAAGAACAAATGAAATACAAGTGTAAGACAAAAAAGATCTTACAACTAAGACCTAAGCCTCTCAACAAATATATATATAAGATAATACCAGTTTGAGAACCTAGGAAGGACGCGAATCACCTTGAATTACTTGAACAAAACACGTCAATGTGTTTGCATACTCGTAGCACGATTGGAAAGCAGCAAACACAATTTCTTCTCTTGAATATGTGGTGGAAAATATGAATTATATGCTCTAGAATTTTCTCTTATGTCTCTTGTATATTTTATGTGCAAACAAAGAGTCCAAGACTCATTTTATGGAGTTTAGGACCTCATGTAATCGTCAAATAGATGTTGGGATTTAATTCCCAACGTTCACATTTACAAAATTAATATTCCAACCGTTCTATTTTGGGCCAACGACTAGCTGGTACCAGTACTAGCAGCTCACTGCCACCAATACATGAGTCCTGGTACCGGTACTTATCATGGGTACTGGTACTTGTAACTCTCAGGTTTGAAATTCCTTGGGCACAATAACCTATCTGTACCAGTACTCATCATGGGTACCGGTACTTGTAAGGTTTAGGCTAGAAATAAGGCTTCAACTTGTGGCCAACATGTACTAGTACTCATGGTTGGTATCGGTACTTGTTGTTCATAGTTTGAGACAAATTCTCAAACCCGTGCCTTGTAAATACCAGTACTAATGAACAGTACTGATATTTGCTTACAAGTACCTGTTTTAAGTAAATTAATCAATTACATACTTTGAAAATGTTTGCAATATAAATCCTAATTTATCTCTAATTGATTTTACGATCTAAGTTATGATTCTTTGTTAAGAGGCATATACAATCTATAAATAAAATCTAAACTAGAAAAACTAAAGGTCGAAGATGATCTTCTCCTCCTCGACTCCTCCTTGTCATCTTGCCTCCTCCTTGTCCTGATCTTTTTCTCATCATCATGCCTCCATCATTTCCTATTTGCCTTGATCTTCACCTAAATCTGAAAAGCACTCAATGACAAACATTAATCCACAATAATTTTGTTAACACCAAAACAAGATGTGGAACAAGGTTCCAACACAGGTGACTTGGAAGCTTTCTTCTTTCCTTCTCGCTTCGGTTATTTCTTAACCTTCTTTCTTTCATCTTCCTTCTTTAGTTGAGGGCATTCTTTTCTCATATGCCCTTTTTTCTTGCAATTGTAGCAAATAACTTGATTTTCTTGGGGTTCCTCTTTCTTCTTCTTTCAACTCTTTTTATTTTTTAGAAATTTTTTGAACTTTCTTGAAAGCAGGGCTATGTCACCATCATCTTCTTCATCAAATTCTTCTAAGTTGGTATCAACTTTCAAAGCAATATCCTTCTTCTTCCCTTCACCTTTGTGCACTTTCATATTCTTTAGCTAAACTTCATAAGCCATTAAGCTACCTATGAGGTCATCTAATTGAAGCATAGAGAGATCCTTGGATTCCTAGATTGTTGCTGTCTTTATTTCCCAATCACTAGTAAGAGACCGAAGAATTTTTCAAACCAAGGCTTCATTTGCAATCTCCTGATCCAAATTTCTCAAGGAGTTTATGATGTCGATGAATCTCGTGTACATCTCCTTTATAGTTTCTCCCTTCATGTGGAAGAGCTTGTATTTCTGCGTGACAAGATTGATCTGAGTCTCTTTCACTTTTGAAGTACCCTCATGAATAACTTCAAGAGCATTCTAGATCTCGTATGTTGTTTTGCAATTTGATACATGATTGAATTCTTCCTTGGATAGACCACCGATAGCATTCATGGCTTTAGCATTGTGAGTAGCTATCTTCTTCTTTCTTTTGAGGTGATCACATCCCAGACTTCGTAATCCATGGATTCAAGGACTCTGCACTCTAGTCTTCCAGTATCCATAGTTGGTGCCATCAAAGATAGGTGGTCTAACGGTGGATTTCCCCTCAGCATATACCTCAGAGGACTTTGACATCCTTGCTGGAATAAATGAGGCTCTGATACCAAATGTGAGTGCGTGCAGAGCTTGTAGGAACTAATGTATATACACTAGAGGGGGTTGCATAGTGAACCATTGATGGTAATACAGAAATTTTAAAATAACATTCACCACAAATCAAAGGCAAATGTAAACCAATCATAGAAATAGAGAGATGACACTTGAATTTTAGAGTGGAAACCCTTCCAGGTAAAAACCATTACCTAAGCCTCTTAGCTTAGGATTTCTCCGACTAATCGACGCTAGTCAATTCCATTAACGCACCTCTTGAACGAGAGTGACACAACTTGTTACAAAACTTCTTCTCTTATGCACCTGATCAAGAGAAGAAAAACAATGGGACTCCTAAAACAACTTGAGTCCCACATCAAAATAATAGGAATAAAATATAACAATAAATCCTATGGAACCTCAGAAATAAAGATAAATCGAGCTTTTAGAGATTGCAAAGGCACATGCATTAGATCACAATAGTTGCAGGTGCAAAGGTGCGAAAGCACTAAAGAGAATATGAGAGAATTGCTTTTTGAAAGCTCTTGAGGTGTGTTTTAGAATGGGGGGTCAAGGGTCCTATTTATAGGTATTTTTCGACCTGATTTAGAAAGTCTTGAAATACGGCTTTGGTTGATCAAAAATAAGAGTTGGTCGATCAAAATGAACTTTGGTTGATTAAAATAAAGCTTTGATCAAATCCATGTTGATCAATTAAATTATAAAATTGATCGACTTGTGGCATAGGATTAGAATTTGACTGTTAGAGGCCTTGAATCGATTAAACAACTTGGGTTGGTCAATTAATATAGGTTTGGTCGATCAATGGTAAAAGTTGGTTGATCAATAATATTAAAAACTTAGAATTTCAATTAGATTTGTAATCTAATGAACTTTAAAAATACATCGGCTATTATCTTTAAGGTTCCTTACAATATTCTAGACTCAAATAAAAGTAAAAAGAGTCTTCAAGTACGTCATCATGAGATTGATTTCTCTTGTGGCATGATCATTTCTTGATTCTAACTCCAAGTGTCTTGAAATAGTTAGTCCACAATAAAACATAATTTTTTTCATCAAAAAGGGTATCAACAGAAGATGGAGGCAAGGGAGAACCTAACTATGGAGAGGAAGTCCTAAGCAATTAAGGAGCCTAAGGGAGGAACTAGCTGGTAGAGCAAGAAGGTAGAAGAGGGGGGATGACCATGGAGATTTATGGTCGTGGTAGGGCAACTAGGAAGATGGTGGTGGAGGAAGAGAAATAGGGTTTGGAGGAAGGAGCTAGTTGGAGGTAGAAGAAGATGAAGAGGAGGAAGATAATTGTTGCAACTAGGTGGCATAGGGTTTTTAAAATAAGGGGACGGCTAGGGCATTTTTGGGACCAAGGGTGGCTAGAAGTTGGTTTATAGAAGCATCTAATTAGCCTAAAATGCTTATTTATGCATGATGCTAGGTCTATAGAAGTATCATACATTATAAATATTGCATAGCATGCATCATCATGCATTTGATTAGTTTGTACAAATTATAGGTTAATTTTCCTCTTTTTATGATCAAGGGACAGGTTGATATTTTTCTAGGCCTTGTATTGAAGATCCAACCCTACGGATTTGATCAGGGTAACGATTGGAGTCCAACGCCTCTGAGATCGCCCTGATTGGACCTTCGTAGCATCAGATGTAGTTCGAGGAGGATTAGAGGTCAAGGGGCAAGGTGGTGCAAATTCGTACCTCAGATGACAAATCCAATCGCATAGATGGGTTTGGATCGATGATCGTAACCCAATGGCACGAAAATCGACCCAATCCAACATTCGTGGCACCATCTACAAGTATTGGAAAATGGACAGTCTAGATGGCACAACGTGGTGCCATCTTAGCCACCCAAGGCCACCAGTAGGACTCCTTCATCCGCACCCCTCAATCTTAGCCATTGGATTTCCATCCAACGACTGAGAGCGTGTGTGCCTAAAATCGCAAATGCAACCAAAGCGGCCCCTCAGCGCAATAGTTGAAGGCATTACACGAAGAGCGGGGCACACATTCGAGCCTTTCCATGCGGTTTCAATCTACTGGAGGCGCGCTCCAATGGAATTCGACTATTCGCTCAACGATGAACGGTAGCGGCAGATGCAACGTGGCGCACCTAGGGGTGCCAAATGAATGGATGCACACACACATGCAATGACGCACAATCGTACATGCCATCATACACGCATGTGCGTAACAGTGGAAGATGAAGCAACCTCGCGCAATCTTGACCATCTGATCGAACGATCGAACGACCAAGATTACAGCGGCGCAATGAACCGACGAATGGCTGAAGGCCGACTGATGGTGACGTGGCGCAGCGATGTGTGTCCGATCAGCAGTGAGTGGCAAAAATGATGTGCACCTTCTCCAATGCTTAGCTACAGCAACGGCCACACCCATTACTAAAGGCCCTACATTTAATTTTCAAGATTTTAAAAGACATTTTTACTCTTGTACCTCAACTATATAAAGGACCCTACACCCCACATATTTTTTCATCCCTTTCTCTCTTCTCTCAACTCCTCCAAAGCTCTACAAGTTGGTCCCATGCCCAGGATGCTCCATTAGAGCTAAAGTAAAATAATTTTCCCATCTTCTCACCCTCTTTGTGGAGCATCTCATGGTTGTCTTCTTGCCATCATTTGGGAAGCGGATCCCACTACGACGCCACCCTATTTCATCCTCCATCCTCTAGCTTCGTTCTCCCTCGTCCAGCATCTCACCACCCTCTTCCAGGTGCTCCATCAATGTAGCTTGTCTTCCAAGCAGCCATCGAGGGGGATTTTCTCATCCCTTTCTCTCTCTCTCACCTGCTCCAAAGCTCTATGAGTTGGTCCCATACTTGGGATGCTCCATTAGAGCTAGAGAAAAATAATTTTTCCATCTTCTCACCCCCTTCGTGGAGCATCCTATGGTTGTCTTCTCACCACCATTTGGGAAGCGGATCCAGCTGCAATGCTGCCCTATTTCATCCTCCGTCCTCCAGCTTCATTCGCCCTTGTCCAACATCTCACCACCCTCTTCCAGGTGCTTCGTCAACGCCGCTCGTCCTCCAAGCAGCCGTTGAGGAGGATCTTCTCATCCCTATCTTTTTATCGCTTTCTAGTGTAGATTTTCAACTTTGTAGTTGTAGCAAGTAGATGTAATGAACATGCTTTTATGGTTAAAAAATATTTGTTCATTCTCTTCCTATTTTCTCTTTCTTTATATTATTCTATCTCTCTCTTCTATTGTTTATTATTTAAGTAGAATAGCTAGTGTAGATTTAATTCGACCAGCTAATCTACTTTGTGACAATAATTCTAAATGCAATTTTTAATCAAATGTTTGCCTCCCTATGTTCGACTCAGGACTCACCAAAGTTTCGGTAAATTTATCTGATAGAGGATTTTTATGCAACTACAACGATGAGTTTTCAAAAACTCAACTTTTCACAACAAAAATCACGCTCATGACCTGGCTACCCAAGTAATTCTCGGGTGAGTGAGTTTCTGATCCAGAGGTCCATCTGCCTCAAACTGCCATAGTCACCCAGCCTTGTTGGGTGCCTTGATTGAGTCCAATACACATTTTGTCCCTCATCTGATTCCACAGTGCATGTACAGGAGGAGGTCCTTAAGACCAGTCTTGAGACCTCCATTAGCAGTTCTCTCTCATCGCAGTCAAGCCCCAACTCAATTGTTTAGGCTCCCATCTAATCAGATCAAAATCTCTTCTAATCATTCCACATCCTAGCCCAGTGTTGGTATGCTTTCGTTGAGTTTTAAGAAATGCATGTTGTAGTACAGTCAACAAAAATAATACAACATTTAAATCTATAAAGTGCTCAAAAACAAGAAATGAGTTTGAGGTCGTTCGCAGGGAGCAAATTGGAATTCACAATACTAATTGCATTTAGAATTAATGAGCATAATCAATTAAGCACAATAAAGATATTCAATGAATCTACTCAAAATGATATTCAATTATAGCAACTGTATCTCAAAAGTTGATGGGATAAAAAGAATATAAAAAATTATAAAAATAGTGATTTAGATCACCAATTAATCCCTCAAATTAAGCATATATCCCACAACTCAAATTTTGCTACAGTGGTTAGAACCACTTATGTCTCAATTCCACCATAGATAAGAGCCAAGTATCTTCCACAGTAACTCAAATATAGCAACAGCAACCAAGATCAGACATCGGGCATAACCCCTAGATGCCTTAAGTATCAAGCCACAACAGGCACAAGGGTGCCAAGCACAGAGCAGAAGCCTGCCTCAGAGACGCTAAGTGTAAAGCATATCGACATGAATATCGAGGCACAAAACCTACCCCTACCCTCCTCAGAATTTTCCCTTCATTCCTCTATTCAGAATCGAGCATAGGGTAGTCGGGTATACGGGTAATCAGGTCGTGAAGAGGGGACCGGACCTGCTGGCAGGGTGTAGCAGGTGAGGAGTGAGAGAGCTTAAGGTGAGAGGGACCTCACCCCTGTGTCATGAGGCGATAAGCCCATGACACAAAAACCTTTTATATGCTGTTGGTAGGTCATCTGTGTCCGATGTGGGACTAAATCCCACTCTCCTCCTTTGCACGACGCTGCATCAATTGTCCCCTTTGATTTCAAGCTGCAACTGTGTTACTTCCTTCGACTGCTGCTGCAAGTGAGCTCTCTAGATGATTCCGCGTCAAATGCAAGTGGTCTAAAGTGGGATGATGGCCGGAAGGGGATGAACGCTGTCGGAGAAGATGGCAGTGGTAGCATCGATCCGGCAAGTACCTACAAGCATGGAATACGACCTCACGACCCAATTAAAAAGCTCAGAACGGTCATCGGTGGATGGCGAGTGTGGTGATGGTGAGAATTTGGTGTGCATGTGCGTGTGGTGGTCGGCCAATGACGGAGAGGATGTGTGGAGGTGGGTTTGTTCGGAGGGGTTGTGGAGTAGATGGAAGATAAAATTTCATGAGGGCTTTTGGTGAGTAAGATGAGGCAGAGCTTTTGGCAGTAATGGTGTGAAGTTTGGTGGGCTGTAGCGGCATGGCAGTTAACAAGGCCGTATGCGCTCGTGTTTTGAAATATGTCGTAGTTTGTAGTATAGTTGCGCAAAACCCTTGATTAAAAATATTTGTATATTAACGAGACTATGAGTCCCGATTGTTTGTCTATGGGAGGCATTTATGGAAATGCTAATCTTGATTTCTATCTTTTCCTCTCTACTCGCTTAAAAATGCATGCCAATTTGTAATTGTTTATGTATTCATGCATGACATGTTGTTGCAATAATATCAGAAATCAAAGCAAGGAACTTATTATTGCAAGTAAGCTCATGGTGATTTTTCACACATAGATATATACATATAGAAAGAACTCAGAGATTTTTCATTGATTGCATGATGGCGGTTACAGAGCGAAGCTCGAGGAAAGCTTATACATGAATGGTTAAAGAGAAAACTAGCTAACAAAAAATGCGTACACGTGTAGATCTACGGGAGATTGCACATGCACCATGCAGGAGGGAGAGATATAGCTACACTACTAAGCATAAAATAAGGTAGAAAAATTATAACTACTTATCTATCTAGCTAGCAGAAGGAAGAGCATTCGGAGGTGGTCTCCAATGGCCTTTGAGGTGGTTGAGAGAAGGAGGGGTGGCCAATGGTGGGTAGGCCGACCCTTGGAGAGGTGGTGGACAGGTTTCTCAAGCCTCTTGGCGTAGAGGTGGTGATGGCCATGGTGGTGGAACTCGTGGAGATGAAGGTAGAGTGGAGGTGGAGTTATGCTAATGGGAGGTGGAATGAAGCCAAATGGCAAGATGAAGCCAAGATGCTAGATGGGTCCATGTCCGTCTAAGAGAGTCTTTTTATAGACTCTTGGGCAGCCTTCAAGTGGTCTCTCTAGAGAATTATAGAAGACTCTAGAGAGACCTCCATCTTGGCATCAAGATGGATGGGAGTGGGTCTTCTTAGATCCATAAATTGTGGATCTAAGAGTGGACTCTCCCTTGGTTGCTATTTTTAGCACCCAAGGGTGGTGCCACTTGGAGAAGAGTCTAGAAGACTCTAGGTGTGTGCGGCTAGGTGACTGTGTGTGGGTGTGTGCGTGACCTAGGTGGCTAGGTGGTCTAGTGGTCTAGGTTAGGTCCTAAGGGTTTGGATTAGGGTAGGTCCTAAAATTAGGGTTGTAAACCCTAATTGCTAAAAGGGAATGTGCAATTAAACTTATACTAAGTGTAATTGAGTGAGTGTAAACCTAATTTAGGGTGAGATTACTCAATTAAGTTGGACTTAGGTTAATTGGACTCTCACTGAGTCCAATTGGACTTGTGTGGGTTGAGATCTGAGCTCGATTGGACTCTACGAGTTCAATTGACTAGGCAATTGTAATTGACTATGATCCAAGTCAATTAGGCTTAGTGAGAACCTAATTAGGTTCTTAGGAAGGTCTAGAGGTGGTGTACTAGGCTTAGGATATCTTAATTTAGGTTCCCAAGGGGTTGGAATTGGGTTTAGGGACCTAGGAACTTAAGATCCAAGCTTGAATTCCAAAATAGGGATTGGAGAGCAGTTCCGGACGTCTAATTTAGGTGTTAGACGACTTATACTAAAAAAATCAGAAGTCCATACCTCTTGTCTGGACATCCAATTTGAGTCAGGGAAGAATCAGGGTTCTGTCTTGTGGATTCTGCAGAAATTGGATGTCTGACCAAGTGTCTGGACGTCCAATAACATTGCAGACATGGGTTTAAGGTGTAGAGGTCGTGGCTAAGGGTCCTGTACATCTAATAACTTATCTGGATGTCTAGATAAGGGTTGGAACTAGGGTTTTGGGGTTTCCTAGGCTATGGTGACCTAATCTAAGGGTGGCTGAGGCTTAGGATGGTCTCTAGGGCTATTCTAGGGCTAGGAATGATCTGAAGCTCTTCATAATTTAACTCTACCTTACTTTTACTTAGCATACCTCAACCCTTACATTATTTCCCTACTACATTTTATTCTAATCTTCTGCTCCAGCTCTACTACATCACCAGCTTCAGATCTAACTTCAAATCTAGCTTTAGATCCAACTCTTGAGCTTCTTATTACTTGCAATTTATATAATGCACTTAATTAGTACATTATACCATTATTTCATGCAAAGCTAAGGGAAAGTAGTAAAGATGCAATCAATGCTCATGAATGCATGGATTACACTAGCTTATGCTAAGTTCTAGCCTAATTTAGGTCAATTAAGACCTATGATTGCTGCGTAATCGGCGGCTTCGCCGGAGGTGTTGCCAGAGGCGAAGAAGACGGAGGGGAAGGAGGTGATTAGTCAGTTGAATCAAGAGACAAAGGGGATGAAAAGGATCAAGAGAGGGAGAGGAAGAAGAAAAACCTAAATTATGGTCGAAAGGAGGAAGAATCACGCTAGCTTTGATTGGCCGATCACAGAGAAGGTAAAGTCCTCTGGTGGGAGAGACGAGGAGGAGGAAGGGGTCAGAGAGCTTCTGTTGTGACCGGTGAGAAGCAGACGAGGTCGGGAAGAAGTTCCCTCTGCCTATCATACATGGCAGAGGGCGACGAAGGGGATTTGAGGAGCTCGCTGGAGTCGTAGCTAGAGGGAGAGAAGGGAAGATGGTTTTGTGGCCAAACTAAACTAAAGAGAATGCTAGGACCATCGTAAGCTTCTATAGAGCTCAGAATCAAGCTCCAAATGAAGGAGGCTTGATTGAGCCTTGATTTTGAATCAAAGAATCCCACGAATTTTGTAGGTTCGCATGCTCTTCTTACACGAGATTTGTATCTCAAATTAGGTTTAGATGATTCCTCAACGTGTGAACATTAATCTCACCAAATTTGGTGGGATTTGGTGTAGATTTGATGGGATTTCGAGCTTGGTCAAAGGTATAAGTAGGTCGGTTGACCCATCAATGGCGGAAAAGACTAAATTGTGAAGGAGATGACAAAGTTAGGGACCCATTTGCAATAAAATCGAAAGTTAGTGGTTTAAGTGAGAGAAATAGAGATCTTAGGACCTAAATTGCAAACTAGGTCAAGATGGACTATGCTTGGGCCCAAATTTTGGCCTTAACCTAATTTTGACCTAAGGAATATAATGGTGAAGTTGAATTTGAGTTTTAACCACATTTGATAGGTAAATTTGCATAAAAGCCCAAATCAGGGCAAAATCTCATCTGAAACTCTGTTCTAGATCAAAATTGGTTTAGATGGTCAAACCAAGGGTACTAAACCTCTTAGAATATTTTTATATGAATTTTAGGATGTTTAAATGAATTTTATTTTGACCAGAACCTCTTTTATTTAAGTAAGGTTGAGAATTAGGGTTTTGTGTATTGTTGCGGTTCTCGAAATGCACAAAATCCTGTTTCTGTCTGTGTTGACCCACTTTTTAGACTTTAATACTCATTTAAACTTCAATTAACCCCTAGGTGACCTCGTGGTTACTCTTCATTTAGGATGTGATGTTAAAACTGCAGTTTTAAACCTTTTTATTGTTTTCTTCCTAAAATGGATTTGAGTGAAATTACTGTCCTCGGGCGACTGTTCAAGAGAATTTATCTCTTGGTTTCAACTAATTCAAGCTAGTTATGGCTAATGATAGTGTTACCATCACCCAATTCTCCATCCTCTGCTTCCATGGAGAATCAAGATCTTAAAGGAGAAGGCCAGGTGCCCAACTTTCAGAATTAATTCCAAAATCTAAAAGATCTACTTCATGCATTCATAAACCCCTGACCGCATCTGTAGATGTGAGATCACTACAATTCCATGGTGGTAACTATCAAACCCAAGGTGCAAATCTTAGCTAGAGAACCTGATACTAAATTGAAGCCGAATCTGATTAGCGCAATCCACAAATTTCACGACTTAAACTCTGAAGATCCTTTCCAGCACATCAAACAACTGAAACATCTGGCCTAGAATTTTGGACCATCTGTTCAGAACTAGGCATCCTGCTCATGAAGATGATCTCCTTCTCTCTCATAGACAAGGTTTCCCATTGGTACCAAACCCTGACTCAACCAATCAACACATGGGAGGAACTACAAGTCAAATTCCTGAAGAAATTCTTCCCTATTGGTCGCACTAATGCCCTGAGGGACCAGATCACACATTTCACGTAGAATGAAGGAGAACCACTTTATATGGCATGGGATCGCTTTCTAGATCTCATGCGGAAATGCCTGATGTGAGAAATACACGGTTTGTTAAATGATGTAATTAGTGTCGTTGCAACGCGTAAATCCACAATCAAACTTTTACATTTATAATACCTAGATAGTGGAGTATCTAGGTGTAAGCACCTCTATTTTGATGCACCAAAATTATGTTTATTTCTAAGATTGACATTTCAGGACTATCTTGGATTGAAGCCTCTGTTCGAGACACAAGTTCAGATAATTGCTGATGTGCATCTTTTTCATTTATTTGAGTCTAGGACTTTATTGTAAGGAACCTCAAATAAAACTCAAAAATGATTTTTTTCACGTATCTTTTCAAAACCAAATTTTAGGATTATTGATCGACCAAACTTATTAATTGATCAACCAAAACACTTTGATTGACCAACCTACTTATTTGACCGATCAAATCAGTCCATTTTAGGAAGTTGAGAAAAATCCTCTTGATCGACCAACCAAGCTAATTGACCGACCAACAAGTGATCGACCAACATTCCTAATTGATCTACCAAAGTACTTTTTGATCGACCAATTAACCTTAATTGATTGACCAATTTTGTTTCCTATTCAAGCAAAACTTTTTGTATAAATAGAGGTCATACTCAACCCTTTCATCAACGACTTTCAAAGAGAAAAACCACCTCTCATAGCTAAACTTCTCATGCTTATTTCCAAAGGTCATTGCACCCTGTTCTTCACGTTCTTCAAAAAGAATGACGCCTCAAACCTCTACGAAAAATCGATTTGATTATTTATTGAGGTTTCATAGAAGTTATTCTTATTTTATTATATTATTGTTTTGATTTACAGATCCCAAACTTGTTTGGAAGATCCGTGGTTGTTGTTTTTGCTTCTCTTTAGGATAAAAGAGAAGGGTTAGTAAGAGGTTGTGCCACCCTCATTCATGTGGTGAGAATAGTGGATTGACTAGCTTGTACTAGTCGGAAAAATCCTTAGCTGGGAGGCTTAGGTAGTGATTTTTACCCAGATCAGGTTTCCACTATAAATCAAGTGTACTCTATGCATGAATCTCTGATGTTTTATTTTTTAATCTGATTTATATTTTTAAAGCAATACTATTCACCCCTCCCCTCTAGTATTTAGTTGTGATCCACAAGATATTCTCCAACCCTCATTTGGTATCAGAGCGTGGTTGTCTAGTATGATGTCAAAGTCTTCTGTAGACACATATGCTGAGGGCAATCTGCTGTTCATCCTCCACTTTTCGATGGGACAAACTATGGCTATTGGAAGACTAGGATGCATATTTTCCTTGAATCCATGGACTTTGAGGTATGGGATGTCATTGCACCCAAATACACTCGTCCTAAAATCAAGGAAGGAGTGGTGGTGACACCAGACCAGAAGAAGATGGTCACCCACAATGCCAAAGCAATGAACGTAATCTTTTGCGAACTTACAAAAGTCGAATTCAACCGCATCTCTACATGCAAAATAGCATACGAGATCTGGAGCATACTAGAAGTCACACACGAGGGAACAACTAAGGCAAAGGAAACTAGAGTTAATTTGTTAACCCAAAATTACGAGCTTTTCAGGATGAAGAAGGGAGAATCCATTAAGGAGATGTTCACGAGGTTTATGGACATCATAAACTTGCTGAGAAACCTAGATCAGGAGATCAAGAATGAAGCATTGGTGAGAAAGACACTCCGATCACTCACCAGCGACTCGGAAACCAAGACCACAGCCATACAAGAATCGAAAGATCTGTCTAGCCTCAAATTAGATGATCTTATCAGAAGCTTGATGGCCTATGAAGTTCAACTTCAACACATGAAGGAGCAAGAAGATGAAGGAACCAAAAAGAAGATCATAGCCCTTGAAGCCACTGAAGAATCTGAAGAAACCTCAAGTGAAGAAGAGGAGGAAGACATAGTACTCCTATCCAGAAAATTTAGAAAGTTTCTTAAGGACAAGAACTGGAGGAAGAAGAAAGAAAGAAGAAACAACGACGCAGTCATCTGTTACAACTACAAGAGAAAGGGACACAACAAGAAGAATTGTCCACTTCTCAGGAAGGAATCTGAAAAAAAGAAGAAGCACTTTAGTAAAGATGGAAAGAAGAAAGCCTTTACTACAACTTGGGATGAGTCAGACTTAAGTTCCAAAGAAGAAGAAACATTAGGAGAAGCTCTTCTCAGTTTGATGGTGCTAGAAGATGAGGTAACCTACTTTACTCAAGATGAACTATTATAAGCATTCTTTGAATTGCATGATATAGCTGCATCATTAAAATTAGAAAACAAAAACCTAGTAAAGATACTAGACAAAGAGAAAGCACAAAAAGAAGAACTTGACAATCAAAACAAAGAGCTATCTGTTGAAATTACAACACTAAAATCTCAAATAAACCACTTAAAAATATACATAGATAAATTGAAAGAAAACTCTACTGTTCTACTAAATGACCTGACTAAATTCACAAATGGAAGTAGAAATATGCACAAATTGTTAGGAACACAAACCCAAAGCACCACAAAGTTTGGGTTAGGCTATATACCAAAGAATAGCCATGAAGCATCTAGTTCCAATCAAAACAAAGAGAAAGGTAGCTTGCCAAAACATGCAATGAAAACTAACCACCATGGACCCAAGAAAAAATGGGTACCAAAAAGTATTTTGCAATCTTGTTTTGTAGGCTCAATAGATTATAAGTAGATTTTCCAACAAATCAATGGAACATTGAAGCCACTATACCAAATGAAGCCTCACAATCGTAAATCAATGACAGGGAAGAGAAGAAAGAAGATGGATTGAGGATAGCGGCTGTTCCAAGCACATGACTGGCGAGAAAGACCTATTCCTACAACTCAACCTTCAGGAAGGTGGTACAGTAACATTTAGGAGCAACCACAAGGGTCATATTATTGGTACTAGCCAAATTGGTAATTCTTCTACCTCTATTGAAAATGTGCACTTAGTTAAAGGTTTAAAACATAATCTATTAAGTGTAAGCCAAATATGTGATAAGGGAAACATAATTATGTTTACATCAAAAGGTTTTAAAATTCGTGATGAAGAAATAAATCAAGTTATTCTTAAAGGAAATAGACACAAAGATATTTACACCATAAGCTTTAACAAATACGACAGTCTTGAATGTCTAGTCGTATCTGATGAAGAAGCAACTCTTTGGCATAAAATACTAGGTCATGTTCACATGGGAAACATTAGTAAACTTGTGAAACATGAACTTGTCAAAGGTTTGCCAAGGATCGACTTCAAGAAAAGCAAAGTCTGCAATTCTTGTCAAGTCGACAAATAAACCAAAAACCCTTTTAAACCAAAAAGGATGGCTAGCACTTCTCAACCCCTGGAGCTACTTCACTTAGACTTATTCGGACCAACCAAATCCGAAAGCCTAAGCGGGTGCAGATATTGTTTAGTCATAATTGACGACTTCTCTAGATTTACCTGGGTATCTTTCTTAAAGAGCAAGGACTTAACCTTAGATGCCTTTAGCAAACTAGTTAGAAGATTACAGAATGAAAGAGGATCAGAAGTAATTAGAATCAGAAGTGATCATGGTAGAGAATTTGAAAATGAATCTTTCTCAAATTTTTGTGATCAATATGAAATTAAACATGAGTTTTCCTTCCCTGGAGCTGCACCGCAGAATGGTGTAGTTGAGAGGAAAAATAGGACCTTACAAGAGTGTGCCCGCACAATGCTGTGCGAGTCAAAGCTGCCTCGATATTTTTGGGCTAAGGTTGTAAACATTGCTTGTTATATCCAAAATAGAACCCTGATCAGACCAATTCTAAAGAAGACACCCTTTGAACTCTATCATGGAAGAACACCTAGAATTTCCTACTTCAAGATTTTCGGATGTCGATGTTTTATACATAACACTAAAGATAATCTTGATAAGTTTGATGCAAAAAGCTCAGAAGGGATTTTCCTAGGTTATTCAACCAGAAGTAAAGCCTATAGGATCTTTAATAAGAAGATTTTTGTTGTTGAAGAAACCATGCATGTATCATTTGATGAAACATTAGTTCAACCTAAATCTTCCAAGATTGATGATGATGATACAATAGATGATCCTTCAAACATTCTAGAAGATATTATTTCTAATGAACTACCCAAAGATATCTCCTTTGTAAAAGATCATCCTAAAGAACTAGTAATAAGATAATCTTCCACCCATCCATCCATCCACTAACACCCATCCATCAACCACCTACACCTTCCTAAACACCCCCTGACCTAACCCATAAGCACGGCCACAGGGTGGCCTAGACACGCACGCCTAGGCCACCCCGCGGCCTGCCACCTACCATACCACCTTCACCGTGAGACGGCGAAGCTTCCCATGTATTTTAATGGGGCCGCAAGGCCGTGATTGTGTGTGACAAATCTGACCCCTCCGCCGCCATTAACGACAGCTCGAAGGAGCTCGCAAGCTTTCTCCAGGCTGAAGCACTTCAGGGTCCCAAGTCCAGAAGGCACGGGTTGGTCTCGCGCATTCATCTATCCAGGCAATTAGCTCTGTGAGGCCTTCAGCTGCTGCAATTGGAAGAAGACATCCGCCTACAAGTGCGCGCAAAAGCTGGTGGGATGTTAATCCCACCTCGCGAACGCAAGAGTGCGGCGCATGGGATAAATTGAATTTGTGTTTTGTTCTGTTCGCCTCGACACACAAGGGTAAGGTCCCTCACCCTCACTCTTCACGCCTTGTCCGTGACATTTCCCACATGGACCTGTCACCCGGTCCCGACTAACCTATCCGTGCACTCCTCGCGCACCACACCCATGCCGATGCGCCTGGACCCAGGCACGCGACCGACCCGATTACCCGGCTCTGGGAGAGCATACCAAAGAGAGATACATAGAGAGAGAGACGTGCGGGAGGGTAGAGGAGTAGGTTTTGCTGTGTGGTGACTGTGTAGGAAGAAGAAGTTAAGGGAGGAAGAGGCGCAGCAAGAGAAGGAAAGGAAGAAGGACTTAGCAAGAAAAGGAAGTAGCCGCAGCAAGAGAAGGAGAAGAAGAAGAGAGACGCACTGTAGCAGAGGAGCGGCAGACCAAGGGAAGAAGAAGAAAGGCTGAAGCCAAGGGAAGGAGCAAGCACTGTAGTCACTGTGCAAGAAGAACAAAGAAAGGAAGCTGCAAAGAAAGGAAGAAGAAGCAGACGGCCAAAGTCAAGGAAAGAAAGGCACTGTGCAAAGGAAGAAGAGAAGGAAGGGAGCAAAAGCTAAGAAGGCAGAACTGAAGCAGAAGAAGAGAAAGCTGTAAGGAAGAGGCCATCATTTAAGACATCTGATCCTATGATCAGGCGCCCAACTCTTTTATTTTTGCTATAAATTTAATTCATAAACTCTTGCATTTAAATTCTGAATTAAGTTTTGAGTAACTCTAAGTGTTCAATTACATCATTGAGATTAGTGAATAAATTCCATTTGCTCCCTATGTTCGACCTCGAATACTTAGGTTTTCAAGTAATAAATTCTTATTTGTTGTCAATGCTTGGTCACCTATACTACAACGCGACTAACTTATAAGCCTGACAAAGCATTGCAAAACATTTTGGCACCATTGTCGGGGAGCAATGCGCAATTTATCACTAATCTCTGCATTCTTTTTTTTGATCATATTGAACACTAACTTGCCCTATTTATTTTATTATGATCTTGCAAGGTATTTCACGAGAAGATCCCTCCCACAAGTCAACTACTCCAGGGCAGGTAATCTCTTTTCTTCCTTAAACCATCCCCTAATCCTTGAAAGACAAAAGGAAGCAATTAATTTAGGAATCAATTGCCTTCTTTCTATAGTAATCACCATCTTTAAGGCAAGCACTTTCTGATTTTGCGAAAATTTTTCAAATCTTCTTGAAGTTGGAGCGATTCTTTCTACATCCTATCCCACAAATTCTTGTGCCTAATAGAAATCACGCTTAATCTCTGCGGACAACACATTTCTTGCTTTTAAGTCCAAAGAGAACTTTTGTGAAAAAAAGGATTGGAAATAGAACCAAATTAGGGTTTCTACAGTAGGGTTTTGGAGTGCTAGTTCACACATGCCTGTATAAAAGGAAATAAACCCTCCCACATCAGTGTGCGACCCAAGCCCTTAATTGAAGAGATCTAAACAAGACAAACCCTAAAAATTGAGCTCTAACATCACTTGAATCTTAAAATCTTGGACCTAATAAATTGGGAGTCAAATCAAGGTGATCTCTAGGTCCCAAGCCTAGAATCATTCTGCCATCTTTAGGACAGGTTAGGTAAAGTTGACCCCTTGGGTCAACCAAGCTCCAAATTAGGTCACAACATCAAAACATCTAAAGTTCAAGTGAGAACCCTAAAGCACCGTGGAAATAAAAGTGGTAGACTTAAGAGGTCAAGGTCCCCATTCTGGTCTACTTGGAATCTCAGTGACAAGAGAGGTCGGGTGGGGGAAACCCTGTAACCCGTGGGGACACTCTACCTTGTAGGGGCCTTTGCGGAACTCTCCCTCTCTGGCTGCCCAGGTAATTCTCAGGTGGACGACTTTTTGATCCAGGGGTATCATCCTCCCCGAACCTCCATAGTCATCCAAATGTCTTTGGGTGTCGTGATTGGGTCAAAAACATCTCCAGTCCCTCATCTTTTCTCTTTAGAGCACACACATACATTTTTAGTAGGACTCTTTATTCAGATCTAATCGCTTCATAACTTGATTCTACATCCTGATTCAAACTCTGATTCTACATCTTGATTCTACCACCTGATCCAAATATGCAGCCAAACCACTTAAGACTACCATTCAAGAAACCTGAATATCGGAGATCCATGAGAGATAGGATGATTGAGGATGCCATGAAATTCTATGAAAAAGAAGACAAAACCTCAACACCACTAGAAAACATTCAGGTTGATGTCCCAACAACCACAACCTTCATCATAACTTGTGCCCAAGTGCTAATGGCAGAAGCCACAAAAGGATCAACCCGAGACATGCTCATCACAGGATATATTGAGATAGAAAAACTGCACAATCTTGAATACCTTCAATGCATGACAAATCCTCAACTTTGGAAGCAACACCAAGATAATCTTGAAAAATGGGAAGAGATAATGAGATTATTAAAACAAATTATCGACCAAAAATACCCGTATATGCCACAAACTGAGGATGAATCATCCTAGGACAACATCAAGGATCAATCTAACCTCGGGTTTGAGGCACAAAATGGTTGTGGATTCCCAACCCAAATGGAGTACAATGTGCCTGATATTGAAGAAGGTTGGGAAGCTCCAAGTGCAGGAGAACACAATGTTGAGCCAACTCTAGACCATGAATCACCAGGCTTAAAATCCCAAAACTCTTGCAATCATGAGAGTAGAACTGAACCTCTCGAGGGTGTAAATTCCACCCCTTATTCTGATAAGGTGACCCTCGAAGGTTATTCGGACCTAGATTCTAGTGATTCAACCCACATCCTAAGCCCAGAATCTAGATCTGAAACATATTGGGAAGATTTCGAGGTCCCATATGAGGAAGATCAATTTCTCAATGAAGAATATGATTTTGGGCCTTTATTTGATGAATACCCCTCGCCAACATCCTCAGAGGAACTAATTGATAAACGCCAGTTTATCATCATTCTTATGCATTAAAACAAACCTAGCTCTTAGGATTTTTACTCCGCAAACGGGTTTTTGGGCTGCATTTAGGCATAAATTAGGTTAGGCATGCATTGCATTTTTTATTGTCTTTTTAATGTGTTTTTGTGAGTGTTAGGGATGTACAGATACACAGATCCCTAAAACCCTAGCACTCAAGAAGGAAAATGGTGAAGGAGAAGCCCAGACTAGCTGGAACTCAGCTTGATCCAGCTCACCACAGCTGGAACCTAGCTTACTTGAACTAGGGTTAGCTCATCCCAACTCCATTCAGCTAATCTCAGCTAAATGGCCGCTCAAGAGAGTTCATCTTAGCTCACCCCAGCTCAAGTCAGCTCAGATCCAGTTCAACTTAGCTGAGTCTAGATCATCTCAGCTCCCACTAGTCCACAGGGAGCTCTAGCTAGCTCAGCTGAGTTGACAGGAGTTCACCCCAGCTCAGATCCAGCTACATCCAGCTCCACTCAACTCCAACTAGTTGAAGAAGAACTCATCCCAGCTCAGGAAGCTCAAGTCCAGCTCCCGGGGACTTAGCTTAACTCAACTCAGTTGAGCTAAGCTACCTTAGCTGCCTCAACCAGCTTGAGTCTCCCCGGGAGCACCAGACCTAGCTCACCTCAGCTCATCATGGTAGAAGCTAGCTTACTTTAGCTTGGCTTAGCAACTAGCAAAGAACTAGCAAGCTAAGCCAGCTAGAGTAGCTCCATGCCAGCCTCTTCAGCAGCAGCCAGCTCCAATTTCAACTCTAGACTTCTCCTCAGCTCCTCCCTCCAAACCCTAGCTCTAACACCTTCTCCTCTACTCCTCCATTAGCTAAGCTAGCTTATCTTAGCTTAGCTAGCAACCAGCTCCTTGGCCATCCACCACCTTCAAAGACAACCCTAGCTAGCTCCACCAGCCTAAGCCTACCTAAGGTAGCTACCCTACTCAAGTTGGCTCCACCTCCTAGCCATCCCTTCACCCCATTATCACCACCAAAAGACACCTTAAGTTGGCGCCAAAAACTACCCCTAACCACCCCTATATTGGCGCCAACTTTCAGCCCTTAATCCACCCTACACCTACCCACATAAGCCATCCTAGCCATCCACCTACCCTTCCTTCTAGAATCCCTCTTGGCTCCAACTTAGACCACCTTCTAGAACCCTTTTTGGCGCCAACATCAAGGGGTGTCAACACCCATAACTACCCCCTTGGTGTCCCTCAAGGTGGTGCCAACTCACCTTGGCCATGGGATCTTTAACCACCTCCATCTCTTCATCTTGGCCCTCCATTTCAAGGGACACCTTAGCCCCCTTCCTATTCTATAAAAACCCACCACCTACCACCATTTTGGGGCATCCTCCATTAGTGTAATTTGCTACCTAAACCACCTATACCTACGGCCAAGAAGAAGGAGTAGAGAAGGAGATTAAAGGGGCACATCACTAGCCCTTTTGGTGCCTTCTTCTCCCCACTCTCTTCAACTTGGGCCACGCCAAGGAGGAGGACTCTTCCACTTCAAGGAGGATGGCCAGGAAAGGGAGAAGGACCTAGGGTGGACATCCACCCTTGGAGAGAAGTTTAGGGCACGCCCCCTTAGGGCTTGCCTTGGAGGACATTACCTTGGTGGAGCACTGTAAGGAAGGAGTTGAAGGATTCTTTTCAAGCTTGGGAGCCACCAACCTTGGAGCAAGAAGCCCTCTTCTTCACCATCTATCTAGAGGATTTCTGTTTGCTTTTCTTTATTTTAATTTTTCTAGTAGTAGAAGCATTCCTCTACTAGGCTTTTTTGTAAAACACTTTTCATCAATCTAAATTGCCTTCTTTGCAATTTTCTATTTTGCATTTCTACTTACTTTGTTTAGAATTTTCCACTCCCTCTCCCTAATTATTCTAGGCCTCCACTTACCTAGAGTGAGCTTAGGGAGAGGATCTACTTGCCACTTAGAAAGTAGTAGTTAAATTGAAGTGTAAATTACCTTCCCGCCACCATTTCGCATGTTGTCTTAATTGAAAAACGAAAAAAATGATATATTGAAAAATACCAAAAAGAAAGTTGAGATTTATTCCAAGCAAGAGAATCACTATTGCAAACATTTGGCCTCCTTGGACGACCTTAGATACTCCCCTATCTAGGTTTATAAATTTAAAAGCGTATGCGAATTCGCATGTTACAACGACATTGAAAACCCGCTTTTACAAATCACGCGTATTCCGCCATCACCAATCGATTTTTCGGAAGTCATGCCAATTTACGACACAGAAACTGAGGAGTTGGACGAGTGGGGTGTCAATTAGGTCTGTCCTACTAACTTGGAACCTGAGCCTCTACCAGATAAGGACACCTTTTTAAGCTCAGAATTGACATCTAGGCTAGATTCCAGTCAGGCTGCTGAATCTACAGCATATGATTTATTCTACGGTGGAACTCATGATCTTGAATCTCATTCAAATTTTGATTTTCGTAAACACTCCAACGATTTTGAATCTGACCATAACATCGGAGAAAATCTACTTCCTGATTATAACAAGCCAATCTACGACCTCAGCTCACATGACTCATCCTCTAACTTTGATTTTGAAAGTTACTATGAGGACTCTCTACATAAGACCACCTGTCATTCCTTTCTAGAAGAGCCCTCATACACGATTCTCATTGAAGCCACCTCTTCCATACATACAGAACTGATCAAAACCTATTCTCTACCCCTACCCGCAACCAGACTCAATTTCTATTCTGATTCACCTCTCACTGAGTCGTTTGTAGACGATTCAACTCCACATCTATACCGAGCATCGGGTATCGATCAGACTGAAAAACATGATCCATCATTCTCTGATCACCCTTGTAGGGTTTCCACACCATGCACTGATTATTTTTCGAAACCCTACTCTGACCAGGCAGATTCGACTCAGCCTAAACTCGAGTTTTCACTTCCATATCCATCCAAGCCGCATTGCATATGGTGGGTTCAGCATCTGTTGATCTACATCTATCAACCCACCAGACTGATTGGGTTTGGGCTGCATCATCAGCCTGTTGATCTTAATAAGCACCTGGTTGGACCAACCAGGCTCTTAATCAAGGTGCTTGTTTTACAAAATTTCGCTGATTTAACCACTCCCTCTCCACCCCATGTTCCACTCGGCTGAAGGCGTTGAATTTAGCGCTTAACGGGAGGCAACCCGTCATTCCAAAAATAGAGACCCGACTGATTATCTGTCTGTACTCCACATCCATTGCACCTTGAGTTCAGCCTTAGACAGTTGATCCCACCTCTGGTACACGAACCAGAGTTTGAAATCATCTGCATCAATCATTTCCGACCCATCCACCCACCCGATGTATCCTATTCTAAGTCCTTGACCTTAACACTATTTCACACCCTCCATTTACAATGAGGACATTGCAAAACTTAGGCATGGGGGGTGATAAAGTGCATACATACAAAGCCAAGAAAAAGTAAGAAGGATTCTCACAAAAAATTCACATATGTCAAAAACACAAAAAAAATTGAAAATTATGAAAAAGAACAAAAAAAGGAGGAGGGAGGAAATTTTGTAAGCCACATAATTATAAGGAGGAGAAAAAGAGCAAAAATGACAAAAAGGAGCACAAAATGAAAAGGAAAAAGAGATAGTCATTAGTAAGAGATTAAGGAATTAACCGAAGTTCTAAACCACATCAAGAAAAGAGAAAAATAAAGAAAAGCGCTAAGGAGACATAAAAAGAGATTAGCAAGAACGTTGATCTTAGGCCTTTTGGGCTAGACTCTTAGGCTTAAAAATTCAAATACCCGCTAAAATCTGGATACTCCTCAAGAGGTTGGGGAAAATGCGAAGCTTAAGTATTAGGTCTAAGGCTTAGGGAGTATTCGGCCTCGTTAACTGACCTTCGATTTGCGGGATTCGGTAACCTAAGCACCCCAATTCACATACAGTTTGGTTCAGTACACATAAATATCAAAATCTCGCAAAAAGCGTTTCAATGTTCTGAAAAAAGTTGCCTAGATTAGAAGTGGCCGATCAACACAAGTTGATTTGGACAAGTCCCTGGTGCAGAGAGGCGTAACAACATATCGTCTCCTCGAAGACGCGTAACAACATATCGTCTCCTCGGTGCCTATCTCTTAGGATATTTAAATATCCTATCAGGGACATGTAAGCACTCTGCTGTTCAGATACCATGAGCGACATTATCTTGAAATGTTGATTGCCAAGGTCCGGATTCAGCCACGGAATGCCATGGGCGGGATTATCTCGAAATCTTGAAAGCCAGGGTTCTAGGGGTTGCCATGGGCGGTGCTATCACTAAGCATCGATTGCTATGGACCCTTGAGGATTTATGATGGGAACGAGGAATCCGATACAGATCGTATTGAGAAGCCAATCCGAAGCTAGAAATAAAAAGAAAATAGAGAGAAAGCTCTCCAAATAAATAAATCCTCTGTCTCTCTCTTACAAAAATGCATTGCAAACTGAACCTAGGCAAAAAAATGTCTCAAGCACGAGTGCGTTAACCACGGAATCCAACAAACCCTAGGATAGTTTCTGCGAGCCTTAAAAACCTTTGCAGAAGACTGAGGCTAAAGCGAGTCAGGTCCGGATTTTGGTTGGTACTTGAGTACCTCTAGGCCTACTGTTAGCATTCTTAGCCTAATTAAAAGAAGAAGAAAAGCACTTATCATAACTAGTGACAGACATTCAGGGTCTAGAACAGAAGTTAAACCTTAAAATTTTGCTAAGGGACTAGCAAAATCTAGGCATGGGGGTATGATGAGAGCCTCATCATGAGCCCTAACTAGCTCATTTTGACCTAAGAAAGAGAATAAGAGCTCCTACATAACCTGGAGAAGGACCCAATTAAAGGAATAAGTGTTCTGAGAAGAAAACATGAAACAAAGGTTAAAACTGTAATTTTACCATTGTAGTACATAAAAGGGATTTCTCAGAGGCAAAACATAGGTCAAATGGTCTGAATAAGATAAAAAGTGGGTTGGTTAAATCAGAAATGGGTTCATGTGCAGTCTAGGAATTAAATGACATTCTATAACCCTAAAACAGACCCGCTTAATTCAACAAGGTTCTGGTCAGGATAAAAATCAACTAAACCCTCTAAAATTCATGGAAAAATATTCCCTAGGGTTTATAACCTTCAAGTTGGCCGTTGGAACCTATTTTGACCTAGATTGGGATCCTAGCTCGTCAAGTGACCTAATTTGGGTTTTTGTGTAAATTATCCAGTCAAACGTGATCAAACCTAAATTCCAACTTCACCATTGGATTCCTTAGGTCAAAATTAGGTTTGTAACAAAATTTGGACCTAAGGGGAGGTCATCTTGACCTACTTTACGAAATAGTACATCCAATTACATTTTGGCCCCTATCTTTTGAAAACCATTGCACAGATCCCCCTAACTTCCTCGCCACTCTTACAAATAGGTCCCTCCACCATTAATGGGGAGAAATCCTACTCTGGCGAGGAATGGAGGGGGAGTACTCCCTGATTCCTTAGAGATCTCCTCCTAGAATTGGAAGGGAGATTCTCTGAGGAATTCCCTTCCATCTAAGCTCGATCCTAATCTCTGATTTGCACCCAATCTCTCATGCGAACACACGAGAGATTTGGGTTTCTAACTGATTCCTTCTCCGGTGAGGACTCGTGCGCTTGGAAGCTTGTCTTCCAAGCACAGGATCCCCTGCTAGCATCTATAAAAGGATCCTCAGATCCAGCCGCACCTCGGAAGATCGACTTGGCCAGAGATCCACCCCAATTTCTTCTTCTTCTCCTCCGGTCAAGTAGTCCAGCGAGCTCCGGCGAACCTCCCTCCTCTTTCTCGTCGCTCTTCCACAATACCAGTGGCAGAGCCACCCTCACCATCTTCCTCCGCATCGCACAACACCCGCACGAGCACCGCTAGCCCTATCTTCGCCGCCGTCTCCCTCCACTGGACACCGTCTTCTCCGGCGACAGCAGGTACTGCCAGTCACCATCTCTTCCCCTTTCATCCACTTAATTAGGTTAGACTTACTCTTCTCTATCCCCTCTTCAATTCCCCTCAATCTATTTCACAAATTACCCCTCGACAACCACTGTCCATTGCCATCTTCCCCATCTCCGGCCAACCTCCAGCGAGACGCACCCATCACTCCACACCTCCACACGTCTCGCCACCAACCTCTTCACCTCCGCCACCGACCACTGAACATCTTCCACCCATCCATCAACCACTTACACCTCCCTAAACACCCCCCGACCTAACCCATAAGCACGGCCACAGGGTGACCTAGCCACGCACGCCTAGGCCGCCCCGCAGCCTACCACGTACCGTTCCACCTTCACCGTGAGACGGAAAAGCTTCCCATGCATTTTAATGGGGCCGCAAGGCCGTGATTGTGTGTGACAGATCTGACCCCTCCGCCGCCATTAGCGGCAGCTCGAAGGAGCTCGCAAGCTTGCTCTAGGATGAAGCACTTCAGGGTCCCAGGTCTAGAAGGCGTGGGTTGGTCTTGCACATTCATCTATCCAGGAAATTAGCTCTACGAGGCCTCCAGCTGCAGCAATTGGAAGAAGACATCCGCCTGTAGGTGCGCGCAAAAGCTAGTGGGACATTAGTCCCACCTCGTGGATGCAAGAGTATGGCGCATGGGATAAATTGAATTTGTGTTTTGTTCTGTTCGCCTCGACACACAGGGGTAGGGTCCCTCGCCCTCACTCTTCACACCTCGTCCGTACATTTCCCACGGGGACTTGGCACCCGGACCCGACTAACCTATTCGTGCACTCCTCTCGCACTACACCCACACCAGTGCACCTGGACCCGGGCACGCAACCGACCCGATTACCCGGCTCTGGGAGAGCATATCAAAGAGAGATACACACAAAGAGAGAGAGACGCGTGGGAGGGTAGAGGAGTAGGTTTTGCTGTGTGGTGATTGTGTAGGAAGAAGAAGCTAAGGGAGGAAGAGGCGCAACAAAAGAAGGAAAGGAAGAAGGACTTAGCAAGAAAAGGAAGTAGCTGCAACAAGAGAAGGAGAAGAAGAAGAAGAGAGATGCATTGTAGCAGAGGAGTGGCAAACCAAGGGAAGAAGAAAAAGAAAGGCTGAAGCTAAGGGAAGGAGCAAGCACTGTAGGCACTGTGCAAGAAGAGCAAAGAAAGGAAGCTGCAAAGAAAGGAAGAAGATGTAGACGGCCAAAGTCAAGGAAAGAAAGGCACTGTGCAGAGGAAGAAGAGAAGGAAGGGAGCAAAAGCTAAGAAGGCAGAACTGAAGCAAAAGAAGAAGAGAAAGCTGCAAGGAAGAGGCCATCATTTAAGACGTCTGATCCTATGATCAGACGTCCAACTCTTATTTTTGCTATAAATTTAATTCATAAACTCTTGCATTTAAATTCTGAATTAAGTTTTGAGTAACTCTAAGTGTTCAATTACATCATTGAGATTAGTGAATAAATTCCATTTTCTCCCTGTGTTCGACCTCGGATACTTAGGTTTTCGAGTAACAAATTCTTATTTGTTGTCAACGCTTGGTCACCTATACTACAACACAACTGACTTATAAGCCCGACAAAGCATTGCAAACAGGAACTTGTTCCAAAACCAAAGCAACAAACTATTATTGGAACCAAGTGGATTTTTAGGAACAAACTTGATGAATTAGGACATGTAGTTAAAAATAAAGCTAGACTTGTGGCTTAAGGATATAATCAAGAGGAAGGAATAGATTTTGATGAAACATATGCACCTGTTGCCTAACTTGAATCTATTAGAATGTTGCTAGCTTTTGCAGCCCATATGGAATTCAAGCTTTTCCAAATGGATGTCAAAAGTGTCTTTTTAAATGGATTCATTAAGGAGGAAGTCTTTGTTAAACAACCTTCAGGATTTGAAGATCCACATCATCCAGAACACGTATACAAATTAAACAAAGCACTATATGGATTGAAACAAGCTCCACAAGCCTGGTATGAAAGATTAAAAACATACTTAATTGACAATTAGTTTAAAATTAGTCAAATCAATCCAACTTTATTTACAAAAAGAAAACAAAATGACCTCCTAATAATTCAAATATATGTAGATGATATTATTTTAGGTGCTACTAATGATCTATTTTGTCGAGAATTTGCAAAGGTATGCAGGATCGATATGAGATGAGTATGATGGGAGAACTTAAGTTCTTCCTAGGTCTTCATATTGATCAACTATCCTCTAGAATCTTCATATCTCAAACAAAATACACAAGAGAGATATTGAAGAAATTCTTAGTGGATAAAGTCAAAGGTAAAGAAACACCTATGGTAGCTTCTACCCAATTAAAAACTAATGACACAAGTAAGTCAGTAGATCAAAAACTTTATAGGAGCATGATAGGATCTCTATTATACTTAACTGCAAGTAGACCTGACATTCTATTTTGCACTTGTTTATGTGCTCATTTTCAAGTAAACCCTAAGAAATCACATCTAAATGTTGTTAAAAGAATCCTTAGATATCTAAACAACACACAAGACTTAGGACTCTTCTATCCGAAGACAGACACATTAGAATTATATTCCTTTTGTGATGCTGACTATGCAGGTAGCTTCACAGACCGAAAGAGTACTAGTGGAACCTGTCAATTTCTCGAAAATTCCCTAGTCTCTTGGTTCTCTAGAAAATAAAACACTGTATCTCTATCCACAACTGAAGCAGAATATGTAGCAGCATCCTTAGCATGTTCACAACTATTGTGGATGAAACAGACTTTAAAAGACTTTGGATTAACTTTTAAAAATAACAAAATCTTGTGTGACAACACTAATGCCATCAACTTATCCAAGAATCCAGTACAACACTCTAGGACTAAACATATTGATATTAGACATCACTTTCTTAGAGATTATGTCTAAAAGGGGATATCAACTTAAAATTTATTTCACACAGAAAAACATCTAGCCGATATATTCACAAAATCTTTATCAAAAGATAGCTTTAATCAAATTTGCCATTCACTAGGTTTATCTAGATTAAAAGAGCTTAATTAAGTAGCCTAAGAAAAGACTTGTTTTTCTTGTTTTGATCGATCAATTTTGATTGATCAAAATTATTATTTGATCAACCAAAACTTGAATTTGCCTGGTGGGAATTTTCCCTCCACTATTTTCTCTTTTTGATCGATCAACTAAAATTTTTTATCGACCAATCTATTTGGGAAGGAATTTTCCCTCCAAACTTTCAAACTATGATCAACCAAATAATTATTTTGATTGATCACTTCATGTTTTGATCAACCAAAATATGATTTTGATTGACCAAAATTGGGCGGATTCTCTTTTGTGATTGCGATCTTTTTACCTCATTTTCCGTTCACAATCATCGTTTACCGTACCTATTTTACGTGATTAGTTGCCTTAAGGGTTCTTACCTATTTTGCTAATCACGTTCTCTTTAAAAACTCCTCGTTTTTACCTCTAAACCTATTTTTTTACCCATCATATATGGTCCCCACATCTTCCAAACGTTACCCCACAACATCCATCCTCCTCTAATCGACCAACTCGTCGCCACAGCCAACCTCCTCGCACATGGCCTCCTCCGTGCGTGGGTCCCTCTTGCATCGAACCTCACAAGTGCATGCCCGATCGTCTCCTCCTCGCACCTCCGTGCTCGCACGATTTCGACCTCCTCGCATGCCCTCCATCCAGCCTCCATTTTGATCGACCAACTTTGGTTCGATCTCGGTACATTCTAAACCTTGAATACATCCATCCCTTTGGATTTTTCTTATGTTTAAAATGTGGTTTGACTTACTCTCACTTTGATCTTATTTTCATTTTTTTTTTTGCAAAATCATGTAGCATATGTGAGTTTATCATATGGTCAAACACCTTTTTTTTCTATTTGAGATCTTTTGGTCAACCAAACCCTTTGGTTGATCAACCAATCATTCGGTTCTTTTTTGGTCGACCAACTGACATTTTTGATCGACCAACCATGTTTTTTTCAACACCTCATGATGGCACCCAAACATGCTCGAGGCTCTTCTAGTCATCGTGATGATACTTTCGATCGCTTTTTTATTATCGAGGCTGCTCGTGATCGATTTTCTTTGTTTGCTAAGTTCTCTCCGCACATCAAACGACCCGTTGACTTCACCTATTTCGAGTCTATCTTCCCTGGGATCCACAAAAAATTTGCATACCATTAGATTTTGCATCTATTTGAGTGGAACTTTTATGCGGGTTCCAAGCATAGCCACATTCCCGGTGTTGATCCCATGGCCTGTCACCTATTTTATGCCAATCTCAAAGATATAGGTGAAGGCTCCAACATTGAGTTGACCTCAAACGTCTACGGGATAGAGGTTCTGGTCAATGTGGACGTTTTGATGGAGATTCTTGGCTGTCCTTCTGTTGGACCTACTTTTCTTGAGTTACATCAATAGACCCAATCCAATACCATCAGGGAGACCCTGGTCACTCCCTCTCATTTTGACTTGGGCCGTCTTGCCAAGTCACCCATTTTCAGACGTTTGCCTCGCTTTTTGAATTGTGTTTTCTTGTGGAACTTTATGTCCAAGTCCACATCTTTTGAAAGCTGCCCTGGTATAATGCAAATCACCCTCTATGCCTTTATGAAGAACAAACGGTTCAATTGAAACCATTTGATTCTTTATCTTATGAGTAAACCACCCAGCAGCTCCTTCCAATTTAGGACACTTTTATCCCATATCTTTCTTCATTTCAATGTACCCATGTACATCAATCATAAACAGTTTATCACTCGTGTCTCCATTTTTGATAAATTCACTTTTGCGAAGATGGAGCAAGCACAGGGAGCTCACGATGAGGGTGCACCACAGGAGCAGCAGCAGTAGACCACAGTACCTTCTCCATTCCCGCCTTATGAGCACTTCACTGCAACATGTCCACCTCCAGTGAGACCTTCACCCTCTTTCTATGATCAAGACTGGAGCCTCTTGGACAAACAGATTTTAGGCAGGGACTTTGTGACTATTCAGGATGTGACCAATGGTATTTCTTTGATGATGCATAGGCAGAGAGAGATAGACATGGTTATAATGAGGCAAAGGCATTAGGTATCAGATTACCTAAATTCTTAGAGTCAACTTTTGGACAGACTTGGAGAGTCTGTTCATAGCATTCAGCAACAGCTTTGCCTATCTCCTCAACCTCGTCGTTCAACTACCATGCCTTTTGCAGCACCTCCTCCTCCTCCTACTCCACCAACAACACCACCAACTAACCAGCAGTTTACTCCTCCTCGCAGGACATCCAAGCATTCGACACCACGATCGTCAGCTTAGCGACGCCTTTGCCTTGGTCAACCTGCATCTTCTGAGAGATCAAACTCACTGGATCTTGAGCTAGATACCGATCTTCAGAGCACCATGGACGCATTTATGGCAACGTTAGATGATTAGTTGTTATATTTGCTTTCATTTTTTTTATGGCATTATTAGGGTCAACCACGATTTGTATAAAAAAAATTGTCGTTGTAGTATATGTCACAAATACAAACAGTTATCGCGTCAATTTTATTTATTTACATAATTTTTACTGGTTTATTATAGGTCGTTTACTGGGAGGCAGTTATTGATATACATCACTCTCTAAGTCCAACATTATTCTTTAATCCTAAAAAGATCAATTCTATGTACAATCATAAATGAATGAATTAATGAATAATCAATTAAATAATAGCTCAATTATGTACAAAAGAATCAAATAAAATGCTTGCAAACACTCAATTACAAACAAATATCAAATACTATACATATATACTCTATACTATCTATTTATAACTTATAATACTAATACTTATATATGTATAAAATAATAAGTAAAAATATATACTATACTATCCTAACTTAACATACTAACATATACAGTAGCATATATAATATCTACAGCGACAGATATAAACGTCACTACACCCCAGAAAAACTGTGTATAGAATCTAAGGTAAAAACTAGGGTCTATAGTAATGTTTATAGTGACAATTATTCAATCTACAGTGATGAATACTTCTGTTGGTAAAGCTATAAGGTTATTTATATACATATATAGCTCAAACAAAACTATACTACGTATACTTATACTAGTTATTTACAGTATACGCCTATATCCATGTTATATTTATACTATATACATATATGTATTACATATATACATACTCACATATATACTTAACTCATTCTTCTATTTCTCTTAATTTCTCTTCCTTAACCCTTCATTAGTTCAAAAATTAGGTTTTAAGGTTGGCGGATGGCCTTTTCGAGGGATACACAGCACCCTTAACAGGTGGGACCAGACCTTTACTAGGGCCACCGTAGTACATTATTAAGCCTCTTTAATCTCAGTTTAAGCTCAGTATTGGGCTTAATCAAGCCCTTCGCACAGTGCATGGCTCCCTTCCACACACTGCACACCAGTACCATCACACATCACAGAACCATGCCATAGCCATACATATGCTCGTAAGGGGGAGGGGGTTGTTTCAGGCGCCCGATGCCCATGACGACTGGATAACCTATAGAAGAAAAACAACTTATAGTGCTATAAGCACTCTGTGCTACATGATGTGGCACTAAGTTGGGCATAACTTAGCGTTGGAATTCTAGTACCCGTACTGATTTTGTGATTTTGGCCCTTGATTTGAGGGCATAATTTATTATAAATTAAAAATAAATGATGGGGAATTAAATTATTTACATAGTACTTTATAATTGTACAATTAATTTAGAAATTTAATTACATTTATTATATAAAAAAATTAGGTAAAGTTTCTAGTTTATACATATTGAATTCTAGGTTTTATTTCTTAATTACGTATAAATTGGTTAATGTATGGTCTAATTGACCTTATACAGTATTAACATACATATTAGAGTATTTAATAAATATTTTTATTATATTTTATAGGTTTTATTTCTATTTTATTTACAATTAAATAACTTCTTTTTGAACTGTTATATATATAAATTAGATACAACTAATATAATACATTATAAATACAATTAAATTAGCTTAATTTACTTAAAATACATTAGTACAAATATAGAATATAAGTTAGTTTAGTTTTAACTTAAATTACTAATTTATGTTAATTTAATCTAATAACTTACCTAGTAACTTAATAAATTACTTATTTATTCTGTATATATAATTAAATTATAGTACAGGGTTTCTAATGTACATAGTATACATATAAATACGTATGCACAATTTCAGTAGTAAATATGTCTATTTATAGGGTTTATTAATTTATAAAGCTTACTAGTACATATAAATTAGTATAATTGATAAATAGTTATATAAATAAGTTATGGACGGTCTAATCTAACTTAAATACTTAAGTTGCATTATATAATATATACATAAGTTACTTATACCTAATATATATATATATATTTTACAATATTTACACATATAGCTTATTATATAGCTTATATCTACAAGTATTTACATAGTGTACAATGGTTTTTTTAGGTATTTTTTGGGATTTTCTGATTTTTATGGGTTTTATATATATTATGGAGTTAGGAGGTGAGAGAGAAAGAAATAGATGAGAAGAGTAGACCATTTTTGGTGTTTTTATAGTTAATTTCTTTTATTAAGTTCCATGGTATACTGAACCGTCGGTTAGTATGTTCTACCAAGTCAAGAGTTCAGACTACTATGAAACTTGGTTTATACTTAAAATTATACATGATCTTCACCAAGATAGGTTTATTTTATTTTTTTGAATTTTTTATAGTATTTTCATTTATGTGCAAAGTTAGCACATTCTAGGCCTAGAGAGGATATTCTAAGTGAACCTAAGGCCTAAAAGTGGACTAAACATGCTGAACAAACAGTTTATATAGTTAAAAACATTCAGCAAACAACATAGAAAGTGTGCAAGTGATTAAATCAGATTTTCAACTTAATTTCATTCAATTTCTACAAATTGGCAGTTATATACATATCTAGCTGACAATGGAAGTTGATTAATGAATTACAAGCTATTCAAATGAAGTTTAAGGTCATTTATAATACATGAAAGCTTGTACAAGGAATTATACAACATAATGAAATAAGTCAGCCATTTAAAAGGCTCAAAACTCCATCTACTGCCCTAGCAATCCAGATAATCTAACAACAGCTATAGCAACAGCTACCATTTGCAGCAAACAGCTCAAACAACAATTGCAGATCATTTCCAGACATTCTAGGCAAAGCCCAGATGTCTTAAAATAATCCAAGAGCTGCTGCAGAATTCAGACTTCAAAGAAATCATCTGCAGCAGATCTGGAACTCACAGATCAGCCCTTATCTCCTGATTCAGTCATTTACATCTCAAATTAGACTTGAGAAAGCCTTATCAAAGATGTAAAATAACTTGATCAATAGATAAAAGAAGAATCTGAAATGAAATGTAGTTGCATCATGCAACAATTTGATCTGGTTGCTGGGATTCAAAAACACAAAAACAGATCTAAAAAAAAAACATTCTGACAAGGGCTAAAATTCGCATAAAAACTTCTCTCAGAAATGCAACTCTAAATCAAAGACCCTCGTCAACATTTTTTTGTTTCCAAATCAGAGCCAAATCTACTAATTTAACACCTTTCTATTGCTATAGACAGCATGTAGGAGGTGTTGAAATCAATCCATTAAATTCAATTTGAATCCCAATGTGTTAAAAACATTAAGGGATATTGAAAATCCCTTAGGTGAAAATCATATCTCAAGAAAAATAAATCCATAGTTGAAATCCTTAATAGAGCTTCCAATCAACATAATTGATCTTCCTTGGCTCTACAAAGCTTTCAAAACATTAAAACCCTCAAAAAGAACAGATCTGATTATAGCTTATCTGAGATGAATTCTAACATCAAAATCATCTCAGATTCACAGCCATTTAGTGAATTATAAAAATACCTCAGTTTGCTCGATCAAAACTGTTCAAACACTCAATTGATTCAAAATCTTTCGATCTTGTGTTAAATCCAAAGTCAAAGTAAATCAAGCAAACCGATTCTATTTTCAACTCAGATCAACGGCCTTTGTGAACAAAATGAAGTGAGTGAGAGGTCCCTAAAATGGATTTGAGCGCAATTCCTCATCTCAATGCTAAAAAGCAAAGAGATGGGCATTTGACTCCAAATGCATGGGTGAATTGTGGATTAAAATGTGAGTAAATCAAAAGCAAAATGAAAGCATGTAGAGGGAGAAAAACAGTGGTCAATGTATGGGTCAATCATCCCCTCTGGTCTGAAATGATCAGAGGAGGTGAAATTGTGCGATCTCTATGCTACAACTACTCCTAAGCTATACTACAAGCACGCACAGTAGATCAGATCTAAATCTATACCTAAATTCTTCTGCTAAGCTATCTAACTACACTACAACTACTCTAAAAAAAAATAGTAAACTTAATCTAACAGGAAGAATGGGACCTTTAGATCTCCACCTAGTGGATGGAGAGGAAGAAAGGAGGGAGGAGATGCTCTAGCAGAGTGCAAACCCTCTAGTGGAGTTTAAGGTCACCCTCAAGTGCGACGGAGTCCTTAGCGGCGAGGAGTGTCGAAGAGAATATGGAATTTCACAGCTGGTGGCTGTGAAAATGAGGAGAGGTGAGGAGAAGAAATTAGAGAGGATGAAAGATCGCTAAGAGATGTAGGAGGGAGCGATCCCCCACGCGCGCAGCTGTGGAGTTGCTTAAGCAGGAAGTTTAGTGGATCTAAGCACTGTGCGGGTGAGGTTAGGCGAAAAAGGGCCATTGGATGAGATCTAGGTGAAAAGGTAACCATACGTGCCGAATCGCACGAAGGTTTGATTCAAATCGAGCCACAGATCAAGCAATCAAGGGAATGGATGGCCACAATGGCCTTAGTTCATTGTGTGAACAGTGCATGCGAGCTGCAGGCTTATGTTGGTGAAATTGCAAGGCACACCCCTCAGCGAAGGGGTAGAACAATTGCAGACAGACCCATTAGTGGTAAGGAAAGCCATCAGAGCAGTCCTTAAGGGCTTGCAGAAAGGTCCCTACAGGTTACAAAAAGGTCCTAGGAGGTTTTTCTAATGAATGATATGTAATGAATTAAGGACCTAAATGTAAATCTTTAATTTCAAGGCCTTAATGATGTCCAAATGCATCCAAGTTTTTATCTAAGCTTAATTGAACATTTAAGAAGTTAATTATGCTTTTGATTTGAACTTTTGAGCTCATTTATGTGTTCAATTCGCAATTGGATCACCATTTCACATTTATTAATAGAATATCCCATTTAATGACCTAATTATGCGTTTTTAACATAGAATTGATGTTTTAGGTCTTTTTCTTTTATTCCCACACTTAACCCTTTTTATGTGTTAATTTGATATTGTTTAACCTAGTTTTTAGCTTGACTTAGGCTATTTAGCTATGATTAGTTGCAACTCATCAGGCATGTATCGATTTATTCTAGACTCGATTCTATGTTATCTTTTCTAATTATTTTATTATGAAGATTGCATGAATATTATCTCCTTCAATTATATTAATAGCTCTCTCAATTCATGTTATTATATTGATGCTTATATCACTTATTTAAGGGGGAGTTAATTGTGAAATAACCAGCAACACGTTTACTTTTTGCTGAAACAAAAAGGGGGAGATATTATGCAAAGTTATTTTCAAATTCATAATTATAATTTTGTTGTCATCAAAAAGGGAGATAATGTAAGCACCTTTGTTTTAATGCACCAAAATTATGTTTATTGCTAAGAGTAACATTTTAGGACTATCTTGGATTGAAGATTCTGTTCAAAACATAAGTTCAGATAGTTGCTAATGTGCGTCTTTTTCATTTATTTGATTCTAGAACTTTATTGTAAGGAACCTCAAATAAAACTCAAAAATGATTTTTTTCGCGTATCTTTTCAAAACCAAATTTTAGGGTTATTGATCGACCAAACTTATTAATTGATCGACTAAAACACTTTGATCGACCAACCTACTTATTTGACCGATCAAATTAGTCCATTTTAGGAAGTTGAGAAAAATCCTCTTGATCGACTAACCAAACTAATTGATCGACCAACAAGTGATCGACCAACATTCATAATTGTTCGACCAAAGTACTTTTTGATCAACCAATTAACCTTAATTGATCAACCAATTTTGTTTCCTATTCAAGCAAAACTTTTTGTATAAATAGAGGTCATACTCAACCCTTTCATCAACGACTTTCAAAGAGAAAAACCACCTCTCATAGTTAAACTTCTCATGCTTATTTCCAAAGGTCATTGTGCCCTGTTCTTCACGTTCTTCAAAAAGCACGATGCCTCGAACCTCTGCGAAAAATCGATTTGATTATTCATTGAGGTTCCATAGAAGTTATTCTTATTTTATTATATTGTTGTTTTGATTTACGGATCCCAAGCCTATTTGGAAGATCCGTGGTTGTTGTTTTTACTTCTCTTCAGGATAAAAGAGAAGGGTTTGTAAGAGGTTGTGCCACCCTCGTTCAAGTAGTGCGAATAGTGTATTGACTAGCTTGTACTAGTCAAAAAAATTCTAAGCTGGGAGGCTTAGGTAGTGGTTTTTACCCGGATTGGGTTTCCACTATAAATGAAGTGTACTCTATGCATGAATCTCTGTTGTTTTATTTTTAATCTGATTTATATTTTCAAAGCAATACTATTCACCCCTCCCCTCTAGTATTTAGTTGCGATCCACAGGATCTTCTCCAACCCTAGCTAGGGTCGTCCAAGGAGGCCAATTTGTTAGTCACAAAGAATGAGTTCTCTCTCTTGCTTCTCAAATCAACACATATTTTTGTGATTTTCGTTTTTGTTTGTTTTTATAGTTTTGGAAATAATCGATATTGATGCGAAGATGAATTATGCTACAACTAACCTTAAGTGATAAATGTGAAGCCTTCTCCTCTAAGCTCACCCTAGGCAAGTGTGCCTAGGGTAATTAGAAGAGAAGGGGTGTGATGCACTAGTAAACAAATAGCAACATGAAAGACACACTAAGCTTGAAAGCATGAAATTGAAGGCAATAAACAACTTTGTATTATTAGTAGAGTTTATGACAAGTAGTTACATGCTTCTTAAAAGTAAAAGAGAAACTACACTAAATAATACAAAGAAAATAGAGAAGAAGAAAAATCCTCCTAAGATGGTGAAGAAGGAATGGTCCTTACTCCAAGCACAGCAGCTCCTATGCTTGACAAGAATGCTTCCTTGCTTCTAATATGATAACTTCTCCAAGCTTTCCTCCAAGGTGGGCGTCAACCACCTTACTCCTCCTCTTGACTGGCCGTCCCCTTAGTGTTGAAGATCTCCTCCTTTGGTGTGGCTAAGGGAGAAAAAAGGAGAAGAAGAAGGCACTAAGGGGCCGGGTGTGTGCCCCTTTGATCTTCTTCTCTTCTTCTTCCTCCTTGGCGTGAAGATGGAACCTAATCTAGATGAAGAAGATGGAACCTAACTAATGGAGAGGAGATGTGAATTATGTGGTGGTAGGGTAGGGTATTTATAGGATGGGAAGTGGGGTGGTTATGGTATTTTTTGGAGGGAAATGAAGGGGTGCTTGGATATTTTTGGAGCGAAAAATGGGAGGGAAATGAAGAGGTATCTTGGTTTTTCCTCCAAAAATACCTTCTAGAAGGTGTTGATTTTGCAGGGAAAAAATGGACATTGGAGATATGTTGAAGGGGTAGGTGTAGGGTTGGATTTCAAGGGTTTTGAAGGGAAAAAGTTGGCACCATTTTTAGGTGGTTTTGGAGGGAATTTGGTGGTGTCTTTTGGTGGTAGAGAGGAGTGAAGGGATGTATAGGGTTGGTGCCAAGATTGAGGTGGAGTGGTGGTAGCTTAGGTGGACTTAGGTAAGGTTAGTTGGTGGAGCTAGTTAGGTGGGTTTTAGGGTTAGGTTTTGGTGGCCAAGGAGGTGACTAGCTAAGCTAAGCTAGCTTAGCTAGTAGGGAGTAGGGTTGGAGGCATAGGGAAATAGGGTTTTAAGGGAGAAGAGCTAGAGGTAGCTATCTTGAGCTGCACTGGAGCTGGTGGTTGCTAAAGAGAGTTGCAAGGAGCTACCTTAGCTGGCTTAGCTTGCTAGTTCTTTGCTAGCTACTAAGCCAAGCTAAGATGAGCTGGATTCTGCTAATGTGAGCTGAGGTAAGCTAGGTTTGATCTTCTCAAAAATTACTGAGCTAGCTAAAGTAGCTAGCATAGGTCAAGTAGCTCAACTCAACTGAGTTAAGCTGATTTGAGCCTCCGGGAGCTGGACTTAAGCTGGCCTAAGCATCTTCAGCTAACCAGGTCTAGCTAGTAGCTAGTCCTAGCTAGGTTGAACTTCTAGTGAACTCTTCTGAGTTGGAGGAGTTGGAATGGAGCTAGGATCAACTGACTTGAGCTAGTTTGAGCTACCATTTAGCTAAGGTGAGCTGAATGGAGCTAAGGTGAACTACTTAGAGCTACCATTCAGCTGAGATGAGTTGAATGGAGCTAAGGATGAGTTGATCCAGCTAGAATGAGCTGGGATCTAGTTGGGATGAGCTAGATTTAGTTGGAATCCAGCTGAAAGGAGCTTCTTCTTCACCTTCTGCCTTCTTGAGTGCTAGGGTTTTAGGGATCTGATTATCTATTTATCCCTAACACTAAAATAAACATGTCAAAAACACAACAAAATATGCAATGCATGCCTAACCTAATTGATGCCTAAATGCAACCCAAAAGCCCGTTTGTGGAGTTAAAATCCAAAGAGCTAGGTTTATTTTAGGGAATAATAACGATGATAAACTGGCGTTTATCAATGCCCTCATCACAAAGTTCCTAAATGGGAACAAGTCCAGTCTTTTTACCAGGGACTCCGTGAGGACATTAGATTATTTGTCAATGCAACCTGAGGTGGCAACATCATGGGTCAACATGAAGACATCGTTTGGGTGATTCTCAAGAACATGTGCGAGAACTCCATAAATAATGAGGCTATGTGATGATAACATCATCATCAGCCATATCTAGCTTTAATTAGTCATATTCCATTGATAAATGCTCCTACATAACCGTCAAAGAGCCAAAATTCACTACATATTCATTCTGAGAGATAAACATTAAACCAGGGGTAAAACTATAATTTTAACAAAATATCTTAATTGCAGAACAATCACGGGATTTCCTAAGGGTTAATTAAAGTTCAATTGGTCATAAATGCTTAATAAGTGGGTTCATACAGAAAGAAATGGGTTTTCACGTATTTTGAGAATTAATGGACATCCTAAACCCTAAAAACAGACTTGCTTAAATAACTAAGGTTTCGATCAAGATAAAATTCACCTAAACCTTCTAAAAATCATAGAAAAATATTATCTAAGGTTTGGTACCTTTGATTTGACCATTGGAACCAATTTTGACCTAAAATAGAGTCTCAAATAAACAGTTGCCCTAATTTAGATTTTTATGCAAATTACCTAGTCAAACTTGGTCAAAACCTAAATCTAACTTCACCATCAGATTCCTTAGGTCCAAATTATATTTTTATCAAAATTTAGGCCCAATCAAAGATCACCTTAACCTATTTTGCATTTCAGTCCAGTCTGATTCTATTCTCTCACACTTATGCCCCTAACTTTTGAAATAATTATAAAATGCCCCTAGCTTTGTCATCATTCTTTGCAATTAGGTCCCTCCACCATTATCGCGGAGGAAGTCCTACCCCGACGACCTTTGATTGGAGAGTTCACCTTGATTGATTGACGAATCTCTCCCAAACTAGAAAGGGGGATTCTTAAGGAAGTTGCCTTCCATTTGAGCCATGTACGAGGCTCTGAATCCTACTCCAAAGCTCGTGCGAACCTTTTGAAGGTTCGAGTCTCCTAAAACTGCGAAGCTTGCAAGCTTTCAAGCTTAGTTTCCAAGCTTGGAAAGACCTCCTATGGCCTATAAAAGACCCCCTGAAGCAAACCTTACCTCCTTAGATTATTTTTGGCCGGAAAATCCCCTTCTTCCCTCCTCTCCGGCCGAATGCTCCACGAGCTCTGGTGACCTCCTTCAACCACTTTTCTCGTGCGCTCTCATAGATCATAGCAAGTGGATTTCTCTCCCTCACCTTCCTCCGTGCATCGCAATACCCGCGGTCGTCGCCTATCTCCCCTCGTCGTCGCCACCCCTATCATCGGAGGTTTCATCTTCCCCATGTCTGGCATACCACCGGCGTGGGCATTCCCCCCTTTCATCCATTAGTTTAGGGTTAGATTTGTTCCCTTAAATTCTTACGTTAGCTTCCTCTAGCCAAAATCCAAAAAGAACCCCTCGACACATACGCAAGGCACCTTTGTTCTTTGCTCCGGCCACCTCTCCGGCAAGGCCCATCTCACACCACAAGCCACCAACCGCTTCACCAATGACCCCACAACCTCCGCCAGCTTACGCCCATCGAAACCCCAATCTTTATTTCCCATTCCATCCACTCATGCGACCCCTCGAACACACCCATCACCGACCACCTTCTCCATCACCGACCGCCCGCCATGCACCTCCATACACCACACAAACATCGCCATCATTTTTCACATCGTCCGACGAACCTTATGAGCTTGTTTAATGTGGCCGAGAGACCGTGTTGATGTATTTCAGGTATACGCCGTTGCTCCATCGCCGTGCCATTATCGTCGATCTCGTTCTTCATGTTCTAGACCACACACGCCCCAGGTGCACCCTTCAAGACACACAGACAAGGCTCAGGACCACTCCTAGGTCCTTGGTTGAAGGCACACACTCCAACAGCTACTTCAATTGGGAGAGCACCACACTGCAGCAGCACATGAAGAAGGGACGGAAGTTTAGTCCCACATCGTGGGATTTGGAGGCATTGAAGGTGCATAAATTGATTTTGTCATTAGGCCTTATCGCCTCAATACACCAGGGGTGAGGTCCCCACTCACCCACACATACTCGACCTGACCCGCCTATTGTACACTCCTCGACTGTGACACCCACGCACACAACCCTAGACCCAGTTACGCAATCCGAATATCCGACTACCTAGCTATCTAGGAGAAGAGGAGAGGAGGAAGGAAAGGGAGAGAATAGGGGAGGGGTGGGTTGTGCTTCTGAAGGATTTGAGTGACACTTAATTGCTGTGAACAGAAGGAAGAGAAGAGAAAAGAAAAGGCTGTGCTTGAAGAAGGAAAAAATCAAAGAAGAAAGAAGGAAAAGGCCTAAAGAGGAGAAGAAGAAGCAAGGCAGAAGAGCGAAGAAGAGAAAAAGAAGAACAACAGAAGATCAAAAGATTGAAAGTACTGTAGCAAGCAAAATTTAAGTCATCTAATCCACCTTCTAGACGTCTAATCACTGTTCACTTATTTGATATTATTTAGTATTTGATATATAATCACCATTATTTTGTCTTAGTTATCTTTTTGGTATCTTAAAGTCTTGAAATACTGATGTTATTCATTGAATATCTAATGTGACATATTAGCATTTATTGAATATCATTATTCTTGGCTTATTCCTATGCTTATTTATATTTTAATCGAGATTAGCACGTAAATTCCATATTTACTTCCTATGTTCAACCTCAGACTTCATTTTTAGATATTTGAGTTATAAATTTTATTTGTTGAAGAGCTATTTAGGAGACTTTACTACAGCGAGAAGCATTTAAACTCCTAAAAAGCTTGGCAGCACTATGGGTGTGTTCGACCGGATGACCACCCGTGCATTGACAAACACGTGAGAAGCACATGAAACATGAGACCTATCCGCATCTGTCGACCTGGAGTTGGTAGCTAGTCGCCTGGATAAGGTCTCCATTGAAAAGAAGGTGGACGAATTGACTCGACATCTGTAGAGAGCCGCCTCTACACAGCAAAACACGTATGCACATCTGCCCTTAGGTAGGGAGGTCGTGCATGACATTCACCACCATGCATATCGGGGGATGGATGCATATCTAACCTCGTCTAATCCTAATTTTAGAGGAAACTTCGGACCATCCTACTCTAGTTGGGGGAACTTTGAACCCTCGTACTCTGATTGCTTTGGAGTTCCTCAGACCTGCGAGGATCTCCACGCCATGCAGAATGATCCGTTTTCCAACTCATATAACCCTAGATGGCGCAATCATCTGAATTCGTGTGGTTGGGAAATAATCAAAACTCATGACCTCAATTCCAACCCTAACCACAAGCTCTACGATAGTATCAGCTCGCTTAGCCTAGGCCCAACCCGAATTTCCAAACTGAGCTAACCAAGGAAGATCAAATGAGCTTGATTTTGCAGACTTTGGCTGTAATGCTGAAAACTAGCGCGGCCATATAGAAACAACATAAGGAAGAAATTACAGAGGTTCGAAATCAACTCGTATAGATGGCTAGGACTCGCCAACCTGGTGCACTTCCTTCTCAACCTCTGTCGAATTTGAATAACATGTCGAACTAAAGGCGTGTTATGAACCCAAATAAGGGCTAAACTCACTATGTCTATCAGGTCCCTTCTGCACCTTCACTTGATGGGATGGTGGCTTCCACATCATATGCGGGATATCAGTAGCAGCCACCACTCTTGCCAACTCCAAACCCAAACCAGGCAAGTCTAAACACTGTCACCATGCGTAGTGGCAAAACAACTTAGGATCCACCTTATCATAGCCACTCCAGCCCTGGTAGTTCAGAGCCCATCCCTAGGAAGGTCATCCAAGACACACCTATCCTAGATCTAGTGCCTGAACCAATCCTAGAGGAACCAATAGAGGTTCCATTTCCTGAGGCCTTGGCCAAAGGAAACAAGAAACCTAAACATGTGGCACTTGCGGAGGACTTGGTCAAGCTCGTTGAACAAGTCCAAATAAACATTCCCTTGATGGATGCGATCCGCCATGTAAAGGCTTACTCATGATTTCTAAAGGACTTATGTACACCAAAGTGTAAGTTGCAAAATAAAGATGGCAGTTCGATTGTGTTGTCTGGGCAAGCTAGCTCTATCATCTTGAGCAAACTCCTGCAGAAAGTAAAAGATCCTAGCACCCCTCTAATCTCATGTAAGATAGGCAACCTAGAGTTCGATTGAGCTTTATTAGATTTAGGAGCCTCCATAATCTAATCCCTACATCCCTACTAGATCATTTTGAGGAAATCGAGCTGAAACTGACTGAGGTGACTCTACAGCTGGTTAAAAGATCAATAAAGTCACCAAGAGGAGTTCTCGAGGATGTTCTAGTTAGGATACGAGATTTCTACTTCTCGATGGACTTCATTGTATTAGACATGGATACTCCTGAAAATCTAAAGAGACACTGACCATCTTAGGGAGATCGTTCCTAGCCATAGCTAGGGTGAATATCAATTGCGAAGAGGGCCAAATTGAGTTAAAGTTCGGGAATAAGACATTGAGGACCTATATTTTTAAGGCCTAGAAAGGAATAAACCGTGGGGCAATCGAAGAAGTCTATGACATAAGTTCCCTGGTTGAGTAACCAATTACAGAGGAAAACCTGATTCTCCTAGAACCTTAACCACAAGAAAATCTTGACCCACATATCGAGGAGCCCAAAGCTGATCTAGATCTATCCCTAGCTTCCACCTTGTCTTCTAAGGCCAATCTCGAACCTTCAATTGTTGCTGATAGCCCGATGCTTGAATTAAAGCCCCTCTCGAATCATCTGAAATATGTATTTTTGGGTTCGAATCAAACATTTCCTGTGATTTTCAACTCTCGACTCAATCCTAATCAAGAAACAAAGCTGATTTCTATCCTCTAGCAGCATCAAAGAGCCATTGGATGGAATCTAGATGACCTGACTGGAATAAGTCCCTCATATTGCATGCATCGTATCTATACCAAAGAGGGCTCACGATCGACTCGAGAAATGCAAAGAAGACTAAACCTAAATCTATAGGAGGTCGTGGAAAAGAAGATCATCAAGTGGCTCAACACAAGAATCATCTACCCTATCTCTGACAGCTACTGGGTGAGTCCCATCCAAGTTGTGCCTAAAAAGGCAGGGCTCATCGTGATTACAACCGAATCTGGAGAAACCATCCCAACTTGAATTGCGAACTCATGGAGAGTCAGCATAGACTATCGAAAATTGAATGCCTCCATGAAGAAAGACCATTTTCCTCTCCTGTTCATTAATCAGATTCTCGAGAAATTGATGAGAAATCGATTTTTCTATCTCCTGGATGGGTACTCCGGATACAACCAAGTGGCAATCCATCTTGAAGATTAGAAAAAGACCACCTTTACCTGCCCCTATGGATGTACGCATTCCGCAGGATGCCATTTGGGCTATGCAACGCACCTGCCACCTTTCAGCGGTGCATGCTAGCCATATTCTCTAATATGGTAGGTAAATACCTTGAGGTCTTCATGGATGACTTCTTGATTTTCGATGAATCTTTCGATGATTGCCTCAGTACTTGGTTTAGATCCTTCAAAGATGCATTGATGCGAACTTGGTTCTCTCTTGTGAAAAGAGCCACTTTATGGTTCCTGAGGGCATTGTGCTTGGATAGCTTGTATTTGAGCGAGGCATCCAAGTTTGACCGAGCTAAGGTGAACTTGATCTCCAAATTACCTGTGCCTTCCTCGGTTAAAGACATCTGATCATTTTTGGGGCATGTCGATTTCTATCGACGATTCATATCTAATTTCTCAAAGATCGTGCGCCCCCTAACGAATCTTCTCTTAAAAGACACACCTTTTAAGATGACTAGTGAGTGCATTCATGCATTTGAAATCCTGCGTGACCGAGTTACCCAAGCTCCAATCCTACAATCACCTGATTGGCCTCAACTCTTCGAGATCATGTGCAACACGTTCGACTACGCAATAGGAGCGATGCTGGGATAGAAAATCGACGGGAAACCGATGGTAATATATTATGCCAGCAAGACATTGGATGAGGCTTAGCGTAATTACACGATTACGAAGAAAGAGCTGCTGTCTATAGTATTCGATTTAGAGAAATTCATATCATACCTCCTGGGATCCCACGTCATCATTTACTCAGATCACATTGCAGTGAGGCCCTTGCTTACGAAGAAGGAAGTGAAATCGAGATTAATCCGATGGATCTTGCTCTTGTAAGAATTCAATCTTGAAATTCGCGATAAGGCGGGAGAGCAGAATGTGGTAGCTGACCACTTGTCACACCTCCCTTTGTCGGTCATTGACCCTTCCGCACCTATTACTGAGTATTCTCCGGATGAGCACCTCCTGACCATTGACATAGGACTTTCTTAGTATGCTAATATAGTTAACTATTTGGCATCACACTAGATTCCGTCTGATTGGCCAAGATCCAAGAAAGATAAATTGATTCCAGATTCCAAATACTATGTCTGGGATGATCCATATCTCTTCCGCATTGGTGCAGATCAAATCATCCGGAGATGCATTCCCAACTCCGAGGTCAATGGCATTTTGTCATTTTTCCATGACCAGGCCTACGGTGGCCACTTCTCTGGACACAAAACCACAACAAAATCCTCAAGTGCGACTTCTATTGGCCTACAATCTTCAAGGATGCACACAATTACCATAGGGCATGCGCTCGTTGCCAGACCTTAGGCAACATGAGCCACCGTGACATGATGCCCTTACAACCGATTCTCGTGTGAGAGATTTTCGACATATGGGGGATTGACTTCATGGGTCCCTTCCCAAATTCAGACGGTTTCAAGTACATCTTCTTAGCTGTGGACTTTGTGTCCAAATGAATCGAAGCTGTCCTAACTCGAACCAATGATCACAAAGTTGTAACCAAATTCATTCACCAGCACATCTTTTCTCAATTCGGTGTTCCACATGCTTTCATCTTCGAAGGAGGGACCCACTTCGCGAATGTGCACTTCCAGTCCCTGATGAAAAGGTACAAGGTGTCGCATCGTATTTCAACTCCTTATCACCCCCAGACTAAAGGATTGGCTGAGCTCTCCAATCGGGAGATCAAGAAAATCCTTCAGGTCATTGTTCAGCCTGACAGGTGATTGCACAGCAAAAATACACCAGCAATTGTGCCATCTTGTGCTATTTCCTAGCATTGCCAGTGCATATTAGGTAGCCATAGTCACATTTATAAAAATACACGCATGCATGCATTTTTTTAAGAGGGGAGGAGAGTGAATAAAATGGTCGTGAAATTAACATTTTCCTCAAGTGCTGCCTCGCAAATTCACCACCTTTATTTTTATTTTTTATTTGACTTTCTTCTCCACAACTGCATGGCATGGCTTGGTCGTCTTCACGCCATTCTCTGCTGCAGGCTTGCCCTACACAGCCATGCCAGCCATGCATAGCCAGGGCATGGCTGTGCTTGCCTTCTTCCTCTTTAAAAAGGGCATGGCTTTCTTCTTTGAGCCGAGCCTGGTCCACACAAAAAAAGAACACGAACAACACCTTCTTCTCCAGGCCGTCTCCTCCCCTCTCCCCTCCATACGCAGCCTTTCCTCCTTCTGAGGAGCTACTCTGTGGGTAGGAGCACCTCATAGTGGTGCATAACCACCACTATGAGTCCCACCACCACCCAGCTCATCAAAGAGCCGATGGGCGTGGTGGTTCTCTTCCCTGTTTCATCGTTCCAAGCCAACCCCGCCATTGCCACAGGAGCTTCAAGCTTTGAAGCTCAACCGGCCACTGCTCGCCCGCACGTAGGCCACCGCTCGCCCGCGCGCAGGCCACCGCGCGCGACCCTGCAGCAGCCGGCGCTCTCTTTCCGTGCGTGCCTGCAGGCCGCCCTTGCCTCTCTTCGCGCGTGCTAGCAGTCAGCGCAGACTTTCCGCGCGCGTGCCAACTCGCTCAGCGACGCCCGCACTCACAGCACCACCAACACCCGATCGCGCGAGCCGAGCGCGCACCGTAGCCACTGTTCACGCGTTTCAGCGGAACACTGTGGCTACAGTGCGGTGACCGGTAAGTTTCTCACTTATCTGGTCACCTGGCGTGCCGCAACCGTTTGCTGCCCGTCCACGAACGCCCTCGCCCGCGCCCGCTCTCGCGTACGCCCGCCCGCTTCAGCGCCCGCGTCTTCGCTCGCCTCTTCGCTCTCGCACCCGCCTACACGCCTGCTCCCTCCTACATGCGCGTGCGCTGCGGTTCCTCCCACGCCAGTTCCCTCCTGCATGCGCGCCTCTTCGCGCACCTACACGCCTGCACGTGCGCATGGACCACCAAACGTCGCCCGCGGCTTCAGACGACTTTACTCGCCTCCTTCACTCCAGCAAAAGCGCTCTCTCTCTCTCTCTCTCACAGCACTCTCTCACTCTCTTCGCAGACACATAAACACGCACACACACTCTCGTACACACACCCCCACTCACTTATACACTACTATATACTTATATATATATATACATACATATATATTTATATCTATATATATTTATATACATATATATATATAGTAGTACCTATATAACTAAGTATAAGTATAGATACATACATACATACATATATATATATAGTTATATATACATACATATCTATCTAATTATAAATATATATATATATATTTATCTATACATATATTTACATATCTATATATATATATATACATATATATATATAATATAATATATAACTACATATACACCTATATAATTATAACCATATATATATATATACATATAGATATATATTTACATATATACATACATATATATATATTTTCATATCACCTACCATACGTTGTATCGTGAGAATATCTGCACCAGTTGCTGATATTCCCCGATACACGCGTCCAGAAAGCGTTTTTCACACACATCTTCCACCATCCATCCTACACTCCACGCGGCACCTCGTCCTGTTGGTTACGTCTTTCTAGATGACGACCGACTCGGCACCATGCTACATGCCATCTCCACCTCCACCCCTTTATACATATATAATACATACTTATATATATACTATATTTACTTTATTTCTGTTTCTCTTTCCTACCAGTAAAAAAGATAAAATATATATATATAAAAGAGAAAAGATAATCCTTGACTTGCAGGTACTCAGTATTGCGAATAGCAAGACTAGTTTTGGAACCCTAATTTGGCCCAAAGCCAAGAACCTGATTTTGAGGGTGTACCTTAAGGACAAAAATTATAAAAAAAAATCTTAAATAGAAAAACACCAAAAACATAATAAACGAACGGAAGAGATTCATTGTAGGAAAGGCGTAGAAACTTCTTCACTTCTAATCCCACTTCCCTGAGTTCGACCCTGGGCCTAAAAGTGACCAAGATAAAATCAAGTAGGCCAGGTAAAAAAATTTTGTAAAGAGATGGTTAGGCTCGATTTAGGTTAACCACTATACTCATTTCAACGATAAAATCACCATATTAACACAACCTATCCGGTTCTACACCAACAGGAAGGATTGGTCCACCCACTTCCGGGAGCCTTGTGGGCCTATAAGACCGCCCTTAAGACCCAGCTAGGGATGTCTCCATTCAGGCTCTTGTTTGGGAAGGCATGTCACCTTCCTGTAGAGATGGACATAAGGCCTACTGGGCAATACGAAAGTGCAATCTAGATCTCATGAAGGTTGGAATCCATTGCTAATTGCAAATGAGTGAAATCAAGGAGTTACACAATGATGCATATGAGAACTCGCGTATCTACAAAGAGCTGGTCAAAGCCTTCCATGATAAGCACATATCACGAAAATCATTCCATTCTAGTCAGAAAGTGTTCCTCTTTGATGCCAAGCTCAAGCTCTTCCCAGGAAAGCTAAGATCGAAATGGATCGAACCCTTTCTCGTCCGAAGAATCTTTTGAAATGGAGCCATAGAAATCAGTGAACTCAGCCATGACTCAGAACCATTTGTTGTGAATGGTCAAAGACTGAAACCATTCCTCAAACTCACCGATTCAAATCTGGCTGCTATATCTTTTGATCTCCATTCTCCCTGAGCTACATTACTCCCAGCTGATGGCGCTAAACTTAGAGCTTAATGGGAGGCAACTCATCATTTGAAAAACCTGAGACCCTTTTGACCTATCTCTGAGTTGAAGTCATATTGCACTTTAGGGTTCATCTGTTAGAACAACTGATTCCACCTTCGATATTCATATCAGAGCTTGAAATCATCCGCAACAGTCATCCTGACCCATTTGCCACCCATCCAAACCTATTCTAATGTGCGATCTAAGTAAAACTCGAACCCACCTAATTTATAATGAGGACATTACAAATCTTAGGCATAGGGTGGTATTAAAGTGCAAAATGCTATGAAATTCGATTCTTGGAAGGGTTTCATTCATAAAAAAAAGGGAGATGAAAGGAGGAGAACCGAATTGAAAGATTGGGGATGAGGAAGAAAAAGAGGAAAGGAAAAATAGAGGAGCAAATAAAAGAAAAATTGTGTTAGTCCATGTAATTCATTATGGAACTTATCTAAGTTTTAGGTTGGATCGGATGATGAATTAAGACCTGAAGGGTTGAATCTTAAGAGATAAGTGAAAGATATCGACCTTAGGCCTCTCGGGCTTATTCTAGGGCTTAAACACTCACATATTTGTTAAGATCTGGACTATTCCTCAAGAGGTTGAGGAAGTTGTGAGGTTGATGTACTAAGTCTAATGCTTAGGGATTATTCGGCCTCGTTGCCTGCCCTTTGGTTTACGAGACTTGGTAACCTAAGCACTTAAAAATCACGCACTTGTCTAGTCCAGTGCACTTAATGAATTATAATGCCAAAAGTGTTCTATGCTAAAAATGTTTTCTCGAAGATTTGACTTAGGAGTGGCTCGAAGAAATAAGTTGATTGGATGAGTTCTCAGTGCAGAACGGCGGAATGAAAAATACTCCCCTTAAAAATGTGTTATAACATATTATCTCCTCGATGCGTATCTCCTGGGATATCTAAATATCCTATTAGGGCCATGTAAGCACCTTGTGCTAGTTCAGGTACCATGGGCGGGATTATCTCGACATGTTGATTGCTAGGGCCTGCATTTAGCTACAAAATGCCGTAGGTGCTTTAACCACTAGGGTCAACAAACCTCTGGGCAACTTTTGCGGCCTTAGAAAACTTCACGGAAAACCCAAGATTGAGGCTGGTCAGGTCTGGATCTTGGCTAGTACTTGAGTACCTCTAGGCTTATTGTTGGTATTTTGATCTAATTTTTAGAGATAGGGAGTAAGGCATCCTGATGAAAAAAATCCTACTTAGAGATTGGGTTTGGTCTTAGCAAAAGTTAGGCATGGGGGTATGATGGTAACACCATCATTCATCATAACTAACTATAATTAGTCAAAATCAAGTGTTAAATGCTCCTAAATGATCGTCTGAGGATTGTAAATCTGTATTAAACTGATGATGGAAACACCATCATGAGCCCTAACTAGCCCATTTTGACCCATAAAAGAGAACAAAAGCTCCTACATAACCAACTGGAGGTCCTAATTCACTGAATAATCATTCTGAGATAAAAATAAGAAATAAGGGGTAAAATTGCAATTTTACCATTACAGTACAACAATGGGTTTTCTCAAGGGCTAAACACAGGTCAAATGATATTAACAAGATAATAAGTGGGTTGAATCAGACAAAAAAGGTTCATGTGAATTCTGGGAATTAAATGACTTCTCGTAACCCTAAAACAGACTCACTTGATTAAACAAGGTTCTGATCATGATAAAATTTACCTAAACCCTCTAAAAGTCATATAAAAATATTCTCTAGGGTTTAGAGCCTTCAATTTGGCCATTGAAACCTAATTTGACCTAAAATGGGGCCTTAACTAGATATTTACCCTAAATTGGGTTTTTACGTAAATTATCCAATCAAACGTGGTCAAACCCAAAATCCAACTTCACCATTAGATTCCTTAGGTCCAAATTAGATTTATACCAAAATTTGGACCTAAGAGGAACTCTACTTGACCTACTTTGCAAACAGGTCAGACCCATTACATTTCTACCCCTATCTTTCAAAAACCCTTACAATTGATCCCCTAGCTTCTTCTTCGTTCTTTGCAATTAGGTACCTCTGCCATTATAGCGGAGGGAATCCTACTCCGGCAAGCTTTATAAGGAGGATTCTCCTTTATTTCTTAGAGAATCCCTCCCAAAATTGGAAGGGAGATTCTCTAAGTAATGTATGAGAGATTTGGGTCTTTTTGAGCTTCCAACTCCGGCAGACATACCTTGCTTGGAAGCTTGACTTCCAAGCACAAATCCACCCCCAGAGGACTATTTAAGCAACCCCTGATCCAACCGCATCTCCCATCTTGGAATTGGGTCGGTCCACCCTCAATTCGTCTCTCCTCACCGACCACAACATCCCTGCAAGCTCCGATGATTCCATTCTCTCTCTCTCGTCGCCCAACCACATTACTAGTGGTTGGGTTGCCTTCCTCTCATTCATCCGCGTCAGTCGTACCAGCCCAGACGCCTCTACTGTCTCCTTCGTCCTTAGGTTAGGTGTCCCCATCGCTCCGCCATTGGAGCAAGCTTGCAAGCTGCTCCAGACTTCACCAGCCCCAAGTTGCCATCCCAGGTCGTGCAGAACATCTTCGCATACGACTCCAGGCTGCCAATTGAAGCCACAAGCTCGTGCAGCTTCGCAATCAAAGCCAGACACCTGCTGCTGTAACGCACGCAAGGGGGGTGGGATGTTTAGTCCCACTCGGAAGTGGGCGAGCGGGCGTATGCACATAAATTGATTTTGTGCATAGGCCTTATTGCCTCCTACTCACGGGGTGAGGTCCCTCTCTCCCCCTCTCACCGTCTCGTTCCTGGCACTGCCCACGCGGATCTGGCCATGACTCGTTTACCCAAACCAACTCACTCCTCGCTCACCACCCACACCGGTGAGCCTGGACCTGGGTCTCCATTAGGTCCGATTGCCCGACCCGAATGTGGCTCTGGGAGAGCGAACTGAAATAGAGAAGAGAAAAGAGAGGATTGCTACGTAGGGGAAGGGGGGTTTTGCTGTGGAAAGCTTGTCTCCACACTTAGCCAAATCCAAGGAAGGTAAAAGAAAAAGAAAGGAGAAGAAGCTAAGGTAGAGAAGGCAGAAGTCAGAGGAGAAGGAAGGAGTTGAAGAAGAAAAGAGCTGCAGAGAAGATAATGCAAAGAAGAAGAAGAAAAGGAAGAAATTGAAGGAAAAAAGACAGGCAAAATTGAAGAAGAGAAAAGCCAAAATCAGAAGAAGGAAGGAGACGCTAGAGAACATAGAAGAAAGAAGATAAAGAGAAAGAGGAAGAAGAACAGGAGAAGAAGCAAAGGCACTGTAGCACTTCATTTTTAAGATGTCTGATTTTGTAATCAGACGTCCGATCCTTCATAAGTCCTCCATTATATTTTTAGCTACATTTATTCTTATTATCCATATACTCATGTTTTATATTTTTCATTAGATTTTTGAGTAATATTATGAGTTCAAATTGCATTCATTGACCTTAGTGCATGAATTCCATTTGCTCCATGTGTTCGACCTCGGAATTTAAAATTCGAGTAATAAATTGTATTTGTTTTTTAACGCTTTTCGACTGTACTACAACACGACCTTTTTAAAACTCAATCAAGCGTCCACAAACAACTGATTTGAGAAGAAGACAGGAAAATGGGGTTAATTTTGCTTTACCATCCCATCAGTAATGCAGATTAACGAAGGGGTTAATTATGGGTTAATTCAAGGTCAAATGAGCTTAAAAAACCAAGAAGTGGGTGCTTACGCGACGAGATCGTGGTTTAACAAGATATTCGTTGCAGTATAGTTTGAAATCGTCGTATAAACAATTTACAATTTTATTACTCGAAATTCAAAACTTCTGAGGTCGAACTCAAGGAACAAATTGGTATTTTAGAAGCTTAAGAGCACACCTTTCAATTTAATAAAAAAAAAAAGCAATGACTAATTCAATCAAAATTAAGAAGTAATGTCAAATGTAGAAATAATGCCCAAAAATTGGACGTCTGATGAAAAATCAGAAGTCTTAAAAGGTTTTGCTACAGTGCTTGATTTGTGAGTTTTGGCCTTCTCTTACTCTCTTCTTTCTTCTTCTCCTCTGCAGCTGTGCTTCTTCTGCCTTCTTTGGCTTCTTCTTCTTTCTTATTTCGTTGCCTTTTCCTTCTGCTTGGTCACTCCTACTTCTCTTTCTTCTTCTTTGCCTTAAGCTTTGGCTGCGTCTTCAGCTTCTTCTTCCTTGGCCTCTGCAGTCTTCTTCTTCTGCAATCTTCTTCCTCTTCGCCTTCCTCTTTCTTCTTCTTATGTAGTTGCTTCTTCTTTTGTTCTTTCTTCTTCTTCTTTCTTCCACTCCTCTGCCTTGAGTTCTTCCTTCTCTTTTCTTCTTCAGCTGCACCTTCTCCTTCCTTATTCTTCTTTGATTTCTTCTTTTCCCCTGCACATACACACAGAAGCAAAACCTATCCCCTACCCTCCTCGCGTCTCTCTCTCTCTATTTCGCTCTTAGGAATGCTCTCCCAGAGCCGGGTAATCGGGTCGGGTCAAGCGCACCCGGGTCCAGGCCCACCAGCGTGTGTGGTGAGCGAGGAGTGCATGGGTAAACGGGTCAGGAAGCCAAGTCCGCATAGCATGGGTCGCGGACGGGCAGGTGATCGGGCGAGGGGACCTCACCCCGTGATCTGAGGCAATGAGGCTAAAACACAAATTCCACTTATATCACTCACCGCGCTCGAAACTTTCCGAGGTGGGACTAAAAGTCCCACCCGCTTCACTAGCGCTCGTAGGAGGAGAACTCCACACAATTAGTGCAGTTGAGGGCCTTGCAGCAGCTGCTCTCAGGCTGGATGCACGTGCACACTCAACCCACGCAGCCTAAAGTCCTAAAGCCTAGAGTGCGTAGCCTGGAGCTCTGAAGCAAGCAAGCTTGCTTATGTGTTAATGGCGAATGGGGGCCCAACCCTACATGACACGAAGACGGCCTGGCGACCCTATCAAACAACAGGAAAACCTTCGCCGTATCACGGCGAAGGTGAGGCGGGGGTCGGTGTGGCTCAAAACGGCCTAGGCGTGCGTGCCTAGGTCGGACTGTGACTGTGTGTGTGGGGTTGTTCAGTGGAGGTGTGGAGAGTGTGTGGCGGGCGGTGAGTGGGTGGAAAGTGGACAGTGGGAGGAGGCGAAGCTTGTGAGGTGGTTGGCGAGGCGTGTGGATGCGTGGAGTGACGGATGCACCTTGCCGGAGGTTTGCTGGAGATGAGGAAAACAAAGGTGGTCTGTGGCTGTCGAGGGGCGAAAATAGAAATAAAGTGAGGGAAAATGAAAGGTAGGGAGAGAGGAACTTAACTGAGGGTATCTGGATGAAGTGGGGAGGCAGAGGGCGAGCAGCGCGTGTTTGCCGTCGCCGAAGATGAAAGCCATAAGATGGAGAGGCAGCGACGTCGAGGAGGTCAGAGAGGCTCACACGGGTACTGCGCGATGCGGAGAAACGAGGCGGAGACGACTCTACCACTGGTATGGTGGCAGAGTGACGAGAAGAGGGAGGATAGGTCACTGGAGCTTGCGGGCAGATAGCCGGAGATGAGGAAGACGAAATTCAGGGGGATTCTCAGGCTAGAACAAGCTTACACCCCTCAGTCGGACCTGATGCTTCTTATAAAGGCATGGGCGGAGGGTTAGGCGCAAGGAGGTGGCCAAAAGCCTTTGCCGAAGGCATGGACGTAGGTGATACCCATACCTCTCAAGCGTTCGCACGAGAGGTATGGGGTGATTCAGGGCATGGGGAGCTGCTCATGCAATAAGGGGTTTTGCAGAGGACTCCCCTTTCAAATCTGAGAGCAGCTCTCTGGGGAAACGAGGAGAAATCCTCCTCGAAACCTCGCCGGAGGTATGGGTCCCTGCTGCAATTGCAAAGGGACCTGAATGCAGAAAGTGACGAGAAAGTTGAGGGGGATTTCGTAAGGGTTTTCAAAAGTTAGGGGCCAAAATGTAATTAGGTGGACCATTTTGCAAAGTAGGTCAAGATGACCTTCCCTTAGGTCCAAATTTTGGCACAAACTTAACTTGGACCTAAGAAATCTAATGGTAAAGTTTTATTTTATGTTTGACCACGTTTGACTAGACATTTTGCATAAAAATCAAATTATGTCAAGTATTAATCTTGGACCCTAATCTATGTCAAAACAGGTTTCAAAGGCCAAATTGAAGGTTATAAACCCTAGGAGATATTTATCCATGAATTTTAGAGGGTTTAGTTGATTTTTATCCTAACTAGAACCTTGTGAATTTAAGTGGGTTTGTTTTAGGGTTAAAAAATGTCATTTAATTCTTAAATTTCACAATAACCCTTTCTGACTGAACCATCCCAATTTTTTTATTATTAAGTACAATTGACCTATGTCTAGACCCTGAGAAATCCCATTGCTGTACTGCAATGGTAAAATTACAGTCTTACCCTTTGTTTCATGTATTCTTTTCAGATCAGTAATCTCTTGAGTTAGGCTTTCCTTTAGGTTATGCAGGAGCTTTTGTTCACTTTATTAGGTCAAAATAAGCTAGTTAGGGCTCATGATGAGGTTCTCATCAGTGGGTTCAGAATAACTAAATCAGGGTTTCATGCATTTCGAGGATGAAAATAATACTAAAAACCTTAATTATCAGCCTCACTTAAATTGAAAGGGTTCTGGTAGATTTATATTAAATCTAAAACTCCTAAAAATGATTGAAAAATATTGTAAGAGGTTTGGTACCTTTACTTTGACCATCTGAACCCATTTTGAACAAAAACAGAGATTTAGATGAGAATTTACCCTAATTTGGGCTTCTGTGCAGTTTACCTAGTCAAACTTGGTCAAAACTCAAATCAAAGTTCACCATTAGATTTATTGAGTCAAAATTAGGTTAACACCAAAATTTGGGCCCAATCAGAGTCCATCTTGACTTAGTTTGCATTTTTTCCCTTAGAATCTCTATTTCACAAATCTAGACCCCTAGGTTTCAAGTTTTGTTACATAGACGCCCCCAAATTTTTTGTCATTTTCATAAAAATAACCCTACCTCCTTATCCCTCATCTCCTTTGTGGTCTAAACAACACCTTCAACCCACACGACCGAGATTCGATCATTGAATTGATTGACCAAATCTCGCCAAACTCGGCGAGATTGATCTTGAGGATCTTCCACGTCATTTGAACACATCTGCACAGACATTCAATGCTGGAATCTCACTGGCAAGCTTGAGATTTTCAAGCTCTGAACTTGATCTTTAGAAAGTTCTAAGTTGCTTTACTTGGATCCAAAGTAGAAGGGAACATCATCTATAAATAGGGCCACATTCCCTCGAGTCAAAGGCATGCACCGATAAGTCAATTTTCGCTTTATAAAATGATGATTAAGAAGATTTGTCATTGTATTTCTAAGTGGTGGAAAAATCAACAAATCAAAACAATTAAAAAAATTAACCACTCGAAAGAGCGGGTCGTATCCACAGGGAGACACTGGCCCGTCTAAACTCGCAAAAGTCATAAACAATTGTTCACCAAAAATTTCCCCCAAACACTGAGTCGAAATCCCCTCTGGAATATGCTAACAATTGCTAGATATGTTGAATGAGCATTTATGTAAAACATGAGGGTTGTACCATAAAACATCCATAATTAAATATTAATTAACCAAAAATTAGAATGGTGGCAGTAGCATTACATGTAATAGCTAATTGAGAAAACAAAGCATTCCTTCGAGCTTGGCATGCGCAAAAGACAGGCCATGACTGGAGGTGAGACTTGGCGTAGGAGATGAGTGAGGCGAGGGCTTCACAATGGTGTTCGCGGCGAAGTGCGAGGTGGCCCAAGGTGGCCGGACGAAACAGAGAGGGGCAGCGGCAATGGGTTAGTTGCTACTGCTGTGAAGCAGCTCAATGCACTGGCTAGAGGCAACGTGGCCCAGGGGGACGCATGCGCACAGTGCAAGAGGCACAGGCGGAGGTGCTGCTCGCTGGAGGCGCAGCGAGCGAACGTCCCTACGCGTTGGAGGTGCGCGAGCGGAGCTGCTGGAGGACGTGCGGCCACGTGCTTGGTGTTGCAGCTGCAGCTGCTGCGTGGACCGGTAATGCCTGCACGTGGCGTAGAAGGCGCAAGCAGAGGTGCAATGCGCTCTGCGTGCGGGTGAAGCTGCTGCTAATGATGTGCGCACTCTACATGCGTGGGATGGAGGCAATTGGGTGCTCTGTTGCTGCTGAAGCATCAACTTGGAATGGTTGTGGGCGGCACTAAGCGTGCGGTGATGATGCGCTGTAGGGGGTGCTGGCGCGCGGTCTGGAGGCGAGTGGGTGCACCGGAGGGGTGCTGGTGGGCATGCGCTAGGGGCTGGGGTGTAGCGTGCAGCAAGGAGCTGGAGCGTGGAGGTGCTGTGCAGAGATGGGTGGCGTGCGCAGGGCGATCAGGCAAGCATGGATGGCAATGGCTGTGGTGATGTACAGGGGAAGGCAAGTCGTGCATCAGTAGATGCACTCACAGTAGGCGAGCTTCAAGGAGCTCGTGCACGGTGGCGGCCAACTCCATCCTCTTGACACGGCGGTCTGTCACCTCACCAGCCCACGATATGACAAAGCTTGGCCGTGGTGGCCCACGGTGGTGGAATGCTGCATGGTGGTGAAATGGGATGATGGCCTCTCTGAGCACGGTAGCAGCTGCCCCTCTCTTTTAGCCATGTGCAAGGATTTGAAATGGAGAGGCGGGAGCAGATCCGCTTCTCACAGTCATTAAGGAGGTATAGCTACCGCAGGAGAGGCGGAGCCATTCCTGCAGAAAAAGAAAAAAGAAGAATAATAAAATAATTAGGATTATTTATACATAACTCCTTAACTTCTATGTTAATTAAAACAATGTATGTAATGTACCTAATTAATTAACTAATCAAATGCATGCAATTCTAGGTTAATTCTAAATGCATCTAGATATGGATGCCACACATGAATTATGAACTTAAGCTAAAAATATGAATTAATTTATTTATATCCTAATGTATGCTATCTAAATGTTAAAATTAACTTAATGTCTAGATACTAAAATACTTAAATAGCCCACAAATATGGGCTAATATGCACAATTTTGATAGATTAGCCCACAATTTGTGGCAATAGCATAGGGCTTATTGTGGGCTATTTAAGTATTCTCTGTTGGTGCTAGAGCACCACGATCATTTGTTTTGATGATAACAAAACACGTGTTATTTAACATTTGCAATTTGAGTCCTAGATTTCAGGTCAATTGCAAATGTGGACGTGTTTAGACGGAACTCGAGCTCGCATCCAGGACGGATTGGAGGAGCTTGACGGAAAACAGAGGAGGTTCGCGTGGAGCGAAAGATTGAAGATGGAAGGAAATGAAGAATATGATAGATTTCCTTCTTTTATACTTGTTGTATTTTTCGTTTCTTTTGTTGCTCTTTATTTCCTTAGAATATTATGTTAAAGAGCCTCAAAGAACCCTAACAGTAGTCCTAGGAACACCAGCACAACCCTAGGATACTTAGGTTTTCTGTATAATACTTAGAAAACCAATATAGGGTTCAAACAGCACTTCCAGACGTCTAATTCCCAAATCAAACGTCTGATAAAGAATTTTCAGACGTCTGATAACTGTTAGGCTGGACATAGCTAGTTTTGTCTGATGAAATCAGATGTCCATACCTTAGTCCAGACGTCTCAGAAGATGTCTGATGAATTTTCTAGACGTCCAATTAGTGGACCGTTGGCTGGCTTAGCAAACAGTCAAGAATATGACCGTTAGAGCCTTATCAGACGTCCTTAGGTATTTCCAGACGTCTGATAAATGACCGTTTTGCCTCGGCTGACCCAAAATCTCTTCTCAGAGATTTTCTAGCCGTTGCAACGTTTGGAAATCAATTCCCACAGTAAAAGTAGGTTTCCAGATGTCCAGACTTAGTGCCAGACGTCCTGTATGTCGTCTGATGGACTTGCACAAAAACCCTGTTTAGATCGGATTCAAGTCAGGAAGAAACCCGCATAGAATCGGACGTCTGACCTTGAAATCAGACGTCTTAAAGTGGCCTTCCAGACGTCTGATGCCAGAGTTAGACGTCTGATAACCCTGTCAAATGTAATCATTGTCCTGATTTCGGCCTGATTCTCTTGGACTTTGTTCCCAACGGCTATGGAAGCTTTTCTAAGCCTTCCAAAGCCTTCCTAAGGCCTCTATAAATAGAGGGGAGCCTTTTCACACCTAGACACACAAGAGAAACACTTAGAAAAACACAAGACACACAAGAAACACTTTGCAATACACTAAGATCAAGTATTTCCACTCTCTTGTGTCCAAGAAGCTCTTGCTCTCTAAGCTCAAGTTCTACATCTTGAGAGCATCATTCCCTTCGCGCACCCGCTCTCCCGCCATTGTCTACGAGAGCGACATTGCGCCGTTGCGTGGCTCACGCACCCACGTCATCGTCGACGCACTCCTTGCAAAGGGGAGTTTCCTAAATCCTATAGAAGCTTAGGTTTATTACTTTGTTGGCTCTATAGGTTTGTTGTTTATTTTACCTTTGTCTTTTGGTTGGGTATTCGCTTTGCGAATTCCCGTCTCCTTCGTGGGACAAAATCCTTCTCGTGGAGAGAAGGGGTTGAGGAACGCTACCCTCGTACTTGTAGCGTGGTTGTACTGAGGTTGAATCACCCTCGTTTTAAAGTGATTCGGTCAGTGGATTTGATCAACTAGGTTGATCGGAAAATCCTAACTCGAGAGGGTTAGGTGGTGGTTTTCACCCGGTTTGGGTTTCCACCTAAAAATTACTTGTGTACTTGTTTGTTTATTTTGTGAGATTGTTTATATTATTTCCGCATTTATTACGTCACCCCTCTTCGAAGGGAGAAATTTCATTCTCCCCCTCTATTTCCCTAAATTAGCATAGGGCTTATCTTCCCCTCTTCTTCAATTTCATTTCTGGAGCTTGTCAGCTTCGAATTTGACCTCCTTTTCCTTCTCCGATGATGACAACCTTCGCTCTGACCATCTTCACCGACTCACCCTCTCCGCTTCTCCACACCCAAATTGGGTTAGGCGAAACACTCCTCACACCTCCACAAGTGTTTCGCCCAACCTAATTCCACCTAATCACACCTCCACCGTCTTCCCTGACACCGATCACTAGAGCTTCACAAAGCTCCTCCATCCGGCCGCCACTCACCACAGTTCAACAAACCACCACCACCAACACACTCGCTGTGCCTCCGTGAAGCTACTGAGCGTTCTAACTTGGGCCATTAGGTCCATATTCCTCTTGCAGGTTGTCGCTGTCACCATCATCTTCCTCGTCTCCATCAGCCACCGTCTGGCAAGCCACATCCTTGCCACCACCTTCAATTACCGCGGAATCATCTACAGGAGCTATCTGGACCCTCAATTGAACAAGGAAGCAACTGCAGTACCAGCAATCGGACCATCCCCCTCACGCGAAGACACGAAGAAGAAACCTCTTGTTTTAGTCCCACATCGGGAACTTTTAAAAAATAGTTTGGTATTTATTGAGTTGTGTGGGAGGGCTTATTGCCTTCGAACCACTGGGATCAAGTCCCTACCCCACACACCCCCATGTATGCCCTCGCCCGTGACCCTACGCACATGGGCCTAGGCTAGTTTGAGCCCGATTCTCTGGTCTGTTCTGGTCTAATTATGAGAGAGAGGGGGGTTTTGCTCTTAAGATCTATGCCTAAGGACTTAGGCAAATTTGAGAGGCTTTGGCTTTAAACGTTTAAGCCATTTGTTGGGCTTGCATTAAACGTCTGATTGAGGCTTGGGCTTGAGACATCTGATGCCCTTTGAGAAGTTGGTCTGATATTGAGTGGGGAATTGAGCCTAAGTGTTAAGAATCTCATTGGTGGTATCAACCACCATCTTTTTTGGGCTTTAGATATCTCTCTCTACATTAATTTTTTGTCCATTAATTCTGACATATATTTTGATATTCATTGAATATGTTTTATATATATATTGAGTTTTGTTTTAATGTTGAATTGGTAATTGAATTGCAATAACTTGTTCCTTGCGAATGACCTCGGAACTTACGCTTTTCGAGCACTATAACTTTAAATGTTGATTTGGTTTTCGTCTCTATACTATGACGGGCTTCTCTAAAACAATGATAGAAATTCGCTTCAACACCTTCCATTCTAGGATTGCACAAGATATTAGATTATACCTTATGGGTAGAGTGGTGCAGCACCCCACTTGCGATGCCTCCTTAAACAAGTCCTAGTAGACCCAATCTCCTTTCCCTCGACAAGTGGGTGAGACCCTTCATGTTGAGAAGAACTAATCCCAGATGTGGTCCACGAACCCTTCCCAAATTTGAGGCGATTCCTTGCCTCAGAATCTCGATTGCACGATAAGAAACCCTCCAAAAAGACCATGAAAGGACAATGCAATATTGACCGGATGACCACAAAAGTTGTTGGTTGACTAGATTTTGAAGGTGGCACCCCTGATGGGCAACCCCTTCACTGGCTTGTCGTTTAATTACAAAATTGGACAACCGGCTAGTTTTATGCTAGTCGTCCAATGAACTTGTTGGACGTCTAGCTATAGACAAAATGATTCCTTCTCTTCTTCTACCAGTTGTTTCTCTCGAGGGTTGATGGAGATTATGATGGTATAGCGATTAGGGTTTGCACTTGGGAGATACTTATAGGGATTCCAACCCTAATCCTACTTTGATGACAACCCTTGGATCTCCATCCAAGGGTGTGGATCCAATCCTATTTGAATTTTGTGGGATAAGCCCATAACAACTTATGTGTGTTTAATTTTATATCTAAACTTAAATTAATTGCACTCCAACACTTGAGTGTTCTACCTAATCAAATTAGGTGTAGTTAATGATTTCGCAACAAACATAGGACTTAATTAACCTAAATTGAGTTAGATCTTAGCATAACTTAGGAGTAATTCCTACATCAGATGCATAATTTGCATTCTTATTACTTTAGTTTTTGCTGAAATAATGCCATATTTTCATACTAATTAGCGAATAATTTGGTTTGCACGTAATAAAGAGCTTAGGAGATGGCCTGAAACTGGATAGAGGCTAGAGCTACAGCAGAGCTGGAGTGGAAGCCTGGAATAAAGTTGCAAATAAAGTTAAAGACAAAGAGTAGGAAAGAGGTATAGTAGACTACTTTTAAGAGTTAAATGTAAGAATTAAAGTTATGAAGAACTTAGGGCAACCCTACACCTATCCCTAGTTTGTAGGATAACCTTATTCGCCTTCTTATCCCTAAGCCATCCTCCTATTAGGTTAATCTAGCCTAAAACACCTTAAATACACTTTCCAGCCCACCTCTGGACGTCCAGACAGTGTGCTAGACGTCCAATCTCTGCAGAAACCCCAGCCAGAACCCCGACTCTAATAATATTTCAGTATTGGATGTCCAACCTATCCTCAGACGTCCAACCTATCCCTCAGTATAAGTTGTTTGACCAATATAAGTCTTCTAACCAAGCTTCTGGATGTCTGGAGGTCTTCTTTGGTTCTTGTTTTGGAATCAGAAGCCATATCTTGCTTCTTTAGGCATAGGATCCTATCATACACCTTAGGAAACCTATTTAGAGACACCCTTAGCCCTACCACTAACCCTTCCTAAAAACCTAATTAAGTTCTCACTAAACCTAATTGACTCAATAAAAGTCAATTGAACCCTTCTTATCTAATTGGATCCATGGAACCCAATTGGACCCTTAATTCAACCCATACAAGTCTAATTGGACTCAGTCACAGTCCAATTGACCCACATACAACCTAATTAGGAATTCTTTCTTCCCATTGCACACACAATGACTCAAGTAAACTAGTGATAAGTTTAATTGGACTTACCGCATTAGTAATAGGTTGTATGAATATATTTTTAGGACCCTTACCTAGACCCAATACCCAAGTCTATTAGACTTAACCTAGAACCACCTAGATGCCACCTAAATAGGTCCAACCAACCCAATTAGTCAACGCCAACACCTCCCACAAGTGGCGTCCACACACCCTTAGGTGGCGCCAACTTGAAGACCCATAAAACTAAGTCTACAAAGTCTAAGTCCACCCAACTCCCATTCACAAAAATAGGATCTAGAAGACCCCTTCCACCCTCCAAGTTGACGCCACCTAGGTCTCTTCTAGACTCTTCTCCAACGACACTCCAAAATCCTCCCAAATTCTATGAAAAGCCAAAACTTTTGGTGGCCACCCATCCATCTATTCCCCCATCCATACATGCACCATGTTCTTCCTCCATGAGCACCCTCCTCCATGGCCACCAAACCTCCACCACCTCCTCAAGAGGCTGGCCACCACCACCTGTGGCCACCCTCCTTCCCTCCCTCCACCTCAAGCCACACGGCCACCAAGCCAACCCTTGGTGCCCCGATTTCTCGTAGCTTTAGTGTTCTTTGTGCTTTAGTTTTATGCATTAATTTCCTACTTTAGCAGTGTAGTTAATCTCCTTCCATAGTGCACACCTAAGTTCTTCCTGGGCTCCAGGCGTGGATCTCTATATGTGGTGCAGACGGGCCATCACACCCAAAGTCTCATCACTCTTGTCCTCCAGTGCCAATGGCTCTTCTACCGTTCCTGATGGGATGAGCTTCTATTAGAATTAGTTTTTAATTTTCATGTACAAGCTTCCCTCTAGATTCACTTGTAAAGAGATTGATTCAATGGATTAAAATTCATGTTATCATTATTTGGATCATCTTTCTTTTATGTGAATAAACATGTTAGTTCTGGAAGATATAGATGATTTACTGATAAATGAATTTTCTGTTGGTCATGCAAACAGAAACTCACACTGTTGAACGCAACGAATCGCTACGCTAATGTGTTCGATTTTGGAAAACCTGTCGCTGTAGTTTGAAAGTAAAGAATTCATGTTCAACAAATAAAATTTATACCGAAATTGAAATTCCGGGTCGAACACAGGGAGGCGGACGTTTGATTTAAAAACTACGCGTTTCTTTTTATTTGTCACGTAGTAATTTAATTTAAAATTATCTAATTATTTACAATAAATAGAAGAGAGAGAGAAGGTAAGAGAGAGAGAATATTACACATAGAAATCAAAATGAGATGTAGAATAAACAAAGAATTTATCATTAAGGAGATTGTTCATTACAACTAGAAAGTATAAAACAATTGCACTAGAAAGCGATAAATTTACTCTAGAAATCATTAAAAGAAATGAGGGAGAAATGTCCTCCTCGACGATCGCTTGGAGGACGAGCAGAACTACTCTAGAAAGTAGTAAATCTATACTAGAAAGCAGTAAAAAGAATAGGGAGAGAGAAATCCTCCTCGACGGTCGCTTGGAGGACGAGCCCAACGAGACGACGCCTGGACGAAGGAGAACGAAGCAGAACGAAGGAGGACGAAGCAGAAGAACGGGAACGGAGCAGCACACCATCGTCGTCATGGGATCCACTTCCGAAGGGGGATGAAAATTTGGACGTTATCTTGCGAGAAGCATCCCGGGTGTGGGACAAGCTTCTCTTGAGCTTTGGAGAGGTAGAGAGGAGAAGGAAGGGATGAGAATTTCGTATGGAGGGGGTCTCCTTTTATAGTTGCAAGGAGTGGGGGCAAAATGGTCGTTACAACTTTAAAATAATAAATGAGGGGTCTTTAGTGACGGATAAATCCGTCACTAAAGCCCCCAACGTGGGCGTAGCTTCCGTGCCCACGCGCGGCTCCTCAGCTGCCCGCTTCCTCAACGCCCACGCACATTCTTTGATTCTCAGCCGTCCGATCGCTCAGCTGCCCGCTTCCTCAACGCCCACGCACATTCTTTGATTCTCAGCCGTCCGATCACGAGATCGGACGGCTTAAGACGCGTGATCGCCTGCTGCCGCGAGCCTGCCTAGCGCGTGTGATGCCGCGTGACGCCGCGCGTTCAATCGCGCATGATCTCGATTGAGCGCAGATGGCCGTCCGATCAAGATCCGACGCTCACCCGCGCCTTCCTCCCCTTCGCTGTGGCTCGAACTCGCGCCCGCAGCTCGCGTAAGCGCGCTCGACCGCTGCGCTACGAGGCGCGAATGGTCGAGCGGGCGCCTTTAGGCGCCGCTGACCACAGCCGTTGGATTGAGATCCAACGGCGAAGAGCGAGCGGGTGCGGGGCCTTCAGAGATTCATGCGACCGTTTGGGCGGCTGGGATGGCACCACGTGGCGCCATCTTGGCCGTCCAACTTCTGGAAGTTGTTGATGGTGCCACGGATGTCGGATTGACTTGATTTTTGCGTCGTTGGGCTACGATCGTCGATCCGAATTCATCCGTGCGATCGGATTTGTCATTTGAAGTGCAGATTTGCACCATCCTGGCCCTTGATCTTCTAGGGTTCCCCGATCACTATCTGATGCTACGGATGTCTGATTAGGGCGATCTTGGAGTCGTTGAACTCCAATCGTCGCCCTGATCACATCCATACGGTTGGATATTTGATCCGAGGCCCCGATAAAATGTTTGCCCTATCCAAGCACATAAAAGGAGACAATTAAGCTCCATTTTATTCAAACTACTCTAAATGCAAGATGATGCATGTTATGCAATATTTATATCATGAAATGCAATCCTATGCTTAAGAACATGCATAAATAGACATCTTAAGTAGTGTAAATGTGTTTACATCATACCCCCATGCCTATCTTTTTCTAGTCCCTAGCAAAAACTATATGCTATTTATAAAAGAATTAGGATGGATTATTTGGACCTGAGTTATTTTCAATCATTAAGAAATTGTCTACTTAGGAACTGAACTTTCAAGGACACAATAGTGCCCGGGTATCAGCAAAAATGCAGACCGTCTCAAGACCTCGCCTTATTCAAAGAAAAATTTCTTTTTCTCTTTTTTTTTTTCTTTTGAATTTTCAAATTTTAGGATTTAAGAGTGGCTTTCTACGGCCATTCAACTCACCCAAGATTTGATGAGAACCCTAAATTTTAAGCATCTTATTGTGATTGTGATAGACTCGTTGATCGGCAATTAAAATGGATTTCGGATTTCAACGCCTCTAGGTGACCTCAAAAAGAATTCTGCCTAAAGGTGTATCTTTACAACCGGTAGCTTTCTCCCTACTTTTATTTTTTCACGGGGTCAACACAAGGGTGAATCCAGTGTATATCTCCCCGGTTTATTCTACTTCTCCACTTCTTCCTAAATGTTTTGGGAATTTTTAGTGCATTTACTGAGCTGGATTTTGGACAACCGGTCGATGAGCTGTTACCATCGACAACTTGCCAGCCATACTCGTGCAGGGAAGTGTGGCTTATTTCTTTTTGTTCTTTTCTCCTTTTCTTTTCGATTTTTTTTTTTTTTAAAGTAGGTGGCTTCCCTGATCTAAGATTTACCTAAAGGCAGCAAAAAGTGAAAGGTCCAGTGACTGGGCTCTGGACAACCTACCTATGGGCTGTTACCTACGATAACTTGCCAGCCATATCATCCTAGAAGGTTCATTAGCTACCTAATTTTCGTTAAAATCGCCGAACAACAAGTCAGTGCAAAGAAAATGTGTAGATGCTTAAGACTCAAAATTCCCCCAAATCAGAGGGTGGGTTGATAAGTCGTGTACTTATCACCCAACTTATTTATTCCAATAGAATTAAGATGGCAAGGACTCAAAGACAAATCCACATTTTAGTGGATACACAAGCTAATTAAGTCCAAAGACCTAAAGGGTTTTCGTGTTCAAATCATAATGTAGTATTTCCTAAGATTGAAAATTTTCTTAAACCCAAATTCTCTTTCCTAATTCCAATTTTTTTTTTATATAAAAGAAAATAAAATAAATCTACGGAGCTAACGAATGAATTCAAAGATAAATATCCACCCCCTCATGCCTATCTAATGCAATGTCCTCATTGTATTAAAAAGACATAAAATAGAGTGGAAAAGCGTACAAAACACCTAAATTGTGTGAATGTTAGGTCTGCTTTGAGATGAAAACTAAAAAGAACTGTATATGTGCTGAGTTTAGTGCCTTCAGCTAGGCACACTATACAAAGAAAAGAAATGAAGAATTCACAAGTGCAGGTCAGAATCAGAATAAACAGAAGAATCCTCTGACCTATCAAAAGAGGTCCACAGATGTGGACCAGATTATGGTGCATACCCATCCCCCATAATCGAGAATATCTTAGGTTCTGGATAAAAATTACCCAAAACCTAAAATCAGAATGCAAGCGGGGTCGGGCCTGCGATTTATGAGGATGCAACCCAAGACCAAAAAGTCGGGTTACAAATAATTGAAGCTCAAAAGGATCATCGTTGAATGTGTGCTTGAGTTTGAAATCCTCGAAATAAATGTCGTAATGGTTCTGATTTGATGGTTTTAGCTTAAAAGGAACCCTTCGACTCAATCTTCCATTTCCTCCAAAATTAACTTCCCAAATCAGAACTTTCCAGCTCCTATCCTCCTCATTCAGCATATCAAATTCCAGGACCTCTTGTATATTAATCACCCCATCTAAAATCTCCAAATCTAAATGATGTGGCAGAATCAAAATTGACTTGGGTCTAATTATCTCAGAATTAGATTCATCAATAAGCTCAACGAGATGTAACTGATAATCAGGGCATTGAATTGAATCCTCCAGAAAATGTAATTCTGGATCCGTAATGTGTGCCCTAAGATCAGTTTCCTCAGTTATTGGGCTATCAAATAATCTATCAGATTCCTTAGGCCCAATCGTCTCACAGAAATCGTGTTCAGAAAACTCACGTGAGACTTCACAACTTGAATCTTCACCATCAAAGAAATTAGGATCTGTATCAATGTATGTCCCAAAATCAGTTGTCACTTTCTGTTCCCAGGAGACATACGTTTCCTCATAACCCGGCTCAGGGATCTTAGGTGAAGAAATCAGATCATCCTTAATTGGTTGCTTTAATTCAATCTGGTCAGCCTCATAACACGTGTCCCCCCCAACAGGTGCCTGAGCGGGTTCTGTCATTGGCTTTCCTGAAGAGGGTTCATCCTGGGAATCATCCCAAGATTGAATCAAAGCAACCAGGAATCTCATCCTCAATTTCGCTAATTTCCCAAGTAGAAACTCACCCGGGTTCTTATCCTTAACGTCCTGGAGCCAATCCAACAAAGACTTATTCAAATCATCAATCATTTCAATCAGGGGCTCCAATCTCTCAATGCAAGGTATTGCCTGAACTTCTAAAGATTGTATGATATTCCTCAAGTTAGCCAGAACCTTATCTTGAACCTGGTTAACCTGGACCAAATGAGTTGGTTCAGGGTTGGGCGGGTTTGACATCAATGCAGAGGAATTAACGAATTGAGATTCGTTATATCCTTCCTGATAATAGGTCATTTCAGATTGTTCAAAAGATGGTGATGACCTAAAGGCAGTGAAATCAGAGGATAGGTAAGGATCGGTGTATCCTTCTTGATTGTAGATCGTATTAGGTTGTTCATGAAAGGAAGACGATCTATAATCGATGTAGCTCTGAGAAGGATACAAATCAGAACGAAAGTGTTCAGAGTTAGACCCTAAACACAGGGGTCCGAAATTGTATCCCCAATCCGAATTATCTCAACTAACTGATGGTTGATTACAATATGAGTTGGGATAATCGTCATGTTGAGGATAATTCACAACAGGAGGGAAAGAACGGGAATGCATGTAATATGTGGAAGGATTCATGAGACACGGGAGGAAGAAAGGCACCCTGCAATACAAACAATCAAACTTGTCCTTAGATGGGTTAGCCTAAAGACCTACAGACTCCCAAAACCCATCTTGAGATAAAGAAATGATTTGATCTACTTCCGTCTGTTCAATCCAACCAGTTAGAAGGAGGGACTGGGGAGAAGGTTCTTCCTTCGGCTTGCGCTTCCGGTTCCTAATGTACCCCCCAGCCACGATCGTTTGACTCTGCTCCCCTAGCTAGGCATCAGATTGAACAGTAGAAACAGACTAATCGAAAATAATCTCGATCTGAGTTCTGAAGAGTGAGTCCAATCCTTAAGGCCAACATCTACTCTATTTTATTTAGGGCTAGGTTTGAATGTGCTTTGGAATGTGACGGGCCCTTTAAATGGGTTGTGCCCTTAATGATTGATTGATTTGTGTGTGTGTGCACAACCAATTGTTTTCAAACAAGATTATTTTTGATGTGGTGAATTTTAAGGTTCAAATCTTGCTTAGTAGCTTTTAGGATTCAACTTTAGGTGTTTTCAAACAAGTTTCATTGGCACGCCAGGTTTTGCAAGCACAGGTGAAGATGTTTTCCTTTAAAGTTTAAAAAGAATGTGGAGTGCTTGGTAAATCCCTAAGAGTTGAACCTAATTGGCAGCTATTTGATGAGTTTATTTTATTTGAAGTGGTGGACCCAATCAACTCAAACAATTGGCCTGATGCACCACTTAATTAGGCACACAAATGATTACCTAATCTGATTTTCACTCAATTATGTGTTTGAATGTGTGTACCGGCTCCTAAGATCAGTTTACCGGTTGAGTTAGAAAATCGGATGAGGTTGTGTACCTCTGTGAGATTTTTTTTTAAAAAATTTTTTTTCTTTTTTTTTAATGTGGGGGTTGGGGTGAGTATGGGTGTCAAACAACAAACAATCTAACCTTAGAATTTATAAAAACACCTAGGTTGATTGATGTTTGAATTATTATGTTGTGGAATGAAATCTAATGGGCGGGAGGTGGGGGATAACTGACAGAACCTTCCACAGCACTTTACTCCGATCTACTGCTTTTGCCTGTCTCGAAAGAGTACCTACAATTACAATAAGAAAAGAGAAAAGTAAGGTAAATGATTTGTAAGTTACAAAATGCGAAGAGAAATCAAAGATCGTTGCCTCCCTAGCAACGGCGCCAAAATGTTGAACGCAACGAATCGCTACGCTAACATGTTCGATTTTGGAAAACCTGTCGTTGTAGCTTGAAAGTGAAGAATTCGTGTTCAACAAATAAAATTTATACCGAAATTGAAATTCCAGGTCGAACACAGGGAGGCAGGGATTTGATTTAAAAACTACGCGTTTCTTTTTATTTGTCACGTAGTAATTTAATTTAGAACTATCTAATTATTTACAATAAATAGAATAGAGAGAGGGTAAGAGAGAGAGCATATTACACATAGAAATCAAAATGAGATGTAGAATAAACAAAGAATTTATCATTAAGGAGATTGTTCATTACAACTAGAAAGCATAAAACAATTGCACTAGAAAGAGATAAATTTACTCTAGAAAGCATTAAAAGAAATGAGGGAGAAATGTCCACCTCGACGATCGCTTGGAGGACGAGCAGAACTACTCTAGAAAGTAGTAAATCTATACTAGAAAGCAGTAAAAAGAATAGGGAGAGAGAAATCCTCCTCGACAGTCGCTTGGAGGACGAGCCGAACGGAACGACGCCTGGACGAAGGAGAACGAAGCAGGACTAAGGAGGACGAAGCAGAAGAACAGGAACCGAGCAGCACGCCGTCGTTGTCGCGGGATCCACTTCCGAAGGGGGACGAAAATTTGGACTTTATCTCGCGAGAAGCATCCCGGGTGTGGGACAAGCTTCTCTTGAGCTTTAGAGAGGTAGAGAGGAGAAGGAAGGGATGAGAATTTTGTATGGAGGGAGTCTCCTTTTATAGTTGCAAGGAGTGGGGGCAAAATGGTCATTACAACTTTAAAATAATAAATGAGGGGTCTTTAGTGACGGATAAATCCGTCACTAAAGCCCCCAACGTGGGCATAGCTTCCGTGCCCACGCGCGGCTCCTCAGCTACCCGCTTCCTCAATGCCCATGCACGTTCTTTGATTCTCAGTCGTCCGATCGCGAGATCGGACGGCTTAAGACGCGTGATCACCCGCTGCCGCACGCCCACCTGGCGCGTGTGATCCCGTGTGACGCCGCGCGTTCAATCGCGCGTGATCTCGATTGAGTGCAGACAGCCGTCCGATCAAGATCCGACGCCCGCCTGCGCTCGCTCGCTCTCGCCTTCCTCCCCTTCGCTGCGGCTCGAACCCGCGCCCGTAGCTCGCGTAACCGCGCTCGATCGCTACGCTACGAGGTGCGGATGGTCAAGCGAGCGCTTTTAGGCGCGGCTGACCACAACCGTTGGATTGAGATCCAACTGCGGAGAGTGAGCGGGTGCGAGGCCTTCAGAGATTCATGCGGCCGTTTGGGCAGCCGGGATGGCGCCACGTGGCGCCATCTTGGCCGTCCAACTTCTGGAAGTTGTAGATGGTGCCACGGATGTCGGATTGGCTTGATTTTTGCGTCGTTGGGCTGCGATCGTCGATCCAAATTCATCCGTGCGATCAAATTTGTCATTTGAAGTGCGGATTTGCACCATCTTGACCCTTGATCTTCTAGGGTTCCCCGATCACTATCTGATGCTACGGATGTCTGATTAGGGCGATCTTGGAGTCGTTGAACTCCAATCGTCGCCCTGATCACATCCATACGGTTGGATATTTGATCCGAGGCCCCGATAAAATGTTTGCCCTATCCAAGCACATAAAAGGAGACAATTAACCTCCATTTTATTCAAACTACTCTAAATGCAAGATGATGCATGTTATGCAATATTTATATTATGAAATGCAATCCTATGCTTAAGAACATGCATAAATAGACATCTTAAATAGTGTAAATGTGTTTACATCACACACCTTCATGTTCGTTATATTTTTGACTCATGTGCATGTTCTACGCATCAACAAGACGATCGGTGAATCTTATATAGGCACTCTAAACACTGGATTGCAACTTTAAGTGAGTAGAAAAATTAGAATCAATTTGCAAAAACACCTCCTTGAGTTTGACCGGGAGTCACCCAGTCTCATTATAAATAATGTTGTTTGAGTCGATTTTGCGACTGTACTACGAGGAAAACTAATTAAACTCATGAATTTCCGACTCAACATTTAATCACCAAATCAAGTGCAATTTAACTCTTTAAATTACAATTGATTTATCCCTAAGTAAGAATCCATCAAAATCATTATTAGTTTCATCAGGTCAATAATAAAGCTATAGGATTCTTGGAATTTTGGCATTATACCCCCTCAAGTATTTTGAATCCTTTACACTTGGAAGAAAATATTAGATCTAATCCCATTAGACTACAATCATTCTTTGAATAATATTATTCTTGATATCTCCTTGTATCATAAGGATGAGAACGAAGATTAGATCCTCTCTCAAAGGTGCATCTCCTCTTTCTTGCATTGAGTTTGATTAAGACTCTGTGACCACATATGGAATTGTCATTCCCAATATACGTGGAGCGAGCTCATGCCTCCAATTTGTTATATACACCTACGCAACAGATTTGTGTGATCCCTTTAAGAGTTCATGCACCTTCTGACCCTTCCCACATGCTCTAGCTTTCAAGTATTAGCAGTAAGGTGGGTGCATCTACTATTGGTCCACTAAATGCACATGTTCATGAGCAAAGACACATATTTGACTCAGGTCAAATGATACATCTTCACCATGACAGCATTAGAGAAGGACTTCAGCCATCTCTTATTTCATCACGTTAACCCCTTAACCTGATCCGCGCGATAGTTCTTAAATCTCCATTTAAGAATATCAATCAAGCGACAATCTTTAAGGAAGGTTGCCATCCCAACTCAAACCAGAAACAATTGATTGAATCATATGGTTTCTTTATGTGTTATCAAACCCTCTGAACAGTTTAGATCTTCGAATCAGCACACATTAGGTTTATCTGATCTAGCTAAGTATGTCACCCTATTCGTATTAAGAGAACCAATTCATTTATTGGAAATTAATCTAATTCTTTCATGTAGATGAAAATGTAATCATATTACAATACTCAGAATGCTTGCCTAGGGCACACAAAAGCCAACAGACTCTTACTTTCCCTTAGAGCCATTTAGAACCTTATTTAGCCCCATACTACACATGTGTCAATCAAATGACTCTATAGTCAAAGCTTTAGTTAGTAAATTAATGATGTCATCCACAGAGGCCACCTTTGTAATGATCAAATCACCACACTTGGTGATCTCCCGAATGGTGTGGTACTTTCTCTTAATATGCTTACTCTTCTAGTGAGAGTGAGGCTTCTTTGCTTGTGTAATAGCACTTGTGTTGTCACACAATAGTAGGATTGGTAATTGTTTCGAGGGAACTATGCCAAGTTCCTCAATGAACTTACATATCTACAACTCCTCCTTCACAGTACACTACAGGAATAACTACTTTTCGCGATGGTTCAAAATCGTCTCCTAATCATTCAAAAGCGTTGTATATTGTCGTTGCAAAAGTGTGTGTCGTGTTAGTGTAAATACAATGGTTATGTTAAATAACCGTCATGTATGATTAGAAATACACGACAATTTCTATAACCGTCGTTGCACTTTGCTCTACGACGGTTTTCCTTTAAACCGTCATTTTGTAACAAGAAATGATGGGTGTATAACTGTCTTTTATTCCATTAATTTATTGGTGTTCGTTCCTGCGTTAACAATAAATGATGGTTATTAAACCGTCGTTTTATATGTATACACAATGGTTTTCTATAACCATTGTGTATATATGTGTTTTTTTTTAATTATACATAATGTAGGTATTATAGAATCCTATAACACCTTTAACACCATACACAACATACAACATAGAACATGCAACATTCAACATAAAACAAATATAAAAGCCTAATGAAAAGAGTATGCCATAACATCAAAATATTCATATAACTAAGAAAAATACAAAACCTAACTAAGGAAAGGAGAAGTAATCTAAACCTATGCCTCAGCTCCTACCCCTTGTTCTACTCCACCACCATTGAGGTAGTCGTTGTCGTCTCTGCGATGCAGGTAGTGATAGGAAGTGTGATCCCGACTGCTACCCCATAGAAATGTTGTCATCTCTCTCATCTCTGCTCTCTATTGCTCCATCTCCTTCCTCTACTCCACCATGAATTTCTTGGCATCTTGCCAAGCTTGAGTTTGTTGCTGGAGCCGTGAGGTGACATCTTGGAGCTGTATTTGCATCTCCTAGACGATGGCTGTCGACGCTGATGATAAGGTGTGGCTCATCATAGCTAAAATACTCAAGTTAAGCTAGAAACTAGGTTAAACACTATTTAATAACACAATAAATAGGTTAAGTGTGGAAATTAACAGAAATGACCTAAAACACTCAAATTGGGTTAAAAATGCATAATTAGGTGAATACATGAGATATTCCATTCATAAAAATAAATTAATGATCCAATTGCCAATTGAATACATTTTTAAGTTCAAAAGTTCAAATCAAGGGTAAAATTATCTTCTAATATGTTCAATTAAGCTCCAATAAAAATCTCATGGCATTTGGACATCATTAGGGCCTTGAAATCATGACATTACATTTAGGTTCTTAGTATATAACATTCTTTTAAACTTAAAAAGCCACTAGGACCTATTTGAAATCTGTAAGGGCTCTTTGTAAGACATTAGGGACTTCTTTGCATTACTTTCAACCACTTATGGGTTTAACTGCATTTTTCACATTGTTTCGCATATAAGGTCCTTGATGCAATTTCACCATTAGACTTGCAGTAGCCTTCTTCCTCCTCTTGCATTGTTCCCACGAAGAGCACACTTCACTTGCACCTTTGATTCACTAGGCCTCTGATCCAATGGTGGTGTCTCCTCCAATCTTTGCATGCCCTCGCGCGGAGCATCGTCATCTTACGCAAATATGATCCAACGGTGGATTTTTTATGAAATTCTTCCCGTGCTTCTTTGATGGGAACACCATCATGAGACATAACTAGCTTAATTTGATCTGATTAAGTCATTAAATGTTCCTACATAACCATCAGAAGGCCATAATTCATTGCAAATCCTTTCAGAGAGAAATACAAGAAATCAGGGTTAAAACTGTAATTTTACCATCATATCTTGAATGCAGAATAATCATGGGTTTTCTCAAGGGTTAATTAAGGGTCAAATGATCTTAAATGTCCAACAAGTGGGTTAGTACAAATAGAAAAGGGTTTTCACGCGTTACGAGAATTAAATGACTTCTAAAACCCTAAAAATAGACCTACTTAATTAACTAAGGTTCTGGTCAGGATAAAATTCACCTAAACCCTCTAAAATTCATATAAAAATATTCTCTAGGGTTTGGTACCTTCAATTTGATCATCAGAACCCGTCTTGACCCCAAAATAGAGTCCTAGATAGACATTTGCCCTAATTTAGGTTTTTGCATAAATTACCCAATCAAACTAGGTAAAAACCTAAATCCAACTTCACCATTAGATTCCTTAGGTCCAAATTAAGTTTTTACCAAAATTTGAGCCCAATCTGAGATCATCTTGACCAAGTTTGCATTTTGGTCCAGTCAAACTCTTTTTCTCTCATTCAGATCCTTAGCTTTTTGAATTCCTTGCAAATATCCCCCTAACTTTATTGTATTCTTCACAAAAAGGTCCCTACAGCCATGAAATCCTATTCCTACAACTCCAACGACCTTTGATTGGAGAGAACTCCTTCTCTAATTAATCAATCCCTTCCAAAATTGGAAAGAAGATTCCTTGCGGAGTTATCTCTCCAGTACTCTCGTCCATGAGCCTCAAAACCTTCCCAATCTCTCACGCAAATGCATGAGAGATTCGGGTATCATAGAGCTTTCGACTCCGGCGAACTTTCCTAGCTTGGGAAGCTTGCTTCCCAAGCTCAAGTTGACCTCTAGAGCCTTATATAAGACTCCCCAGACCTCGTTGTTCTCCTCATGCTCAAATTTGGTCGGATTCCCCTTTGATTTCATCTCATCCGATCAAAGCTCCTTGACATCCGACAATCTCCTCCGACTCCTTCCTTCATTTGACCGTAATACTGGCGGCAGATCCTCCTTCCCTGTCTTCCTTTGCGTCGTGCCATACTAGCGAGCACCTCTATCTCCTTCATCCTAACTATCCTACCCTCACCAGAGCACTTTCTTCCTCGACACCGGCATACCATAACCGGCGCCGCTCCATCCCCTTCATCCATTAGATTAGGGTTAGATTAGTTTTTCTTAGCTCTTAGGTTAATTTTCCCTATCTCTATCCTCATTTCAACCCCCGACTTGACACGCTCACCCTCGTCTTCTCCGTCTCTGATTGAACATCCGGCGAGGCATATACACCGCTACACCCCTCCATCCGCCTCGCCGACCACCTCATAACCTTCGCCTCATCCTCCCACACAAAAGCCCTCTCATTACCTCTCCATTCACACACCCAACACTCCCCTCAAACAACCCATCACCACACATCCGTTTCCACCTCCGACCGACCACAACAGGCCGCCATCCTCCATGAAACCACCTCCGCTACACTCGCCATGGTCCGGCAATGCTTACGAGCTATTCTAATGTGGTCGTGAGGCCATATTTTTTATTATCAGGTTTCGTCGTCCTCCTCCATTGGTGCCACCTTCTCCAGCCAAATTCGCCCTACTCCGACCTTGTTCTTCGTTGCTGTGACTACCATGCCCCACAGACCACCTTTTGGACCTTTCCCAGGTCCTCAATCGAAGACCACAGGAGTAGCAGCTACTGCAATTGAAGGTGCCATCAGCACAGTGCACGCGAAGGAAGGAGTGAGAACATTGTCCCACATCGTAGAGCGATAGACCAACGTGCACGCATAAGTTGTTTTTGTGATTAGGGCTTATCGCCTCCAACCACGGGGTGAGGTCCCATTACACCCTCACCTACGCTTGACCCATCCCGCGCTGATCCAACCCGCCTAACCCGCGCACTCCTCGCTCACCACCCATTGTCGGTGAGCCTGGTATCGGGTGAGCATATACCCATTTACCCGATAACTCGGACTGTGTCCTTGGGAAGGCTAGGAAGAGGATCCCAGAGAGAAAGAAAGAGACCGCGCTGGTTAGGGGGGTTTTGCTCTCTGTGACACTTAGTCACTGGAGGGATTGCCTCCCTCTGTGTGTGAAGAAGAAAGAAGAGAAGGAAGAAGGCCTTGACAAAAGAGAAAGAAAGAAGAGGAGAAGACCTGAAGAGGTAAGGAGGAAGAAGAGAGAAAAGAGAAGCCAAGAAGAAGAGCCATGCACAGAAGAAGAAGAGAAGGAAGAAAAGAAAAAGCAGGAGAGAAAGAAAAGAAGAGGCTGAAGAAGAAGCACAATGCCTTGGTTGATACTGTTGAGATATTTAAGTACCTAAGTTTGAATAGTTGATGGCATTATTGCATTATTAGAATTCAATGCATATATACTTAAATTGAATAATTGGTGATTTAAATCACCATTGTTTTTGCTTTGAGATTCTTTTTTGCCAAGCACAATTATTGTTCAACTCATGCTTTACATTGATTATTATTTCTAAGTAATTATTATTCATTTCTTGGTAGTATTTGGCTTGAATCTTATGCTCAATTACATTTTATTTGAGATTAGCGTGTGAATTCCTATTTGCTTTCTGTGTTCGACCTTGAATTCCATTCGAGTATAAATTCTATTTGTTTTCAAGCGATTTCGACCTATACTACAACGCAGCTTTTATAACCTCGATTTCGCTTGTTGACATTCTCTCCTACTCATCTCACCATTGGAGCCCTACCTGCCTAATCTCACCTTAGCGATGATTGGATTCACTCAAGAGCCTACTTAAGAAGGTACTCTGAGCTTGCGTGGGAGCCATCAGCTCCCCATCTACCTCTCTCAAGTTGATCGTTCTTCCTCTCCAGCTCTCTTCTCCTCCTGTTCACTCGGTTCCATTGGTGACAGCAGTGAAGCTTCTTCCCTCTTGATCGTCCACGTCAAGCTTGATCACGTAACACCAGGAGGCATCCCAAGAGCTTCATTGGCAGGCTCTTCACTCGCTGGAGATCCTCCCTCTATTCTTCCTCTCCATCCACCTTGTGGAGATCTATAGGTCCCATTCTTCCTTTTAGAATAGGTTTTACTACTTTCTAGGTAGATTAGTTAGAAGTAGAATTAATTAGTTAATTCAATGATGGATTGATTAGTTAGGAGTAGAATAGCTTGTGTAGATTTTCGCCAACCCACCTCCTCTGATCATTTCAGATCAAAGGAGATGAACTCGCCCACTCACCATGTTCATCTAATCTTCCTCCTCACCTCACGATTCACGTTCACTCACTTGTTGCACAATTTTAGCACCAATCACCCGTTCACCTGAGCATTCAACAGATCTAAAGCTCGTTAGCTTCTAGATCTTTTGAAGCACTCAAAATCAACTTGAGGGCATTTAATTCAGCTCATACATCCATTAATGCTTTCACTATGGATTTAATTGCAATTGGTTCACTTGATTCATGTGGATTTGTTTCTCATACTTTATCAGAAGGTTAGGATTAAATTTGGTTTTAATGAGTTTTAATCAAGTGAATTCACCATTGGAGCCCTACCTGACTAATCTCACCTTAGCAATGATTGGATTCACTCAAGAGCCTACTTAAGAAGGTACTTTGAGCTTGCGTGGGAGACATCAGCTCCCCATCTACCTCTCTCAAGTTGATCGTTCTTCCTCTCCAACTCTCTTCTCCTCCTGTTCACTCGGTTCCATTGGTGACAGCAATGAAGCTTCTTCCCTCTTGATCGTCCACGTCAAGCTGGATCACGTAACACCAAGAGACATCCCAAGAGTTTCATTAGCAGGGTCTTCACTCACTGGAGATCCTCCCTCTGTTCTTCCTCTCCATCTACGTTGTGGAGATCTATAGGTCCCATTCTTCCTTTTAGAATAGGTTTACTACTTTCTAGGTAGATTAGTTAGAATTAGAATTAATTAGTTAATTCAATGATGGATTGATTAGTTAGGAGTAGAATAGCTTGTGTAGATTTTCACCAACCCACCTCCTCTGATCATTTCAGATCAAAGGAGATGAACTCGCCCTCTCACCATGTTCATCTAATCTTCCTCCTCACCTCACGATTCACGTTCACTCACTTATTGCACAATTTTAGCACCAATCACCCGTTCACCTGAGCATTGAACAGATCTAAAGCTCGTTAGCTTCTAGATCTTTTGAAGCACTCAAAATCAACTTGAGGGCATTTAATTCAACTCATACATCCATTAATGCTTTCACTATGGATTTAATTGCAATTGGTTCACTTGATTCATGTGGATTTGTTTCTCATACTTTATTAGAAGGTCAAGATTAAATTTGGTTTTAATGAGTTTTAATCAAGTGAATTGAGTTTATTTTTGAGTAATTAGATTGATTGCAATGGGTTTGAACTTCAGTGGTTTGATTTTCAGTATTCATTAAGCTTATACCCAATTTCCAGAGTTGGATCTATTTTTAACGTAGTTTTGGACAAGGAGAACCAGATGCACTAATTCAAGGCCAAAACAATGACCCGTCTGGTTCTTCTAGGATCGCTTGAGGTCTTAAACACTGATTTATAGTGTTTAGGAGTTCAAAGTGTTTAAATTACAGTGGCGATCTCACATTAAAAGGCCAATCTAGGTGGCATTTGTTTCCAACTTCACAATGATTTCAATCAGTTGTTTAAGGCTTGATTGAGATCTAAAGGATACTGTTGAAGATTCTAAAGTGATTTACAAGTGGAATTGAAGTCTAGATTAATCCATTCATTTTTTGCTGTCCATGGCTAAGAGGAATGGATTAACTAGGATTTTAGGGTTTGAAATCACTTGATGTGATTTTCAGTGGATGTTTTAAGGTGAACATCTGGAATTTAGATTTTCAACATTGAAAACTACTCTGATTTAGTGTTTGAAGAAGTTTTCTATGGATTTACACCCCTGATTTCAAGAAGATTTTTGAACAAACTGATGTTCTAAGATTGATAGTCCTTAGATATGGCTTTTCATATCTAAGGTGATATTCTTGAACTTCAGATCAAGCTTCAGGGCCTGATCTTCCAGTTAGCAGAAGCGGCAATCAGGTTTGCTACATATGCAAAAGTACTAGCTGTAGCTACTGCCCAAAACTATTGTGAGTTGAATTCTTTGGATTTAAATGAATTATTTGACAGTGTAGTGTTAGAAATTAATGTTTCAAGCATTCATGTACTATTGTAGCTTAAAAATCTGATTTGAATGGCTTGATTCCATGCTTTAAATCACATTGTCACCAACATTTTTGTGTTTAATTGTCCTAATTATTTTTTTAATGGAAATCAAGGTTGAAAATCATGTTGTTTGATCATATTTGTTTCATGTTGTGTGCTAGTTGTTTCTGAATGCATATACCTCTCTTCCAGCCACTAGAACTCATTCAGAGGCCTTAGGTTCCACCTCGCAACACCATTTAGGCCTCTTTTGTGCTAGATTCAAAATATAGAAAAAATCATAAAAAATAAAATAAACCTATCTTGAGTAAGATTATAAATATTTTTAGATGTTTGTGAAGTTTCAAAGTATTCTAAACTCTCTAGCTAATAGAACATACCGGTAGACAATTCAGTATACTCTGAAACTGAATAAAGAAACCAAGTTGAAAAACACAAAAAGAATTCTTCTCTCTCTCATGTCACCTTCTCTCCCTCTTCCCCCATCCATATTTAACATAAAAACACCATAAAAATCTGAAAAAGCCAAAAATTTTATAAAAATACCTTGTATATACTATTTATAGTTGTATTACTAAGGTAAATATAAATATTGTAATATATGTAAATAATATACATAAATAACTTATAAATGTATTACATGTATTTAAATAAGTATTTAGGATGAGTTATTGTACATATAACTTTATTATATAATTAGATATTGGCTTATATTAGATTAAATGTATGTAAATTAAGATAATTATTAATAAGTATTTAAACTTGTACAATAGTGTCTATTACTGTATATACATATTTAAGTATTTATTATATAACTAATTATACATGTACATTGATTTATTTATTTATTTTTGTATATAATTAGATTATTAAGTTAAAATAAAATAAATTAGTAAATTAACTTAATATTGAAGTAATCGATACATTTATATATATTAATTTTGACTCTTTTCAACCTATTTATAATATATTTATATTGTATAATAATATTTATAACTAAATTTTATGTATATCTATTTATAACGTGTAAATAAGTGTATATAAATTAAAATAAACATTATAAAATAAATTAAAAATGTATAATAAATACTTTATTATGTAAATTAACTAATTATTAGGTCAATTAAGTAATTAATTTATTAATTTATACATTAATTAAGGATTTAATCTCTAATTAAATGTGTACAAATCACTATGTTTAAGTAATTTTTACATACAATTAATTAAGTTATTTTTATAAATTAATCATACAATTGAGTAGCCCTATATAAAGGCTTTCCAAATATATAATTTAATTGGAATTTGGATGTAGTTTAGGTACTCAATTCGAGGCCTAATGTCAGCCTTCATCAAATGCATGCGCACGCTAAATTTGGCTACTAGATAGTCCCACCTCGTTCTTCTTCAAGTCGTCGTAGTCGCACAAATTGATTCTTGCTCGATGCCACTTCAGTCGTCAGTGCCTGACATGAAATAAAACCCTCCCTCTCTCTGAGCATATGAAATGAGCATTTGATGTTGTGGGTTGGGAGCCCGATGTGCAGTGCATGGGCCTAGTGGACCTAGTTTGGGCTCGAGCGAAATTGGATAAAAATATACATAAACAAAACTAGGACTAGGCTTAGTAGTGATCTAGTCCCACTCGAGAGGGTGCTATGCATCCCAGGAAAAGGCCGATCCTCCCATAAAAAAACCAAATTTTTATAAGTAAGAGGGTTAAGGGTGCTAAGCTAAGTGTTAAGTGAGACCCTAAAGTTCGAGTAAGTGTTGGGTATTTGTGTTGTGCGTGTGTGTTGCGTGAGTGTTAGTGTGTGTGAGTTGTGAGTGTGATGTGTATATATGTATATGTATACTTGTATAGTATAAAAGTATATGTATAATATGTATATTGCATACATATGTATAGTATATAAGTATTTATAGTATATATATAGTATAGTGTACACTTTTTTTTTAGCCTTTTATTCATATATATGTTTAAGGCTTTAGTGACACTTGTACCTGTCAATATACGTATATTATATGTTAGTATAAGTAGCTACATATGTTAGTATAGTGTATATTTAGTGTTTTGTGCCTACACTTAGGCATTGACTAGGATAGTTGTATATAACTAACATAGAGTAGATTAAATTATTTTTCATGCCTGTTTGATTGTACATATGTTTAAGGCATTGCAATTAGCATTAATTGATTCTTTTGTACATAATTAATTAATTCATTCATTCTTTGATTAATTTGATTCATTTGTAAATATAATTGACATTTTTGGAATAAAAGAGCATTTTCGGAATATAGAGAGTGATGTATATCAATAACTGTCTCCCAATGAACGACCTGGAATAAATCGGTAAAAATTACATAAATAAATAAAATGACACAACATCTATTTGTATTACAACTATACTACGATAACGACATAATTAAATAACTATTTTTATGCAGCATGGATTGTTCGTCATCAACTTACCCCTTTCGCTCATACTAGCTGGAGATCGTCTGACTCTTCCCCCCACTATGAATGAAGCTTCCGTGGTCCGGAGGCATGACGCTTTTAAAAGCCTCCTTAGGTGTCATAGGAGGTGCTGCTGAGTGCCGGAAGTGGCGTTAGGAGGGGTATTGATTAAATTCATCATTTCTCCCTACAAAGTACAAATTAAATTATGCTTATAAATTAATGTTATATTAAAGTAAGTATAAAATTTAAAGTAGTTGATAATTAAATGTCACTTACATGCTTCATCTGGTATGTCTCATGTATCCATGTTCGCCCGCCTTCAGTGGTGGTCTTGCTATGAGTAATCTCATACACACCAACTAGATCAAGTGTGGCACCATCATGTGAATGTGCTTGTAAATATATTTCAAATTGCAGGTAATAGTAATAATTAAAACTTTAATTAAAAATATAAAAGTGACATAATAAGGATTTATTTACATATTTTGCCTTAACTCTATCTATACTAGTTCGACCCAAATAGTGGGTCTGTGGCGGAGCTTTAACCCTATTGGCCTTATTCCTCATTGCCTGATCATGTATGCATAACATATTGTAATGAGAAAATAATTAAATAATTTATCTCAAAATACCCTTAGAAGTATTTATACTTACCTCTATTCTAATCCTCACAGCGTTCTTTCCATACATCTGCTGCTATTGTAGGAGGCACGTTCATCAATGCCTCCTCATTAGATGACATTTTATTATAAAACTAAATTATACAAATAAATTGTCAAAAGAAATTAATTAAGTAAATAATAAAAAATGAAAAATATTACAAATTTCACCTCTCTTTGTTGTCATCCTCCAATCACGATGTCGTCTTGCGACATGATTGAGGATGTACTTGGTGACATTCGGATCGTCACCCCAATCAAAAATCGCTCGTAATATTTTTTTTGAGAAAAAAAATTGCTTGTAATATTACAAAATCGTATAAATGAATTAAATATTATTGAAGTAAACTTATATATATACGTTAATAATTATTTACCTCCATATTACGAATAAGCTGCCGCTTTGTAAAGACACGTTCTGTCCTGAGCCTTTTAAGACGTCTGGACTGTCGGTCAGACGTCTGGACCACCTCCCAGACGTCTAGAAATCAAAATTTTTGGGTATGAGCTTCGCGTTTGCGCGTAGACAGTACCCTCTTTCTCTTTTTTTTTCCCCTCCTCTCTCCTTCCCAACCCTAGCGAGCCTTATAAAAGGCCCCCTTCCCCTCCTTCCTTCCTCACTTCACCCAGCCGGTACCTTCTTCCCTTCCTCTTCACCGTAGTGAGAGGAGCAAGCATGAGAGAGAGCGCGAGAGCGGCGACGAGGAGGAGAGGTGGCGTGAGGAGAGGAGGAGAAGCTTGAGCTCGCGAGCTCGTGTGGGAGCTCGCTGGAGGGCGCACGATCGGAGCAGCGCGTGTGGGAGGAGGAGAGCATCGGGGGAGTCATCCCCGACATTGCTGCAGCCGGAGCTGCAGGCGAGGAGACGAGGCACGGCTGCACGCGGCAAGGGCGAGCAGGAGAAGGTTCTGGTTCTGGGTTTTTCCCAGAATCAAACATCGGGAGTGACGTCTAGACGACGGAGTGGACGTCTGAAGACGACTCCAAACATTTGAAGGCAGATCTTCGCGAATGTGCGTTTCCTTTCGCGGATACGGGCATGCAGGCCGCTCCGCAGCTATGCTTTGCGTGGCTAATTTGAGGAGATTTTGCTGTCGCGTGGAGGGATTGCTTTGGGAAGGCACGGGACACGCCCTCCCACGCATTTCAAACGTCTGGGAAGCTCACCAGACGGCTGGAAGCACTCCTAGACGTCTGGAGAGGAGGTCAAACGTCTAGAGCTGGGTCTAGACAGTCCATAAGAGGTCCTGGACGTTTGGGGTCGACACAAAGCTTGAGGTGCATTTCTGGTCACTTTTAAGACGTCTGGACATTATGCCAGACGTTTGATTTGAGTCGGTAACTCTGTTTTTGACTCGTTTAGGGTTCGTTTAAGGTTCGTCTTACGCAAACAAGATATCGATGTTTTCCTTGTGAGTTCCTCTACTTGTTAGAAGGCTTTCTATACTGTTCTGAATGTTCCATTGCGATTGCTCCTTGTTATAGGACTTCATTCTATTGTGGGTTCGAGGCTTGCTGAGGCACGTGAACCTGCCGTTCGAACCCCCAATACTCCTGGGTTGTCTGGTAGAGTGGCTTCCCTTAATTTAATTAAAAACCTGAATGCTTGTGTGAAATGAATGATTAGAACCTAGGATATGGCATGAATCCTAGGACGAGAAGTACTTGAAATGTCTGTATGCGTGATTGAATTGCAGTCTTGAATGAGTAGATAGAAATGTTAACAACTGCCTGTTAATGAACCAAAGATGCCTGTGAGATATGAACTACCTGTGTTAGTTAAACAACTACATGTGACCTTACCTGTTGTATACGTTAACTGATAGAATACGAGCTGCATGTGTATAACCTGAGAATGGAAATGTTAATGATAGAAATACCAGCTACATGTGTATAACCTGAGAATGGAAATGTGAATGATGAAACCTGGTATGGAATGGCATGAGGAATATGAGCATGAACCCTACGGGAAAATTAGGAGTAGAGCTCCTGGAAATAAATGAATGGATCTGAAAATGTGACGGAAAGTGCGCTGGCCCTTGAGTATGTGGTACCAAGGGGAGCGCATGTTCCCTCTTAGTGTAGAGGGGAGCTTGTTGCCCTTTGGGTTGAGACCCGGGGTGGGTTTGGCCACTCTACACCGACTTCTGTTGGCTCTCGCGTACATAGTACCGGGGAGAGCTATTAGTGTAGGGAGGGAGCTAGCCACCCCACGGGGCCCAGGGTTAAGCTAGCCAACCTACACCGACTTTTCTTGGCCCTCTGGGCAAACCGGGGTAGTAGGACGAGGGTGCGCAGACTGTGGAGGGGTGAGACCCCTGTTTGGTTTTGAGGGGCTAGACCCCTGTTATTGAGAGGGCTAGGCCCTATACTGTTCTGTGTTGTACTTTGGGCGTACCCGCTAGCGGAAATGACTGACCGCATGCCAGTGCAGGGTAGCTACCCGTGCGCTTATCGCGCGTGCTGTAGTCATTGCAACGTATAGATAGTGACCCCGGGGTGGTTGACTGGGGGTAGGATTATCACGAGGGACTCTCCCGGACAGGAGAGCACCCCGTGTGCCTTCTACTCTTCGGAAAAGACTGCAATCAAGATCGTTCCCATGAGGAACATTCGAGATCAAGAAAAAGATTTGGAAATATATAAACCAATGGGTGAAAAGAAATAACTGTAAATTAAAGAATTGGAATAGCTAGTTTACCTGTTAGCTTTACTGCTTTAGTTAGTTGGTTGCCACTCTACTCAGCGTTCGCTGATTTTGTGTACTCATAACCCTTTTCAGGTCTAGGTGTTGAGCAGCTCGAGTCTCCGGTTGCAGAGGGTGCTGGGCCCAGTAGAGCCCAGTGGCTGTAGTCCTCTGTTGTTGTACCTTTTTGTTGTAGTGAGTTCAGACTCTTGTACTTTTACGTTTTGTACCTTTACATTTCTGTACCTTTACGTTTCTGTACATTGATACTAGTTTATTGTTGTGGTGGTGATATGTACTGTAGCAGCTTTTACTTCTTTATTGCTGTACTCTTTTACTGTTAGTTGCTTAGCATAGTGAATGTGGTTTACTTTCCTGCTTTTTGGTTATTTCTTGTTGGACGACTGGGTCTTGGGATCAGTCGAGTTGGGCCAATCTTGTGTCCTGTAGGGATTCGGGAACCAGGTCGTAACACACTTGATCTCCTTTGGGACCCCCTTCCAGTTAAAACAACAAAGGGAGGACGAGCTCCTTTATCATCCTAGACAATCTTCTCATGAAAGGTGGGTAGTTTGGATCTTCTCCAGCTTCATTGATATGCACTTTGATCCTTGTCCCTTCTGAAAGTGCATCTTGATGTGCATTTCTTGTCAGACCCCTTCCTTTTTTTTCTTGATAAGAAAAATATAATTAAAAATTAAAACATTACAAGTAAATTTTAATAAGATATTACCGACAATTCTTACCACTAGTCCCTACCTCAGCCTGAGGGTCCTACTGATGTGGCCTTTGTACCTCAGTATCATCCTCACCCTCCTCCTTGCCCTCATTCTTGCCGCTGTTGTCACCCTCGTCCTCATCCTCATTCTCATCGTCATCGTCAGGGTAGTGGGTGGCAACCTCTGTCTCTAGCTCTTGCTCTCGCACTACATTGGTGACCACCTTCTTGCCCTTGTCTTAGTACTTTCGGGCAAGATCACCAGGTTGGACATATTTACGATGTCTCGTAAATGTGGGATTAGGTACCTTGACGACTGGGTGTGCATAGGTAGTACGTAGAGGGATGTACTTAGGAACCTCGGGAGTTTAGGTGCGGCGTGGCTGTGTGGAAGGAGGCTGGGTCTCATCCCTACCTGTTGAGGTGGCCTGGTCTTCCTTACCCTTATTAGCAAATTTCTTGAATTTCCTCTGCATATGCATTAAAAAAATACTATCTGTATAAATATGAAGAAATAAATAAAAAAATGTACAAAAATTTGAAAAAAATTGAGTAGAATTTCTCCTATATTATGGATATTTTCCAAAATCTTGTATGAAGAAAATCACACATTCCACATCTTATGAAATATAAATAACTAAACAGTAAAACATAAATAGTTACTAAACATTTTGTTTTTATTGAATTCAATCACATACATGTATCTCATCCCCGCTTTGTTCGAAGCTTGTAAATTAATGAAGTCTTTGAATGGAGCATCTCGGCTTGTCCATTATTCACTTATTCATATTTATATTTATTTCTTGACTAGACATAATTTACAGTTCTTGCTTTGATGTAGTCTATGAATAGCAAGTTGGTGAACCATGCATTAAAATGTAAGTTTCATGAGTAGTTTAATCAAAATTTTGAATCTTCTTATAATTTGAATTTTTGACCTTTTTTTTTTTTTTGGAGAGATATGCCTCAACTATCAAAATTGTAATGGAAATACCTCAATTATCATTTTTGATATTTTCCCCAAATTGCCTTATAGCGATATGCCTAGCAACATGGATTCCTCCATCAGGATTACTCAACTCCCTTTGATCTAGCAACATGGCAAAAAAAAAAAAGATGTTTATAAAACCCTGGCAAAAGCGTAGGTACGCAAATTGGTAGAAAAGAGTCTGTAGAATCCAAGTGCCTCCCTCTACGTAATAATAAAAAGAGAAATGGTATAAAAGATAATTATACCTTACATATTAATATCCATTGCACTTGCACCAATTTCTTGTAAGTGTTCTTGATAAGTATCTGCTTTTACTTTAGATTCTACATCTTTTTGTACGTCATAATATTCACGTGGAATTATCCGGATGGGTATAATCCATCTATTTCTGCTGTTATCAGGGACGTAGAAGAGTTAAGATACTTGACATGCTAATGTAAACGATTTTAAAGAATGAAGAAATCGACGATTCTTATTCGAACTTAAAAAATTGTGCTTCTTATCAAGTTTGAAGCTAATGCCTTCTTTAAACACGTCAAACCAATTGCACTTGAAAAGGATAATTCTACGATTGTATTTGAAGTTCATCTCAATGATTTCTTTGATTTGTCCATAGTAGCCATAACAACTAGTGCTCAAATCGCAACTGACAACAACACCAACATGTTGCATGGTCACCGTACCATCTATGGATTTTGTCTTGAATCTAAATCCATTTATAATGTAACCTGAATGGTAATGTCCATAACTCAACAGTTGATCGGATATTATGTCAAAGTCCTCTACTCATTGTGGGTTGTTCTCTTCTTTCATTTGAATAACACGTTTAAACCACTCGAGAAAGTCGACCTTGTGTGTTTCTGGATGTGAACACTCCTTAAATTCATTATAAAATACATCAACTTCTGGAATCTACTTAAGAATGTACAAATAAGTTAGACGCCGATCGATTTCAGAGATTGATTTGTATTCTGTGTGGAGGATAGATCTTCCTAGAATATCAAATATGGAAAGTTAATCTTTATCATTCTCCTTATAGCCTCCATCACAATTTCTTTGTAATTAATTAAATTGATTGTGTCTCATCCATATATATGCCACAGAAGTTAATGGACTCTTCTACAAGATATTCTTCAACAATAATCATTCAGGCTTAGCCTTATTTAACACATAATCTTTTAGTTTCTTTAGAAACCGTTCAACTGGATATATCCATCTGTATTGCATAAGTCCAGCAACTTTCACTTCATTTGCAAGGTGAAGAGTTAAATGAACCATGACATCAAAGGACGGAGGAAATATCTACTCTATTTTACATAATGTGATGAATATTTGCTTATCCCGGTACTCTAATAAATCAAAATCTACAGTTTTCAAACAAATAGCTTTGAAATATCAACTTATCTTTGTAAATGAATCCACAATTGGATCAGGTAGCACTCCATGAATAGCTAGTGGGAACAAGACTTGCATGTAAACATGATAGTCGTCACTCTTTAACCCACTAACTTTCTTTTGAGTCTCATTTACACATCGAGAAAGTTATGAAGAATAGCCATTTGGCACACGTACTTCTTTCAAGAAGGTAAAAATTTTCTCTCATTGATCATTGTTTAGGCTGTAAATGGCTTTCGAAAAGTTATTATTACCGTCTTCTTTTTCAATAACATGTAACTCTAAATGAATGCCTAAGGTTATCATGTTTTACTCGTCTTCACTGTATCCTTTGGACTTTCAGTTAAGTTAAACACATCCAAAATGTTATTCATAACATTTTTCTCAATATGCATCACATTAAGATTATGTTAGATAGTTATATCTTTCCAATACGAGAGTTTCATGAAGAAAATACTCTTATTTTTCAATGCTATTTGATCTTTCTTGAACAGACGACCTAATCATATGTTGTCAAGTTGTAATTTCTCAATTACTTGAAAACTTGACAACCTTATTAAATTTGTACTTAGCTTATTTGTCGGATTCTTTGAAGAATATCGACAAGTTTTACCATCAAACTTATCCTTAAACATTGCAGTTTGCCATCTATACTCAACAAGCAGGAATCTACAGTGTCTCAAATAACAGAACTTATTGCTTTTAGGTAGTCGAAGATGATGAGTGCCATCCATACATACTAGACAAGTAGACTTCCCTTTTGTACTCCATCCCGACAAATTTGCATATGTGGGAAAGTCATTAATGGTCCACAATAATGCAACATGCATATTAAAGAATTTTTTTCTGTGTGCATCATATGTACGAATGCTGTTATACAACAACAGTTTCAATTCATCTATCAATGGTTGAAGATAAACGTCAATTGTATTTCCTGGCTGCTTTAAACCTAAGATGAGGAGGGTCAACATCATAAACGACAATCACATGCAAAGCCACACAGGTAAGCTGTAAGTTACCATCACAACTAACCTAATTGAATAAGGTGGGTACATGCTCTTGAAAGGATTAAACTCATTGCTTGCAAGACTCAATTTGACATTTCTTGTATTATCTGCAAATGGTAAATGAGTGTTGTCAAACATTTTTCACTCTTCTGAATCTACAAGATGACGAATGCGGCCATCTCGTGACATGTTATTCCGATGACATGTCATCAAATTCGCAGTTCTACTTGAAATAAAAAGGTGTCGAAGCCTAGGAATTAGTGGAAAGTAACATAGAACTTTTTTCGGCTGTTTTTTGGCCCTTGTATTTAGTGAATTTTCCACTTTAAATCTCTCAACACCACACTGTGGACAACTATTCAACTCTGCATATTTATTTTTGTATAACACACAATCATTTGGACATGCATTAATTTTCTTGCAATTTAAATTAAGTACACAAATCTGTTTCTTTGCTTCATACCATGTGTTTAGATAACCTTTCAGATCTTTTAAAAGCTCTCTAATGAATTCAAGTACCTCAGACATCAATCCAGAAGTTGCTCTATTCATAACCTTCATCCGAATTAACTTTAAAAGAAATGACAATCTAGAAATGGATGTGATACCGAGAGCAATAGGTTCATCCGCTGCCCTAATAGCATCATAGAACTGATTAGAAGTTTCTCCACTAGCCAAATCTTCAACTCCTGCTCTTATTTCATCAAGCATTTCATCGATGTCATCAGCTTCAATATCTATAGCTGTCTCATCGATATCTATCGGAGATTGTTTGACTTCTTCTGTAAGATCCTCTCCATGAGCAATCCACTTAGTATAAAGCTACCGCCAACCGTTGCAAATCGTGTGCTCAAATACAGTGTTCCTATCATGTGAATATTCATTCAAGCACCTCCTACATGAGCAAAAAATCCTGTCAAACTTGTATCCTCGTCTAAATGATTTCCTATCGTCATGAAATGCCCAATCAAGAAATTCTCTCACTCCATTCTTGTATCAGGAGTAATCTGAGTTTCTCAAACTAATCCAATACTTATCTATGATAATTTACAAAAATGAAATAAAATCACCTAATAATTATAATATGATTTTATAATAGTGTTTATATTTTGATTAGGGTTTTCACTTAATATCCCATTGTAAAGACCCCTCCTATTTTTAGCCTTTTAAGATGTCTGGAGTATCAGTCAGAAGTTTGTCCAGACGTCTGGACCCTTTCCCAAATGTCTGGAAATTAAATTTTTGTACGCCTTCTGCATTCTGCGTGCGGGCGGCATGCAGAACTCTTATCTCTCTCTCTTTCTCTCTTTCCTCCTCCCTCCACCCTGCAGAACCCGAGCTGCGGCCTTATAAAAGGCCACCCTCTTCCTCTCCTCTCCACTCCACCACTACCACCACACCCCACTTCCACTGCCGTGAGCGAGGGTGAGCGAGAGAGAGAGCGTGAGAGCGAGGAGGAGGGTGTGTGAGAAGGAGGAGAAGGCCAAGGTTGAGAGCTTCATGGAAGCTCGTCGGAAGCTCGCACGACCACCGTGGTGCGTGCGGGAGGGCATTGCAGCATCGTCCTCAACCACCTGCAGCAGCTGGGGCTACGGCGGAGTGAGGGGAGGCGCGGCAAGAAGCGCTGGGAGCGAGGTCTGATACTGGAATTTTTCTAGTATCAGACGTCCGGAGTGTCTTCCGGACGACCGGCTGGACATCTGGCATTAACACCAGACGTCTGAAAGCATCTGTATCACTAAGGTACGTCCTCTTCGAGGTTACGGCCATGCAGGCCGCATCGTAGACAATCCTGTTAGGGCTAAAATAGGGTGCTGCTCTGTCGTGCGCAAGAGCAGCCTTGGGAAGGTGTGTGGAACACCTTTTCACGCACTTTCGGACGTCTGGATAGCTCGTCAGACGACCGGAGGACTAGTCAGACATCTGGAACTGTTTTTAGACGGTCGCGGGGGAGTCCTGGACGTCTGAGGTCACTGCAGGAGCTTGAGGTGAGTCTTTGTGACTTTTAAGACATCTAGGCTTGTTTCCAGATGTCTAATTTTGGTTTGCAGACACGTTTTTGACCCGTTTGGGGTCCGATTGGTATCCGTTTTACGCAAATGAAATATCTGTGGTTTCCTTGTGAGTTTCTCTACGTATTAGGAACCTTTATACACTGTTCCGAACCTTCCGTTGTGATGTGTTCCTTGGTATAGGACTTCGACCTACTGCGTGTCGGGGGCTCATAGAGGGTCGTGGGTTTGCGGTTTGAGCCCCCAGGGCATTGCATGTTAAAGTATGGAACCATAACTAGAACCTAGGGCATTGCATGAATCTTAGGAATGAGAAATATATGGAATGATAGCTCCTAGGTGGTGCATGAATCCTAGGGCCGGAAAACTAGATTGTATGTTAGATCCTAGGATATGGCATGAATCCTAGGATCGAAAAAACTGGTGGAATGTATATTACTGCAGTCTTGGAAAAATGGAAAGGAATATATAAGCTGCCTGTGAAATTAATTAACAGCTGCCTGTTATGAACAAAGAAACATGTTTGAGATCATGGAAATTGAGAACGTGAATCTGGAAAGTGAAACATATGATGTTCTGAGATAAAGAGCTGGAACCCTACGGGGAATTAGGAGTGGAACTCCTGGAAAGAAAAGGAATGGAACTGAGATGTAGTTTGTACTGTCTCTTAGGTACGCAGTACCAAGGGAAGTACCTGTACCTGTTTTAGTGCAGAGTGGGGCCAGCCGCCCCAGGGACCCGGGGTTAGGCTTGGCCGCTCTGTACCGACTTGTTGGCCCTCGTGTACGTAGTACCGAGGAGAGCTAGTAGTGTTAGGAGAGTACTAGCTACCCCACGGGCCCCGGGGTTCTGCTAGCCTCCTTCACCGACTTGTTAGGCCCACTAGGGCAAACCAGGGTAGTCAGGCGAGGGTGCGCGGACTGTGGAGGGGCAAGGCCCCGGTTTGGTTACTGTGGAGGGGTTGGACCCCTGTTACTGAGAGGGCTCTGCCCTGGTTCCGTGCTGTGCTTTGGGCGCACCCGTTAACGGAAACGACTGACTGCGTGCCAGTGCGGGCTAGCTACCTGTGCGTTTATCGCGCGTGCCGTAGTCACCGTTACGTCTGTCAGTGACCTTGGGGTGGTTGACTGAGGGTAGGATCACCACGGGGGACTCTCCCAGCCAGGAGAGCACCACGTGCTACTTCTACTTTAGGAAAAGACTGCAATCAAGATCGTCCCACGAGGACATTCGAGATCAAGTAAAGGATCTGAGAAGTAAATGAAATAGTGAGAAAAAAATTGAAAGATGTAAATAAAGGAAGTAATAGAACATAACAGCTACTGTACACTCTACTGTTGCCTTTAGTTAGTTTGCCACTCTACTCAGCGTTTTGCTGACGTGTTACACTCGTTACCTTTTTCAGGACCAGGTGTTGAGCAGCCAGGGTCGGCGGCTGCAGAGGACGCTGGGCCGAGTAGGGTCCAGTAGAGTTACCACAGCTTTGTACCCCTTTTTGTTTCTGTTCTAGTGAGTAGTTTCTGTTTCCGCTGTACCTTCTTACCTGCAGTTTTGTTATATGATAAATGTTGTTTTACTGTTGTGGTGGTGCCTACTGTAGTAGTTTCTTTCCTTACTGCTGTACTTTCTTACTGCTAGTTATATTCATGCTGAATGTGGTTTATTTTACTGTCTTTTGGTTACTTCCTCGTTGGACGACTGGGTCTTGGGATTAGTCGAGTCGGTCGGGTTCTCGTGTCTCGTAGGGACTCGGGAATCGGGTCGTTACAAGATGGTATCAGAGCATTACCTGTTCGGCTTGGTTCCCCGGACGTCCAGAAGTCTGTGGGGACGTCTGCCTAGATCCAAGACGTCCGATGGTCACTCCGGACGTCTGGAGGTCACTCCCGCCGTCTGGTGCAAATTCCAGACGTCTGATTCGCAAAGATGACGAATCAGAGGACCTGCGCACAGCCAACCCCCCCTCCCTCAGTACGGTCAGTCGACAAAAAGAAGAAGAAAGCGGAAACTCACCTTTCAGACGTCTGTATGATCTCACAGATGTCGAGCTTGCCGTCTGGATATCAATCCAGACGTCTGATTCTGGAAATTTTTCCAGAATCAGAACCTTGCTCGGCCTCCGCTCGCGACGCCGCCCGCGTCGCACCTCGCGCGTCCGCTGCTCCGCCCGCAGCAGGTCCCTCTCCGCGACGCTCTGCGCCCCCCTGCGCCCTCCGCCGGCCGGCCAAGCCGCTCCCGGCGAGCTCGCCCTCACGGCAGAGCCCCGCCCTCGCACGCCGCAGCTCCTCCGCGCCTACTGCGGCTGCCGCTGCCGCTGCGCCCTCGCGTCCGCTCGCTCTCGCGCACAGGCAGGAGAAGAAGGAGGAAGATGGTGGAGACGGGAGGGGAGGCGCCCCCCCCCCCCCCCCCCCCCCCCCCTTTTAACACCGCGCGGAGAGGAGAGAGAAGGCGGTCGCAGTCGCCTGCAGCCGCAGAGAAAGAGGCAGGATCACAGGTCTGCGCGCACAGGCGCGCAGACGAATATCCCGTGCGAGCATAACTGTTCGCCAGACGTCTGTAAAATATCCCGGACGTCTGGTCAGACGTCTGGATGTGATCCCAGACGTCTGTAAAGACGTCTGGGCCACCTCCCAGACGTCTTAAAAGACGTCTGGGGCACGCGCTCGTTACAGGTTAGGATTGACCACTCTATACCTACTTCTGTTGGCCCTCGCGTACATGGTACCAAGGCGAGCTACTAGTGTAGAGAGGGAGCTAGCCACTCCACGGGGCCCGGGGTTCAGCTAGCCACCCTACATCGACTTGTTAGGCCCTCTGGGCAAACCGGGGTAGTCAGACGAGGGTGCGCTGACTGTGGAGGGGCAAGACCCCTATTTGGTTCTGAGGGGCTAGACCCATGTTTCTGAGAGGGCTAGGCCCTATACTGTTCCGTGCTATACTTTGGGCGTACCTGCTAGCGGAAACGACTGACTGCGTGTCAGTGCGGGGTAGCTACCCGTGCGCTTATGGCACGTGCCGTAGTCACCGCTACGTCTGTCAGTGACCCTGGGGTGGTTGACTGGGTATAGGACTACCACAGGGGGCTCTCCAGGCCAGAAGAGCACCACGTGTACCTTCTACTCTTCGAAAAAGACTGTAATCGAGATCTTTCCCACGAGGAACATGCAAGATCAAGAAAGAAATCTGAATGTTAACCAAATGGGGTGAAAAGGAATTACTTGTAAAATAAAATAACTCGAAAAGGTAAATATACCTGCTACTTTTACTGCTTTAGATAGTATGGTTACTACTCTACTCAGCGTTCACTGACTCCGTCTTTTTCATAACACTGTTCAGGTTTAGGAGTTGAGCAGCCTGAGCTATCGTCTGCGAAGGGTGCTGGGCTCAGTCGAGCCCAGCCATAGTTTTCAGTACTTTTTGTTGTACTCTCTTTACTGCTTTAGTGAGTTTCAGACTTTTTGCTACTGTTGCTTTCGTTCCGTTTTTTCTGTTGTTGTGGTGGTATGTATTGAATTAGAGTTATTACTTTCTTTTATTGCTTGTACGTTTTTACTGCTTAGTTACATTGTATATGTGAATGTAGTTTATTTTCCTGCTTTTCGATTATTTCTTGTTGGACGACTGGGTCTTGGGATTAGTAGAGCCAAGCCAGTCTTGGGTCTTGTAGGGATTCGGGAACTGGGTCGTAACACCCATCCTTGAAGATTTGATTACAACGTTACTTGTTACATGTAACCGGTGTCTGGAGCAATTTCGGCAGCATCTCCTCACACTTCTCTAGTATACCCCTTAAGACTAACCTTAACTACATTTCCAATAACTCCCATTTAATGGTGCTTTAGAAACTTAACTAAGATCAATTGGTTTACCAGAGAAGAACGAAAAGATACTACCAAAATTTCTTTAGATATTGATTTCATGTAATAAGTAATCTTAAGTTGTGATTAAATTTTCAAGAACCTTTCCTAATTCAGAACTTCTCTGAATTAAATGAGACGACTATTATGACATGTTATAAAAATAAAACTTTTACTGCAATAAAATATACTTATAGTAACCATATTTTGGGGATGTAATTTATTATGAGAACTAAAAAATAATAAGTGAGATTAATGATCTCTATTAAAAAAAACCAATTTAGTGGGACGGATAGGTGTCATAAATTTTATCTCGCTTTTTTCTTTTTATATAAATTCAATTTGGGGTTGAGGTCTCAAAGGTCCCGCGCGTGCTACCTTGTTTCCCCCTAAAAATTCTCACGGTAGAGGAATCGACTCGAATGCACGAGATCCCTCCTCTCTTCTCCCCTTCTCGTCTCATCATTTCCTTTTTCCTCTTCCACGCCTTAGCCCAACTCCTCCTCATCTCCCCTCCTCCCCTCCGCGATCGGCTGCTCCTCCTACCACTCTACTCCTCTGCCCTCTGCTCGCACCCTCCTTGAGAGGTCAAGCGTTTTGAGTTGTGATAGCCTTCCAATCTTAGGAGGAAGAGGACCTGACATCTGGTTGTTCAGCACTAGCATCGTCTGGAGGTGCAAGAGGTTCCCGATGCTTAGCGACAGCGTTCCCCCCAACACATTGCTCGCCATCTTCAAGGAGACGATGAAGCTGTCAGGGGAGCAGCTGATCATGGATCAAGTGCAGGGCTCAACGGAGTTGACATCCCACCAGTCCATCACCCCACGCTGTCCCTCATCTCACTCTTCACCATCAACAGAGTTGTCACTTCGTAGTTGACGCCCTTGGGGGAGAGGAGGGCGTCGAACTGCTGAGAGCAGCGAGGGGAGCCGAGGAGGAAGAGGAGAAGGAGAATCTAGAGCTTCTTCTTGTCCATGCCGAAGCCTTGTGTTGGTTGGTAGATCTTCTTCCGTCAATGTATCCAAATCTATATTCACTGGTAGATTTTTCGTTAGGTGCTTGTTCATTTCATTGGTTTCCAAAGCCTTTCAGCATCTCCATCGTATTCTTCTTTCGTCCCAAACATAGTTGTCATTCTAATAGGCAACAAATCTGATCTGCGGTACTCATTGCTGTCTCTACCGATGAAGGGAAGGCCTTGCTGAGAAGGAGGCCCTTTACTTCATGGAAACTTTAGACTTGGAAGCCACAGATGTGGAAAATGCATTTGCTGACAGATCTATCGAATCGCCAACAAGAAGGCTGTAGAGACTGGTGATGACTCAGCATCTACCGTGCCTATCCAAGGAGAGAGGATAAATATCAAGGATGATGCATCTGCTAAGAAATCTGGCTGCTGCTCTACCTAAGGGTAAGAACTGGTAGGGGATGGATCTTTCAAGTGCTTTTTTTTTTGTCTCTAATCATACTAGGATAGTGCAAACTTGTGGCTTCTCTTCGTATTTGTTGTTTAAGGTTACCAGTGGGGGGTTTGGGTTCTGTAGCACACTATATGCATGTAGCAAGCCCTTTTTAATGGTTAGCTTTGTTTGGATTGTATCACTTTTTTTTTACCTGAAGTGGGGGAAATCTAGCCTGTTCTATCATTTCCATTAATTGTGAGTTGTAGAGATTGTGTCTGGAGACAAGATTTCATCATGTATTTGGATGTACCTACAATTGGATTAACTTTATCTTCCAAAAAAAATTGTGTTCTTCTTTCGTATGCGTGTCCTTTTCAGAATCTTTTAATTGTGGAAGGAACTATTTATTATATGTGAAATTATCCATTAGATTAAAACCCATGAATATTAGCAGTTTCTCTGATTTGATCAAAAGGAAAAATCATATCCTGGCAAATGCAAGACCCGTTTTATTTATTTATTTATTTATTTCTTTCGTGCTTTTTTGTTCTGTAAGGATGCATTTGCTTGTTGGATATGCCACTGGAATTCCCTTTGAAGTGGGATGGGGAAGAGTAACAATGGGATATCCTATTGGCTGTATGGTTTCCCATGAAGCCTTGACCACATCTTTTATCAGATTCCAATATAACAAGGAATTATTGCCCTGCCATACAACCACCACTTACCCACCACACAACCAAAGCTCATCAATCCACAATCACTTATCCCACCACCCATTATCTTAGGACAAATTTTATCCCACAACAAAATGCAATTTAAGATTTAAGAGCATAAATCTCTTTATTTTTTGTGGTCACCATCTTTGGATTTTTGGCATATTCTTATTCTGCCATTTTTTGATTATGTCAGAATGTAATGGGTAGGTAGTTCTCTGTTGAATTGTGTATTTTGCTTCTATTGATCCTATTTCAACTGAAAATAAGATAGTAATTACAATATATCATTTTTTTACTCAGAGAAACAGTGAAGATGAGTAGCTGGAAAAAGTAAAAGCCAAGATGGGGATGGCTGCATGGTCAGGTCAGTTGGTTGCTGTTACATGTTTCTTTGCTTGTGATATGTTAGACTCAACCATTTCATGGAAAAGTGCTTTTTTTTGAAACTTAGTGGTCAAGACATTAAATGCAGATAGTCATGGACTTATAGGTTCAATTCCTAATAATTTTGTTTGTTTGTTTTGTTCCTACAACGTGGATTGTTACATGTTTGTTTGGAAGGTACCAACATGGATTCTATTTAACATTTGTAATGTAAATTTGAAATGTGTTGGCAAAAGTTGCTGAAAAGTATGTAAAGATATTTAATGTGCTATGTTTGTGGCATTGTTTTGTGGCATCATCATTACAAATCCTTTTTTCAACCTGAGCATGCATACCAGGCTTTCTATTTGATTGCTAATGATGCATTTTTTTCTGGCATAACTTGTGTATTATTTTTGACATAACTTTCTGGCTTTCTGGCATAACTTTCTAGTATAAACTTCATTTTTCCCCATAACTTATGCATTATGTTAAACACAACAACCATCAAATCAATTTTATTTTTCCCTATAGTCAAGGAAAACCATTCCATAAGGCATCAATCTAATTTATCAATCCCATATTTCTTTCTGTGATTATGCCTAGATGTTTGTACGTACTAGGTTCATAGGTCGATATTCAACATTACCGCATCAGTTCAGAAGCAAACTAATTCCTTATTCTGACCTCTCTTCTTGCAGATTAAATCTTGAGAGGTTGGGTGGTAACTTCAAAGAAGAAGTTCAGGTTGATATCTAGCACGTAAATATGTACCCTAGTGAAGTACTAATTCTAGTGAATTTTAGTTTTGTGATTTATGTGTATTTTGGTGTTTGAGGTCCAACTTAGTTAGGAACAGTATAATGGATCTTGTAAAATTGATTTTTTTTCTCTAGTAATGCCTTTAGATCTTTCTCTAATTACTATTCAGACTGTAGAGTCCAGATTGAAATGAAATTGAAAATAATGTAAGAAATTGATGTAAATCCATATCACAGTAGCTGTTTCTTTCTCTTTCCTTTGTTTTTCTTCTTCTCTGAAAGGGTAAAGAAAGTTGATATTTCTTTCACTCAAGATAGTTTCTAATGAATGTTGCAAATGGCACCTCCCTAGTTGGCTGGTAGTATTGTTTGATGAGTATGTTTGATCAGTGATCTACATGGAACAACCTAAGGGTCTCCGAGTAATTGTTGGGGAAAGAAAGGTGTGCAAATTGAAGAAGTCCATCTATGGACTTAAGCAGGTTTCTAGTAGTTGGAACATCAAATTTGATGAGACTATAAAGAGTTACGGATTCTATTATAATTCATATGAACCTTGTGTCGACAAGAAGGCCAATGAGAGTGCAATCACCTTTCTAGTGTTCGTGGATGACATCCTACTCATTGGGAATGTTGTAGGAATGTTATCCAATGTTAAGTTATCCCTGAACCTTGAGATAAAGGATCTTAGGGAAGGCACTTATATCTTGGGTTTGAAAATGTTTAGAAATAGAGAGAAGGATATTAGGATTATCACAGCAAGGACACAACCAAGGTCTTGGAGAGATTTTGCATAGATAACTCCAAGAAGGGCTTTCTTCTCATTAGACTTGAGATTTCCTTATTGAAGGGAATCTCCCCAAATAGTTGAGGAGAAGAAATCCATTGGTGGATGTCCATATGCTTTTGTAGTGAGCAGCCTAATGTTTGCCATGCTATGTACATGACCAGATATCTATCAAATGGTGGGAATGGTTAGTCATTACCAATCCAATTTGGGACAGGAACACTAACATTCTTAAGTACTTGAGGACAAAAGACTATTGTGTAGTCTTTGTAGATGGGATTTCCAGATGTTAGGGTACACTAATTTTGACTTCCAATTATATATTGACGATAGAAAGTCTACATCAGGGTTCATTTTCTTGTTGAACGGTGGTTCTGTGAGTTGGCAAATTAAGAACCAGGATACCAAGATTGATTCAACAATAGAATCCAAATATATTGTTGCGTCTGATATCACTACTAGAAAAATGAGATTTTGCGATGCTATCTAAATGACGGTTACTAATAAAACCATCCTGTATATGGAATATCCGCTCGAGCGGTGTCGAATATGTTCAATGATATACATGACGGTTTGTAAATTGTTGTATAGTTTACCAAAACGATGGTTTTGTACAAGTCATCATGTATATATTTCGTGAAATTTCCTTGACGTGAAATTTCGCACCTTAACTTGACATTAAATGACGGTTTTCTACAAAACCGTCGTTAAATGTGCAATATTAGGTGAATCGGTGCCTGATGCCCCAAACCCTCCCCTTTCTTTCCGTCTCTTCTTACTCAAACCTAGCTCCTCCTTCGGTCGCATTGCCCCTCATCCTTGGTAAGCACCCTTCCTCCTCTAGTCTCCCCTCATCGTCCTCCTCCTTCACATGAGCGCAGCTGTTGCCCCCTCCTTGTGCCGTCGCCCCTGACTCTCCTCCTCCTTCCCATCTGCCCCCCCCTCCCCCCCCCCAATCTCATCCTCCTTCGCCTCTCCATCTCCTCTTCTCCCTGTCACAACCCCTCCTTAGCCGACCCCCCTACCACCACCCCTCCCCAGTCGCCCTCCCTCTACCACCACATCCCCTTCCTTAGCCCACCCCTTCCTCCCCTTGCCACAAATCTCCCCTCCCCATCTGACCCTCCTCATCCCCCTACCACCACCTCCCCTTCCCCTCCTCCCCCTTCGAGTACCTCTCCTCATCCTTTAGCTATTTTTTTTAAATTTTTTTTAGGATTTAGGTTTATTAAAATTTTATATTAATTATGTTTGATTTGTAAAATTTAATTTAAATTATCTCATCGTCAGATACGCCATTATCAATTCTTATGTTTCGTCGATGTATAAATGTAAAATTTTTAAATGAATTATGTTTTGAATGTGAGGTGTGCTCACTTGATTCTAAATTAATGTATTGTAGATGTGAATGATTGTGGGATGTATTCACTTAATAATGTAATTTTATTTTTGCATGTATGTGATGATTGTGGGGTGTGCCTATTTAATGATATGAAATTATGTTCTTTTTGTAAAAGAAGCAGGGTATACCCACAATTATATAATGTTCTGTTTTAATTTGTGAATGAATGTAAGGTGTACCAACTTAAATTGTAAATGCTTATCTGATTAATTGTGTGTGTTTTCTATGGAAAGAAGTTTATATTATAGGAGAAACTCTGCTGAAAATTTTAATGAATTAATAGATACACACTTGCATAAATTTAGGTCTACTTGAGGTCAAACAATATGTATTCTAACTCTTAGGTTACAGGTTTTGGGAGTGGATAATCATGTCAAAATACTTGCTCGTTAACACTTATGATCATGTTATATGGATAATACAGAGTGTATATCTCATTTACATACACGAACACTACAACAAAATAAGGTTCTAGTGACGACCTACGGGGATGAATTTACAAGCTTTGGAGATAGATTTTAAGGTGGAAATCCGTTTCCAAAACTTCATCTCCTAAATGAGGGTCATTAAAACTTTTGGGGATGAATTTTCTATTGCCACAACTCGAGAACGGAAAATTAGTTATAATAGTTTGGACACAAAAACACGTTGATGACATGTCATTAAATTATTTAGAGATGGATTTCTCCATCTTTACAGCTTTCAAGGATGGAAAAAATTTCCTTTAATTGTCTTTTGGATATGAATTGATTTGTGGATATAATGTTATTATGATAAAATATCCATCCAAATATTATTTTTGCTATTTTCCAATAACCAAACACAACAATTTCACAAAATTGACCTTTAACATAGGACTTCACTTTTATTAAATTTCAAATATAAAGTACATGATATATAAACTTGGGAGTTTGAATTATCTTAATTTATTAAATTCAAAATCAAGTTTTAGTGTTTCCTTCTTGGGGTCATAATTTTTATTTTATAGAAGAAAAATAAAAATACAAGAAAATATAATTGAAAATCGACCAACTACAGTAGCTTCGTCAAAAGATGACTTAAAATCCTTGTTGTTGCTGCTACTATTGCTACTCCTATGTTGCTGTTGCTGGTGCTTTGAAGACTTCCTCCCTCACGAACCTTTAGTACATGAAGGATGCCCCTCTGAACTATGGGAGAATCATTCATGCCACCAACACCATTTTGATCTCATTCCATATCGGTATCATGAAAATACTTCAATTCAACTAAATTCATGCAGATATCGAGTTTCCTGCAATTCATGTAGATAGAGAAAGTTGGAAATACTTCAATCCAGCTAAATTTTAAAAAGAACCAACTAGATACAAATATTAAAGTAACTAAATGAGAAGTCTATCATCTTTAATTATTTATATGCAATATGTCCACATGAATAAGGTAAAAAAATCATTCCAACTTTCACTGAGTATAACATTTTTTCCTACAACTTTTTTTTTCCTTGGTGGTTTAAGTACTTCATCAATTCCTCTTGATTGATAGTTACCAGCAGCTACCTCCAAGATGAATTGCATCCCTAAATTATCTTTTCCTTGCCCTACGAGGATTCTCTATTCTTCTTACCATATATTGAATCATGAACTGAAGCATTACCAAAGGGGAACAAGAAACAACTGCAACATAGTAGTTTTGTCTAACTCCATGGCATTTTTATGTCAGTATCTTTCATGTCAAGGAAAATTAAGATGAGGTTGGAGGGTTAAGAACCTTTCTTTTTTGAAAGGGGCTTCATAATATAGCTAATCCATGTGGGTGGCTAAAGTTATGGGTGCTGGGTGATATGTTCACTTTAGTGGATTAGAATTAAGCCTAAGAGTATTTAATTAGGAGTTGGGAAATGGATTTTTAGTATGCATTACAGAAGAATATTCATTGAGCACGAAAAGTATCAATCCTGCATTTATCAATTGGTGTGCTTTATTTGCATATGTATTTAACACACATTTATGGGTGTTATCTTGTAGAAATTAATTGGGGATGAGAATTTGGAAGGTTGCAAAAGGATAAAATCATGAGAGATTCCCTATCTCTGATTTTTCTAATTCTCTATCTCTTTCCTATTATTCCCCCTGCCCTCTTTTCTTTTGTGGGGATACGCACACACAAAAACACCAACATAAATTCCCTCAATCTTTCTCTTCGATAATTTCTCTCAATCTTTTATTCTATCTAATTATTCTCTTTCTTTATATAACAGGGCATAGGACGGCCAAGCCATCCATCTTCCTCATGGGAGGAACTCCCTCCCCACATCTCCTCCTAAACAGTGGCCACTGCACGACCTACATCTCCTTCTACCTGTGTCAACAGAGACCTTCCACCACTGCGAGACACCCATTACCATGAGTTCTTCTATCGCGACATTGATGTCACCGCCATCGTGACTCCAACCACCATCGCGACACCACCATCGTGGTTGGAGGTGACAGCTCTAACGCTGCCACTGCATCCGCTACTTCGTCTTCGACTTGCCACCGCAGCTCGTCTCTACTGCGTCAACTCCCACGACCGTGCCATCACCACTAATCCCCTCTCTTTTTAAACCTACATGCACGCAGGATCGAGGATGAGGATTTAAGCTGTCTACGAGTGTTCCCAGACATCCAGAGACTCGCGCCTCCTCCTCCATGATCTTCCTCTTCCTTCAGAATCATCACCATCACCATCCCCTCACCTTCAGGCAGACTGGACCCACCAACAAAATTGTAGCCTCCACCGTCGGCCCACAGCATCGACAGCCACCCATGCACCGGTGGACTCAAGGCTGCATCGTCCGCACCCACCAACGCCACCTCCGCCTCTCACGTGCATAGGCCTCATGAGCCAAAGACCTCGTGCGCGCGCCCTCGCGTGCAACCACCAGCTTCACCACCGCCGTTCCCTTGTCGCGCACGACCCTCCAACGCTACCCTCTCCTCCGCGAGGCTACGCATGATCACGCGTGATGCCCACCGATTGGCCTCCTACAGCCAGTACTGTTCTTCAACTTCTGTCAAGGCTAAAGGAACCCATCACCGACACTTTCCTCCTCCGTGCAGCAGCCACCACCGGCCTCTAGTCGACGTGCCGTTAATGCTACTACGCTCACCTTGACTCCATGAACCTCGCCATGCCATCATAATCGACCATAGCAGCCTTCACTGCGCACCCGGGGAGGAACCCATTGCCGACAACCATCAACCAGTCGTTCGGTCGTCTCCGTTGACGCCATAATTACCATCACAAAGCCCTCCACGTCCTCGACCTCCAACGACCTTCCTGTGGCCAACCGTGCTTCCTTCTCCACACACGTGCAAAGGGAGAGACTCCCTTGTTTTCCAACAATAGAGGGTCAATTATTAATTACATTCCATGCCCTTGCCAAACATTAGATTTACTAATTATTATTTTATTAGGCCACTTTGCATGCGTGCCCTCGCAAATCCTACTATTTCTCTCATGCACTCATCTCTTTATATATTGAATTACATTCTTGACATGAATGCATGAAATATCACCATGTGCATACATGACCTAGATGAGAGACTCCAATATCTTGAATTCTAATTTTAATTACAGCACATGCCATTGTGGATTATTTTATGGAGGTAAAATTGCGTACATAACCCTTGCATTGTTGAGTTATTGTGTCTTATTCTTTTCACCTTGTTTCGCATCGGATTTGGGCACGGATCCCACACATGATTGGATAACTATAATGGAAAAGTATTCGTGAATTTATTGCATTTGTCATTCTCTGTGGATATGACCTAACTCTTCATGGTTACTTTTCACTGATAAATATTTTTGTTCGGGATTTTTCCACCATGAGATTCATATTGCGACGACACATCTGATGTATTTTTCTGATATATCATCTTCCAAGTGAAATTTCCTGTTCACTGGGAAGAAATTTACTTTCCAGAAATGCATTTGCGTAATTAGTATGTTTGATCGTGAAACTTTTTATTAAGTTTGTAGAGTGTTAGCGTATTTAATTCTGAACGTATAGGATGACTGGCTTTTTGTTTATGTCAAGCGTAAGCTTTTGTTATCAGTATTAATACAGCTTTTGCCCATGATCGTGGATAGATCTTTCATGACCACGAATCGAATTAATAGTACAAACATTTGATGATCTAGCATTTTCTTTCACAAGAGCATTCTCATTATATACACGAATAGAGAAGCATATTTACAGACGTTATATAGGCTAGATATAAAACTTGTGTGTTCTTTTTGAAAATCAAGTATATCATATTACAACAAAAAGTGAAATACATCTAATGAAATACTTTATTTTTTTGAAAGTAAATCTCTTCCCAGTGAATAGGAAATTTCGTTAGGAGGATGATATATCAGAAAAATACATCAGATGTGTCATTGCAGTATGAATTACGTGGTGGAAAAATCCCGAATAAAAATATTTATCAGTGAAAACTAACCGTGAAGAGTTAGGTCATATCTATAGGGAGAGACAAATGCAATAAATTCACGAATACTTTCCCATTATAATTGTCCAATTATGTGCAGGATTCGTGCCCAAATTCGATGTGAAACAAGGTGAAATGAAGACACACAATAACTCAAGAATGCAAGGGTTATGTGCATAATTTTACCTCCATAAAATAATCCGCAATGGCATGTAATGTAATTAAAATTAGAATTCAAGATATTGGAGTCTCTCCTCTAGGTCGTGTCTGCACGTGGTGATATTTCATGCATTCATCTCAAGAATGTAATTCAATATATAAAGAGATGAGTGCATGAGAGAAATAGTAGGATTTGCGAGGGCATGCATGAAAAGTGCCTTGATAAAATATAATTACGTAAATCTAATGTTTGGCAATGTCATGGAATGTACTTAATAATTGACCCTCTATTGTTGGAAAACAAGGGAGTCTCTCCTTGTTGCACGCGCGTGGAGGAAGCATGGCTGGTTGCGGGAAGCTCGGAGGAGGTCGAGGATGTGGAGGGCATTGCGATGGTGGTTGTGGCGTTAATGGAGACGGTTGGAGGCGGTCAGACAACGGGTTGATGGCTGTCGGTGGTGGGTTCCTCCGCAGATGCACGATGGCAGTTGCCATGGTCGATTTTGATGGTGTGGCGAGGTTTGTGGAGTCGAGGTGAGCGCGGCAGCGTCGACGACGCGTCAAATGGAGGCTGGTGGTGGCTGTTGCACGGAGGAGGAAATCGTCGGTGATGGGTTCCTTTGGCCTTGACAGAAGTTGAAGAACAATGCTGGCTGTGGAAAGGTTGGTTGGCGGGCATCGCGCATGGCCGTGTGTGGCCTCGCAGAGGAGAGGGCGACGCTGGAGGGTCGTGCGCGACGAGGGTGAGGCGGTGGTGGTGCTGGCAGTTGTGCCTGAGGGCGCACGCGCGAGGTCTTTGGTGCGTGGAGCCTGTGCGCATGAGAGGCAGAGGTGGCATCGGTGGGCTCGGGCGGTGCGACCTTGAGTCCGCCGGTGTGTGGGTGGCTGTCGACGCTGTGGGCTGGCAGTGGAGGTGGCGATTCTGTTGATGGGTTCAGTCTGCTTGAAGGTGAGGGGATGGTGATGGTTATGATTCTGAAGGAAGAGGAAGATCGTGGAGGAGGTGTGGGTCTCTGGACATTTGGGAACACTCGTGGACGACTTAAATCCTCGTCCTCGGTCTTGTGTGCGTGCAAGTTTAAGGAGAGAGAGGGGATCGGTGGTGATGGCGCGGTCGTGGGAGTTGATGCAGCAGAGATGAGGTGCGGTGGTGAGTCGAAGACGGAGTAGCGGACGCGGTGGTGGCGTCGGAGCTGTCACCTTTGATCACGGTGGTGGTGTCGCGGTGGTGGTTGGAGTCGCAGTGGCGGCATTGTCGATGTTGCGATAGAGGAACTCGCAGTAATGGGTGGCTCGTAGTAGTGGGAGGTCTTTGTTGGCACGGGTAGGAGATGTGGGGAGGGAGTTCCTCCCATGAGGAAGATGGATGGCTTGGCTGTCCCATGCCTTGTTATATAAAGAAAGAGAATAATTAGAGAGAATAAAAAATTGAGAGAAATTATCAAAGAGAGAAATTGAGGGAATTTCTGTTGGTGTTTTTGTGTGTGCGTATCCCCACAAAAGAAAAGAGGGCAGGAAGGGGAATAATAGGAAAGAGACAGAGAATTGGAAAAATCAGAGATAGGAAATCTCTCATGATTTTATCCTTTTGCAACATTCCAAATTCTCATCCCTAATTAATTTCTGCAAGAGAACAAGAGAAATGCAGGATTGATAACTTTCATGTTCAACTAATATTCTTCTGTAATGCATACTAGAAATCCATTTTCCAACTCCCAATTAAATGCTCTTAGGCTTAATTCTAATCCACTAAAGTGGACCTATCACCCAGCACCCATAACTTTAGCCACCCACATGGATTAGCTATATTATGAAGCCCCTTTCAAAAAAAAAAAAGTTCTCCTTAACCCTTCAGCCTCATCTTAATTTTCCTTGACATGAAAGATACTGACATAAAAATGCCATGGAGTTGTCAAAACTACTATGTTGTAGTTGTTTCTTGTTCCCCTTTGGTAATGCTGCAGTTCATGATTCAATATATGGTAGGAAGAATAGAGAATCCTAGTAGGGATGTAATTCATCTTGGAGGTAGCTACTGGTAACTATCAGTCAAGAGGAATTGATGAAGTACTTAAACCATTGTAACAACTCGGTTCCCGAGTCCCTACGAGACACGAGAACCGGACCGACTCGATTAATCCCAAGACCTAGTCGTCCAACGAGGAAGTAACCAAAAGAGCAGTAAAATAAACCACATTCAGCATGAATATAACTAACAGTAAGAAAGTACAGCAGTAAGGAAAGAAACTACTACAGTAGATACCACAACAACAGTAGAACAACATTTATCATATAACATGAACTGCAGGTAAAGAAAGTACAGCGGAAACAAGAACTACTCACTATAACAAAAACAAAAGAGATACAAAAGACTGTGGTAAACCCTACTGGATCCTACTCGGCCCAGCGTCCTCTGCAGCCGCTGACCCTGGCTGCTCAACACCTGGTCCTGAAAAAGGTAACGAGTGTAACACGTCAGCAAAACGCTGAGTAGAGTGGCAACTAAAACTAAAGACAACAGTAGAGTGTACAGTAGCTGTTATGTTCTATTACTTTCTTTATTTACATCTTTCAATTGTCTCACTATTTCATTTATTTCTCAGATCTTTTACTTGATCTCGAATGTTCCTCGTGTGAAACGATCTTGATTGCAGTCTTTTCTAAAAAGTAGAAGTAGCACATGGTGCTCTCCTGGTCGGGAGAGTCCCCCGTGGTGATCCTACCCTCAGTCAACCACCCCAAGGTCACTGACAGACGTAACGGTGACTACGGCACGCGCGATAAACGCACAGGTAGCTAACCCGTACTGGCACGCGGTCAGTCGTTTCCGTTAACGGGTGCGCCCAAAGTATAGCACGGAACCAATACGGGGCAGACCCCTCTCAGTAACAGGGGTCCAACCCCTCCACAGTAACCAAACCGGGGCCTTGCCCCTCCACAGTCCGCGCACCCTCGCCTGACTACCCTGGTTTGCCCCAGCGGGCCTAACAAGTCGGTGTGGGAGGCTAGCAGAACCCCGGGGCCCGTGGGGTAGCTAGTACCTCCCTACACTAGTAGCTCTCCTCGGTACTACGTATGCGAGGGCCAGCAAGTCGGTACAGAGTGGTCAGTCCTAACCCCGGGTCCCTGGGGCGGCTGGCTCCGTTCTGCACTAAACAGGGGGGACAGTCGCTATCCTTGGTACTCCGTACTCAAGGGCCAGCTCACTTCCCCAAAACTATTCCATTCACTTTCCAGGAGTTCTACTCCTACTTCCCCGTAGGGTTCCATCCTTTTTACTCAAACATCCAGGTTTCACTTTCCAGTTTCACATTCTTACAATCGATGTTCTCAACCACGTTATCTATTCACAACAGGCAGCTGTTAATTCAAATTACAGGCAGCTGTTATCTCTTTCCATTTTCCAAGACTGCAGTATTATACATTCCACTAGTTTTCCCATCCTAGGATTCATGCCATATCCTAGGATCTATCATACAATCTAGTTTTCCAGTCCTAGGATTCATGCAACACTTAGGAGCTATCATTCCATCTATTTCTCATTCTTAGGATTCATGTAATGTCCTAGGTTCTATTTATGGTTTCATAATTTAACATATTTTATTAATAACTTAAAGCCACTCTACCAGGTACAATGGGAGTAATGGGGGCGTGATCGGGAATCCCGCGTGCCTCCGCAACTCCCAAGACTGCAACTGAACGAGGTCCTATCACAAGGATCAAACACAAGGAAAGTCTCAAAACAGTGCATAGCTACTGTAGACGGGTAGAGGAATTTATTCTGAAAAGAACGCAACTCGAATCGCGGAAAACGGAGCCCGAACGGGCCCTAAACGGGTTGAAAAAGACGATACTGTGCAAAATCAGACGTCTGGAACTTCTTCCAGACGTCTTAAAAAGTGGATCAGAGAATTACCTGCTCAGCGTGGTTTCCCAGATGTCCAGAAGTCTGCGGGGACGTCTGGCCTAGCTCACAGACGTCCGATGGTCACCCCGGACGTTTGGATGTCACTCCCGCCGTCTGGTACAACTTCCAGATGTCTGATTCGCAAAGGATGGCGAATCAGCGAGCCTGCGCACAGCCAACTCCCTCCCTCAGTACGGTCAGTCGACATGAAGGAAGAAGAAAGCAGAATACTCACCTTTCAGACGCCTGTAAGATCTTCCAGACGTCTCCCTCGCCGTCTGGCTATAAACCCAGACGTCTGATTCTGGAAATTTTTCCAGAACAGGGCACCGCTCGGCCTTCGCTCGCGACGTCGCCCGCGTCGCACCTCGCGCGTCTGCTGCTCAGACCGCAGTAGGTCCCTCTCCGCGTCGTTCCGCGCCCCTGCGCCCTCCGCCGGCCGGCCAAGCCGCTCCGACGAGCTCGCCCTCACGGCAGAGCTCCGCCCTCTCACGCCGCACCTCCTCCGCGCTCACTGCTGCCGCCACTGCCGCCCTCGCGCTCGCTCGCTCTCGCGCACAGGAAGGAGAAGAGGAAGGGGACGGTGGAGACGACAGGAGGGGAGGCGTGGCCTTTTAAGGCCACGCGAGGAGGAGGGAGAGAGAGCGCGACAGGTCTGCAACCGCAGAGAGAGAGGGAAAAAGAGAGAGAGAGGAATCGCGGGTGCGCGCAGACGAATCTCTCGTGTGAAAAAAAAACTGTTTTACAGACGTCTGGAAACGATCCCAGACGTCTTGTAAGACGTCTGGATGTGATCCCAGACGTCCTCCCAGACGTCTTAAAAGACGCCTGGGGCACGCGTTCGTTACAATATAACAAACTCAAAGGAAGTTTCATCCCCGAAACTTGCGCCAACTAGGGTGCGGGGAAAAGATGTCCAAATAACCATAACAAACTCAAAGAGGACCGAAGCCGGTCCGAAAAGACGTACCCGCGAAAAGCTCCGGGTACCGCTCCCGCATTGCCGCCTCAGGCTCCCAGGTAGCCTCCTCGTACCGCTGGCTCCTCCACAAAACCTTTACCAGGGGTACTTGCTTTCGTCTCAAACTGCGGACGGCTCGGTCTAGGATCTGCACTGGCCGCTCGGGGTAGGTCAGGTTGTCGCTCACCTCGACGCTCTCGTGACTCAGTACGTGACTGGAATCGGCTACGTACTTCCTAAGGTTGGACATGTGGAACACGTCGTGCACACCAGAAAGCTGTGGGGGAAGGGCAAGTCTGTAAGCAACGGGTCCAACCCGCTCCAGGACCTCAAAGGGCCCTACGAACCTCGGCGTGAGCTTCCCTCTCACCCCAAACCGCTGTAGGCCCTTCATGGGCGAAACACGAAGGAAGACGTGGTCCCCAACCTCAAACTGCACCTCTCTGCGTCTCCGATCCGCGTAGCTCTTCTGTCTGCTCCTGACAGTGCGGAGTCGTTTGTGGATCTGCTCAACTACCTTCTGACTCTGCCGGATCAACCTGGGGCTAACCTCCCACTTGGTCCCCACCTCAACCCAACTCAAGGGTGCCGTACACTTCCGTCCGTACAGAGCCTCGTAGGGAGCCATGCCGATGCTCGAGTGATAACTGTTGTTGTATGCAAACTCTGCCAGGGGCAGGTGCTCCTCCCAAGAGCCCCTCCAGTCCAGTACACAAGCACGCAAAAGGTCCTCAAGTGATTCGGATCGGCAAGAAACGCGTCGTCTTCGTCAGTCTATCCACTATTACCCAGACTGCGTCGCGTCCCCGCTGGGTAACAGGTAAGCCCACCACCAAGTCCATGGTGATGCTCTCCCACTTCCACTCTGGCACTGGAAGCGGCTGAAGCGGCCCTGCAGGCCTCTGATGCTCGGCTTTCATCTGCTGACACACTAAGCACTGTTGCACGAACTCACCCACATCCCGCTTCATCCCTCTCCACCAAAACTCGCGTCTCAAGTCGTGGTACATTTTCGTGTTCCCGGGATGTATGGTGAATCTGGAACCGTGTGCCTCAATCAGGAGCTCTCTCAACAGCTCCTCGTCTCTGGGAACGCACAACCGTCCCCTCAAACGTAGCACCTGGTCTGTGAAAGAGAAGTCCCCTGGGTCTCCTGATAGTACTCTGTCACGCAAAGACTGCAAGTACGGATCGACCATCTGTCCTGTGATGATACGGTCTATCAGCTCTGGCCTGGTCTGTCGCGTCACCGTCACTGCCCCACAGTATCCTCGTAACTCTAGAGGTCGCCAACTGCCCACCTCCTCCAAAAGGCTCCAACTCTGTAACTGTAGACTGGCCAAGCGTGCGGGCGCCTTACGGCTCAAGGCGTCAGCCACCACATTGGCCTTTCCCGGGTGGTAGGAGATGCTGCAATTGTAGTCCTTCAGGAGCTCCAACCAACGTCTCTGTCTCATGTTGAGCTCCTTCTGGTCAAAAAGATATCTGAGGCTCTTGTGATCTGTAAAAATCTCGAAGGTCTCACCGTACAAGTAGTGTCTCCATGTGTTCAGCGCGAAGACAACAGCTGCTAACTCTAGGTCGTGGGTAGGGTAGGTATGCTCATGGGGCTTCAGTTGCCGCGAAGTGTAAGCGACCACGTGACCCCTTTGCATGAGCACACATCCTAACCCCTGCAAGGAAGCGTCCGTGTACACAACGAACCCGCCACTACTGTCAGGGATGGTGAGCACGGGAGCCGAGGTCAACCTCTCCTTCAGCTCCAGAAAACACGCCTCACAGGCGTCTGTCCAAGCGAAAGGCACGTCCTTCAGGGTCAATTGTGTCATAGGACGTGCAATCTGTGAAAATCCTCTGATGAACCGTCTGTAGTAGCCAGCTAGTCCCAGGAAACTGCGGATCTCAGTGACTGAACGCGGCCTCTCCCACCTGAGCACTGCCTCGACCTTGGCTGGGTCCACCGCCAGGCCGTCTCCAGAGATCACATGACCCAAGAAGGTCACCTCCCTCAACCAGAACTCGCACTTGCTGTATTTGGCGTACAGCCTGCGTCGCCTCATAGTGTTCAGAACCATCCGCAAGTGCTGTTCGTGCTGCGTCCGATCTCTAGAATAGATGAGTACATCATCTATGAAAACCACCACGAACTGGTCCAAGTACGGTCTAAACACCCGGTTCATCAGGTCCATGAAAGCAGCGGGGGCATTGGTCAGCCCAAACGGCATGACCAAAAACTCGTAGTGTCCGTACCGGGTGCGGAAAGCTGTCTTGGAGACGTCGGTCTCCCTGATCCTCAACTGGTGGTATCCAGACCTCAAGTCTATCTTGGAAAACACCGTGGCACCCCGCAACTGGTCAAACAAATCGTCGATCCTCGGCAGCGGATATCTGTTCTTGATGGTGACCCTATTCAGCTGTCGGTAGTTCACACAAAGGCGTAGGGTCCCATCCTTCTTCACAAACAGTACCGGGGCTCCCCAGGGAGACGCACTGGGCCTCACGAAACCTTTCTCCAAAAGGTCCTGCAACTCGGACTTGAGCTCTCGCAGCTCAAGCGGTGCCATTCTGTATGGCGCGGTGGAGATGGGGCTGGTCCCAGGTACTAGTGAGATCTCAAACTCGATCTTACGCTCGGACGGTAGTCCTGGTAACTCGTCTGGAAACACGTCAGGGTACTCTTTGACCACCGGGATGCTCTGGAAGTCTGCCACAGGGCTGGGCTCTGCCACCACACAAGCTAGGAAGCCCTCACACCCCTGGCTCAAAAGTCTCGCCGCCCGAAGTGCCGAAATGCACCTGAAACCTCCGTCCACTGGCTGTCTGTGAAACTCGAAAGAAGGCAACTCCGGAATGGAGAAGATAATCTTCCTCTCAAAACAGTCCACCAAGGCGTGGTAAGCGGACAGTCAATCCATCCCCAGAATCACTCCAAAGTCCTCCATCTGGATCATAATCAAGTCAGCTGGCAGGCTATGTCCTCCGACGCTGACCTTGCAATCCATGTACACATCCTCAGCTACAAACAGCTGACCACTCGGACCTTTGATTATGAACGGATTCTCTAACAGTGTATAATCCTGGTCCAAACTAACTGCGAAATTGGCTGCGACAAACGAGTGCGTAGCGCCGGAATCGAAAAGCGTGTAAACGAGTCTGCCAGAAACTGGAACCATACCTGCTACCACGGATCCCGAAGCTCTGGCGTCCCTGTGTGTTAGGGCATTGATACGCCCCTCAGCTCTAGGTGCGGACGAAGCAGCCACACTTTGCGTTGGACGGGTAGGTGCTGGTCGGTACCCTCCTCGCGACTGCTGTCCTCCTCGTGCCTGGCAACCGCGGCCTCCTGCGTGCCCTCCAGTGCTCTGCACGGGAAGTATCTGCTGACCTCCTGCCCTAGATGGGCAGTCCCTCCTGACGTGGCCCGGCTGGCCACACTAGTAGCAGAGGGGAACCCGACTCCCGCCCTCAGTGGGTCCCTGCTGTCGGCTAGGCGGGGGTCCGGTGCTGGCGACTGGCCCCTGTCGAGGGCCCCCAAAGGCCACTGATGGCCCTGCAAATCGTGATGGCTCTCCTACGGACGCCACGTGTCTCCTTTGAGTTCTCCTAACACGCCTAGTGTGACAGCGGAAATCTCGTTCCACCACCAACTCCCCTGTAGTACGCTCGGAAGGGGGAGGAGGGGGTGGCGATGTGGATGGAAGCTGAAATTCTTCACGAACCACCTCTCGAATTAGTTGGACGAGGTTCGGAGACGGTATGCTCAGGAGAAGAGGAGGGGTAGTATGTACTCCAAGCCCGACACATTTGTCCCTCGGGCCCCGACCTCGGCCGCGTCCGCGGCCCACCCTCCTAGTTCCACGACGAGGCATCTCCTACAAGGAGACGCGAAACAAAACGGAAACGTCAAAACAGACGGTACCTAACAAAACTTCTAAAAGCTCATGTCAAGAGATATGTTGTGGTGGCTACTCTAGCTATAAACATGTGAATTGGTTATTTTCCAGTCAGTTGATTCATTTCTCGGGACGACCTTGCTCTGATACCATCTTGTAACGACCCGGTTCCCGAGTCCCTACGAGACACGAGAACCGGACCGACTCGACTAATCCCAAGACCTAGTCGTCCAGCGAGGAAGTAACCAAAAGAGCAGTAAAATAAATCACATTCAGCATGAATATAACTAACAGTAAGAAAGTACAGTAGTAAGGAAAGAAACTACTACAGTAGATACCACAACAACAGTAGAACAACATTTATCATATAACATGAACTGCAGGTAAAGAAAGTACAGCGGAAACAAGAACTACTCACTATAACAGAAACAAAAGAGGTACAAAAGACTGTGGTAAACCCTACTGGACCCTACTCGGCCCAGCGTCCTCTGCAGCCGCTGACCCTGGCTGCTCAACACCTGGTCCTGAAAAAGGTAACGAGTATAACATGTCAGCAAAACGCTGAGTAGAGTGGCAACTAAAACTAAAGACAACAGTAGAGTGTACAGTAGCTGTTATGTTATATTACTTTCTTTATTTACATCTTTCAATTGTCTCACTATTTCATTTATTTCTCAGATCTTTTACTTGATCTCGAATGTTCCTCGTGGGAACGATCTTGATTGCAGTCTTTTCCAAAAAGTAGAAGTAGCACATGGTGCTCTCCTGGCTGGGAGAGTCCCCCGTGGTGATCCTACCCTCAGTCAACCACCCCAAGGTCACTGACAGACGTAACGGTGACTACGGCACGCGCGATAAACGCACAGGTAGCTAACCCGTACTGGCACGCGGTCAGTCGTTTCCGTTAACGGGTGCGCCCAAAGTACAGCACGGAACCAATACAGGGCAGACCCCTCTCAGTAACAGGTGTTCAACCCCTCCACAGTAACCAAACCGGGGCCTTGCCCCTCCACAGTCCGCGCACCCTCGCCTGACTACCCTGGTTTGCCCCAGCGGGCCTAACAAGTCGGTGTGGGAGGCTAGCAGAACCCCGGGGCCCGTGGGGTAGCTAGTACCTCCCTACACTAGTAGCTCTCCTCGGTACTACGTACGCGAGGGCCAGCAAGTCGGTACAGAGTGGTCAGTCCTAACCCCGGGTCCCTGGGGCGGCGGGCTCCGTTCTGCACTAAACAGGGGGGATAGTCGCTATCCTTGGTACTTCGTACTCAAGGGCCAGCTCACTTCCCCAAAACTATTCCATTCACTTTCCAGGAGTTCTACTCCTACTTCCCCGTAGGGTTCCATCCTTTTTACTCAAACATCTAGGTTTCACTTTCCAGTTTCACATTCTTACAATCCATGTTCTCAACCACGTTATCTATTCACAACAGGCAGTTGTTAATTCAAATTACAGGCAGCTGTTATCTCTTTCCATTTTCGAAGACTGCAGTATTATACATTCCACTAGTTTTCCCATCCTAGGATTCATGCCATATCCTAGGATCTATCATACAATCTAGTTTTCCAGTCCTAGGATTCATGCAACACTTAGGAGCTATCATTCCATCTATTTCTCATTCTTAGGATTCATGTAATGTCCTAGGTTCTATTTATGGTTTCATAATTTAACAGATTTTATTAATAACTTAAAGCCACTCTACCAGGTACAACAGGAGTAATGGGGGCGTGATCGGGAATCCCGCGTGCCTCCGCGACTCCCAAGACTGCAACTGAACGAGGTCCTATTACAAGGATCAAACACAACGAAAGTCTCAAAACAGTGCATAGTTACTGTAGACGGGTAGAGGAATTTATTCTGAAAAGAACGCAACTCGAATAGCGGAAAACGGAGCCCGAACGGGCCCTAAACGGGTCGAAAAAGACGATACTGTGCAAAATCAGACGTCTGGAACTTCTTCTAGACGTCTTAAAAAGTGGATCAGAGAATTACCTGCTCAGCGTGGTTTCCCAGATGTCCAGAAGTCTGCGGGGACGTCTGGCCTAGCTCACAGACGTCCGATGGTCACCCCGGACGTCTGGATGTCACTCCCGCCGTCTGGTACAACTTCCAGATGTCTGATTCGCAAAGGATGGCGAATCAGCGAGCCTGCGCACAGCCAACTCCCTCCCTCAGTATGGTCAGTCGACAGGAAGGAAGAAGAAAGCGGAATACTCACCTTTCAGACGTCTGTAAGATCTTCCAGACGTCTCCCTCGCCGTCTGGCTATAAACCCAGACGTCTGATTCTGAAAATTTTTCCAGAACAGGGCATCGCTCGGCCTCCGCTCGCGACGTCGCCCGCGTCGCACCTCGCGCGTCTGCTGCTCAGATCGCAGCAGGTCCCTCTCCGCGTCGTTCCGCGCCCCTTGCGCCCTCCGCCAGCCGGCCAAGCTGCTCCGACGAGCTCGCCCTCACGGCAGAGCTCCGCCCTCGCACGCCGCACCTCCTCCGCGCTCACTGCGGCCGCCGCTGCCGCCCTCGCGCTCGCTCGCTCTCGTGCACAGGAAGGAGAAGAGGAAGGGGACGGTGGAGACGACAGGAGGGGAGGCGTGGCCTTTTAAGGCCGCGCGAGGAGGAGGGAGAGAGAGCGCGGCAGGTCTGCAGCCGCAGAGAGAGAGGGAAAAAGAGAGAGAGAGAGGAATCGCGGGTCTGCGCGCACAGGCGCGCAGACGAATCTCTCGTGCGAAAAAGAAAACTGTTTTACAGACGTCTGGAAACGATCCCAGATGTCTTGTAAGACGTCTGGATGTGATCCCAGACGTCTGGTACGACGTCTGGGCCACCTCCCAGACGTCTTAAAAGACGTCTGGGGCACTCGTTCGTTACAACCATCAAGGCAAAAAAGAGTTGTAGGAAAAAATGTTATCCTCAGTAAAAGTTGGAATGATTTTTTTACCTTATTTGTGTGGACATATTGCATATAAATAATTAAAGATGCTAGACTTCTCATTTGGTTACTTTAATATTTGTATATAGTTGGTTCTTTTTTCAATTTAGCTGGATTGAAGTATTTCCAACTTTTTCTATCTGCATGAATTGCAGGAAACTCGATATCGGCATGAATTGCATGAGTTTAGTTGAATTGAAGTATTTTCACGATACTGATATGGTGTGAGATCAAAATGGTGCTGGTGGCATGGATGGTTCTCCTATAATTTAGAGGGGCATCTTTCGTATACTAGAGGTTCGTGAGGGAGCAAGCCTTCAAAGTACCAGTAGCAGCAACATAGCAGCAACAACAACATAGGAGTAGCAGTAGCAACATACAACAGTAGTAGCAGCAGCAACAACATAGTTCTAGTAGCAGCAACAACAAGGATTTTAAGTCATCTTTTGACGAGCTTGCTGTCATTGGTCGATTTTCAATTGTATTTTCTTGTGTTTTTATTTTTCATTTGTAAAAAAAAAAATTGTGACCCCAAGGAGGAAACACTTGTACTTGATTTTGAGTTTAATAAATTGGGCTAACTCAAACCTCCAAGTTTATGTAACATGTACTTTATATTTGAAATTGAATAAAAATGAAGTCCTATGTTAAAGTTCAATTTTGTGAAATTATTTTTGGTTATTGAAAAATAATAAAAACAATATTTGGATGGATATTTTATCATAATAACGTTATATCCACAAATTAAGTCATATCCAAAAGACAATTAGAGAAAATTTTTTCCATCCTCGAAAGTTGTAAAGATGGAAAATCCATCCCTAAAAATTTAATGCCATGTTATCAACGTGTTTTTGTGTTCAAACTATTATGACTAATTTTCCGTCCTTGATTTGTGGAGAAAAAATCCGTCCCCAAAAGTTTTAGTGACCATTTGAGAGATGGAGTTTTGGGGATGGATTTCTGCCCTAAAATCCATCTCCAAAGCTTGTAAATTCGTCCCCGTAGGTCGTCACTAGAACCCTATTTTGTTGTAGTGTTCATGCATGTGAGGTATACACACACTCTGCATTATCCGTATAACATGATTATAACTGTCGACAGATAAGAATTTTGACACGATTATCTCCTCCCAAAACCTGTAACCTAGGGGTTAGAATACCTATTGTTTGGCCTCAACTGCATTTAGATTTTTGTAAGTGTGTGTATTCATAAATTCATTAAATTTTCGGCAGAGTTTCTCCTACAATATAAATTTCTTTCCATAGCAAATACACACAATTAATCAGATAAGCATTCACAATTTAAGTTGGTACACCTCACATTTATTCACAAATTAAAACAAAAGAACATTACATAATTATGTGGGTACACCTCTCATTCATTCACAAAAAGAATATAATTTCACACCACTAAGTGGGTGCACCCCACAATCATCACATACATGTAAAAATAAAATTACATTATTAAGTGGGTACATCCCACAATTATTCACATTTATAATACATTAATTTAGAATCAAGTTGGCACACCCCACATTACCAACATAATTCATTTAAAAATTTTACATTCATATCTTGACAAAACACGAGAATTGACAATGGCGTATCTGACGACGAGATAACGTAAATTAAATTTTAGAAATCAAACATAATTAACATAAAATTTTAATAAACCTAAATCCTAAAAAATTAAAAAAAAATTAGCTAAGGGATGGGAGAGAGAGGTGGTGGCTGGGGGAGGAGGGGGAGGTGGTGGGAGGGGGATGAGGCGGGTCAGATGGGGAGGGGAGATTTGTTTCAGGGGGGGAGGGGGATGTGGTGGTAGGGGAGGCAATTGGGAAGGGGTGGTGGCAGGGGGGGTTGGCTGGGGAGGGGTTGTGACAGGGGGAGGAGATGGCGAGGCGAAGGAAGATGGAGGGGGCAGTTAGAGGAGGATGAGGTGGCGTGGGAGGGGGCGGATGGGAAGGAGGAGGAGGAGGGCTGGAGGTGACGTCACAAGGAGGAGGGGGTGGCGGCTACGCATGTGTGGAGGAGGATGATGAAGGGAGGGGGTTGGAGGAGGCGGAGGAGGAGGGGTGCTTATCGAGGATGAGGGGCGATGCGGCCGGAGGAGGCGGGTTCGGGGAAGAAGAGAGGGAAAGAAAGGGGAGGGTTTGGGGGATTGGGCACCGGTTTGCCTAATATTGCACATTTAACGATGGTTTTGTAGAAAATCATCGTTTAATGTGGGTTAGGGTGCGAAATTTTGTGCCAAGGAAATTTCGCGAAATATATACACGATGGTTTGTACAAAATCATCATTTTTTGTAAGCTATACGACGGTTTATAAACCGTCATGTATATCATTGAACATATTCGACACTGCTCGAGCGGATATTCCATATACAGGATGGTTTTATTAGTAACCGTCATTTAAAAAGCGTCGCAAAAGTCCATTTTTCTAGTAGTGGTATCAGACGTAGCAATATATTTGGATTCTGTTGTTGAATCAATTTTGGTATTTTGGTTCTTGATTTTCCAACTCACAGAACCACCGTTCAACAAGAAAATGAACCCTAATGTAGACTTTCTATCATCAATATCTAATTGGAAGTCAAAGTTGGTGTACCCTAACATCTGGAGATCCCATCTCCAAAGACTATACAATAGTCTTTTGTCCTTCTCAGTTACTTGAGAATGTTAGTGTTCCTGTCCCATATTGGATTGGTAATGACTTACCATTTCCACTATTTGATAGATATCTGGTCATGTACACAGCATGGCAAACATTAGGTTGCTCACTACAAAAGCGTGTGGACATCCACTGTAACGACCCGGTTCCCGAGTCCCTACGAGACACGAGAACCGGACCGACTCGACTAATCCCAACACCCAGTCGTCCAACGAGGAAGTAACCAAAAGACAGTAAAATAAACCACATTCAGCATGAATATAACTAACAGTAAGAAAGTACAGCAGTAAGGAAAGAAACTACTACAGTAGGTACCACCACAACAGTAAAACAGCATTTATCATATAACAAGAACTGCAGGTAAAGAAGGTACAGCGGAAACAAAAACTACTCACTAGAACAGAAACAAAAGGGGTACAAAAAGGCTGTGGTAACTCTACTGGACCCTACTCGGCCCAGCGTCCTCTGTAGCCGCCGACCCTGGCTGCTCAACACCTGGTCCTGAAAAAGGTAACGAGTGTAACACGTCAGCAAAACGCTGAGTAGAGTGGCAAACTAACTAAAGGCAACAGTAGAGTGTACAGTAGCTGTTATGTTCTATTACTTCCTTTATTCACATCTTTCAATTTTTCTCACTATTTCATTTATTTCTCAGATCCTTTACTTGATCTCGAATGTCCTCGTGGGAACGATCTTGATTGCAGTCTTTTCCAAAAGTAGAAGTAGCACGTGGTGCTCTCCTGGCCGGGAGAGTCCCCCGTGGTGATCCTACCCTCAGTCAACCACCCCAGGTCACTGACAGACGTAACGGTGACTACGGCACGCGCGATAGACGCACAGGTAGCTAGCCCGCACTGGCACGCGGTCAGTCGTTTCCGTTAACGGGTGCGCCCAAAGCACAGCACGGAACCAGGGCAGAGCCCTCTCAGTAACAGGGGTCCAACCCCTCCACAGTAACCAAACCGGGGCCTTGCCCCTCCACAGTCCGCGCACCCTCGCCTGACTACCCTGGTTTGCCCTAATGGGCCTAACAAGTCGGTGAAGGAGGCTAGCAGAACCCCGGGGCCCGTGGGGTAGCTAGTACTCTCCTAACACTAGTAGCTCTCCTCGGTACTACGTACACGAGGGCCAACAAGTCGGTACAGAGCGGCCAATTGATGAGAACCTCATCATGAGCCATAACTAGCTCATTTTGACCCAATACAAAGGATAAAAGCTCCTACATATCTCAAGGAAAGGCTTAACTCAGAGAATTCTGAGTTTGAGAAGAAAACCAGTCATAAGGGGTAAAAGTGCAATTTTACCAGTATAATCTGCATACAGGGTAATTCAGGGCCCAAACACAGGTCAGAACAGCGTAATAAGAATAAAAGTGGGATGAGATGATCTAGCAAGGGCTACAGCACTTCCAAGGAACCAAATGATAATCTGTAACCCTAAAATAACCCACTTCAATTCACAAGGTTCGAGGCAAAGTAAAAATAGAATAAACCCTCTAAAATTCATAGAAAAATAATCTCTAGGGTTTAGAACCTTCAATTTGGCCTTTAGAACCCATTTTGACCTACATTGAGAACCATGCCCAATTAATAACTTAATTTGGGTCTTTACGCAAATCGACCGGTCAAACAAGGTTTAATATGAAAATGAAATTTACCATCAGATTCCTTAGGTTCTAATTAGTCATGTATAAAAACTTGAGCCTAAGAAGAAACCTCCTTGACCGACTTTACACTTTGGTCCTCATATATTTACTCTTTGGCCCTCAACTTTTGAACCCTCGCATTCAGGCCCCTAACTCTCCTTCGTTCTTTGCAAACAGGTCCCTCCTGCAAAACCCTGCCAGCACCATGCTCCGGCGACCTTGCGCGGAGCATGGCGCCGCGCAGGGTAAGGTGGAGGACCTGGCATGTGTACCGGGGGTGCCCTGCGTCGTCAGCCGTCGCAGGAGCACCCCCATGGTCCTAGCAGCCCCCCACACCGGCCGTGCGAACGCACGGACGGTATGGGTTCGAATTCCGACCATGCTCCGGCGAGGGAGACACGTCGTCTCCCTCCGCCTTCCTCCCTGCTTCAACCTTATAAATACCCCCCGCCGCTCCACCGACCAAAGCAGCCTGGATCTGACGGAGAAAACCCCCAGCTTTCGTCTCTTCTTTCTCCGGCAGACGCTCACCAGCTCCGGCGACATCCTCTCCCTCCACCTCTTCGCTCTGCCGCACTACCAGCAGCAGAGACCTCCTCCCCTGCTCTTCCCGCGCCACGCCGCACCCAGCTGGCGCCTCTCCAGCCTTCTGCTCGCCGCCGCCCCTCTCCCTGAGCATCATCTTCTCCGGCGACAGTCGATACGACTGTCGCCCTGTTCCTCCCCCTTCGTCCCTGCAGTTAAGTTAGACTTACTCCCCTTCTCCTCCTCTTTCTTTCCCCGCTTTCGATTTAGTCAATTAAGCCCTCTACCGACCCTGTTCACCCTCATCCTCTCCGCCTCCGACCACCCTCCGGCGAGCCGCTCCCATCACCTCAGCGACCCACACGGCTCGCCGACCACCGCAGAACTTCCGCCTCCTCACCCTGATCCTCTTCCGCCCCTCCACTTCCCACCAAACACCTCCTGCAGACCCACCGAACACACCCACTCCCTCGCTCACAGTCTGACCTAGGACGACCTAACAGCCCCCTCTCGCCCCCTGCAGACCCCCTGACCACCTTCGCCGTGCCACGGCGAAGGTCCTCCACCTGTCTGATTTGGCCGAGAGGCCGTGTCATTGGTTTCAGGTTCCAGGCCTTGGCCGCCATTGGCGAAGAAGCTCGAAGCCTGCTCGAGGTTGCTCCAAGCCGAGATATCCCAGATTGAATAGCCTCGGCCAGCGCGGAAGAGTCCCACGCACATACCCTGGCCCTCGATTGGAGCTGTACGCCTCAACAGCCGACGCAATTGGGAGCACCTTCCCTGCTGCAGGCGTAAGAGAATTGGGGTGGGACATTTAGTCCCACCTCGGAATCTCTCAAAGGCGCGCGGACACATAAATTGAAAAGCTGCTGTATGCTGTTTGCCTCAGTTACCACGGGGTGAGGTCCCTCTCACCCGACCCGACCCGACTCGGCCTCGTCCGTGACCACGCTCCGCGGACCTGGCCCGACCCGATTAGACTGACCTGCACTCCTCGCCCACCACGCACGCCGGTGGGCCTGGACCCGGGTCTGATCCGAACCCGATTACCCGGTAGCGCTCTGGGAGAGCTTCCGATGAGTGATTTCAGAGAGAGAGATACGCGGGGGAGGGGGGTAGAGTAGGTTTTTGCCTTGACGAATAAACTCTGAAGTGTGCAGGCCAAAGAAGAAGGAGCTGCTGCACTGTAGCGAAGGCATTGTTAAGTCGTCTCAGCACTGGCGCAGACGACGGAAGGTCAGCATCCAAAGAAGAAGAAGACCCGCTGAAGAAAAAAAAAGGAAGAGCAACGGCCATCGCGAAAGAAGAAAAAGAGAAGTCAAGGCTGGTGAAGACAAAGCGGAAGAAAGCAAAAGAAGAAGAAGAAGAAGAACAGGAAGAACCAGAGACAGAAGGGAAAAATCTGAAGAAAGCAGAAGGAAGAAAGCAGAAGAAAGATCTGAAGAGTGCAGAAGAAGACGATCTGTAACAAGGAAGAAAGAAGAAGAAGAAGAACAAAGAACAGGAAAAACCAAAGACAAAGAGGAAGAAAGAAGAAAAGAAGAAGAAGCCAAATTTTCATCTCTCTCTCTCTCTCTTTATTTTTGTAATAGAACTTGTATATCTCTAGAATATAACTTGCTCCCTGAGTTCGACCTCGGGAACTCTTTTATTTTTCCGAGTAAAAAAAATTTTATATGATGATACGTTGGTAACAACCGGCTTTACTACAACGAACAAACCGGTCGAACCCGACGCTGTCACCATTTTGGCGCCGTTGCCGGGGAGCAACGGCTATTCTAGAGGTAAACATTCCTGTATCTTTTAAGTTCTAATAATCTCCTCTCTTTTGTGCAGCTATAGGAACTCAAGAAGACAGGCAACCACACAACTACTCCGAAGACAGGTAAATCTCTTCTCTCACCATTAACCCCTACACTCTAAAGAGAAAGAAAAGAAAAGAACAAGCAATATAGGACTAACCTGTTTTCCATATTTAGTAACCATAAAAGTTGCATGTTTTCAACTCATTATTTCTGCACACTATTAAGGGTATTTAAGGGCTAACACATTCTTGCTTGAGCCCTAATTACCCAACAAAGAATTAACTGGACCAAGTAGAGCCAACCTAGGATCCAACACTAGGGATTTAGAGACACACTCCTTAAGCAAGAATTGAGAAAACCAAATGAAGTGTGCCCAAGCCCTTGTCTGAAAATACCTATACAAGAAAAATCCTAAACAATTGGCTCTCTCTAAACACTTGAACCCTAAAAGACAGGACCTAAAAGCTCTTAAAGAAAACAATAGGTAAAGTTGACCCCTTGGGTTAACCAACCTTAAATTAGGTCACTCTTTGCACTTAAAAAGACTAAAGTTCAAGTGAAACCTTAAGCACCCTGATCTTAAAATTGGTAGACTTAAGAGGTCAAGATCCCCATTCTGGTCTACCTGGAACCGCAGTGACAAGAGAGGTCGGGTGGGGGAAACCCTGTAACCCGTGGGGACGCTCTACCGTGTAGGGGTCTTCGCGGGACTCTCCCTCTCTGGCTGCCCAGGTAATTCTCAGGTGGACGATCTTTCTGATCAAGGGGTCCATCTGCCCCGCACCTCTATAGTCACCCAACACATTTTTGGGTGTCTTGATTGGGTCCAGCACCTTCTGAACTTACCTCTCCCAACTGTGCATGTACGGAAGGAGGTCTCTAAGACCACCCTTAAGACCTCCTTTAGAAATTCACTCTCGTCAAGGCCAAGCCTCGACGCCCGTGTTTGTGCAGCAACACCCTCACATTATTCTCTCTTCTGATTCAGAACCAAGTTCTTCTTCTTCCCCCATCATGGCTCAGCCAGTTGAGGAAGAAAATAATCTGGAACACCAGCTCCAGCGACTCAATGACCTCTTCCAAAACTTCGTACACCCACCACAGCGTCCTATGATGCGGGACCACTACAATCCTGCTGCGGTGGCAATTGAGCCTCGAGTTAGAATCCCGATTGGAGGACCTGATTCCGAACTAAAGCCCAACATGATTCACGCTATACCTAAATTCCATGGGCTTAATTCTGAAGATCCCTTCCAGCACATCAAACAACTTAAGCATCTGGCCCACACTTTTGGATCAGATGCGCAAAATCGGGATATTCTTCTCATGAAGATGTTCTCCTTTTCTCTTATGGACAAGGCCGCCCATTGGTATCAAACTCAGACCCGGCCGATCAACACTTGGGAAGAACTTCAATCCGAGTTTTTGAAAAAGTTCTTTCCCGTTGGTCGGACCAACGCCTTGCGCCATCAGATTACACACTTCACTCAACAATCAGGAGAACCTCTCCATGAGGCATGGGATCGTTTTCAGGATCTCATGAGGAAGTGCCCCCATCACGGAGTTCCTAAATGGGAACAAGTCCAATCTTTTTACCAGGGACTCCGTGAGGACATCCGCCTTTTCGTCAATGCAACCTGCGGAGGAAACATCATGGGTCAACATGAAGACACCGTATGGGAGATTCTCGAAAACATGTGCGAGAACTCCATCAACAATGACTCCATGGGATTATTCGACAGGACGAATACCCGCGCAGCGACGAATCTTAAGGGAGCACATGAGACGCAGGGCCTGTCCGCATCAGTCGACCTGGAATTAATGGCCAGTCGATTGGACAAGGTCTCAATTATTGAAAAGAAGGTGGATGAGCTGACTCAGCACTTGCAGCGAGCCACCTCTGCGCGTAACTCCTTTGCACAACCTCCTTCCACACAGGAGACTGTGCAAAACATCCTACACCGATCCTCCCCTGGGATGGATCCATATCCATCTCCATCTGATTCTTGGACTGGAAGATCATCCGATCCTTTCTTCACCAGTCGGGGGAACTCCATTCCCCCTTTCCCTGATTCTCAGGAGGTTCCTCAGACCTGCGAGGACCTCAACGCCATCCAGAACGACCCATTCTCCAACACTTACAACCCTGGATGGCGAAACCATCCAAATTTTCAGTGGGCGGGAAATTCTCAAACCCGAAGACCACCTTTTCAGTCCCGCCCACAGCCCTCTCATCACTACCAGCCGCCTCAGCCTCGGCCCAACCCTACTTATCCATCAGGGCCAAATCAAGATCAAATGTCCTTAATCCTTCAGACTCTGGCTGACATTCAAAAATCGAATGCGGCCATTCAAAAACAGCACAAGGACGAGCTTACTGAAGTCAAAACTCAGCTGGCCCAGTTGGCAAATTCTCGCCAGCCAGGCACACTCCCCTCCCAACCCCTTCCTAACCCAAATAACGTGCCAACCCAGAAGCGCGTTATGAATCCAAATTTAGGCCACGCTCAATGGATTTATCAGGCCCCTACTGCCCCATCTCCAGACGAGATGGAAGCCTCTACTTCTCGTACGGGATTTCAGCAGCAGCCACCCCTCCTACCAAATCCAAACCAAAATCAGGCCGGATTAAATTCTGTAACAACACGTAGTGGTAAGACAACTCAGGACCCGCGTTATCCAAACCACTCTCAGCCTGATAATCATGACCCTAGGATAGTTATCCAAGGTACCGCTGTTCCAGACCCACAACCAGGACCTATCCTAGAGGAACCAACCAAGATCCCGTTTCCCGAGGCCCTGACCAAGGGAAAGAAGACCACCAAACCCGTGGCCCCTGAGGAGGACCTGGTCAAGCTCTTTGAGCAGGTCCACATAAACATCCCCTTGATGGATGCAATCCACCACGTACCAGCTTACGCACGATTTCTAAAGAATATATGTACACCCCAGCGTAAGCCGCGAACCAAGGGAGGGAGCCCAATTGTTCTGTCAGAGCAAGCCAGCTCTGTAATCCTTAGTAGACTCCCACCCAAGGCAAAAGATCCTGGAACTCCCCTGATCTCCTGTAAGATAGGTGATACCCAATTTGATAGAGCATTGTTAGACTTAGGAGCATCTATAAATCTGATACCCACATCCTTACTTGACCATCTGGAAGAATCTGAGCTGAAACCAACTGAGGTGACATTACAATTAGCAGATCGATCTATAAAGTCACCAAAAGGGATTCTCGAGGATGTTATCGTGAGAGTGCGGGATTTCTATTTTCCAGTGGACTTTATAGTCTTAGACATGGATGCACCTGAGAACCCTAGGGATACACCAATCATTCTAGGGAGACCTTTCTTGGCTACTGCTAGAGCCAACATCAGCTGTGAGGAGGGCCAAATAGAGCTTAAGTTTGGAGATCAAACACTGAAAATTGATATATTTAAGGCCCAACAAGGAATTAATTGCGGCGTCATCGAGCAAATTTGTGACATCAAGACTTTGGTTGATGAATCACACCTCCAGAATGACTTGAGTATTCCTCATCAACCACAGAAGGATCTTGACCCGCAAATAGAGGAGTCCATTCCGGATGTGAACAACCCAGTAACTCCCACCCTTGAACCTCACATCTATACTGAACCACCCGCTGCTGCTGAAAACCCCATCCTTGAACTGAAACCCCTTCCTGCTCATTTGAAATACATCTTTTTGGGTTCTAATCAGACCCTTCCTGTGATCATCAATTCCAACCTCAATCCTGAACAGGAATCCCGTCTGACTGTTGTCCTCCAGCAACATCGCAGAGCCATCGGATGGACCCTCGATGATTTGACTGGAATAAGTCCCTCTTATTGTACTCATCATATCTATTCAGAAGAGGGCACACGACCTTCTCGTGAAATGCAGAGACGCTTAAACCCCAATCTGCAGGAGGTCGTGAAAAAGGAGATCATCAAGTGGTTAGATGCCGGGATCATCTACCCGATCTCCGATAGTCGTTGGGTGAGCCCAATTCAGGTCGTGCCTAAGAAGGCAGGACTCACCACTATAACGACTGAGACCGGAGAAATCATTCCTACCCGATTAGCCAACTCGTGGAGAGTCTGTATAGATTACCGTCGACTCAATTCCTCCACGAAGAAGGATCATTTCCCACTACCCTTCATTGATCAAATTCTCGAAAAACTAGCGGGAAATAGGTTCTTCTGCTTTCTTGACGGGTACTCCGGTTATAACCAGGTGGCAATCCATCCTGAGGACCAAGAAAAGACCACTTTCACCTGCCCCTTCGGAACATACGCTTTCCGAAGGATGCCTTTCGGTCTTTGCAATGCACCCGCTACTTTTCAGCGATGCATGCTTGCCATATTCTCAGATATGGTAGGTGATTATCTGGAAGTCTTCATGGATGACTTTTCAGTTTTCGGAGCATCATTCGACGATTGCCTCCAGCACTTGGTCCAGATTCTCAGGCGGTGCATCGACGTGAATTTGGTTCTTTCCTGGGAAAAGAGCCATTTCATGGTGCCTGAGGGAATTGTCCTGGGACACTCAATTTCGGAGAAAGGTATCCAAGTGGATCGAGCTAAGGTTAATCTGATTTCTCGCCTTCCCATGCCTAGCTCGATCAGGGACATCCGATCCTTTTTAGGGCATGTCGGTTTTTATCGACGATTTATCCCTGATTTTTCAAAAATCGCACGCCCCCTGACCACTCTTCTCTCCAAAGATGTTCCCTTCGAAATCTCCAAGGAATGCACTCAAGCATTTGAAATCCTGCGTGACCGAGTCACCCAAGCCCCGATCCTACAGTCCCCTGATTGGTCTCAACCCTTTGAGATCATGTGTGATGCATCCGACTTCGCTGTAGGAGCGGTTTTGGGGCAGAAGAATGACAAGAAACCTGTGGTCATTTACTACGCCAGCAAAACACTCGATGAGGCTCAGCGTAACTATACAGTTACTGAGAAAGAGCTGCTAGCTGTAGTATTTGCCCTAGAGAAATTCAGATCATACCTTCTGGGTTCCCATGTCATCATATACTCGGATCACACGGCTGTGAGGCATCTCCTTGCAAAGAAGGACGCGAAACCTCGATTGATCCGATGGATCTTGCTGTTGCAAGAATTTGACCTCGAGATTCGCGATAAAGCGGGAAAACAAAACGTGGTAGCTGATCACTTGTCCCGTCTTCCTTCTGAAATGATAGACCCTTCCGGACCCATCACTGAGCATTTTCCCGATGAGCACCTGCTGACTATTGGTACTAGCCTTCCATGGTTTGCTAATATTGTAAATTACTTGGCATCTCATCAGACCCCGTCCGATTGGCCGAAGGCCAAGAAAGACAAATTACGCTCCGATGCCAAGTATTACATTTGGGAAGACCCGTACCTCTTCCGCATAGGTGCCGATCAGATCATCCGGAGATGTATCCCGGAAGGGGAAGTCAACAATATCCTCTCTTTCTGCCATGACCAGGCATGCGGTGGCCATTTTGCCGGGCATAAAACCGCATCAAAAGTCCTCCAGTGCGGCTTTTACTGGCCCACACTGTTCAAAGACGCATACAGTCATTGCAAGGCATGCAGTCGTTGCCAGACTTTGGGCAACATGAGCCATCGCAACATGATGCCTATGCAACCGATTCTAGTATGCGAAATCTTTGATGTTTGGGGGATTGATTTTATGGGCCCCTTTCCTGTTTCGGATGGTTTCGAATACATTCTGTTGGCTGTGGACTACGTGTCCAAATGGATCGAAGCCATACCGACCCGAACCTGTGATCACAAAATCGTTCTCAAATTCATTCATCAACACATTTTCTCAAGGTTCGGGATTCCTCGTGCAATAATCTCTGATGGGGGGACCCATTTCACAAATGCTCAGTTTAGGTCACTGATGACCAAATACGGGGTGTCTCACCGAATCTCTACTCCTTACCACCCCCAAACTAATGGTCTAGCTGAGCTGTCGAATCGGGAGATCAAGAAAATCCTACAGGTCACTGTTCGACCTGACAGGAAGGACTGGTCATCCCGGCTTCCGGAAGCATTGTGGGCCTATAGGACCGCCCACAAGACCCAATTGGGCATGTCTCCCTTTAGATTGGTGTACGGAAAGGCATGCCACCTTCCCGTCGAACTGGAGCATAAAGCCTATTGGGCAGTACGGAACTGTAATCTAGATCTTTCCAAGGCTGGGACCCACAGAAAACTCCAAATCAGCGAGATCGATGAATTACGCACAGACGCGTACGAGAACTCGCAAATCTACAAGGAGCGGGTTAAAGCCTTCCACGACAAACACATCTCAAGAAAGATCTTCCATCCTGGTCAAAAGGTCCTACTCTTTGATGCCCGACTCAAACTCTTCCCAGGAAAACTGAGATCTAAGTGGGTCGGACCATATTTGGTCCGACAGGTTTTTGGAAATGGAGCAATCGAAATCAGTCCACTCAGCCACGATTCTGAACCTTTCATCGTGAATGGTCAAAGACTCAAGCCGTTCATTGATGTAACTTCTACTGATTTGGCTGAGGCATCTCATATCCTCCTTTCCCCTTGAGCTTATTGCGCCCAGCCGATGGCGTAAAACTCAGCGCTTAACGGGAGGCAGCCCGTCATTCTCTGTGAAAACCTGAAACTTGTTCTGACACCTTTCAGCACTCGAAGTTCACCCTTATAGACAGCCGACCCCAACTCAGATGTTCGCATCTGAAATTTGAAGTCGTCCGCAAAAATTCAACCCGACCCATCCACTCACCCAAATTTCTGTCTTAAGGAATGAACTAAGACCCCCTAGGTTACAATGAGGACATTGCAAATCTTAGGCATGGGGGGGTATGAAAGTGCAAAAACTCGTAAGAAAAGGTTTCAAACAAAAAAATTCACATATGCCAAAAATACCATAAAAATTAAAAAAAAAAAAAATTTTCGAAAAAGAATAAGAGGAAAAGAGGAGAAGGAAAATTTTGTGAAGGAGAGAAGAAACAAAATGAAAAAGGAGCACAAAATTATAAGAAAAGTTGATAGTCATTAGTAAGGAACTAAGGAATTAACCTAAGTTCTAGACCTCATTCAAGAAAATAACTGAAAAGTGCACAATGAGATTAGTAAGAATGCAAACCTTAGGCATTCTTGAATAGACTCTTAGTACTCATTAAGATCTGGACACTCCTCAAGAGGTTGAGGAAAATGAAAGGCTGAAGTATTAGGTCTAAGGCTTAGGAAGTATTCGACCTCGTTAACTAATTTTTGGTTTACGGGACTCAGTAACCTAAGCACCCTAATCTCACACACAGCCTGGTTCAGTAAGCGTAAAAATCAGAATCACGCAGAAGCGTCGCAAAAATCTGAAAAGAACACCTAGAATAGGAATGGCCGATCAACACAAGTTGATTTGGACGAGTTCCCAGCGCGGAGAGGCGGGAAATCCCCTCGAAGATGCGTAACAAAATATCATCTCCTCGGTGCTTGTCTCTTAGGATATTTACATATCCTACGGGGGGCATGTAAGCACTCTGCTGGTTCAGATTCCATGGATGGCATTATCTCGAAGTGTCAATTGCCAGGGTCTGGATTCGGCCACGGAACACCATGGATGGGATTATCTCGAAATCTCAATAGCCAGGGTTCCGGGGGTTGCCATGGGCGGTGCTATCTCGAAGCATCGATCGCCAGGAACCCTTGAGGATTGATGATGGGAGCAAGGAATCTGATACAGACCGTGTTGAAAAGCCAACCCTAGACTAGAACTAAAAAGAAAAAGAGAGAGAAAACTCTCCAAACAGAAAAAAACTTTCTATCTCTCTCTTACAAAACGCACTGCGAACTGAGCCAGGGCTAAAATCATTTCAAGCACGGGTGCTTTAACCACGAAGTCCAATAAACCTTAGGTTAGTTCTTGTGGGCCTTAAAAACCTTTGCTAAAAGACTGAGGCTAAGGCTAGACAGATTTGGATCTTGATTGGTACTAGAGTATCTTTTAGGCCTATGGTCAGCATTCTAACCTAATCTATGCTTAAATAAAAAGGCACTTATCTAAAACCATTGAAAACTTCATGGTCTAGAACAAGGGTTGAAACCTTAAGTTTTTTTTGCTAAGGGACTAGCAAAAGCTAGGCATGGGGGTATGATGAGAACCTCATCATGAGCCATAACTAGCTCATTTTGACCCAATACAAAGGATAAAAGCTCCTACATATCTCAAGGAAAGGCTTAACTCAGAGAATTCTGAGTTTGAGAAGAAAACCAGTCATAAGGGGTAAAAGTGCAATTTTACCAGTATAATCTGCATACAGGGTAATTCAGGGCCCAAACACAGGTCAGAACAGCGTAATAAGAATAAAAGTGGGATGAGATGATCTAGCAAGGGCTACAGCACTTCCAAGGAACCAAATGATAATCTGTAACCCTAAAATAACCCACTTCAATTCACAAGGTTCGAGGCAAAGTAAAAATAGAATAAACCCTCTAAAATTCATAGAAAAATAATCTCTAGGGTTTAGAACCTTCAATTTGGCCTTTAGAACCCATTTTGACCTACATTGAGAACCATGCCCAATTAATAACTTAATTTGGGTCTTTACGCAAATCGACCGGTCAAACAAGGTTTAATATGAAAATGAAATTTACCATCAGATTCCTTAGGTTCTAATTAGTCATGTATAAAAACTTGAGCCTAAGAAGAAACCTCCTTGACCGACTTTACACTTTGGTCCTCATATATTTACTCTTTGGCCCTCAACTTTTGAACCCTCGCATTCAGGCCCCTAACTCTCCTTCGTTCTTTGCAAACAGGTCCCTCCTGCAAAACCCTGCCAGCACCATGCTCCGGCGACCTTGCGCGGAGCATGGCGCCGCGCAGGGTAAGGTGGAGGACCTGGCATGTGTACCGGGGGTGCCCTGCGTCGTCAGCCGTCGCAGGAGCACCCCCATGGTCCTAGCAGCCCCCCACACCGGCCGTGCGAACGCACGGACGGTATGGGTTCGAATTCCGACCATGCTCCGGCGAGGGAGACACGTCGTCTCCCTCCGCCTTCCTCCCTGCTTCAACCTTATAAATACCCCCCGCCGCTCCACCGACCAAAGCAGCCTGGATCTGACGGAGAAAACCCCCAGCTTTCGTCTCTTCTTTCTCCGGCAGACGCTCACCAGCTCCGGCGACATCCTCTCCCTCCACCTCTTCGCTCTGCCGCACTACCAGCAGCAGAGACCTCCTCCCCTGCTCTTCCCGCGCCACGCCGCACCCAGCTGGCGCCTCTCCAGCCTTCTGCTCGCCGCCGCCCCTCTCCCTGAGCATCATCTTCTCCGGCGACAGTCGATACGACTGTCGCCCTGTTCCTCCCCCTTCGTCCCTGCAGTTAAGTTAGACTTACTCCCCTTCTCCTCCTCTTTCTTTCCCCGCTTTCGATTTAGTCAATTAAGCCCTCTACCGACCCTGTTCACCCTCATCCTCTCCGCCTCCGACCACCCTCCGGCGAGCCGCTCCCATCACCTCAGCGACCCACACGGCTCGCCGACCACCGCAGAACTTCCGCCTCCTCACCCTGATCCTCTTCCGCCCCTCCACTTCCCACCAAACACCTCCTGCAGACCCACCGAACACACCCACTCCCTCGCTCACAGTCTGACCTAGGACGACCTAACAGCCCCCTCTCGCCCCCTGCAGACCCCCTGACCACCTTCGCCGTGCCACGGCGAAGGTCCTCCACCTGTCTGATTTGGCCGAGAGGCCGTGTCATTGGTTTCAGGTTCCAGGCCTTGGCCGCCATTGGCGAAGAAGCTCGAAGCCTGCTCGAGGTTGCTCCAAGCCGAGATATCCCAGATTGAATAGCCTCGGCCAGCGCGGAAGAGTCCCACGCACATACCCTGGCCCTCGATTGGAGCTGTACGCCTCAACAGCCGACGCAATTGGGAGCACCTTCCCTGCTGCAGGCGTAAGAGAATTGGGGTGGGACATTTAGTCCCACCTCGGAATCTCTCAAAGGCGCGCGGACACATAAATTGAAAAGCTGCTGTATGCTGTTTGCCTCAGTTACCACGGGGTGAGGTCCCTCTCACCCGACCCGACCCGACTCGGCCTCGTCCGTGACCACGCTCCGCGGACCTGGCCCGACCCGATTAGACTGACCTGCACTCCTCGCCCACCACGCACGCCGGTGGGCCTGGACCCGGGTCTGATCCGAACCCGATTACCCGGTAGCGCTCTGGGAGAGCTTCCGATGAGTGATTTCAGAGAGAGAGATACGCGGGGGAGGGGGGTAGAGTAGGTTTTTGCCTTGACGAATAAACTCTGAAGTGTGCAGGCCAAAGAAGAAGGAGCTGCTGCACTGTAGCGAAGGCGTTGTTAAGTCGTCTCAGCACTGGCGCAGACGACGGAAGGTCAGCATCCAAAGAAGAAGAAGACCCGCTGAAGAAAAAAAAAGGAAGAGCAACGGCCATCGCGAAAGAAGAAAAAGAGAAGTCAAGGCTGGTGAAGACAAAGCGGAAGAAAGCAAAAGAAGAAGAAGAAGAAGAACAGGAAGAACCAGAGACAGAAGGGAAAAATCTGAAGAAAGCAGAAGGAAGAAAGCAGAAGAAAGATCTGAAGAGTGCAGAAGAAGACGATCTGTAACAAGGAAGAAAGAAGAAGAAGAAGAACAAAGAACAGGAAAAACCAAAGACAAAGAGGAAGAAAGAAGAAAAGAAGAAGAAGCCAAATTTTCATCTCTCTCTCTCTCTCTTTATTTTTGTAATAGAACTTGTATATCTCTAGAATATAACTTGCTCCCTGAGTTCGACCTCGGGAACTCTTTTATTTTTCCGAGTAAAAAAAATTTTATATGATGATACGTTGGTAACAACCGGCTTTACTACAACGAACAAACCGGTCGAACCCGACGCTGTCACCACCAATCCTAACCCCGGGTCCCTGGGGCGGCTGGCCCCACTCTGCACTAAACAGGTACAGGTACTTCCCTTGGTACTGCGTACCCAAGAGACAGTACAAACTACATCTCAGTTCCATTCCTTTTTCTTTCCAGGAGTTCCACTCCTAATTCCCCGTAGGGTTCCAGCTCTTTATCTCAGAACATCATATGTTTCACTTTCCAGATTCACGTTCTCAAAATCCATGATCTCAAACATGTTTCTTTATTCATAACAGGCAGCTGTTAATTAAATTTACAAGCAGTTTTATATATTCCTTTCCATTTTCCCAAGACTGCAGTAATATACATTCCACTAGTTTTTCCACCCTAGGATTCATGCCATATCCTAGGATCTATCATACAATCTAGTTTTCCGGCCCTAGGATTCATGCAACACCTAGGAGCTATCATTCCATATATTTCTCATTCCTAGGATTCATGCAATGCCCTAGGTTCTAGTTATGGTTCCATACTTTAACAGATTTTATTAATACTTAAAGCCACTCTACCAGGTACAACGGGAGTAGTGGGGGCGTGATCGGGAATCCCGCGTGCCTCCGCGACTCTCAAGACTGCAACCGAACGAGGTCCTATCATAAGGATCAAACACAAGGAGTGTCTCAGAACAGTGTATAGCTACTGTAGACGGGTAGAGGAATTAATTCTGAAAAGAACGCAACTCGAATCACGGAAAACGGAGCCCAAACGGGCCCTTAAACGGGTCGAAAAAGACGATACTGTGCAAAATCAGACGTCTGGAACTCCTTCCAGACGTCTTAAACGGTGGATCAGAGAATTACCTGTTCAGCTTGGTTCCCCGGACGTCCAGAAGTCTGCGGGGACGTCTGTCCTATACCCCAGACGTCCGATGGTCCACACGGACGTCTGTAGATCACTCCCGCCGTCTGGTACAACTTCCAGACGTCTGATTCGCAAAGGATGGCGAATCAGCGAACCTGCGCACAGCCAACCCCCCTCCCTCAGTACGGTCAGTCGAGAAGAAGGAAGAAGGAAGCGGAAACTTACCTTTCAGACGTCTGTATGATCTTACAGACGTCGACCTTGCCGTCTGGCTATCAACCCAGACGTCTGATTCTGGAAATTTTTCCAGAATCAGAACCCTGCTCGGCCTCCGCTCGCGACGCCGCCCGCGTCGCACCTCGCGCGTCTGCTGCTCAGCCTGCAGCAGGTCCCACTCCGCGTCGCTCCGCGCCCCCTGCGCCCTCCGCCGGCCGGCCAAGCCGCTCTGGCGAGCTCGCCCTCACGGCAGAGCCCCGCCCTCGCACGCCGCACCTCCTCCGCGCTCACTACGGCTGCCGCTGCCGCCCTCGCGCTCGCTCGCCCTCACGCTCAGGAAGGAGAAGGAGGAGACGGTGGAGACGGGAGGGGAGGCACGCCCTTTTAAGGCCGCGCGAGGAGGAGAGAGAAGGTGGTCGCAGCGCGCCTGCAGCCGCAGAGAGAGAGAGAGGAATCGCAGGTCTACGCGCACAGGCGCGCAGACGAATCTCCCGTGCGAACATAACTGTTTTCCAGACGTCTGTAAACGATCCCGGACGTCTGGTCAGACGTCTGGATGTGATCCAAGACGTCTGGTCCGACGTCTGGGCAACCTCCCAGACGTCTTAAAAGGCGTCTGGGGCACGCGTTCGTTACAATATAACAAACTCAAAGGAGGTTTCGTCCCCGAAACTTGCGCCAACTAGGGTGCGGGAAAAAGATGTCCAAATAACCATAACAAACTCAAAGAGGACCGAAGCCGGTCCGAAAAGACGTACCCGCGAAAAGCTCCGGGTACCGCTCCCGCATTGCCGCCTCAGGCTCCCAGGTAGCCTCCTCGTACCGCTGGCTCTTCCACAAAACCTTTACCAGGGGTACTTGCTTTCGTCTCAACCTGCGGACGGCTCGGTCTAGGATCTGCACTGGCCGCTCGGGGTAGGTCAGGTCGTCGCTCACCTCGACGCTCTCGTGACTCAGTACGTGGCTGGCATCGGCTACGTACTTCCTGAGGTTGGACACGTGGAACACGTCGTGCACACCAGAAAGCTGCGGGGGAAGGGCAAGTCTGTAAGCAACGGGTCCAACCCGCTCCAGGACCTCAAAGGGCCCTACGAACCTCGGCGCGAGCTTCCCTCTCACCCCAAACCGCTGTAAGCCCTTCATGGGCGAAACACGAAGGAAGACGTGGTCCCCAACCTCGAACTGCACCTCTCTGCGTCTGCGATCTGCGTAGCTCTTCTGTCTGCTCCTGACAGTGCGGAGTCGTCTGTGGATCTGCTCGACTACCTCCTGACTCTGCCGGATCAACCTGGGGCCAACCTCCCACTTGGTCCCCACCTCAACCCAACTCAAGGGTGCCGTGCATTTCCGTCCGTACAGAGCCTCGTAGGGAGCCATGCCGATGCTCGAGTGATAACTGTTGTTGTATGCAAACTCCGCCAGGGGCAGGTGCTCCTCCCAAGAGCCCCTCCAGTCTAGTACATAGGCACGCTAAAGGTCCTCAAGTGTCTGTATCGTGCGTTCCGACTGTCCGTTCGTCTGGGGGTGGTAAGCCGTGCTAAACCTCAACCTCGTCCCCAAAGCCTGCTGAAACTCAGCCCAAAACTGGGACGTAAAGCGGGTATCCCGGTCGGATACAATCTCCCGCGGAACTCCGTGTAGTCGCACCACATCACGGATATACCTCTCTGCCAACTGTGCTGGTCCCAAAGTGACTCGGATCGGCAAGAATCGTGCCGTCTTCGTCAATCTATCCACTATTACCCAGACTGCGTCGTGTCCTCGCTGGGTAACAGGTAAGCCCACCACCAAGTCCATGGTGATGCTCTCCCACTTCCACTCTGGCACTGGAAGCGGCTGAAGCGGCCCTGCAGGCCTCTGATGCTCGGCTTTCACCTGCTGGCACACTAAGCACTGCTGCACGAACTCACCCACATCCCGCTTCATCCCTCTCCACCAGAACTCGCGTCTCAAGTCATGGTACATTTTCGTGTTTCCGGGATGTATGGTGAATCTGGAACCGTGTGCCTCAGTCAGGAGCTCTCTCAACAGCTCCTCGTCTCTGGGGACGCACAACCGTCCCCTTAAGCGTAACACTTGGTCTGTGAAAGAGAAGTCCCCTGGGTCCCCTGATAGTACTCTGTCGCGCAAAGACTGCAAGTACGGATCGGTCATCTGTCCCGTGATGATGCGGTCTATCAACTCTGGCCTGGTCTGCCGTGTCACCGTCACTGCCCCACAGTACCCTCGTAACTCTAGAGGTCGCCAACTGCCCACCTCCTCCAAAAGGCTCCAACTCTGTAACTGTAGACTGGCCAAGCGTGCGGGCGCCTTACGGCTCAAGGCGTCAGCCACCACATTGGCCTTTCCCGGGTGGTAGGAGATGCTGCAGTCGTAGTCCTTCAGGAGCTCCAACCAACGTCTCTGTCTCATGTTGAGCTCCTTCTGGTCAAAAAGATATCTGAGGCTCTTGTGATCTGTAAAAATCTCGAAGGTCTCACCGTACAAGTAGTGCCTCCATGTCTTCAGCGCGAAGACAACAGCTGCCAACTCTAGATCGTGGGTAGGGTAGGTATGCTCATGGGGCTTCAGTTGCCGCGAAGCGTAAGCGACCACGTGACCCCTCTGCATGAGCACACCTCCTAACCCCTGCAAGGAAGCGTCCGTGTACACAACGAACCCGCCACTACTGTCAGGGATGGTGAGCACGGGAGCCGAGGTCAACCTCTCCTTCAGCTCCAGAAAACATGCCTCACAGGCGTCTGTCCAAGCGAAAGGCACGTCCTTCCGGGTCAACTGTGTCATAGGACGTGCAATCTGCGAAAACCCTCTGATGAACCGTCTGTAGTAACCTGCCAGTCCCAGGAAACTGCGAATCTCAGTGACTGAACGCGGTCTCTCCCACCTGAGCACTGCCTCGACCTTGGCGGGGTCCACCGCCAGGCCGTCTCCAGAGATCACACGACCCAAAAAGGTCACCTCCCTCAACCAGAACTCGCACTTGCTGTATTTGGCGTACAGCCTGCTTCGTCTCAGAGTGTCCAGAACCATCCGCAAGTGCTGTCCGTGCTGCGTCCGATCTCTAGAATAGATGAGTACATCATCTATGAAAACTACCACAAACTGGTCCAAGTACGGTCTAAACACCCGGTTCATCAGGTCCATGAAAGCAACGGGGGCATTGGTCAGTCCAAACGGCATGACCAAAAACTCGTAGTGTCCGTACCGGGTGCGGAAAGCTGTCTTGGAGACGTCGGTCTCCCTGATCCTCAACTGGTGGTATCCAGACCTCAAGTCGATCTTGGAAAACACCGTGGCACCCCGCAACTGGTCAAACAAATCGTCGATCCTCGGCAGCGGATATCTGTTCTTGATGGTGACCCTATTCAGCTGTCGGTAGTCCACACAAAGGCGTAGGGTCCCATCCTTCTTCTTCACAAACAGTACCGGGGCTCCCCAGGGAGACGCACTGGGCCTCACGAAACCTTTCTCCAAAAGGTCCTGCAACTGGGACTTGAGCTCTCGCAGCTCAAGCGGTGCCATTCTGTATGGCGCGGTGGAGATGGGGCTGGTCCCAGGTACTAGTGAGATCTCAAACTCGATCTCACGCTCGGGCGGTAGTCCTGGTAACTCGTCTGGAAACACGTCGGGGTACTCTCTGACCACCGGGATGCTCTGGAAGTCTGCCACGGGGCTGTGCTCTGCCACCACACAAGCTAGGAAGCCCTCACACCCCTGGCTCAAAAGTCTCGCCGCCCGAAGTGCCGAAATGCACCTGAAACCTCCGTCCACTGGCTGCCCGTGAAACTCGAAAGAAGGCAACTCCGGAATGGAGAAGACAATCTTCCTCTCAAAACAGTCTACCAAGGCGTGGTAAGCGGACAGCCAATCCATCCCCAGAATCACTCCAAAGTCCTCCATCTGTATCATAATCAGGTCAGCTGGCAGGCTATGTCCCCCGATGCTGACCCCGCAACCCGTGTACACCTCCTCAGCTACAAACAACTGACCACTCGGACCTCTGATTACGAACGGATTCTCTAACAGTGTATAATCCTGGTCCAAACTAACTGCGAAACTGGCTGCGACAAACGAGTGCGTAGCGCCGGAATCGAAAAGCGTGTAAACGAGTCTGCCAGAAACTGAAACCATACCTGCTACCACGGATCCCGATGCTCTGGCGTCCCTGTGTGTTAGGGCGTTGATACGCCCCTCAGCTTTAGGTGCGGACGAAACAGCCACACTCTGCGTCGGACGGGTAGGTGCTGGCCGGTACCCTCCTCGCGACTGCTGTCCTCCTCCTCGTGCCTGGGAACCGCGGCCTCCTGCACGCCCTCCAGTGCTCTGCACGGGAAGTATCTGCTGACCTCCTGCCCTAGATGGGCAGTCCCTCCTGATGTGGCCCGGCTGGCCACACTGGTAGCAGAGGGGAACCCGACTCCCGCCCTCAGTGAGTCCCTGCTGTCGGCTAGGCGGGGGTCCGGTGCTGGCGACTGGCCCCTGTCGAGGGCCCCCAAAGGCCACTGATGGCCCTGCACAGCGTGACAGCTCTCCTGCGGATGTCACGTGTCTCCGTTCTCGCCGGCCCTGTGAGAAGTCTGGCTGAAAGGGCCTCCTCCGCCCGCCGTCGGTCTCTCGCGCGGACGGGTTGGTCTCCTCGTAAGTCATAGCTGCCTCTACCACCCTCGAAAACGTCGGCAGCTTCAGGGGTTTGACATACCCCCGGATCGCAGGCCGGAGCCCCTCGGTGAACCTCCAAAGGCGCTCCTCCTCAGTGGCTACCGCTGTCGCTGCAAAGCGGGACAGCTCCAAGAAACGCGTGCGGTACGCGCTCACGGTCATCGTCCCTTGGCGGAGAGTGTGGAACTCCCGCCTCCTCTGGTCCTGCCACGTCTGGGGAAAGTACTGCTCGCAGAAGAGGGTGACGAACTGGTCCCACGTCGGCTCGTCCCTCTCCTGTCCCCGGACCGCCCTCCACCACCGGTGTGCCGCACTCTCCAGCTGGTACGTGGCAAAGGCCACGCGGCACTCCACCGGGGGGCGAAGGGTGTCGAAGATCTTCTCCAGCTGCTCAAGCCAGTCCTCTGCCTCGGTCGGGTCCTCATCCCCCTTGAAGGAGGGGGGCTTCAGCTTCCGGAACTGTCCGAAAAGCTCGAAGTGGTGCTGTAGGGGAGGTGCTGGTGCACCTCCAGGCGAAGGTGCCTCGTGTACAGAAGTGTTGGAGGAAGGTGGGGGCGGCAGGGGCCCATCCCCTCCCTCGTGTCCAGCGCCGCGTCTGTTGCGTGGTCCCACAGAGGACTCCCCCTCTGCAACCCCAGGAGGAGGTGCTCGGGGCGGTGGGTGGAGCTCCTCTCGTACAATATCCCGTATCAGTCTGGCGAGGTCCTGGGCTTGGGCGCCAGGGAGTGGTGGCTGGTCCACCGAGACGTCAACGACAGCACGTCCACCTCGCCGACCTCGCCCTCGGCCGTGCCCGCGGCCAGTCTCGCCAGTCCCGCGACGAGGCATCTCCTGTAAGGAGACGCGAAACGAAATGGAAACGTCAAAACAGAAGGTACCTAACAAAACTTCTAAGAGCTCATGTCAAGAGATATGTTGTGGTGGCTACTCTAGCTATAAACATGTGAATTGGTTATTTTCCAGTCAGTTGATTCACTTCTCGGGACGACCTTGCTCTGATACCATCTTGTAACGACCCGGTTCCCGAGTCCCTACGAGACACGAGAACCGGACCGACTCGACTAATCCCAAGACCTAGTCGTCCAACGAGGAAGTAACCAAAAGACAGTAAAATAAACCACATTCAGCATGAATATAACTAACAGTAAGAAAGTACAGCAGTAAGGAAAGAAACTACTACAGTAGGTACCACCACAACAGTAAAACAGCATTTATCATATAACAAGAACTGCAGGTAAAGAAGGTACAGCGGAAACAAAAACTACTCACTAGAACAGAAACAAAAGGGGTACAAAAAGGCTGTGGTAACTCTACTGGACCCTACTCGGCCCAGCGTCCTCTGTAGCCGCCGACCCTGGCTGCTCAACACCTGGTCCTGAAAAAGGTAACGAGTGTAACACGTCAGCAAAACGCTGAGTAGAGTGGCAAACTAACTAAAGGCAACAGTAGAGTGTACAGTAGATGTTATGTTCTATTACTTCCTTTATTCACATCTTTCAATTTTTCTCACTATTTCATTTATTTCTCAGATCCTTTACTTGATCTCGAATGTCCTCGTGGGAACGATCTTGATTGCAGTCTTTTCCAAAAGTAGAAGTAGCACGTGGTGCTCTCCTGGCCGGGAGAGTCCCCCGTGGTGATCCTACCCTCAGTCAACCACCCCAAGGTCACTGACAGACGTAACGGTGACTACGGCACGCGCGATAGACGCACAGGTAGCTAGCCTGCACTGGCACGCGGTCAGTCGTTTCCGTTAACGGGTGCGCCCAAAGCACAGCACGGAACCAGGGCAGAGCCCTCTCAGTAACAGGGGTCCAACCCCTCCACAGTAACCAAACCGGGGCCTTGCCCCTCCACAGTCCGCGCACCCTCCCCTGACTACCCTGGTTTGCCCTAATGGGCCTAACAAGTCGGTGAAGGAGGCTAGCAGAACCCCGGGGCCCGTGGGGTAGCTAGTACTCTCCTAACACTAGTAGCTCTCCTCGGTACTACGTACACGAGGGCCAACAAGTCGGTACAGAGCGGCCAATCCTAACCCCGGGTCCCTAGGGCGGCTGGCCCCACTCTGCACTAAACAGGTACAGGTACTTCCCTTGGTACTGCGTACCCAAGAGACAGTACAAACTACATCTCAGTTCCATTCCTTTTTCTTTCCAGGAGTTCCACTCCTAATTCCCCGTAGGGTTCCAGCTCTTTATCTCAGAACATCATATGTTTCACTTTCCAGATTCACGTTCTCAAAATCCATGATCTCAAACATGTTTCTTTATTCATAACAGGCAGCTGTTAATTAAATTTACAAGCAGCTTTATATATTCCTTTCCATTTTCCCAAGACTGCAGTAATATACATTCCACTAGTTTTTCCACCCTAGGATTCATGCCATATCCTAGGATCTATCATACAATCTAGTTTTCCGGCCCTAGGATTCATGCAACACCTAGGAGCTATCATTCCATATATTTCTCATTCCTAGGATTCATGCAATGCCCTAGGTTCTAGTTATGGTTCCATACTTTAACAGATTTTATTAATACTTAAAGCCACTCTACCAGGTACAACGGGAGTAGTAGGGGCGTGATCGGGAATCCCGCGTGCCTCCGCGACTCTCAAGACTGCAACCGAACGAGGTCCTATCACAAGGATCAAACACAAGGAGTGTCTCAGAACAGTGTATAGCTACTGTAGACGGGTAGAGGAATTAATTCTGAAAAGAACGCAACTCGAATCGCGGAAAACGGAGCCCAAACGGGCCCTAAACGGGTCGAAAAAGACGATACTGTGCAAAATCAGACGTCTGGAACTCCTTCCAGACGTCTTAAACGGTGGATCAGAGAATTACCTGTTCAGCTTGGTTCCCCGGACGTCCAGAAGTCTGCGGGGACGTCTGTCCTATACCCCAGACGTCCGATGGTCCACACGGACGTTTGTAGATCACTCCAGCCGTCTGGTACAACTTCCAGACGTCTGATTCGCAAAGGATGGCGAATCAGCGAACCTGCGCACAGCCAACCCCCCTCCCTCAGTACGGTCAGTCGAGAAGAAGGAAGAAGAAAGCGGAAACTTACCTTTCAGACGTTTGTATGATCTTACAGACGTCGACCTTGCCGTCTGGCTATCAACCCAGACGTCTGATTCTGGAAATTTTTCCAGAATCAGAACCCTGCCCGGCTCCGCTCGCGACGCCGCCCGCGTCGCACCTCACGCGTCTGCTGCTCAGCCCGCAGCAGGTCCCACTCCGCGTCGCTCCGCGCCCCCTGCGCCCTCCGCCGGCCGGCCAAGCCGCTCCGGCGAGCTCGCCCTCACGGCAGAGCCCTGCCCTCGCACGCCGCACCTCCTCCGCGCTCACTGCGGCTGTCGCTGCCGCCCTCGCGCTCGCTCGCCCTCACGCTCAGGAAGGAGAAGGAGGAGACGGTGGAGACGGGAGGGGAGGCGCGCCCTTTTAAGGCCGCGCGAGGAGGAGAGAGAAGGTGGTCGCAGCGCGCCTGCAGCCGCAGAGAGAGAGAGAGAGGAATCGCAGGTCTGCGCGCACAGGCGCGCAGACGAATCTCCCGTGCGAACATAACTGTTTTCCAGACGTCTGTAAACGATCCCGGACGTCTGGTCAGACGTCTGGATGTGATCCAAGACGTCTTGTCCGACGTCTGGGCCACCTCCCAGACGTCTTAAAAGGCGTCTGGGGCACGCGTTCGTTACATCCACCAATGGACTTCTTCTCAACTGTTTGGGGAGATATTCCCTTCAATAAGGAAATCCCATGTCTAATAGGGAGAAAGCCCTTCTTGGAGTTATTTATGTAGAATCTCTCCAAGACCTTGATTATGTGTCCTTGCTTTGATAATCTTAATATCCTTTTCTCTATTTCTGAACATTTTCAAGCCTAAGATATTGGTGACTTCCTTGAGATCCTTCATCTCAAGGTTCAGGGATAGCTTAACATTGGATAACATTCCTACAACATTTCCAATGAGTAGGATGTCATCCATGAACAACACTAGAAAGGTGATTGCATTCTCATTGGCCTTCTTGTAGACACAAGGTTCATATGAATTTTAATGGAATTTATAACTCTTTATGGTCTCATCAAATTTGATGTTCCGGCTACTAGAAGCCTGCTTAAGTCCATAGATGGACTTCTTCAGTTTGCACACCTTTCTTTCACCAACATTTACGCGGTGACCCTTAGGTTGTTCCATGTAGATGTTCTCGAGGAAACCATTGAGGAAAGCTATCTTAACATTCATCTGCCAGATGTCATAATCATGGTATGCAACTATGGCCAGCAATATCTGAATGGATTTAAGCATACTAACGGGAAGCAGGTTTTCTCATAATCAACCCCTTACTTTTGAGTGTATCCCTTGGCCACAAGTCATATTTTGAAGGTCTCCACCTTCCTATCTAGTCCCCTCTTTCTCCTGTATATGCACTTGCACCCAATGGGTTTTATATCGTTAGGAGGATCTACCAGGGTCCACACATCATTCTTCTGCATGGAGTCTATCTCAAACTAAATTACTAGCTTTCACCAGTCCATGCCATGATCCTTCATTTCCTCATTATATATGGCTGGATCAATCTTAGACTCTTCTGAGACATGGAATCCATATTGTTCAAGTGAATGCACCACCCTAGAATTCCTCCTAGGTGGAATGGGAGCATCACTTATTTTCGGTTGACATCTTTCTTTTAGGTTATGGACTTCATTAGTCTCATTAGAGTCCATAAGCTCCTTTACTTCATTTTTGTCTTTACCTTCAAGGAATTCTTCTTTTAGGAATTTAGTATTCCTAGATATGAATACCTTTTGGGCCTTAGGGCCATAGAAGTAATAGCTTTTGCTATCCTTTGGATATTGATGCACTTGAAATGAAATGCGATAAAATCGATCGTCGTAGTATAATCGTGCACAACCACTTTTAATTAAATATTGAACTCGCAATTGATTTGGTTAATTGGTAGTGGCATGGATGCTTTAGAAAGAAATCATTTCTGAACTTGGAAATACGGATTTTGATGTTTTGAAATCGAAGTCATGTTTGTCTCACGGGAGGTAACCAGATATTCGTGCTTTCCTAAGTACTATTTTTTTTGTGTGTTTTTCATAAATATATTTTTTCATGTTTTCTTGAGTATAGAAACAAATATGATGTAAGAACTAGCTATGAATTCCGTACAAAAAAGGAGAAGGTCAGACCATTGGCAGTGCTATGGGGCATCTGGTTGGGCAGGAATGCTGTGATCTTTAAGAGCCAGAGACCCTATGTGGAGAATTTTGTTGAGTCTATTAATTCCTTGTTTAATCTTTGGTGTGGTTCCTTGTGAGTGGGGGACCTTGGGGTCTATCTGATGTATTGGTGGTGGCTGTTGATTATTTAATTTATATATTTGGGTAGTTATCACTTTGGATAACTACCCTTTCCTTTTTAAAAAAAAACTAACTATGAAGTACTAATGCCAAAACATGTGGGAATCAAAACCTAACGATGGAAGGAAATACGAAAGCAAATAGTACTAAAGCAAATAAAAGCAATCAACTAGGATAAAAGAGACAAATAATATGAAATCAAAACTAAACTTTTATTGACAGCAGAACATCCAGAATACATCTACCAAAAAGAGGATTACAACCAGAACTTGAATAAAGAAGATAACTAAAAGTAAGATTGTAGCTAGAATTAGAAATAAAATGCAACAAATACTAAATAAAAATAGTAGAGAATGTTGAGTTAGAGACGACGACGGAAAGAGGCGAAGGCACGCCTAAAATATCCACAGCAAAGGTGGCATGGACCTTAGAGATGGTGAATGATCATATAGAGGGGAAAATGTGGAAAGGGAGGAGGAGTCGGGGAGATGCAATTTCGAGAGATTAGCCCCTGGGATGATCGGTGGTGGGCCTTACTTTATAGGAAGAGGAAGGGGTGTACACAGGTGATGTTGTTGGCGGAGGATCGGGTGCATGCGTATGGGAAAATTTTGTTGCATGGTTTATTGCGTGGTTTCCGTCGAGGGGTTAAGTGATGCATACGTAAGGTTTGGTTGGTGGGATGGTACGGTGGAATGGGATTGAGGAAATAACAAAGGGGTGCGTTGGTCGAGATTGGTGTGGTTGTGTGACATTGTGTGTTGTGTACAAAGGGATCACGTGAAGTGCATTGACGGTTGTGGTGGGTTGATGGGTGTGTGTGGATTACGGTGGCGGTTCGTGGAATAGGAGTTGCGTACGGGATTGGATGGCATGGGTGTACGTGGGTTTTGGTTGAGGGGGTTTCGTTGCATTGAGCGGAGGGGTTTTACATAAAGGGTTATTGTGTTCTTTTTGGTGGTAATTTTTAAGGGATAAAAATCGATGTAGGTAATTGGGTTCTCAACTAGGTTAGGTGTAGGGGTCAAGTGGCTAGGGTTGAGGAAATAGGTCAACCCCAAATAGAAGATATGAGATCAATTGATTTCTCATTATTGTGGAGCTCCAATTAGTTCCAGACCTCTTACCTGTAATCATATAAATAAGGATATCAAGGCACCAATAGATAAGGGAAATATTATATAAAAATCTATAAGAATGCATTATTTATAAAATATTGTTAAATGCTAATTTAACCAAATCTAATTCAATGTGATCTAATTTACTCTTAAATTAACAATAGTTAGGCATAAATTATGCTAATAGATACGAAAATATCACAACCCTTTACCTATCTTTTACTAGTCCTTGAGCAAAGCAGAATAAAGAAATCATGCAAAAACTGGAATACAAATTTGAACTAAGTTAGATTTAGAACATCGATATGATTTTTCACCAATGCGAGGGAAATTGTACAGAAAACCTTAACAACAAAGACTCGACAGTTCTAGAGTACTGGCTCAAATACAGATCACCTAAGTCTTATTAGAGACTTTATTAGGCTAGGACTTGGGTCTCAAGAGTACCTTTTTATGACTCTATTAACCCACTCAAGGTTTAAAGTGAGCTCGAATTTTAAGCTATGTGTGAAGAAGAAATTGACTCCTCAATTAGGAAACATTATTGAATTCTATGTTTTTAATAAGACTAAAATAGCCTCTTCACTCTACTGACCTTTGTCTTCAGATTTGCCTTACCAAGGATAGGTAGCTTTCTCCCCACCTTTTTCTATCCCAAGGTTAACCTCAAAGGTGTATCTCCTCGGTTGAACCATTTGGTTTCTTATTGGAACACCTCACTCTTTTGGAATTTTCTGGGATATTTAAATGCACACGTTTTATTTTGTTTTCAGGATTTTTTTCTTTTTCTTCCTCCTACTAGTTTATTTTTCGGGTTCTCCATTTTCATTCATATTTCTAGGTAGGTGTCTCTTCCAAATCCCATTCGAGAATATTTGCTAAACAAAGGCATGAAAAGTTAAAGATGCAAGGGTGGGATCTAGACATCCTACATATGGCGAGAATACCCAATGCAACATGCCAACCATACCTCATTCTAGGTCCTATTGACTACTTAGATTTCAATGGTGGGTCACCTAAAAGATGAGCCAATGCGTACATGCAAATGTAGATTGCTTAATTTCTTAATATTTTCAAACGAGGGGGTAGGAAGATAAGTCATACTCATCACTACTTTGACTTAGTAATTTGAATTTTTTAAATCTTGTCAAAGTATTGGGAATCAAATTCGTATTTAAGTAAATGCTTGAGATGATTAAATTAGAAATCGACTTGAAGAGTCTAAGTGAAAAGACCTTTGTACATTTCCTAGGATTGGTAAATCTTCAAAATGAAAAATTTTCAATCTTTTGTAACTTAAATTCTAAAATCATCGATTTTTTTTCATTTTGCATTTTTTTTCAAAAATAAATTTCGACCAGATCATGCTATATACAAAAATTTGGAGACCAAAAAATGACTCATTTAAATATTATTTAGCCCCCCAATGCTTATTTCATGCAATGTCCTTAATGCATGCAATAAACATAGGCAAAAAATTGATATCACCTGATAACTCAAGAGTTCTGAATATATATGGTTCAAACATCTCCAAACTTGAATCAAATTTCAAAACAAAAATAGGCTAACATAATTAGTTGGGTTGCCTCCCAACAAACGTTAAAATTTATGTCTACAGCTAGACATAGTTCAGCTTAATATGATTCCAGAAGCGATGTGCTTTCAATTAGAGGCTCCTAGGCTAGACTGTCAATATAGATCTTTAGTCTTTGTCCATTAACCACAAATTGTTGCCCAGTCTTAGGATTACAGATCTCAACAGCTCCATTCTGATAAGGTCTAACCACAGTATAAGGTCCAATCCATTTTGATTTGAGCTTGCTAGGAAAGAGTTTAAGTCTAGGATCAAAGAGCCAGACTTTTTGATTCGGCTCAAAGTTCTTCTCGATGATTTGCTTATCATGAAAGGCCTGGGTCTTTTCTTTATAGATCTTTGCACTCTCATAGGCCTCTCTTCTGATTTCATCCAATTCATTGAGTTGGAGTTTCCTTTGTTGTTCTGTTTTATCCAAATCTAGATTACACTTTCTTATTGCCCAATAGGCTTTATGTTTCAACTTGACAAGGTTTTCCATAAATCATGTTGCAAGGAGACATGCTAATCGGAGTCTTGAAGGTGGTCCTATAAACCCATAATATATCATCCAATCTTAAGGACCAATCCTTTCTATTAGGTTTGACTATTTTCTGTAATATATTCTTTATTTCTAAATTTGAGACCTTTGTTTGCCCATTAGTCTGGGGGTGATAAGGTGTAGCAATCTTGTGTTGCACCCCATATTTACTTAATAAAGTTCTGAATTGGGCATTGATAAAATGAGTCCCACCATCATTGATCATAGCTCGAGGCATCCCAAATCTTGAAAAATATTCTTTTTCACAAAATTGATCATAGTCTTATGGTCATTGGATCTTGTTGGGATTGCTTCAATCCACTTAGAAACATAATCCACACCAAGTAGTATATATTCAAATCCATGCAATACTGTGAAGGGACCCATAAAGCCTATGCCCTAAACCTCAAAAATCCCAATTACAAGGATCAAATGAAGGGGCACCATGTCTCTTCTTGTCATGCTTCCTAATGATTGGCATCTTGTGTTAAGCTTAACAAAAATCATGGGAATCCTTGAATAAAGTTGGTCAATAAAATTCAGATTTGAACACTTTTGCAACAAATTTCTTTCTTGAGAAATGTTCTTTGCAGGCCATGGTATGACAAAAGGTTAAGACACTCAAGAATTCAGATTCAGGCACATATCTTCTAATATTCTGATCTATAACAAGCTTGAATAACAAAGGATCTTCCCAAAAATAGTACTTAGCCTCAGAAAGAAATCCAAGTTCCTATTGTTTGCTCTAATCATTGGGTATCTTTCATGTAGCTAAGTAATTAGCTAAATCAGCAAACTAAGGGAGTCCTTTGTGACCAATGGCTAGGATCTTTTCACCTGGGAATTGATCTTTGATTGGAGGTACAGGGCCAAGATTATCCAAGGTTAGTTTGAATAGGTGGTCAGTCACAATATTTTGAGCACCGACCTTATCTTTGATTTCTAAGTCAAACTCATGTAAAAGCAATATTCATATGATTAACCTAGGTTTAACTCTTTCTTCATCAACAAGTGCTGTAGAGTTAGGCGATCAATATAAACAACCATGTGGGATCCATTTATATATGATCTGGACTTTTCTAATACAAAAACCATTGCTAGCAATTCTTTTTCTGTAGTTGTATAATTTCTTTGAGCATCATCAAGGGTTTTGTTTGCATAGTAAATAACTACGGGTTTCTTATCAGCCTTTTGTCCAAAGATGACACCAATAGCATAATCAGATGCATCACATAAGATTTCAAAAGGGTTGGACCAGTCAAGAGATTGCAAGATTAGGGCCTTGGTCATAGATTCCCTTGTAGTCTTGTAAGATTGGATGCAATCATCATTAAAGTCAAAGGTATTATCCTTGGATAAGAGATTAGTTAGGGGCCTAAAATCCTTGATAAATCTTCTATAAAAGCCAACATGCCCCAAAAGTGATTTAACTAATTGTTTGACAGAGCTAGGAGGTGGTAGATTAGAAATCAAATCAATCTTAGCTCGGTCAACTTCTAAGCCTCTTTTAGAAGCAATGTGCCCAAGCACAATCCCTTCTTGAACTATGAAGTGGCTCTTCTCTCAACTTAAGACAAGATTTATTTCAATGCTCCTCTTTAGAATCTTCTCCAGGTTGCTAAGACGCTCATCAAAAGAATCTCCAAAGATTGAAAAATCATCCATGAAGACTTCCAAATAATCTCCTATCACGTCATAAAAATTGCCATCATACACCTTTGAAAAGTCGTAGGTGCATTGCACAATCCAAAAGACATTCTATGGAATGCAAAGGTTTCATACTGACAGGTAAAAGTCATTCTCTTGGCCTTTAGTATGAATAGAAACTTGGTTATATCTAGAATATCTGTCCAAAAAGTAAAAAATTTCCTTCTTGTGAGCTTTTCCAAAATTTGATCAATAAAAGGCAGTGGGAAGTGGTCTTTCTTAGTGGAAGAATTGAGTCTCCTATAATCAATACAGACTTGCCATGTAGTCGCGATGCAAATCCGGATGGACTCACCTTTTTCATTGGTCACCACTCTTAGTTCTGCTTTCTTTGCATAACTTGAATTGAGCTTACCCAAGAACTGCTAGAGATAGTTAAATAATGCCTACATCAAGTCATTTGATAATTTCCTTCTTTACAACCTCTCGCATATTCGGATTGAGTCAGCTTTACAGCTCACGAGAAGGTCATGCACCCTCTTCCAAATAGATCTTGTGGGTGCAATAAGCAGGACTAATTCCTTTCAAGTCATATATGGTCCACCAAATATCTTGCTTATTCTCACTTAGGACCTTAGTCAATTTGAGCCCCTGATCCCTTGTTAGATAAGAGCTGATTATCACAGGGAGGGTTTGATTTGGTCCCAAGAAAATATACTTCATATTACTTAGGAGGGGCTTTAATCCCAACTGGGGTGGGACCAAGATTGATGGGAGCTGAGGTAATGGAGATGGCATAGGTAGCCTCTCCATTGGGTGCTACCAGTTAGGTCTTGAGTCAGGTCCTAGGTTCAAAGCTTTGCAAACCTCCTTGAATGTGGGCTCCAAATCAATTTCTTTTCTTGGTTGAGTCAAGCATGCTAGCACAGGGTCTTTAATCAAATTAATAGCCATGCTCTTCTTAATTTCACAGTCCTCATCTATATCCTCAATATCTCCACATTCATCTAAATTATTCATTGCCTTAAATACATTTAATTTCATCTTTTTATCTTCAAAGGCAGTTTCCACCTTCCCAAATTCACAATCAATGTGGGCTTTTGTAGTTGCAAGGAAAGGTCTACCCAAAATGATTAAGGTGTCCATGACAAGGATTAAGAAATTAATAGGGAAGTAAAAGTTCTTGACCTGAACAATCACATCTTCCAATATCTCACGTGGGTTGGTGATAGTTTGGTCAACTAACTAAAGTGTCACATTTGTGGGCTTCAAGTCACCAAAATCGAATTTCTCATATAAAGCAGTCGAGATTAAGTTAATGGAAGCACCTGGATCCAAAAGAGCCCTATCTAAAGTGATTCCCCAATCGAATAAGAGATCAATGGGGTTTTTGGATCCTTCTTCTTAAAAGGAAGGTTGTTCAAAATAATTGAGGTAGCTTGTGTAGTCAAGATAACCTTTCTTGGATTATTTGATTTCGGCTTGCACTTGGTAGCAGTTAATTCCTTTAAAAATTTAGCACAAGTTGGGATGTGTTCAATAGCTTCCAAAAGTGGGATATTAATATGGACTTGCTTGAACACATTCAACCATGTCTCATTGTTAGGCTTAGGCTTCTTCTTCATAGGTCTATTTAGGGCCTCAGGAAAAGGGATCTAGAATTTTGGCTCCTCAGAATCATGAGCCTGGATTTCCTCCTCCACTTTAGGCTCCTTAGCCAGGTTAGGTGCACCAAGACCCTTAGGATGTAGATCATGAGTCACAACGAGGTCCTGGGTAGTCTTTCCACTCCTTGAAGTGATTGCACTAGCTGAAGTAGGTGGCTACTGATTCAGATCTTGAGATGAGCCGTGTAAGAGAAGGATCTGATTGAGGAGTCTAAGTATAATTGAGTATAGGATTAGTAAGTTGTGGAGGTAGATTAAAACCTGAAGTAATTAGAGGAGTTTGCTGGATCAGGAGAGCTTGGTTTTACAGCTCCTGGGTCTGGTGAAACCCTAGAGGCATTGGTCCTCTATTAGAAGCATTTCTATGGTTGGGCATAGGTTATGTAGGCACGGCACCAAGTTATCTGTCATCGGGCCTAGGTCTATTCGAGATGTTATCAATTGAGACCTTTATCTATTGCATTAACTGCAACATAGTTGCCTACATATCAACCATTTTTTGGTTTAACTCAGCCTAGTTTGTCTTATCTGGACTAGTGTGATTAGGCTAAGTGAATTGATTAGAGGGCATACTAGGGTTAGATTGGCCTTGACCCACGATTCTTTTCTGGTTCTGTTGATAGTAGGGTCTAGGTTGAGTTAATTGAGTTTGAACTTGCCATTGAGGCATCTAGGAAACGTTTGAGTGGTTCCTCCAACTTGAATTATAGGTATTAGAATAGGAGTTGTTCCTAGGGTTGGTTTGGATAGCTTGAACATCCTTATAGGTAGAGGATAGAGAGTAAGAATCAAAATACTCGGGATTAAAGGTCATGGTTAGTCTCGTAGGTGGAGCCAAAGCTAGATTATTTACGAACTTCCTAGAGTAGGTAGCTTGTGAAGAGATAGGAAAATTAGAAATTATCCCTTGAACAATGGACCTTGTAGAAGTTTGATTCTGGGATAGGTATTGATCTGGCTTTTTAAAGACCATATTTTCCATCTTAGAACAGAGAGCTGATGGTAACACCATCATTCATCATAACTATCTTGAATTAGTCAAAATTAAATGTTAAATGCTCCTAAATGATTGTCTGAGAATTGTAATTCCGTGCTGAATTGATTTGAGAAGACAGAAAAACATAGTTAATTCTGTTGTTTTAACATCTAATCATAAATACAGATTAACCACGAGATTAATCAGGGGTTAATTCAAGGTTAAATGAACTTAAAAGACCAAGAAGTGGGTTCATACTGATTGAATTAGGGTTTCATGCATTTTGAGGAATAAATATCACTGAAAACCCTAATTATCAGTCTCACTCAAATTGAAAGGGTTATGTTAGAAATAAATTCAATATAAACCTCCTAAAATTCATTGAAAAATATTCTAAGAGATTTGGTACGTTCACTTTGACCATTTGAACTCATCTTGACAAAAAATAGAGATTTAGATGGGAATTTACCTTGATTTGGGCTTTTATGTAATTTACCTATTCAAACGTGGTAAAAACCCAAATCTAAGTTTATCATTAGATTCCTTGGTTCCAAATTAGTTTAACACCAAAATTTCGGCCCAATCGGAGTGAATCTTGACCTAGTTTGCATTTTTACCCTTAAAACATGTATTTTTTACATCTAAACCCCTAGGTTTCACATTTTATTACATAAATGCCCCTAACTTCATCTTCACAATCAGGTCCTTATTTCTTGATTCTAACAGGTTTCCTAAAACAGAGTCAAACCCATCAAACACCAACTTTGACTGACGATATCTCTTTGATTTCTCGATCAAATCCCTTCAAATTTGGAGGGATTGATTGCCAAGAAATCTTCTTCCATTTTGAATACATCCCAGATCCTTTGTTAAAGAGGAATGCCAATGTGAACTCACGAAAATCAAGGACTTGAGTTTCTAAAATCAGGAATCCTACGTGCGAATTCTTCCAATTTGAGCTTTATATAAGCTCTACCATATTTCTAAGTCAAGGTTAGCCACATTCCAGGCCAAAAGCCCCTCTTCTTCTCTTCTCCGGCCACCTCCAACCTTGGCTCTGGTGAGCCTTGATAAACGCCAGTTTATCATCATTCTTATACCCTAAAATAGATCTAGCTTCTAGGGTTTTAACTCTGCAAGCAAGTTTTCGGGTTGCATTTGGGCATTTACCTAGGATATGCATGTATTGCATTTTAGTTGTATTTTTGATGTGTTTACTTGAATGTCAGGGATAGATAGAAAGTTAGATCTTGCATACCTTGGCACTCAGGAAGGCAGAAGATGAAGAAGAAGCTCATTTCAGCTGGATCCCAACTAGATCCAGCTCATCCCAGTTGGATCCTAGCTCATTCTAGTTGGATCAACTTATCTTTAGCTCCACTCAACTCACCTTAGCTGGATGGTAGCTCAAACTAGCTCAAGACAGTTGATCTCAGCTCCATTCCAGCTCCTCCAGCCTAGAACAGTTCACTGGAAGCTCAACCTGACTAGGACTAGCTACTGGCTCGACTTGGTTAGCTAAAGATGACCTCAACTAGCTCAGGCTAGCTCAAGTCCAGCTCTCGGAGGCTCAACTCAGTTCAACTTAGTTGAGATGAGCTACTTGACCTAAGCTAACTACTCCAGCTAGCTAGGTAATCTTCGGGAAGACTAGACCTACCTCATCTTAGCTCATTTCAGCAGAAGCCAGTTCATCTTAGCTTGGCTTAGCAGCTAGCAAAGAACTAGCAAGCTAAGCCAGCTAAGGTAGCTCCCTACAGTTCTCTTTAGTAGCCACCAACTCCAGTCAAGCTCAAGACTACTTCCTTCAGCTTTTCTCCCTCAAAACCCTAGCTCCCCCTGCCTCCTACCCTACTCCTCTACTAGCTAAGCTAGCTTAGCTAACTGAGCTTAGCTAATCACCTCCTTGGCATCCCTACCTAACCCTAAAACCTACTTAGCCAAGCTCCACCAAATACCCCTAAAGCTAGTCCACCTAAGCTCCTAATCCTAAACCATTTTTGGTGCCAACTCTTCAGCACCCTTCAACCCACTACCACCACCAATGGACACCGAAAAAGTGGCGCCAAAACGCTCCACAACCACCTCCAAGTTGGCACCACTTGTAACGCCCCGGTTCCCGAGTCCCTACGAGACACGAGAACCGGACCGACTCGACTAATCCCAAGACCTAGTCGTCCAACGAGGAAGTAACCAAAAGACAGTAAAATATACCACATTCAGCATGAATATAACTAACAGTAAGAAAGTACAGCAGTAAGGAAAGAAACTACTACAGTAGGTACCACCACAACAGTAAAACAACATTTATCATATAACAAGAACTGCAGGTAAAGAAGGTACAGCGGAAACAAAAACTACTCACTAGAACAGAAACAAAAGAGGTACAAAAGGCTGTGGTAACTCTACTGGACCCTACTCGGCCCAGCGTCCTCTGTAGCCGCCGACCCTGGCTGCTCAACACCTGGTCCTGAAAAAGGTAACGAGTGTAACACGTCAGCAAAACGCTGAGTAGAGTGGCAAACTAACTAAAGGCAACAGTAGAGTGTACAGTAGCTGTTATGTTCTATTACTTCCTTTATTTACATCTTTCAATTTTTTTCTCACTATTTCATTTACTTCTCAGATCCTTTACTTGATCTCGAATGTCCTCGTGGGACGATCTTGATTGCAGTCTTTTCCAAAAGTAGAAGTAGCACGTGGTGCTCTCCTGGCCGGGAGAGTCCCCCGTGGTGATCCTACCCTCAGTCAACCACCCCAAGGTCACTGACAGACGTAACGGTGACTACGGCACGCGCGATAAACGCACAGGTAGCTAGCCCGCACTGGCACGCGGTCAGTCGTTTCCGTTAACGGGTGCGCCCAAAGCACAACACGGAACCAGGGCAGAGCCTTCTCAGTAACAGGGGTCCAAAGCACAGCACAGGCGCGCAGACGAATCTCTCGTGCGAAAAAGAAAACTGTTTTACAGACGTCTGGAAACGATCCCAGATGTCTTGTAAGACGTCTGGATGTGATCCCAGACGTCTGGTACGACGTCTGGGCCACCTCCCAGACGTCTTAAAAGACGTCTGGGGCACTCGTTCGTTACAACCATCAAGGCAAAAAAGAGTTGTAGGAAAAAATGTTATCCTCAGTAAAAGTTGGAATGATTTTTTTACCTTATTTGTGTGGACATATTGCATATAAATAATTAAAGATGCTAGACTTCTCATTTGGTTACTTTAATATTTGTATATAGTTGGTTCTTTTTTCAATTTAGCTGGATTGAAGTATTTCCAACTTTTTCTATCTGCATGAATTGCAGGAAACTCGATATCGGCATGAATTGCATGAGTTTAGTTGAATTGAAGTATTTTCACGATACTGATATGGTGTGAGATCAAAATGGTGCTGGTGGCATGGATGGTTCTCCTATAATTTAGAGGGGCATCTTTCGTATACTAGAGGTTCGTGAGGGAGCAAGCCTTCAAAGTACCAGTAGCAGCAACATAGCAGCAACAACAACATAGGAGTAGCAGTAGCAACATACAACAGTAGTAGCAGCAGCAACAACATAGTTCTAGTAGCAGCAACAACAAGGATTTTAAGTCATCTTTTGACGAGCTTGCTGTCATTGGTCGATTTTCAATTGTATTTTCTTGTGTTTTTATTTTTCATTTGTAAAAAAAAAAATTGTGACCCCAAGGAGGAAACACTTGTACTTGATTTTGAGTTTAATAAATTGGGCTAACTCAAACCTCCAAGTTTATGTAACATGTACTTTATATTTGAAATTGAATAAAAATGAAGTCCTATGTTAAAGTTCAATTTTGTGAAATTATTTTTGGTTATTGAAAAATAATAAAAACAATATTTGGATGGATATTTTATCATAATAACGTTATATCCACAAATTAAGTCATATCCAAAAGACAATTAGAGAAAATTTTTTCCATCCTCGAAAGTTGTAAAGATGGAAAATCCATCCCTAAAAATTTAATGCCATGTTATCAACGTGTTTTTGTGTTCAAACTATTATGACTAATTTTCCGTCCTTGATTTGTGGAGAAAAAATCCGTCCCCAAAAGTTTTAGTGACCATTTGAGAGATGGAGTTTTGGGGATGGATTTCTGCCCTAAAATCCATCTCCAAAGCTTGTAAATTCGTCCCCGTAGGTCGTCACTAGAACCCTATTTTGTTGTAGTGTTCATGCATGTGAGGTATACACACACTCTGCATTATCCGTATAACATGATTATAACTGTCGACAGATAAGAATTTTGACACGATTATCTCCTCCCAAAACCTGTAACCTAGGGGTTAGAATACCTATTGTTTGGCCTCAACTGCATTTAGATTTTTGTAAGTGTGTGTATTCATAAATTCATTAAATTTTCGGCAGAGTTTCTCCTACAATATAAATTTCTTTCCATAGCAAATACACACAATTAATCAGATAAGCATTCACAATTTAAGTTGGTACACCTCACATTTATTCACAAATTAAAACAAAAGAACATTACATAATTATGTGGGTACACCTCTCATTCATTCACAAAAAGAATATAATTTCACACCACTAAGTGGGTGCACCCCACAATCATCACATACATGTAAAAATAAAATTACATTATTAAGTGGGTACATCCCACAATTATTCACATTTATAATACATTAATTTAGAATCAAGTTGGCACACCCCACATTACCAACATAATTCATTTAAAAATTTTACATTCATATCTTGACAAAACACGAGAATTGACAATGGCGTATCTGACGACGAGATAACGTAAATTAAATTTTAGAAATCAAACATAATTAACATAAAATTTTAATAAACCTAAATCCTAAAAAATTAAAAAAAAATTAGCTAAGGGATGGGAGAGAGAGGTGGTGGCTGGGGGAGGAGGGGGAGGTGGTGGGAGGGGGATGAGGCGGGTCAGATGGGGAGGGGAGATTTGTTTCAGGGGGGGAGGGGGATGTGGTGGTAGGGGAGGCAATTGGGAAGGGGTGGTGGCAGGGGGGGTTGGCTGGGGAGGGGTTGTGACAGGGGGAGGAGATGGCGAGGCGAAGGAAGATGGAGGGGGCAGTTAGAGGAGGATGAGGTGGCGTGGGAGGGGGCGGATGGGAAGGAGGAGGAGGAGGGCTGGAGGTGACGTCACAAGGAGGAGGGGGTGGCGGCTACGCATGTGTGGAGGAGGATGATGAAGGGAGGGGGTTGGAGGAGGCGGAGGAGGAGGGGTGCTTATCGAGGATGAGGGGCGATGCGGCCGGAGGAGGCGGGTTCGGGGAAGAAGAGAGGGAAAGAAAGGGGAGGGTTTGGGGGATTGGGCACCGGTTTGCCTAATATTGCACATTTAACGATGGTTTTGTAGAAAATCATCGTTTAATGTGGGTTAGGGTGCGAAATTTTGTGCCAAGGAAATTTCGCGAAATATATACACGATGGTTTGTACAAAATCATCATTTTTTGTAAGCTATACGACGGTTTATAAACCGTCATGTATATCATTGAACATATTCGACACTGCTCGAGCGGATATTCCATATACAGGATGGTTTTATTAGTAACCGTCATTTAAAAAGCGTCGCAAAAGTCCATTTTTCTAGTAGTGGTATCAGACGTAGCAATATATTTGGATTCTGTTGTTGAATCAATTTTGGTATTTTGGTTCTTGATTTTCCAACTCACAGAACCACCGTTCAACAAGAAAATGAACCCTAATGTAGACTTTCTATCATCAATATCTAATTGGAAGTCAAAGTTGGTGTACCCTAACATCTGGAGATCCCATCTCCAAAGACTATACAATAGTCTTTTGTCCTTCTCAGTTACTTGAGAATGTTAGTGTTCCTGTCCCATATTGGATTGGTAATGACTTACCATTTCCACTATTTGATAGATATCTGGTCATGTACACAGCATGGAAAACATTAGGTTGCTCACTACAAAAGCGTGTGGACATCCACTGTAACGACCCGATTCCCGAGTCCCTACGAGACACGAGAACCGGACCGACTCGACTAATCCCAAGACCTAGTCGTCCAACGAGGAAGTAACCAAAAGACAGTAAAATAAACCACATTCAGCATGAATATAACTAACAGTAAGAAAGTACAGCAGTAAGGAAAGAAACTACTACAGTAGGTACCACCACAACAGTAAAACAGCATTTATCATATAACAAGAACTGCAGGTAAAGAAGGTACAGCGGAAACAAAAACTACTCACTAGAACAGAAACAAAAGGGGTACAAAAAGGCTGTGGTAACTCTACTGGACCCTACTCGGCCCAGCGTCCTCTGTAGCCGCCGACCCTGGCTGCTCAACACCTGGTCCTGAAAAAGGTAACGAGTGTAACACGTCAGCAAAACGCTGAGTAGAGTGGCAAACTAACTAAAGGCAACAGTAGAGTGTACAGTAGCTGTTATGTTCTATTACTTCCTTTATTCACATCTTTCAATTTTTCTCACTATTTCATTTATTTCTCAGATCCTTTACTTGATCTCGAATGTCCTCGTGGGAACGATCTTGATTGCAGTCTTTTCCAAAAGTAGAAGTAGCACGTGGTGCTCTCCTGGCCGGGAGAGTCCCCCGTGGTGATCCTACCCTCAGTCAACCACCCCAAGGTCACTGACAGACGTAACGGTGACTACGGCACGCGCGATAGACGCACAGGTAGCTAGCCCGCACTGGCACGCGGTCAGTCGTTTCCGTTAACGGGTGCGCCCAAAGCACAGCACGGAACCAGGGCAGAGCCCTCTCAGTAACAGGGGTCCAACCCCTCCACAGTAACCAAACCGGGGCCTTGCCCCTCCACAGTCCGCGCACCCTCGCCTGACTACCCTGGTTTGCCCTAATGGGCCTAACAAGTCGGTGAAGGAGGCTAGCAGAACCCCGGGGCCCGTGGGGTAGCTAGTACTCTCCTAACACTAGTAGCTCTCCTCGGTACTACGTACACGAGGGCCAACAAGTCGGTACAGAGCGGCCAATCCTAACCCCGGGTCCCTGGGGCGGCTGGCCCCACTCTGCACTAAACAGGTACAGGTACTTCCCTTGGTACTGCGTACCCAAGAGACAGTACAAACTACATCTCAGTTCCATTCCTTTTTCTTTCCAGGAGTTCCACTCCTAATTCCTCGTAGGGTTCCAGCTCTTTATCTCAGAACATCATATGTTTCACTTTCCAGATTCACGTTCTCAAAATCCATGATCTCAAACATGTTTCTTTATTCATAACAGGCAGCTGTTAATTAAATTTACAAGTAGTTTTATATATTCCTTTCCATTTTCCCAAGACTGCAGTAATATACATTCCACTAGTTTTTCCACCCTAGGATTCATGCCATATCCTAGGATCTATCATACAATCTAGTTTTCCGGCCCTAGGATTCATGCAACACCTAGGAGCTATCATTCCATATATTTCTCATTCCTAGGATTCATGCAATGCCCTAGGTTCTAGTTATGGTTCCATACTTTAACATATTTTATTAATACTTAAAGCCACTCTACCAGGTACAACGGGAGTAGTGGGGGCGTGATCGGGAATCCCGCGTGCCTCCGCGACTCTCAAGACTGCAACCGAACGAGGTCCTATCACAAGAATCAAACACAAGGAGTGTCTCAGAACAGTGTATAGCTACTGTAGACGAGTAGAGGAATTAATTCTGAAAAGAACGCAACTCGAATCGCGGAAAACGGAGCCCAAACGGGCCCTAAACGGGTCGAAAAAGACGATACTGTGCAAAATCAGACGTCTGGAACTCCTTCCAGACGTCTTAAACGGTGGATCAGAGAATTACCTGTTCAGCTTGGTTCCCCGGACGTCCAGAAGTCTGCGGGGACGTCTGTCCTATACCCCAGACGTCCGATGGTCCACACGGACGTCTGTAGATCACTCCAGCCGTCTGGTACAACTTCCAGACGTCTGATTCGCAAAGGATGGCGAATCAGCGAACCTGCGCACAGCCAACCCCCCTCCCTCAGTACGGTCAGTCGAGAAGAAGGAAGAAGAAAGCGGAAACTTACCTTTCAGACGTCTGTATGATCTTACAGACGTCGACCTTGCCGTCTGGCTATCAACCCAGACGTCTGATTCTGGAAATTTTTCCAGAATCAGAACCCTGCTCGGCCTCCGCTCGCGACGCCGCCCGCGTCGCACCTCGCGCGTCTGCTGCTCAGCCCGCAGCAGGTCCCACTCCGCGTCGCTCCGCGCCCCCTGCGCCCTCCGCCGGCCGGCCAAGCCGCTCCGGCGAGCTCGCCCTCACGGCAGAGCCCCGCCCTCGCACGCCGCACCTCCTCCGCGCTCACTGCGGCTGCCGCTGCCGCCCTCGCGCTCGCTCGCTCTCGCGCTCAGGAAGGAGAAGAAGGAGGAGACGGTGGAGACGGGAGGGGAGGCGTGGCCCTTTTAAGGCCGCGCGAGGAGGAGAGAGAAGGTGGTCGCAGCGCGCCTGCAGCCGCAGAGAGAGAGAGAGGAATCGCAGGTCTGCGCGCACAGGCGCGCAGACGAATCTCCCGTGCGAACATAACTGTTCTCCAGACGTCTGTAAACGATCCCGGACGTCTGGTCCGACGTCTGGATGTGATCCCAGACGTCTTAAAAGGCGTCTGGGGCACGCGTTCGTTACACCACTCTTCCCTCCAAAAATCCCCCAAATCACCATCGTACACCAAAGCCTACAACCCATCCTAACCCTCCACCTACCCCCCTTCTAGAACCTTCCTTAGGTGGCGCCAAAACCATGGTGTCTCTCCATGGTGGACGACCACCAAGGGGCACCTTAACCCCCATAACTACCTACCTATGCAACCCTACACTTGACGCCAAATAGCCATAGCCATAGGATCCACCAACCACCCCCATCTAGCCATCCTAACCATCCAATCAAAGGGGCACGACCAACCCCTTCTCCTTTCCTATTAATACCCCCCTTAACCACCACCAAGAAATCATCTTCTTTCTTAGTTTTAGGTTCCACCATAGCCTTTCCATTCACGCCAAGGAAGAGGAAGGAGAGAAAAAGATCAAGGGGGCAACCTACCTACCCCCTTGGTGTCTTCTTCTACTTCCTTCTCCCTTAGCCATGCCAAGGAGGAGGAGCTCTCTACATTGAGGGGATGACCGGGCAAAGGAGGAGCCAACAAGGTGGTTGATGCCCACCTTGGAGGAGAGCTTGAAGGAAGGCCAATTGAAGAAGGAAGAGAAGGAGAACTCTTTTCAAGTGTGGGGCAACCACACCTGGAGCAAGGGCCATTCGGATCTTCTACCAGAGAATCCCCCCTTCTTCTTTATCTTTATACTTTTCTTGTGTTAGCTAGTGCTTCCTTATCTTTCATGTAATAAGCATTCAGCTATATTGCATCTACTTTGCTAGTTAATACAAGTTTTCCTTGCCTTCCAAGTTCAGGCCTTTATATTAGTGTGTTTTTCATGTTATTCTTCTAATTACTCTAGGTGCACTTGCCTAGGGTGAGCTTAGAAGAGAGGGTTTCATTCTTGTCACCTAGGCATAGTTTTAGCGTAATTAATCTTCGTATCACAAAACTTGATTGTTTCTGAAAACCCTAAAAATAATATAAATCAAAATACAAAAAGAGATGTGTTGATTTGAGAGGCAAGAGAGAGAACCAATTTTTGTGATTAACGAATTGACCTCCTTGGATGACCTTAGATACTCCACTATCTAGGTACTATAAATTTAAAAGTTGATTGCAAAGATACACGTTACAATGACATCAAAACCCACTTTTAACAAAATGCATATTTTTCGCATCAAGCCCCTTCAGTCACTTCCCTCCAGCCTCCCAATGGCCAAATTGGGAGCACCACTGTCTTCCTCAAGTTCTTCCTCTCCTCACTGACCACAACAGGAGTTTCCTTCTTCCCTTCTTCCTCACCGTCTACCCCACTGGAGGTCTTAATCGTCCTCGGCTCTGGCAAGTCAAGCCACTGTGGATCCCCTCCCTCTTCGTCTAACAAATTAGGTCCTTATCTTCCCCTCTTCCTCTAGAGTAGAAATAGACCCCAAAAACCTAGTTTAGAGCCCTATTCACTCTAACTCCCCCTCGTCTTCTTTGCATCTGGTGAAGCTCCAGCAAGCTTCGTCTGATTGCCACTCACCATAAACCATAACACCACCCACACCAAAACACTCTTCACATCTTATAGGTCAAAAGTCCTCAACATATTGAGAGCTTTGACCAACAACAAGCTTGTCGGGCGAACCCATTCACTGCCACCTCCATCTTCACCATCCGACCACTTTGCTCACACTTACACCAAATCTCCACCACCATTAGCTTCGCCTCACCACGATGAAGCTTTTCGAGTGTTTAATTAGAGCCCTTGGCTCGTATTTTCTTGTAGGAGATCATGCTGGCACCGGTCATCTCCTCCACCTTCGTTCATCGTCGGCTAGTGATCAAAGGCAGGTCTACCACCTCCAATAGCTGCGGACGAGCATTGTGAAGCCCTCTGGGACTTTAAATTGAAGAACCATCAACTGCAACACCATCAATCACCGGGATCTCTCTCACGCCACGGTTGCTGTGAAGCACGAAGAGAAAGGAATAAGATTTAGTCCCATATTGTGGGAATTTATTTCAAAGTTTGATATATAACATTTTATGCATTTTGTTCTGATGGTAACACCATCATGGGTCTTAACTAGCCACAATTAGTCAAATTCAAATAATAAATGCTCCTTGATCATCTGAGGGTCACAATTTTGCACTGATCTGATTTGAGAGGAAGATAAGAAAACATGGTTAATTTTGTTGTTTTAACAGTACATCATAAATGCAGATTAACTACTGGGTTACTAAAGGGTTAATTGAAGATCAAATGAACATAAAAGACTAAAAGGTGGGTTCACACTTACTAAATTAGGGTTTTACACATTTCGAGGGTGAAAATAGTATTGAAAACCCTAATTATCAACCCCACTTAAATTGAAAAAGTTATGGTTAGGATAAAATCAATCTAAACCTCCTAAAAATCATTGAAAAATATTTTAAGAGGTTTGATACCTTCACTTTTACCATTTGAACCCATTTTGATCTAGAATAGAGATTCAGATGGGAATTTGCCCAAATTTGGGCTTCTGTGCAATTTTTTGAGTTAAACATGGTCAAAACTCAAATCCAAGTTCATCATTAGATTGCTTGGATCAAATTAGGTTAACACCAAAATTTGGTCTCAATCAGAGTCCATCTTGACTTAGTTTGCATTCTAGTCCTTAAAATCTCTGTCCTTCACATTTAGATTGCTAGGTTTCAGGTTTATTGCAATAAGTCCCTCACTTTTCATTTTCTTTGAAAACTGACCCCTGTCGTCATTATCTTCCTCCAGTTGAGCTTCAGAGGAAGGTCGGTGCTCAAGCCAAGATTTGGAGGAGAATCTCCACCAATCTACTCGCTGATTCACCACTAATTTTGGAGGATTGATTCTTCTGATAATCGCGCATTTAATCACACTTCCCAGCTCGAGATTCGTCCTTGAGAGCTCATTCTTGGCATCCAAAGATGACGGATTGACTTGCTACCAAAGAAGTTTCAATCAATAATTTGGTGCCACAAATGGTGTGGCTTAGACTCTATAAAACTCCACAAGTGCTTTGCGATTGATTTCGTCTTGTTTTGGTGCGCGAATATGCCTTCTTCTTCTTCATTTCTCATCGCCATTAACGACGACCTGGAGCTTATTCAACAATCGTCATCACCATCCTCCTTCCCCTCATCATCACCGTCCTCCCTGCCAAAGGAGATGGCCCCTATCCTCGTCGTTGCTCTAATCTGGCTTGTCGGAGTTCTTCTCCTTCTCCAAGTTCAGTCGGTCATGCCTGACCTCTCCTCACATCCTCGTCATCTCTCAGGTATCTCTCTCTCTCCCTCTCCCTCTCTTCCTATAGCTCATTGTAGGCTTCTTCCTTGCAGGTTTCGACCTCGATACCCTCCTCCTCGACTTCGTCTTCTTCTCGATCGATGAAAAATTTGACGTGACTCCGACCACATGCCCTCGACACTCCAGCCATCCTCCCTCCTCGTCAACCACCTCGACAGCTTCCTCACGTCTCCGCAAGCAAAAGCCCCAAGTTTATTGGGTCGATTGCTTGTTGGACGCTATCCATGACCATCACCTTCGACGCTTCCGCCACACCTTGTTCGGCCTCGTTGTAGCAATCCATCTCCACCATCACCTTCGCTAAGCACGGGCGAAGCTCACGACCCATCAGTTGGGGGTAAGAGCCTCTTCCACGCCAAACCACCACCGCTAGCCACACCCACCTTCTCCGACGTCGGTACGCCACCTCCAACCACTTCTGTGCTCCTAAGCTTAGCACGAAGGTTCGTGGGAGTGCGAGGAGCGACGAGCAATCTTTCAAGGGGCGATTCCACGTACTGAGAGATCTCTTCGACCTTGCCGGAGCCGAGACCACCATCTGCCATTCCTACCCTCCTCGTTGCTCCAACTGATGAACAGAGGCCGCCATCAAGTCAGCGAACCTCCAGTGACCATACTCCGCCGCACGTTGGTGATGTTCAACGGTTGTCAGCCAATTCCGGGCATGCTCCGATGAGGCTCGCCGGACCCGAGTCTGAGAAGAGCTCCTTCTCCTAGCACGCAGGGGTTGGATTGAAAAAGACAAAAATCTTCAAGGACCAACTTGCAAATTCACAGGAGCTGTATTGAAAAAAAGATCTTCAGGGATCAAATCACAAGCATACAAGGACCTGAATGAGTGAGAACTTATCATTTCGAGGGATTGAACTGAAGACCTTTTCAATTGTTTGAGAGTTTATTGTAGTTCTTGAATATTTGAGGTGTTTTATTGAATCATCATATTTGAACATTGGTGAGTTGATTTTCTTTAGTGCTTAAACATATCATTACATGATTATCTCTAATTGAGCGCAATTTCCTTAGTTGTATTAAATTGAGAGATTAATTCTCACATTTTTGAACTAGAATTTGTGCATAGAAAATCAAATTACTCATATCTAGTTCCCGAGTTTTAAAACTTGATTAGTGGATTGATTTGCTACAACCGCTGCGAGCAACCTCGCAACTCACGGATTTTTCAAGCATTATAAATTCAAATGCCGTATTGATTTTCGTCGCTATACTACGACGCATTGTTTTCCTAACTATGGCGATTTTTGACTGCAACATAGCCCCTCGCCCAGTACACGAGGGGTCAGGTTCCTCTTCATGAGCATATGTACCCGATTTGCTCGCCCATGCCAAGCGAGCCGTTCCGACCCCCCTGCGCTAAACCATTTTGGGTCTGAACTGGGTTTGAGGAGAGAGAAGAGGCTTTGTGAGAGAGGGAGAGGGGTTCTGCTCTTCAGAGGATGCAACTTAAGGCGTTTGTAGAAGTTCACAGATGTCTGATTTGAATAAGATCTGAGGAGTTTGGAAATTTGACTCAAGTGTTGAGGAATCAAGTTGCTGAATGTTTACGAGTTAAGGAATTTGGTTAAGTGTTGAAAGAAGAGGGCTTGAGATGTTTGATACCCTTTGAGAGATGTCTGATATTGAGCTTTGAATTAAGAGAAAAGTCTAAGTGTTTAAAAGTCACATTGGTAGTTTCAACCACCATTCTTTTTGCTCTCTCTATACATTATTTTTGTTCTTTGATTGTTCATTGTGCTCATTTCTTATACACTTGATTAGTGGATTGAATTGCACTTATTTTCTCCTTGCCAATGACCCCAGAACTCACGTTTTCCAAGCACTTATAAATTTAAATGTCGATACAGTTTTCGTTGCTATACTGCGACGCGTTTTCCTAAACTGCGACAGATATCAACTCAACATTTTGGCACCATTGCCTTGGAGCAACATGCAATTCACCACTAGTCTTATTCTTGATTATTAAGTTGATTTCTAACTTGCCCTATCGGCTTTATTTTGTTGTTGTAAGGTGAATCATGAAGAGATCTTCCACGCAATCATCCACGCTAGGGATAGGTAAATTTTCCCTTCTTCCCTAATCCCCTCCTAATCTTGGGAAGATAAAAAAGGGAAACAAATGAATTAGGATGCACTTGCCTTACTTTCCTAATAATTATCATTTAAAGGTAAAGAGTTCCTGATTTGGGAAATAGATTGGAATCGGATTGAATTGATGTGATTTGATTAAAGGTTCCCCATCCTTACTCCTGTACCTATTAGGGATTCGGGCTAAATTTTCTCAACACCTTGAACTAGTCACTTTCTTGTTTGAGTCCAAGGTGTCATATTTGGAATCAAATTGGACTTGGAAATAGAGCCAATTAAGGTTACAAATTTGGCTTTTGAAGTGTTAGTACACACTTGCCTACTATTAAGGAAATTGATCTTCCCACATTTGTGTGCTACCTAAGCCCTTGTTTGAACTGCTCTAATCAAGTGAACCTTAAAGCAAGGCTCTAAACTCACTTGAACCCTATAACTTGGGACCTAATAACCTGTTGAGAACCAATTAGGGTGGTTTGGGTGCTCTGACCCAAATTTCATTCTCAACCTTAGGATAGGTCAGGTGAAGTTGGCTTGCTTTGAGAATCAATAAACCTACAAATTAGGTCACAATTTGAAATAATTTCTAAATCAAGTGAAATTCAAGACACAATTAGGGCTAAAATTGGTATACTTAGGTCTCAATTCATACATTCCGGTTTACTTGGAACCGTAGTGATAAGGTTGGCTGGGGGAAATCCTATAACTCGTGAGGACGCTCTACTGTGTAGGGGTCTTTGCGAGACTCTCCCTTCTTGGCTGCTTAAGTAATTCTCGGGCGTGTGGATTCAAGAGGTCCATCTGCCTTGAACAGCCTTAGTCATCTAAAATTTTTGGGTGCCTTGATTGGGTCCAATACACATCCAGTTCCTCATCTATTTTTTAGTACACAAACACAGGAAGAGGTCCTTAGGTCTGACCTAGAGGCCTCCACGAGAGTCTGATCTTTGGGTGAAATCTGATCTAATATGATCAAATCAATATGGTCCTGAATTTGATTCTTCATCCACCACCTGATTTGGAGATGCAACCTGACAACATAGGAAAGATTTCACTAAACCTGACTCCCATAAGAGCATAAAAGAGAAAATGATCGAGGCTGCTCTTAGATATAATGAAGAATATTACAGAACCTCAGATCCCTTTAATAGAGTTCAGGTTAATGTACCAGAAACAACAAACCTCGTTATGTACTAAGCCAAGATGATGTTAAAACAAATGATATGTGGTTCAACCTGAGATGCTCTCTTATTAGAGTACGTTGAATTGTGGAGATTGCATAACACTGAGTGTTTATAATGTTTGATAAATCCTCCACTTTGGGGAATACACCAGGATGTCATTGAAAAACGTGGGAATATGCTAAATGTGTTGCAAGATGCCATTAATCAAAATACCCAGATTCCCACCCGGAAACTAATGATGCATCTTGGAGCAATTTTGAGAATCAATACAATTTCCCAGAGCCCGAGTACGAAAATGGAGGTTGTTATGGACCCCCAACCCAAATGGAACCAAAGTATGATTTTGTGCAGAATGAAAGACCTGATCAAGTTATGGGTTGGGCAAATCCAATTACTGGTGTTCCCGATTATGAGCTAGCCATAGGAAGCTGTGAAGCTAGTCCATCATGCCTAGATTTTCAAGACACCTGTGATGAGTTCAATTCAGAACCTCTCAAGGATGTAACTCCCTCACCTTATCTTGTTAAGGTATTCCTCGAGAGTAATTCTGACACCCCAATTGAATCAAGTCCAAATTCTAGTGACCCAATTCCTACACCTAACCTAGAATCTATATCTGATCCTAGTTGGGATGATCATGAGGCTCAATATGATGAGAACATGATTTTAGATTTGAATTATGATCTTGAGCCTATATTTGAGGATTACACCTCTACAAACTCCTCAGAAGAGTAAGTTGATTTATCAGAAGTCAAACCAATTTACATTACAAAATCAGAGGAGTTGGAAGAGTTGGGTTTCAATTGGATCTACCCTAGATGCCCAGAGCCCGAGCCTATGCCTAATAAGGACATCCTTGTGAGCTTGGAATTTGAAATTAGGCTAGACCAAAGACATGTTGATAGCTCCATGCATCTTGATTTATCCTGTGGTGGAAATCTCGATCTTGAGTCAGGTTCATAAGATGATTTTCGCAAATTCTCTGATGATTTTGAATCATATCATACTCTGATTAGGATTTCCAGATGATTATGAGTCGATTTATGACTAAAGTATCCATGATCCATTCTTTAATTTTGATTCTGAGGCCAATGATTTAGAACTCGGAGCAACCCTACCTCCTACTCTAGAGCCAGAACCTCTCAGAAATCGATCCCAATCTTGACTCACCACTGAAATTCATTTCTACTCTAACTCACCTCTTTCTGATTCGGCTGCATATGATTCACCACCACGATTTGATAGGGAATGGGACATTGATCAAACTAACAACCATATATTGTCCCCCTCTAATCCTATCAGTAGGGTTCCTACATCCTTCACAGATCCATTACCTTTTGAGGACCCCTACTCTGATCTGGCTGAGCCAACACAACCAAATCCTCGATTTACATTTCCACATCTGTTTGAGCCTCAAATCATTTGGTGGGCTCCACACCTATTGATTCACAATCCTCAACCTACCAGACTGATTGGGCTTGGTCTTCATCATCAGCTAATTGATCTGAACAAGTACTTGGTTGGACCAACCAAGCTAATCATCAAGGTGCTTGTCTTACAAAATTCTTCCAATCTGACCACCCCTTCTCCTTGACCACCTTCTGCTCGGCTGAAGGCATTAAATTTAGCGCTTAACGGGAGGTAGCTTATCATTCCAAAAGCCTAAGATCCTTTTGCATTCCTATTGTACTTTAAGGTTCAAACTTTAGAACAGTCGACTGCACCTTTGATACTTGTATCAGAGCTTGAAATCGTTCGCAATAGTCATCCCCACCCGTTCACGCACCCTTTGACCTTGTTCTAAACTATGAACTAAGCTGAATTCGAATCCACTTGGTTTACAATGAGGACAAAACATTGCAAAACTTAGGCATGTGGGTGTATTAAAGTGCAAAATAAAAGGGAAATTCAATTCTTTGAAGGGTTTCTTTCAAAAAAAATGGAGAAAAGGGGAGGAAAATTTTGTGAGCTAAATCTTTTGTGAGGAGGAAGAAAGAGGAGGAAATACAAAGAATGATAAAGGAGTAAAATCAGAAGAAAATTGATAGTCCTAGTAATTGATTATGGAACCTACTTAAGTTTTAGACCAAGTCAAAATAAGGAATTAAGTCCTGAAGTGCTAAAGACAAGGAGATAAGTAAAGAGTATTGACATTAGGCCTCTTGGGACAATCCTAGGGCTTAAAAACTCACGTATTTGTTAAGATCTAGACTATTCCTCAAGAGGTTGAGGAAGTTGCGAGGCTGATGTATTAAGTTTAAGGCTTAAGGATTATTCCGTCCCATTGCCTGCCCTTTGGCTTGTGAGACTTGGTAACCTAGGCATCCAAAAATCACACACCGGTCTGGTTAGTGCACTTAATGAAGAATAATGCCAAAAGGTGTTATGTTTGAAAATGCTTTTCCGAAGATTTGACTTAGGAGAGGCCCGAAGACATAAGTTGATTGGACAAGTTCCTGGCGCTGAGAGAAGAAATGAAAACTACTCCCCTCGAAGATGCGTTATAACATACCGTCTCCTCGGTGCTTGCCTCCTAGGATATCTCCATATCCTACTGAGGGCACGTAAGCACCTTATGCTAGTTTAGGTGCCATGGGTGGGATTATCTTGAAATTTCAATTGTTAGGGAATGAATTTAGCTATAGAATGCCATGAGCAACACTATCCTGAAATGTCGAAAGACAGGGTTCTGGGGGTTGCCATGGGTGGTGCTATCTCGAACCATCGAAAGTCAGGGACCATGCGAGGATTGATAGGTGGGACAAGGATCCGATATAGACCATGTTTAGGGCTAATCTGATGTTGGATTTAAGGGAATTTAAAAAGAAAAGAGAGAAAAACTCTCAAAATGAACATCCATTTCTATCGCTCTCTTATAAAAAATGCACTGGCAAATTCAACTTGGGCTTGCTACGTATACACACAAGTGCTTTAACCGTTGGGGTTAACGAACCTCTGGGCAGTTTTTGTGGGCCTTAGAAACCTTCGCGGCAAACCCAAGGCTAATGCTGGTCAGGTTTGGTTCTTGGCTGGTATGAGTACCTTTAGGCCTATTGTTAGTTTCTAATTTGATTTTTATAGAAGTGGCACAAATAGGCATCTAAACATTAAAAATATTGTCTAGAGATTTAGTTCTTTCCATAGGATTTTTCTATGGACTAGCAAAAGTTAGGTATGCGGGTATGATGGTAACACCATCTTTCATCATAAATAACTTGAATTAGTCAGAATCAAATGTTAAATGCTCTTAAATGATCGTCTGAGGATCGTAATTCTGTGCTGAACTGATTTGAGAAGATAAGAAAACATGGTTAATTTTGTTGTTTTAACATTAAATCACAAATGCAGATTAACCATGGGGTTAATCAGGGGCTAATTGAAAGTCAAATGAACTTAAAAGACCAATAAGTGGGCTTATACTAATTGAATCAGGGTTTCACACATTTTGAGGATTAAAATATCACTTAAAACCCTAATTATCAACCTCAATCAAAATGAAAGAGTTTTGTTAGAAATAAATTCAATCTAAACCTCCTAAAATTCATTGAAGAATATCCTAAGAGGTTTGGTACGTTCACTTTAACCATCAAACCCCTTTTGACCAAAAATAGAGATTTAGACGGGAATTTGCCCTGATTTGGGATTTTGTGTAATTTACCTATTTAAACGTGGTAAAAACCCAAATCTAAGTTCACCATTAGATTCCTTGGGTCCAAATTAGGTTAACACCAAAATTTGGACCTAATCAGAGTCCATCTTGACCTAGTTTGCATTTTTACCCTTAAAACCTCTGTTTTTCACATCTAAACCCTTAGGTTTCATGTTTTATTACATACATGTCCCTAACTTCCTCGTCTTCTTCATGATCAGGTCCCTACTGCTTGATTCTAATAGGTTTCCTAAAATAGAGTCAAACCCATCAAACACCAACTTTGACCGATGATATCTCTTTGATTTCTCGATCAAAGCCCTCTAAATTTGGTGGGATTGATTGCTAAGAAATCTTCTTCCATTTGGAACAGATCCCAGATCCTTTGTTGAAGAGGAATGCCAATGCGAGCTCGTGAAAATCGAGGACTTGAGTTTCTAAAATCAGGAATCCTACACGCGAATTCTTCCAATTTGAGCTCGAATTTGAGCTTTATATAAGCTCTACCATATTTCTAAGTCAAGGTTAGCTAGGTTCTAGTCCAAAAACACCTCTTCTTCTCTTCTCCAGCCACCTCCAACCTTGGCTCTGGTGAGCCCCTTTGGTCTCTTCCTTCTGGGCTCTCAACGGCCAAATTGGGAGCACCACTATCTTTCTTAAGTTCTTCCGCTCCTTGTCGGCCATAGCAAGAGTTTTCTTCTCCCCTTCTTCCTCTCAATCTACCCCACCGGAGGCCTTCATCATCCTCTGCTCTGGCAAGTCACGCCACTGTGGATCCCCTCCCTCTTCATCTAACAAATTAGGTCCTTATCATCCCTTCTGCCTTTAGAGTAGAAATAGACCCTTAAAACCTAGTTTAGAGCCCTATTCACTCCGACTCCCCCTTGTCTTCTTTGCTTCCGGTGAAGCTCTAGCGAACTTCTTTCGATCGCCACATGCCATAAACCACAAAATTTTGTCCCACATTGTGGGAATTTGTTTCAAAGTTTGATATATAACGTTTTATGCTCTTTAGCCCCTCGCCCAGTACACGAGGGCTCGGGTTCCTCCTCATGAGCATATGCACGCCAGTCCGCTCGCCCACACCATGCGAGTCGGATTGACCCCTTTGTGCTGAACCATTCTGGGTCTGAATCGGGTTTGAGGAGAGAGAATAGGCTTTGTGAGAGAGGGAGGGGGTTTTGCTCTTCAGAGGATTGGAATTGCAACTTAAGGCTTCTATAGGAGTTCACAGATGTTTGATTTGAATAAGATCTGAGGAGTTTGGAAATTTGACTTAAGTGTTGAGGAATGAAGTTGCTAAATGTTGACGAGTTAAGGAATTTGGTTAAGTGTTGAAAGAAGAGGGCTTGAGATGTTTGATGCCCTTTGAGAAATGTCTGATATTGAGCTTTGAATTGAGAGAAAAGTCTAAGTGTTTAAAAGTCACATTGGTGGTTTCAACCACCATTCTTTTTGCTCTCTCTATACATTATTTTTGTTCTTTGATTATTCATTGAATATATTGAGTTTTGAATATTGTTCATTGTGCTCATTTCTTGTACACTTAATTAGTGGATTGAATTGCATTTGTTTTCTCCCTGCGGATGACCTCAAAACTCAAGTTTTTTGAGAACTTATAAATTTAAATGTCAATTAGATTTTAGTTGCTATACTATGATGCATGTTCCTAAACAGCGAAGGATCTCGATTCAACAAGAGCATCCATGTCAACCTTTCTAGAGTTATCCTCAATTTCATATATTCTAGCTTTAGGTTGCACAGAGTTGTCAAATGGCTCCATGAAGGCATGATTCAAAGAATTCTCCCTTAATTCCTCAAATAATTGATAAGCACTATCTACATCTTTATACAAGAAATTGCCTCCGCAAGAAGTATCCACATATTACTTATTCTATGTGGTTAGCCCATGATAAAAAATCTATACTAATTTCCATGTAGGTAACTCATGATGTGAACATTTTCTCAACAACTCCATAAATTTCTCCCAACATTCGTGAAGTTATTCCCCAAGAATCTGACCAAAAGTAGTGATAGCCCTCCTGATAACATTGGTTCGACCAATTAGGAAGAATTTCTTTAGGAATTCACTATTCAATTCAGCCGAAGTGTAGATAGGCCTTCCTATTGTCTTATACCAATGTGTAGCCTTATACATGAGTGAGTGAGGGAATAACTTCATCATCATATCATCCACATTTGTGTTCTTGGGTTTTGTGGTCTTAGCTAAGGTAGTCAGATTATCCAAGTGTTGGAATGGATCTTCACTGTTGTTTCCATAAAAGGGTTTAATCAAACCCAACACTTAGGGTTTAATCTCATAATCTCTATAAGGAATCATAGCCCTTACTCCAATTTGGTGATTGGATGGATCATAGAAATCACGGAGTTTGGGATTACTAGATTTGGTAAGATGCTCTACAATCCATTCTTGTAAGTGTTGCATTTGTTTCAACTGCTTCTTGAGAGCAGCATTAGGGTTAGGTGGGTTTGATCGATAAGGTTGATCAGCTAGATTTTGTACACGAAAAGGATTGAGTTAAAAACCCATTGTTGCAGTGCATAAAAATCCTTTACCAGATAAATTTGCTGAAATTTTGGTGAATCCTAGGTCAAACACGGGGAAGCGAACGTTTGATTTAAAATCTACGTTTAGTTTTATAAAGTAGAGTAGCTGGTTGAAATTAATCTACACTAGCTATTCTACTTAAAGAATAAATAATAGAAAAGAGAGATGAAGAATACAAAGAAAGAGAAAAGTAGAGAGGATGAACAAGTCTTTCATATAAATAAACCAGAGTCTATTAGAACTACTTGAAGAAAACAAATCTACACTAGAAAGCAATAAAAAGATAGGGATGAGAAAAATCCTCCTCAACGGCCGCTTGGAGGACGAGTCGTGCTGTTGGCACCCAGAAGGTGGAGATGGGATGCTGGAAGAAGGTGGACGAAGTCGGAAGACGGCGGTGAGATGTGGGACGTTCCTAGCATAGGATCCGATTCTTGAATGGTGGTGAGGGGACAACCATGAGTGCTCTACGAACGAGGGTGAGAGGATGGAAAAATTATTTAACTCTAGTTTTAGTGGAGCATCTTGGGTATGGGATCAACTCTTAGAGGTTTGGAGAAGGTGAGAGAAGAAAGGAATGGATGAAAAATGAGGGGGGGGGGGGTTGTAAGGTCCTTATACGCAAGGATATGAGGGCAAAAGAGGCACTTCAAGTCTTTAAAATTTAATATAGACCTTTAGTGACGGGTATGTGTCGCTGTAGCCATTGTCGCTGAAGCCGCATGTGGAATCTTGGCCGCTCGTTGTTGATCAAGCACTCTCATCGCACCACGTTTTTGCTTTAAGGGTCACGTGCTGATGACCGTTGGATCTTGATCCAACGGTCAAATGCGCTCAAACCCTTGCCTTCAAAGGATATGAGGCATGGTCGAGATTGAATCTCAATCGTTGGATGGAAGATCCAATAGCCAAAATTAACTAATGCTGATGAAGAAGGAGAGCAGCGGTGGCTGTTGGGGCACTTTGGATGACTGGGATGGTGCACATGTCACCATCTTGGTCTTCCATCTTTAAATGCTCGTAGGTAGTGCAATGGATGTCGGATTGGACCGATTCTCACATTGTTGGGTTGCGATCGTTGATCCGAACCCATCTGTATGGTTGGATTCTTCATCTGAGGTTTGGATTTTCACCACCTTGCCCCTTGATCTTTGATCTTCCTTGGACTGTATTTGATGCTATGGAGGTTCGGTCGGGGTGATCTTGGAGGTGTTAGACTTTGATTGTTGCCTTGATCAGATCCGTACGGTTGTATCTTCAATTTAAGGTTAGGATTTTCACCACCTTGCCCATTGACCTTTGATCTTCCTCAGACTGCATCCGATGCTACAGAGGTCTGATCAGGGCGATCTTGGAGGCGTTGGACTCTGATCGTCGCCCTGATTAGATCCATATGGTTGGATCTTCAATTCGAGGCTCTGAAATGATGTTGCCATATCCCTTGGCCACAGAAAGAGGTGAATTAATATACAATTTGTACAAATTAATCTAAATGCTTGATGATGCATGTTATACAATATTTATAATGCATGATGCTTTTATGACCCTAGGAACATGCCTAAATAGATATTTTAGGCCAATTAGATGTGTATACATCACACTCTCATGCCTATCTTTTGCTAGTTCCTAGCAAACTACATGTTATTTATAAAAGAATTATGATCAAATTACTTGGGCAATAGTTATTTCTCAACACTAAAAAATTTCTACTAAAGACTTGAACTACAGAGACTTAACAGTGCTTGGGTGTCTGCCAAAATGCAGACCGCATCAAGCCCTCACCTTATTCAAAAGGAAATATTTTTTCTTTCTTCTTTTCTTTTTTTTTTGGATTTTTGAGTTTAGAGTTTCGAGGTAGCTTTCTATGGCTACCCAACCCTCCCAAGACTTGAAAAGAACTTTAAGTTCTAAGTATCTTAATGTGAAAAAGTGATAGACTCATTAGGCAGTAATTAAAACGGACTTCAGGTTTCCTACGACCCTAGGTGACCTAAAAATTTCTACCTGAAGGTTTATCTTTCCGATTGGTAGCTTTCTTCCTACTTTATTTTTTATGGGGTCAACACAAGGACAAACATAGTGTATATCTCTCCCTGGTTTATTCTATTTCCTCGCTTCTTCCAAAAGTGTTTGGGAATTATTTGTGCATTTTTGTGAGTTGGGCTCTGGACAATCAGCCATTGGGTTGTTACCCATGACAACTTGCCAGTCATACTCGTGCGGCGAAGTATAGCTTATTATTTTTATTTTTCTTCTCTCTTTCTATTCTTTTTTTTCTTTTTAAGTATTATTTTTTTCTTTGTTTTAGTAGGTGGCTTCCTTGTCTAAGATTTACTCTGGATAACCGACCAATGGGCTATTACCCGCGACAACTTTTCAGCCATACTACCCTAGAAAGTACATTAGCTACCTAATTTCTGTTAAAACTGTCGAAAAGTAAGTCAGTGCGAATAGTGTGCAGATGCTTAGACTATAAGTCCCCACAAATCAGAAGGTGGGTTGATAAGTCGTGTACTTATCACCCCAACTTATTTAACCAATTAAAGTGAAATTAAAAATGGCAAGGACTTGAGAAACAAATCCACATTTTAGTGGACACCCGTGCTGATTAAGCCCGAAGACCTGAAGAGTCTAAGTGTTCAGGTCCTATTGTATCATTTCCTAAGGTTGAAAAACTTCTAGTGCCTAAGATTTCCTTTCTTAATTCATTTTTTTTTGTAAAAGAGAAAATAAATAAAAGGAATTTGCAGCGCTGATAAAATAATTCAGAAATGAGTATCCACCCTCATGCCTATCTAATGCAATGTTCTTATTTTATTAAAAAGATATGAAACAGAGCGAAGTAGAGAAGAAAGCACTTGAATTTCGTGATTAACAGGTCAGCTCCAAGATGAAAATAGATTACGTAAGTGCTAAATTTAGTGCCTTCAGCTAGGCACACTATGCAAACAAGGGGAACACATGCAAGAATCAGAATGGCAAGTGAGGATATGGAGACAAAGATTAATCATGCGACCCATCAACAGAGAATGTCCACAGATGTGGACCAGGTTGTGGTGCAGAACCATGCCTCAGGGTCGAGTGGTTTTAAGGTTCTGGATGAAAATTACCCAGAACCAGAGATTGTTTTGTTTGTGGGTTCGGGCCTGCGGTTTGGTGGCATCCAACCCAAGTATGAAATGTCGGACAATTGGTAGGTTTGAACCACTCATTGTGGTGTCCAATTAAGTTTTAGCTCAAAAAGATAATCCATTAATCTACACTTAGGTTGCACATTCTTAGAGTCACAAATATCATAAGGGTCATGGTAAAAGGTTGGTGGTTTCTGACATAAAGGAACCCTTAGATCAAGAATTCTGCTTTCCTCGGAATTGACTTCCCAGATTGTCATCTCCCAATTCTTATCGTCCACAATTACAGTTTCTGGGACCTCTAGGTTGTTGCACACTCCATATACAATATCCAAGTCTAACAATTGTGGCTCAATTAGGATTGACTTGAGTATAATGATTTCAAAAATATCATCATTTAGCTTTTTAGGGTGTGGTTGAGGAATGAGGCTATTATTGAGTCATCCATGAAGTCAGGATCTGAATCTTCCACACTAACCCTAGTGGGATCACAATCCTCAATTTTCGGGCTATTAAATGATTCATTATAATCCTCAGGCCTGTTTGTCTCATTAAAATTATTTTCCTCAAACTCGAGTGAGACTTCACATAAAGATTCTTTACCTTTAGAATCAAAGAATTCTGGATCCGCATTAATAAATGTGTCAAGATCGTATGTTGTTCCCTGGTCCACATAGACATATTTTTCCTTGTACCCTAGGTCTGGGATCTCGTGTGAAAGAATTGGTGTATCCTCAATTTCTTGCTCCAAACCAATTTGGTCATCCCAGGTCTCATAAAATGTATCCCCCATACAGGTGCCTAAGCGGGTTCTGACATTGGCTCTCCTGAAGGGGGTTCATCTTGGGAATCATCCCAAGATTAGACTAGAGCAATCATAAATCTCATCCTCAATCTTGACAATTTCCCAAGTAAAAACTCACCTGGTCCTTATCCTCAACATCTTGGAGCCAATCCAATAAATACTTATTAAGATCATTAATCATTTGAATTAGAGGCTCTAATTTTTCAGTGCAGGGTGCTGGCTGAGCTTCTAAAGATTGAATGGTATTTCTCAAGTTAGCCAACACTCTATCTTGGACCTGGTTTACCTGAACCAAATGGTTCGATTCAGGGTTGGGTGGGTTTGGGTTCACTTCAAGGGAGTCAAGGAATTGAGGTTCTTGGGGTCCTCCCTGATAGTAGGTGTTATGCCTCGATTCCTGAATCCCTACAGGACATGAGACTGGACTAACTCGACTGATCCCAAGACCCAGTCGTCCAACGAGAAAGTAACTAAAAAGTAGGAAAGTAAATCACATTCACTATGCTAAGTAACTAACAGTAAAAATGTACAACAGTAAAGAAGTAAAAACTGCTACAGCATATATCACCACCACAATAGTAAAAAGTAACAAGGTACAGGAATATAAAGTGCAGAACATAAGGGTACAAGAGTTTACTCACTACAACAGAAAGAAGTACAACAAAGAAGCTACAACTACCGGTCTCTACTGGGTCCAGCACCCTCTACAGCCGTAGGCTTTGGCTGCTCAACACCTGGACCTGAAAAGGGTTATGAATACACAACGTCAGCGAACGTTGAGTAGAGTGGCAACCAACTAACTAAAGCAGTAAAAGTGGACAGGTAGCTATTGTTTTTCAATTACTTTCTTTAACTAATTATTCTATTTCACCACTTGGTTTATTTATTAGGTCTCTTTCTTGATCTCGAATGTTCCTCGTGGGAACGATCTTGATTGTAGTCTTTTCCGAAGAGTAGAAGGCACACATGATGCTCTCCTGGTCGGGAGAGTCACCCGTGGTGATCCTACACCCAATCAACCACCCCAAGGTCACGGACAGCCGTAACGGTGACTACGGCACACGCGATAAGCGCAAGGGCTGCTACCCCGCACTGGCACGCGGTTAGTCATTTTCGTTAGCGGATGTGCCCAAAGTACAGCACGGAACCAGTATAAGGCCAAGCCCTCTCAGTAACAGGGGTCTAGTCCCTAAGAACCAAACAGGGGTCTCGCCTCTCTATAGTCCGCGCACCCTCGCTTGACTACCCTGGTTTGCCCAGTGGGCCTAACAAGTCGGTGCAGGGTGGCTAGCTCTTTCCCTACAGTAGTAGCTCTCCCCAGTACCGTGTACGCGAGAGCCAAGAAGTTGGTACAGAGTGGCCAATCATAACCCCGACTCCTAACCCAAGGGCGGCTCGCTCCGCTCTGCACTAAACAGGGGGGACAGTCACTCTCCTTGGTACTCCGTAGTTAAGGGCCAACTCACTTCCCTACTCACATTTCCAGATCAATTCTATTTATTTCTAGGAACGCTATTCCTAATTCTCCGTAGGGTTCATGCTCATATTTCTCATGCCAAGCCATACCAGGTTTCATCATTTCTATTTCCATTCTCAGGTTATACATATGCTGCTCGTATTTGTATCGTTTACATTTCCATACACAGGTAGCTCGTATTTCCATCATTCACATTACCATTCTCAATTTATATACATGTAGCTCGTATTACGTCATTTAACATATAAAATAGGAGATTTACATGCAATAGTTAGCTAGCATAAGTACTTCATATTTCACAGGCAGCTGTTATTTATTTACAGGCAATTGTTATCATTCTATCTACTCGTTGAAGACTGCATTTCAATCATCCAGTAGAGACATTTCAAGTGTTTCTCGTCCTAGGATTCATGCCACATCCTAGGTTCTAACCATTCATTCCACACATGTATTTAGGTTATAATTAAATTAGGGGGAAGCTACTCTACCAGTAAACCCAGGAGTATTGGGGGCTTGAACGGTAGACTCACGTGCCTCAGCAAGCCCCGAACCTGCAACGGAACGAAGTCCCATGACAAGGACAATCACAAGGAACACAACGATATCTTAATTGCATGAAATGGAACTCAAATGGACCCTAAACGGGTCAAAAAAATAGAGTTTCTATCTCAAATCAGACGTTTGGAACAACTTCCAGACGTCTTAAAAATGTCCAGTAACATACCTAAGTCTCTATGCTAATCCTCAGACATCCAGGAACTCTTCTGAACCGTCTGGACCCAGCTCCAAACGTTCGACCACCTCTCTGGACGTCTGGAATTGCTTCCTATTGTCTGGTACGTCGCCCAGACGACTGAAATGCATAGGAGGGCGTGTCCCATGCCTTCCCGAAGCAAATCTTGCATGAAACCAAGCAATCTTCTCAAAAGGGCATGCAACAGGGTATCAGCGGAGCATCCTGTATGGTCGTATCCGTAAAGAGGACGTACCTTCGCGAAGCCATCTCCTCAGATGTCTGGAACCGTCTCCAGACGTCCACACCGTCGTCTAGACGTCATTCCAGACGTTTGATTCTGGGAAAAACCCAGAAGCAGAACCTGCTTCCGCTCTCTCGTGCCGCGCGTGCCTGTGCCTCGCCCCTCTTGCTTGCAGCTCCGGCTGCAGCAGCATGGGGAAGGACTCCCCCGACACACTCCTCGCGCATGTGCCGCTCCGGCCGTGCGCTCACCGGTGAGCTCCCACGTGAGTTCGCGAGCTCACATCCTCCTTTCCTTCTCACGCCGCTCCTCCTCTACGCTGCTCTCGTGCTCTCGCTCGCTCTGGGGAAGAAGAGAGGAAGGTGGCTTGTGTGAGGAGAACGTGAGAGGGGAAGGGAGATGGGGAGAGAGAGAAGGGAAGGAAAAATGAGAGTACTGTCTGCACGCAGCCCGCGTGCAGACGTGAGCTCGTACTCAAAATTTTTGATTTCCAGATGTTTGGGAAGGTGTCCAGACGTCTGACCCACAGTCCAGACGTCTTAAAAGGCTCAAACAGCACGGGTCTTAACATCATAACAAACTTAACGGAAGTTTTGTCCCCGAAAGTTGAGATAGCTAGGGTGCGGAAAAGGAACAAAATACGCATAACAAACTTAAAGAGGATCGAACCTGGTCCGAAAAGATCTACCCTCAAAAAGCTCCTGGTACCGCTCTCGCATTGCCGCCTCAGTCTCCCAGGTAGCCTCCTCGTACCTCCGGCTCCTCCACGAGACCTTCATCAGGGGTACCTGCTTCCGTCTCAAACTTCGGACGGCTTTGTCTAGTATCTTCACTAGTCACTCGGGGTAGGTCAGGTCGTCACCCACCTCGACACTCTCGTGGCTCAGAACGTGACTGGGATCGACGACGTACTTCCTGAGGTTGGACACGTGGAACACGTCGTGCACACCAGATAAAGTTGTGTTCGGGCCCGGATAGGTTGTGTTAATATGGTGATTTTATCGTTGAAATGCGTATAGTGGTTAACCTAATTCGAACCTAACCATCTCTTTACAAAATTTTTTAACCTGGCGTACTTGATTTTATCTTGGTGACTTTTAGGCCTAGGGTCGAACTCAGGGAAGTGGGATTAGAAGTGAAGAAGTTTCTACGCCTTTCCTACAACGAATCTCTTCCGTTCGTTTACTATGTTTTTGGTGTTTTTCTATTTAGGATTTTTTTTTGATAATTTTTGTCCTTGAGGTACACCCTCAAAATCAGGTTCTTGGCTTTGAGCTAAATTAGGGTTCCCAAAACTGGTTTTTCTATTCGCAAGACTGAGTACCTGCAAGTCAAAGATTATCTTTTCTCCTTTGCATATATTTTTTATCTTTTTAATGGCAGGAAAGAGAAATAGAAATAAGGTAAATATAGTATATATATATGTATGTAACGACCCGGTTCCCGAGTCCCTACGAGACACGAGAACCGGACCGACTCGACTAATCCCAAGACCCAGTCGTCCAACGAGGAAGTAACCAAAAGACAGTAAAATAAACCACATTCAGCATGAATAAAACTAACAGTAAGAAAGTGCAGCAGTAAGGAAAGAAACTACTACAGTAGGCACCACCACAACAGTAAAACAACATTTATCATATAACAAAAACTGCAGGTAAAGAAGGTACAGTGGAAACAAAACTACTCACTAGAACAGAAACAAAAAGAAGGTACAAAGCTGTGGTAACTCTACTGGACCCTACTCGGCCCAGCGTCCTCTGCAGCCGCCAACCCTGGCTGCTCAACACCTGGTCCTGAAAAAGGGTAACGAGTGTAACACGTCAGCAAAACGCTGAGTAGAGTGGCAAACTAACTAAAGGCAACAGTAGAGTGTACAGTAGCTGTTATGTTCTATTACTTCCTTTATTTACATCTTTCAATTTTTTTTCTCACTATTTCATTTACTTCTCAGATCCTTTACTTAATCTCGAATGTCCTCGTGGGACGATCTTGATTGCAGTCTTTTCCAACAGTAGAAGTAGCACGTGGTGCTCTCCTGGCCGGGAGAGTCCCCCGTGGTGATCCTACCCTCAGTCAACCACCCCAAGGTCACTGACAGACGTAACGGTGACTACGGCACGCGCAATAAACGCACAGGTAGCTAGCCCGTACTGGCACGCGGTCAGTCGTTTCCGTTAACGGGTGCGCCCAAAGCACAGCACGGAACCAGGGCAGAGCCCTCTCAGTAACAGGGGTCCAACCCCTCCACAGTAACCAAACCGGGGCCTTGCCCCTCCACAGTCCGCGCACCCTCGCCTGACTACCCTGGTTTGCCCTAGTGGGCCTAACAAGTCGGTGAAGGAGGCTAGCAGAACCCCGGGGCCCGTGGGGTAGCTAGTACTCTCCTAACACTACTAGCTCTCCTCGGTACTACGTACACGAGGGCCAACAAGTCGGTACAGAGCGGCCAAGCCTAACCCCGGGTCCCTGGGGCGACTGGCCCCACTCTGCACTAAAACAGGTACAGGTACTTCCCTTGGTACTACGTACCCAAGAGACAGTACAAACTACATCTCAGTTCCATTCCTTTTCTTTCCAGGAGTTCCACTCCTAATTCCCCGTAGGGTTCCAGCTCTTTATCTCAGAACATCATATGTTTCACTTTCCAGATTCTCGTTCTCACATTCCATGATCTCAACATGATTCTTTATGCATAACAGGCAGCTGTTAATTAAATTTACAGGCAGCTTTATATATTCCTTTCCATTTTTCCAAGACTGCAGTAATGTACATTCCACTAGTTTTTCCATCCTAGGATTCATGCCATATCCTAGGATCTATCATACAATCTAGTTTTCCGGCCCTAGGATTCATGCAACACCTAGGAGCTATCATTCCATATATTTCTCATTCCTAGGATTCATGCAATGCCCTAGGTTCTAGTTATGGTTCCATACTTTAACAGATTTTATTAATACTTAAAACCACTCTACTAGGTACAACGGGAGTAATGGGGGCGTGATCGGGAATCCCGCGCGCCTCCGCGACTCTCAAGACTGCAACCGAACGAGGTCCTATCACAAGGATCAAACACAAGGAGTGTCTCAAAACAGTGTATAGCTACTGTAGGCGGGTAGAGGAATAAATTCTGAAACGAACGCAACTCGAATCGCGGAAAACGGAGCCCAAACGGGCCCTAAACGGGTCGAGAAAGACAACACTGTGCAAAATCAGACGTCTGGAACTCCTTCCAGACGTCTTAAACGGTGGATCAGAGAATTACCTGTTCGGCTTGGTTCCCCGGACGTCCAGAAGTCTGTGGGGACGTCTCTCCTAGATCCCAGACGTCCGATGGTCACTATGGACGTCTGGAGGTCACTCCCGCCGTCTGGTACAACTTCCAGACGTCTGATTCGCAAAGGATGATGAATCAGAACACCTGCGCACAGCCAACCCCCCTCCCTCAGTACGGTCAGTCGAAAAAAGAAGAAGAAAGCGGAAACTCACCTTTCAGACGTCTGTATGATCTCACAGACGTCGACCTTGCCGTCTGGATATCAGTCCAGACGTCTGATTCTGGAGATTTTTCCAGAATCAGAACCTTGCTCGGCCTCCGCTCGCGACGCCGCCCGCGTCGCACCTCGCGCGTCCGCTGCTCCGCCCGCAGCAGGTCCCTCTCCGCGACGCTCTGCGCCCCCTGCGCCCTCCGCCGGCCGGCCAAGCCGCTCCCGGCGAGCTCGCCCTCACGGCAGAGCCCCGCCCTCGCACGCCGCAGCTCCTCCGCGCCTACTGCGGCTGCCGCTGCCGCTGCGCCCTCGCGTCCGCTCGCTCTCGCGCACAGGCAGGAGAGAAGGAGGAAGATGGTGGAGACGGGAGGGGAGGCGCGCCCCCCCCCTTTTAACGCCGCGCGGAGAGGAGAGAGAGGCGGTCGCAGTCGCCTGCAGCCGCAGAGGAAGATGCAGGATCGCAGGTCTGCGAGCACAGGCGCGCAGACGAATATCCCGTGCGAGCATAACTGTTCGCCAGACGTCTGTAAACTATCCCGGACGTCTGGTCAGACGTCTGGATGTTATCCCAGACGTCTTTACAGACGTCTGGGCCACCTCCCAGACGTCTTAAAAGACGCCTGGGGCACGCGCTCGTTACAATATAACAAACTCAAAGGAAGTTTCATCCCCGAAACTTGCGCCAACTAGGGTGCGGGAAAAAGATGTCCAAATAACCATAACAAACTCAAAGAGGACCGAAGCCGGTCCGAAAAGACGTACCCGCGAAAAGCTCTGGGTACCGCTCCCGCATTGCCGCCTCAGGCTCCCAGGTAGCCTCCTCGTACCGCTGGCTCCTCCACAAAACCTTTACCAGGGGTACTTGCTTTCGTCTCAACCTGCGGATGGCTCGGTCTAGGATCTGCACTGGCCACTCGGGGTAGGTCAGGTCGTCGCTCACCTCGACGCTCTCGTGACTCAGTACGTGGCTGGGATCGGCTACGTACTTCCTGAGGTTGGACACGTGGAACACGTCGTGCACACCGGAAAGTTGCGGGGGAAGGGCAAGTCTGTAAGCAACGGGTCCAACCCGCTCCAGGACCTCGAAGGGCCCCACGAACCTCGGCGCGAGCTTCCCTCTCACCCCAAACCGCTGTAAGCCCTTCATGGGCGAAACACGAAGAAAGACGTGGTCCCCGACCTCGAACTGCACCTCTCTGCGTCTGCGATCTGCATAGCTCTTCTGTCTGCTCCTGACAGTGCGGAGTCGTCTGTGGATCTGCTCAACTACCTCCTGACTCTGCCGGATCAACCTGGGGCCAACCTCCCACTTGGTCCCCACCTCAACCCAACTCAAGGGTGCCGTGCATTTCCGTCCGTACAGAGCCTCGTAGGGAGCCATGCCGATGCTCGAGTGATAACTGTTGTTGTATGCAAACTCCGCCAGGGGCAGGTGCTCCTCCCAAGAGCCCCTCCAGTCGAGTACACAGGCACGCAAAAGATCCTCAAGTGTCTGTATCGTGCGTTCCGACTGTCCGTCCGTCTGGGGGTGGTAAGCCGTGCTAAACCTCAACCTCGTCCCCAAAGCCTGCTGAAACTCAGCCCAAAACTGGGACGTAAAGCGGGTATCCCGGTCGGATACGATCTCCCGCGGAACTCCGTGTAGTCGCACCACATCACGGATATACCTCTCTGCCAACTGTGCTGGTCCCAAAGTGACTCGGATCGGCAAGAATCGTGCCGTCTTCGTCAATCTATCCACTATTACCCAGACTGCGTCGTGTCCTCGCTGGGTAACAGGTAAGCCCACCACCAAGTCCATGGTGATGCTCTCCCACTTCCACTCTGGCACTGGAAGCGGCTGAAGCGGCCCTGCAGGCCTCTGATGCTCGGCTTTCACCTGCTGGCACACTAAGCACTGCTGCACGAACTCACCCACATCCCGCTTCATCCCTCTCCACCAGAACTCGCGTCTCAAGTCATGGTACATTTTCGTGTTTCCAGGATGTATGGTGAATCTGGAACCGTGTGCCTCAGTCAGGAGCTATCTCAACAGCTCCTCGTCTCTGGGGACGCACAGCCGTCCCCTCAAGCGTAACACCTGGTCTGTGAAAGGGAAGTCCCCTGGGTCCCCTGACAGTACTCTGTCGCGCAAAGACTGCAAGTACGGATCGGCCATCTGTCCCGTGATGATGCGGTCTATCAACTCTGGTCTGGTCTGCCGTGTCACCGTCACTGCCCCACAGTACCCTCGTAACTCTAGAGGTCGCCAACTGCCCACCTCCTCCAAAAGGCTCCAACTCTGTAACTGTAGACTGGCCAAGCGTGCGGGCGCCTTACGGCTCAAGGCGTCAGCCACCACATTGGCCTTTCCCGGGTGGTAGGAGATGCTGCAGTCGTAGTCCTTCAGGAGCTCCAACCAATGTCTCTGTCTCATGTTGAGCTCCTTCTGGTCAAAAAGATATCTGAGGCTCTTGTGATCTGTAAAAATCTCGAAGGTCTCACCGTACAAGTAATGCCTCCATGTCTTCAGCGCGAAGACAACAGCTGCCAACTCTAGGTCGTGGGTAGGGTAGGTATGCTCATGGGGCTTCAGTTGCCGCGAAGCGTAAGCGACCACGTGACCCCTCTGCATGAGCACACCTCCTAACCCCTGCAAGGAAGCGTCCGTGTACACAACGAACTCGCCACTACTGTCAGGGATGGTGAGCACGGGAGCCGAGGTCAACCTCTCCTTCAGCTCCAGAAAACACGCCTCACAGGCGTCTGTCCAAGTGAAAGGCACATCCTTCCGAGTCAACTGTGTCATAGGACGTGCAATCTGCGAAAACCCTCTGATGAACCGTCTGTAGTAACCTGCCAGTCCCAGGAAACTGCGAATCTCAGTGACCGAACGCGGTCTCTCCCACCTGAGCACTGCCTCGACCTTGGCGGGATCCACCGCCAGGCCGTCTCCAGAGATCACATGACCCAAAAAGGTCACCTCCCTCAACCAGAACTCGCACTTGCTGTATTTGGCGTACAGCCCGCGTCGTCTCAGAGTGTCCAGAACCATCCGCAAGTGCTGTCCGTGCTGCGTCCGATCTCTAGAATAGATGAGTACATCATCTATGAAAACCACCACCAACTGGTCCAAGTACGGTCTGAACACCCGGTTCATCAGGTCCATGAAAGCAGCGGGGGCATTGGTCAGCCCAAACGGCATGACCAAAAACTCGTAGTGTCCGTAGCGGGTGCGGAAAGCTGTCTTGGAGACGTCGGTCTCCCTGATCCTCAACTGGTGGTATCCAGACCTCAAGTCGATCTTGGAAAACACCGTGGCACCCCGCAACTGGTCAAACAAATCGTCAATCCTCGGCAGCGGATATCTGTTCTTGATGGTGACCCTATTCAGCTGTCGGTAGTCCACACAAAGGCGTAGGGTCCCATCCTTCTTCTTCACAAACAGTACCGGGGCTCCCCAGGGAGACGCACTGGGCCTCACGAAACCCTTCTCCAAAAGGTCCTGCAACTGAGACTTGAGCTCTCGCAGCTCAAGCGGTGCCATCCTGTATGGCGCGGTGGAGATGGGGCTGGTCCCTGGTACTAGTGAGATCTCAAACTCGATCTCACGCTCGGGCGGTAGTCCTGGTAACTCGTCTGGAAACACGTCGGGGTACTCTCTGACCACCGGGATGCTCTGGAAGTCTGCCACGGGGCTGTGCTCTGCCACCACACAAGCTAAGAAGCCCTCACACCCCTGGCTCAAAAGTCTCGCCGCCCGAAGTGCCGAAATGCACCTGAAACCTCCATCCACTGGCTGCCCGTGAAACTCGAAGGAAGGCAACTCCGGAATGGAGAAGACAATCTTCCTCTCAAAACAGTCTACCAAGGCGTGGTAAGCGGACAGCCAATCCATCCCCAGAATCACTCCAAAGTCCTCCATCTGTATCATAATCAGGTCAGCTGGGAGGCTGTGTCCCCCGATGCTGACCCCGCAACCCGTGTACACCTCCTCAGCTACAAACAGCTGACCACTCGGACCTCTGATTATGAACGGGTTCTCTAACAATGTATAATCCTGGTCCAAACTAACTGCGAAACTGTCTGCGACAAACGAGTGCGTAGCGCCGGAATCGAAAAGCGTGTAACGAGTCTGCCAGAAACTGAAACCATACCTGCTACCACGGATCCCGAAGCTCTGGCGTCCCTGTGTGTTAGGGCGTTGATACGCCCCTCAGCTCTAGGTGCGGACGAAGCAGCCACACTCTGCGTCGGACGGGTAGGTGCTGGCCGGTACCCTCCTCGCGACTGCGGTCCTCCTCCTCGCGCCTGGAAACCGCGGCCTCCTGCGCGCCCTCCAGTGCTCTGCGCGGGAAGTATCTGCTGACCTCCTGCCCTAGATGGGCAGTCCCTCCTGACGTGGCCCGGCTGGCCACACTGGTAGCAGAGGGGAACCCGACTCCCGCCCTCAGTGAGTCCCTGCTGTCGGCTAGGCGGGGGTCCGGTGCTGGCGACTGGACCCTGTCGAGGGCCCCCAAAGGCCACTGATGGCCCTGCACAACGTGACGGCTCTCCTGCGGACGCCACGTGTCTCCGTTCTCGCCGGCCCTGTGAGAAGTCTGGCTGAAAGGGCCTCTTCCGCCCGCCGTCGGTCTCTCGCGCGGACGGGTTGGTCTCCTCGTAAGTCATGGCTGCCTCTACCACCCTCGAAAACGTCGGCAGCTTCAGGGGTTTGACATACCCCCGGATCGCAGGCCGGAGCCCCTCGGTGAACCTCCAAAGGCGCTCCTCCTCAGTGGCTACCGCTGTCGCTGCAAAGCGGGACAGCTCCAAGAAACGCGTGCGGTACGCGCTCACGGTCATCGTCCCTTGGCGGAGAGTGTGGAACTCCCGCCTCCTCTGGTCCTGCCACGTCTGGGGAAAGTACTGCTCGCAGAAGAGGGTGACGAACTGGTCCCACGTCGGCTCGTCCCTCTCCTGTCCCCGGACCGCCCTCCACCACCGGTGTGCCGCACTCTCCAGCTGGTACGTGGCAAAGGCCACGCGGCACTCCACCGGGGGGCGAAGGGTGTCGAAGATCTTCTCCAGCTTCTCAAGCCAGTCCTCTGCCTCGGTCGGGTCCTCATCCCCCTTGAAGGAGGGGGGCTTCAGCTTCCAGAACTGTCCGAAAAGCTCGAAGTGGTGCTGTAGGGGAGGTGCTGGTGCACCTCCAGGTGAAGGTGCCTCGTGTACAGAAGTGTCGGAGGAAGGTGGGGGCGGCAGGGGCCCATCCCCTCCCTCGTGTCCAGCGCCGCGTCTGTCGCGTGGTCCCACAGAGGACTCCCCCTCTGCAACCCCAGGAGGAGGTGCTCGGGGCGGTGGGTGGAGCTCCTCTCGTACAATATCCCGTATCAGTCTGGCGAGGTCCTGGGCTTGGGCGCCAGGGAGTGGTGGCTGGTCCACCGAGACGTCAACGACAGCACGTCCACCTCGCCGACCTCGCCCTCGGCCGTGCCCGCGGCCAGTCTCGCCAGTCCCGCGACGAGGCATCTCCTGTAAGGAGACGCGAAACGAAATGGAAACGTCAAAACAGAAGGTACCTAACAAAACTTCTAAGAGCTCATGTCAAGAGATATGTTGTGGTGGCTACTCTAGCTATAAACATGTGAATTGGTTATTTTCCAGTCAGTTGATTCACTTCTCGGGACGACCTTGCTCTGATACCATCTTGTAACGACCCGGTTCCCGAGTCCCTACGAGACACGAGAACCGGACCGACTCGACTAATCCCAAGACCTAGTCGTCCAACGAGGAAGTAACCAAAAGACAGTAAAATAAACCACATTCAGCATGAATATAACTAACAGTAAGAAAGTACAGCAGTAAGGAAAGAAACTACTACAGTAGGTACCACCACAACAGTAAAGCAACATTTATCATATAACAAAAACTGCAGGTAAAGAAGGTACAGCGGAAACAAAACTACTCACTAGAACAGAAACAAAAAGAAGGTACAAAGCTGTGGTAACTCTACTGGACCCTACTCGGCCCAGCGTCCTCTGCAGCCGCCGACCCTGGCTGCTCAACACCTGGTCCTGAAAAAGGTAACGAGTGTAACACGTCAGCAAAACGCTGAGTAGAGTGGCAACTAACTAA